>CM067265.1:2757500-4174166 GCA_034195605.1 Santalum album
CTACTCTATTCTATTCACAAAACATGTTACTAATGTGCTAGAATATGCCATGTGTAGAAGCTGTTCCCAATTTATAACTCATGAGTGGAAGATACGTACCAGAATCTCTTCATCAAGATAGGAAATCATAAATAGTCTCTGGAAAGCCCCACCTACAAGCACACAATAAAATTACTTCAGCACCGTATCATTAATAAGAACAAGTACAAAACACAAGCATAGAGATGGTAGCGGCAGGAAAATTTAGTGTCAGCACCACCAGTATTGCAGACTACTATACCGCAAGGATGCGAAGCTAAAAAGAAGAAAGCACTTTTTTGGGTGTTGAGGATGGTTCAAAACCAAATGCGAGTGGAATATTAATAGTTAAACTTCAAATGAGAGGAACCTCATATTTTGATATGCACTCAAAATAAGTGTAAACATCTAATCAACCTGTGACGCAATCAGTAACATTGCAGCCAAGTTTTTTCCTTTTCTGTTCTTCGCCTTTCTTGTAAATTTCAATTGTTTTCTTTTCAGCTGATACAAGTTTTTTTTTATCATGCCCACAAGAATAATGGGTAGCAGCTGGTAGCAGAACGCGAGGGTGGGGGCCATTAATACATTATCCTGGAAGCAATCTAAAAATGGTCAGGATGAGTATTTGAAGCCAAACAACCACTACATAATTAGTATCCAAAAGTGGGATATCCATGGATGAGTAAATGAATGAAAGTATCCATAACGTTGTCACAAAAGGTTAAATACCGAGATATTCATGCCTTCTGACAAGGGAGTATTAACCGAAATGGGAAAAAGCTTTTGTCTATCTCAAACTGGCAAATGCTTCAAATTTTGATACTTTCTTGAGAATCAAACAGATGAATTCAGGTTTAGAGATTCAACTTTTAAGTTTAAATTCAGCTAAGAAAGGCAAAGCTAAAGAATTAACTGCATGCTTACTAATAGGAATTGTCAGTCCATTGGCCATCACATCCCTGATAGGGACAGGAAGTTGTTGTACAGTGCTAGCTGCCTGACCAAATGCACCTCTTAGCTGTTCTGGTACTGATTCTTCAATGATTGTTGGTGATTCGAGAATCCCTTCCACATATTCCTCTTTCATTCGAACAGGCCCTTCAACAGATAATTTGGACAATAGAATAAACTTGCTTTCTATCTGCAATTTACAAGAAAGCAGTTCATAAGCATTCAATATCTTAGAATCTCATCAATAGCATTATGAAGCAGCAGAAGAAATGCTGCATTCTAGAGCTCATCAAAATACCTAACTAATTTACTTCACTCCAAGGTATAAAACAATGACATGAAAGAAAGTTTTACCCAGTATTGCCGAGAAAGAGTGCAGGATACCTATCTTTGAATCTCGATCATTCTACTCCAGATTTCATGCCTAAAGCTAATGTGTATTTACTTTAGACACAAAAAGGTAACATCAATGAAAGGTGCAACATTGGATGGATTTTTTAGGAAATAACACAACCATGAAAAGCAAGCTTGAGAATACCCCCCCCCCCCCCCCCAAAAAAAAAAAAAAAAAAAACACACTTCAAAACACATCTACCTTGCATAATGCAATTATCATAGACAAGTGTGGTGAAAACAGATGAAAATAAAGTCAACCAGATATATTACAGAGTTCAATAGTTTCATATTTGCAGTAGTCTTCGCAGATCCATCCTTGATCAGAGCATCCACTTTTGACAAATTTGCCATAGTCGAGGGAAATCTCCTATAACACCACAAAAGTAGAATGCACAAAATAACTAAATTCTAAGACATAAGGTTTCAAGTTCAAATCATAAATCAGTTTACTGGGAAAAAAATTTACAAGAAGAAATGCTCTCTTAGTGGTAAGCTCCCCTCACCTACAGCCATTGGGTGGGGACTCAACTTACTCACCCTTCTTCTTGTAAAGCAAAGGCCCCAAACCAAACCAAAAAACAAGCCAGAAAAAAGGCCTAAAAGCAGTATATAAGTAGACATACGTATACAATTTCATTGCATTAGAAAAAAACTTACTGAAATAAAAATTTAGCAGCAAATAATCCAAGGCTTCCGGATCCAAACCACTCAAAGTTCCATCTGCCTTCCAGAAAGGGTGACCTGGATAGCTGAACATGCAAATAAAAATCTGAACAAATTGATGCAATGGAAATGCTTTGTTCCACAGTGACCTACGTTGTTGGTCTAGGTGTAGGATTAAGCCTCTCAAGTCCAGTTATTCTCTCATTCACATCTATCTGCTGCATATCTGTTGTCCTTCCTGTTATTAAAGCTTCAAAACCTCCAGAGTCTTGAAACTGACATAATATTTCCAATAATTATCGAGTCTCAAATAACGGTAAAACAGTCCAAAGCACTCCACAGAAATAAAAGCATTATACAATAAAACCGAGAAATTGCCAAAATATTCAACGTTTTTTTAATAAAGAAAGCTAAGACTACCCGTAGTCTAGTTAATTAGTTTTACTGTATCCCCCATGATAGAATCTTGGCTTCCCCATTGCCTCACTTGAAACTCCTAAACGAAGGTAAAGCATATTCCGTACTCAAAAGTCAGCAATGAGTACATTGCAAAAGCTAGTCAACCCATAGCTACAGAAGAACACGAACTTTTTTTGATCATAAAGAAACCAAAATATTCCGAGTATCATACTAAACCTAAATTTAAATAAACACGAATAAAAGTAGGCATGTAAACAAATATGCCCAATCAATTGACCTAAATCACACTAGATACCATATCCTACACAAGCCCAACCCTAGAAGCCAAAATTTTCACTGTTGTAGGTCATAATTCAGCAAAAAAAAAAAAAAAACAAAAAACAAAAACAAAAGCAAATTACTTCAGAGGAATGGAATAAACAAAGGACTCACAGCGAGAAGAAGGGATTCCTTAGCAGAGAGCCTCTCCATATCTTTAGCATAAGCCGCGGAAGCTCCTTGCACAGCCTGCTGCACCATCGATCTGCAAAATCGAGCTCCGGACCTCCGGAGAAGTCTCCGAACGCCGAGACTGTGGGGGCGAGCTCTGGGAGGTCCAGTGATGGAGATCAAGAATGAAGGGGGACGAGAGGAAGACGAAGAAGACGGAGACAGTAGGGAGAGTGAATGAGGCGCGAATTGTGTGGCGGACGCCATTGAAGACGGCGGTAACAAGGAGCGGTTGGGGAGTTCAGAAGCGACGAAATCTGTAGAGCACCGCCCACGGAGGGTGCTTTTAAGAGTGCTGTGCGATTAAATTGAGCCTCCATGTTTTTATTAAAAAAATATTAAATATCTCCTTTCTAAAAATAAAAAAAAAACCTAAAAACTATAATATTTCAATAAAAACATCTTTTTGAAAGCCTCCCAGTTCCAACTCAGTTTACTCACTTCTTCCCTTCTGAAAAATAATAAAGTTTTAAAAATATACGCCTTCATCATATCACACGTATTTAATTCTTATTGCTATCATGTCTTTACTGAAATAATACTATTTATCTTGAAAAAGCATTCTCAACCTACTGCTCATTCAATCTCAACTTACATGCCAGAAAAATGAGCCCATTCATCGCCCGTGTAAAACCAACAGGCACATGCCTATTGTGAAATTTAGACATTACAATGATAAGAGTTAAAGATCGAGTCCATGGGCGCAAAATAACCATTACAGGTCAACCGTGCTTACATTCATATTAATGAAATCAACTGAAAGTTTAGTAAGTTGATTGGATCAGATTGTAATCCACACCCACTCTGAAACAGGCCATCAGCGTCGACGGTACTGGCGTCATATTATTATTCACCAAAACTTCTCTAGACGTTCCGTCTTAGGAAAAGCATCCCCCATTAAAGCACAACATCAAAAACAGCATTACTACATCATTAAACAAACACATAACGCCAAGATTAAAACCAACTAGTTAGTTCTCGAAACGCAAATAACAACTATCAGAGTTATTATCGTGCCCCCAACGCCCAAACACCATTTGTCATATCACAACCTAATTGCCTTCACAGAACAGATGAAGAGAGAGTCCCGATCGCATGCAAGGGAAACAACAGAGGACCCAAAGAACAACTCACACTCCCGTCTTGCGCAACTCATTGGCCCCGTGGGCAAAGTGACACCTTTCCCCAAAGGTGCAGGAACCCTTCGAGAAGTTCTCGCACATCTTCGTCTTATAGTTGCTCGCTGGAAAGGCCGATGCTGGCCCCCCGGTAGGCTTAGCAGCAGCCCCGCCACCACCAATCGAACCTAAGTTCATGATCAGTTCACTCACCATGGTGCTCGCTTCCTTAATCTGGTCAAAACTCCCCTCCAGTTCGATGTTCCTCAGATTGGGATCCAACTCGTGGTCGCGAATGGAAAGCTTGGCACCTGTTTGGACGACAGATCTGCTTGGAATTCACGCCACCCTTCCCGATTATGGCTCCAGCAAGGGAAGCATCCACGCTGATTTTGGCGGTCGACGAGGCGCCAAAAGCAGAAGCAGCAGCAGCAGGTCCAGGTGGAGGTGGCTCCATTCGTCCCATCATACGATTTACTGCAATGGGACCCATGGAGCGAGGGTCATCATGGGATTGAGCCACTGGTTTCCCGAGCTCCCATTCCCCGTGGGCGAAATGGCACTTGTCTCCGAATCTGCAGCCTTCAGCAGTGTTGAATTTGTTACACATGCGGGATTTTACAGCAGGTGCAGAGCCGCCATTTTGCATGGGGGGTGGGGGTGCCATGTTTCTTGGCGCTGCAGGAGCTGGGCCCATGTTCATCATGTGGGCAACTGCATTATAACCACCGGGAACATAGTGGAGGAAGTGGCAACCCTCTCCGAATGGGCAACCAGCAGTGCTGCATTTGTCATAAACAATTATCAAACCACAACATAAAAATGTTAGAGAGTTGAGGATCAACTTATAGAAGTTAACCATTTACTGAACCCTACTGACACAAAATTATCAGAAAAGTTTCAGAAAAAATTATAAGAGAATAAACAGGGAGGAGCACTCGCAAGAGTAAATTAAAATTTATCATGTTAATGCAAAGTCACAATAGCAATACAGACCAAAAGACGTACTCTAACAGGACAAATAATAAATTTAAAATTTATCAACAAGTAATGGGACTTTATTCAAAAAACAAAAGATAACAAAAACAGACGAGCAACATTCAAACAAATTTGAAAGTGAGGGAAGCGTGTACTGTTTTTTTGGAAGTCTAATCAAGATCATGAAGGACCTCGCCTTGAGTAAAAAGAGAGATAAAATCACACCATAAGGGTGGTATCTATGACATGATCCAACTTAAAGATCTCAGAGGTCGCAACAGAACACAAAATGAGGAGGCAGGATTAAAAGCTACATATATGATACCCTAGACATGTTCTTTATAGTTTCCGACAACTTACAACTCAACTTATAGAAAGACAATTACAGCCAAAAGATAATAAAGTGAGAAAATTTTACCAAACATGCATTTCATTATCTTAAAAAAAAATGCTACTGTTGATTTCTATTTTGAACCTTGTCTCTCCATATCAGGCATGAAACCATAAATCTATTAAAAAACATAAAGAACCAATTACAGTGAAAACTGTAACTTGTTTGTTAACCTTTGGAATGTGAAATGGCTAGGATCTACTACAAAAAACTTTGATAACAAAAAATCTCTGAACCAAATGGCCATATTTTGATTAAAAAAAAACCTAACTTGACAGTATGTGCTAAATCTTATGCTTAGGCAAAACATTCTATTTGGACCATTTGAAGCCACTCTCAATGTAACAGTTTAGGGCAGACTACTACATTATATCACTAGAACATTTTTTAATAGGCGTTCTGTCTCTTGTTTTTAATGTCGATATAAGAGGGGTGAACATTGAAAATGAGAGAGGAAAAAAGAGTAGTAAGTAAGATAAAACAAATAATACGCTAGACCTGGGTCATCCAACTAGGCAAGGAATTGGAAAATATGCTTTTCTATCAGCAATTTAAGACAAATACATATAAGAAAATTATATCCATCTCATTATAGCTGGGTATTTACCAACTTCAACCACTAATATTGTTGATAGATAGGGCACTTTCTGTTGAATACCTGTTGTTGACTTGATGAAGGAAAAAAAAACAAAAATAACAAACCTGTAATAATAGTTATGAGTGTCTGAGTTTATTAGTGACCTTACCAGATTTTAATGGTGGGAAAGTAACACAAAATTTTATTGTAACTTGTAGGCATTGACAATAAGCGAAGATTTGAACCTGAAGTACTTGGTGCATGGCTTCGATTTGCTTCCTACACCAGTTGATAAAGAGTCCGTTTCTGTTACAAAACATTAATTACTATTCCTCAGTTAAAATTTTTGTGAGTTCTTAATTAAAAGACTTCAATAATGTCCAACATCCATTAGTATGGCTTAATAATGGTAAAAATATCATTGATGAAATCTTTTTAACGCTGCGTAAAATACATAAGATGGATTGCTATAGAATATGATATCACCGTACTGCATATTACTTGATGAAATCTTGTAATGGGTACCAAACATCGTCTCTTGTCACCATCTCTGACAAGAACTATACCTCTTTTAAGAATCATCATTTAATCTAGTGAAACTAGATGGGTGCATTCTTTTTAAAGACTCTATTTTGACACTATAAAAAGTAATTGCTGTTTTCAAATGCCCGCGAAGCTTCTAAGCAACGGCCATTATTACTAGTTCAGCCTGTTCACAAATGATTACTACAACAGATTTAGACACAAATGTTTCTTCAATCAACTACTTGAACTGTAGAGGGCGAGTCATAGAGCTAGTAAATTACTTGTATAGGGATACGCCATAATTTCTGGCAAAAAATAGTAAGCTCCTTATTGTTCAATAGAAATTCAAATATCTTTTAGAGTACATGACGTGAAATGACTCCACAAAAGATTTTAGACTCACGAGATTTAGTAGATAGACTAATAAATCACACTTAAAATTTGTAAAAAAACAAAACAAAAAAAAAAGGAAAACAAAATAGGTCACATAGCCAGCGAAGAAAAATGAAGAAAACAGAGAAAAGATACAAGAAAACTAGACGAGCAGGAAAACATAAACAAAGAATGAAATATGAAACAAGAAAAACCTTCAAAGCTCACAATTGTACAAAAGAAAAATAAGTACATAAAAGTAATAAGTTACGCATTGCAGAGTCACACATGCGCATATTCAAAGCGCACATCCCGTCACAGCAGTAAAACAGAAGAAACCCGCAATATAGCAACAAATAAATAAATAATAAACCCTAGTTCGGGGAACTAAAGAAACAAACCTTGCTTGGACTTCTTGAAGCCACCATTAGCGTTGAAGCCAGCTTCAGACCTACCTCTCTTGCGAGGATCCATTGATAGAGAAACAGATCGAGATCCCAAAGTATATCAATGAACAGAACCAAACAGAATTTCTTCTGACAAATACTACGGTATCTGAAAACCCTATTACCAGCACAACGAAGGAGAAACCCTAGATAAGGAAGAAGAAATTGGATAACGCTAAAACCCTAACCCTATCAGGGTTTTGGTATCGGTGGAGAAAGTAGACGAGGCGAGAAGAAGAAGAATCGAGAAAAATAAAAAATAAAAAATAAAAAGATGACGAAAGACAAGTCGTTGTGGATATTAATAGGAGGGGAGAGAGTGAGAGAGAACAAATATATATATATATATATATATATAATAAGGAGGATTTGAAAAATAGGGTTTCAATAGAGTTAATTATTCGAGTTGGATTACGCGGGCCGGTTATCATGAGTCCAGTGCGTGTGGTTTGGGCTTTTATTTCAGGCCCATGATCTCAAGGCCCGGTGGCTTTTCCAATCACGAAAAAAGAAAAGAAAAAAAAAAAGAAGAAGTAATTTTAACAAAAGGATGTGTTGCCTTTTAAAAATTATTTATTAAAACAACGCGGTCTTGGAATGCATTTGTACATAATTAAAAATAATTAGACTCTAAGCTCATGAATCATTCAATCATCGGTAATTAGAAATTTAACATATATATAACTAAAGTAATAAAATTTTGTGTGTATAATTTATAGAAAGAAGAGTTTTAATTTGAAATTTGAAGAAGTACATCAATGCAATAGATAAGTGTTAGAATGAGATCAGTCAGGAAGAAAGAGTTCGAGTACTTTGAATCTACTTATATAAGCATGTGTCATATTTTATATCAATATAATTGTGACATACGTCATTCATTTAAAATCATATCTAAAGTCTTCCTCTCTTATATTTATTTCCTTTTATTATTTATTTACTATCGCTAATAAATAGTTTTCAAAACCACATGATATGAGGTCTAATCTAATTATATATAGTTGTATTTGTTTTTTTACACTCTTTAAATTAAGACCCATGCTAAATATTTGTAGATATTGTTTGAACTCCTTAATTTTGTTATAAAATTTTAAAACACTCATTTAATGACATGTGTCACGCTCACATTTTTATGAATATTTTTAGCTTAACTATGCCGACAAATTATTTAAACATTAATTTCAAATCAAGGACTTTATTTAAACTCTCTCTTTCAATGCTTAATTTTGTTCAAAATACTTATCTATCGGGCTTATATACTATAAATTTTAATTTCTTTGTATTCAATCATGCATACAAAATTTTATCACTTTAACTATATATGTTACATTTATAATCCTTGATGATTAAATAATTCGTGTATCAAACAAGATTAAATGTTAATGTTATAACGATTGATAATTAAATTATTCGTGTATCAAACAAGATTCCAATATAGTTAAGTATTACATTCTTAATTCTTAATTTGTAAAAAAATAAAAAACCTAAATCAGGGTAAAATGTGAACCCCATTTTTGAAGTTAATCTCACGGTCATCTCACAAATAATTGACTTTTTCTATTTAAAACTTATAATTTTATGGTCACAATCAATTATAGGCTTGTTTTTATGTACCATCATTAATCCTAATGAGACATAAATGCACTCAAAGGAACATAATTTTTAAATCAGTTACCAAAACTATGCCATTAAGCGGTACAATTATGCCTAAATTACTACCTATTCGATTTTCTCGTTAGTTTTTCAAAGTTCTCATTTTCTGTACATAATAATATAATTCTTCTTTTATTTTTGTTACGTAATTTGGTTATGTCGATATATATTATTGAAATTATTGCTAGTGTCTAATGAATAAAATTTCTATGAAATTGGAGTTTTAAAGCCGAACATTTTTTTTTCCCGCCGCCCCACCTGAGGTCGGGTTCTGGCCCGCGATTGCCACAAACAAAGCATAAATCATCAAAGCTTTGCATGAGAGGAAATGTGTTCGGCCTTGGAGCTATGATAGGAATGATAATGAATTGAAATATTCTCGATGATGAATCTGTTCTATTTCATTTCCCCTCATTACCGAAGGTAGCCTTAACAGTTCTGCACAGACAAGGCGAGATGGAGAAGCAATGATAAAAATAAAAATAAAATAAAAAGCGCACGATCAAAAGAAAAAAAAATGATTAAATTAAATAAAAAGTGGAACCTTAAAACCAGAGCTTTAAGGTGTAACAGAAGAAAGAGTACAAACTAGCCTCCCCTGCCTGAACTCTAAAAACTAATGACCATATTTATCAGCAGAGAGGTAAACACATGAACACCTACAACTACAAATTACGAATAACGAATTCTCAGGAAGACAAATCATAGAACTAAGGAGATCTGCGCCAATATCACCTCATTTTGCGCTTACCCTTTCGTGCAGCAGCACTGATTACTGCGTGATCGACAGTTTCAGGAGAGCTTTCCGCGGCTGTGTGTTCCTGTATAACTAGGCCACGATTCCTCGACAGCTTCCTAACTGGAGTTGTAGGTTCCGCTGCTTCAGATTCTTCAGAATCTGAACCTGTTCGAGAATTGCTCGGTACATCCACTTGACCCCGGTGCAGCATCAGCTCCTCTCCCTCCCTCGAAGAATCTTTCATCAACTGACAATTCCATGCGCACAAAGATCAAAAACATAATGGGGTCACATTTCTTTTTCTTTTTTTCTTTTTTTCTTTTTTTGTTTTCTTGTTTTCATGTTATGCAAATCATTCGAGTATTAGAAGTAAGAATAATAAATAAATCATCTGTAAGCGTCCGTACAAACCTTCCAATCCTTGAAGTCGAATCTAAAGACGAAGTGGCTGTAAGAAACCTCCCCATTGGCAACTGCACTGGCAGCAGGAGCATTCCTTGGTCCTAACATACCAAAAAGATAACAACTGAGCGAGGCAAAAAATGAGGCTATATAAACATAAGGAAATGAATAAATAAAAGAAAATAAAATGTATCTACTAATGGTGAACTATCTTACCCACTATTTGATGGCCGTCTTTATTTACTGTTATTTCAGCCCGTCCATCTTTAGCCAGAAACGACAGAGCAAATAAGTTTTCCACCGTCTGCGGAAAAGAATTCCTGTTCAACACTAAATTTTCAAGCCTAACTCTTCTATTTTTCTTCAATATATCAAACATGGTCGACATATTCCTATCAGTATCCGTCCTGTGCTCCATGCCAGTTTCCTCAAGCTGCACAAAATGACAAGTATATGAAACTTCCTGGAAATTATCGCAATAAAACCATAAAACATGGACAGGCATATGCAATGTCTACCAAAAGATTATGAATTGCAGGGCCCACAAACCCACTTTAACACAGCAGCTTACCAAACATGTTAGGAAAGAACTTTGCAAAATGTTCTTGCAATGGACTAATTGAGTTAACTAAACCAACCAAATCATATTAACTCGATGATATGATTGATCCTTTTGTTCTTTGTCTTTATATCTCACATTAGCTACCACCCAATGTAACCATCTTTAGAAAACAATAGCTAACAGTCCACTTCTGATTCACAATCGTAACAATTTGAAAAATCGATAAATGACAAGCCATTTCAAAAGTATCCATTTTTCAGTAGGTAAATTGGTGGGAGTGAGAACCACCAACAGGCAGAGGAGGGATGGGCCCTTACCACTAGGTCAGCCCTTGGCCTCTGGAAAGATTTAAAAAAAAAAAAAAAAAACAAATTTTACCATTGATGGAAAGGATGCCATGTCTTGGGTGGAGCAATCTTACCTCTTCAGGCCGCGCACTTTCTGTTGGTCTTACTCTTCCATGTTTTCTATGAACAGCTGCCTTCTGTTGTTTAAGTTCAGTGTCCATCGGCCCAAGCCTACAAAGTTGCAGAGTAGGAATAGATTTGAATATCATAAATTCATGAATTTTTAAGAACTAAAATGGGTGACAACAGCAGCAAATTATAAAGATTGGAGGTTGCAGGATTTATCTACATTGTGCAGCATCCAGGGCCCCTCCTGAAAACATGAGAAACAGCAAAGCCAATATCCTTCCAAACAATCGAATTCTGTGTATCATCCGTGCCATTACTTACGGTGCCTTGTTGCACAAAGTCTCTAAGCAAACAGTTGACAAAATCCGATGGAGTTACTCCTTCATCGCCATGTGCCTTAACAGAGGTTACCAAGCTGCTTGTAATGTCCAAAAGTGCCTCTGCATCTGCAATTTGCTCCCTTGGCTTCTGGACTGAAATCAAATTAAACAAAGAATCAAGCAAAACAAGCAGCATAAATTAAGAATTTATACATAGCATAGTGGAACAACTGATCAACTTGTCTCCAAATTTATAGACCATTAAATTTAGGGATGTTCCACAATGAAGTTAATTCAAACTAACGAGCACAGGAAGGGGGGGGGGGGGGGGGATACTTTAGAGCACACCCTTGGTCCATTTAGATGCACTTATTGGAACACATTGTTTTTTGTATTTTAAAATTGAATACATGTAAAAATAAACAGCAGTGCCCCAGCAGAAAACGTACTTTGAATTAGATGAACTCCCATAATTCCACTGGCCCAGCTACAAATCTTTACCTCTAATTCCTATACTTCCATCATACAATGTTTAGTACAAATGACACGGCAACATCAAGTTCCCAGCTTCCACTGCTGAACCTCCACAGTTACTCTCACCACCATAAGATTCAAGTTCAAGGGATTTTGGCTTATTTTTCAAGTGCATGTTTGAGATAAATAAATTGAAAAAAAAAAAAGGGAGGAAAAATGCTCACCAAAATGGTAGATTTCTTTATTAGTAAGTTTTCCTTTTTCCTTTTTTTTTTTCTTTCACTTTGAAGAAGAAGAATAAGGAGAAAAAGAATAAGAAATCAAAAAAAGCAGTATATAGGGTTACCTAGCTGATGCAAGCTTTCCACCTCATTAATGATTGAGCTAAAATTATTGGATTCCACCCTCAAAATATTGTCCCTCTTATCTGTCAAAACCAGTAATCGAACACTAACTAAAATTACCAACAAATAAATAAATTCTCAGTACCCATCAACATATAACATAAAATAAATAAATTTATAAATAAAGACACAAAACGAAACAGGGATCAGAAATGAATTACCAGAAATTAGGGTTTTAACAGCATGGTATCGAGAACGAAGGACCCTCCGATCCGTCGTGCCTTGAAATCCCGAATCGCTTGTCCCAGCTTCACCATTCTCGGCTCCTGCTCTTACACTACTACTCCCTGGTTCACGCTTCACGAATCTGACCATATCTCTGATTTTCCGCAAACCCTCTTTTACAGAATCAAGAGAAACTTACCCATAAACCCTACAATTCAAATCAGAGAGAACCAGGGAGCGGGAGAGAATTCCAGGGATTTGCGATTTTGGAATGAGGGCCGGAGCACAAAATTCAGCAGAAACCTAACACCCTAAATTCGAAAGGAACCTCTTTTTCCCTCCGAATGTGGAACTTTGGTATTGAAAATTAGGAGAACGAATCTTCGCAATGCTTCCGACTGATATACGTCGATTTGCAATTGAGCGCGTGGCTTGTCGAGCCCGCGGAGGGAGGACATGACGGTAATTTGCAATTTTATTATTTTTTTACCCTTTTCTTAAAGAGAGATCGAACGACTTTTAATGGTCATAAAAAATGTGAGAAATCATAAATACAAGTAAAGTCCCATTCAATTATTATTATTATTATTTTTGAATAAAGGAACAATGAGTTGAAATGGCTCAAAGTGGCATAAAAAAAAATTTTGGGCAAAATCGGGAATCGCATTTATTTTCGATTAGTTAGTCAACCTTAATATTCACAAAGTCTATTTATACTAAATATAATTTATATTATTGAACAAATAGCAGGGCAATGCCACAGTCTCAAACTTTTTTTTGCATTAAACACTGATTAAAAGACTTATATACAGTGTCACTGTCTTATTTAGGCATATTGAATCAGTGGAATCTCCAAATGAGGAGCCCAGAGAATGGGTTCACATTGAGAGGGCCGGGAGGGGACCTTTCCCTCTGCCAGCGCTAAGTGACTTTCTTGCCCAAAAAGAAAGATTATGGTAGGAATTGTACTCCAAGACCAAGACGATCATCTTCTAATAAAAGAAAGCCCCTTGCTTTGTAATATATTTACAGGAAAAAGGATTTGTACCCTGCCACAATACATAATTGTCCTATCATGTCACTCCATTTTTTATATATATATTTTAAAATTTAAATCTTATTGATCGAATAAGCAAGGAAAATAATCAGAAAATTCTCAAATTTTATATAGTTTCATCATGTATTGAATTGTCATTTATGAACAATCAAGAGATAAAAACCAACTTTTTTGAATATTTAGAGTGGATGGTTGATATGTTTATACATAATTGAAAATTATATAAAAATTATCATTATATCTTTTATTTTATTTTTTATGTTCATTGAATTCATACGAGTTATTTAAAAAAACATAAAAAAAATAAGATTTAAGGTCACACATTATATATATACTAGTCTTGATCGCACGTTACACATGCATCTTTCACACTAAAAGGATTATATATAATTTATTTTTAAATAATATTTTAATTAAATAATAATATAAAATTATATATATTTTATCATATGAATACTTTTTGATGTAATTGATTGAAAAATATACCGGTGGATATATACATGCTCAGATTCACCATGCCCATTTATATTTAAGGTGTATTGGAATTCCACGCATTAACCCCCACCTCTCTCTCTCTCTCTCTCTCTCTCTCTCTCATGCTTCGAAATTGTCTTGAATCGAGCACCGTAGAGACAGGCAGAAACTTCGGCACGCGGATATCCAATCCACAAAGCGTCCGCTGGATTCTCGTGATCGAATAATCTACTCAGGGTCATCACCTGGTACTTCCATTCTTCAGTTATTTGTTGTTATTGCTTTTCTTATGGGTGATTGAGGATCATCTCGCGATTATATTGATTTTGCTTGATGATCCACAATATTTTGTGCGGAATTGATGCTTTGAAATTGTTAGACGTGCTAATTATGATCCCGTGGTTTTAATGTGTGAAGAGCTAATTTAGATGTTTTATCGCATATATTTCTTTTGGACTGATTAGAGTGCTTTAGTTTTGAGAATCTTGAAGTAGGGTTGTTGATTTGATTTTATGCCTTCAAAGATGTATTTATATTGCTTGTGTTTGTGATAAATTGGGGAATCGGGTTTAGGCATATCCTTTGGTCAGGTTCTTCCTAGCAGTTGAATTTTGAGATGAAACTTTTTGTTTGTTTCGCATCTTGTACTTTAATATTGTACAACATAGCTACTAGAACCAGCAACATGGTAGTGAGAAAGGCCCCTCTTGCATAATGATTTTGTTTTTGCCTTACGCAGAATGGAATACAATGGAGGCATTCCATAGAAATATAAAACCACGAGGGGAGTATGTGGGAAATGACTCTTTTCAAGGATCATGAATGGAATAGGTCAGAAATACCTATCTATTCCAGCCTTAGCCTATTGGTAATAGCTATTCCTTATCTATTCCCCACATGATCATGAGAGTAGAAGTAACAATTCGATTTTTTTACTTGTTAAGTGGAACAGTTTTTTTATTCTTTCCTTTTTTGATGTTGCACTGATATGGAAAAAAGTCATTTATGTTTTCTAAAAATTCGTGTAGTAGTAGGCTGATGAAACGGCCTTCATACATAAGTGTCTTCTCTGGTATATCTGTTTTGAAAGAACGCGTGCTGGGAAACTTTATTCCCACCTATAAGCTTTCTAGTTGAGTTGATGAATCAAATCCTTGCAGAAGTCATGTATGTCTAACTATTGGGTTTTGAGTAATCTAAGCCATCGACTACTGATTATATGAACTTGATTCCAAAAGAACCTGTCAGTCCATGGCAATTACAATAAGGATTGCAGATTTGAATTTCTAAACAAGTAGGCAATGCTGATTGTGATATCAACTTGATATAAATTTCATATTCAAATAGAACAATTTTTGGGGATCACATCAGAGATGGGATTAAGCCTTGTTTTAGCTTACAAGCTGGTGTTTTGTCAGAGGCTGTTAATTGTAGAGTTGCTTGGCTGTTTCTTAGGTCTCACTGAAGCTGAGTCACAAGTAGACAAGCAGTCTCTGTGATGGAGATGGTCCACTGGCTGGTTCTGTGATGGAGGTGGTGTTTGTCGGTTGTACTTGGAGGTTAGTTGAAAATTGAAATGGTTAAATGTCCTGCTTAGTTGCTTTCATTTCATTTCATTTATTTGTTGAGCTGCTTACTCATTCATTTATTATATACGTGTCATGATGGCATGGGGGTGGGATGGTCTAAACCAAGTTGTGATCGTTTTCTTGGTTAAATGCAGCGAGTGTGAGACCAAATCAGACACATTAGTTAGAAAGCAGGGAGCTATTCGGATTGAATTCCACTTAGTGTGTTTGTTTATTCACATAGCTGGGCTCTGTTCCCAATATCTAAAAGGAATTTTAGAGAACCTTGGCCTAGGAATGAAGTAGCTTGAGGCTTTGGCAAGGACTTCTGCACCAGTATAGAATATCTTCCCAGAATATTCTCATTTCTCTTTTCTATATATGAATTCCGATTATTAAATGATGATATTCATTAAAAACTTCTACCTTCGTCTGGTAATTGCAATTTTTGTTATAATTTTTTCTTTTCAGTTTTTATGATAAACGAAGTGAAGAAAAGAAAAATTCTTATCACATTTGTCCTCTCTTAGATATTGAATCAGTCCATTGTTTGGCCTAGCATAAGAGATGCCACAGACTTTTTTTTTTCCTTCATTTTTTAAGCATATTAATAAGTTGGTCATAGGATGATGTTGTGGATCTGTCCCCCACCAGCTAAGAAAGAAACGATACAGTTAGTGATATTGTATGCCATTTCATCCCCATCTGAGTTGTAGCTGCCTCATGTTTAATCGCATATGTTTGTTTACATCTTGTTTCTCAAGTGCTAAACTAGGCTTTTATTCCCAGGTACCCTCTCATAATGGCTTAGCACAAGGTAAATTCATTTACCAATGTTTCGCACCCAAATGTTGAGGGTAAGTATAAAATTTTTCTTACTCCTTTAAGCAAGAGTAAGGATAAAATATGCTTTACCCCTTCAAGTAAAAGAGTAGGGTATTACGTGAGGACTTCTCTTTTTACTTCTATGGAGAGTATTTTAGTAAATAATAATATTGACACATTGTCAAATTAAACTTAAGTATCACAACTTTATTTGGGTTGATATCATTCAAGTACATATGATGCCATGCTTCTTTTGGGGTTAGATATTCATGAGATTACAAGTATAAAATCCATTTGTACCATGTACCACGAATCTTTCAACTTTAAAAAATGGTATCAACTGTGCATTACATCAATATCAAACCCAAAATTGTATACACAGACAATTGAATATAAGTCAACCTCCCCACTTCACCCAGGGAAACAAAAAGGGAGAAAAAGAACAAAAATTACATTTTCTAATTCTCTTCTACTCTGACCTGTTTAAATGCCTTCAATGTACTCGTCGTCTTGTTGAACTGCAGACGCATTTTTTCCATCACCATGCCTCTCATCAGCCCCTTCCCCTAACGCCAGGTTCCTCGGTGCTCCACCTCTGCCTACTGATTGCCCGAGTGACAATGTCCGCTCACCATCTGGGTTGAAACCCAAAAGGATCGAATTACTCAGCAAGAAAGAAAAAAAGAAAAGACAAGACAGTTGAAATGAGTAGTGAGAACAAATCCACAAATTTTATCAAGAAATGCTAAGTGAGCTCATATGCACCTAAGACAGGGTGTGCCAACCCCTCAAGCTCGGGCTCTGGACCAAGTCGAAGAGTATTTTTTCCCCAGAGCATAAATAGCACCACATCATGCCTTGTTTGGGGGGAGGGGGAAAGTGGGGCAACTTAGCTTTAGAAAGAATAAGATCTTATGATAATGAAAATAGAACTCGGTATCCTATAGAATCAAATGATGAATCAAACCATGACTGACAATAATGACATCTGATTTAGACGCTTTGTGCCAAGTTGATATTTGGGAATTTGGAAGTCGGAATAGTTACAGAATTGAATCTTAAACGCATCCATCTGTGCTTACTTCAAGACTTACATTTCTTTGTTTAGATACAAATCAACAATTACATGATACTGAATAAATAGATAATGGCCGAATTATTAAATAGCTGAACACAGTTTATCCAAATACAACCACAACCTGGGCTACTTTAGGCTCGCAAACAAAAGGAGTGTAGCATGCAAAACATGCTAAAATATTAATACCCACACACAGTATTCATTACCGCTTTCACCATCAGATGTGTCTGCAAGTTTTGTGATTGCATTGACCAGTGCCTCTTCATGTTCCTGCACCATAGACATAAAGATCACGCTTGAACATCCTAAAACAACAAGATGAGCAGTACAAGAGTTGTTGCAGTGTGCATCATACTCTTACTTTTAGCATTTTCTTTGCCTTGTCAATCTCAAGAGGATCAGGATTACTAGCACTAAAAATCCTCTCTACCTGTTGCGGAGATGAAACACAAAATTTAACACACTTGAAGAAATAACCGTGTTATAACATAAGACCAGCTTCTTCATCTAACCTCCTTTATTAGTGTATCAGTATTGACTATTTCAATATCATCTGAAACTTTCCTTTGAATCCCATTCTGTGATGATGGAAATTCTTTCCTTGATTGAATGGTTGTAGATCCTCTCCTCCTTCCAAAAGCTGGACCGCCACCATCACTAGGGCTGAGGAATTTATTTACTCCATGACCTTGTGCACCAGGACCTGCTCGGCGAGATATTCCTGGATCCTCTCCCACCCATCGGATGTCATTAGGAGAAATCTACCATTTATCAGGATATCAATTCAGCCCTTACTTCGCAAGATTTATTATGAACCTGCTAAGCTCCATAATAATCAAAGCTCTTGTGGAGCTAAAACTACAGATTCATGAGTAATGTTAAACATGAGATATTTAGGATAAGAATGGCCTTGGATACTCAATTTGTCTAATATAAAATGAGTAGGGAACACACGAGCATGAAGCAACTGCAGTCCCAGAACTACAAGAACTACACACAGCAAGGACCTGGAAGACTTGATTTCAAAAATAATACATAATACTACTTCCTATTCTGGAGCTATTTCAAATTAATTGTAATTGCACCATAACATTCACCTCGGCTATGCCTCAAATATCAGCAATTGATAAAATTGCCCTTAATACCATTTTCATTTGATAGGTCCCAAATGATCTGTTGTGCAAATGCATGACTCTGTTCAATAGAAACCTAAGCGGCACCACAAAAGTAAATCTTTTCACGAGTTTCTTAGAGTACAAAAGGTATGCTTCGCCAGAAGCAAATGAAGAACGAAATAAAGATTCAACAGAAGCACCAAACAAAATCAGATTACTAGAAGGCAAACAAATCTTTACAACGGCCATAAAACACCAAATGGGAATCACTCCTGACAAATCAGTCCTCAAGAACATTTAAAAATGGTTTAATGTTCGTTGCCTTTTGTCCCATAAAGACCAATACACAAACATAGCTACTTCAAAACGCAGCAGTCATGTTTAAGCTCATGTAATAAAACTCACCTCCTTGAGATCAACCCATTCCCAAGTCTCATGCACTGTATTTATGTCATAGACAAGAGCATGCCGGCCCTGAAAAGATAATCAAAAAGTTGGAAGGATAACACAATGCTAAAAAAAAAAAAAAAGCACTGATTTTAAAGAGATCTATATCTAGTAACCATCTGCAACAGCAGCAGCACAATGGAGAATCAATTGAAATTTAACATTAACTAATTTATTGGATTATACAAGTAAGTTTGGGTCAAATAGAAGCCACAGAATCAGGCAGTTTATGAAAAATAGTTAAGAGCGATATCCAAAGGTTACTGAATAAAACTACTGCAGAAGACTCGCAAAGTTAATCAATAAACCTATTATCAGAAGAAAAATGCCCCTCATATAATTATTAAATATAATACATGGATGTACATTTTGCAAGAGCAAAAGGAGCAAAAGTGCCTTGTGCGCCGCCAAGAAAAGTCTGGTGCATAATTGGTATGATGAAGAGTGACACTATGGTACACATTGGTGCCTGGTACAGGTACTCTCAGGCTACAAAACTTTATCTAGTACACAATGCAAGAATGTAAACTTAATTGGGTCACTAGTTGGACCAGGGTGCAACAAGTTTTCCTGATTTGGATAGTATTCATATACATATGATCTTTATAAAACAATACAAATCCAAATATATATATAAACGACTTGAAGGTGACAAAATTATCGAATCCAATCATTAAAGAATTTCGTGGCGGGGAAGAGGAAATTGTAGTATGTTAGTTCCTTTTCTAAATTCTTTTTTCCTTATCAAACCTTCAATAGATTGTTTGTTCTTATTGATTGGATTGGGACCATCTCTTTCAACAATGTGGATCGGTAACACACCATGAACCAGGTCATGCGATCTAGGGCATGGTTTCCAGGTGGTGAAACAAATTGGATAACAATGAGCTAGATTTTGTTGGCGCATGAGCCTCTGGACATTTTCCTGATTTGCTTGTCATGGATAAAACTACAAGATAAACCTTTTAAAAAGATTTACAGTCTCAGACATACCTCACTAGGGTTGTAATCAGTTATGACAGCCTCATAGAAGCTGTTGTCTTCAGGCCATCTCGTACACACTTTCCTGCCAACTAATGGATCATCTGATGTTGCAGCTTCAGCAAGTTCATTTGTTATAGGAACACCAGAAGAACCGTGATTCGTAAATCGCCCATTTACTGCAGGGCCTGTAGAATGGGGCTGAAGAGACTTAACTGAAGATGAATTCCGAAATGGCTGACCCTGTAAAGGATAATAGGATGATAAATGACCAAATGAAAATGTCAATAGACAACACTTTTGCCCATTTATTGCAAATAATCAACATACTGGCTTATGAATCCTTCCTCTGCCTCCCGACAATGCTTCTTGCTGTGCAGCAGAGTGTGAGTGAGGCTGTAACCCTAGCAATGGTGTGCCCAGTTTGTATGAGGGTCCTGAATGGGATGTTTTTTGTTTCTTGTAAGATGTTGGACCTGACAAAGTGGGTCCTGAATCATCAACATAGTGAGATGTGCTGAGTGTGGTAGCTCGATTTCTTCCTCCATGCCTCCAATCCCTAATGGTGTTAACCAACAAAGTTACCATTAATAATAGGAGTAATCATCAAAAATAAAAATGAAAATCTCCAAAAGATTTAAATTATCATACTTTATTCTTTGTATGATCTCGTCATCCTTGACTTGGCTATAAAGCTCTTTGTGTTCACCATCTGAGACCCTCAGCTCTCTCCTAAGATGCGTTATTAACTCAAGCTGGTCCTATAGAACAAGAATTTCATGAAACGTTCAACGTTAATTAGCACGAAATACATTGCTGAAGACATTGCCAAAACAGAATGGAAAGGAAAATCTTACCCACGAAATGGAATCTGACTGAGCTAAAAAAGCTCGAAGGACAGAACTGTATGCTTCTTGCTCAAGGTGATGGACCTGGGACTCCATATGACTATTTATTCTGGAAATGGGACACAACCTACTGCTGGTCTTCAATTTCCAGCAATATGAGCCTCCTTAGGAACTCCATTGTGATGTGACGGAGCAATATCATCATCAGAACCTGCATTTGTTTGAGAGAAGAACATGAATGAGTTAAAGGACTATGGAAACAACTATCACTAATATCATATCAACCAAATAAAGCCTCATGACTCATGCCAAACTCTTGGACTAAGGGCCTAAAACAGAAAATTATGTACTGAAAGTTTTCAGCGCTGAAAACTTCTAACCAAACCAATGACCATGTTCTGTATTATGCGTTCTTTCTTCAGCAAGGATCCCTCCACAAAATTTCTGTGGAAATCACATAATAAGTTGACTTTTAAAATCTCATGCTCTCAATTTTCGTTTTCAAATGCGTTGAACAGTTAAAAACACTCTGCACATTCAAACAGGCCCTAAGGCTACGGACATCAGAAACTGCTCGGCTGCCAGGCTTTCATATCGGATGATTCTTAAGAACTACTTGGCATTATGTTAAGGCAAAAAAATTATAAGAGCTCGTTTATTCATGGCTTCTGTTCCCTCAGATGCCAAGTACTATAAGTAGGCTGAAGCCAAAGGCACGCAACCCATCCTCCGAAACACCAGCAAAGCCCTCCCCCAACTACCCCGCCCCCCAATCCCCAAGAAAAGAACACTGTGCTATGAGTATTGAATGTGAAATGCAGGTTGCAAGGAAAACAAAAAAACTAAAATAAAATGAAGACGACTTACTTCACAACCTGCATAAGGAGAGCTTAGTTTTCTCACAATGAAACAATACTTATGAGAAGTTCCTTCAACAGCGTGACTAATAATAATGACTTAAACTGATCCAAAATCTCTAGAGAAACCCACAAAAATGCACTCAACACAGCTTTGTCACAAATTGCACCCAAAATTGAGAATAATTCAAAAGCTGCATAACTGCCTTCAGCTCTCAAACCCTGTAAATTTCCAAAAGCAACCTAGTGGTCGGTGATCTAGAGCTATAGGTCGAATCAGAATACAATAAAACTGGAAATATAAATCAAGTTCAATTTCCAAGGTCAAACATAGGCAATGCACTCATTTATAAAAATTAAATAATAATAATAAAACCTACAATACTCCTCGAATGTATAAAAGTTCATCAATTGCAACATCCAACAGCCACGGTAAGCAAGGAGAACGACAGAAACATTGATTCCTCGTTACATTTAATATAAATTTGTATCGATAGGGTACAAGCGGCATCACGAGATCCAAGAGAATGTATGAGTTGAATACTAGGAAAACCGCTACCATTTAATCGAATCAATAAAACCCTAATCTTACCCTAACCGCTCAAAGACAACATGCGGATATTCTGATAGCAGCAACATGAACACATTTTCCAGAAGATAACACGAAAGAACCAAACAAATTAACGAAACCCTGTGAGAGTACGGGAAAAAAACCCCGAATGGGACGAAATGAGAGAAGAACTCACCGGTACTGTCGGAGAGCTTATAGTCCATAAAAAGACTGGCACTTTCTCGATGTTCTATAGATGTGATGAAAACCAAGAAATCGGTTCAGAGAAAATAAGAACCGGGGCGAACAAAAGAGTGAAGAAGATGAAGAACAAGAAGAAGAATTAGGTTTGGATTGATGAATTAAAAATCAATTTGAAACATCGAACATGAACGGCGTTGCTGGTTGAGGGGGGAGAGAGGAGAGAGAGAGGGGGGGTTTAGGGAAAGGAAGTGGTGTGGCAATTTATAGATGCAGACCTGAGACAATTGGTCCGCTTTTTTTTTTTTTTTTTTTTCCCTTGTTGGGAAAAAAAATCAGGAAAAAGAAAAAGCGAAACACTTTTTCTATTTTTTATGATTTGTTCAGAAAAAATAATAAATTAATATGAAAAGGGCATACTATCTCCGTACGGCGTCGTTTTAACATCCGTTAGGAGCGCTTGCTTGCCCTTGTAATCTGTGATGTTCAAACGGCTAATTTGTGAATTTTTCGACCCATTTGAATATTATTATTTTATGTTTGACAAGAAAAAACTATTGAAAATAGGTGATTAGGATAGTGAGAAAAATATAAGAATTCAAAACGAGCATTTATACAATTAAGGACTGATTCGGGAAATTTGATCGAGACAATATGTTTTGTTTCCTGAATGATTTTTTGATCTCCAAATTTTAATAAAAGTATTCTTATAATTTCGGATCAATTTTAAGATTTTTTTCCAACCTTCGGATAATTATTAAAAAATTCGTTTTTTCAAATGTATGCACACGCTTGGTTCGTGCTAGTCTCAAATTATTAGCTCTCGAGCATCAATTTAGTAGCGTATTGATGTTAAAGTGGATCCAGTAAATTTCAATCATACGGGTTAGATGAGCATAAAAGTTGATATGACCATATTTGTTGCACTGAATTAAAGAGCATGATGGAATAAAATTCATAGGCTTTTATATTTGCTAATGGGAGTTTTAATCCCGCCATTACGAGATTAATCAATCCATTCTCCTTTATGAGATTATTAATCCCATGAAATATACAAGTTGGTTAAACGACATTATTATTCCTTTTTAAAGCCTAAAAATATAGGACGATAAGATTGAATACTAAAAACATGTATCTACCATTTTTACCTTCGCGTAGTTGTGGCATTATAAATTATCATAATAGTCTGACATGCGAAAGAAAAAAGAAAAAAAAAAAAACAAGCCACGTTCCCCTTTAAAGAACGAAAGAATGTTTTTGAAAAGTAAATATTAATGATCTTTTTTCCCATCCAATTATATGCCCATCTAAACATATGATAGAACTTCTAAAAAATAATATGATCCAAATCTAGTTTTATACCCAACATCGAGGTGGGACTTTTCATATCCAAAAGGATTAAAAATCCTAATCGATTCTATCGTATCCCATCTTGTTCTCTCATTAGGCATAACAAATATGGCTCATTGTTAGTGTTTATGCTTTTATCATGTTATTGGTAAAGTTAAAATGTGTAAAAGTAGAAAAAGAAAAGTCATTTTAAGTAACAAAGAAATAGAATATGAATTTGGAGTTTGAGCCCAAAACAATGTAATTTGTTAAAAATGATTCCTATTCAATTGTAGTTTTTAGAGAGAATAATATTACATGTAAATAATTTACCGTAAAAGTTATTCCGTGACACCCTTTTAATAAAATTAGGAAAAATGTACTTAGCTTTCCTGTGGTTTCACCAAATTCAAGGGAACCTCCATGTGGTTTGAAAATCAGCACATAACCCTCATATGATTTCAATGGACTTACAAAAGCTAACTTTTTCATCGAATCTAACTATTTGCTCTTCCAATAAAAAATTTTAGAGCGTTTAATAGAAAAAAACAGACTTTAATTTCTCAAATTACTGAAAATTAATTCCTTACCTTAATCACAATAGCTCTCAAAGAACTGGTTGTTTTTATAATTCTTAAGCCATGAAAGAGATATATTTATTGTACAAAAAAGAAGAAGAAGAAGAGATATTTGTATGAAAATTTACCTAGTTGGGATTATGAATATGTAACCTCTATAAAATGTTTTCATTTCAAGGTACAAGAAGTATATAAGCGTTCACTTATTTGGATACCGCTACAATAGGGATTAATAAATTAGTTTATGGATAATTTTGAAAATTAAAGTTTTTTTTATCATATTAAATACTAAAAAATTGATGAAAAATAAACTATTAAAATTTGATGAAAAAGTTAACTTTTATAAGTGTATTAAAACCATAGAAAAGTTATGCGTTTATTTTTAAATCATAATTTTTTTTTAATTGTCTCAAATCAAATCATTAATATATTAAATGCAATTTCCCCATTTTCGGGTGGACTCGCATGAGCCCGCTATCTTCCCGATGGGGGCAATTTAGTGGGTTTTTAGGGAGCACATTTTACAAAACCTTCGCGCCTAAACCCTAGACGCCTCTCCCGTTTCCCGCCGGTCACAAATTTTTTACCCGAGATGCAGGTCTTTGTTCAAAGCTCCAAGTTGCGATCAATCTAAGGGGGAAAATTCGATCAGAAGACTTCTTCTGTTCGTGGGTCGTAGTTCAAATCTGTGCCGCCGGCTTGGGAAGTTTTTTGATTTTTGAACAAACAACTTAGGTATTCCTCCCTCCTCCTGGTCAAATTGAATCTGAAACAAATACCATCTCCTTTCCCCCTCTAGGGTTGCGAAGTTCATTGATTTTGTTGATTTATTGATCGGAAACACAGATATTTATTGCATTTTCTGAATCCGGCGATCAAGTTTGTATGCATAAATCTGATAATAATACTGCATTTTATATGATCCGTCAGCCGTGAGTTTCCTCGAACATGTTCATCACTTTGTGGGGTTAGGATTTGCATTATGGAATAATGACTGATTGGGAATGTAAATGCATACTTCTCTGTTATGCCCCGGACAACTTGCGTTTCTCTCAATAATTTTATTTTATATTCGGACTTTCCAGTGTGAATAATGGGAGCTTGTATACTGAAACATCATATTTAATTTTAGAACATTTTAGACGTTTTTCAACTATTCTCACTTAAGTAACATGGAAAAATATAGAAGTACTATAATTTTCATGAGATTTGAGAGTCTAAAGCATATTAATTTAAGTAATAAAATTTTGGTACAGTTATTAAAGGGCTTGATTTCTGAGTTTTTAACTAGTAAAATATACAATAAGAAAAACATTAAATCTTAGGAAAACAAAACTATTTACATATTTTTGCGTCTTCTTCTTATCTATGTGGTTAAAACTTTTAAATAGTACCTCAAAATTCTAAAATTAGGTGCATTTAGGGATATTGTAGGTAAAGGATATTGGAGGGGAGCAAGATCCATTTGGGGGAAGCTTTTTTGTATCTTTTGGATCCGTTGGGTTACCTCTGACAATGTTGTGTTGGCTTTCACTTTCAGCATAATTAAAAAAGGAAATCACAAGAAAACTTTGTTGTTTGATGCTATTTTCCAGAAATCTTAAAGGAAATTTTTGACATTTGCACAAGTTTGGAAACAAATTGTTTTTCTTTTCATATATTTGAATCTGGGTAAATCCCAAGGTCATGTGTTGAGATTGTGAGGCTCTTTTAGTGTAATTTTGCTTTTTTCGTAATTTTTTATTCCTGCTTTGCGTCGTAATTCTCATCTTTCATCTGATTAAACCAGGAACAAGGAGACCAAAGGAACCTCAATGGTTTTACTAAAGTGTTCATTTCTTTCTCTCTTTTTCATATGAAAGTAGCACAAGAAGTTTTGGAATAACAAAACTCAGCAAGGATTGTTGTTGCCAAAGCATTGCATAGGCACAAACTAAGGGTCAAAAAGAGAGTGATGCACCTTGTGTTGCCATGGAGCCAAGTCATTTGCCTTGACTAATGAGCCCTTGAAGTTTCTGGTCAACCTGAAGCCCTACCTGATATTCTAAAGCTATTACATCTCAGTTCTGAATAATCCAAGCCCAAAAGAAGATGGGGAGAAAGACTGACGAGAACGAAAACATCATCTCCGTTCAAAAAAACATAGTAGAGAAGCAAACTTTGGTTTCTGCTTATCAAGCTTCGAAGTAGTAGAGAAGAGCCTTGATTTCTTCAACTTGTTCATCTCACTCAGGTTCTTTTCGGCTCCCCCTTAATCCCTTTTCTTCTCGAATTATGATGAACAATAAGAGAAGCAGACCATTTGAGTTGGATGATGATGATGACAATGACCAAGAACTAGAAGTAGAGGAAGCACATTCAGGTGTTAGAGGCCAATTACGAGGTAGCTCTTCAACCACTCCAAGCTTTGGGACAGCTAGTAAGAAGAAGAAAACTGCCTATTTGCGTCAAACAATGGGTTCTATGGATATTCAAGAGGAGTTAACCCCCGAGCAAGTCGTGGATGCAAGGCGACAATGTCTTAGGCAAGGAGCTTTGAGGTGATGGTTGAATCTATTGGTCAGTGTGGGCTAGGACTCAAACCACCTAGTTATTATGAGTTGAGTGGGCCTTTACTCTCTCAGGTAAAGAATGATGCTGAAGGATTAAAGCAAAAATACGAGGCTTATTGGAAGAAATATGGGTGTAGTCTCATGTTTGATGGGTGGACGAATAAGAGAGGGAGACACTTGATTAATTTTCTTGTCTACTGCTCATAGGGGACTTATTTTATGGGGTCTATGGATGCATCTAATCATATTCAAGATGCAAATATGTTGTTTAAGTTGCTTGATAGCAAAATTGGAGAGATTAGAGCTAAGTATGTGGTTCAGGTAGTTTTTTCTTAAGCTTTCTTTTTTTATTTTCTCCACTTCTCCTTTTCCCCTTATTAATAAAATCTTATAATCCTATTAAAAACTGTTGTTTAGATAGTTATAGATAATGCATCTAACTACAAGGCTGTTGGTAGGATGTTGATGGATAAGAGGCCTACCTTGTATTGGACTCCCTGTGCAGCCCATTGCATAGGCCTTATGCTCGAGGACATATGCTATTTGAAAGCAAATAGAATAACAATAAGAAAGGCAAGAAGGTTAACAAATTTCATCTGCTGGCACGCTTGATTACTTGATGCCCTGAGGTCTAAAATAGGTGGGAAAGATCTAGCGAGGGTTGGAGTTACTAGATTTGTCACTTCATTCCTTACGCTCCAAAGCTTGTATAAGCACCATGATGCCTTGAGACAATCGTTTGTTTCTTCAGAATGGACCAATTCTAAGTTGCCAAAGACTGAGATGGGAAAGAAGGTAGTTGAAACGGTGCTTCCTATGAACTTTTGGAACAGTGTGAAATATTTCCTTCAAGCATCACACCCACTCATTGTAATTTTGAGGATAGTAGTAGATGGTGATGAGAGGCCTGCTATGCCTGAAATTTACGTGGCAATGAAAGAGGCAAAAAACAGGATTAAAAATTATTTTATGAATAAGGAAAAATTGTGGAAGAAAGTGATTGACATTGTTGAGAGGCACTGGGAATGTCAGATGGAGCAAAAATTATTTTCTGTCTCGCTATTTCTCAATCCTTGCAAGTACTTTGAGGTCATTGAGAAGGAACCTGATGCACTTTATAAAATCAATGGTGCATTTAGCGATGCGCTAGAGAGATTGGTACCCGACGAAGCTTTACAAGACAAGATCAGTGAGCAAGCCAATGATTGTAAAGCAACTAGAGGTGGTTGTGAAGGAGATGGCAGTTAGGCATCGGAAAATCTGAAGGCCTAGTAAGTTTTTCAATTTTTTTGTTTGTTTTATTTTAGAAAAGGTTATAATTATTTATTAAACTGTATTTACTAAATGTATATCAAGTCCTCCATAACTAATATTTTGTTTTTCGTTATTTGATTGGTGGCACACACATGGAGGTTCTTCCATTGAGCTTGCAAAGCTTGTTGGCCTTTGTTTTTCTTCCTCTGGTTGTGAGTGCAACTGGAGTACATTTGAGTTTGTAAGTATGGTGTGTAGTGTGTACAAGTACTACTCTTATTCTTAAATATTAGTATTAGTTTTAACATAGTTTTATAAAGTACTTATGAACAATAATTGGATAATCTTGTATTATTTTCCTATGAATTTAGATTCACACCAGGAAGAGGAATAGATTGGAGCATCAGCGCTTGAACGATCTAGCCTACATTCAATACAATCACCGGCTTGCAGCAAGGTTTGAACAAAGGTGCGAAAAGGGTATAAATTTTGATCCTTTGGTGCTTGCTGAACTTGATTGGAGCAATGAGTGGATGACTAGGCAGTCACATGAGGAGTTGGTCCATTCAGGGAATGATCTCACAAGGCGAGATGCTGATGAAGCAGTTGATGCGTCCGTAGGACTATAAGGCTAGAATTTACTTGGGGCTAGCAAGGGATCATTGAGCGGAACTATGCTGTGTAATTTACATGGTAGCATGAGGGTTGTTGGTGAGGAGTCATCAGATGAAGAAGTGGAAGAAGATGTTGATGTCATAAATGATGATGAAGATAGTGAGGATGACTTTGGTGAGAGGCCAACTACTTCTTCGCTCAGTAAAAATGACATGTTCCTTTATGACTTTGATTGATCTAGTTCTATGCTTGCTATATCTAGTATTGTGTTTGCTACTTTGACTTTTGATGCACCGTCCTTGATTTTGTTTTTGGACATCTAGTATTGTCAATTTGGTACACTAGTTTGTTAATGGTTCATTCTAAATGTACTAGTGTGAAATCTTTTTAACGTTTTATTCCTATCAGTTCATTCTGCTTGTACCATTTTTTCATAAAATTGAACCCTGTATTAAATCTTTATTATGTCTCTCGTAAACGCATAGGGAGTCTAGTTGTTGCCTAAGCGGGCACCTTGTGGCCAATGTATAGAGTCGCCTTGTCACCGTAACAACTATTACAAGATTAAAAGAAGCTGCTCGTGTTGTCCTTAGTTCTCTGTAGCTAGTAATCACAAACATGGCTTCTCTGGTGTCCTCTATACATGCATTTCTTACTTTCCACTTTAATGCACCAGAAGGCACACGTCCCTTCTTATAACTGTTCTTCTGGGGGCCGCTGCTGTACCAATGTTTATTCCATATTAATATATTTACTTTTGAAAATTTCTGTTTCAAAAGAAAGAAGAGATGTATGAAATGTTTTTGATCTTATATTGGTATCATTGTTTGGCATACATTCTCCTGTAGGCTCCCCCCACAGAATACACAGTACAGGGGCAAGTTATTACAACAGTGCTGTTAGTGACTGGAAGCTCCTGTGATCACAAAGATAGTTATATGCTCTTTTTCTTGTAGAAGTAAAAGAAAAAAGGCAGATATAAGCAGAAACAACCTCTTATTTTTGTTGATCAGTAGCAGAAATTACCTCTTTTGTCCCTCAGTTGCTCAATCAACGAGCATAGATAAATGATTGGGATACATCCTGAAAGCACAAGTCTTTAATTCTTGAGTTCATTTTTTCAAATAAATAGATGATCTCACTGATCCTAGGCTCTTCTGATTTACATCTGCTTTGCAACTGTCAAGATTTTACTTTCAGCTTTTATGAAATGGGTAGGTCCCTTCAAGTTTGAGTTTAAAGAGGGAATGTTACTTATCGGTTGCTGTGAACTGTGATGAGTTTAGGTGTGAGTCAGTTATAGAGCCCTTTGCACCCAGTGAAAGAAATTTACTGATGCCTAGGAAACTTAAAATACCCTTTTGAATTGCCTCTTTTTTTCCCCTTGTGCTTCTTTGGGTTTTTGAAGTGTAACATTTGAACAATCCATGGCAGCTTCTGGCATTACATTATTGGAGTAATTAAGTTCAAATAATGTCTCACTGTGGAGCTCTACATGATGTTTTTGCAATCTAGTACCTGTGAATACACTACACACATGAGAACTTTATAAGTCCAAATTCACCATCCAGTTGTCCAATACACCATGCCAAGAGATGAACTGCTCAAGTCCCCAAACCCATATGCAAATGTACAGTTCTCTCAAAATCCATGACGACAGAACTGAAATAACAAATGAAAATGAAACAAAAAAAAAAAACTTGGGAATGATCTTTAGCATCCCCTGCCATTAATGTAATATAGAGAGAAAATGAGAGAGAGAGAGAGAGAGAGAGAGAGAGAGAGAGAGAGGGAGAGAGAGAGTTTAATTACTAAAAAGACCCTTATATGCTTCTAACCAGCATTTCTTGGTATCTTCTATAGGCTTCCCTCCTTCTCCAACCTGAACTTCTCATGGCAGCTTGCAATGAATACATCCGCAAGCCTATCAATCTCATTTATATCTACCTCCCAAGTGGCACTAGAATTCTCATGCGCTTCTTCAAGCCAATGAAGGTACCCAGAAAGCGCCTGCGATGACTCTCCCGTGGTTATTTTTGCAGCCTTGGCCTCAGGAAGGTTATGGGAAGAGCACCAATTGCAGTGCATTCTAAATGATCTGAACAAAATCTTCTTGCATTTGTGTCTAGCACTCTTTGGAGAGCGTACGAGGTGATGCATTAGGTCCTTGACGATGGATTTTGCACGGGAGATGGCGCCCCCGAAGCAGCATAACTGAGAGATAGTGAGGGTGTGAACTAGGGTTTTGAGTTTCAGAGGGGTGCTCAAGGTGGAGGAAGAAGATGCAGGCTTCATTGAGAACACATGAAGAACATGTACCGGTGAGATGGGCTAGGATTTTCTTCTACCATCTCTTCTTCAAAAGAGTTGGGTGGGGGGGGTGGGGGGGGGTTTTATAAAGGATCTTCATTATCACTTTGCCATTGGGGAGTCAGACGATTTAAAAGAAAATTTGCTATTTGCTTTGCCAACTTTGTGTCATTCTCTTTTTCTCAAAATATTTTTTTTAAAATCCATTTTGGTTTATTTACATTCATTAAGAACTGCATACAAGTGAGAATAGCTTGCACCTTGAATGTTGACTTACATGTATTAGGTGGAACACCCTTTATGGCATATCATCGGCAAGATGTACCAAAGAGAGGAAGGCCCATAATCATTTGCACATGAGATGGTAGAGGTAAATCCTTGCATCAAGTGACCCAAACCTAAAATGTGCATCCATGAGTGTAACATAGCTGCTAATGTATGAAAGCAATTATAACAACTACGCGTAAACATATGACTTGATGCTACGCTCGGTTTGAGGAATGAGATAGTTATTTTATAGAGATATAACATGAACCATGGCTAGGTTCATTTAAAATAGCTTCCTCATTTATTCCCCCAACCATTTTACTTATGGTCCTTGTGAACTTTATCCTTTAAATGTTATAAATCTATTAAGTCGCTATTTCATACTTGCGACTCAAATGTAACATCAATGTCCAATTTGTCATAACGAAATTCCTTTATAGTGATGGTAGCTTTAGCAATCAAACGTCTAAAAAAAAAAAAAGAATAGAAAAATCCACCACACACATGATAAGGCTTGCATTTGTATGCCATCTAAATTATGAAATACTCACTCACTCTAATATGCCATTTCCTTTTCTTTTTTCTTTTTTCTTTTTCTTTTTTCCTTTTATCTTTTATCTTTTTTATTTATTTTTCTTCTTGTTTTCTCTCCTCTGTTTTTTTTTGTTGCCACCGTTACTTTGTCAATGCACTTCTTCTTCTTCTTTTTTTTTTTTTGTTGTAAAAAAAAGAAAGAAAACTAGTAAAAGAATTCTTAACGAGTTTAATTTTATGGATTTAAATAGCATACAATTTTTTCTAAAAAACATAATTTTCATGAGATTTGGGAATCTAAAAAATATTCAAGTATTGCAATTAAATCTAGATACATTTGTCAAAGGATCTTCATTTACTAATTTTCTAATAGCTAAATATATAATAAGATGATGCCAATTTTTGTGAGCAGGCCTTCACATCCTTGTACGTGCTTCCTATTTATTTGTATGATTACAATTGCCATTTATAATGGAAAAATTTTAAACTAGAGCATCAAAAGCAAAAATGAATGAAAGAATTAAATATGTATGAATAGTACAAGTTAATTATGCATTATATTTATCTATGACAAATTAATCTAAATTAAAATCTCCATTTAATTTAGTTTGGTTTAATTAAAATTTAATATAAAGAACCATCTTCATACATAATTTGTTAATTTATTTAGGCTTTTACCATTCAAAATTAAATTTTAATTCCTGCAACTAAATACATATCTTTCGTAAAACTCGATTTTAAAGCCAAAGTTTAATTTTATAAAACTTATTTTTGAAGCCTATCGGAGAGCCATACACGCCCACGGCCAATTTGACTCGCCCCAAATTTACAAACGCGTGCTCCACCGTCAAGGGCTCCCCTCAGTTCTTGACGGCGCCCAGTCCTTCTAAACGTTTAACCTACAAAGGGGTAGTTTAATTTTGCCCCTTCTTGGGATGTAGAAGTTGTGGGTGCAGAACTGAATTCAGAGTCACAGAAAAAGAAAGAATGAACATGGAAGATTCCAAGAAGAGGAAGCTGCAGGAGGAGGAGACCCATAACGGTCGAATCTCTGAAGAACAGTTGCGCCCACTGCTTGATCCTCTCGCTAAATCCCAGTTGGTCGATCTCCTCGCCAAGCTGTATGTTCCTATTCCCCTCTCTGTTAGCTTCTTCCGTTCAATCAATTCTGTGGGTCAGTCTTCTTGTTTTTACTCTTTTGTTATCTGTTTGGCCGCTGGTAAAATGGACAAACAAAAGAATCCCACTGTGGTTGGTTTTCACCTTCCTTTCGTACTTCTGTGGAAATTAGCACGGGAAATTTAAAGACCTAAAATTTTGTTTCCCTTCCGTTCCTCAATAACTGGGTCATCTTTAAAATTATAATGTTCAGCAATTTTGTTTTGAATGGCGGTGTCTGGGTTTGTCTCGGTAAATTTATGGATTAGTGACTGGCAGAATTGAAGAGGCGTTGTTTTATCTTGCAGTTGCTGAAGATATGTGGTTTGTTGTTAGTCACCATAAATGTTGACTTGAAGTCAACATAGATGTTAAGTAGTAACCTTATTGGAATAGTTGCAAGATGAAACTGAAAACCGATAATATATCGATCTTTGTTTTTGGTTGATAAAGAATTTCTATCCATCTCCACGTTTTGGTAGTATTGCTTGACGTGTTAGTGTAGTTGTGAATGCATCTACACACTTATTTGCATGTCCTGCTAACCTTTGTGGACATTTCTGGGGTTGTTATATTTTTGTAGCTTACAAAGATCCTGTCTTGTCTCTTTAACTATTTTTTGGGGAAAAAGGTCTCCATTAAACTCCAATACTAAGTCTGAAGCAAACTAGTAACCTGGTTATTTGTGTGCGAAGGCATTGTCTTTTGTGATTTAATTGGCGGAAGTGGTCAGCAATTGAAGACATGAATTTAGGGGGGTAGATTTTAGCACTTCTACATGCCTCCCTTCATTGGCGGACTTCAAATTGAAAAGTGGCCACTAGGTTCTGATAGGGTAAGCCTTTATTGTTCCCTTTTTTGAACCTCGACCCAAGATTTGGACTTAAGAATGAAAAATTTTTGCTTAACCTAAGTGTACCATTTTAGTTCAACCTGGGTGCTCGCATGCGAATTTTTCAATTCAAAATTCACAGGAGAATGATTTGCATGTTTCAAGTGTAGGGAAATATGCACGCGACTGTATGATGTGTGATTGACCCTGTGCATGTGTGTTTTTTGCATGTGAGGCATGAAGGGGGTCCCAAAATCCTTCAATTGCTGAAGAAATTAAAAGCCTTGCCCGTTCGGATCCAGCCCACAGGAAGCTTTTTGTTCGTGGGTTGTCCTGGAATACTACGTCAGAAACCTTGCGTGCTGTGAGTGCATTGCTGAACGAATGTCAATTGTTTCTGTGTGCTAGTTCTGACACCTCCACATTATATAAGATTTCGCCTTTGTTCCATGCAATTCTTTAATTTAAGATTACCCTCTTCTGTGATTTTATCATCAGAATCTTCAAAGTATTTGATTGCTTCGCATGTTCTGAGTTACTTATTAATGATATGTTCTGATCCAGGCATTCGAAGAGCATGGAGAAATTGAAGAAGGAGCTGTAATTATTGACAAACCAACTGGAAAATCACGTGGATATGGTTTTATTACTTACAAAAATATGGAGTCAACTCGAAGTGCACTCAGAGCACCTAGCAAATTGATTGATGTGAGCATTTTACTCTTTTAGTATTTTGTTTAAGAGTTTTTCCTTAAACCTGTTACATTAATGCTGCCTTACCATCTCCATGGTGAATTAGTGCATTTTCTTCAGTTTAGACGTTGAATTACTTAATAGGTGATCCCTGCAACCTTCAAAAATAGTTTATCTAATATCAGCAAGGTGATAACTGTGATGAAAAAGCAAGGCTTCCTTAGATCTATCCCGTAAAATTGTTGAAGAATTATTTCCAATGTGCGGCTTTCAAGGAGGTCAAATACCCGATTGCATAGGGTTATTGTTAGTCCATGCTCCAAATGGCAGTGCTGCTTCATTGATCCTCTTCTCTTAGAGAGCTGTGAAAGTTGACGTATGGTCTTTTTACTAAAAAATCAGAACATTTCAAACTGTCCTGCATGTGGTACTGATTGACAAGTTAACTTTAAGGAAATGCCAATGCCATCTGTTATGCACTATTGGATTGAACAGAACTACTCATTTTCTTTGCTTGTGGTTCTATCAACTGCCCTGTTCTTCAATTCTTATGGCATGTAGAGCCATCAAACTTATACTGCCATGACAAGAAAACATACTCATTTTCTTTAGCAATATTTGTGCTAGTTTGAAATGCATGATGTGTTATGCATATTAAATGTGGTAAAACTGTATGTTATGTTTTTAAACGTAAGGTACTGGTTTGGAATGCATTGGTGTTTAATGCTTTTAGATGTGGTAAAACCTGTATGCTACATTTGGACTTTAAACTTGAGGAACTTTCTGAACTTTATGTCTGGAATAGAACACCAAGAATATGCACAGTGAAGAAAGAATTTGTTGTATAGCTAGAACACCAGGAATATGAATAGTGAAGAAAGGTTTTATCATCTCATCTCATCCTCGTAATGTTTCTAGTATTTATAGAGTTCTTATTGTACCATGACTCTCTGGAATGCAAGTCAGTCTTCACATCTCTTTAAATCCCTACGTCCTCTGCACTCACAAAAAGAAAAAGAAATGTAAACGAAATAATACAGGACAAACAGAAAGGAGCATGCATGCACGGCTGTTTGAACTATTTCTGGTAAGCAGACCTTGTTTTGCCAATCAATAACAGTGAAAGGATTTTTTATAATTACAAGAGTACTGTTCCGACCTTTTTGATATATATATATATATATATATATATGACTATTCACACTTCAAAGTCATTTTTCCCATTATTTCAGGGTCGCATGGCTGTTTGTAACCTGGCTTGCGACGGTATGAGTGCAGCGAGTACCATATCTGATGTAACTCAGAGAAAGCTCTACATTGGGGGTTTGTCACCAGAGACCACAAGTGAGATGTTGCTCAATTTCTTTGGAAGGCATGGTGATATAGAAGAAGGTTCTGTTGCATATGACAAAGATACAAATGAATCACGGTATTGCCATTTTCATTTTCCTCCCCCGCTTTTCTTCTTTCTGCCTTTACTGGTTCCGTCTTCTGCTATATTTTGCTCCACCACTCTTAGAGAATCATCATAATTTGTGCTCTAAATATGCAGTGGTTTTGGCTTTGTTACATACAAGACGTTGGAGGCTGCAAAGAAGGCCATAGATGATCCACAGAAGATGCTTGGGGTAAGCTGTAACACCAATTTTGGCTTCTAATTTTTAACGTGATCCGCACATGAGCTTTTATAGAGTTAATCGCAAACCGAGTTGACTCTGGAAAAATTGTATGCTTATCATGCTGTATAGTATGCTGAGCTGAAAATCCTCTTCACCTATTGCCTGCTCATATATCTGAATAAGTATCATTTGCTAAAAAGGTTGTCAATTAGATGAAGATCTGCATTAAGTAACCAACTCCTCCATTTACTTATATTTATTTATTTATTTGGTGGCTGGCAACTGTGTTCGGAGGATAGAGGGAAATATATTGAAGGGAAATAACCATTTTGGTCCCCCATTTCTGGGGTTGGTGCCAATTTAGTCCATTGAGTTTGAAAGCGGCTAATTTTGTCGTTGAAGCTTCCGAAAGTATCCCTAACCCAAAACTCGGGGGACCAAGAAGGTAATTTTCCCTTTGTTAAAAGGTAACGTATACTGTAATCCTGGATACTAGACTTCATCAGTCTCATTCCCTCTTCCTTAATACATGTTGCAGGGGAGGCATATCATTGTAAAGCATGCCGATTCCCACAAGGGCAAGACGGTACAAACATCAGTACCGACAGCAGTTGTTCCAATGACCTTACCGGTTGGATACCAACAGCCAGAACAAGCACATTCCAGCACAGCCCCTGTCGGCTACACTTATCCTCAAGTTGCAGCTACATATTCTTCGGCTGCTTACCCCGGTGCTCCATACCCTCCACAACCTTACAATGCATATCCATCAGCTTCTCTACAGAAAGAACCATTTGGAGCTACACCCCCAGCCCCCCTAGGAATGAGTGGCTACCCATACTACTACACCAATCAATGAGTGGACTTCAATTGCTTCAATTGGAACGGGTGACATTTCAACTCTGTGTCCTAAAAATTATGGGTTAGAATCTGTATTTTAGATTTTCATTGTAAGTCTGAAATTTTGACACTTACAATTCTGAAGTTGAGAATATTTGTTGTTCAATGCTCTTCTGCTTATAGTCCTCACACTTGACTCTCCATTTTGCCCTTTTAAGCTTTTCATTGTATGTGTGCAAATGTTCAGAGGTTTTCAGGGAGATCAGGCAGGGTATAATTGTACTTGGTATTTGAATATTTTTTTAGTTTTTCAAAGTACTGAATATGGGCATTTTACAAAAGCAACCATGCTTATTTTATTTTATTTTTATTTTTTAGGGTACTTTGTTCAGTTGCCTCTCAAGGGGCCAACAAGGCATGGTCTTGGAAGAGATGATTTTGTTTTGTTTGCTCAATTTTGGCCTGCCACAAGTCATTAGTCTAAGTGACATAATCATTCAACTCAAAAGAAAGATGGGTTCCAAAGGTCTGCCCTTTTGATCTATGGGTCCTACCTTGAATAATTCTTTTTATCTTTTTTCATTCTCAATTTATAGCATGAGAGGTTTAGATCCTTTTTAAGCTCATGCCAGAATATGCTCAATAGAATTTTTTAGTCACAATGCCTATCTAATTGAGCTACATAAAATAATAAAATAATGATTAACATAATTAGTCATATTAAATGTTAAGTGCTCAAAAAATGTAAATGAACCCTTAAAACTTTTAAATAGGACACTAATGGAAGATATATATAAAATAGGCCCAATGATAAAAATAATTTTCTACTTTCAATTTTATTTGCTATAAATTTTGAACTTTTATTAGTGAAGCGTCTTTCATCAATTCTTTGCTCAGTTGGGGGGCTACATGGATAAACAGGTACATGTAAGCATGTTGAGATGACAAATATGTTTACTCCACGTGGTGAAAAATAATTTTATACTTTCACCATATTTTTATTTAAATCTTCCAAATTTTGTTTTTTTTTTTTTTCCTTACTTCTAACCTGGACTTTCATTGGTAGAGCATTTATAGTCGTGGAGCTATTAAGAGTAACAAAAGTGAAGAAATAAGAAATATTTGCTTAATGGAAAGTTGAGAAAGTCTCATCCAACAAGGGTTAAGCTTTTTATTAAGGTTTTTTTTTTCTTTTTTATTAAAAACAAATGAGAAGTCGAACCTCGAATTTATTGTCTAAGGAGGGATTATCTTACCACTAACCCAATTCAACTCAAAAACTTTATATCAAGTTATAATTTAAGTAACGTAAATATTCTACTTAACATGTGAGATTTAGAATCACTAAAAACTGCATCATTTAAAGCAAGGGGAAGAAAGACAAAGAAATCCAAATTACCCAATATTAGTTTATATGGTTAGATATTATATTAGAATTGCAGAGCAAAAACATTTAACTCATAATGCATATAATACCTTATCTTCATGACTCTAAGAGTTAAATTGATTCACTAATAAAAGTTTCTATTAAAAATTAGAAAAAATAAAACATTGAGATTTAAATAAAAATAATGTGAAAGTATGTGATTTTTTTAATTTTATAGAATGACACACTTGCCTTCGCTGAATTTTTTTTTTTTAAATCTCGTAGTGAATTGAGTAAAGATGGAATATGAATGAAAGTTTGAGGGAGGATTGAAGCTATCTTGCCGATTAAAGTTTAAATTAGAAACAGTGGAAGATTATTTTTACTATCAGGTCTTATTAATATTAAAATTTAGGCTTTTCATTATGAGTCTTTTTTTTTTTTTAACTATATATATTTTTTATTCTCTTCCAATATTGCCCATCTAGTTAAGGAGACTTATGTTATCCTCTTTTTCCATATTTTCCTCCCACACCTCTATTCATTCCTTTCTCCGCCACACTTCTCCTTTCGCTGAGCTCTCTAAAACCTCAAAAAATGGCGGAGATTAGTCTCTTTAAGTTTCAATGATTTTGTTGAATCCCCCGATTATTCGCGTCGCTTTCTAATCCGATCCTTCATCTTATTCTACTGGGATCAAATTTTTCATTGCATGTTTTGTGTTTCCTTGAATCTACAGCCAAACTCATTGCCGCAAACAAATCCTTTTGGTTTTTTCGTGTTTTAGGAGTTCTTTGATTCTTATCATCAGATTCTTGGAATGGGTTTTGTGTTGGAAGTGTAATGCATGACAGTTTTCAATCAGGTAAGCTTCATTTCTGAAATCTCTTTGTTCTTCTCTCTACTTTCGTTCACTCTTTTCATAACATCGATTGGGGACTTGATTTTCTTCAATGGGGCGGGTCTCTGTTAAAGATTTGTTCTTTTGATTGATTTGATTGTTTGTTCAGCAGCAATTACTCTTTTTAAGATTTGGGTCTTTCTCTGGCATTTTTCAAAGTGGTACTCGCTTAAATTTGTTGTTTTCTTGATAATCTAGATTAAGTTAGCTATTTATTTCTGATTGTCATGTCTTTACGATTTCCATTGGTTGGATTCTGTTCTTGAATATCATTTGAGCTCGTGTATGTTCCCCCTTGGTTGTGATTCAATCCCACTCCCTGATCCCTAATAAAATAAAATCCGTTTATACTTACTTCGTGCTGGGCATATATTTGTTAGTTGTATGATTTTTTGTGTAAGCTAATTTGATTCGTTTTTAATTTACGGTTCCTTGTTTTGGTTTGTGTGATGAGAAGATGCATATTCGGCTTCTTTATTCTTCTTTTTCCAACCTGTGTGCATTTGTTGTTCTTGTAGGGTTTAGAATATTATCCCATTCGTTATAGGCTACTTCAGGTTACACTTTTGTGGTCTGATCTGGACTCCCTCTGATCTAAAAGTTTCTGGAACTGGTGTCTGTTGTGTACCTACAAAGTTGAGATAATCTCTTGTAGTTCACCTGTTGAAATGGTTTAATCCAGGGCCTGTTTAGGCTTTCTGATCGATTTCTTGATTTTTGCAGAAATTGTATTCAGTTGTTTAAGTTTTTAGTTAACAAGGTTTTCGAACAATGGGTAGAGGTAGAGGAAAAGGGAAAAAAGCCGACTATTGGTGCTGCTCGTGGCAATACAGGAAGTGGGGAGGAAGAAAAAATTCCAGCACATAGGAAAAGAGGTAGGCCACTAAAGCCACTGAAGGATAATTCTGAAGAAGAAGAAGAAGAAGCAGCAGCTGAGAAGACAGGAGGAGGAGAATATGAGAATGGTAAAGATTTCATCACTATCAAGGACATGAGAACTCAGGCTGCCTCAGAAAATGGGAAGAAAAGAAAGAGGTCTTCACAGGTCAAAGAAAGTTCTGATAAAGTCAAGGAGAGTGGGGCTGGTAACAAATCAAGCATTGATGATTCAGTCAAGCCTGTTGGGTTTCGGCAAAGCTGGGAGCCGCCGGAAAAGCACACCTCGCCGGGCTGCTGAAGTTGGTGTTGAGTGCTGGTGAGGTTTATTTCAGCTGCTGTGCTGAGTTCCAAAACTTGCCTTTCCTGGATGCTACGCGATATGTTTTTTGTGTCATGTAATTTCAAGTTCCATTTTGTCATGAATGGTTTAATTCAATCGGGATTTGGAGCAAATTATTTTGCTGACACCTACATGGAGCTAGAACCATTAGCTAGTTACATATATTGCTACTTCCCCATTTTGCGCTTTTTTGTTCTCAGCTGCCATAAGATTCTTTTTTCCATTACAAAACTTCTCTTCTTACTTACCTCTCTCTGTATTGGCATTTTTCAATTACACCTCCTTTAATGATGGCGGTCTTCTCATTTGTCTTGAAGATTTTAATTACAACTTGAGTAGATGCATAGTAGAGAAGCATATTTTGGTAGATTTAGCAGCAACTGATCCTGCAGGAGTGAGAATGAGATTATGGGTACGTTGCATAGATTCTGCGCGCACCAGTTTTTTCCCGAGATGTTCATGTACGTAAGGGTGAGATGGTGAACACCATTTGCGCTGCCAACACCGCATGATACATTAACGAACATTGGACAGGTATGTTTTACATGTAGAGATTTAGATACAGTTTGCATTTCAGTAAGCTCAGACTGTAAATTTTTGATCTCTAGAGCTGAGTTACAGCTATGATGCATTCTTTTGTTCCCGATTATCTAGACTATTAGAAAGCAGGGTTGGTGAGGCTGGCCTTTTGGTTTCCAAATATACCCTTCAACTTCTTATTTCCCCACTCATTTATATTAGTGTCTTGTTATACAAAAAGAGTAAACAAGAGGTTACAGACAAGATTTAGATTATTCCAGATCATGGGTTGTTTCACCCACAGGTTTTCTCCTCTTCCTTGATCTTCTGTGTTGCTTGCTCTTTATTTGTTTTCTTCCTCATTATTTTCAATCTCTCACAATTTTTTCCCGTTTCAAGAGAGCTGTGTTTCTCCCTGAGTTCTAGATCCATCATCTCTCCTTTTTAACAATCTTTTTTGGCCTTGTATTATTGAAAGGAGCGAACTTGTTATAGGTAGCTGTGTTGAGTAGTTCATCGTTTCTTTAATTGGTGCTTGGCTTCAAACTGGGGGCTGGTTCTCATTTATGTTAGCTTTCAGCTCAGTTTAGGCTTAAGGTCAAAGCAACCCACTCTTTGGTGTAATCAGCCCCTCTTGTGAGCACATTTCTTTTTGACAGCTAAATGCGCACGCACGTAATTTAGTAGTCACGAGTTTTCGAACCATCTTTGTCCAAGACAAGGGGTTTAGCATGCATGTCGGTCCATCAAAGTAGACAAAATAATATCGAGTTCCTTATTATTAGTCAGAATAATGACAATTTTCAATGCTCCTTTCTTTTTTTTTTGTTTTTGGTTTTTTTTTTTTTTTTTTTTTTGCCGCCGGCGGGGGGGGGGGTGGGGCGGGGGCGGGGCGGGGCTAAGCAAGGAGATTCTACTTTTAGGGTGGTTTTTGGGGGCTTGTGATGCTGGATGGTGGCTTTGCAATACGTTGCTCGAGTTGATTTAATGATACTCGTATCAGTTCGAAAATATATTTTCTCTAAATGTTTTAATACCTCGAAACCATTTTTCAAGCATATACATGGAAATAAAAAGGTTGGAAAACCTTTTCAAATTCTCCAGAATTTCATTGGACTTAGTTAATGATTTAACTTAGAAAAAATATTTAAAATACCCCTGTAGTTTTAAGATTATTAAAGGACCCCCCCTGCAATTTTAATTTTTTTCACTCTTTGTACTTACAAAAATAGCTCAAAAGGTTCTTATCATCCAATTCTATCCAAATTAATAACGAAAAATTATTAATAAACATTGTGAAATTTAAGAGAAAAAGAGAAAAATTAAATAGTTGTAATTAAAAAAATCTTATTTTCTAATTAAAATGCAAATCTCAAGATTGAAACCGCCATTAAATCTAAGGGGGGAGGTTTTAAGCATTAAAATGGGGGGAACAAAAAAATCTAACTCAAACGTTAAAATGGAAAAAATGATCATCATACCAGTGCTACATGCAACCAACCAAAACATCTCAGGTTACAAGAATTTCTTAGTTAGCATTAAAACAGTGGGTTCCATCAAAACCGAAATCGAAGCTCTACCAACCCTAGCATTGTTAAAATTACAGGCCATAAGCTCCCACCCTGAGGGACATCTACCGACCCTAGCATTGTTAAAATTACAGGCCATAAACTCCCACCCTGAGGGACATCGTGTCTGTTAAACTTCTGTTGAGCACAGCAGATCCTTGTTTCTCACGGTTGAAAACTACTTAAGAATACCAATTGCTTCTCCTACGTAAGAGCCGCTGTTCCGAATCACTCTAAAAGAATGAAAATTTTTTACGTACTCTGGGAGTAACAATGGGGGATTTGCTTCCACCAGTTACGACCTCTCATGCCGTGTACTGGATCCCACGAGTGATGGCTTCTACTACATTGGAGATTATATGTGGGAATAAATACTCCGATAGATACTCCAGCAGTAACAACGTACGATTTACTTCCATCACTACTACCAGAATGTGCAATATTTACTCCAAGTACTTGATGATGCCATCCTATATTGCCTTTTCTCCTCAAAATGGATTTACTTTCCATATAGAAACACATTCATCTTGCCCTGTGATATGCATTCTCTTCCGGCTTTGCAATCGAGTTGACTGGTATTTGTGGAGATTATGATTTGGAATAGCTATCTCAGTGATCATCTTCATTCAATCCGGGGCAGTCAGACAAAAGGAACTCCATTGATTCATACTGAAGACAACAGACATGGGGAGAAAATAGATTGCTTGTCAGGAACGTTACAATGCAGGGTTTAGAAAACACCAGTGAACTAGGATTTCAGCACAAGTTCTCTGTTAAGCAAACCCAAGTTAAAATGGTAAATTTCCAACCATGTCTAGAGAAGCAACTAGAATGCAGTACCTGACATCCACAGAAGAGACAGTACTGATGATCGGTTCTCAGTTTTATCAATATCTCTTCCAAGTCCTGCATCCAAGTGGAGAACAATCATCACCCACAGGATATCCCAATTGTCAAACAGCAAGAAATAAAACCATAAAGATTAAAAATTAAGGGGAGAAACCGCATTAGCCATATTATAAAACAGAAGAGTTTATGATATGTGACATTAGGCATGTTGGTGCAGTACTACTGCCTTGAGCAAAGAGGCTCATTATGTTGCCAAAACTTCTCGCTGTTCACTCCTTCCGCTCAAACTTGTACCCATTCAAGCACCACTGCATGCCAACCCTTAATTCCAAGGGTTTGACGTTGAATATGAGGAACCACCAAAACAAGAAGTTACATCTGGTGATTGATATGGATTTTCCTACACCACCCATTCCTACCAAGGGAAACGTCCTCACCCACTTCTCTAACACTCGTCTTTTTTAACAAAGTGCACTAAAGGTCTACCATTTTTCATCCTTACCTTTCCCAAATAGTTCACCTCACTTCCCAAGAGTTGAGCTCGTAGGTCTTCGTCACGCGTGCCCAACCAAACCCATCTCAAAAGATGCTCATCTTATATTCAGTTGAAGCTACCTCTAATCCTGCAAGAATCATCTTATTTCTAATCTTTTCTTTCCTAGTCTTACAATACAACAAATCCATCTTAGCATACGCATCTTGGCTAGACTCATTTTGTACTTAATCACTCAATAAGGAGCACCCAAACAAAGCTAGAGATTTGTGGATATCACTACTGCAATACACAGGTGGAGTGTGTTCAATCCAACACATTCAGTACTTACAACAACATCAGTAATCTACTCACCACCATGGCGACTGATTTCCAGCAGAGGAAACAAATGTTGCACAAGGCTAGAAATATAAGATGCATAGATGTGAATCATTCTGCAAAAACTAAAAGACCTATTCCAAGATGTCTAAAAGCAAAAGTAAAGTGTATAGTAACCAACAAGAGCAAGTCTGAAAGCACAATATGGCGAAATTAAATAATGGCGCATGGTATATGGTAGAGTGTCACACAATAGAGCATTTTCCTGTCAAACAATGATAAATATACCTCTTCTGTTATCTCCTCCTCTTCTTCCTCCTCCTGTTCACATTCTTCATCCTCTTCCTTCTTGGGCTCCACCACCTCCTCGTTCTCCAACTGCGCAAGCGCCCCCTTCGCCTTATGATAATTCAGCACCACTCTCCGGCTCCGCCACTGCGACTTCTGGCGGGACCCGAATTCAACCATCAACTCCTCCACCTTCTCTCTCTTCCTCTCAACCCTCTCTTCCTCCTTCCTCATCTTCTCCTTGTGCGGGTCCTCGCGCCCGATTCCGGCGCGTGACCGCCGAATATCGAGCCCCACCGGCTCCACCCGGCCCTCCTTGCCGAGGGCGGTGCCGGGGGTGTACCCCATTTGCTTAAGCATCTTGAACCCGATGTTCGATTGCGGAATGGCCGATTCGAGGTTCTCTAGGGTTCTGTCGTCCTCTTCTCGCTGCTTCTTCTCCTTCTCGAGCCTCCGCTGCTCCTGCCAGTTTAGGGCTTTCGGTTTCTTCTTGGAAGGTTGCGAGATTGAGGCCCTGTCGTTGGAGACCTGCGAGAAAATGGAGAATTAGGGTTTATGTAATGAAAAGGATTCACAGAGAGAGAGAGAGAGAGAGAGAGAGAGATACCTTTTTGCGAGAGGGTTTTGGAGGCTCAGAAGATTCAGGCGGAAGGAAAATAGAGAGATCTCCCATGTAATCTTCTTCTTCTTCGTTAATCATTTTCTCGTTGCTCGATTCCGCCATTGATGGAAAGCTTCAGAGGAGAGAAGAGGGGACCTTTACTGGAACTCTGTTCTCTTCAGAATGCGGAACTCATGCAAAACGACTGAACATTCCGCATTTTATTCCTTCATCAAATGTTAGTTTCATAATAGAGTTAAATGCACTTTTGTTCCCTTCAAAATACTGCTTTTTCTATTGTGGTCCTTATTTCTTTTATTTTTATTTTGGTCTCTTAATATTTAATTTTTTTTAATTCGCATAAATTAGGATAAACCTATACTCCCAAAAAACGAATAACACTTAGGTGACATTAATAGAATAGAGCTTACACATCATCGTTAAAGCTTACATGGCCCTAATTTTTGCCACAACGACATTGTCTCTCTTCTCCTCCACAAAGATGTTGTCCCTCCAAACCCTAACAATGGCTGCCGAGGCTGATTCTCCGGTGATGACGCCGCCAAGCGACCCGGTTTGACCGGAGAAGGCGGGGGTGCCAACGGGGGCGGAGTGGACATGGGTTACCGTCAATTCTCCCACTTCGCCATATATAATAGGCTCACCATCTTCACAAAAGACCACCCCCTGTTAAAGCAAAGAAAAGAAAACGTCAAAATTCATTTTCTTTGCACTCAATACTTCACTCAGAACTTTAAACGACACATAAATAACTAAATAAAATCAAGAAGAGGAAGATACAAAGCAATACAAAGGGGAGTCAATTCAATGTTTTGACTAATATTATTTGCAACTTGCTTTTCAGCAAAACCTGCCCTTTCCTTGCAGAGTGAGAACCAACTTGTGTTAGCAGGGTATTTACCAAAAAAAAAAAAAACCTCGTGTTAGCAGGGTTCATACGATGACTTGCCAAAAGATAACAAAATTATAATTTCTAAAAATGGAAATGGAGTGCTCCCCTGTACTTGATATTCTACTCTGGGTATGATTTCCATGGCAGAGCCAACAAAGGTAACCTGCAAATGATATGCCCAAGGAAGAGATGGAATGAAACAATGATTAGCAATCTGGAGGAAAAAATAAATAAAAATGGATCATTGGTGCCCAATTCCAGCCTAATCAACTTCTTCAAGTCTATTCCTTTTCGATTCTTCCAATCTCAAGGTGAGCTGCGAATCTGGAAATGGGTTTTGAGGGCCAGTGAATCCATTGGGGTTTCTGAAGATCAGGATATACTAACAGTGCCAAATTCAAAATTTGGGGGAAAATGGGGTTAAGGTTACCTTAATCAAGGAGGGTTCACCAGGACGGATGAGGTATGCCCCCACAACCATAACATACATCCCTGTAAATCTGTTACAGATCACATTAGGGGGGAAAACAGGTGAAACAAAATGCATTCACTATGGAATTTGGCGAAATAGGGAAGCGGGCCCTTCTTCCATTCACGAAGACAAAGCCGCTAGAGAGAAAGACAGGAGGATGATGCTGGTTCTGTCATCGAGGAGAAGGTCGCCGCCGTCGAAATCGGATTACATAAGAGTAAGGAGGATTAGGGTCCATTGTGTCGCCCGGGTTGGGGGGGGGGGCGCGGTTCGAATTTGAAAAAATAAATCATTAAGGGACCAAAATAGAAAAAAGAAAAGAAGCAAAGATCACAATAGGAAAAGCGGTATTTTAAAGAAACCAAAAGTGCATTTAACTCTTTTTAAATACCCCTTCCTGAAATCTATTTCCATAAAGTAACGTTTCCAGCTAAAATAATTTTCGCTGACTTTTATAAAATGCCTTACCATTTAGAAAAATACAAACTAATTACTTTTAGACACCAAAAAAAAAAAATTCAAACTTCCTTTTAAAAACCATTCTTTTTTCATTTAAAGCGTTAAATATAAGCTCACAATCACCATCACGTTAAAAAATACACCACAAAACAACGTCGTTTTGTTAGTACAGAACATATTTTCGTCAAGTCATCAGAAACTATAGAAAATTTTATTTTGGGATCAAAAATTGAAGCCTTTATTTTGAAGTTAATGAACAACGCACACATAATCCCTTTTTAACCCAAGCTCTAACTAGTTAATACCAAAATCCAAATAGATAAATATTTAACTGAACTAGAATTCCAGTTGATTTAAAACTCTACAAAAAGAATAAAAATAAAAATAAAAATTCTCACAGAAAGCTGAACAAATCAAAAACGTGTAATCCCGGATCTAAATTTCACACAAGCAACAAACCTAGGTTAACATAATTATACAGTTTTCATTTTTGTCTGATAACATTACATTAATAATTAGCATCCGTTTCACTGATGTCGATGCATAAATAGATGCATTATTCGGAGTAAACGAAGCTGGGTTCGATTTGAGCTGCGCCTCAAAAATGTCTGGAAGAACTCGGCCGAGGCTCCACGAGAGCACGCCGCAACACTCCCTTCTGCACATACCCCTGACCGTCGCAACCTACTTACAATTTTTCACTCACCTTGCAGGCAGTAAAGCTGACGGATGTTTCCCGACGCTGCCACACAGTTAGGGCGAATTAATTAAAATTTAATCCAAATAATATTATTCAGTCCATTTCAATGAATTTGTCTATGGGCAACTACTAGCTATACATGTTATATATAGGGAAAATAGGGTATACTATTACCATCTAATACTATGACGTTCTAAAAATTCTCAAAAAAAAAATCTAACCTTATGGAATGAAAGAACACAAAAGATAATAGAAAATTAGATTTCAGAATGCATGATCCCCAATTTTAATACGAGAAAATTGGCATGTCTGAGCCTTTAAAAACCGAGAAAATTGTCAATGCTTTGATGAATGGGTTTAACATCACCAAATCATTGAACAGTTTACTGGTATGCTTAATGCTCCATGTTCTGTTCATCCATACCAGATTTGCTATAAACAAAATCTAAAATGGTGCAACTTAAATTAGGTGCTGTCAATGGTACACGTACACCCCTTAAAACAAATGTTTCAACAACCGTTGTTAACCCAGTGATTAAAGAGATTATGAAGACGGTCAATTCGCATGCAACAAATTTAATTCAGAAATACCATTGACTATGTTGATAGAAAATAACTAAGCTGGATGTAGAATAGAGAATCATTACCATATAACCAGTCTTTAAAGTACATATGGAGAGCACTTGACAATTCCCTTTTCCGGTTCTCTTCAAGCGGCACCTCCCTCAGCATTTGCTTTATCTCTCCTAGATTCTTAAGCTGAAAGAAATCAATTCCTTCGATTTAATGCTTATAAAACTAGTTAAGGTAAAAAAGAAAAAAGAAAAAAAGAAATGAAAAGAAAAGGATTGACAAACATTTCTCTGCTGAGAAATCATATAAGCATCGGGTAATGGAAATGGGTTGTCTTTGGTAGTAGCCTCATGCGATTCTCCTCCAAACCAGTCAGGAATCTGCACATCATAAACAAACAAGCATGCTCAGAGCAAGGGATGGAGGGAGGGAGAGAAGAAAAGTAAAGAGCATTAGTACTCCAAATGTCAAGTTGATATTGTACTTTAGTCCCTGTTTCGTGCAATGAAACCAGGGAAAAATAAAAAGAGAACCTAAAAAGAGAACTATAGTTGAAGTCTAAGCTAAAAGTTTAGTTAAACTTTTTAAAGAAATATTAAAATGAATGAAGAAAGTCGCACTGACAAATCTTACAGTCAATATAAGAAACATGTCCCCTCCAGGCATAAATTTAAGGACAAATCAGAGGAGAAGCATGCAACCATCAATCGTAAAGCTTTAAAGTTACATTTTATGGTGAACCCCCACCCCACCAAAGCACCCATAATGAAATACAACTATATAAGCATAAACAGATGAGCAGATGTAGCATGAGTATAATTAGCAACAGTTCCTCACCAAGTTGCATGCATACAAAAAACATACAAATCCACAAAGAAACCTGCCCAGAGCATACCACAAAATTTGTTAATTGGTCAGGGTCTAAACGTGCAGCTGACTCAGCTTGAACATCAGAAACGCCCGCAGGATGAGACAATGAATCATGTGGGTCAACCACTCCCAGTGTCAAAGGCTCATCCCATCTGTTAATAGTTGCTTCAATGCCAACTTGTGCCATGTGCTGCTCCAGTTGTGAATAAAATGTATTGTATGGTGCCACCTAATAGGGTAGCAGGAGAGGCCAAAAAAAAGTGAACGATGCATTGAAACAATTAATATATTCTAGGATTGAGAAACTTTCAAAAGAAATGGCAAGCTTATACATGCATTAAGATTTTGTAAAGACAAACAGTCACGGGCAACTCCTTCATGTGCGCTCTACGACTCTCAGGTAGAACGAGAGAGGAGAATGAATTCTAAAACATGGCGAGCAACAAAATTAAAGGGCATCCTAGTGAACAAGATTCTTCACTTTCCGAGGGTTGGGCAAAGGTCTCCTAAAACCATCATATTCATAAAAGTTTATAAATGTTAAAGGTTGGGAATTATTATGCTGGACAAAGATGCAGTGACAAGAAAACTCATCATACAGATAGCATGGAATGACACTAACCTGCAGTTTATGGTTATCCCCAATAATGAGTGGCCGCTGGTTTACTCCCAGGAAGAACACACATTCACGACAGTTAGCAATGCAGATCCGTTTTGCGGCAGTAATTATGTGTACTCGCTCACAGTGTTCAACTCTCACAGCCTGGTAAAAATTGTAGATCACCAAAAAAAAATGCATTAGAAAAATAAACTCCGTTTTAAGATCAAATTTGTTGAAAACATATAGCTTTCACAAATGCATTTAAAACCAAATTTATAGGTGTCATGTTCAGAGAGAGTTGACAGTCTGTGTACCGGAAAAAGGCAGATTTGATTCTACTAAAATGATCAAAAAAGATAAACATGCAATAAAATATAATGAATTTCCATTAAATAATTAAAAGCCCTATTTGGTTATGTTAAGGATCAATATTCAATCCTGTTCACAAAAAAACTAACAGAGAACAAAAATGATCAAAATTATGACTAAGTGCGTCAAAATAAAAGTAAAAGGCTAAGTAAAGCATTTGAAAATTCAAAAGTGAAGAAGATTAAAACAACTTTTGAAGCTATCTAGTGCTAAGCATTATCAACGTTAAACTGCACCCCAGAAAAGTGCCTTTACGTGCTCTCTTTACCTTTGTCATCATGTGTACACTGATTCGGTGTTTGTACCATATAGCTGTAACTAAAACAACAATAGTTCCAAGCTTCAACCTTTAACGATGACTAGATGGATTACTTTACAATAAACGATTTTGAAACAACAGCAGGAGAGGAGGAAAGGGGGTGGAAGAGGAGCACACCATCTTGAAATCTTTATTACTACCTTGCCAACAGCTCCAAGAACTATAGTCGCATCTGAGCATCCATAGATGGTGGCATACCTCAAAGGTGCTAAAATATATATCACAGAATCATGGCAATTTAGAACCTGCCGAAAAGACAAAATTATGTATTAGGGGAAAAACCAGTGAGAATCTAACTTCTTACAATGAAAGCAAAACCAAAGAAGCAGGAGAGTATGTGAGACGATGTTACAGTAATAAGTTAAGTGAAATTATAACGAGCATCAATCCTTCGTGAAATTATAAACGAGAACAAAGACTTACCTTTACAGAAGAACCTTTAAGATCGGAAGCTTGCTTTAAAAATGAAGACTTAGAGATCCCTTCGATAAAACACGGACCCCTAGGGCTGGTTGACGTCTTAATTGGACTTGTACAAGCATCAGTCATAGCAACATCTTGATCGGAGGCACTGGATGGGCCGTTTTCTTTGGCAGTAACTCTTTCACCGATGTGTTCTAAAGCAGCTTCTATGTTCTGTAGAATCCAATCATGAGCTTGCGCTGCCGGGACAGGAACAGCAGGCATGTCGGGATCTGAATTTGCAAAAAATGGGGCAGCCTGGCTCAAGGAAATCCCTTCAGATCCCTTTTCACCCAAATGAAACAGAAACCCGAGGTGCTCAAACCTTTCCATGGTCAAAACCTAATACAGCAAGGAAAAGTAGCGTTTTATGTGAAAGCTATAGGAAGTAATATGCACAAACATATTGCTAATGCGGGCCTGAAAAGTTCTCCCATACTTCCATAGAGAAAAACAATGAATGGTATGGTTAACGATGCTGCAAGGGGCATCCTCATGTAAGCGCATGCCAAAATATCAAGTCTCATAACATCAGTCATAAAAAAAGGGAAAAAGCTCTCGGGTCCAGCTAAGCTATGGACTTCATTTATGATGTGAGGTTGTTTTTAGTTAACCATAATGTAACCAAAAGAATCGTCAACTCTCATACATATGAACAGAGCCGAAAGATGCTGCAAATACCTAGAAACATATTTACATACTTCTAAATATCAATGACATACAAACTCAAATCAGAGAGTTTTACGAACCAAAGATTCTTCCCCTTCCCCCTCCAGAGGCTCCGCCAAAAGCGAGATAATGTTAGCCAAGTGCTTCTGTAAATAGGATAATTGATGAGCTTCTTCATCAGCTTGTGATGGGACGAACCGGCGGCTGTTACTACGCGCAAGCTGAAAAATCACAAACAAGGGGGAAAGAATTGTACCAAAGCTGATTTGGCTGATAGAAAATCACATAACATGGATATTTATTTAATTAAAAAAAACAGATACAAACCAATCAGAAGAGCAAAAACGGATACAATGCCAATTACAGAACCTTAGCCCTTGGATTCAACGAAAAACTATTGCCTGGCCTGGTGGTACTGAACTCGTATTAAATCCTCAGTGCTGGGCCAACTCAGAGGTTTGAGCCTTATCAATTTCTAATTGGGTATGCTTATTTACCAATAAAAACAAAATTTAATTCCATGCACGAGGTCGCATATTGAAAGGAATCCACAAACCCAATCCCTTGAATGGACGGTATTAAGACCAAAAGGATCATCAAAATACCCACTCATCCACCCCTTTAGATCAGAATAACGCACAAAACTACGAATAATAATGTACACATAGCTAACAAGTGAATTATCGGAAGAATTAAACAAGCCAACCTGTAAGGGGGATAAAGCCGAGAGGTACCCATCAAACGCGGAGGTGGAAGGCCACACATCCGCAACCGCGGCAGAATCCTTGTGCGTCCTGGGGAGCAGCCGCTTATACGACTGAATGTAAAGGAACAGCAGCAGATCGTGAACATTGGCACCGATAGAATCGATCTCGGCGCCGGGGCCGGCGGCTGCGAGGGGGTCGGAATCGGAGGGGAGGATGGAGGCGAGGGTTTCGAGGACGAGGTGGGCGTGGTCGGGAGAGATCTGGAGGGCCTCGGAGATGGCGGGGGCCGGGACACGGCGGATGAGGGGATCCTGGGAGAGGGAGTGGGAGAGGGGGATTAGGGTTTGGGTGGGATCGGAGAAGATGAGCTTGGGGATGGGGAGGAGGCCGTGCTCGAAGGGCTCCCGCCGTGGATGGAGGATGAGGGGATCTTCCTTGGTGAGTGCCGGTGATGGAGATGGCGACGGAGATGGTGGAGAAATGGAGGGTTCGACGGAGTCTGTCATGTCTCTCTGTGTGCGTGAAGAGAGAGAGAGAGACGGGAGTAACGGATCCTTTTGAGAGAAACGAGTGTGTGTGTGAGAGAGAGACTTATCGGAGAAGAATTTGGAGAACAAAGAGTAACATGTCCAGTGTAGATTATTGTTTTGGAACACTTGAACCCTATAATTGGTTATAACACTCTAAAACTCCCCCCAAACTTTTTTATTCAATTGCAGTATCATCCCCGTGCTAATGAAATCAACTAACATTATTTAATATTTTACGCTATGTTTAGTTATAAGAAGTTATCCTATTTTCTAAGAAAAAAAATTCCCAACGAAAAATAAAAACAAACAATACTTTTCAAAAGATATCAGTGCTAGTTTTTATATTTTTTTTTTGCTTATTTTTCACTCTTTTCGTTGTGTCAATTAGGATGGAAAGACATAAAATAATAAAATTTATCGAAAAACTTAAAAGGGTTCGTTGAGCATAATCTTAAGCTTTAGGATTAAAATAAAATAATTAAAAAAATCTAATAAAAGTTTTGAGGTTTCAAAAAAACTTCAAGGGCATTCGTGAAATTGTCTAACCCAAAACAATAATAAGAAAAATTAGGTAGAAAGTACTTATCCTTGGACGGTGGGAAATTACATTTTACCGAGATAAGAATATACAGAGAATGCCCTTTTATTATAAGAATAAACACAATAAATTTGGATTCGTATCGTTATCTCATTCACTTCAATTTCACCTGCAATTTTAGCCTTTGATACCTTTAACAATTCTTGCAGTCTATTAAATTGTTTTGACTTTTTTCTCTAAAATAAAATAAAATAAAACCCTGTTTTGACATGGTCTGAAAACATTAATTGGACTTTTTGTTCAATTCATGAGATTATTGTAATTATGAATTGAAATTGATTTAATTTCAGCTCTACTGCAAAGACAATAATAAGATGGAGGAGTGTTAGCATAAAATAATAATTTAATTTTAATACTTTTCTTTTTCTTTTCATGAAGTTCCCACCCCATGAAAATAGAGCACTTGAAAGAAAAGGATCGAGCTCGACGTAATTGATTCATTTTCACTTGAAAATATAATGATTGAATGTGAAACCTATGGTGATAAAATATATTATACTGCCACCCAACTATCTTACATTTAAAATCTATAAATATCAAAAAAAGAAAAGAAAAGTAATAAGCCCACCTATCCGATGAAAGTAGAGCACTTGAAAGAAATGATTACTTCGTTAGAATGACCATTCTCTCTTATACTCCATTTCTGCTCGCTTTTCCTTGTCATTTGATTCAATAAACATTTCATTCTCACCCTATAAACACAAATTTAATATTCTCCATGCAAAGGGAAGTGGCTTCAAAGAAAGCCCTTCATCTTCTTTCACTGCTAGGAAGGTTCATTTAGAGTGAGACTTTGAAGAAGCAACAGGAGAAAGACCAAAGGTAACAGTAATCACCTATAGACAACAGTGGAAAATTTTGATTTCTCAAGCCTGAAATTGCCAAGAACTAAGAAAAGGAAATTGGATTGCAAAAACTTCCGTCTAATGTTATGGGCCACAGAAATTATCAAAGGAACATTGAAATGCAGCATTTATGTACACTGGCTCAAAACAACCTCAACCCCAAGACTATGCAACTGCAATCAAAAGTGCCTGCCGATCCCATACTAAGACCTTCAGCTTGATTTTAACATGAAAACTACCAAAAAAAAAACCCAAAACTAAACTATAGTCTACATTCAAAAGCAACTTTGAAAATTCATCATCTTATAAAAGGAGATCATCAGAAGATGATCAATCAATATTGCCCCCACAGGTTTGTTGTCGATCCTCCAGCCTTTTGTGGTCAACGCATTGACATCAAAGTGCGCACTCTCTTTTCCCTATCGGCCTTCTTAGCACTGGGAGTTCTCTTGAGTTCCTGCAATTCCTCCTTTACCACTTTCTCAACCGCGTCAATGGAGTTCAAGAGTTTCTTCTGAGGTGTGAGGAACTCTGATTCGTCAGCTATTTGTGTACCGTTGCTGAGTGAAGCTTTTGGCACCTTGTGTGGTGAGAAGATCGATATATTGTGCTTGAGCTGAGAGTTTGATACATGATCAGAATAATAAAGAAAGTTTGGTCCCTGAGGCAATGGAGTCTGAATTTGTTGGCTTTCGACTTCTCCCAGGCGAGCTCTTCTCCTTCCAATGGCCTGTTGAAAGAATCTATTCAGGTTAGATATATCAAAGTATACTGGTTCTCTTTCTACTTCAACTATAATCAACATTCAATATAAGCAATGGTATTCTACTTGAGAATTTTTAAACCAATGGCATATTCAATTCATAGAGTAATAGTTATTCCATTTTGTGTTTATTCCTATGGAATAGTTATTACCCATTCGGCACATTTTTGAATTCGGATGGCTTATTGAGGGCTTCTTCTAATGCAATAAAAAATGTTCATTCCTACCAATTCAACGTAATGAGGGCTCGAATCCCTGACTTATACAATAGAAAGCCAGGTCACTGTGGAATAAAGAGATTTTCCTTTTCTCTTAATGCTCTTACAAAATGAATGCTATGCCTACCGGCAGAATGGATAAAATCTGAACAATAATCTTTTGCTTTGTTAAATATAAAAATAATTGAAATGTATGATCAATAATACTAATCACTTTCAATTTTCCAAAAATAAAAAATTCTCAAAGTAACCAAAAAGGCAAAGTGGGGAAAATGACTAAATTGAAGAAAAAAGCAATCCAATAAATTGAACCATGAACGTATGGAATGAACGCAAAGGGAACTAACATCATATGAGAAATAGTGGAAGTGCAACAAACTTATAATCAACTAGAACTCTAGATTCCTTTTTAAGAGCTTAAATTAATGCAATAAAGTGAAGCACTAGTACTTTAAAGATTTAGTAAGATAATTCGGATGTTCAAATCAAACAAGTGTCAAATACAATCAAATTGAGCATTAAAGCAATACACCTGATGGAACCCTCATTTCATAGTAAAAAGGCAAATTGAGAGATGGTCAAATTGAAGAAAACCCCAATTCAATAAACTGAACTATAACTTAGTATGCTGTTGACACAAAAAGGAACTAATCATTTCAACTAAGATCAAATGAGAAATAGTGGGAGTGTAGCTAAGTCAGCTCTCCAGAAACCATTATAAGAGAGCTTAAATAATAGCAATAAAGTGAACATTCTAGGATGAGAAAATGCTTTCAAAAAACAAGAAGACAGTTCAGATGTGCCAACCAAAACAGTGCCCAATACAATCAAATTGAACATTAAAGCAATATACCTAATGGAACCCTAATTTCATTTAACAAAACTACAAACAACTCATCAAGATTCAACCGAAAATGCTCAAATCCAAGTTTAATAAATTCAGGGTAATAGTTATTCCATTTCTCATTTATTCTTATAGAATAGCTACTATCGAACTGGCTCACTGTAGCAAGTAATCAGCATTCAATTAAGATCAAATAAGAAACAGTGAAGCTGCAGCTAGCTTGTTTATTATAAATGCCATAAAGTGAAAATTCTAACCCGTAAAAATGGTTGCAAAAACAAGAAGACAGTTCAGCCATGCAAATCCAAACAGTTTCCAATACAATCAAATTGAACATTACCTAATGAAACCCTAATTTCACACTACAAAACTACATAAACTCATCAAGATTCAACCAAAAATGTTCAGATTAAAAGAGGAACCAAGAAAAGATGAAAAGAAAAGGAAAGAGCGGAAATTTACCCTGCACAACAGCTGTAATGTCCTGAAGAGGCGATCTCGGGTACCAGAACGGCAACACGCTGTTCGTTTCACGACCCCTGCAATGCCGACGCAGCGTATTCTCCTTCCCCACCGGCGAATACACAATCCTCCGGCGCCCATTCCCCACCGTCGGAGCCCCGAATCTACCCCTTCCCACCCTATATCCCCTTCGTCTATTCGCATACGTATTCGTCATTGGAGTTCGACGCGGTCCCGGAGAATCGAACGAGTTTAGGGTTCGCTCCGGCTCGTCCACTAGTACGCCGGGAGGACACGATCGGCGGCGACTGAAGGCGACCGAAACGGCGTGGGACCTCCGGAATCTGTCTCTGGCTTCCGGCATTGTTAAGCTTCAAGTGGGGAAAAAAAAAAAACAAGAAACCGAAATTGTCAGATGAAGCATTTTCCATAAAATAAAATAAATAAACTGCAAAGCCCTCCCGCATGAATCTTGCAAAACCCATCTCCCATTTGTGCTGAAAAAGTGAGAAATCTAAGGGGTCAACCACCGATCATCAGATGTTCTCGCTGATTTGAGACTCTAGTGATTCGGAAATAGGTCAAGAGACCAATCTGAGAAACAAAAAATGAAGAGAAAACCAACAAGAGATCGATGAAGAAGACGTAGCTTACCTTGAAGATTCACTGATCAGAGTGGGTTTCTTTTCTTGATGGGGTTCGAACTTTCACCGCATGGTTTTAAACAGGAAGAAGAAGAAGAAGATGGAGGTCTCTGTGGAGAAAGGGGGGTCGGCTGATTTTCAAAATGATAGTTTAGGCGGTAATATAGAAAACCTAGCTCCGAATATAAAATTGGGGAAGAAATGAGAGTTGATGGAAATTCTAGGTTTGAAATTTCAAATTTGATGGTCCTTGTTTGGTTGGCCCTTCTATTAATGATTCTATCCAAGAGTAACATGCACATCTTTATATAGAAATACTAGGTTAGACTAACAATTAGTGATTTCTTTTTCCTAAGCCTGTAACAACTATGCACTTATACACACACATTAGCATATTTGGTCATATACATTTATGTCAATTTGGATTCAATAAATTTGTATGAGAGTCTGTTAAAGATTTTAATATAATCAAAGAGTCTTAGGCTCTACGTATATGAGACATGTGAAAGGAGTTTGTACGGTTGGATTAAAAACTCGATTCATATCCTACTTGCTTATTAAAATCCAATCCTTGTTTAATCATGGATGCATTTCATCCAAATAGCCAAAGTCAGACATCAATGTGATCAATAAATAGTCAATGGTCAAAGTTTTTTAAACTTAAATATGAGGTTTAATTTCACCAACTAGTTGGATATACATAAAATGTTAGCAATCTAATAGTGAAAATACCGTACGTGAGCTATACTTTAGTTTGCTCATATAAACAAAGTTTAATCACTTAAACCTAGTTAGTATTTCCAATGCTTATGAGATTTGTTGTTATAGATCTTTCCTAGTCAAGTAAGTATCTTGGTAAATTGGGCCACTCCCAAGGCTCTGCCCTACTAATTGCCAAACTATGTGAGACGACAGGGTTGCGAAACCAAGAAAACTTGTTCATCCTAAGCATTGAACGGATCAAGAAAACTAAAGATTTTTAAAAAAAGTATTCTGAATTTTCAACAGTTTTTAATAATTAGGATGTATAGGTTCCACGCATCCAGATATCATGAAAATTGCCTTTGTGTGCTCTTGTATAAGCTTATTTTTAAGTTTAGCCCCAATAAGGTTGCGGTTAGGTCATGCAACTCAAATTTGCCCAACCGGTTTATGTTTGACCCATGTAGGTATCAAATCCTGGATCCACCCCTGCTATTTGGAGTTATTATCACTAAAGTAAGCAACAACAGCCAACACCTTAATCCCAATAGTTTGGGGTCACTTAAATGGAACCAAAACAAAAAATACAAAAAATTATGGACACTTCTATGCCACTCAATTCCTTCATTGGATGAACATGCAACAGAAGCTAATTTGTTCCGAGTTCATAGCAGTAAAAAGTACTGATAAATCCAAAAAGAAAAATAAGATATACATAAGATGGTGCAACAATGGCAGGAAAAAGAAAAGTGATAGGACTAATCTTAGAAAAAAAAAATGAAAGGAGCTCAAATTACATATTACCTAAAACGGAAAAAAAAGGTTGTGAAGGAAACCAACCAACAGGCCTTTCAATAACCCAAACAGAAGAATTGCAGCAAAGTCTGCAGACTGTGAGAAATTATGCCACTTGGTTCATCTCAGCAAGTATGGAGCCAACAATTTAGGAACATTAGATATATCGACTCAATATTCTTGCAGATTCACATTGTGCTCAGAACAAAAGTACCCTATCTTTACAAGATTTTGCTCTCTTTGTTAATAATGGAGCCTGAATAGACAATATATTCTCTTGAGAAGGAAGAGCTTAAAGGTTTATGAGGACATGCAACACCCAGCCTTCTTACCAGAATTGGGTTCTTGATTAGGTACTAAAATCTTTGTTCCCGTGAGAAGAGCTGAATTCCCAGCAGACCCCGGCTCACCATTTGCAGTGAGACTCTTCTTACTGATGATTTGATATATATTTGTTAGCACGTTAAAGAATGCGCTTTCGACATTGGTGGCTTCTAAAGCGGATGTCTCCATAAAGAACAGATTCTCTCTTTGGGCGAACTCCTCAGCATCTTCCATTGGCACTGCTCGAAGCGACCCCAAGTCAGACTTGTTCCCAATAAGCATGATCACAATGTTCCTATCGGCATGCCCTCTCAGCTCCTCTAGCCATTTCGCCATGTGATCAAATGACTGACGCTTGGTCATGTCATAAACCAACATCGCCCCAACTGCACCACGGTAATATGCACTCGTCACTGCACGGTACCTAAGGCATTAAAATAGGACACCAAAATAACTTAGTTTCTCACGGCTTGCATGATCACAAAGGCATAAAAATTGTAGTAGCCAAAATACAAGCATAAATATTCATATCAAGATCAAGGCAGAAGAAGGAACGTGAAAAGTGAAAAACTTCAGCTGTATTTTCAATAAAAAAAAAAGGAGGAATAGAACTTATTAAGATTATCAGGTTCATTTATCAGCTAAAGGCAGGAGTGGAAAAAATAAAATAAAAAAAACTTTTAAATTGGGAAATGAGCATGGCATATTAGATGTGGGAGGTCTCGATCCCTCAGAAATTCTGTATCATCCAAGAAATTTGGCAATCGTGAAAGAATTATGAGTATTGTGCTGCGCAGAAATGTCAGCAATCATTGTATCTGTACATACTGAAGACAGCTAAAATGAGGCGTCTCCAATATGGAATTTAGTGCAAACTGTTGCAATATACCCATTATTTCCTCAAATATGGATTATCAACAACGAAGCCACCTCTGAAGATTCTAAAACTTGGCAACCTAAGCAGGAGCTAACGTATACTACTTCTAAAGAACCCTTTACATGTATGATTTTCTTAAATACTTATACTTGCCCTGAAGAATAGAGCTGTAGGTCATTTTGTGATTCTTTCCAAAAGAAGGGAAACCCCAGTTCAGAGAATAAAACTTCAAATGTTCCATATGGTTCACTCAGCAGTGAATATGCAGCTAATTCCCTTATTCTACCCGATAATTCAATGTAAAAGTTTATACCCGTGTCAGTTGGTACCATGTTTTCCACAATTTAAAGCTAGAGTTCGAGAAGTTTTGGTTTCAAAGAATCAATTTAACCGTATCCGTTTATCTGAGCCAATAAATCATGATTTATTTAGAGGTTTTATCCATGGGTTAGACATCAATAAACCATGATATGAGGAAAACAAATAGAGCGCATTTCACTAAGTTCTATTAGAAATAGAGATACCCAAAACATTATTGAAGTTCTTTGATTGAACAATGGTTTCATCTCCATAACCCAAAACTTTATTGCTTTCACCACATTTAAGCTCCTTAATGCTTACGAAAGTGTACATCAATGGAATTCCACATTTCACCTACAGATGATTTGTGATCAAGAACTACAAAATATTTGCTGTCTTCAATACAGAATCATATTATAGGTATGATTATGGAGAAAAAAATCGTTCATAACATTAAAAACATCCAATCCTCAGAAAACGATGAGACTCAAAAAGATTTAAGAGAAATCCACACCTTTCTTGGCCAGCGGTATCCCAAATCTGCGCTTTCACCGTCTTATGATCAATGGCGAGCGTCTTCGTCTGAAATTCCACTCCGATTGTAGCCTTGGAATCCACATTGAATTCGTTCCTCGTGAACCGCGCCAGGAGCTGAGTTTTTCCCACCGCCGAGTCTCCGATCAACACGATCTTGAACACGTAGTCGATCTTTTGGTTGTAATCCCCGTACAAATTCGACATCTTCACCCAATCCGCCGCCGCCTCCTATTTCTCGATCAATTCCTCAGATGCGAGCATAGGATCTTCAAGAAAACACGCCCAAATCTCACGGAAGCTCCTTCAGATCACTTGGCTGGAGAAACGAATTAAAATCCCGACTGAAGATCGTGTGACTGAAACGGATCGGATAACGACGTTGGGGAATCGGAGGATTACAGTCGGGGAGATTGTGGTAGGGCTTAGGGTTTGTTGCGAAGGTGCGTAGGGGAGAGACGGGAAGGAAGGAGACGCGTCGGTGATGGGAGGGAGAATCTTGGCCAACGGTCAGAGCGGGCCCCATTAACGGCTTTTCCCCAACAGAAGGAAGGTTCCTGTGCATCGAGGATATACCAACCCTGCGTACGAGCGCATCGGAAATAACCGCTCATATCGAAAATGCTCATATTCACTTACTATTAGACTCGACAAAGGGGTACTCACCGGACGGGCCATAGTAGGTGTATCCATTTTTTCTTTGTAAGACTAAATATTTGAAAGTTTAGAAAGCTAAACTTAAAATCTTTAAAAGATAAGAATCAAACTAAAAATTATCAAAAGTTTAATGACCAAATTAAAATTTTTAGGGACGTACTTTCTAAAATTTTGAGGCCTGAATTAAAAATTATTTAAATTATAAGGGCTAAATTATAATTTTTTAAAATCATTAAGGGTCAAATGCTAGTTTTAAAAAAATGTCACATTTTAAACAAGAACTAGGAGCACTTGATATTTAAGTGCACACAATGGGCAACCCGTAAAATTGCCCATTAATTCTTTTTCATGGGTATTTTCTACTTGTTACCTGCTTAAAATGCTAGTACCCACAAGTGCGCATGGGTACTCACGACTTTTGTCAAGCCTACTTATTATTGTTTAACCAAGATGTCCCTTAGAATAACCAATTAATATTTGCTGCATCAGAAATTTGTCATCAAAGAGTGTTTTTAGGACGTACAGGGAACACTACTTGAAAAACAATAGCTAAAAAAAGTTCACAATTAGGGGATCATATAATAACGAACTAGTGATAATCCAGTGCATAGCGCCACTCTTCTTAACTAGTCACTTTCATTTTGAGATGCGCATTTGTGTCTAATTAAAAACCGTTTCACCGTATGACATGCAAAGCTCTTCACAATCCATATTTAAAGACCAAATGGCATATTTATAAATATGAATCTAGCACATTTTTTCATATTAGATGATTACACGACAACGAGAAGTGTTACAAATCTAGCACAATCACTAAGGAGGTCAACGCCTCCAGACATCGCCTCACGCGACCGCCAACCACTCGTCTGATATAGCCCAAGACTTTGATTAGGGTTCCGTCTAGCGATTGGCAGCTTTAGAAGCCTATGCATGATTCCACTTGCTGTGTATCGGCCGTTAGTTAATTGGTTTTTTCTTCCGTGATTATAATTAATTAATGGTGGAACAGATGTTGATCTCTCCGACGAGTGTAGCGTGGGATGCAATGTTCGGAGGAGAAACATTCCGGCGTTTGTCGCGGAAGCGGTCGCAGCGGCATCTCAGCTTTCACCATGCTCCCATCGCCGCCTCCGCATCAGCCCACAACTGATCAAAACACGAAATTCACTGGCTATTTGGTTTGGTTTTGTTGCTTTTTTTCTTTTTTTCTTTTTTTTTTTTCTTTTTTGGGGTTCATCGAAATGATGTAATTTCATTGTCACGACTAACTCCTTTTTACCATTTCTTTTTTGTGCAAACCGTTAATAAGAAATTAAGCTCCTGATAATTCTTTTCCCATTAATATATATATATATCAAACCCCACAAATCTACAGACCCCTGTGGGTGTTGACACAGGAAATTAGGGCTGGCTACAGAACCCATCAAATCTACTACTGCTTAATGTGTTATATATATATATCAAACCCCACAAATCTACAGACCCCTGTGGGTGTTGATGCAGGAAATTAGGGTTGGCTACAGACCCCATCAAATCTACTACTGCTTAATGTGTTTTATATATATATATATATATATATATATATATATATGTCAAACCCCACAAATCTACAGACCCCTGTGGGTGCTGATGCAGGAAATTAGGGTTGGCTACAGACCCCATCAAATCTACTACTGCTTAATGTGTTTTCGCAACTGGTGGATGTTTCCAGATCGCCATTTCTAAAGCTGCTCAACCCAGGAAGGAAATTTGATGGAGAACATTTAACCATTCAGATCCACAGCAGATTTCCTAATTAAGAAATCCTAACCACAGCACAATAAACTGAAGAGGAGAAGAGGACCAGAAAGGAACGTACCAGATCCAGAGCGAATATGGACCGACCTATTTCAACATAGCAGGTGCTCATCTCAGGAGGCATTCGATGTCCTCGAACAGCATAGTTGAATTTGTATTGGAACCGGATGCTGCAGCTTGTGCCGTTGTATAGCATAGGCGCAGATCAGAACATCACAGAGGAAAAGCTTTAAAAGGCCATTTCTGGCAGGTCTCTCCTGAGGTGGCCCCAGTTCTGAAGCCCAAATAAAAATAATGCAAACAACAAGAACTTAGAACCCAGAAAGACGTTCCCGGCTTACCTTCCCTCTGCATCAAATTGCCATCACCTCATCTCTAACAAGTAGAAAAACAAATATGCGCTTCAACACTAAGATGGCCGAACATAAGAGTCCAGTCTTCAAGATTGAATTGCTCAAAACATGTCCAAATTAAAAAAGAAAAAAAACCCCGCCTCAAGTCCTACATACCAATCAAGGTTGTTCTCCAGAATATGTAGAAACAGCGCAAATTAAGGCCCCGAACTTATCTGCACAGGAACACTTCAGATTTAATGCCATCTTTAATTCCGTCCTGTTGGGTGAGATTGCATCCAGAATATAAGTTAGAGGGCTCAAGTGTTCCTGAACGAGAAGTTCAGCAGCTTAATTTCCCCTTCTGCCAACTTTAAGTGAATCTAAATCTAGTTTTTCAAGATCTCTATGCCTGGAAACACATAAGCACCTAGACAAATCCAAGTACGCAATTTATGTGAGCTAGAGGGAACATTGTCGCCTTCTACACCCAAGAAGAAAATTTCACTAAGCCATACAAAGCCATAACTTCACTTGGAATTAAACTGTACAAAGGTTAGACTCTCTCCAACTGCATTCCAGGTGCCTTTCCAACTCAAATACCAGATAAATTATTCTGGTCACTATCAAAGAAAGAGACTATGAGATTTTTTCCAACCATAGTATCCCATACCGATGAAATACAACCTTACATAGAGTATTCTTTCTAAATCTTCCTTTGACATTCTAACTAGATTAACCATGATTGGTTTCTATGTAAGAAAACAATGACAAAAAGTAACAGTATTCATAATAACAAAGAAATCATTAGTGCTAGGCAACAAGTGAATAAAAAGGAGAAGATACATGTAAGATCCAACATGATGGCTGTGCAAGCTGGAACTCCAAAACAGCAGCCAATATTATACCTCAATTCCTGCACACAAAGTTGAGTTACACCTGAATCCCAAGATGCTACCATAAAAATGAATGCAATAAAAACTGAGACCAATAAAACTAAAGGCTATTTGCACTATCTTCATTTTAGCTGCCAAGGCTCCAGTGTTTCAATTTACCAGAGTCATGCAAGCTTTTCTATGTAAACCTACACCTCTAAAACACAGACTTGTGAATTATGGGAATACTCAAAATTCAACATGACAAATAACAGTATTATAAGGACAATATAAATATATGATCAAATGAATGAGAACACGATTCATATATCTGTAGAGACAGGCAACAAAATTTGAAGCTAAACTGATAAATATACTGCTGAAGAAATGTGCAGGTCAATAACAGTAGTGGCAAGAACAGGCGCTGTAATAATAACAATAATATGTGAAGCATAGAAGTCTTATGTACTCCAAAGTGCTGCAAACACCATTTCATATAATACCAGCGAGAAACGCATATCCTGGAGAACCAATTACAAAGTAGCCACAATGACATCATCATCATTAAACCAGCACAAATAAGCCAGTAAAGGAATCCTCCCCAATCAATAAGGAATATAGAGTTATTCAGACACAGAGAGGCCCTCACTATCATGCCCTAAACCATTTGTTGCAACAGCGACTTCTAACGAGACAAGCAGCAATCTACTCAAAGACGCATGGGTTGGAGAGGAAGCATCATATTCCATTAGTTAAACCTTCTCTTCATGGCTCTTAGATCTTATTATCAAGCTTTGTCGCTTTAACAACAGGGTTGGCCTTCGCTATTGCATCACGAGCAGCAGTCTGGTAATCAAACTGACAGTCATGCTTGTCAGAATAGCGATGTGCTGCACAAAAAGTGTTACCACACTTGCAATTGAATCCAGTTAAACCTACACGCTTACGACAAGCATTGCACCTACTCGGACCCTCATTTGGCTTCGCTTCCACACTCTTCCTGGGTAAATCTGTAGATGATTCTATCAAAGCAATCTTGGCCTCCACTAATTCAGCTTGTACATCAGCAACAATGGGATCCTTTCCTTTGCCACTGGAACTGCCATTCACGATGCTCCCAATGGACGATGCAGCAAGTTTAGTTTGTTCCTGCTTCATGATCAAGTCTTTGTGGCATTTGGAACACATATTCATAGTGGCTGCACTCCCAAAGAAGCCGCAGTTGTTAATGCAAAGAATGGGGCCTTCTGGAGCTTGGCATCCAGTCTCATCGTGAGACTCCATCTTTTCAATGCCCTGCAACAAAATCATGCCAGATCTAAAACTACTAAATGCTGCTACCAATTAGGAAACCACAAGTGCATCCTTGGGAAATATCAAATACACACATCAGTGGACCACGAGCCATTAGGCTAGACCAGAAATAAAATAATTCACAAAGTACAACTACATAATGAACTCAAACATTTCACTGTAAGGTCCATTACCAAATTAACTCAATCATAAAACCTGTTTTCGATCTTCTTTCTTGTTGTCCCTCATCTTGTCTTAGGGCAAAAAAGGTGGGCCACTAGTCCAAAACCTAGGGGATACGAAATGGGTGAAAAATAGTCAAACAATGATTATACTGGTGGTACGAATTCTTCCAATACATTAACTAAACTAATACTGACCTCTTTAAACAAGGGTCCCATAGAAAATAAGCAGACAATTGTATTGCGATTAAAATGATCAGCATATGTATCTAAATTTATAAACCCAAAACCATGACTCTAATTAGAAAAGCATAGCAGTAAGATAAACCCACATAATAACTAAAACACGATCAGACACCACCTTCCCCCAGGCCTTCGAAAGCAACTTAAACTATTGCACCAATCATTCAACAGGTTTCAGAAGCCATGGATGCAAAAATACCTTGACCAATCAACATAATCGTAAACATCAAACTGAAACAACATGACAATTTTAAAATTCATCTAGCATAAAATTTAACCACAATCACCATCTAATTGATCTCTAATCGTAGTAAACAATAACTGTTACATGACAAAATTTATTGATACAAAGAGAGAAGCCCTAACCTAGAGATACAAAAGGATAACAATAACCTCCTCGCCTGAAACGGGAGGAAGATCCCTTTAACGAAAACGGGTTCGAACGATCTTTACTGGAAAAATCGAATCAGATGTTTCCTGATTCAAAAGCGAATTTGCCCAATTCGAATTTATTTCAAAACACCAACATCGGTATTCAAATAATTGAGGAATATATCAAATCAATTCATGTGAAGCTTGGAATCTTACCCTGATGGAGGAGATAATTGTGGGATGAAATCGGGAATAGAGTAGAGAATTAACAAAACGAAGAATTTGAGAATCCCTCCCCCTGGCCGTACTCGAAACTCACTTTTTATTAGCCAGCGAACGATTTGCACTGAGTCGGTGTAGCTTATTTTCCTGACCTCGGATTACATCTTTATTATGGTTTTGCCATTCTGTTTCTGTTTTTCCCCCCGCGATTAAATACCTATGAGTACCAACCTCGTTAATATGGAACAATTTAACCATTAACTTTTAAAGTAGTGTAAATTGACCACTATCTCTATCGTTGTTTAATGAGATAATTTAATTATTTATATGTATTAATATTATTAATTATTTTTTATTCTCTTAATTAATATTAATTACGAAATTATATGAAAATTAGTAGAACTTCATATTTTTTCATACTTTTTTAATTCACATGGTAAAATTTTCAGAACGGGTTCAAATATATGCATACTCATATTGTGTTTACTTTAGGTGTGCTTATCATAACATTTTCCTATGTACATACATACATATATATATATATATATAAAACTATTTCACTCATAATAATAATTTGAAAATAATTTTTTGAAGTTAATTGTATCAAATTTATGTTTACTTGCAATTAATTAATTCAATTTTATTAAATATTTAGAAAAAAATATTAGAATGATATCTCATGAGAATAATACTAATATAGTGTTCATTACTATTATTATTATTGTAGAATGAGATATATTTTTAAATATTATGGAATGTCAACATCTCAAAGATCCACGGGAATGTACACAAGTTTAAATTCACCAAAAAAAATAAAACATCTCAAAGATAAAATTTTCCTTATGATGGTTTATTATCTGTTCACATAATGTATATTATATATATATATATATATATATATAATTAAATATTTCAGATTTATTTTTATGTAATTGCAATTAATTTTATTTATTTAGTTCAATGTTTTGAAAATATATTAGAATTGATATCTCATAAGAATAATTATGATTTAATTTAATTTTATTCAATATTTTGAAAATATATTAGAACAATATCTCATAATAATAATATTGATATAATATTTATTATCATTATTTTGAGTGAAATAGTTTTCTTGAGGGGTCCACAAACTTATATATATTGGTAATTAACATTGATTAAGAGAATAAAAATGTAATTAAGAATCTTAACTCACATGGGTAGTTGAATTGTCCCGATTAGTAAAGCCAATGGTCAATTTGTACCACTTTAAATATTAGTGATTAAGCTATCTACTATTGACAACATTAGTAGCTTACAAATACTTAATCCTTTCTTCTTCTTTCTTTTAAATTTTTTGATAAGCTTACAAAAAAACTCAAGGAAACAGAAATAAAAAATATTTATTAATAATGTTTACGCAATGATACGTGAAATTTTTTCTTATTTTTTTAATTTTTTTTCTTCTTATTTTCACATTATTATTATTAATTTATATTTCAAATTGCGACATAGAAATTTAACAGCTTGTCACATGTTCCCAACTTCATATATTTGGATGGCAAATAGATGGAAAGGATACTACTAAGATAAAATTTAAGTATTGTCTCTTAAAAAATGACTCTAGCCAGGGAGAATCTTTAAGAATTTTCTCAAAAATTTATCTAGTATTTATAAAATTGATCGATAATCAGGTAGAAGGATTTGAGTTATTTAGTAATCGATAATTTATGGGGCAAAGTTTTTATTTTTCGTTTTTATAAAGTTACTCAACGTCCTAAACTGCTAGTAATAATTTTATCATTTTTTTTTTTTTTGAGAAATAATCATTTCATTTATGTTTATTTTTTATAGATTATTTCGCAAACTAAACGGCCGTTTAATTTCTTACTGGCGGTTTACACAGAAAAGAAACGACAAAAAGGAAGGAATCGTGGCAATGAATTTGCATCATTTATATGAACCCCTCAAAATTAAACTAATTAACCAGTGAAACGGTGCCGTTCGACGTGTTTTGATCGGTCGTGGGCTGATCCGGAGGCGGCGACGGGAGTATGGTGAAAGCTAAGATGCCGCTGGCTGCGGCTGCGACTGCCCCGACGACGAACGCCGGAATGTTGCCTCCTCCGAGCAATGCGTCCCACGGCCCACTCGCCACAGAGGTCAACATCTATTCCACCATTAATTAATTATAATCAGGAAAAACAAAAAACTAATTAATGAACAGCACGTACGTGGCAAACGGAATCAGGCATGCCTGTGGTACGACAATGGCGAGATTGAGAACTCCTAGAGAAAGCCCTGCGACATTAACCAACGTAAATAATGTCTAATGAAGGAGAAGGCTAAAAAAAAATATCATTTCCAAATTCTCTATATCATTTAAATAAAAAGAAATTAAAATGGATAAGAGTGTTACCTTGACCAGCGCCAGTAGCATTGGAGAATATAGACGCCAAAGCAAATGGAAAGCTATACGTAGCCTGCACATAATTTAGGGGAATTTATTGACAGCTATTATATATAAAATATGTTTAAAATTTTTAAGTTAATAAGCTTTACGGTTCATGTTTATGTAACATATAGTTAATAAAATATAATATGATACACAATATTCTCAACATTTATAACGTTAACATAAAAAACATAGTGTATGGTTGCTAATAATAAATTAAGAGCTGATGGAAACAAATTGAGAAAATAAGCCAAGGTTAAAAATTTAGGACTCACCGCAAGGGGAATCCCGAGCACTGAGAAAAGAGCCAAGGCGCCGGCCTTGAGGGCGGCGGGGGGAGGAGGAGGGTGGCCAGGTGCGGCGCCAAGGCTATGGCGGTGGGCCTCGGCGAGCTTGGTGATGAAGACGGTGAAGGCCAGAGAGGCGGCGAGGAGGAGGTTGAGGGCGCCCCAGAAGCGCTTCACGCCTCCGACACGGCGCGCCACGAAGTCGATGACGAGAAAGGTGAAACCCAAGACGAGGGAATTGAGCATGAGGCCCAGCGCCCCGGCGTGGACCCCATCGTCGTAGCTCTTGCCCTCTCCGACCATCCCTCCGTACACCTCCCTCCCGATCCAGTCAGTGTCGAACAGCAGGAACGGGAACCACGCGACCCAGTTGAGGCCCGTCACCAGCAGCAGAGCCCTCATGGGCTTCGGCGCATCCTTGACCGACGACCACACCTCCCCGAAGAAGGGCTCGCTCTCCGCCTTCTGATGATCCTGATCCTCCTCCTTCACCTCGAGCGGCTCCTCGCGGACGGAGGTGAGGGCGAGGAGGAGGGCGATGGAGAGGAAGAAGCAGCTCTTGAGATTGGCACAGTAGACGTCGCAGGCTTGGGTCTTGGCGAAGGGGAAGGCGCGGTAGAGGTTCTTGTAGGATCCGGCGGCGCAACCGAGGACGTTGCCGACGGCCATGAAGAAGGAGAAGAGGGAGTCGGCGGTGCGGGTCTTGCGGCTGTCGCCGGCTGAGATGTCTGCGAGGAGGGCTCGGCAGGGGCCCTGGAGCATGTTGTTGGCCACGTCGAGGATCCAGAAGCCGAGCGCAAACGCCGCGATGGCGCGGGGCTTGGCCTTCTCATGGCGGCTGAGGTCGAGTTCGTCGCCGAGGAGGTTGCCGAGATCGGCGGCGAATCCGATGAGGAAGGCGGCGATGGCGACGAGGGCGGTGCGGGCTACGATGAAGGGGCGGCGGCGGCCGAATGGGGAGGTGCAGCGGTCGCTGTGGTAACCGACGATGGGTTGGACGAGGATGCCGGAGATGGGGCCGCAGAGCCAAAAGAAAGCCGCCCATTTGTGGGGGATCCCCAGCAGTTGAACGTAGGGGGTCAGCAGAGACAGCTGTAGGGCCCACCCGAACTGGATCCCCGCCGCCGTCGACCCCACCGCCACCATCTTCCCCACCCCGAACACCGCTCCCTCCTCCTCCATTCTACTGCTACTACTGCTACCCCGAGTCTTTTCTCCCTCCTCCACCTCCGTTTCTCTCGTCTAGCTATCCTCTACCATTTCACCTTCTCTCTCTTCCTCTCTCTCTCTCTCTCACACGCACTCTCTATTTCCGTCTCTCTATCTCTCTCTTTCTTTCTCTCAGGTCTGTGAATATGGAGGAGATCAGGAATGCTGGTTGAGGCAGAGATTTATATAGGAAAATAGTATATTCAAAGTGGTGAATGCGTGCTGAATTTAAAATGGAAAGAAGTAAAATACAATTAAGGCAAAGTAGTTAGCGTGTGTAAAGAAGGTTGAGTCCAAATTATAAGGGCATGGTCGGAAAGCAATATTGATTAGCATTAAGGGCCCGAATCGCTCGAAAATATCACATTCTAATATATGAAACCATGCTAAAATAAAATGTTACATTTTAGGAGTTTCACTTTTTTTTTTATATATAAAAAAAAAAAAACCTTGACATTCTCAAATGAAAGGATATGAATCTAAGGTTTTGAGTAGGTCGGAATTTACACACGACATGAAAAGTCAAAACTACCCTCATAATGAAGAAATTGAAACAATTGTCATTCATGTACCTAGCTCATATAATTTATAATAATAATAATAATAATGATAATAAAAATTTATAAAATCATAAATTATTCGTAATAAATTATTGATAATACTATTTTAGAAGTTCGTTATTTTTTATATAAATTTAATTTTTAATTAGTAAATGTTTAAATTAAAATTATTCATTCTTTTAGAAGAACCAATATAAGAAACATTTATATTTAATTTTATATTCAAAATTATTTTTTTAATCATGTAAATAACTTGCTATTCTTTAAGCTATGAATAATTTTCTCCTTGAAACATAAGGGTGTTAGTGAATGTTATGTTATGCTAATCTAATTTTTCATACCAAACATGGTAATGTCACATCCTAAGGAATTTGACTAAGTGCGCAGAACATTATATTTCCAATTATCACATTCTCGGGAATGTGATGTGGAGATGAAATGTGAGGTTGCACGCATCAAACAGGTCGTAAAAGTAAAGTATATAAAAAGAAAAGAGTTTAAATACAAGTATGAATAATACATAATAAATTATACTCATAGAACACTACGATACACCTCTACGATTATAAGTTTAACATCTATTATTGAAGTGTAAATATTTCATTTACAAAATTTTGGAGGAAAAAATAGCCCTATTTTAAAAGTGCATAGTAATTATGGTGATATTATAACATTACATGTGGTACGAATGAGCTCTACGAGATCGGTTCGGTAAATTGCCGAATTTACTGAACTAACCTCCCCACTCGTTTCAGAGATTGGAGCTTTTTTCGTTTTCCAATCCGCTGTGTGGATCTTCGCGGTTCGGCCCGTCAAAGCCTTCCCGATTGAGCCACCGTCTAATAAACTTGCATGGGCCTCCCTGACGTTGAACCCAAGCTCAATAGTGGGCTTTTGAGTGAATAAATATATTCCTCATCGGACAAAAAAATAATAATAAAGGCCCTATTTAGTTATGGGAGTTTCCATTTTCCATTTTTTATTTTATTTTTTGTTTTCCAATATAAAAAATTTAAAAATTAGAAAATGCATTCATAGTATAAAAATAAAGTTTAAAATCTAAAAGAAAATTTATAATTGAGTGCAAAATTCTGTTTTTCATTTTTAATGGAAAATTTTCTAAAAAATAGCATACCATTCTAACGAAACAGTGCCAAGAGGATAAATAGTTATTTTTTTCCTCTTCCAGAACCGTCATCCTTCAAAGTTGAGTTTCTTTCCAAAAATACTTTAAAAGTTAATACTAGCTCCCAATTGCTTTTCTTCGCATATTCTTAACAAGGGCTTCTCCAAGAACCCATAAATAGAAATATATTTACACTTTCAATACATTAAAAATTACAAGAGTTGCTGCAATAATACATTGAATGTGTAAATATTTTTATTTATGGGTTGTTTATCCAGTACCTTAAGGGCACCCCACAGAAAGAACCCTTCATATAGAGAGAGAAGGCTTTGGTTCACATTTTTTGTTTGGCTTTTACCACAAGCAATGAGCCCCAAATCAAGCAGTCAAATGGATGCAGAGGATTTTGGGCTCATTTTGCTGGCGAAATGTATGTCTGTCACATTTTAAGGAATGAGTAAATGAATAAAACTTTCATAATGTACATAACATACATACAATAATAGCAGTAATAATAATCATAATAAAATTGTATTTCTGGTACTTCCATATAAATTATATTTTACTTGGTATATGTTTTGTTAAAAAAAAATTTAAATGTGCCAAGCATATGAATGTCATATTCTCAACAAGATATTCACTAGGGGTGTGCAAAATTGGGGGAAAATTCGGTCGCAAATAGAAAATAATTTGAATTTTCTGAAATTGCATAATAATTTTAAGTTTTATCTTGGATTTTACATTATTCCCTTTTATTTTTTCTAAATATTATGAAAATACAGCTTATGAGGAAAATTGAATTTTCCAATTTTCAATTGAGAAATTTCAATTAGGAAATTTCGAATAAATGTTTTTTTCGACCGAGAATCAGAATAAAAATTAAAATTTGAGAAAAAGTTCAGAAATAGAAATTCGGTAGAAAAATTTCCAAATTTTTGGAATGAACACCCCTAATATTCATATGCATCATAACCTATAAATATCATATCAAGTGAGAATGCAAGATTCTATAAACGGAGGGTTTTTAAGAAAAAATAAGAACAATTTAATGTCCCACCCCTCTTACTCAATTATTGCATTTTATCCCTTTAAACTTTAAAATTATTCTTGTTAATTTTGATACCTTTTGTTCATCTTCTTCTCTTCTCCCTCTTGAATTTAGAGGGTAAGCCACAACACTCAATTTTAGTAGGGGAAGAACTTTTTAAGAATAATTTTGCCAGAATTTTTATTTTTTGAGAGGAATTTGATGAGAAAATTGAGAGGAAAAGGGCTAAATTAGGAGGAAAAATCGCCAACTAAAAACAAATAAAAATCAACCGATTGTACCCATTTCGACAATGAATTACAATTATTCCTCCATCCGAAAAAATTTCAATTAGCAAGATAAAAACGTAAACATCAACTTCTCTCTCTCATCAATTATTTTCACCGCACCTTACTGCAAGTAGAAAGCGAAGAACGACAAGAGCGAGGCTCCGACCAAAGATCCGACCACCGGCAATGCGGCGGCGGCTGCGGAAACGGTCGCCGGGCCGGGGGCGGGGGCGGGGGCCAGCTGGGTGTCGGCTGCCACGGCGGCGCTCATGGAGGCGGCGGCGGCGACGAGCACGGCGCAAGGGATCTTCTTCATTTCCATGGCCGCGGATTCTTCTGGATTCGACGGCGCCGCCTCGGAGATCGGAAACCTAGACCGGATTCGGAGATCGAATCTTTATTGCTTCGATTTGGGGTCTGTAGGTTTTCGATGAAGAAGAACGGGGGATGGGAATCGGGATTTATAGGGGAGATTTGAGGCTATTTTTGGATAATTATTAATAGCTAATTATTAATTTAAATTCTTTGCGGTAATTAAATCATCTGAGCGGCCCGCGTTAACGTTTTCACTCTTACGTGTTTGGCGCTGCGTGATGTAAGCAGATTTTCCGGCAATGGGCTGAACGGGTAAATTATTAAAGAATTAGAATTTCTTTACGGGTAATACCACAATCTTTTCGCGGAATATTTTCATCTTATAATAATAAAGAATTATATAAATTTTATTAGATGATTATTTTTAATGCGAAACATTTATAAAACGTGTAGTGTTAATATTTTTTTACGCTTTCATACTGAGGGTAAATATAAAATCATTTAGGAAAGGCCAATCCAATGTGTACAATAAGGCAAATGCCCATTTTACACTTAAATAGAGGTTCTTTTTTTCTTTTAATATTTTTTTTACTTTATCCACCTTCTTACACAACTTATTTTTATCAAACTTTACCTCTTTTATTTTGAAATAATCAAGACTAATTAAAAATAGAGAAAAACTTATATGGGTCGGGACAATGTGACGTGTGCACCAAACCAATAAAAGTGCATCCTTTTATAAAAATATAGGGTGATTTGCTATATGTTGTCTCTCACTTTTTTCGGTTAAGTGCTAAGTTGTCGAAATTTTAGTAGGAGTATGCACACGTATCACATTAAGTTTTTTTCTTTTCTGTATTTAATCACATCAATAATAAAACTACCATGTAATGTTTTTAAAATATGAAATCTTGTAAAACAAAGGCTTTGTAGTAACAAGTTATTTGAGCTAATATTCTTTAATAATCAGTAGCGGGTTCTTTCTCTAGACAATATTGGTTCGGTGGAGTCAATATAGTTAATTAATATTACATTAAATCATCCGAGGAGGGGGTAAATGTTGTTTTCAAAATTAAAGGGTTAAAAACTAAATAATCTAAAACTGTAGGGTCCCCTGTATGATTTTACGTTGGGAAAGAAAGAGAGTTTCATTTCTCTTTCTTCTTTGAGGTCCTTCAGGACGGAGCTAGGGTTTTTCATCGCAGAAATCTCTCTCCGTCTCGAGCTTCTCTTGCGGTTGATACGATCGAATCCGTAGCGGATACAAAAGCTTCTTGTATTTGGATATCGTCCTTGGATTTGGTTTCAGTACTAAATGCTTGATTTAAGTCACCCATTCTCGTCATTGGGTTTGACTGTACGCACTTCTCTGTGATGCTAGATTATGCGATTATTTTTTTCATGTTCGTTTTGTTTCTGGATTTCATTTTTGTAGTTCTTGATTAGCGTGATTGTGATTGGCTAGAAGGAGGATTAGATGACCCAACCGGTGATTCTCGCAACGGCTAGCTATGATCATACTGTTCGGCTATGGGAAGCAGAAAGCGGGAGGTGCTATCGGACTATTCAGTACCCAGAGTCGGTTAGTCTGTGAATCCTTAGATCCTTTGTTGTTACAGTGATTATAGGATATTAAAAAAAAAAAAAAATCGAAGATGAAATCAGTGTAGAAAAAATGAAAGGTTTTCATAGACATGCTACGTAGAGTAGTAATGCCACTATGCTTGTTAAATATCACAAAACACAGGAGCTAATTGAAACATTCTGTTTGAAGTTTACTTGGAAGATTCAGTTAGCAGATAATTCAGATATACTCCCATGAGTTAAATTGGCCTGGTTGAAATTTTGTAACTAATCATATGGAATCTATGTTACGTAAGAATGTGTACTTCTAAAGGTGTTTTGTGATCACATTTAACACATTCAGGCCAAATTAAAGCAAACGAAATTATGAGATTGTTATTTGCCTTTATATTTACGCAAATTAGAGTAGCTAGTAATTCTGACTGCTTTGATGAAGATAGCTATCTACAAAATTAGGTATCTGCTTTGGTTTAGTATAATGTATTAGGTCTCTAACCTTAATATGTTGCACAGCAAGTTAATCGGCTTGAGATAACACCAGATAAACGGCACTTGGCTGCTGCTGGAAATCCCCACATTCGATTGTTTGATATCAATTCAAACAGTCCTCAACCTGTATGTCCTTAACATTTTATTTACTTTGCTTCTTTCTTTTTTTCACTTGCTACATATCCTTTTCTTCCACCTGTTTACTGGATTCCTCCATCCTTCCCCCATGTCAGGTGATGAGTTATGATTCACATACAAATAATGTTATGGCAATCGGGTTTCAATGTGATGGAAATTGGATGTATTCTGGGTCTGAAGATGGTACAGTAAAGATTTGGGATTTAAGGTGAATCCAATATCATGATGTAAATATGGTCTGTCCTCCACTCTCCCTTCTTTTACCAAAAAATAAAAAAGGAAAGATGATATGTGTGTAGTAAGTATGAATCCCTTAAGTGGATAGTATTTCCTTACTGCAAGTTTTTCAGGGCACCAGGATGTCAAAGGGAATATGAAAGCCGTGCAGCTGTTAACACCGTTGTTTTGCATCCAAATCAGGTTTGTCTTTCTTTTGAGCAATTGAACTAATCTTTTTCCAGGGCCTTAGCAGATTCCGAGAGTTTCTGAGATGTCAAAACATAACGCATGAGGGAAATTGATGAAAGTTTGAGTTTTATAACAGTCTGTTTGAATCTTTTCGGACAATGCCTATAATCTAGAAGTAGAAATCATAGTCAGTAACTAATATAAATCTTCATCTACAAGCGGCATGCAAAGGCTAAGTTATTCTGGAAATCAGTCAGAAATAAATTAATAAACATGTTGCTTTGCTGCCTTTTACACTCAGACATTAGTATAGAAATATAAGGCCAGCCCCACAATTAGGATATTTTTTTTACGAGTTCTAGAAAGTGTGTTTGGCAAAGCTGGCAATAAGGTTTCTTCGGTTGATAAATAGTAGCTTTGTGTATGTTGACAAAATTGCAGTCTTGGATTTTGGGGTTTTCGGTTTTCATTTTGTGGCTATATTTTATGTATATTTTTGGTCTTGCAGACTGATCTGATTTCGGGTGACCAAAATGGAAATATACGCGTGTGGGATTTGACAGCAAATTCATGCAGCTGCGAGTTGGTATGCATTTTTTTTATAGTGATCTATTCATCTATCTTAGATCTCCTTGATCTTAGATCTCATTTCAGTTTTTATGATTTGAGGATACCTTAAATATCAGTTGTGACTACAAGATTGTGATATTGGCTAAGTTTAAAAGTATCGTACTGGATTAGAAATGGATAAGAATTTGGAAATGGTGATAAGAATTTGACATTGATAATTTCATTCAAGTTACTACAGTTGAAAAGCAAGGTTTTTTCTCTGCTAGGCAGGGAAGCTGATTCTTAACTGCACCATACACTACCTATATTAGCTGACCTGATTAGATGAGACTTATGAATCAGATACTTTGGTCTGAAGTTAGGTTCCAGAGGTGGATACAGCAGTAAGATCGTTAACTGTTATGTGGGATGGGAGTTTGGTTGTTGCAGCTAATGATCGTGGAACGTGTTATGTTTGGCGGTTGTTGCGGGGGACACAGGTAACTGTTCATCTGCTTCATTATCTTATGTTGCCTTTGGCATGGATTTTGACTTTTTGACCACCATTTCATCTTGGAACACCCTCTGGTGCAGACTATGACCAACTTTGAGCCACTTCACAAGCTAGAAGCACACGACAGGTACATACTTAAGTGCGTCCTCTCGCCAGAGCTGTGTGAACCGCACAGGTTTGTTCTTTAAAATCCTTTGATCCTTCATTTCTGTTTTCCCCCCAACTTTAGGTCTTGAACTATTTTTCTGCTTTGCTTAGTATCTTCGGCTCATAATTTCTTTTGGAATTATTTTTTCTAGGTATTTGGCCACTGCATCCGCTGACCATACTGTCAAGATATGGAATGTTGATGGGTTCACATTAGAGAAGACTTTAGTTGGTATCTAATGAAAAAAATCGCTCCATCAATTCACTTTTGTTTTATTATAATGATTAAACAGACGAGACACATCTTTTTTGTCAACCCACTTATATTGTTTGTCATGTTTTCTAGGACATCAACGATGGGTCTGGGACTGTGTCTTCTCTGTTGATGGTGCCTATCTTTTTACAGGTACTTTACTTTTGATGTGTGGACAAGCAGGAAATTTTATGTTAATCAGAGTTGAGAACTAACAATAAATTTGAAATGATTTAATATTTCATAGAAAATTTTGTTGGTTTTTTGTTCACGTTGGGGAAATGTCGACCAAGACAAACAGTGGAGAATTCTTGCGCATTTTTGTAACTATCCAAGAGAATAATTTTATGTCCCTACTAAATCCCAAGCGAATATCCCTGAAAAGATGACTTGGAGGGTGTTGAATGAAGAAGACTTAATTAATTACTTAAATATTCGGGTGATTACTTCAGTGCCCCTTCTGAAGTGCTGCCATTCTAGATTTTCAGGTTTTAGTTGCGATTTAATATGGATATATATCTAAAATCATTGTACTTTAATTATTTCGGGCGTAGATGATATGCAAATTCAGGCTCAAATCTTATGGATTGTGGCTTGGGGTTTGTCAAAAATCAATGTTTTGGTATTTGTCAAAAGGAGTGGATGTGTGGGATATTCACACAGATCAGAAACTTTTTTCTTCTGTACTCTGTTACTTTTTTCTAGTCTGTGATTGTTGTCTTTCTTTTTCTTTTCTTTTTTTTTTCTGGTTTTCTCCATTGGTGGATTTCTCCTCCTCCCCCCTGCTTGTACTTTCTCCTCTCCTTTTTTAAATATGTTTCGTACTTGTCAAAAGGGAAAAAAAATAAATAAAATCAGGCTCAACTGGAGCTAGGCATGCATTCTTTCTCGGTGCCTGCCTAACTAATTCATGTGTATCATGGTCTTTATAAGATGGTTTATATATTGTGGTTGCAGCTTCTTCGGATACAACTGCTAGGCTATGGTTGACGTCAACTGGTGAAGACATCAGGGTGTATCAAGGGCATCACAGAGCAACTGTATGTTGTGCATTGCACGATGGTGCCGAACCTTCTCCTTCCTGAATCTGTAATTCTTCTCTTTTCTTTTGCTTTGCAAGGACAAACAATTAACTGTGTGCACTTCTGTGTCCATTGACTTAATTTACGTAGATTGGGGGGGGGGGGGGGGGGGGGGGGGGGGGAGGGGAGGGGAGGGGGAGACCTGATTCGACGGGTTCAGCCTCCAGCGTGTTAAGTGGGTTCTATGTAAATTAGACGTTATCCTAAAGGAAGCATTTTAGTTTTTTTTCCTTGTTTCTTTTTTCGTTTTTTTTTTTTTTTTTTTTTTTTTTTTTCCTGCTAGTCCAGAAGCATTTCAGGTGTTTCTTGTTGGCATTTGGGCTGAGATGCTGAGCAAATGGTTCTATCTGGTTGGTTAATTACTGGTGTATTGCAGGGCAGGAACATGTTGATTGAATGCTTATATCAAATAATTACGGGAATTATAAATTGCTTATAGTTAAAAGTTTGAATCAAGTCTTGAACCTTATATAAGGGAACATGAAAATAAGAAAGGAATGAGAATTACAAATAAAAATGATAAAATAACTTTGTAGTTAGAAAAAAAATTGTCTTAATCAATCAGATAGCTAGAAAGACAAACCTCCTGCTTTGTCAATGTTAAGAATCAAAAACTAGTCCTTTGGGGAAAAAAAGAAAAAAAGAAAAAGTGAAGAATCAAAAGTCTAAACTGTCATATATATAATAATTCTACACGTAAATGGAACAAATCAAAATCACAAAATATTAGAACTTAACCCCACCCCATCCTAAGTGCCGACATTCAGGTGCAAAGTATTCGACCTAACTGAACACCATCTACATGAATTAATGATAGGATACAACCTGTTGGCGAACACACCAGTAGAAACCCAATTGGCCAAAAAAGAAAGGAAAAGGAAAACAGAAGACATCCATCAAGTCGGGGGGGGGGGGGGGGGGGGGGGGGGGGTGGGTTGTGGAGGGGATAGAAACATAGCGTGGACATTTCATCGTTTGACAGGAAGCCCGTAGCCAATCTGCAGGTCAATAGATGGAAGGTATAAGGTTTAATGATGCTTGTTCTGTTCCGACTGGGAAGACCCTCCTTCCTTCTTGGTCTTCGCAGGGGCGACAGTGGTGCGCTTTGACCGCTCTGACTGAGATGACAGTATAAAGATGTGCATAAGGAATGTAACAAGGCCCAAGCCTGCAGCTGAGAATGCGATCCCTTTCCACGAGGAGAGTACCGAGGTGAGGTGGAGGAATTTTAGTGCCCCCCAAATGAGCAAGCATGACCAAGACACGACAACCTGTTCCCATAGAAAGGGAGATATTATTATGCATGTCTGGTTGGCGGGAGGATAGAGAATGAATAAAATAGTTTTGCCATATGGGAGTATGATAGGTGAGGAATAACCATACTCATGGATCATGAATTGAATGAACCAAAGAAGGTAATATCTATTCCGTAAAAATAGACCAGGAATGGAATAGCTACCACCATGAACCAAACACGGCGCAAGTTTACAACTTGCAGGGGAAATGCACTCATGGCAGAATCCTTGGCTTAGAAATAATTGCCATCTCTTTAAACACCCCCCCCCCCCCCCCCCCCCCCCCCCCCCCCCCCCCCCCCCCCCCCCCCCCCCCCCCCCCCCCCCCCCCCCCTTCCCAAACCAAACAAACAAACAAAAAAAAAACAAAACAAAACCCAAAAAGAAATATGAAGAAATAATAAGGGGTGGCCTTTTGGTTAAGGGTTTGGTTCATCAAGAACAAATGTCTCACCATGAGTGATTTCACAGGCCGACCAGTTTTCTTTAGTTGTTGCTCACCAAAGGTGCCCTCTGCTGCATGTTTGTCCAATAATGCATCCTAGCAGGCCAAGAAAACATCAAGAGAACAGTGAAACCAGTGCAAGAACCAGATATAAAATAATCAAAATAAAGATCCCAAAAAAATGAAAGGAAAAAAAGAACCGCTGTCAGTATTAAATTATTGTTCCATTTAATTATAAGTACTTCATATGCACACAATAGAAGCAACACAAGTAAAATGAAATGCACCTTGGCCACAAATATATCTTTGCACCACTGTGCCACAGCATCTTCAGATTCTGGTAGGTCCTTCATTAAATGCCGCTTAATGTGCACATGCACCTGCAAGACCTCAAGTAATTAACGACTTCAATGTCTGTGTATTAAATGTGATCATGCAAGAATTCTGCTTGAATCACCCAGAATTTCACTACTTGTCATAAACTACGCGTTGTTAAATATAGTAAAAGATCTGTGTGGAAATTTACAAGGGAAAGCTTTTGGGTTAGTGCCCAAGGACGTTCAGGATGTTATACGCATGTTAGACTTTCTGTTTAATTTGGATATCCGACTGGTACCCCCCTTGATTCCCTTTAATGTAACTTGTTAAAACAACAACAACAACAATAATAATAATAATTCAGAAGGCCGTGTTGTTGGGAAGTCACTTTTTCCTCTCTGCTAAAGATTAATCATGAAATTAAAGATAGTGTAACAACGTATAAAGCATAGATGATAAGAAGCGGAAGGAAACTCAGAACCATCAGAGTGAATAATACGGCTAATATAAATGATATGAGGCAGGACATTAGATAGGAAAATTCAAGAGGAAATATTAAGTTACATTTTCTTTTCATATTCTAAAGAAACAAATGTAATCAGCATGCCTAAACCCATTGCAGAACAATGCAAAATTACCTTGAACCAGAAAACACACGTGATGGATAATGAACATCACTTGGTGCAAGTGTTTTCAACTTAAAGATTTTGTTGGCTTACCACAGAAGGTTGTCCTTTCAAGAGCCTCAACATTGTGGGTGCAGGCTGATCTTTAGGAATAGCCACTGTTGAATCATAAATGGCTGGAACAAACGAGCGCATATTACTTACAGCTGAAACAAATCCCTGAAAAGCAACATAATATATAAGAAATGAATACTCCCCACCCAGACCCACAGTATTGAACAGTGAAGCAAAATTACAGATGGTCTGGACACAAACATTTTTTATAGGAATATATCTATCCATTGGATCCTCAAATCTAAGAGCATCTCCATTGCATAGCACAGCATAATGAGGCCACTTGTGACTCCATTAACAACTATTATGGTGAAACAGAAGAATACAGATGGAGAAAAGAAATAGGAGTTATAGCTCAAGAATAAGATAAGTTCATTTTCCCTTCTGATTTTTAAGGGTTGCTTTTATAAGCAATTACTCAAAGGCATGTCTGTACCATTTATGCACAAAGCCTAGCACCTGAGGAGTCTCCAGAGTCCCATATCAGGTTTGAACTAGGAATTGTGGTGCTTGAAGTACCATGTTGGGTACTTCTTGCATTGTCAATTGGTTTTAGGACTTCCTAGTTGAGAATACAAAACAAACTGAGGCTTTCAAATTAAATCCAGAAAAACTGCATACTTAATTAGGCAGCTAGATAAATCCTTGAGATGAAAATGAGAAAAAAAATAATGAAAAATGAAAAGATGGAGTTGATAGAAAAAAAGGCAAGCAAAATTGACAGACATTTTCTGTTGATCTGGTCCCAGTTGGAAGTAAAATACGTTACTAAACCTTAGTACGAGGAATCAAAACATTTCTAGGCACGGGCAGCCCTGTGGAAGTCGCATATTCTTGAGCTGCTAAAAGCTTTGCCTGAGTAAAGCGAGTTCCCTCTACGAAAAGCGCCAACCAGAAGGGCCGAGGAAAATCCTTCAACTGTTGAAGACCAGACTGCAGACACAATTCCCAAATAATCTCAATGGAAAAAGTTCATTACAAAAGCATATGCATATAGTCACTCATAAACATATATATATATATATATATATATATATGCATATGCATATGCATCATCATATGTAATCCAAAATAAATTCGACAGCTGTACCTTTAATGTGCTTTCGTCCTTGGCCCAACTTCTTTCTAGAAAAAGATATTCAGAAAACCACATTGACCAGCCAATGACCTACACAAAGAGTACAAAACAGTCATACTCTCCTATAAAAGGTATGCAGAATGGCAGGATAAAGTCCTGAGAGTGGTCGTCTAATGAAAGATCCTCGAAATTAAGGAGTACATGCATACCCACCCCCCAAACCATGCCTATTAAGTGGGAAATAGCATTGATGGCATATCTGGCAGGTACACATGTACAAGCATTGAATGCCCAGCCAGCAAAGCAAATGAGAGAAAACCTTGTAATTTGCAATCATATCACATGTTCTATTAAGAATCACACCCAGCTTCACCATTATGACATTGAGCAAACTTTCAAAAGAAAACTCATCAGGCATTGTCTATAAAAGTAAGAAATGATTCATCAAACGACACTTAAAAAAAATGATTCAACTGCTTGTGCAGAGTGAGGGCCTGGCTAATGATGGCCAGCAACTCCTGTAAAACCTAGTGTTCTAAAAAACGGTCCATGCGGCCGCCTAGGCGCTAGGCGGTCACAAAATGCCTAAGTGGCCGCCTAGCGCCTAAGCGGTTACGAAACCGCTTGCCTAGGAGGAAACCACTTTACTAAATAGTTAACATTGTTAATTGGTCAAAGGTTCCGCCGCTTAGGAGAATTCCTAAGTAGATATGGTGCAACACTATATCGTGAAATTAGAGAACTTGATGAAAATCTTATTGAATCAGATAATAATTTAGAGGAAGTAGAGGATATACCTTTTGAAGGCTCGGATGATGATAGGATGATATCTATAGAAGGAGGTTCCGAGAATTGGTGAAAATATAATGTTACGTAAAATGTGAAAAGATATAATTTATTCAATTTGTTGTACTTTGATATGCTACTTCAATAATATGTTATGAATTTATTCAAATACTTGTAAGTACTAGCATTCTAAACAAAATAAAAAAAATCCGCCTAGGCCACCTACCCGCCTAGTCCCCGCCTGGTGGTAGGTCGAGCGCCTAGGTCCGCCTAGCGCTTTTTAGAACACTGGTAAAACCAATACCTTAAGTGGCTCATATCTCACATGCAAGCCACATGAAGAAGGCCAGACCTATTAGTAACGGACTATGACTAAATTCTGGACTTCATGCTTTCAGATTCATCAAATATAAATGCCAACCAAGAGGAGACATAGACAGCAGCATCGTCAAAGGCATTCTAGGCAAGCAAGACAGAGCCTAGTACTCAAAGAGGTGCTGCAGCTAAGCAAAAGAAGAGACAAATAAAGAGATCGCAGGAAAATATAGTGATAAGTGGATAGATGATGACAATGACGTTGAGCTTGTTGGTTGATGTTCTGATGCATAAATTGTGATATTGAAGCTATATTTTTTAAATACATTTTTAAGTAATCATGTTTTTTGGTACTTTGATTATTAAATAATTTTTGCATGAAATTCTTATTTTTCAAATCAACCCCTCAAGTTGCATGGGTTGGTGATCTTGGTGCCTTAAAAGCCGCTAGAGCTTCTTTTTTCTTTTTCTTTTTTTGATCAGTAAATACACACACACAACAGATTTTGAACTTGCAACCTCTTCACTACCCACTTATAAAGGAAGCAGATGCCATTGGACGAAAGCCCGTTCGCAGCACCAAGCGCTTTTGAGAACATTGTTAGAAAGCGTTAAAGTCTTTAGAGGAAAAGAGGTGACTGACATCCCAAGTTGTCAAGAGCGCGCCGTAGTGCACGCTATAGCACGAAGCGCAGTGTAGAGCACGCAGCGTGCTACGCCATGCCTAGAGCGTGGCGACTTGCTTTTAGCATGTGTGACGGGCGTCAGAGCTATAGGGCTGAGGCACACAATAGTCAAGAAATTTAAAAAGGCCCAAGAATGGAAAGGAGAAAAGAAACAATAAAAAGGCCCAAGTGGCCCAAATTGGAAATAAATGATATGGGCCAAAACAAAGCCAAAAAAAGGGGCCCAATCTCAACCAAAAAAAAACAAAAAAACAAAAAAACAAAAAGGGGCCCAATCCCAAAAAAAAAAAAAAAAAAAAGGAGAACAAAGATCCAAACCTAATAAAACCCTAAAACAACACACTCCACCAAGATCTTTCTCCCTCTTTGTCTCAAATTACGTTTCTTTGGGGCTTTCTTTATGGGGATCATAAGTGATTTCCTATTTAATATTAATAACAGCAAATTTGATCCTTTAAAAATTGACTAAATTTTCAATAATTTGAATAAGATTCTACATTGACATATTATATGAAGATTTGTACTTGAATTTGTATTGATATAACACATTTTATTTAACTTTTAATATCATTGCTTGATAAAATACTGAAGAATATATATATTTAAAATATTTTGCATTTATGCGCTATGTATGTGTGAAGGGCGCGCTTCGTGCTGTAGCCCCAGAAGACCTTTGCGCTTTTACGCGCTACTAACAACACTCCTGACATCCGATTTCCTCCATGCTGCTGCAAATATATTTTTTGATTATAAATTTGACATATTCACTTTCATTTAAAATATCCCCATGAAATGTTAAAGTTAAAGTTACGAAAATAATAACAAGCAGGCATTCTTAATTATTTTTGCTAAGAAAAATTAAAAAAAAATCATAACAATGACTTCCAAAGAATCAGTTAAACTTACTGGAAGGAATTTCAGTGATTTCTTCATTACAGCCAGTGTGCTGCCAAGGCAACCTGACCGCTGTAAAGTAAATTCAAGAATTTATCAGCAAGGGAAAGCGTTAACAAGATCAAAATATTGCATCTAGAAACTGAATCATCAAGCCAGGTACTAACCAAAAATTCTATGATTTCCATCATTTAAGATATTTTTCTGAATGAACAACTACATCAATCACTAAAATTCCCCTCTCACACACATAATTGATTATAAAGGTCCAAGCATATTAAGTTCATTAGCTTACACATGTAAAACTATCACCTGAGCCAAAATCCATCCCACAAGCCAATCAATGTCACTTTTGTGATTGGATATGAGAAGTGCATGTTCTTTTCCTGAGAATTTAACAATTTCAGTCAGCATAAAACCTAGTCAGCAGATTTAAGCATCAAGGATTGCATACACTCCAATACAAAGGGGCACCTAGCATTCAGCCAGAGAAAAGCTTTGGCCTTACCCATCAACTGAAAGGTTTCTTGATCTGTGTACAATTGGACCTGCAATCAGACAGCTTTTACTAGTTTAGGGGAAAAAAGCTTTTCTTCATGGGTTATAAATAGATATGAGAGATACTAAAACAAAGGCAGAAGCTCAAATTACTCTGAGATTATGGACACAAGGATAAAGACAAAATAATTGAACAAAGTGACAGTATGTCAACCACAAGAATTCATGAATTCATGAGCGAACCTAGGTTGTGGCCTTTTAAACATATAAAAGGTTACAAGTGTGTTAAATAGAAAAATAAAAATAAAAATAAAGGTTACGAGTGTGTGCAATTGCAGATTAATGTTTGAGGATCAATGGTCTCCAACAGAATTCGTCGGTTTAATAGAATAGGAATAGATGGTGCCCTTTGTCAGAAGGCAAAGTGAAAATTTTAAAGGTCACCAGGCAGGTCCTCCATAACACACATTACAAGACCTGAACATATTTCTGTTCACATGAGCTTGAAAGATTGAATATATGCATAAATTGAGAAGCCACAATCCCTCTACTGAATTGTTAACATAATAAACTATATAAATAAGTTTATTTAAAGTGTATACGCAGGAGCCTAAACCTAGAAACTACAAGGAATTGAATTCTTGAACATGCCCAACACCAAGGATTTATGTATGTTTTGAATTTTAGGCCCATTCTCATTGTGCCTCAGAGCTAGACATATATTAAGGAGAGATATCAGCTGTACGAAGGCCCAGGGAAAGCTTGTGAAGAAGACATCGCTTGTCTGCTCAATTTGCATATCAAGTGTTCTTGTCGCATTTTGCTGTGGGCATAGGTCTCACACCGAACCACAGCTTATTTCCAGACCAGAATCTGTTTTTAATAATTCTTTCTAATGAGAATACTTGCTACTAGTGGGTAAAAATAGTTGCCTTCAAAGAGTCATGATTCATGAAGTATAAGGCCCCTTCCATGGCCTAATTCAATCCAAACTCTGAATAATGGGAAATAAAAATAAAAACTGGAATAAAGTGTGGCCAACCAACCCCGCCTATGCTTAATTTCCGTCCCATTAGCAGACTATGCTCCAGAACCATAAGGATCAATTTTTGCCCCTCAGAACACTTCATAAAATAATGAAACAACTTGCATTGTGTGAAACACACTTGCTTATCATGTCAGCTTGGAGTAAAGTTGGGTCAAGTTGATCAAATGCCAAACACTGACAGATTAAAGTTCAGGTAGGTAGGGCTTGTCAAAAACATGCAAAACTTTTATAAGCAACATGAGCTTGTTGATTGAAGCAACTTATGCCTTTTCTTATTGCTATATGGATAATGCGCCAACAATTTTACCCAAGTTGAAAAAGGACTAATAAATACGTTAGTAAGTTGGAAGTGCTTAAATTAGCAGAAGCTTTTCCAGCCAACAAAATTCAGAATGAATGCCCAAATTCTTGTTCAGAATAGAGTAAAACGAAGTATGAATTGCACAATAAAAATACTCATTTAAATGCGTTTCTACACAGATTTATTAAGACCTTGACGCCTGCCCACCAATCAATCAGCCATACAAGTTGCAGCCACAACAGCTCTGCCACCACCTTATTGATTTTTCTGTATGCACTTTTTGAAACCGGGAAGACGAGGATGAAGATAATTGCCTGCAAAACAGAAGTAGCACGGATTAAAAAGTCACCTCATTACATAAACAATCAGGTTATTATCGAATCAAGCGATCAATGAAACATAATAGCAACAAAAAAATTGTTCCGCTTTAGCTAGCCAATGAACTAGATAAAGAGAGATACAGAGGCCCGAAATTAAAAAAATATAAAATAAAAAAAATAAAAAAACTATGCGCAAGTTGAATCAGACAGGCTCGCAGCGAGCAACAGCCCTAGCAATCTAAAAACGTAAATGCAAAGACCGGGATAAGACATCAACAATAAGAAGAAAGTTTATGAACAAACCTCAAATCAAATAAGAAATCAATATTAAGCAGCTCAAAGCGGGAACCCGAAGTACCTGAATGAGATTGACGACTAGGCCGGAGATCAGGAAGAGCACGCCCAACGGCACCACCACGACCGCAGCTAGGATCGCCATGCCCTAGCACCAATTGATCCAAGCACCGGAATTCGGAGCGAAGCTCTGTGAGAAATGAGAGAGAGAGAGGGAGAGAGATAAGCGGAGAAGAAGAAATGATTACTGCCTTTTTTTTTTTTTCCCCCTTCTAATTAATCCAGTGGGAGAGGATGAAAAAACTACGTTTAAAAAAAAAGGGGAAAATATGAGAAAAATAAAACTACGTTATTTGGACAATAGGCTTAGGTGAGTCTATATTCATATTCGTAATTTCTTTGAATTTTTAGTGAAATCTAATGTTGGTTTCAATTGTTTCATTTTGATCTTTAAATTATTAAATTATAATTAATGTACTTGTTCTCGTTAATTATTAATTTTGTAAGTTTATGGTTGTTCTATTTTCTCTTTTCTTTTTCTTTTATTCATCCATCTCAATCTCTTTATTTTTATTTTATTTTTTATCTTCCACCATCACTTATGTAGGTTAATTTGGATAAAATTTGATGAAAATTATAAAATAATTAATAAAAATTATAAAAAAATAATACATTAAGCATAATTTTAAAATTCATGAGATTAAATACAATAATTAAAAAAATAAATTTTATGAAAATTGAGAAATACTCGAGTAAAAGTTGAGTTTAGAGTCTATTAAAAATCAAAGTTACTCAAGGTTTAGAGTGTCTGTTAAAATTTACCCCATAAAAGAAGCAAACGTTGTAGTCCTCCTGGGTCGTCTGTCACTGTCTGTTTTCTCACTTTCGGAACAGCAATGGAGGGACGAAATAGCAAAAATAAATCTTCTGCGATTACTTTGCAACAGTTCATCTCCACTACGAAGCCTCTTATCGATTTGGAGAAGGTATGCTTTCTCTCTCTCTCTCTCTCTCTCTCTATCGATAGCAATCGAAAACTCAACGCTAATGCCTCTGTGTTTTGTTCAATTAGTAGCAAGATGAATTTTTACACCTGGGAAAATTGATTGTCCTTTTGATTGTTAGTCAATTTAGAGTTCCTCCTCGTGCAGTGCCATGCTCTACCTCATTGCTTGCAGGTGTCGTGTCGATGAAAAATGGGTTGTGTCATTTTAAAATAATTTAAGCAAAACGTCATCTTGTTTGTACAGAGTTAGATATAGTGGCACTGCATCTAGATTTTTCTTATCAATTTATGACCTGTGAAGTGAAGGAGTTATCTTCATTGACAATTTGTCTAGCAAATAGTTTTGTTGATAAAATGTTGGGGGCCATTTGTGTGCATTTTGATGTTTTTGTTTGTTTTAGGATGCTGAGATATCGGCCTCGATCAGCTCAGGCTCGTCGAGGAATTTGGATACTGCTCAAAAGAGGGGCTCCACTATTCTTAATTTGAAATGTGTTGATGCCCAGGTAATTTGTTCTTCAGCTTCATACAGTTAGGATTAAATTTATTCAATCGTCTTCTAAATGATTTATTTGGTTTTTTTTTTTTTTTATGATAGACGGGTCTCATGGGGAAAACTCTTATAGAGTTTCACTCTACTAAAGGAGATGTTCTTCCTGCTCACAAGGTGAGGATTCTTTGAATCCCTACGTTTACTTGTTGTGTGCACCATGTAGAGCCTCATGACTCAAGTTCAGGCAATGTTTGTTATAACTAGCTCCTACCCAGAATGCACTTAGGTTTATTCTCTGATATATGGAACAAATGTGCAGTACTGGAAGCAATCTGATATGATTTTACTAACATTTATGTGTTATGAAAGGAACTATTGCAACTTCCTGCTGTCATGTAGTTGCTCATCTAAAATCTATCGCTTATTTTGATTCTCCTGGTTTTGATGGTGTATAGGAGAAATCAATTGCTTCATTTACTTGTAGAAATGGAAATTGAGATAGTTATCCATGTTTTGGCAGTGGATATTACCTCTTTTTTGATATATTCTGTTTAGTTATAATATTTTGTGATCCTGTCTTTATGTTGCAGTTTGGGACTCATGACGTAGTTGTTTTAAAACCGAACAAGGCTGATTTGGGGTCTCCTTCCCTTGGCCAAGGTGTAGTTTATCGCTTAAAGGTAATCACAACTCTGGAGAAAGAAAGTCCATCTGGTAATTGTATTTATGGATGTAAGTTTCTGGTTAGAGAATTATTCCCATTTTTTGCTTGCTTATGACTTAAGCACTCATTGAACAGGATTCTTCAATTACTGTTGCTTTTGATGATATTCCCGAAGAGGGTTTAAACAGTCCTCTGCGTCTTGAGAAACTTGCAAATGAGGTAGTACTTTACATCTTTTTTTAATTTTTATCTTTATCACGATTTGCCTCTTGTAGACTGAATCTTCATTTTCATACTTGTTTTCATCCTTCCTCTCCTACTCTTGCTCTTCTGGTTTGGCCTGCTGTCTCTCAATACCTCTTTCTTTGTGTTTCGGTCGGTCCATCTCTCTGTTTACTAGAAGGATTGAATGAGCTGATTACAGACTCTCATAAACTGGAACATCAAAATCTTTTCACAGCTTGCTTCTGGACCTTGTCCTCATGTTAGTTATACATGGCCATATCTCTTTCGATGTTTTATGCTGCAAGAGACATTTTACTTCTGTTCGTGTAAGGTTTTATGGCACATTTGAACATGATTTTGTGTCTGTTCTTTTTCTTTTGGTTTGTTATCGACTTTTAATTTTTCTGCTGTTTAGTTCAAACATTCACATAAAGTATCGCTATAGAGAACCTTAAATGATTGAGCTTTCTTCTAGTTGCTGGATAGCATATATGGAGAAAGAAGAATAATGCAGTGTAATTGCCTATTCAGGTGACATATCGTAGGATGAAGGATGCTCTGATTCAACTCAGTGAAGGTGTGCAGAAGGGACCTGCTGCTGACTTAATTCCTGTGTTATTTGGGGAGAGATCACCAACAATGTCAAAGAAGGATGTTACCTTTTCTCCATATAACTCCAATCTTGATCACTCCCAGGTGAATGGCTAAATTTTTCATCTTTTGTAACTTATAGTTGATACCCTTTAGCTATATTTCTAGTTATGAGACTCTCTACGTGTCTCATATAAATTTCTGTATCAGTTAGATGTTGAAAAAAATTGAAAGCTTCCTTGATGACTCAATTCTTTTATTTTTGAGTGGAGAGAGTAGTTAAACAGTCAACAGCATTCTAGGAATGTACATTGGAATTTCAATTTTTGGGTTCTATGAATAAGACTATGAAAGAGGAGATTTTTGAAATTTTTAGCGTAGCTTTAATTTTAAAATAGGATGAGAGACCTATGAGTGCACTGGTTAGGAGGAGTGAGACAAGCGATTTGAGAGATGTTAGGAATGTAAAAAAGGACATGAGTTTTAGGAAAGTAGATGAGGAGGTTGCCTAGATAAGAATGAGTGGTGTAGGAAAATCCATGTCAGCACACTGGCGTAATTTCTTGTTTTGGTTTGTAAACTCCTGGGATTAAGGCTTAAGGTATTGTTGGCCTTGTTGCTGTTGAGCTCTAATGAATAACTGACATATGAATTTCTTTGTAAGCGTAGTTGTCAAGGCATGGCTTAGGCATCCAGGCATGGAAAAAAAGGGCAAGCCAAGCTCGCCTTGCTTTGTGAAGCAAGGCGCTCACATTGCCTAGGGGAGGGATGCCTAGATGTTGCCTTGGATGCCAAGGGGCGCCTTGTGGCCAAGGCATTTTTTTTAAAACAACGACACAAGAAAAAAAATTTTATTTTGCTCTAAGCTGTGAAATTAAAATTGAAAATAAATAAATAAATAAACCTATTCCCCTTCTTCCTCCCCCAAACCCATGGCTGGTGCCCAACGCCATTAAAGCTTTAGACGACTGGCAATCCAGACCCCACTCAGCGACCTAGCTTCAAATGGACGGCGATGGTCGGTATGTTGTTTTCTTCTTTCTTTTTCATTGTTTTCCTTACATTTTTCTCTGTTTCTTTTTCAATTGGTTCTGCTGATTTTCTGGTTAATGGGTATGATGATTATGCTGTAAAAGTTGAAAACTTTTAGCTAATCAAGGTATAAAGGTAATTTAGTTTTTCTTCTGATCCTTGTTAATGCCAATAGATATATGTATATATGTATATATGTTATTATGTCTCTTATAAGATTGCTAAGCATCTTGGGCACCTTGCGGATGCCTAAGCTTTCGCCTTGTCGCGTAGGCATCCAAGCTCCTGTCCATCGCCTTACCTTGCCTTGGCGCCTTGATAACTATGTTTGTAAGATTGCTTTCTTTCTTGATGCTCAGATATTGTCTATTAGGTTAGGAGCAACAAACCAGTGCCTCAGCTCAATTTTTTATGCTTGTATTATTGTGACAATTGATAGCGTGGGCAATAATACAGCCAATGCTAGTGTAGAAATACATGTGTGTATTTTTTGTAGTCTAGTCTGTGTTTGTTTTATTCACTTATATACTTATGTTGTTGGCTTGCTCCCTCTCCTAGATCAGAACTCATTTTCTTTTATAATTTTAGAAAGATGCCGTTTCAAGGGCCCTGTCATCGAAGAATGTGTTTTTGCTGCATGGTCCTCCTGGAACTGGAAAGACCACAACTGTGGTGGAAATTATTTTACAGGAAGTAAAACGTGGATCCAAAATTCTGGCTTGTGCTGCGTCTAATATTGCTGTTGACAACATCGTGGAGCGGCTTGCACCTCACAAGTAAGCTGAATTTTTATTTGTGAGCTCCAACTAGCTTAACTAATAGCTAGTAAAGACTTCAGGCATTGGACCAGAAGTCCTACAACTGTATCCTGCTCATACCAATCTCGATGGAAGGGTTATGGAGGCGAGGACTACCCACCTGTTGTGTTCATCAGTTGAACCAAAAGAAGAAACTGATAAGGACTGTCGGTTTAATAAATGGAAATAGATTTGATGCAACAGTTCCTACAATTTTCTAGGTAGTGCCATTACATTGTTTTCAAAATGTCCCCAATTATTTCATGCCTGTAGCTACACAACTGTGACTTAAGTTGTGAACCCTTTTGGTCTAATAAAATGCCACTCTTCTTGTCAACCTTCTATTTTTCCGTCCAAAATTTACTTTGCAAGATATAATTCCAGTGTTTACAGAACAACAGAATTTAATCTGAACCCCAAATCGGAGGTTGGCTACTCTTAATCCCAAGTTTTGGTCTGACTGGCTACCCAGAACCAATATAAGAAATTGCATTGGTTCGTCAATGTGATTCTTCCACCAGCACTATTAAGGGTGTCTGATTATTTACCTCCATAACATTCATGCCTCTTCTCATGACTTGCATCCAAGTCTTTTGTGGTCACTCATGGACCTAACGTACATATTCCTAAACCATATATAGCTATTATTCTACTGCGAACTGCCTTTAGATTTTCACTTTTTTGTTGTGATTTGCTCATAATAATTAACTGGAAAAAGCTTACTTTTGAATTGATGACTGCTTTTGAGTAATCCTTGGATACTCGAAGTTGGAGAAATTATCAATCTTAGTATATGTAACTCTTATGTGCTACTGACTACAAATCCTTCTGATGTGTGAAGGATTCTCTTTGTTCATATCTTCTGTAGGTCTTTTATTTTGTATTGCTTTTCTTAAGTTTTAAGCACTTAGTTCCATCATTAATTCTCCTTGTTCTTTCATTAGAGTAAAATTGGTGAGATTGGGGCATCCTGCACGCTTACTGCCCCAAGTTGTGGAGAGTGCATTAGATGCAAAGGTACTAAGCATGTTGAAATGTGGAATTTCCTTTTTTGTGTGTGTGGTTTCTATTCTTTTGGAAACATCAACAGTATGTAGCTTGTTTTCATACTCTGTTTTCTTTTTATGCACAAGAGCATGGGAGCATGGCAGATTACTTGTATGTGAGAGGAACCTTGATTGGTGCTCTGTACTTTCATCTTCATTCTTGTTTCAAGTAAATCAGATTCCAGTTATGAGAAATTTTATGTACAACTTTCATTTGTTTCATTTATTTTATGCACATTTATGGCATACATTTTCTTTCTTTAACAATTTCAAAGGCCTTTTCTCCTAGTTTTGTTTTCTATTTTATTGTTGCTGAAGCTCGTGACGATGGGTGGCAGATTTCTTTAATTTATGAGGTACTCATGCACCATGGTTTTAATTTAAGTGTTCCTCTCTTTTGAGTTTTGTTTTGTCATCATTTCCTTTAGGTTCTTCGAGGAGATAATAGTGCTCTAGCAAATGACATTCGCAAGGAAATGAAGGTAAAGCTTTAGCGGAAATACAGATGTTAATATTATTATTTATCTGAAGTCTTTGATGTTTATTCCTTCAAAAAGTTGTCTTTCATTTGTTTGCATCTGAAATTATTGTTGTGGAACAGGTTTAGGTTTATGTTAAAATATTGTTGTTTAATGAATTTTAGCATCATTGAAATATTAAAGTTTTTCTAACCAATATCTAGGTTGTTAAGAACCTACTTAATCAGAAGCTCTAAAATGTTCGGAATTTGGGCCCACAATGTATGTCAAGCCCCAATAAAGACCACATGTAAGTCTCTTTTGAGCCCACCCATCATTATTGCAAACAAGAAATGACTTAGTCTTGAGCCTTGGTGTAACCTATAGTGGTAAAATAACTGCTAGTCAGACCTCCACGTGGCCTCACATATGTGACAACTCCATCATTTATGTCCGTAATAAGATTTATATACTGGAAGCTCATTATTTTCCATCAAATCTGACCAAAGTACTTTACGAATTCTATCATAAGCTTTCTCCAAATCAATTCCTAAGTAAATAAATCTTCTATGGAGTAGATCTTCCTAGCATATGTCTGTATGGGTTCTCTGACACCGTAACATGCCTCAACTCAGATTCAAGTACTTTCACAAAGTTTCATGGGATAACAGACATTGACGATCTTTCCAAACCTTGATAGGAATGGTCCCAGGGCATTCTTCACGTTCATCTTCTTAAAGCCTCCTTAATCTAGTAGCCTCTAATTTTCCATATAAAAGCACAGTCAACATCATCAATAAAGAGCGCACAGTGATAACCTAGTTCTTATGTATGACACTCATTAACTATCAAAATAATCTATCCATTATTATCTAGTCTCCTCATCCTTAATCAAAATGCTATCTGCATCATTCTTTATGCATCTCACACCCTTCAGATCTCTCTGTTTCCCTTATCTTAACAATTTAAAACTGCACCTTTTCTCAATCGATTGTCGCTAATCTTTTATAAAAATCCTCTTGAACCTTAGACTTAGCATGTTCAATGACCTTTTCAGCTTTCCTTGTAACCGTATTATGCCTATTATAACTTGCCTCATCCCTAAACTTTCAAAGTTTCTATAGTACTCGCACTTAGCCTTTAACAGTCAGTCTCACCTCCTCATTCCACCACCACGATTTTTTCCCTAAGTATGCACAACCCCGAGATTCGCCAAGTGTGTCCTTAGGTACCCTCTTAATACAACCGGACATCTAACATCTACATCATCATCGCTCTTTCAATCAGCTTATTGTACTAACCTATCTCTGAAGGTGCTCTACCTCCCTGTAGTTCCGCCACCTAACTGTGGCTCCCAAATTCTGCTAGTTCTCATGTGCTGCTTATGCCCAGGGAGGTCCATCTATAAGATGGGACTAAGTTTTATGCTAGCTGTCAGTCTAACACAGCCCTCCACTCTGGCAGATTTCCGCCTCACCTTCTCTGATAAAAGAAATTAAATTAAATTGACTCTGCTTAATTTCTATCTAGTTGTGGATTTTTGATTTTCAGTTTGGTGGAAGAGAGTTATATTGCCCCTTATATTTAACTGAGTCTCTAAACTGAATCCTTCACAAAAAAAAATAAAAATAAAAATAAAAATCACTTCTCACAATTTCCAATTCATAAGTTCTGTAGACAAATGACTGTTTCACTTTAAATAGAGAGTAAACAACTCCATAATCATGTGGATGATTCTAGGTTTGCTAAAAGAGAATGAGAAACGATTGACTAGTAATGCTGACATTTCAGTGTACGAAGGCACTGGTTGATAACTTGACATTTAATAGTTCATTAAATACTTTTCCTTTCTGGGGATTCTTTAGAAACCACTCCTAAACATTTGACCAAGAAGTTCTTCAAAATTCACCTTAACTTGTTGCCCGGTTGTGTGATGCAGTAATTTTCTCAGTCTGTTCTTTCAAACTAGTAGTTTTTGTAATCAATTCTGTAGCTTCTTCAATAAGCGCTGGAGAGTTGATTCAATTGTTCAGGTACTTAATGGGAAACTACTGAAAACCAAAGACAGAAATACAAGAAGGGACATCAGAAAGGAACTTAGGACCCTTTCCAAGGAAGAGCGTAAACGGCAACAACTAGCTGTGATGGATGTTATTAAAAATTCAGACGTGATTCTGACAACTTTGACAGGTGCATCTTCTCACAAGCTGGATAAGACTTCATTTGATTTGGTGATCATTGATGAAGCTGCTCAGGCATTGGAGATTGCATGCTGGATAGCTTTGCTAAAGGTTAGCAGTGCAGTGTGCTTACAGTACAATGCATGCACATTTATGCACATACATGCCATGATAGAGATGTATATATGTACACATGGCCTTTTATGTGGGCATATTCCGTTGTCTTCTCTGATTTCTGATAAACAACTGTGCTCTAAGGGTAGAACAGTTATTTCCTATTTAAAAGGGTAGAACAGTTATTTCCTATTTAACCATAGGAAATATGGGTCTGCTGCTTGTTTGAACATAATGTGTTTTCCGGTGAAATCACATTCGTTATTACATTAATTCCATAAAGTGCTTTGTGTAACTAATTTCCTGGTAATCGTGTGACAGATCTTTTAAACCCTATGCTCTCTAAACACCAGTTGAGATCTGAAAGCTCATTGTTTCAGGGTTCAAGGTGCATACTTGCAGGGGACCATCTTCAGCTTCCTCCAACCATTCAGAGTGTTGAAGCTGAGAGGAAAGGCTTAGGAAGAACCCTTTTCGAACGCCTTGCTAATCTTTATGGAAATGAAGCAATTTCTATGCTTACGGTGCAGTATCGAATGCATGAGCTCATTATGGACTGGTCATCTAAAGAGCTTTATGACAGCAAGGTGCTCATATGTTGTTCTCAAGGAGTTATTTGATACTTGCTTTGTAGGCTACATTCTTTTCCTTTTTTCTTTTTTCTTTTTTTTTTTTCTTTCTTTTGTCATAGATTGAAGCTCATCCCATTGTTGCTGCACATATGCTTTATGAGCTTGAGGGTGTAAAAAGATCATCTTCAACAGAACCAACTCTCCTTCTCATAGACAGTGCTGGGTATGCTTCTGATTGTGCCTGTCTGTAGTTCAGAATTACATGACTTTGTAATCGCAACATTTCATCAGCATTATGGTAACATGATTAATATAGAGTATTTAAAAATAAAAGCAAGTATTATTTTTCCAGTCCTTTAGTTCATTTGGTTTGTTTTATAATAATCTTTTTTCAGGTGTGATATGGAAGAAAAGAAGGATGAAGAGGATAGCACAATGAATGAGGGAGAAGCTGAAGTTGCGATGGCCCATGTGAAGAGACTCATGGAGAGTGGGGTGCAGGCTTTTGATATTGGGATCATTACTCCTTATGCTGCACAGGTATAATAATTTTCCCATTTTCTTCAAAATTTGCCTAATTCCTGATTTACATTTTGCAAAGTCCTAATGGGACGGGTCGGGTGCACAAGGCTCCCTTATCTTATGAAAAACTCTAGAGGGATTAGACGGTGCAACTTGTTTTATAGGTTGTCCTATTAAAGATGTTAAAAAGCAAAGAAAACAAGCTAAAGGATTTGGAAATATCAACTGTCGACGGCTTCCAAGGTCGGGAGAAGGAAGCCATAATCATTTCAATGGTTCGGTCAAACTCCAAAAAGGAGGTACGTAAATCTTCATTTGAAATGATCAATTTGATTCAGTCTATATGGTCAAACTTTACGCAATCATAATCATAACACTCATTGCATTAGAAGGATCATAATTTACAAGCTGCCGACTTTTCAGGTGGGTTTTCTGAGTGATCACAGGAGGCTGAATGTGGCTGTGACGCGATCGAGGCGACAGTGCTGTCTTGTTTGCGACACTGAAACTGTGAGTAGTGATAAGTTCTTGAAGCGTTTAGTTGAATACTTTGAGGAGAATGGTGAATATTTAAGTGCTTCAGAGTATGTCACTTAATAGTAAAAGATTTTGAAATAGCTTAGAACAAATTTTATTGATCTTCAAGTGTGTTCATTAGATTATTTCTTCGCAAATGTACCCTGAAAATGGGTATGCGTTCTCATAGCGATTATGTAAGAATATTTTAATGAAAAAAATTGCTTTTTTGATTTCTCGAGTTTGAGGTTACTTCTAATTTAGCCTCTCGTCTCTTGAAAGCATCCGATTCGATATTTTGACTTTGAGATGAGAAAAGCTCCTTGTGAAGTGCACATTTTTTCCAAGAGTGTCATGATGCATCATGTGAAGTGACATTTTAGGTTCCCAAACCCTTTTCGGTAATTTTCTTTTCGATTTGAACTTTTTGGGTAGAGTAATTTTAATATTTTCATGTGACGATAATAAATCATTATCTACTAAATGACGAAGATTTAGATTTAGCAGCTCCAAAAAAGACCAATGATCACTTTCTATGTTTTGTATTTTGCGTTCAACTCTTAGAAGAATGTACTTTAACTATAAATTGGAGTGAATAATATAACATAACAAGCTCAATAATTTTTAAAATTTTATTCTCTCAATTATTGTTATCAAACGCACTAAACAATTTTAAGCCACCGATTGCGTGTTATGTGTTCAGTGATTCTACTCGTTATCAAACGGGGCATTATTCATTTCCTTGCACCAGTGAAAGATTTTGTACAACCTACTTTAATAGACCATAAATAGCACCCATTTACAAGAGACGGCTATAGAGACTTAACCAGCTGCTAAACTTTATACGAAGCCCACCCAATGAATCAAATCCAACACATTCCCTTTATACCCTTTCAATTATACCCAGAAGGAGGCAGCTTCAGCAAAAGCTGAGGGCAATATTGAACAATGGCCCCTGAGTCCAGCTCTCGGAGATCTGCAATAGCATTTATGGATTAAAAGTTGAATCAAAACCGTTAAAGCTGCCTTTGAGCTGCAAAGAATTTGAAAGCAATGTAAGCATTCTAAAAATAGACTACTCGCAAAACTGTAATACTGCGCAAATAAAGGATAGAATTGGATAAATGAATCCTAGCAAAACACGGATTTAGGTGGCGTTCAAAAACCAATTTAAAGAGAACACGAAAACTAAAATCTGCGATGGTGGCGATGGTGGCAGCTGGTGAAGCATGGTGGTTGTGGCCAGAGGTGGAGGTGCAGGAGGTGGTCGTCGTCGTGATGATGGCGGCTGGTGACATGTGGTGGTTTGTGGCAAGAGGCAGAGGATGTGGTGGTGGTGTGGTGGCAGCAGCAAATGGAATAATGAAAAAATGGGAGAGGCATCTCTGCTGGACCCATTAAGTACCTGTTCAGATTATTTACCAAACAATCTGAATAGGTCAGAATCTGAAAAATCAGATTCAAACCCCAATGAGAGCCCATTAAGACCCATCGAGCACCCCCTTGTCTGATGGAGCCAAATTGGCCATGGAAATAAATGAGAAATTTCTACCTGCTAGGTGAGGATTTACTAGGGTATCAGATTGGGTCATGCTTCGAGAACCACATGAAATCAAGTCTACATGACTGTACTCCAATCTTGAGGGAAACCCAAATTGTAAGAGCTTGAGCGAATACAGCCAAGAGCATATAAATTACCCTTACCTAGTCAACTAGGGTTCAAGTGTTTGTTTTTTTTTTTCCTGATCGATGTCAAGTGTTTAGAAAAAGGTTGAAGAGGGGAAACCACTAGTGAAATTAATCACACTTTTCAACATAACTTTGACATAAAAACGCAATAGTCTCCAGATATCAGTACTCTTAATCACATATTCACCACAAGACTTCCACCAAAAAGGAAGTTCTACCACCAAAACATCAAGAAGTAGGATTTCCTAGACAAAAGAGCTCGCAATCCACAATCATCAAATTGCCTCATCTTCCTATTTCTACTTTGCATTTTTCTACTTTCTTTTGTAGTTTCTATCTAGTCCAATCCCTTGGCTTATTCTCTATAAATGAATTAATTTCACTTAATCTTCTAAAAAAACAAGCAATAACAAGCACGGGGGTTTTTGTTTGGACAATCTTAGAGGTGAACCAGCAGGGAAAAAATGTTAATATGCAAACTGACCCTGGAATTTTGGAACATTATTTGGATCCCGAGCTTCTTTTGCAGATGTTCCTCCACTTATCCTTGAGGTCTATTGTTGTACGACCTTTTAGAAACACAGATTCACCAGACTCCAAAATCTTTGTCCATGGAATATTTTTATCAGCAGCACTTGCAAATTTCTGCACTCCTTCCTACAACAGCAGGAGCAATGATAACTGATAAGATAAATTTTAGAACTGGTAACTGCAAAAGAATTAGAAACATGAGTTTTGCCACTTATGCAATAAAACAAGACGTTTCCTGGAAAGGAAACAAATTGAAACCTCAGCAAAACTATAACTTCAAAAAACTTGAAACTGATAAAAAAACTAAATTGCAAAATAGTTGCATCTCAAATAGGCCTGGCTGCCATACAAATCATATTTCATCATACAGCCCTACATAAATCCGTAACTTAAAAAGTTAATTCCCTGAGGATAAAAGCGAGGTTGGCAAAAGAATCTAAGCCATATGACTAAAGGTTTCATCCCACTAAAATCAGAAGTTAATTTTTTTATTTTATTTTATTTTTAAAAAAAAGATGAAGCATGATGAAGAACAAATCTCCAGCAACTAGAAGAAACCCTTTGCGCAAGTGTTTGGGAAGATAAAACTGTAATGTTATCAAAACATGAAATATCAGGCAAAATACAGGTACCTTTAGCATTTTTTCCTCTGCTGCTGACCATACAAGTTTCTTCCGCCTCAGGAGAGGGATGGCAGGGTACGTACTGTGAAGAAAATCAAGGATTAATTCATAATAACCAGTAGTAAATATTCTAATTCAGAGCTTCCTCAGCACTAAACTGGAAGAGATGAACAGAATGAGAGAAACTAGAAGATGGTCCAAATAGAGAAAGAACCTTATATTTCACATATTGTTTACCCAGGGGAATTTTAAACAACATACAGTGGCATAAAATTGAATTATAACCAAGAAAGAGGAACGCTAAAAACCCAGGCATTAAGCTATAAAAGCTCCAAGCAACTAAATTTGAATAACTTACTAATGCCTTTCTTTCCTTCTTATCCTCATGGAGTAAGGAGAAGCTGTGGACTTATCGTTTTCCTCTTCAGAAGTTTCCCTGCAATGGATAATCTTTGGGGTAGAAGGGTGACCTCGACTTGGAACTCTAACACGTTGTTGTAAACCTTCCTTCTGAATTCCTGGTTCAGTACGTCTCTGACTATCAACCTTGCTCTTGGGATCCGCACGTACTTGGTCATGTTGTTTTTCTACCACCTTCCTAGATTCAGGCTCTTGACACAAGTTTATACCCCCTTCTTCACCTTCATTTATACCACATACCGTCTCGCTAATTACAGTAATCTCCTCTTCTGTACAGTGCAAACGTTTATCAACACAAGGTGCTGTACCTTGTGCTTCTCGTATATCTTCTATACTTTCATGGTGAGGAATAAGTTTATTTACATGATCTCCACCATTTGCCAGGCTGCTTTCCTTCATCCCCCCATCATCTTCTGTACTTCCAGGTTGAGGATCAGATGTCCTTGCAAGGTCTCCAACATTTATTAGATTGTTTTCTTTACCATGCCCATCTTCTTTTTGTCCAACTTCTGGACTTTCCCACCAAGGGTCATCTGTATGTACACAGAGTCCATCATTTGCCAGACTGCTTTCCTTTATTTGCTCCTCTGCTAGCCGCTTCTCTGCCATACTTTCAGCTTGAGGATCAAATGGCCTTGCACGGTCTCCATCATTTATTAGATTGCTTTCTTCACCATGCCTTCCTGCTTTTCGCCCAACTTCTGCACTTCCACATTGAGGGTCATCCGTGCATACAGGTTGTCCATCATTTGCCAGACTGCTTTCCTTCATTTGCACATCTGCTTGCACTTCATCTGCTGTACTTCCATCTTGCAGATCAAATGGCCTTGCATGGTCTCCACCATTTATTAAGTTTCCATTTTCAGCATGCCCATATGCTCTTCGTCCATCCTCTGTACTTGTACATTGAGGGTCATTTCGACAGCCACCAACATTTGCAAGATTACTCTCTTCCACATAACCATTTTTCTGGAATTGACCCCGTTCTTTCCTACGAGATATTTTGGAAGGCTTCTTACTGTGACGTTTAATCCCCACACCCATAAATGCAGCCAGTTCTTTCCTTGCCGAGGCGGTTTTTTTCTTAACCTGAAGGTACTCCGAAATTGCATGAGAATAAGCACAAAATGGGCAGTAAAAGTTTCCCAGGTCGTCAAAGCTGGCTGAGGAACCCAAACAATTTTCATGAACCACCATCGGGCAGGAACTAGAACTACAAACCAACAACTGACCACGTTTGTTACACTTCATGCAGAGATTTAGCTCTGTGAAATCAGCTGTTTCCCAAAAATTAGAACTTGATGTGAATTGAGAAAAGAAACTCTGCTTCTTCCTCACAATATCAATCTCCTCATTACGATACCCATCACTATCACTCGAGGTATCTGGTACAATGTACTGATCCATGTTATTTTTCAATTCATCAGCACCACTATTCCTAAATGATCCATTTGAAGTTGCATCATCTAAAATTATTACTTGAAAGCCATGCTCACTGTTGTCCCTGCCTTCATCACCAGTAATGTTTTGCAGAGTTCTATCTGGATGCTCACTACCATCTTTGGCTTCATCAACAGAGTTAACTTTTAAGTGTCCATCCCCAGGTCTAGCTTCATGTTCTTTATCACTGATACACATAACCGCCAGTTGATTGTGGTGGTTCTCACAATCATAAAGCTCATTGCTCATACAAACCTTTGTAGAAGCAGCACATTTATCATGGATTTTCCCAGATGGCCTTCTTTCCTCAAAGCTTTCCTCTTGAAATCCCTTTGTTGTGCCAAACCCTTCTCCAGAGCATTGTCTAGTCCTTTCAGATGACTCTTCTAACAATGCATCTTCATGCGGAGGAACCTCAAACACTCCCAGAGAATGACTGGTATGAGAGATATTCTCCTTGAGCTTCTTGGAATTTGGATGAAGATCTCCGCCATTTACTGTACCAGTTTGGTTCTCATGGTCATGCCCTGTTGGGTTTTTACCATCCAGCTCTCTCCTATCCCTCTTTGTGGGCAAGAAAATTCTATTAGGAGCATCGTCCGGCAATATTTCATTTACAATTTCAGGATTAGGGGATATTAAGGTCCCTTTGTCTACCACTTGTTCAGTGTTAGTGCCAGCCAAATCAAGGATACCTACAGTTCCATTAGAAACACCATTGTCTCCACAAAAAGGTTGACTCCTTTCCTTCAAGGACGCAGGAAATGACTGACTACCTTCAGCGATTGTATCTTTCAGCTGTTTGTAAAGAAACAACATAGACTCAGAAATCAGAGCTCGGCAACCAAAAATAATTGATAGTCAAATGCTTTCAACAGAATGAAATATCTATCCACCTGCTGCAGAGCACATTTAGGCAAAGTAGCTCGTTTATGCATAATGAAGGGGTAGAGATTCCACTTCAGCGATTTAAGATCAGCAGTTCTCACATTTTGCATTGGCATCTGATACAATATATTTCATGTGTCAAACATAAGAAGGAACTCCTACTCTAACCGAGTGTCACGAGAACAGGAATTACTTCAAGCGCAAAACATTTTAAGTACTTACGGGTACAACTTCATCAAAACATATTACCTCACGCTCAATGTGCAGTATAACATCTTCACAAGTTTTTGATAAGTCAAACTCAAATTTTGAATCCAGAACAGAACAAACATCAAGCAAGGTATTAAAACCACATAGATCTTCCAAACATCTCAAAGTGACCCTTTCCCTAGCATCTTTCGCCAAAGGATCCAAGATATCCGGAGTCCTTGCAATTAATTCTGCAAAAAGAAAGAACTATAAGTTAACCTGAACCTCACGAACGCTAAGCCAAAATGATAATAGAAGTATTTATTTTTTTAAATACTTATTTGCATATGTACAGACCATTTAAAAGAGACGTGTCGACTTCCTTGCAGGTTGATAAGAATTCAACCACCCAAATCCATGGAAGGCTCGCAGCAGAGGAGGATTTACCAGCCATGGAAACTGGTATTAGAGGAATTTTAAAGAACTAGTCTATAGTTGATCTTCTTGTGTATAATCCAAATGTTTGACTGGCACCATTGATGAGAAAAATCAGTAACTATGAGCTATTGTATGATACAACTACTAGAATTTTGAAGGAAAAATAATTAAATATAATCTGAGAGAATGACATCCTATATACTCCTAAAATTGCTTGGGGCAGCACTACATTACACACGGGTACCATCCAACAATAAAGCCATGTTTTTTAAAGAAATAAACAACTAAAGAAAAAAATACATAGGATTGCCATAAAAAAGTTTAAAAACTTCAAACGCAATGGTGTAACTGAAAAATAAATGTCTATAAATTTCCTGAGAAAAAGTACAAACCCCATTCTTCAAGATACACTTATTCTTGGGATAATGTAACATAGTGCAGCTATTGACATAAGTTACCACACTCAAAGGAGAAAAAAATGAGATCCTGAAACCATTGGTTTGCTATTTGTGAGGATAAAAACTAGCAGATTATTCTTCCTACCATGGAACTGAAGAAGGAGAAGGCCATACACAGAAAGTGGGAATCCTGGCAACAGCTGCTCAACTTATAATTGAAATCTAAGTGGAAGTCTATCTATGCACGACAATGTGCCTATAAAAAAGAAAAATCGTTGTCCCAAAAGTTTTTAGCTTGCTAAATTTCTTTCAAAGTAAAATCCACAGGCAGTGACCATTAAGCAACTCTAAACCAATAACCAAATAAAACAAATCAGTTACTAAATAACCACGCACGCGCATGCAAAGGACATACTGTACACACATGCACAGAGACACAAACCCTTAGGGTTTCAATTGCTCAATCTCCAAGAGTACAATCAAACAAAACTACTGTAGTCTAGAAAGCGTCTATGCCCCAAAATCTGCCTGCATAAATCCCTAAGTAAAAGGTCGAACAGAGGAAAGTAGGATCAAAAGCTCCCCATATCCCAAAACAAAATAAAATTGGACATTCAAAACAAGCGAATTAATTCTAAAATCTGTGGAATTCTGCGTTAATCTCTATATAATCATGCAATAACAATTGCTACAACATGGTAATAAACTTAAATATAAGACAGCTTTGATTTCTAATCTAATTCCAACCATTTCCTCTCATCATTACGAGATTCAAATTTCAACACCTTCAACTCAGGACTTTAGCTTCCGTTAATTTTAGGGTATCAAATTTAAACCCTAGGGTCTGATTTTCAGGACGGCAGAAAGAGAGAGAGAGAGCACTCACAGACGAAGTCGCAGAGGCTTAACGGAGAGAAAGGCGCCACTGAATATCCATATCATGAGAGAGAGAGAGAGAGAGAGAGAGAGAGGAACCGGAACGAACGAGTCTAGATTTAGTTGATTTGAAATGGGGGAAGATACTCGTAAATAGCGTATTAACTACGAAATCGGGGAAGCTTTTTCAAATGAAGTCCTTGAACGTTTTCTATTATTATAAAATTCTATTTATACATGGTTATATAATCTTTTTAAATATAATTTTAATTAAAAAATAATATAAGATTGCATAATAATTACTTTTGATGTGAAGTATATGTAAATATTATACACATAGTATTACTCTCAATTATTAATTTTATCTTAATTTATCCACTCTTATTGGAGTTGTAATTTAAATTTTAGAACCTAAACTATCTAAAATCGATGTCTTTTTTTTTTTGAAAAGCTAAGAAAGTGACTTTTGACCTTTGAAGAGCTCGTTTTACGAATAAATTGTTTTAAACTTGTTGAATATTTTGTCATAGTTTACTTTCTTAGCTAAAACTAAATCTCTTCAACAGGCCCTCTTAGTGCAAGGGCAATGTCCTCAAAAGAAAAACCCACTAAAGGAAAATGAACTATAATACGTATACAGAAAAAGAGTTATGTGAGTAAACTGATGCTCGGTTTATATGCTTTTCTTATAGGAAAAAGAAGAAAAAAAAAAAGAAGATAGTAAGTTTTACTCGTCAAGAGAGTTGATAGGTCCTATTTAGATGACTTTTATCGATTGAACCGTATGAATGAAAAGAATATAAAAAATTATAATATTAAATTTTCATGTAATTGAATGATATGAAAATCATTCATTAAAGTATTCAAATTTTATCTAAATTTAAAGTCTCGTATTCGTTGATTTTCAAGTTTTAAATAAGAGATCCAGCATTGCCCAGTCCAATAAAAATTGAATGATCCTCTTGGTTTCCCAAATTCTTTACATCTACAGGGTTGTACTTAAAAAAAAGAAAAGACTCTAAAATCATGAGATACTAAAGGCAACCAGCCTCTCTAATGTCATATTACCAGGTCATCCTACTTTTTTTCATGCACATTTAATTCGTAAGTAAAGTTTTTTGAAACGAGAGTTAAGTGGTGCATGTGTATGTGCATCTTATGCACATAGAAGATGAATTTATTATAACATTTTTTCATGGAATATACAATATAGCTTAACTTTCAAATTAATTAACATATTTTGTATTTAAAATGATAAACTTAGATAAAATAGTTTTTACTCGCATGATTGAATTTTTCAATGAGTAACTCTAAATGGTAACAGACTCATGATCCCTAATCATGAGTTCTGTTACCATTTAAAGAAAAAATAAAAGATTTATGATTAGGTAAATGAGCCTATAATGTTAGGAAATAAATTTAAATGCAACGCCGGTATGATCGATTCACTTTAATATTGAATGCGCGTCAACTATGTTAAAAATAATAGATCGAATCAAATTAGCATGCGTTTACAAAGGGGTTTTCTATTTTTATTCTAATGATTCTCCACCTATCATTTTTATTTTTAATTTATTTTTTGTGCATATAATATTTTATACTCGTAATTTATTATTTATCCAACTCTTAATGATGAAGGTCGAAAGTTCCAGACTCACCGACGTCAGAGTTTTCTTTTTTTTTTTTTAATAAGAAATGCCACTACACTAAAAATAGATGATGTTTTTTCATAATAACTGTGCCGACACCTAAAAGTAAATAATGTCTAAAAAAAACATATAAGGAAGTGTTTCGTGAAGATACTTCTTGCAATTAAATGTGATATCAGTTTATACTTAGAACATTGTCACAAAAAAAGAAAAAAAAAAGTGAAGTTTGTGAACTATTAGCCGACTGATTTCTGGGTTTTTAACTAAAATAAACTTAATTTTAGAACTTAGTAAATAATTTAAATATTGAGCCTATTTTAATTAGAAGCTCCTGATTTATATATAAATAGAGCACTTTTGTGGTGCCTAAAGGATGCACGTATGGTAAAACATACAGAAATATCAAGCGGTCTTCGGTTCTTGTAATTATTAGATTTAGTAGATTGAGTGCACGTGTGGATTAAAAAGCGTTAAAAAAAATATTTACAATTTACAAAGATGATATATTCAATTTTTGTTGGGCTTTCCCCTTTTCCATCACCAGGAGTTACAATTATTAGAACAAGAAAGGAAAGAAAAAGAAAAAGAAGAGAAAACTTCCCAGCAACATCAATCAGAATTAGGTTTATTCAAGCTCTAATGTAATCCCTGGATCTGGATTTTCTCCGGTCATGGTGGCGAAAAGAAAATCTGACTTCACAGAAAGAGGAAAAAAGGGAAATCACAAGTCAGATCGATGGATCTACCTTCCGGAGGTGTGAAGAACGAAGCCGAGGATCGAGGACGAAGCACGGCGGAGGCGTGGGTAGACTCCGACGGAGAAATTGGCGGTTTGACGGAGATATTGTTGGAGCGCTCCGACGAACAGATTGAAGCTTCGCATCGGAGGAATGTACAGAGTGACTGGGATCAACAAGATGGAGAAAGCGAAGAGCAGTTGCATCGCTGGACAAGAGAGAGAGAGAGAGAGAGAGAGAATTTGGTTGAAGCTTCAATCTGGAATCAACGAGCTTTTTTTACTTGTGTAAAATTAGGGTTTTAAATAAGATCTTCATTTTCCCCAATTTATAGTGAGCGATAGTACTTGATTCTCCACTCCCACTGGTGCAAGTGGAGAGAGCGGAATTTCGTAATTTCCAGTGGGTACGCCCGCGCAAGACGAATCGTGACGTCATATTATTAATATATATATATATATATATATATATATAATTTTCCTAAAAATAATATCTATGCATTTAGGGAAAAAAATAATTTTTAATTAAATGATATCATTCTATTTTATTTTATTTTGATCCTAATGACCTAATTTCATGCCACAGCTGATTAACTGTTTCATGACACAGCTAATTAACTGGACTCGAATCTAACTTTCCGTTTCGTTTTTCCCTTTTTTCACACAGGCATTGATTTAAAATAGAATAATGATAAGGTTAAATTATGTTTTATTTCCTAACATTTGATAAAAATTATAAATTTAATCCAACCTTTACTATTTGTTAATTATATTTCAATCTTTTCAAAGTTGTGTAATTTTAACCAACAATATTTTTTTCACAATTCTCCCAAAAAGTTTGTAAAAAATATAATGTTTAAAGAATGTTTTTTCAATAATAGGTCAAAAGAATTTGTAAAAAAGAAAATGTTTGAAGAATGTTCATAAAAAAAAAAAATCGTTACAAATATAGGTCAAAGTTGAAGAATATTTAAGAAAATGCTAGAATTGCACCCCTTTAAAAAAGTTGAGATATAATCAGTCAACAGTAAAAGTTAGAGTATATTTGTAACTTTATTAAAGGTCATACTATAAAATACAATTTGACCTAATAATAATAAGGACTTAATATTAGTGTAAAAATATATATAAATAAAACTCAAAAAAATGTCGTTTTAGTATTATATTTTTTTCTAAAAATAATATCAAAATGCATTATTGCGGCTAACTTATATTATAACTACTCCATAATTGTTTTACCTTATAATAATAATGACATACGGTCTTGTTTTACTTTTTTTCTTTTTTTGTGTTTGGTTATGATCATTTTTATTGGGGACGGACTCAGACTAAAAATTTAAAAAGTCTTTTAGATGTCCCTCAAAATAAATAAATAAATAAAGTCTTTTAAATGTGCGGTGGAGCCCACATATTAATAATAGGCTTTTCTTTTTATTTCTCTCTCTTTTTTGCTGGGGCATAATAATTGTAGGTTATCATCACTATTAACTGTCCAGCCCACCAACGGCGCCGGCGCTTGTTTTGGTATTTATCGCCCACTTATTCAATAAATAATTTAATATAAGTTTTTAATTTATAAATTTTGATAAAATAAATTATTTAAGTAATAAATAATTTATTAATTTATAAATTTTCATAAAATTTAAAGATATGTAGAGTAATGACCTTAAGGATAAAAAATTATTAAAATTATAAATCATTATGTTCATCTCTACGACGAGTGTCATATATATTATTTAATTGAATGAAATTTAGTAAGTTCCTTTTCCTTTTTGTGTTCTTACGATGTATTCAATAAAATTTATATAAATTACGATGAGCAAGCACCAAAAATATCGACCGAGAAGCCGGTTCCCCCACCCCACATCAGCCTATGTATTAAATTCTTAAGGAGTAGACTTCTCCCCTCAAACCAATTTTTGGGCACTTTATAATAATTTGAACCAATAGTTTAAAAAAATAAATTTTTATAAAATTTAAAAATATGAAATGTATTCATTAAATTGAAATTGCAGTACATTCGTCAAAACATTTGATTGTTTTTATTTGTACCTATTAGGATGTATATATTCAATATTTCTAAAAATCTTATGAAAATTAATATGCTGATAAATTTTGTATATTTTTTTTAATTCATGCGATTAAAATTATTAAAAGAATACTTAAAATTAACTAAAAAAGAAAAATAGAGAGAATCTGGTTCCATTGGGAAGCATCAAAAGCTCGAAATTTATTTTAATTGCTAGGTCAAAATTTTGTGTATTCACCCAAAACCGCGGTATTACCGATTAACTTTTAAAAAACATTAAAGTTGCAGGAGGAGAAACTAGTGTCACGAGCAAGCAAAAGTGGCATGTGAGCATGATTAGTCAACTTTGGAAATGAATTCAAACCAAATGGTCAACTTTGGCATCATTTTCTAAGCTAACGGTCAAAGAGCGAGTGCTCGATGTTACATACTACGTTATACTACGTAGAGTATTCGAGTTATTTTCTCCGATTTTCGTCACGTCGTAGTTTCCCAAATACTATTGTTCCAATTCTGTCGTTGACCCCTTTGATTGGCTCATAGTTCACCGTTTAGGATAAGGATTCAGCCAGTAAAGAAAAGGGGCTTTAAGAAACAATGGGGGACCGAGGAGGGACACTCACTTCTGTGATGAGTACTTGACGAGACCTACACCTTACCAAAACAAATTGAAAAAGAAAAAGAACAGCCTAAAATCATTTCACAAGATTTAAGCAAACCAAAGAAAGCTTGATCCACTCAAAGAGGAAGAATCTCCGAACTGAACCGAAAAGTTAGGGGAGGGAGGCCGCTCTTTTCAGCCTTTTCTTCCTAGGAACCACATTCTCGAGGATAATATAATGTCGAATGTAAAATGTGAGATTCTGTGAGAGAGAATGTTTTGTTCATTCCAGTGGACTCCCGAGTATAAAGCTTCATCATCAATTCGGAATGACGAATCAAAGCAACCTGTTTCGAAAATGGGGAATATTCACAGGCATCTGATCTGTTTCAGAGAATATAAAATGAAAAAGAAGGTTCTCTACAAATGGCCTCTAAATGGCCTCTGAACCAAATTCCACTGCCACACTGCGCAAATGGTAATCAAATATGTTCTTATGCATAATCAATTGTTAATTGACAACCAATATCTAAGTGGGAAGAGAGAGAGAGAGAGATGGGGAAAATGGAATAGAATACATAAATGATCATTATGGGGGAAATGGACTAACAAAAAGCATAGAATTTCATCGCAATGTGTTACATCATTGAAAGGGTTGCCATCTATCTCCTAATATCCAGAGCTTTCCAGCAGCCCCAATTATTGAATCCAAATTAGGGCGTTAGAAGATTATAAATGGATTTTATAACCCTTTTTCCCATTTTTCTCAGAGGTAATGCGGGATTAAAGGGTGAAAGAAGGATAAATCCTCATAAAAGGGGAAAAATAGAAACAAAAATAAGATAATCTAAATTTGGAAACTATAGGATGATAGAAGTTGAACCTGGGCTTCTTTCCCGAAATTTAACCCTCTTGTAGGTTTCCTGCAAGCCTCCAATGCTGTAATAACAAATGGTGAAAAAGAATTATCTTTCAAAAACTTTTCTCTGTCCCATGCCTTACTCCATTGTTACTGTACCGTCTCCTCCATTCCTTATATCCACGAACAACAAAACCCAGAAAAACAGCTCATCCCCAAAGAGCTTTGGATTAATCAAAAACGAGCTTTGATTTTATTGAGCCACAAGCTGATCAAGTTGCATTTGCTCGAGCCATGCACCCAGCATGGCATGATCAACAGATTCAGTTTGGGAATTCAGACTCGTCCCCTCAACAGACGGAGCACCTGCCACACCTGAGCTGCTGGGAATTGCATGGTCGTCCTTAATCTCATGTGAAGGCTCTCTGACAAGTGATTGAACCCATGATAGATCAGGTTCCTCCCCACTGTGCCCAAGCTCAAATGAAGAGGATCTCCGAAGCTTACCCGATTCATGTTGGTTCACACTCCAATCCACCTTCCCATTGGTGGGTCCCCACTCTGACCAAGGATTTACAGAGGATCCAACTGCAGCAGCAGCCTTGGACCCAAGGTCGCGAGAACTAAGGCTCCGAAACTGTTGCTGCCTCTCATGCTGTGCAAAAATGGAAGCCCGAGAACCCATTGGCGAGATAGGTTCCACATTTCTGGGAGACATCCTCCCCGAAGATGGAAGTGCAAAGGAGGGCTGTAACAAAGGGTGATCAACATTTTTTGGGGAGAAACTTGTGTTAATTGGTGATAACATGCTTTGCTGCTGAAGCTGGCTTAGAATTGCTGATTTGTGGGTGGGGTAGACAGATGAAGCCAATGACTGATCAGAAAAACGAGGAGATGAGCTCTCAGTGGAAAAGAGGTCTTCCAGGTTTGAAGGGTTTAGGGTTTTTGGACGAGAAGACCGGTTCTGAGAAAGGTAAGATAGTTCATTGTGCAGCTGCTGCTGTTGCACATCGAGATCAGATGACAAAAGGTAGTCATCAGCTGGCATATCTCTAGCACAAAGGGATGCCCTCAAGCGGCTGGACTGAAGATTGCTTCCAGGGAGATGCAATGTTGGGACATTTGGCTGCGGCCAACCTGCAGGCGAGTGCGAAGGAGACATTGGAGGCGTAAATGGCGAAGGAGACATAACAGAAATTGAAGAAGGGGAGCCAGGTAGGAGGCTCATGGCTGCAGCAATGTCCATGGCTGTGGCAGAAACTGACCGCGGGGAGGGTACACCAGACCCAGTAGAGGCATACAATGGCCGGAGTTCCTCAGGTGTGTGAGCAAAGAAGCAAACTCTTCTATTACAATTTGTACCGTCCTTGCAGAGCCGAGTTCTATATTGAGCTGGGTGAAGCCAGCACTCAAAAACTCCATGTGCATATTCGCACATATCTCCACGTCTACAAGCTCCCTTTCGAAACTCGGGACAAGGAACACAGCTGTAATGGAACTTTCTTGGGTCTCTTCTTCGGGCGTTTTCACCCGGATGAACAAATGGGCATTCTGTCCAATCATGAGAGTAAGCACGGGAACAGGGGCGGACCTTGAAAGAGTACATTCGAAATTCATCTGTTGAATATATGCCATTCTTGATGTCAGGCAAAGATGGGTCAACTGGGTATTCTTTTTTCTCCAACGCAGAAGAAACAGGGAGATCATTGAACTTTGAAGTCAATGGAGAAGAAGTGGGATCTGAAAGAGATAAAGGGGAACCATTTTCAGGGGGAGTTGGAAACAACAGAGAATTCGAATTTGACATGGAGGTTGGCACGCTTAAATTGCGCTCACCAAAAGAATTGCTGGTTGATAGAAGCTCTTCAAGAACAAATTTCACATCTTGGAGCTTCGGGGGAACTGTAATAACATCAAAAGGACGATGGCCATTAGCATCGATTGCATTTGGATCTGCACCAGCTCCTAATAGCAGTTTCACCGCATCAACAGCATTCAAAGATCCCCCTGATGCAGCACAGTGAAGAGCAGTACTGCTATCAGGGCCGCATGAGCGATTCACATCGGCATTGAACATAGAGAGAATCAGCTTCAGGACATCAATACTACCATAAGTAGCAGCAACCATTAAGGGAGTTCTATTCTCGAGAACCATTTGTTTTGAGCCCTTCCGGCGGCCATACCATGGCCCAGGCTCATCAATACTTGATGGGTCACACACAACAGACTGCTTGAATCCCTCAACATCATTGTTGGCAGAAAGCTCAAGTAAACTTGCAAGAGTATCCTCAGTTTCAACAGTCAAGTGATTCATATCTATGTTGCCTGGTCAATTACAGCAAAAGGACGCAGGAGACAAAGTTGAGGCAATATGGGTTTCAACCGCACTCGCCTGCAGCACATGCTTTGGTTTGCTGCATATCCAGCTGAAAATATAAAAGGCCCATATCAGAATCTAACTCTAATATTAGAAGCTGAAGTTAAACACACACAAATGGTTTCCAAGCAAAGTGATCCATTTTTGATAGGGCTGTAATATTCAGCACAGTAAACTCGGGAAGCCAATGAGTTCTTTATGGAGAATAAGAGTAAAGCAACGATTATATTTGCTCAATATTGCATAAGGGGGGAAAGGCACTACCAACACAGGATCAGTCTACTCGGAAAACAATCAAGTCAAATGATCCAATGTTTACTAATCTAATCTTTTGAATATGAGAAATCAAAAAGTACTGTAAAAAAAATTGAGGTCATGCATTGTACAAGAGTGAGTAGCAGCCTACACAGATCTTATGGGATTTTCCAAGGAAATTTTGTAGTATTCTCTTTGGAGGGCTGTTTAGAGGTAGCAAAACAGAAGAGCTAATTAAATTTTGATTTGTCAAATCAGTTGTTGCTTGCGGCGCACGGTAAACAAACTACATAACCGTTTGGCTTAGACCTGTTGAAATTTTCATTATTCGTAAAATAAAGAACACGAGATATATAATATTTTCGACAGTTTTCTGGGCATACAGATAGATAGTAAATGCAAGTTCATCTCGAGAACGATAAATAAAAAATAAAAAAGAAGCCAGAAAGAGTCAAGTTAAAGGCCTCAGGTCTCAGGTATCGTATCTAGCAGTAACCAAATCTCCTGACAGCAAATTGAAAACCCAAGATCAAGCAGAAGAGAAGATCGGTTGGAAGCAAAAAACTAGGAAGTCGATCAAATGAAGAAAATGATCAATTCTTTCCCCATCAATATAATTGATACAAGAACCAAAAAGGAAAATAGGAGCAATAAATCCATCAAAAGGCTCACCAAATCCATTTCTTCGCTTTCATTAATAAAAAGAGGGTCGCGATACAGATTTATCAGGTAAAGGAGACAAACATCAATCAAGATCAAACAACCACCCAATAATAGCACGAATCTAACATGCAGTAGGCCTGATTTATGGCAAATCTTCCCCATCTTGCAAGAACGACAGCAGTGGAGAGAGAAAAGCAAGAGAGAGACATACAGAGATGTTGAATTATTGAATAGAAATCTTACGGATTTTTCAGCTAAGAAAGAGCGGGAAAGGCGATGCGGTGGTGAGAGAGGAGAGATCTGCGGAGACTGATGATAGAAACAGCGTCGACCATATCTTCAAAGCGGAGACGGTGAGAGGGAGAGAGAGAGAGAGAGAGAGGAGCGCAGAGAAAATCCGAGAGAAAATCGGAGGAGGCGAGAAAATTATAAAAAAAAAAAGAAAGTTCCGCAGGGCAAATAATAACACTGATGAGGAGGATGAGAGTGTGGGGCCCACTCATGCCACGTCTTCGCAGGTGGTCCCCCTCGCGGGGAAGTGTACGCGCAGGTAATGCACTCGGGCGTGCTGCTCAAGTGACGACAATGGGTCTCTTGGAAATAAAACTCCTTCTGTTGTGTACCTTGCCTGCCTGTTTGATAAGTGATACGTATCGGTCGGAGAATTCGATCATTCATTCATAGAAATTTAAAGTTATAAATTTATAAAATTAAATGATCCAAATTTCTCATTATCAAAAAAGTTGAGATTCAAGCTAGATATAAAAAAATAATACCTAAAATAGTTTAAATATACAAATTTATAATCTTTTCAAATTCACATAACTCTTATCTAGGTTTGGAATTCCTTTCGCTCGGATATGGATCATCTAAATTTAAAAGAAATTATGAATTTATAAATTTTAATAATTTTAACCATTCATTCATACACATCTAATTTTACTTTTTTATTTTTATGCGATGAATGATCAGAATTGTCTAACTCTATAAATTCATAACCTTTTAGGTTTAGGAAATCCATTACTTGCTTAGTCTCATGACATGTATGATTCGTGAAATTGAATAGGATAGTGATGAAGTAGGTTTTTCTTAAAAATAGAATAAGTAAGGCATATCCAACCAATCATGAATGGAATAACTATTCTCAATATCATGAATAAAATAAGTAGTCTTGATCGAGGGCAAGAGCTCTAATGCGAACCAAGCAAAAGAATAAATAATCCTGCAACACTCACATCCAGTTCATAGGATAGATAAAAAATTCAGTCTCTTGTTGTTAAAATACCACTAATTTTCATCATACAGGAATAAAAAAATAGAATTTCTTTTACTATAAACTAAACATGACATTAAGAACTTCTATACTTTGTAGGATTTATTAGAGACGGCACATTCATCTCAAATTTGCAAATATTGACAATATGAATTGTAGGAGAATGTGAAGTGAAAGGAATTTCAATTTTATGTAGTTTATTCTTTTCAGATATATAATTTCATGGTGTGTAATGATCCTCGTCCAAATAAAAAAAACCTAAGAAAATTTAAACTGTTACATGGAGGAAAAGGTTGAATATTTGATCTCCTGATTAATAGCCACACACTCAAACCAACTGAGCTATTTGCAGGGTATGTTAGCAAATTTAAAATCACAAACATGATCTGCGATCTTAGTGGGAAATTAAAAAAAAAACGTGGATCATATCCATAATTTCACTGTCCTGAGCCCTGACATGTTGTTGCACGTGTGTCGTGGGGAAAGAGAGAGAAATCGTAGATATGATCTAAGATTTTGCAAAGGTGAGGTAAACAAAGAAAGGTTTGAAAGGTAGGGTATGCTGGAAAAAAAAAACCCAACTGAAGTATACAAAGAAAAAACTCTAAATTCATTACTTTCTCAAATATAGATGATTCTTATTCCCCGTGTAATACTACATGCAGTCCTTCATAAAGAGTCCCAAAGAGAATGGTCACATGATAAAATTCATGTGGTCCTATATTTTTATTAAACTAAACTATTATTAAAAAAACAATATAAAATTTATTACATTAGCCTTTATATTTAAGTATAATTATTTTATCCAACGCCGTGAAGAATCCGGCATGTTAAAATCATTTTGGCAATCCTCGGAATACGTAAGCGTGGCTTGCACTCGCGCGTGCCTTGAGAACGATGAGGATCGGGTTCGGGAGGTGGACGGGTCCGACAATGTTAAATGGGTTTGGTAAATGAGTCAGACTCAAAGGCGACCGGTCGAACCGGTGAGCCCTTTGTAAAATGGATTGAAATCCGTTTTGGCGTCCGCCAATCGGGAATTCGAGCTCATGGGGGAATCGGAAACCCTTGCGAGGAGAAAATGGAAAAAGCTAGGAGCACTAACGAGAGGATAAATATTTAATCCAAAAAAACAAAGAGAAAGAAACAAATGGGATGAAGTGAATCAATGATTGTTATTAAAAATCCTGATTTTTTTTTTGCACGGTAAAAAAAAAAATCGAATTAATGAAGAAAAAAATATAAATAAAAGTCAGCCGTAAAAGTAGTTCTCAAAAAATATTTGAGGATATACTCTCAAATTAGAAACCTATTTTAAAAAAATTTAATAAAAAAATCTAAAAGAAAAAAAGAGTACATATGAAAACAAAATCTTTTCAAGAAAATTTCACACACACAACGCACAAGAAACAAAAAATCATTATTATCCATGGAAGGAACGAGGTATACCACTACTTAAATTTTGACTGTACTAAGAAAAAACAATTAAACGCTAAGCATGTCAATAATTTTTTAAAAAATTTTATGATACGAGACCTGTACCATAGCACTGAAAATTTAATTATTTTTATGTCCATAATTCTTTAATTGTGTGGCATTAAAATAAGATATCATACTTTAAACATTAAATACGATGAGAGCACCTAGCTGACTAAAAGGGCAAGGGAGAGAAATAAATTTATCTGGCGTTGTAGCAAAAAAATAAACAAACAAATAGATAAATAATATAAATAAATTTAATATGAACGCATAAGTCTCGATCATGATATCCTTTCAAAGTGATGTTTGTTTTGGTTCGAGATGCATCCTTTCACCCTATTTTTTTTTAACCTTTATTTTATCTAGAATTTATTCCCACCTTCTAGTGCCCGTCTCAATCGCTAAAACAATTATCAGTAAAAACAACTTGTTTTATTTTAGTGGTAGGGTTTAAATTTTTGGCGTTAGCATACTTTGAGTAGACTTTATACCAAATCTGGCCCACTTGCTCATTACACATATATAATAGAGAGAGAGAGAGAGAGATTGAAGAGGGAAGTGTAAAGAGGTCATTTTTTTGAAAATTTTAAATCTTTTAAATCGAAAGAACGTGAAAAAAAATATTAAATACTATTAATTTTCATAAATTAGTATTGACGTACAGTTATCATCTAAGTGATGGTAATATGATAAATAAAAAATTAATAATAATGTTTTAAGCTATGATTGTTTGGAATATTTTAGCAGTTAATAGGGTAAAATTAGAAGTTTAGGTCCAATGATCCTATTTGTATTTGTGATCTCATGTGATCTCGCAATAAAACCTTATCTTTACTTTCATTGTATATATTCGATAATTTTTAATAAATTATCTATATCAAATTAGTGTTTCAGTGTGCCCATGTATATATCTATAAATCTTTAATAAATTATATATGTCGAATCAATCTCCTATATGCATGTTGAAGTGGTCCATTTCAACGACTCGAGTAACTACTATTGATGTGGTTATCAGTTTTTTAGAATAGACTAATGACTTTTATTATAGTAATAACGATTATTAAAATAGCAGTGATATTAAGAGAAACTGTCAAATAATCAATCACAAAAAAGAGAAAAGGAAAGAGACAGATATCTTAGTTCATTCAAGAGTAGGATTATATCCGGTAAAGAGAAATCATAGCAATATTATTATTAAGATTTCGTTCAAAAATTGCATCATATGAGAACAAGGAAAAACATAACTTATATACCCGTAAATTAGGGCATCACAAACATTACCCTTTCAGTCACCATTCGAAAATCTCAGGCTCAAACATTCCATCAACCTAACTTCAGGCTAGGGGCATTGCCCCCTAACTCCTACCCCACCCACTAACTAGGCAGCGGGACTCCCAAAAACATTCTCATAGGGCAAATGTGTCGAAGTAGGAACCAATCCCAACAATAACAATTATAATAATGAAAACAATAGACATTCCTCCCTAGACAGTTTATATAATAAGAAAAATTTTACTTTTACTTCTTTCACTCACGATTTATACCGTAATGGTGATATAATAAAATTTTCGTATTTTTTTAGAGGTTTTTTGATTGAATAACAATATACGATCATATAATATTTACCACTTTTGACCACCTTTGATGTGAAAGGCGTGTGGAGAATATACATATAATACTACTCATATAATTAATTAACCTTTTAAACTAGTCAAATAATGCATTTATAGATAAGTATATAAAAAATATGATTTAAATTTAGATTTATAACTAGATAGTAAACGTGGCCTAAGAATATGTATGAACTATGCATAAACCTACCGCGCATTGATCTTAATACTCAATGAGCGATCAATTTTTTTTTTAATTAAAAAATGGTAAGAGTGTGGCTGCCTCTTGTTTTTTCTCACTGTCAGAATAAATGCATTGAAGTTTAATTTGAGTAAAAAAAAATGTAAAGCACTGATCTTTTAGATAAAAGAATCTAAGTGTTCTAAAAATTCATGTAGCATTGAATGAATGATATTCAATTGGTAATCTCATGGCAAGTGTGGGGTCTTCATTAATATGTAGGGTTTGTTTAAGAAATGGAAGGGCCTTTAGAATTAAATGAGACTTTAAGGCATACCTAATGAGACATATTGTAAGACTGTGTAAGATTAAAGCTTTCGAAAAGATAATTATATTACTGAGAAACTAATCATGGAAATTTGTAGTGGGCGTAAAACTATGATTTTTGTTGAAAATTTAGTTGTACAATTGCATAAGAATAATTATACCTTTTCTTTAATAAAAAAGAAGAGAATAATTACCTTTCATTTTTTAAAGGCGAGTGGAAGACGGACTCCAAACCCTCAGGTCCCGTTTGGTTCGCGAAATCTATTCAGAATATGATTGGCAATGTCATATTTCAGTATTTGGTATGACTGTGAAATGTGAGATTCTTGAAATCTCGCATTCCTAAAAAGTGAGGCTTAAGATTTCTGAGTTGAGGGGTGGGAATGTGAGACTCCAAGTAAGCTTGAATGTGCACATACAATAGAATATCGAAAGAACCCTTATAAGTGAACAAATTGACAAAATTATCATTTAAGTACGTAACTCATATAACTTAAAATAATAATAATAATAATAATAATAGTAATAATAATAATAATAATAATAATAATATCAGTAGTAAATAAATATATTATTCATAATAAAGAGTTGATAATATTGTTTTGAGAAATTTATTATTATGTTATAAAAGTTATGGTTTTAGTTAGTAAATGTTTGAACTAAATTCTTCTTACTTTAAAATTTAAAAATAGGCAAAAGTTTTACTCTAATACTAACTTTAAACTAAACATTTTTCTTATTTATTATGTAAATAATTTGTTATATTTTATGTTATGAATGTTATTTATTTTTTATACAAGGGTATTAGTGAAAAACTTTAACATTATTTGAATGTAATTATTTATACAAAATGTAATAATGTCATATTTGGGGAATTCAACTAAGTACCAAACAGAAGAATATTACGTTCCGGGGATCATATTCATAGGAAATACGATGCAGGGTGAGAATGTAAAATTTCGTTAATCAAACGGACCCTCAACTCCTTTTAATTAGTCGCTAATTATACAATAATGGGATGAAAAATATCACGAATTCAAATCATGTCATCTTAATTACAAATTCCTCTTTTTTTAGGCACTGACGAGGGATCCATGAGAATAGACTCAAATCAAACATCCATGATCTTTTATTTTATGATCAAAAGTATTAGGTGAGGCTACATAGTGACTTTCTTATATTTATCTCTTCGTATATGCTTCTCTTCATTTTGTCAAATTTATTTATTATATTGGCTTTTCCTAATTTTTCTATTGGGCATCTGTCACATTGCTAGGAATCTCTTGCTCACCCCACATACACAAGTCACTCTCCACAATCAAAAGATAAGGAGAACACGCATGACGACGGAGACGAATGAACCAAAACCAAATCCTTAACCCCACAAATAATTACAAAAAAAAGAAAAAAGAAAAAGAAGACAAATACACCAAATTTAGGGATTAGTTCTTTGATAAAGTTTGAATGGCTCCCAATTTTACTCAACATAATTTGAATTTTTAGTGACATTGATTTAGAGATAGCTACCTAATTTACGAGAAAGAAGAAATAATGGTCATTTGGTAATTTTTATTTTTTCTGCCTTTATATAGTGGTAGAAGAGGTATTGATTTGACTTGTATCTGACACCTCATCTAGTACATATGCGAAATGAAATTTAACGATTTTAATTGGTTCCATCTTTTGTAAAATATAAGGCGGGCCCTTTAATCAATGGCTCTAATCAAGAGATTAATATTACGTTTTATTTTTAATCAAAAATTATATTCGTAAGTGGGATTTTTCTTTCTAAACATAAATGGCTCCCATTAGTTATTCGGTGCATATAATTGACTGATGAACATCCCCCAAACCGAGCCCCAGTGAAAAAAGATGACCTGTTCTCAAATTTTCACTACAATGCCTCTTAAATTTATTCATTCTTACGCATTTATTTAGACCAACCCTAGATTTGGTAAGGAGGCCCTACCCTACGCTAATATTATATATATATCATAGAATATAGAAAAAAGAGTGGATATGACATTCCACTTTGATTTTTTATGCAGCTAAATGGCCAAAAGCATGTTTTGGAGTGCCAAATAAAGCCACTAACAAAGAAATCTTATGCATAAGCTCTTGCTAGGTCTAAGGCATGCGTTTGAAATTTTTAAATTTCTCAATTTCTTTATGGTACTCTTAATTATCCTGCTTTGGTATTAAATTTTTTTAATTTTTTAATTCTCTTGAACCTTTTAAAATTTAGATTTTGCAGGGTTCACAATTGATGGACCCCATTCAATAATACAATCAGTGCAGTATCCCAGGCGTTTTGTTTTACAACTTTTCAACCAAGGTAGATTTATTATTATTATTTTTTTTCATGAATCCCAGATTTGTTCTACTTGAATCTGTGGAGTGGATCCCACCGCGTGTCTTTTTTTCCTTTGCCTAACACAAAAAGAAGAAGGAGAAAAATAAAATAAAGTTGGGGGGTGAGGAAGAAAGATTGTGTAGTGTGGTAGGCTTTGACGTAGAAAGAGAACTGAAGGCGAAAGGCCCTAAATTCTCTGGGCTCGGCCGGATGCTTGCTGTGTGTGCGTATGTGTGTGGGCCTTAGTAGGCCCAAAGTAAACAAACACCAAGTTGGGTTTTGGCCCTAAATTGTCTGGAGGGTTGTTGTGTGTGGGCCTCCGTAGGTCCAAAGTAGACAACTTCATGTTGGCTTCTGGCCCGAAATTGTCTGGGCTAGGCTGCATACTTTCGGGGTATGTGGGCCTCAGTGGGCCCAAAGTTAACAACACCAAGTTGGATTCTGGCCCTAAATTCTCTGGGCTGGGCCGCATACTGCTGTGTATGGGCTACAGAAGGCCCAAAGTAAACAGCACCGAGTTGGGTTCTGGCCCTAAATTCTCTAGGCTGGGCCGCATACTTGCTGTCTATGTGGACCGCAGTAGGCCCAAGCTAACCAACACCTAGTTGGGTTCTGGGCTAACCAACACCCAGTTGAGTTCTGGCCCTGAATTCTCTGGCCCAAGCTAACCAACACCTAGTTGGGTTCTGGCCCTCGATTCTCTGGCCTGGGCCGCATTCTTTGCTCTTTATTTTTGAGGATGTCTCTATGATAAGGTAGGGTAAGGAGTAACCAGTAATTGTATAGTTTCAGACATTATTAATTTTAGATAATTCTTGTATAATGATTAATTTCAAAAATAACGTTGAAATTATAAAAATTAATTTTGACTAAATAGATTACGGCTAACTCTTAACATAGAAACTACAAATCCCAAATAGAAACACCATTAGTTTAAAAAAAATGACTCATATTATTCAATATATACTTTCAACTGCAAAATTCAAACTCCAACTCTTATCGAACATCATTTCAATCCATTTAAACTGTACGAGCAACTTTTAATTATAGCAATCACGATCAAAATAGTTTAAAGTTTTTTTTTCTTTTTTCTTTTTTAGTGGAAGGGCAATCATGAAATCCTTTGAACTTGTTTTAAAAGAGGTGCGATAGCTGTAGTTCTCTCTCTGCCTTTGCACCTATAATTATTTTTAAATTATTTTATAAGCACGAGATAAATTTATTGAAGAAACTGAAAGGCCTAGATGTTAATTTTCCTTTGCTATCTACATGGGAATCATGAGAATGGGTCCACCACCTTTAGAATTTGATAGAGGTCCAAAATAATACATTTAATTAAAAAAAGGATTAAAAGGGACTATAATCTCCATGCACATGCACCTCTTTACAATTTGTATTTAATATTTTAAGCATTAATATGAACACTTTGAAGTGTTTTGAGATTAAGTACCTAATAATTGTTTTATTGCTTTAAACTAATTAAAAATTTAAAATTAATCCTCCAAACTTGATCAATATTAGAGCTCTATCTCTCTCTCTCTCTCTCTCTCTTCTTTTTTTGGAAAAGTGCGTTGTTTTAGATTTGGCTGTATTTTTTCTGAAAATATATTTTACCTGTAAAAGAGGAAAAAGAAAAAAAGAAAAAAAGGAAAAAAAAAAAATCCTCTGCTTGAATTGTATAGGATTCTTATAGGATTGACTTTTGTTGGAGGCTCTGCTTTACAGTGGGCGTGACGAGCATCCGAATATCGTTATCATTCTTAAGTTGACTACAGCGCCATACTGTTTTGTCAGGTTCATACGGTTGCCTTCAAATCCGTCATTTCTTTAATTATTTTCAACCAACTTGGTTCATACAGGCCCGATTTCAACAAAATAAATAAATAAATAAATCAGAGAAATTAATAGAATCGAATAATTCTAAACATTTATTTTCTTATCTTTAATTTTTCTTGTTTTACCCTTTATTGTAATGAATCAAAATGAACATTCAATTTCATAAATGAGACACATTTTAAATTTAAGTGATTCAGGCCCATCCAATTAACTTTCAAACTATAGTTTCTTAGTTAATTAGTTCATACATTGTCGATAAAGGTTTATTTTAATGACTAATTGTTATAAGTTTAACATGTTGAAATTAAGGAAATAAGATTTATTTATAATAATGTATAACATTTAAGACAAAAAAGAATCTTAATTTAAATTAAATATTAGAGGAGCGGGAAAAAAATGCAAAATTTAAAGGGGGAGATATTTGAGCATGACGATAGAAATAGATGCAGAGTGGATGAAATGTGCCGAAAATTATACTGAAGTAGCAATATGACACGGGTTAACCTATTGTTAGTGCGTCACAACTATATTGTGGGGTTCAAGGTTATGTTGTGGGTTGAATTATATTTCAAGTTAGATGGATCAGGTCGGTAGGACAAAGATTCACATTACTGATATAATTTATATTTCTTTTAGTATTTTTATGAAAAAATTAGTATTTAGCAAAAACTATATTTTTAAACCTAAAAAAACTTAAAAACATAATTAAAAATTACAATTAGATGAGACGAATAAATTACAAGTGAGTCAATACTAATCAAAGGTTCGAGATCTTGATCAAAATTATGTTGCACGTGAATCAATTTATCATATGAATGGATTCGGTGATGGGGGAGCACAGGTTATGATTACGGGCTCCATTCTATGGCATTAGAAATTACTTTGAAAAATACCTTTATTTTCGTTTTTCGAGAAAATTGAAAAATACTTATCCTCGCCGGGAAAAATAGAAAGCTGCACGTGCGGGAGGAGAAGCCTTTCAATTATCTGATGCGTCGCGCTTCTCTTTTGTTACAGTCGACCGAAACCGTAGTCTCCCCTTTTACTCCCCACTACTCTTCTCCGGTCCATTTCAGAGTTTCCATCATTAATATCGTTTCTGAAGTCAAATGCTTAAAATTTCTCACCCTCCAAAACCCTAATTTTGCTCCAGATTCTGAACCTCGTCCAATTTTTTCGTTCTTCTCGTTGTACTTTCTCTTCGTTTTAGTGTTTTTGTCCCATTCTCTAGCCCTAATTTGAACTTCTACCAATCCTCCATCTTGCACTCTGTAGTTTTGGTGAATGTTCTTGTGGGTTCTTTTTCTTATTTTCAGTATTTTTTTTGGGTTTATGTTCTTGATATTCCTCTGAGTTTCTTCAGTTTTTTTCCCCTATTTGTCTGCAAATTATGGTTTGCTGGTTCCACTTCTTGAGCTCCTGAAAGTGGTTTCACGCGCTCAAAAATGCTAATCATTTCGGTCTAGATTGGGTCCGATTTTGTGCAAAAGTTTCAATTCAAAACCCTAGGGGGAAAAAAAGGCCCCTTTATTCTCTCTCCACAGGTAATTTTTGCTGGCCACACGATCAATAATTGGTTAGGTCAATCAGCCCTTTTCTTCTTTCTTCCCTTTCCTTAGATGCCAGATTTGAAATGCTGACTGTTTTCAACATTGCACAAGGCTTCGTTCAGGTACCCAACTCTCAGCGATTTGCCGCACATTGATATTTCTTTTCTTCCACTTTAATGCTCTTTCTTTGTGTATTCCCCCCAAATATTACCTGTTTATTAGCTGTAAAGATTGGGGTTTGTTGATGAATGGCGGAAGATAAAAATTGGCATTGACTTTCCCCAGAATACCTTAACTTGAAAATATTGGCACCAGATGTTACCTAATGATTATTGAAATGGGCCTCCATTATTTTGATGAACAAGGATGATTTGCAGAGTTTGAAGGGGTTTCTGTCTTTTATATCTTTATATCTGCAACCTTCTTCAAATATGCTTGGAAATGGGGTATTTCACTTTGATCCATCTTTGCTGCTATGTGTCCTTGTTGGGTTCTTGCTTTTTCCAGTTGTCATTTCGGAAATTCCTCTGGGCTCTAAGCTTTCGGTAGTTGAAAAAAGCTTTTGGGTCTCTTCCAATGGCGATTTTGCTTTTGGTTTCCTCAATCATTCTGATCAATCTAACCAGTTTAGTGTCGGGATACGATTCAATTCCAATTCTATTCCTATCATGGAGCAAAAAGTGGTATGGGTTGCTGGAGCCGATGTTACTGTTGGCTGCGATTCCTACTTTCAGCTTATGCAGAGTGGAGAATTGGTTCTGTTTGATTCCTCAAAGGGATTTGTTGCCTGGAACAGCAACACAAGCCGTCTATCTGTTGCTTCTGCGATTCTTCAAGACAATGGAAATCTTGTTCTCGTGAATAGAAACAAAGAGGTTGTATGGCAGAGCTTCGACACCCCATCAGACACGCTTCTCCCTGACCAGAATTTATCCCTCCCCCGGACGCTTCGAGCTGCTAGTAGAAATTCCATTTCCAGTTACTACACTTTTAGTGTGAATTCTTCAGGCCAGTTGCAACTTACGTGGGAAAGTGATGTTGTTTACTGGACAAGTGCGAGCTCTTCTTATTCAAATGTAAGTGCTGTCCTCACCTCAGAAGGAGCTCTGCAACTTCTTGACAATAGATCCAGACCTGTTTGGTCCGTGTATGGCGCAGATCATAACGACTCTATTGGTTTTCGGTTTCTTAGGTTAGATGTTGATGGGAATCTCCGTTTATACTCGTGGGTGGAAGCCTCAAGGTCGTGGAGGTCTGTTTGGCAAGCTGTTGAGAATCAGTGTGATGTATTTGCAACCTGCAACCTTTATGGTATCTGTATCTTTAATGCTTTGGGCACCCCTATTTGCAAATGCCCCTTTACAGCCACTACTGAGTCCAACTCGAAATGCGTAGTTCCTTATCAACCAAAGTGCAACTATGGTTCCACTTTAATGTCATATGAACACACATTCCTGTATGGGATTTACCCGCCAAAGGACTCTGTCATCACAAGTAGTTTGCAGCAATGCAAAAGCTTATGCCTCAGTGACCCTTTTTGCACTGCTATCACCTATACAAACGATGGAACCGCAGAGTGCCAAATGATGACCACCTCTTATATCACTGGTTCTTTATTCCCATCTCTCAGATCAATATCTTTTGTTAAGTCGTGTTTGGATCCAATTGCTGTGTTGCCCAAGACACCAATTTCTTCCCCACCCACTTCTCCTCCGGAACAGTCTTTATGGCTTTGTTTACGCTGTCAAATTGGAGTAGCATTGGGCACCCTCATTGCATTTATCGTTCTTCAGTTTGGGGTTTGTTTCTATATCTACAAGAGAGGAAACAACACCAGCCGGAAAAAACCTGCTTTAACTTACCTAGATTCTTCCAGCTCAAAAGGTTTGATCATGTTATCCTATGCTGAGATAGAGGAACTGACAGGGAAGTTCAAGCACGAAATGGGCCCAGATTTGTTTAAAGGCATTCTTCCAAATAAACAACAAGTGGTAATCAGAAATCTGAAGGTAGCATCCATAGAAACGAGGAAGTTCAGAAGTGCAGTACTAAAGATCGGAAGCATACGTCACAAAAACCTTTTAAAGCTTGAGGGCTATTGCTGTGAGCCAGGTCACAGAAGTCTAATTTATGAGTTTGCTAAGAATGGGTCTTTGGACAAATACATAGAAGATCCTAAACTGGGCAAGAAGCTGAATTGGAAAAAGAGAATTGACATATGCTTAAGTGTAGCAAGAGTCATCTCTTATCTGCACTCTGGGTGTAGGGAGTTTTTCAGCCATGGGAATTTAACATGTGAAAATGTGGTTTTGGATGAAAATCTAGAGGCCAAGGTGACTGAATTTGGGTTGGGCAGACTTCAAGACGAGGCATTTTGCAGCCCTGGTGCTGCGGAGAGGGATGTAGAGGATTTTGGGAAAATGGTCATAACAGTGGTCAGTGGACGCATTCGAGCTGACGATATTTGCGGGTGGGCTTATAAGGAGTGGGTGGAAGGGCAATCGCAAAGGCTTGTTGATGAAGTAGTTCAATGTGGTGGTGTGGATTTAGAAGAGTTGGAACGTACAGTTAGAATTGCATTTTGGTGTCTTCAAGCGGATGAGAATAGAAGACCTTCGATGGATGAGGTAGTCAAGGTTTTAGAAGGGACATTGTCCGTTGATCCCCCACCGCCTCCGTTTGTTTGCCAAAGGCCACCGTCGGAGGAAGTAGAACTGAACTGATGTAGGAACTGTTTCATTTTTACTCATTTTTGTGTTGAATTTGTTTTTCTAGTAGGGCTAACGCTAACGTTAACCGTTTTGGATCAATGCTGCAATGTAACGTTGGCCACTACCCATTTGAGATGGGCATGCCATTTTTTAGGTCCCTGCAACTTTGATCTACCAGAGGTTGCAATTTTAGCTGTTAGTGTTCCATTTCTTAATTGTATTTGAGTTGAAAATGGACTGTTGATACACCATTAAAATTTTCAAAGGCACTCTTATGCCATGGGAACCATACAAATGGAAACGTCATACAAAATTACGGAAGGGCGTGAATTTTTATGAGATTTGAAAATGTTAAACTTATTTATCTAGGCTTTGAAAATTTTGTTCACAACTCTTTCAGTTATGTCTGCAATCTTAGGCTCGTGTCTATTTTGAAAGGAAAAGCCTTGGGGAATTGATGGCTTTTATTGAGTGAATCATCGAGTTCATCATTGGTCACGATCCTTGGATTTCCATTGATTTCAAAATATCTTCGCTTTAGTATATTTTATGTAGTATATGGACATGTTTTTAACAATAGTTATATTAGGAGTCTGGAGTTCTAGCATCCAGATGCTGGTAAGCCGTTTTGCTTTTTTATTTATTTATTTTTATATAGCAGAACTATCTAATTTGGCCCCTGGGTACAGAAACTCATTTTACTTGTAGAAGATGAATGGGGGAAAACTGATAGTCTGAGCGTCAAGGAATGATCAAAGGACATTAAAGTAATTTCATTTTATTAGTGGCTCCCCAAATAGAAATAAATTGGGCGAATTGCAACTAATCTCCTGTGGTTTGATTAAGTTGCGGAGAAACCCACAATAATTTGAAATTAATACTTAAACTTCCCATTTCATTGGGATTGCACCAATTAATTTTTTTCGTTGAAGTTAATAATTTGTGCATCACAAGTGTTATAAAAAGATGAAATTAGACTTTAATATCTCCAATTTTTTTTCCCAAGCTATGATAAAGGTATTTTGAAACATTAAAGTAATTTTTCACCATTTTAGAGCACTTGAGATATATAAGCCGTTAACAAAAAAATTAACCATTGCAATTTTAATGAAAGCACAGGAAATTAAGTACAAATCTTCAAACCATTTGGAATTTCTTACAATTCGATAACACAACCTTAGGGTTTAAGTGCAAATTTCTCAAAATAGGTATAATCGTAGAGTCACATCACATTGCCAGGGAAGGGGGAAGAAATGGCCGAGGCTACATTATTATTGACAATTTCCCACAAAGCCAATGATTGTCCCGTTTGAATCCTTCCCCACTTACAGTGTTCCCGCCCGTCACCACTTTTTGGCTTTAGACAGCGCAAGAGAGAACCAGATAGGCACCCTCTTCACTACTCTCTGGTCCCTCTCCGGTACACGCACCCACACTCTCTCTTTCTCTGTCTACATCTCTAGCTCCTGATTTTGCTTCTTACTTTACCTATCACTGGATTAGCTTTATAAGTCTCTGTTTGTAGTTTAGGATGTGTTTGATTGTGCTTTTAACCTGTTTTTGCAGGAGTTAACTATAGAAGTTTTTGATCTGGTGTTTCTTCACTGGCACTTTGTTTGCTCTTTTTTTTTTTTTCCCTGTTTCGAGAACTGTGCTTTGTTTTATGTTTTGGGTTTCAGAGCTTCTGGTATTCTATTGTGTGGCTACATTTGGTGCTTCTTGAGTAAGGCTATGCAATAGGATCAAATTTAATGGAATCAACTTTTAAGGGTGAAAGTGACCTTTGCTGGAATGTTGTGTTCCATTGTGGTTCCTAGCATAGAGCTTACGAGGCTGAACCATGAGAATGAGCATGCGCTTATGGGAATGTAGGAGTATATTCATTCTCATGGTTTAGTTTCTTTTCAAGATCTGAGGAATCAAATGCCGATGAGAAAATGACTTAAGCTAAAGGAGCGAGTTTCTTTGAGAAATTTAGTGTCAGTGAACGCAGTTTCGTTCACGTCTGTGGGAGGAGGAGGTTGGAAAAATCGATTCCTATGACACCGAGACAATCCGCCATATGACAATGGTAATGTAGGGTGCGGCCTTTTGAGATTGAAGTCATGCCTGGTTAGGCCTCCTCCCGAAGTTCCGAAGGCAAGGCTGATGTGAGAAAGGCTGCTCAAGAGACCGGAGAGGATGAAATGGAGAAGACACGTCGAAATTCGGTGAAGAGGATGGGAAGAGAAGTTGAGAAGGGAGTGTCATCTTCCCATAGCAACTACAAAGAGTTAAAACTCTGAAATTTTTTTGCTGGAACTGAGCTGCTAGGACTTTTTGCTGAACTTTGATGCTTGCCAATTCTTTGGGGGCCCTCTTCTTGATGACTTTGATGCTTTTACAAGGTTGAATGTGTTGAACTTTTCTTTGCATTAACATTATCCGAAATAAGGTATATATTTCCATGATTAATGCAACTTTATTTCTTCTGAGCAATTTAATACATGATTACATGAAAGAACAGAATGTTAACTTGTTCTGGAATACTGTGAAGAATATGAACTTGCTCCAGTAAGTTGAATTAACATAATTTCAATTCATTAATATTTTGAAAATATATATTAAAATGAAACCTCAAATATGGGCTTAGAATAAGATGAAAGTTATCGCGTGGATTCTCCTCCTTCGCTTAATTAGCGTGTTACGAAACTTTTCTCTGTTGAATTTTTAGTAAAAGCTTATTACGATCTTAAAATATGAACAGAGGATCAAGTAAACTCTAAATAATATATTTCTTTAGAACTCTTCTTTCACGTGAATAGAAAGCACTGTAAATGTAATCCCTTTCAAGTGTCTTCCTATAAAATATTTCAAAAAGAAGTGACGATGTATTCCATTTCTTTCTCTTCCTAGACATATCAAACCATTGATTGCACGAATCGCTATCATTTTCCCACCTCTTGAAGGAGAATTACAATTCTAACAAACGAGCCGTCGGTTCGTATCTTGAACTCCAACAAAGCTTATGAAAGATACAAACGGGCCCAAACACACCTCTAAATTTTCTGAGATAAGAGTTCTCTATTGGTGGATGACACATTTGTGATGGTTGTACTTATTAATAGTACATCCTTAATAATAATTATTTGATTCGTATTAAATTTTAGATAGTTCTTATATAATTGCAACTATGATTAATTTCAACAATTACTATATGAGCTTGTTAATTTTGAATTAAAATATCATAATTATTTCTTGAGATAAAAATGTCAATTCCCAAATAAAAACAGCAATAATAATAATAAAAAAAACTCAAATTATTCGTTCTGTATTTTCAACCACAGGATTCAAACTCCAAGTGTCATTGAATACCATTTCAATCAATTTTAACTGTATCAACAGCTTTTAATTATAGCAATCACAATCAGAATAGTTTAAATTTTTTTTCTTTTTAAATGGAGAGGCAATCATGTAATCCTTTGAACTCATGATAAAACATGGGTGATAATTATAGTACTCTCTCTGTCTCTGCACCTATAATCATTTTTTAAAATTATTTTATAAGCACGAGATATATTGATTGAAGAAATTGAAAGGCCTAGATGCTAATTTAGAATTTGATAGAGGTCCAAAATGATAAATTTAATAGAAAAGAAAACAAAAGTCACTTTCATCTTCACGCACCTTTGGGGCACGGGAAACGAAAAAAAGAAAAAGAAATAGACTTCTTTATAATTTGTATTTAATTGTTTTTATATTAATTACGAACCATTTGAAGTGTTTTGGAGAAGGAAATTCCATCGCTGAATCTTTCAACATGATATTTTTACGTATTATAATTTGGTAAATGATAACCCCAACTTTTCTACCATTTTTACGGAACAAAAATGTGCGGAATAAAGTCCTTACTCTATTTAATAAAGAATGTTTGGATGTCGATATAAAACATATTTTAATACTATTGAATTATTGAATAAATTTTATTTTTGAGATATTTATATCCTTTGCTTACACTCGGTTTTGGCAAATATTTTTTGAATTTAATTATAATAAATTCAATTTTGCTATACTTGTAATTAATTTCATTTCATTTTATTTAATATTTTGAAAATAATTAAAACAAAATCTCATAATAAAAAATATAATATTTATCATATTATTATTCGGGGTGAATATGTTTGTTAGAGTGGTCCGCATGCTCTGATATTTACATTTGATAATTTATACAAGAGAATAAAAGAGAAAATATTAATGGCCCTTTATAAATGCAAAACAATTGAACTAACTGCTTTTATGATTTTCTCAAATTATCCCTTCACGTATCAGAGCCATCTAATTGAGTAAACAGAAATCTTCACCGAATATCTTCGACCTAATAATTGAAAAATTATTTGGAATCTATTTAGATTTTCCATATCTTGTAGCTCTGCAACTTATTTGTCTAGGCTCCTGTATTACGTTTGGTAGAGACCGTTGATGGCGGAGTAGCCGAGTTAGGTCTAACCTGTAATCAGTCGTAACCGTGGGTATAGACAACTAAGAAGCATGGAAACAAGATCTGTAAGATCTGAAGAAATTCCAACTAGTTCTTCAATTATTAGCACCGAAGGTGCTTGGGAAGAAAGAAGTTTACAAGATTGGAAGCTCCCTTCCATAAATCCGAAATCAATTTATTCTAAAGGCAAGATGTTAGAATTTAAATCTGCAATCTGCGAAAAGAAAAAAGAAATTAATGTTAAATTCGATAGTTCTCGAAATTATTCTTGCAAATTATTATCTAAGAAATCTCTAAAGAAATATGCCAGATTAGGATATAGAGACTGCCATATAGGTTGCGTTCAAATTGGACTCAAACCCTTAGCTAAATTAGGACTAAATAGCTCAATGCTTGTCGTTCTTAGAGATGCAAGAATTCCTGATTATAAAGAATCCATAATAGGTAATGCCCAAACTTCACTTACAAATGGCCCTGCATATTTTAATACATATCCAAATTTCATCATTGGAATTGATAATGATGAACATAAAGAAAAGAGTTTAACCTTAGATATTAAAACACATAACTATAATTTCCTTTTAGGAACATGTCCGTATAAATTAATCTACAAAATCCATTTTAGAGTAATGACCTCATCAGGATTAGCTAGGTATACCTCACCAGCTATTACTCCAAAACAAACTTTATGTTTTGAAGCTTCTCCAAATGTTGAAATGATGATTCCACGTCTACTAAAATGGGACGAAATAGATTACCCAGAGGAATGGATCTGCCCTCGAGTTAATCCAATTCCTATTCAGCCGCCTAGTCAGCCGGTTCATAGTTTTATAACCTATGACAACGGAGACGTTGCCATTAGATTTAGACCAACCTCAACAGTTGAAATTGAATCTTTATCTGACGAGCCACCGCTCACCAGACAAGGATCTTTGACCAATTACCGAACTGCCAGAACTGAGAGTTTTGTCAGATCTCGAAATTCTGCCACTGACATACGTAATCCAACAACTATTCAAGCTAATAGCCTTCGGGTTGCCAATCAAATTGCCCAACCTCAGGTTAATAATGATGAGCCTCGATCTCCTCATGAATCTGAAATTACAGAAAATGTTAGGATTCCTAACCCATTCCAGACAATAGGATGTTTAGATAGGATCCTAAACCCATTTGTCTTTGACCAAAAATTAGAAAGAACTTTTTGGTTAAGCCCTGAATTCCATCAGATTCCTGATAATCAAATTAAACAAACATATGATCGTTGGAAAGATTATTGTAATCAATCAGAAGAAAATCTTCCCTTTCCTGATTGGTATAACCATCAGCCAACTAGTCCACGAACCATTAAAACCATTAATCCTTTAGAGCAAGGACAAACGTCTAAAGCCCCAGGATTTAGTTCACCATTACGTGCTGATACTCAGCCACCACCTCATACGTCTCCACCTGAATACATGGATACGTCTGAACCCAATCCTTTACCCCCACGAACTAAAATTCACATCCATTTAGATTCCGCCGTTAAAACGGAAGCACCAATCATTGGTACACCTTTTATTGACACTCCAGATGATATATCCTCTGAAGCCCTTCACACCCAACCAGTCACTCAGAATCAAATTAAATATTTGTTTCACCAACTAAATTATACTAATGAATTTTTAAATCATCTCGGAACTTTGTCCCTCAATACCAGAAATAGTCTTGAAATGCGTCTTGCAACGCTTGAACTTCAACATAATACACTTTTACGTTTTTTGACCAAAAAAGGGGAGGGAAAGGCACCAACTGCTGATCCTCTGCACGAAGATCCTCTGCACGAAACAAAAACAAAACAAGAAAGACTAGTAAGAAATACTGGAACCCTTTATAAATTTCCTGATCCTTCATATATGTTAACAAGAGACATCTCGGTCTTAGGAAGAGAAGAACCGACTATAGAAGATTTAGATAATTTTATAAAAGACTTAAATCTTGAAGATTCACCAAAAATTGCTGCTCATACATCCATTACTAAAAACTATTATCCAAGACCATCTGCCCCCGACCTTCAATATGAAGAGGATTTACCCATTAAAATTTACAATACTGATAGCTTCTATGAATGGAAAATAGATGGCTTATCAGAATTTCAAATTACCAATACAGCTCGACAAATGTATAAAGTAGGTTTAATCTATCAAGAAAAACAAAATTTAACAGTTAGAAAATCCACTGAGAAAATCATATTAGGATTTATTGGTATTCTCGCTGTTTGGTGGGAAAACTTTACAGACTTTCAAAAGAATGTAATCTTAGAAGCAAAATTAGAAGATAATCATGGCAATACTGTCTATAACAATAATGGACAAACAATTCCAAATGCCTTAAATGTTTTACTTCAAACATTGTTGTTACATTTTATTGGATGGGCTAAAGATGAAGCTCATGGATATAATATCTTGAATAATATTCGTTGTAAGAAAATGTCTGATTATAGATGGTATAGAGATACATTTATTTCTAGGGTCTATTCTAGAAAAGATTGCCATGAACCCCATTGGAAAGAGAAATTTGTTGATGGCTTACCCCCAATTTTTAGTGAAAAGATTAAAGATGAGATGATGGCCATGAAGGACCAAGATGGCCATACATATGATTTCTCCGAATGGACTTTTGGAGAAATTAACCAAGTTATTAATGAAGTCGCATCTAAACTTTGTAAAGACTTAAAATTTAAGCTTAGTTTAGAAAAGGAAAGACAAGCTACTAAGCAAGAATTAGGAACCTGGTGTGAACAATTTGGATACCCAGGCTTCACAAAAAGAAAGCATAAAAGAAAATATTACCCTAAAGATAGGAAATATTATCCTAAAGATAGGAAAGAAAAGCATACAAAACATTATAAGAGACCATCTCTAAAACCACCTTCAAAATCTCACTCTAAGCAAAAGGCTTCGAGCAAACCGAAAATAATTAAATGTTTTAATTGCGGTAAAACAGGTCATTATGCTAATAAATGCAAACTCGCTAGAAGAATTAGATCTTTAGATCTTGAAGAAGAAATAAAAGAAAAACTAATTCTTCAGCTCTGTGCTATTGAAGAAAGTGAGAACAGCTCTTCAGAAGAATCTGAAGAAGAATTTGATCTAGATTATCTCTCTGAAGATGATAGTGATTATCATTCTCCAGAAGAAGCTTTTAAACAAGCAGAACAAGTTCAAATCTGTTCTGAATGCTCATGCTCCAAGAAAACACTTGGTACGCTAGATTATGATATAGAATTTTTATTAAACACCGCCGCAAAAATTAGTGACCAAGAAGTTAGGGAACAATGCCTGCAAAGAGTTAGGGAAAAATTAAGCACAAAAGCAACAACCGAAGAATCCTCTAGTAGAAATATTAGATATAATGAAGGTTTTAACCAGGATGTCTTAGAGGTTGTTAAACGACCAAGGCCAGTAAATATAATTAAAAATACAGAAATTAAAGATTTACAACAAGAGGTGAAATTGATCAAATTAGAAATTAAAGACTTAAAAGATGCAGTAAAGAAATTAGAAAATTCAGATTTACCTGTTAATATAACTTCTGAAAAATATCTTCGACATGAAAAGGAAGAAGATGATACAAGCTTAAATATTTCACCCATAGAGAAAATAGTCATCCAAAAATGGTATTGTAGAATTACGTTAAGGATTTCTACAGATTATTCACAAGATTTTGTCGCTATGATTGATTCAGGCGCTGATCTTAATTGCATTAGAGAAGGTTTAATTCCAACTAAATACTTTGTTAAAACTAAAGAACAATTAAGAAGTGCTTCTAATCAAAAACTAGAATTAAAATACAAATTACCAAAAGCAAAAGTTTGCAATCAAGGAATTTGTTTTAATACGAGTTTTGTTCTTATTAAGGACTTATCTCATCCTTTAATACTAGGATTACCTTTTCTCTACCTGTTGCATCCTATGCAAGTTACGAGAGAAGGAATTGAAACTAAAGTATTAGGAAAACCTATTAAGTTTTATTTTGAATTTCCACCGCAAGCTAGAGATTTGAATATTCTTAAGTTTAATAATATCGAACCAGAAACACTTAATCTCATAAGCTTAAAAACCAATCATCTAAATTCTTTAAAGGAAGAAATTGCTATTAAGCGAATAGAAGAACAGATAGAAAAATCTTCTGTCAAGATAAAAGAATTTCAACAAGTACTTGAACAAGAAGTCTGTTCAAACATTCCAAACGCCTTCTGGGCTCGAAAACATCATCAAGTAGATTTACCTTACGAACCTACTTTTGATGAAAAACATATTCCTACAAAAGCTAGACCAATTCAAATGTCACCAGAATTAATCGAATACTGTAAAAAGGAGATACAAACTCTCTTAGAAAAACAATTAATTCGACCATCTAAATCTCCATGGAGTTGTTCTGGATTTTATGTTCAGAATGCTGCAGAAATTGAGCGAGGCGCTCCACGTCTTGTAATAAATTACAAACCATTAAATAAAGCTTTAAGATGGATAAGATATCCAATTCCAAACAAAGATGACCTTCTTAAAAGGTTACATCAAGCAAAAGTCTTTTCCAAATTTGATATGAAATCAGGATTTTGGCAAATACAAATTTCTGAACAAGATAGGTATAAAACCGCCTTCACTGTCCCCTTTGGACAATATGAATGGAATGTTATGCCCTTTGGGTTAAAAAATGCCCCTAGTGAATATCAGAAGATTATGAATGATATTTTTCTTCCTTATTCATTATTCTCTATTGTTTATATTGATGATGTTCTAATCTTTTCTGAATCTATTGACCAGCATTGGAAGCATCTTCATATATTTCAACGCATTGTCAAGCAAAATGGACTCGTTCTCTCAGCCCCTAAAATCAAACTTTTTCAAACAAAAATTCGATTTTTAGGCCATGATATTTATCTCGGTCGACTTCGACCAATTCATCGCGCTATTGAATTTGCATCCAAATTTCCTGATGAAATTAAGGATAAAACTCAATTGCAACGATTTTTAGGTTGTTTAAATTATGTTTCCCATTTTTTGAAACATTTACGCCCTCATTGTAAAATCTTATTTGACCGTCTTAAAAAGTCTCCGTCCCCTTGGACACCAGCCCATACTGCCAAAGTTCAAGAACTTAAACGGCTTATTCAGCAGCTGCCTTGTGCTGCCATTATTCAACCCACATATTTTAAAATTGTTGAAACCGATGCCTCTGAGTTAGGTTATGGTGGAATTTTGAAACAACAAAATTCCGAGGGGGCAGAGGAGTTAGTCCGATTTGCCTCTGGTATTTGGAACTCTGCTCAGCAGAATTATTCTACAGTCAAAAAAGAAATTTTAGCAATAGTCCTTTGTGTTTCTAAATTCCAAAGTGACCTATTAAATCAAAAATTTCTTATTCGCGTTGATTGTAAATCTGCAAAGTTTGTATTGATCAAGGACGTTGAGAACCTTGCCTCAAAACAAATATTTGCAAGATGGCAGGCCATCCTTAGTATATTTGATTTTGACATCGAATATATTAAGGGTGAATCTAATAATTTACCCGATTTCTTATCTCGTGAATTTTTACAGGGAAAAGAATAAGTCAACCATGACTGCAAACAAACAGAGTCTGGGAACCCCAGTCTCAATATCAAAATTCGATAAGAACAAAAAGGCGAGTGCTTCAGCCTCTCCAGCCTCATCAATGGACACCAGTCCTAAGGTAAAAATCGGCATGAAGCCACCAAACCCTAATCTCCTTGCATTAGAGTCTCCCCGTTTGAAGGCGACTCTCATTAATACAGGGGTGGGAACCTCCTTAAAGGATCCTGAGATCTCTTCTCATTTGAGCAACAGGTTTAGTCCCTTGTCACCTGCGGACTTTCCTGCTCTGCAATCTCCGGCTACTTCCTTTGCCCAGGTTGTAGCTACCCCATCGAGATCTCCAAACCCAAGCCAATTCCGGTCGAGGCAATCTCTTGCTTCAGGCTATATTAATAAAAGCTTTATTAAATTCTGCGACCTTGAACCCTCATTCCTTAAACCTGAATTTCTTGATCAGCCTCAGAAGCTTGCTGATAAAATTATTAAGAGATCCCATGATTCTCTTAATCCATCCAGTCCCAAGACCCTTGAATTCTATGAATTCATTCTTCTTGACACACAATCCGTTGACCTCTCCGAGGTTCCAGACAAAAATGATCCTTCAAGAACAATTTTTATAAAATTTAAAATTAAGAAAATCATTTCACTTGAGCAATGGGATAAACAGGGAGATCCCTGCAAATATCGGAAGTTTTCGCTTCCATTTTCCCCACAATATTTCAATTATTGGGATTATAGAGACGCTTGGACAAAATTTCTTTTTAAACAAAATCAAAATTATTCTTTAACATGGTTTTGTTATTTTTGTCCAAAGCTTTCAACGAAAATACCTTTTTGGTTCATTAATTGGTGGAGGACTTTTGGATTAAATCGACAAATCCTTCCAGCCGATGTTGAAATCTGTTTTAATTACTGGAAATCTTTGATTAAGCTCCCTGAAACCTGGTCTGAGGTGCCAGAGCTTTTTATTTTTTCAAAACATTTTAGCCTCACGTGGATTCTATATTTGGAATACCAATTCCATGAAGAAACCATTGACGACTTCATCGTCCCTCAATTCGGAAGAAGAATTAAGATCAAGTGGTGGAATGCCATGGATCTTGCCAATTTTTCATTTGATTCAGTCAACAAGTGGATAGCTCTTTATCCACATTTGGCAAAAGCCAGTTCAGCCATTCCGGCCCCGCAGCCTCATCTTATGACATTTAAAGAATTTAAAGCCCGAATTTCTAAAGCAGAAACTGAAGAAGAAATGAAGGCAATCACGAGAGAATTCCAGCTCTCTCAGCAAACCCAGCAACAGTCAACCTCGTCAGCACCAGCTCACGAAGGGACCAGTCAGCCTGCTGAATCATCAGCATTCATTCCTGATTTAGCACAGGAAAATGAAGACGACTGCTACGGTATTTTGGATCCTCTCGACTTCGACAATCGAGGGTCCTACCATACATAAAGCATGGGACACCGTCGCAACGTTTCAACCCGTGAACATCATGAAGATGCCCACTCAGCACAGTAAAAGTTCCGCCGACGCAAGAAGACAAGAAGTCATGAAGACATCTAGTCCACTCAGCACAGTAAAAGGTGTCCGCCGACGCAAGAAGACAAGAAGTCATGAAGACATCGAGTCGATCCTGAGTCAGCTTTTACTATTCTCATTATTGTATTTGCTTTTCCTATTCATGTAATCATTTTCCTTTCCCCTATAAAAGGAGTGAGAGTCGTCGAGAGTTAGGGAGAACGAATGTTGAGAGGAAAATTGTGGAGCGATATCTGTGACGAAGAGGAACAGAATTCTCCTATGTAAGCAATCTTTCTCTTGAATAAACAGTTCTCACATTTATCTTATATTTCTATCTCTTATTTGCTTTCTGAGGCAGATTTATTTTATCTTTTATAATTAGTTCATGCATTTAGTTGATTTCTGGATTTCTGCGTATGTTTGTTAGAGTGGTCCGCATGCTCTGATATTTACATTTGATAATTTATACAAGAGAATAAAAGAGAAAATATTAATGGCCCTTTATAAATGCAAAACAATTGAACTAACTGCTTTTATGATTTTCTCAAATTATCCCTTCACAAATTTATAATATCCTCAAATTGTCTCTTTATAAATCTATAACTCCTCATGCATTCTTAAAGTGTAAAATAATAAGAATATCTTTAAAATTAGAAAATATTCAAAATAAATGCCTAAATACCCAGAAAGTAAAAAAGGCTACAATTAGCATAGCACTTTCAAAAGCTCAAAATCTCTATTAAAATTAAGTTTCACTTTCAAATAGCTGAAGAATTTATAAAATATTTAAATTTAAAAAATAATTCAAATGATCCTAGTACTCTTAAGAGTACAAAATACCTATAAAATTTTAAAATATTAAAATATTAAAAATATATTAAAATAACTATAAATATTCTTAAAAACACATAATAATTAAATATACACCGAAGGTCTTGGATCGCATGTTTAACATACGACCAAAACTAGCAATTTATAATAACGATTTGAATTCAGGTATCACCAACTTAAAATAAGGTAATATGAAGTGGACCCATCTATTAGATTTCTCAAGAAGTTCGATCAGGCATAAAAACTCAAGAAGAGGCTCCTTGATCTGAAACGTTTTCGCACCTTATTTAAGGAGAATTACAATTCTGACAAACGAGTCGTCCGTTCACACCTCACGTAAAACCCGCGAAAAGGTTATTTTTGCGATGAGAAAGGCGCAAACAAACCCAAACAGGTTTGGGTTCTTTCTCCGTGGGTGACTCGTTTGTCAGGGTTGTGATTCTCCTTTGGTGGTGTGGATATACATATATCTATGGTACAGCACCCGGTGAGCGGATTTTCGTATGTATTTGGTTGAGAACGAGACTGAGTTGATCGATGTTGGTGCCGGCGACGACGCTTCCTTGCTGGATCTCAGAAACCACCGATTGAGCGAGGTGATTCTTGGAGGAACTCCCCGATTGTTAGGGTTTTTGGTATATATATATATATATATTGTTTCATTTGCAACTGCAAACCCTAATTGTCCGTTGTTATGCTGGAATTTGATGATCTGACTGATTGAAAGCTCTATACCATTTCCGTTGAATCGGCTCAGATTATGTTGATTGATAGGGGTGACTCGAAAAACTTCCCGAGAATTAGGGTTTCGCGTGTTTTTTTTTTTTGTTGATTCGTAACTGTTAACCCTAATAGTCTGATGGTTCCATGAAATTTAAAGATCTGGCTGATTGGACGCTTTATTTCACTGCGGTTGAACATGATCCTTCATAATTACTGTTCTTCTGCTTCGGATTTATCGTATTTCACTGATACTGTTAGTTTTGTTTAAACGTTTTAAGGCCTGTGAAATCACTGTTGATTGTTTTTCCACTTTTATCTTATTTGGTGTTTTGCTTTGAAGGTTTCTGGTTATATCATTTGAATAATGGGAGGAACTTATGGTTTAGTTTTTGACAATATAGTAAGCCTTGTGGTTTTCCTTTAGCTTCAGTGACTTGTTGATTTTGGAGAATAATGTTTGTTGACTTATGTGGCGAAAAGAATTAATTGTCTGAATCCAGTCTCTGTTGATCCTCAACCTTTCTTAAGAGGATTGCAATTCTTATTTCCTGTGAGATCTAGTCTGGTTTGTTTAATAAATAATTTTTTGGTCGTGCTTTCTTGTTAATGCTTTGGTTTGTTGGGTGTATGTAGCTAGCTTAATGTCTCCTTATATGCCGAAATACATATTAGTTGAGCTTTATAAAACAAATTGAGGATGACTGCAGAGATCCTGGCACAACATGCCCCTTATATGCCGAAATACATATTAGTTGAGCTTTATAAAACAAATTGAGGATGACTGCAGAGATTCTGGCACAACATGCCCATTTTATGTTGACGATACTTTTCTTGCTTCTGTGATTTTTGTCATTTAGTGATCTAAACTCTATGACTAAATTTATGTCTTATTCATTAAGAAATATATGGTGGAAGCTTTAATTCTATGCCACGTATCCAATTTATGCAGCAGGACAATCTGTGTCGCAAGTCATTTAATCTATGCGACTGTACTATCGTTGTTGAATATGCACTAGTTAGTCACTCACCCAACTAAGAAAAATCTTGAGTTATTTATTAGTATTTTGAAAGCGTTATCCACATCTTCGAGAGTTAATTAATAGGATTACAGTTTTCAAGTTTAGCTTTTTCACTAAGGTATTATTTGTATTAAGTACACAATTTCCATTGCTAATCAAGGGTCAAGGAAATTAAGGACAAACCACCATGACCCTGCTTAAAATATCTTCTAGCTCATTCCTTTCTAAATATTTCCATTCCTTACTTTTTCAGAACCAAGTAGTTGTTAATAGTTATTGATCATATTGGACTGAAAGTTGACCCAAAATCAAGAGCTGGTCTAGAATCACTTTGAAATTCGTAAATTACTAGAGTCATTTATAATTGATTGAATATAATATGTAGATCGGGAAAAGTAAGTTACTTGAGCCTCAGTTCCTAATGAGACCCTCAAAATGACATCATTTTGTTAGAAAACAAGGTTACAGCATTGTGATAAAACAAACCTAACACCAATAGCGTTTTTCCCCCCTCCAAAACAACAAACTATGTTGTTTTGAGGGCAGGAACTGAGGCTTAAGTTATTCACACAACCCATATGGATTTTTGAAACATTAAATAAACTGTTCCACTCAATTATTAGTAAAACTTGCAGATATTATTTCATAGTGAAAGCAAAGAGCAATCTGCATTTTCTTGTTGCAATGTTAGAGGATGTCTGATTCAAAAGTATATAAAAGTGAAACAATAAGTTGTTATGTGTGCATGCATTCATTATGTGATGGCGTAGTAATGATTTTGCTGAGTAGAGGTTATGAAAAGAATGCAAATTTGAAACTTCTTCCAACTGTAAATGCATGAGGCACCCTTGCAACTATGTGATGAGTTGAGTAAGGAAGAGATGGAGTATGAGTTTAGGAATATTTTCATGAAGTGAAAACTTTGACCTTTTTTTTCTCAACTGTTTTCAATCTGATTAACAGAGAATGGTGGGGATAAAATGAAAATAAAGGACAATGTTCATGAATGCACAACCTTTACTGTAGGAACTTGTTATTTGTTGAGCTTGTCTAGCATGCACTGGAAGCTTTGTTAGGCATGGGATGGGAAGATGTCAGTTCTATATAAATCTATTGTGATGTAATAGTAAGAGTTTGGTCTAGCATTTTAGAAGGTTTTTAAATGTGAAATACTGAATGAATGCATGAGTAGAAGATTCCTTCTATGGCTTATCTGGGAAAAAATAATAATAAAGGGACCTTTTTTCCCCATTTAAGAAAAGGCCTGTTTGGAAGCTGGGAATCAGAGCTTTTTAAAAGTAGATGTTTTGATAGAGCTTTGCATGAGAAAATTATTTAGTGTTTGGCAATGTAAATTCTGAGAAGGTGTGGAAAGAAAGTGTGAGATTCAACTTGGAATTGAGCCTCTGTTCCTTTTTTCCTAGGACAAAATAGTATCAGTTTTTTCTCTCCTTTCAAGATATTACAACATAAGGTGTGAAATCTTTCTCTATAAATATACCAGGTTCACTTTTGGTATTTTGATTTGAAGGATTTGTCATGGCATTTTCTTGAGAAGGTTCTTGAGAATGCTTCAAAATGAAGGTTCTTTTATCCAGTTCAAACGGAAGAAAAGATGCTTTTAGCTTTTCTCCAAGTAGGTGATGCTTGATATTGAATTTTAAGATTTTAAGTGGACATTATGAAATCCATTTCAATTACTAGTGGCATTTTATCTCATTGAAGGATTATTACAATTTTGAGTAGGCTTCTGATCCATTCCATTCCAAATTAGCCTTTTCAAATCTGCTTTTGATATGCTTGTTCGACAGCCTTCATATGCGAGCTTACCTGATTTCAACTTTGCATTTGTTATACAGATGCTGTTATAAATATTTTCCTTCTTCTGTTTAGTATTTTCACGTGTCTGATTAGGGAAAAACATTATAGTGAAAATGAATTTGGAAGGCTCATCTGCCTCGTCATTAATCCTACTCTGGTGTACCTGATGACACATTTTGGTAAATTATTGAAGTAGATTCAGTTGATTCTGAGTTCTTCGATCATCTGTTCTTCTGGTTTATTTATTTGCTGAATAAGTACATTGAAACTGCACAAAATGCAACATGAACTTCAAAGCACGTTCCCATTGAAAATGTTTGTGGGGGGTGAAATATGGCTTTCAGATTGAGTTCCATATTATTGGACTCATATTTAGGTTTTCCTGTTTAATTTTGTCTAAATTGTGATGATTGCAGGCCTTCTGGTCATAGTCTACGTATGTTGTTAAGTCCGAATCCCTCAAAGTTTCCGAACTATCTCATGACAGTAAAATACTTCAAGATTTTTATTATTTTTTTTGTGGGTTTTGTTCGTTACGTCTAGTGTTGATTGTGTATATTTGTGCTTCTGATCATTGCAGCATCAAACAGGACTGAAACTACATCGTATTGTAGGCAGTGTGAACTGGCAAAGAAAGAGAAGGAAGAAAGCATTAACAGAGTCGGTAAGTTATTTCTTTATTAATGCACTGATGAAACAAAACTGCTTCTTCCATGAATCTGAACTTAATCACTTCTTTGCTTCTTCTGCCACTGTCTTTTGTTCTTCATGTGGCGGTGGTGCTGGGACGCCACTTAAACTGGCTGCTTTAGGACTCTTATTCTTTGTGTGACTTTCACATTACAAACATAGCTCCCTTTTAATTATCAAAACTTGTTAATCTCGCCCTAAACATGTCTTAAAATAAGACAAAATATTACCTCGATTCCACTTAAATAGATTGCTCCAAAACTTATTACAGCTTCAAAATAAGACAAAAGGGTTAGGTGGACCCCACTTCAATAGACTTAACAACTCCTTTTTCACGAGACTAGGGATAGGGCACTTCAAACATAAACGCCCTTAAAGGTTTTTAGGATGAAAACTCGAGTGGTTCACTGTTGGTTTTTTTTTTCTTCCCCCCCCCCCCCCCCCCCCCCCCCCCCCCCCGTAAATAGCATTTGAGGAAGGAAAGATCTCTTTCATTTCTTTCTCTTACTAGACACACTAGATCATTCATTTTATTGTTGGTATTGTTTCCACATTTTGTTGAAGGACAATTACAATTCTATCAAACGAGACATCAGTTCCCATCTTGTCTGAAACCTGGGCAAAGTTTATTTTGCCTTGGGCAAGACACAGGCAGATATGCCTTTAACCTTTCTAAGCTTGCATTCTTTCTCCATGCATGCCTGTGAGGGATGTGATTCTTCCCTGATGGGGTGGATATTGTAGCACCCGATGAGCGGATTTTGTGTGTCTTAGTTTGAGAACGAGACTGAATTGATCGTTGTTGTTGCCACCAACAGCGCACACGTTTTCCTTCTGGTCTCATATTCTGTCTGAGGTGCAACCACAAGCTATGAACCACGGGAATTTGGATAACTAACGAATTTGTGAATTTGGACTATTTTAGCTATTCATTTTATCCACATCTATTAATATGGATCCTCTGAATTTGAATTTGTAAAGTAGTGAATTTGTGTAATTAAACAATTTTAATCATTCATTCTAAAAGTAGAGAGAAATTAAAAATAAAAAAAATAAAAGTCAAAATTGTCTAAATTTACTAATTCATGACATTTTCAAATTCGGGTGATTCTTATCTTACATCTATTCTCTCAATCATTTTTTAATGAATAGTTCTAATTGTTTAATTATATAAATTCATGACTCAAAAAACTTAGAGGATTCATATTCACAATTAACCTAATCCAACGGCATCAAGTTTGTGGATTAAAATGGCGTTTGTGGATTAAAATGGCGTGGGGTAGTGTGTGAGCAATGGCTCTTTCCAAGGATATTGAGGAATGTATATTTCATTCATGGTCGTTAGTCATACTTGTTCATTATGTATACGTTTTGTGATCTATGTGATGGATTTGACCATGAAAAAGAGAAAATGGGGATGAGATTTACCCAATTTCACCCTCATAATAGAGTTATGTCTTGTAATTAGATGTTTTCGTTGTGGTTTTCTCATGATACTCGTTGGTATGATGTGTTCATAATAGGGTATAAATAGACGATAAACAAGATATTTGAATATGGTTTGCACATAGCCGCCTATGCCCGGGCTATACATGAGTTCTGAATAGGCTCAAACTTACTAAAGCAAATAACGTTCACATAACATGTAGGGTTAGACTTTTGGGAGCTTCACTCGTGCGCCCCGGATATCATCGTAGTCGGGAAATGGTGTACGGTATTAACAGTGTGAAGTAGGGGTCATCACTAATATTATTATAGTAGTAATTCATTTGTGGCGTCATGGCGGTCAGCTTCGACTGACTTCCGCTTGGATGCCTAGGTGTTCTCAAGGTTGTCTGAGGCATCATTTAATGAAATTTATGATTTTACCGTCTTATACAATACTTTATACATGTTCTTAGATTTGTTAGATTTGTTAAGATGATGTGTCAAATAATAATAATTATTATACTTAGTTTTTACTTTTTTTTTTCTCCTTTTTTTTTCTTCTTCTATAGCAAGGCGTTCAAGGCATCGCCAAGGTAGCTAAGGCGAGCAAAGCGCTTGCCTTGGCGCCCATGGATTGCTCGCCTTGGCACTCATGGACCAAGGCGTTACTTGCCATGATCTGTTGGGAGTGCTTGGATGCCTAGGCGTTGCCCTGATAGCTATGATTTGTCGTTTCATTCATGGTACATGTTAATGTTATTCATGATATGTTAAAAGTGACTTCTATTCATTTGCAATTTTTAGTAAAATTATGACCCTTTTTTTTTTGTGTGTGTGTGTGTGTAGACTCGTCTCTTTTCACTATCCAAATCTTATTTTATTTCAAGCAGGCTTCGTTCTCATACACTAAAATATAAATATTTTTAACCTCATTCCATCCCTTTGCATGTACATACCACAAGGCACGCACGTTAAAATATAAATTTAAAATGTTATTTAAGTAGAAAAAAAAATTGTTACCTCCTCCTAAGCATAAGGTTTCTTTTTTTTGGCAAATGCCTCCCAAGCACAAGTTTATAATTAGATAAAGGTATAAGGCAGACTCTATTTAAATAGACGCTAAAACTTTTCTTCATATGACCAACGAGCGCACTGTGAATGTAGCTACTTAAATTTTAAGTATCAAAATTTATTATTAGTAGGATAAAAATATTAGGTGGATTTAACTTTCTTCATGTGATCAGTGAGCGCAATATGAACATAACTGCTTAAATTCTAAGTATAAAAATTTATTAATTCAGCTTTAAAATAGGTTTGAAGTATCAAAATTTATTAATACAGCCTCAAAATAGGATAAAAGTAGGTGGATTCAACTTATGTAGATTTAACTCTTTTCCTCCTTGCAACTAAAGCTTGCAAGTATAACTCTTAACTTTTCAAACTCATCGGTGGGCTCCACCTAAACAAACTCTTTTAGAAATCTCATCTCACTTGATTTATGCACTACAGGCATAAATTCAAAAAGTTGTTAGCATCAAAACATTAACTTTCAGTCGAAACACGGCTTGAAAATAAGACGAGTATTATGTGGACTCTAATAGAATAGATTCCTCTAGACTTTTTCCTTCTTGGGTGACTAATTTGCTTGATTGGAAAGTTTTTTCTATAAGAATTCAAGCTGCTTCGGTTTTTGTCTGCATAATAATATTTAAAAAAGGAGTAACGATTTATTCAGTTAGAACTATCTTCCTCACTAGTGGATTATAAGCACAGCCTCCTTCAAGTTTGAACTATCAAAGCTTAAAAACTCTAATTCCAAACATTGCTTTTAAAAAAGACGATTATTATTTGGTCTCCACGTACACAGAATGCTCCACAGCTCTTCTCCTTCATCCGGCTAGTGCGTTGCAGATGTACCAAAACCGATCACAGCCTTGATATAATACAAAAGTCTTAGGTGCACTCAATTAGGCTCTTCCTTCACGTCACTAATGCAGTTTCAAAACTCAATCCTTTTAAGGTTTTTTTCAGCATTAAAGGTCAAGTACTCCATAGGAATTTTGGGCATAATATTTAAGCAAGACGTTGCGATTTATTCTGTCTTTCTCCTCTATAACTCTTCTTTTTCATGGTGCCAATGCATCACAAACATAATTCCCCCCAAGTCTTAGCATCATGACAATCAAGTCAAGCTCCAAATATGGCCTTAATATAAGACCAATGAGTATTACATGTATTCACTTAATGCTATGGAACTCTTATTTTTGGTTTAGTGCATCCAAAAAAATATAACCCTTCAAGTTTGCTGGTATCAAAACTTATTACAATCTTAATATAAGATAAAAGTATTGGGTGGACGCTATCGAAAAAAATTACATTGAATCCCTTCTTCACTTGACTAGTGCAGTTTCAAAATAAAATCATTACGGTCTTAATATAAGATAAAAGTTTTGTGTGAATCTCATCAAAATAAGTCTCTTCATATGATTAGTGCCATCTTTAAGTAAAATTTTTAAAAATTTTCTTTATAAAAACTCGATTGACCCTTTAATATTTGAGCTATTATATTTGACAAAGACGAATCTTAAAATAAAATCGCTTAAATTTTTGCTTATAAAAACTCAAGTGATCCTTTAATATCTTAGCCATTATATTTGACCAAGACGAATCGATCTCTTCCATTTCTTTCTCTTACTAGACCTACTGAATTGTTCCTTCCAATCGGTTGATCTCATTTTCTCATCTTTATCAAAGCAAGGATTACAATCCTGGCAAACTGGACACATGCCACGTTTGTCAGGGTTGTGATCCTCCTTTGGTGGTGTGGAACATGATAGCAGCCGATTTGCGGATTTCCGTACGTCTTAGTTTGAGAACGAGACTGAATTGATCGGAGATGGTGACCGCTCTCTCTCTCTCTCTCTCTCTCCCTCTCTTGGCTCGTATTCCGTCGGTCGATTGATTGGGCAACTCGAAAAAGCTTCCCCCCAATTAGGGTTTTGCAGACATATTCTTCGCTTGATTCGTAACTTCTAATATCTTGAAAAGTTCTAAGCTCTGACTGGTTGATAACTTTATATCAATGCGGTTGAGAAAATTCCTCGGGAAATAGGGTTTTCCATCTCGTCTGTTTTCGATTTTTCTTATTCGATCTACTGTTTTTAGTGGCTTCTGTTGCTTGTGATCTGAGTGACGAGACAGACTCACTGAATTGATCGGTGATTCTCCCGGATCAGATTCTGTCAGTTGAATCGGAAAAGCTCCCCAAGAATTAGAGTTTTGCATTTTGTTGTTGTTGTTGTTGTTTGTCTGGTCGAAAACTTTATATCATTGCAGTTGAACAAAATCCTGCATCGTTGCCGTTCTTCAGTTTCAATTTTACCTTATTTATTCTACAGTTTGTAGTGCCATCTTGTGCTTTTCTTATCCGGATCATGAGACTGACTTATTCCCCAGCTTTTTATCAGTGCATTGATTTAGGGTTTAATCCGAAATTGTTATTTGCAATTATTTGTTGTGAATTTAGTTTGATATGATGCTGCTTGTTCTAGTTTTATCTTATATCTGATATGGTCCTTTTAAGGCTACTGGTCTTTTTCCTAAATTTAGTTTAGGAGGAGCTTGTTATTTAGTTTTCAGTAAGGTAGTGATTGAGCTTTGTGATCTTTTAGTTTCCCTGAATTGTTGATTTGGGTGAATGCTTGTTAATTTGGGTAATTGTTAACTGATAATATTTAGATCCTTTGCGACCTGAAGCATTAACTTTGAATCCAGTCTTTGTTGAACTTGGAAGATCTAGTGTGTTTTGTTTAATAACTAATTTTGTTCTTCTTGTGTTCTTAATCCTTGGCTTTGGTGGGTGTATTTAGTTTTCTAATGTTTTATAAGGAAAAAATCTTGAATGTCTCCTTATGTGTCGAAACTTGTATTCATTAAGCACTATTCGACAATTTGAGAATGACTCTTGAGATTCTAGCTTCACACGCCCTTTTATGTCAACGATATTTTTATTGCTTCCGTGTTTTTCATGTCGTTCAGCTGTCTATAAAGCCTATGACCGATCTCTGTCTTATTCGTTATGAAATATCCGACAATTCCTGGATGGAAGCTTTATATGTATGCCACCCATCAGTCCAATTTATGTGGAAGGATAATCTAGTTTTATTGCTTCTTAATTTGGTTTTGTCTTGCGGTCGTATAATTTATGTGACTGAGGAGTGGTTGTTGAATATACCGTAATTATTAGGATTACATTTTTCAAGTGAAGCTTTTCTTTCCTTTCTTCACTAATGTTTTATTTATTTTAAGTACCCAATTTTCCCTTGCTGTGCCCCCTTTTAGCCATGTCTGAGAAAGAAAAGATTGATTTTCTTCAGTTGTAACTAGAAAGAGCTGCATCCCTTTTGGTCTCGTTCTAGAAAGAGAGGATGCTTAACACTACTTGTTTTCTCCAAGCGGTTCAAAAATACCTTGTCCCTTTAGTTCAAACTCCAGGTTCTCTTTAATTGTTGGACAAATCAAGGGTGAAGGAAATTCACCACAACTACCCTGCTTAAAATATCCTTTACCTCATTACATTCTAAATATTTTCCTTGTTTTCCCATGATCAGGTGGGTGGTTAGTCTCCTATGAATCTCTAAGACTTTGACTAGCTTTAATGCTTTAATTGTTGTTTTAAGTTATTACTTGATTGTTTTTTGAAGGCCCTAGAAATCACTGATGAGATGCTGCTTGTGCTACTTTTATCTTATCCGATATGCTGCTTTTAAGGCTACTGGATTTTCCCCTAAATTTAGTTCATTTGAATGATGAAAGGAACCCGTTATTTAGTTTTTGATAAGGTATTAAGCTTTATGAATTTTCAGTTTCCGCGAGCCATTGATTAATACTTGTTAATTTGGGTAGTGATGAAACCATAATTTTTAGATGTTTGTTGATTTATATGAGGTGAAGCATTAACTGTTTGAATCTAGTTGAAGCTGGGAGATCTAGTGTGTTTTGTTTAATAAATAAATTTCTGTTCATGTTTTCTTCTTAATCCTTGGCTTTGGTGGCTCTATTTAGTTTTCTTATGTTTTATAAGGGAAAAATCTTTCTCGTATCTTTATGTGCCGAAGCAGATATTAGTTGAGCATTATTCAATAATTTGAGAATGACTGCAGAGATTCTGGCCTTGCACGCCCGTTCATGTCAACGATAATTTTAATGCTTTTTTGATTTATATGTCATTTAGCGGTATGACGAATCTATGTCGTATTCGTTACGAAATGTATGATTTCTGCATGGAAACTTTAGTTCTATGCCACCCATCAAATTTATGTTGCAGGATAATTTAGTTTTATTGCTTGCAGTCATTTAATTTTACGCAATTGAAGTGTTGTTATTGAATATACCATAATTATTAGGATTATTTATTTTGAGTACCCAATTTTCGTTTGCTGTCTGTGCCCCTGTTGTGCCATGCCCGAGAAAGGAAAGATTGACTCTCTGTAGTTAGACTTAGAAAGAGCTACATCCGTTTTGGTATTATTCCAGAAAGAGAGGATGCTTAACACCCTACTTGTTTTCTTCAAGTGGTTAAAAAATACCTTGTCCCTTCAGTTCACACTTCAGCTTCTTTTTAAATGTCTGTGAAATCAAGGGTCAAGCAAATTCACCACCACCACCCTGCTTAAAATATCCTTCATTACATTCTAAATATTTTCTTTACTTGCTTTCCCAGAATCAGGTGGTTGGTTAGTCTCCTATGAATCTCTTAAGACTGTGACTAACTTCAATGCCTTAATTGTTGTTTGTAGTTATTACTTGATTGTTGGTTATCGCATTGGGCCAAAAGTGGACCCAAAACGGAGAACTGTTCTAGAACGCCTTAAAATTCTTAAATTACTAGTCATGTATATTGATCGAGTAAAGAAAAAGGATTTTTAAGCTAACATCTTCCAACTATAAAGGCCACCTTCCAATGGAATAGCTGTATGATGAGTTAAGTAGATGGAAGGAATGGAGCGTGAATCTAGGAACATTTTCTTGTGGTGAAAGCTTTGACCTTTGCTGTTCCCAGCTATTGTCAATGTGATTTATAGAGAATGGAGGATCCAGAAATGCATCGAACTAGCGGACACAACCTTGATCTTCGCTGCAGGTACTTGATATTTATTCAGATTTTTCAAGTATGAGCTGGAACCTATCTTGGCATGGAAAGATGATGATACCATGTAAAGTTATTGTGATTTAATACTAACTGTATGGTCTAGCATTCTAGCATATTTTCAGTAGTGAAAACCTCATTGAATGGATGTTATAGAGATTCCTTTTACAGCTTAAAATAAGAAAACCTCACCACCATAGCTTTGTCATTCAAAAACTCTTCATGTGACAATTATATAGAACTCTTCTTTGTTACATGCAATTAATCATAATTCTAGCAATTCCAGAACTTACTATAGCCATAAAGTAAGACAAAACTTATTATAATGCTGCTCGCATAAAAACTCGAGTAATTCATATTTTTGTGTATATAGCATTTGAAAAATAAGTAATGATTTATTCAATTTTTTTCTCCCCTAGAACCCTTCTCGTCACTCGTGCATTATTATGACCACAACTTTATTTAAGTTTTAATTATCAGAACTTATTAACTCTCATTCCAAACAAAGCATTAAAAATAGACAAAATTATTAGTTGGACTTCGGTAACACAGAATGCTCTAGATGTCTTCTCCTTCATCTGGCTACTGCATTACAACAATCTCTCCCCTCAGGTTTTTCTGTATTAAAATCTATTACGTCCTTGATATAAAACAAAAATCTTAAGTGCACTCAATTAGGCTCCTCCTTCACATGACTAGTGCAGTCCTAAAATTTAACCCTTTAAGTTTATCCAACATAAAGAGTAGAGTACTCCATGGAAATTTTGAGCATAACATTTGAGTAAGAAGTAACGATTTATTTTGTTTTCTTTCTCCTTTATATCCCTTCTCCTTCATTTGACTAATGCATGAGAAATACAATCCCCTCCAAGGTTAAGCATCATGGCTATCAATTCAAACTTGAAACTTTGCCTTAAAATAAGACCACACATAATGCTTGACAACTCTTATCTTTCGTGTGATCAGCGCATTATAAAAATATCTTCCATCAAGTTTTTTGATATTAAAACTTATTACAATCTTAATATAAGGCAAAAGTCTTTGGTGGATCCCACCAAAACAAATTGTCTCACATGACTAGTGCAGTTTCAAAGTAAAATCGTTCAAGTTTTTCCCTATAAAAGGTCAAGCGATCCTTTAACATTTGAGCCATGACATTTGAGAAAGAAGAATTGATCTCTTCCATTTCCTTCTCTTGCTAGACCTACTGAATCGTTCGTTTCAATCGATTGGTGTCGTTTTTGTTAGGGTTTAAGTAATTGCTTAAAGCATTACAATTTAGATATTGAGTTTGAAATAGTTAAACCGTTGCTTTCAATTAGTACATATAGTACATATTTAGGTTAATTGGCTTTAATCTGTAAGGTCCATTCAACCTGATCCATGTTTACAATTCTGGCGAAGGATTCATGCACATAGTCAACTAAAGTTTATTTTGCTTTATCTGTGTATGCCTCTTTGTCAGGATTGTGATCTTCCTTTGGTGGTCTGGATATGGTAGCAGCAATATGCAGATTTTCTTGTTTCTTAGTTTGAGAATGAGGGTGAATCGTTGGTGTTGGCGTGATCCGAATGATGAGATTGACTGACTGAACTGATCAGTGATTGCTCTCCCTCTTGGCTCAGATTTTGTCAATTGAGAGTTGGGCAATCGAAAAATCTCCCTGAGAATTAGGGTTTGTGCACTTTTTTTTTTGACTTGTTGAAAGCTTTATATCATTGCGGTTGAACATAATCCTGCATACCTTATTTGGTCTACCATTTTTGGTGTGATCTGAATGACGAGACTGACTTATTCCACAGTTTTCAATCAGTGCATTGATTCTTGTTCTACTTTTATCTCATTTGATATGTTGCTTCTGAGGCTGCCGGATTCTTCCCCTAAATTTAGTTCATTTGAATGATGAGTGAAACTTATTATTTACGATTTTAATAATGCACTAAGTTTTGTGATTTTTCTAGTTTCTGTGAGTTGTTGATTTAGGTGAACCCTTGTTTTGGGAAAAGATTAAGCCATAAACTTTGGATGTTTGCTGATTCATGTGACGTAAAGCATTTATTGTTTGAATCTCGTCTTTGAGGAGCCTGCGAGATCTAGTATGCTTTGTTTAATAAGTAATTTTATGTTCTTGTTTTCTTAATCCTTGGGTTTGGTGGGCATATTTAGTTTTCTTAATTTTTTTAAAGAATAAAATCTTCCTTGTGTCCTTGTGCGCCGAGACACATTACCTGAGCATTATTGAACGACATGAGAATGCCTGCAGAGATTCTGGCACCACCACAGGCTGATTTTATGTCAACGATAGTTCAATTGCTTGTGTGATTTTTATGTCGTTTGGTGGTCTAAAGTCTGTGACTAATCTATGTCGTATTCGTTACGAAATATTCGAACGATTTCTAGATGGAAGCTTTACATCCATGCCACCCGTCGAATTTATGCGGAAGGATAATCTAGTTAGATTACTTTTAATTTATTTAATTTATGCGATCGACTTGACATTATGGAGTATTCTGTAATTAGTAGGATTACCTTTTGCAAGTGAAGCTTTTCTTTTCTTTCTTTGCTAATGTGTCATTTAAACCCATTTATTCAATATTCTATTGTTGATTTTGAGAATACATTCATTTAGTTCATCCCCATTCAATGTTCCATCGTTGATTTCGATCCAATCTCATTTTATTCTCATGAATCCAAATGGTCAAAAAATAAGAAATCTCGCATGTACCTCGCTATCCACCTGCCAAAATTTAAAATTCAAATTTATACCTTTTGTCCTAAACACCACCTTAAAATAAGTGGGGTTTATCATGACTGTTAGAGTATGATTCAAAAGGCATCGTCATGGATTTCAAGGGACTTGATTTATAGATATCAGCTTAGGGATGATTGATCATTAATACTCACTCCTTCCTACATTATCCTTGCTAAATGTGCTGATTGCGGAAACGCTGATGAAGATTTCATTCTTTTTAGTGTAACTAAATGAAAGGAGGTGGGGTTTGAAAATAGACTTATCTGCAGCTCTTCTCCTTGGTGTGACTAATGCACCCTACGCATGTGTTCCTTTAAGTTTTGCGTCTCAAAACTTATTAATCCTTAGCCCATGTACAATTCTAAATATGACAGAAGTGTTGCATGAGCCTCCCTTAAATATATTTCTCTAGAACTCTTCTCGTTCATGTGACTGGTGCACTATAAACATAATTCTATTTGAGTTTGAAGCATCAAAAGTTATAAGCTCTCGCTCCAAACTCAGCGTTATAATAAGACAAAAGTATTATGGAGGACTTCATTTAGACAATTCCTAAAGAACTCTTCTCATTCACGTACATGTGCACTAAAAATATGATTTCTTTAAGCGGACCTCACTTTTAATAGATTTTTCTAGAGCCCTTCTTTCACATGACTAGAGAGTACTATATTTGTGAACCTTATATAATCTCAAGTTGTTCACACTACAAGAGTACTTAGTAAACTTAACCTAATAAATTTCTGTAGAACCCTTTTTCACGTGATTAGAGAACTTTTTCCTTCAAAGTTTCTCAACATAAAATCTCAAGTGGTTCACCCCACAAGAGGACTAAGTGGATCTAACTTAATAGATTTCTCCATAACTTTTCTTTTGCGTGACTAAAGAGCTCCCTCCTCTAAGATTTTTTAGTATAAAATCTTAGGTGGTTCATACTACAAGAGAATTAAATGGGCCTCACCTAATAGATTTCTCTAAAACCCTTCTTTCACGTTACTAGAGGATCTTTTAAAAGTTTTTTAGCATACAATCTCTGGCAATTCATATTATTTTATGTACATGATATTTGTGAGGTACTATTTTGTGTACATGACATTTGAGGCAAAGGTAACAATCTATTCTATTTCTTTTTCCTTCTAGACATATCAGGCCGTTTATTTTATCGGTTAGTATCATATTCTTACGAGACATCTTGTCCGAAACCCACGGAAAACTATATTTAGGTTTGAGAAAGTCAAAACAAACCCAAACGCGCCTCCAATATTTCCGTGGTTGAGTTCTTTCTCGGTGGATGACTCGCTTGTCAGGGTTGTGATTCTCCTTCGATGGCGTCGAATTTCTTAGTTGGTCGGCGACCGATCCAGCGACGTTGGCGTTGACAGTGACTCCCTCGGTTCAGATTCCGTCGATTGAACGGGATAAACTCTCCGAAAATTAGGTTTTGCATACTTTTTGCCTGATTCCTAACAGCTAACCCTAATTGTTCGCTAATACACTGATAGTTATAGATCCGACTGATTGAGAGGTTAATGTGACTGCGGTTGAACGTAATCCTGCACCTGTTACTCTGTTTCAGATTTATCTTCTTTGTTCTGCGGTTTTTAGTGGCTTTAAGTTCATCAGAATGACAATCCTCAGTTTTTGAGCAGTGCATTGATTCAGTTTTTATTCAGTGCATATGTAGAAACCTAATCATATCTCTGTATTGTTAATGCTGCTCAAACATTCACTGATGCTTGGTCTTCTACTTTTATCTTATTTGATATGTTGCTTTTAAGGCTTCTGATGCTTTCCTAAATCTAGTTCGTTTGAGTGATGGGGGGAAACTTATTGTTTAGTTCTGAACAAAGCTATGTTGCGTTCTTTTAGTTTCTGTTAGTTGTTGATTTAGGTGAATGCTTGTTGCTTTCCCTTTTTAGAATCTTTGTTGTCTCCTTATGCACTGAAATACATATACTTGAGCATTATTAAACAATTTGAGAAAGACTGCGGAGATAGAGTCTGGCATCGCGCGCCCGTTGTATGCTCAACTCTAGTTTTATTGCTTCTATGATTTTTACGTCATTTAGTGGTCTAAAGTCTATAACTAATTCTATGTCGTGTTCATTTCGACAATTTCTGGATGGGACCTTTGATTCTATGCCATATGCATAAGGGTAATTTATCTGTCTGTCTAGTCATTTAATTTATGCGACAAGAAAAAGCTTATTTAATAGGATTTTAGTTTTGAATTTCTTAGTTCTCTCCCTTTTCATTTGAATCATCAGCTATACCCTTGAAGTATTCCCCCTAATATGGTGAGATTCTACAGGTCATCCATGCTAATGCCAGGGTCAGACAATGGAATGTCTATTTCATATACTCATTTAATTCTCTGCTAGTGTGCGCCTGAATCTCATACACGCGCTATGCATGATCCTTAAGCTCCCTGAGAGAGAATTCAGGGTAAAGGACCCGAGCATTGTAGCATTGATTACATGGGCTTTTGTTCCAGTAGTCCACTTAGAGTATGGTCCTTGTTACTGGACATCACTTCAATTCTGAATGGATGGATAGATAGGTGGAATCTGTCCCTCGGATTAAAAAAATGAATAAGAGGCTGATTTCTTGTGATAGCAAAAATTTCAAGACTTGCTCTATCTTGTTCTTTATTTTTATTTTTATTTTTTTCCCCCCTTTGTGGGTATTGTTCTTTTATGTCTAGCATTGCTTTAATAAATCTTCTTTTCAATCATTGCAGCATCAAAATTTTGAGCAGTTTGAAATGGAAATGAAGAAAGAGAAGGAAGAAAGCACCAATAGATGGTAGATTACTCATTTGCTTCTTTTGCCACTGTTGATGCTGCTCCTACTTCTCTATTCTATCCCCCCGTTTGTCATTTTCACCGTTTTTTCCAAAGTAAGATAAAAAAACTGATGGAAGAGAGGCACAGAGATTACAATGGCATAGAAAAAAATGAGGGTCAAAATCAAAGTATGATGGGTAAAGAGAGAGCATGAAGGAATTTGCGTCAACTAGGAGGGTCAAGACTATAAAATGAGCAGATGATGGCTGTTGGGAGATATAGAAAGGGAGAGAGGTTAGACGAGGATATGGAGATGAGAGAGAGAGAGAGAGAGAGGTTGGTGCAACAAAGGCATTGGGAATATGTTGAGTGGAATGTAATAGAATTGGGATAGAAGAGCTATTCCGTAGAAATATAAATTGAAATTTCGTAGAAATTTTGTGATAATTCTTTTTTTTCTTCCTGATTTTCCTTAGTTGATTTCAGGTTGTAATCAAGTTTGTTTATTCAATTCATTTCCATTTCATTCTATGGTTGATTTTGATCCGACCTCATTTCATCCTCATGAATAGAAAAGACCAAAAAAAGAAGTAATCTTAATTGCAAGTACAATGCCTGTACGCTTGCCAAAATTTAAATCTATTAAGTATACCTCATGCCCCAAACACAGCCTTAAAACAAGAGGGTTTTGTTGTAACCTCTGCGCCAACACAAATTGTATTGTTATCGATGATTTGTTAGATGCCAATTAGCAATGGATGGCCTAAATCCTCTTTATGCCTTATTTTCTGTGTGGTAACCTGGGCATGAGGAATTTTCAAATGTATTATTTTCATTCCACCTCTTCTTTGCATGTATACCGCCTGTCCACACACCTATGAAATTTAAACTTAAATTCTGTTGATTAAGAATAAAAACTTGTTAGCACTCACTTTAACTGTGATCTTTAAATAAGCCAAAAATATTAAGCGGACCTCAGTTTATGAGCTCTGCTAGAACTCTTTTTTCCCTTGCACAATACAACCTTATAACAAGACAAAAGTCTTAGGTGCACTCCGCTTAAATAGTTATCTATAATTTTTCTTATCTATAACTTTTCTTATTAGTGTGTGCATTACAAACATAACTCCCATCAATTTTATCAAAATTTAGTAATTCAAATTCGAAGCACAGCCTTAAAATGATGAGACGAAAGTATTGGATCAACCCCACTAAAGTAGACTTCTCTCCTCTTCAATTCTTCCCCTTTGTGCGACTGGTGCACCATAAACTTAAGATCCATTTAAAATTTAAGTCTCAAAACTTATTGATCGTTGGTCCATTTGGATGAACCCTGCTAAGACAGATCTCTCTGTACTACAAACATAAGTTCCTTCAAGTTTTAAGTCTCAAAATTTATTAACGCTCTGCCCATGTAGAGTTCTAAAATGGGATAGACGTATTATATGGACTTCACATGAAGGGACTCTTCTAGAACTATTCTTTCTTTTTTAGTGACTAGTGCACCACAAACATAATTTCGTCCAGAGGATCAAAACTTCTTTACGTGATTAGTGCACTATAGTATATGAATTACTTAAGTTTTAATTAAAAATTCTTATGATAACTTTGACAAAAGATGAGAACTAAATGAACCTTTCACGTAACTTCAAACATTACAAACGGATCCTTTTAAAGTTTTTCGATATAAAATATCTGAAGATTCACGTTATTTTGTGTACGTAACATTTAAAAATGATCTATTCTATTTCACTCTCTTATTAGACGTATGATTTCTTTAATTGATATCATTATCGGACTCTATCAAAGGAGAATTACAATTCTGACAAACGAGTCGTGTGTTCAAAGCTTTATCGAGGAAGACGAGCGAAACGCGCCTCTAAATTTTTGAACACCGGATGGATGATTCGATTGTCAGGGTTGTGATTCTCCTTTGATGGCGTCGAATGTCTTAGCTGATCGTCGATGTGGAGCCGGCGATGTTGACGGTAACAGTGGCTCTCTCGGTTCAGATTCCGTCGACTGGGCGGGATAAATTCTCCGGGGGCTAGGTTTTGCATTTCCTTTTTGTCTGATTCCTAACTGCTAACCCTAATTGTCCACTCATATCCTGAATTTTATAGATCCGACCGATTGAAAGGTTAACATGACTGCGGCTGAAAGTAATCCTGCACCTCTTATTCTGTTTCAGATTTATCTTATTCGATCTACGATTTTTAGTGGCTTTAAGTTGATCTGAAGGACAATCTTCAGTTCTTGATCAGTGCATTGATTCAGTATCTGTTCTGTGCGTGTGTAGAAATCTAATCAAATCTCTGTATTGTTAATGTTGTTCAAACATTTGAAGGCCTTGAAAGTCACTGATGCTTGGTGTTCTACTTCTTGCTTGTTTGATATGTCGTGTTTAAGGCATCTGACGCTTTCCTAAATTTAGTTCATCTCAATAAGGCTTTGTTGGGTTCTTTTAGTTTTCTGTGAGTTGTTGATTTAGGTGAATGCTTTTTGCTTGCGTATTTAGTTATCTGAATGTTTTTTAAAATCTGCGTGGTCTCCTTATTCTCTGAAATACATATTAGTTACTGAACAATTTGAGAATGACTGTGGAGATTCTGGCATCAGAAGTCTGTTATATGGTAAATGATTGTTTTATGGCTTCTGTAATTTTTATGTCGTTCAGTGGTCTAAAGCCTATAACTAACTCTATGTAATATTCATTAAGAATTATCCGGCAATTTCTGGATGGAACCTTTAATTCTATGCAATATGCATAAGGGTAATTTAGTTGTGTAGTTTTCTAATTTATGCATCTGAACTTTCGTTATTGACTATACACTGGTTAGTCACTCACCCAACTAAGAAAAAACCTGAGTTATTTATTTATTTTATATAAGAAGATCAAGTTATTTTTTAATATTTTGAAAGCATTGTCCAGAATTTCTAGAGTTAATTAATATGATTACAGTTTTGAAGTGAAGCTTTTTTTTTTCCCCTTTCTTTGCTAATGTTTTATTTATATTAACTACACAAATTTCCCTTGCTATTAAGTGTTTTTTTTTTAATTGTTTGACAAATCAAGGTCAAAGGAACTCAGCAGAAACCTCCCTGTGAAAAATATACTTTACCCTCATTCCTTTCAAAAACAATTTTCCCCTTGCTTCCCTGAACCAAGTACATGTATATGAATCTCTATGACTTTTGACTAACTTTAATGTCTTTCTTGTTGTTTGTAGTAATTTCTTAGTAGTTATTAATCATATTGGAGCTGAAAACGCACTTGAAACCAAGAACTGGATTAAAACCTTTTAAATTCCTAAGCTACTGCAGTCATTTATAATTGATTTGGGTATAAAATTTAGATTTTTAGAAGCACTATATATAATGCCCTACCCCATTTATTAGTAAAACTTGGAGATATTATTTTCTAATGAAAAGAAAGAGTAATCCGTGCTTTCTTGTTGGTATTTTAGAGGAAGTTTGATTTGAAAATTAAGTAAAAGTGAAACAATAAATTGTTGTGTGAATATACAATGGCATGGTAATTATTAAGCTGAGTAGAGGTTATGAAAAGAATGCAAACCTGAAACTTCTTCCAACCATAAGGGCTACCTTGCAACAGAATAACTGTATGATGAGTTCAGTGGGAAGAAGGAAGCATGAGTCTAGGAACATTTTCATGAATTGGAAGCTTTGACCTTTGCTGTTCTCAATTGTTGCCAGTAGTAAATAGAGATAATGGTGGTTAGAGAACAAGATTATAGGGCAATGTTTATGAGAATGCTGTTGGGAATCATTTGGAAACGTATACATCCACATATGCAACCTGGATCTTTGCTGCAGGTACTTCTTTTGTTTTGCTTTGTAAACGCAAACGCACCCAACTTAGTAACTACAAGGAGTCAAACCCTTGACCTTGCACAGCATCAAGGCTTTGTCACACAGGCCATAGGTATTTGATATTTATAAAGCTTGTATAGCATGAGCTAAAACCTTTGCTAGGATTGTAATGATGCCAATCCTGCATAATGTTATTGTGATGTTCAATACTAAGAATTTGTATGGTCTAGCATTGTAGCAGATTTTTAAATTTGGAAAACTCATTGAATGCATATAGGTGAGTTTCCTTCTACGGCCTGTCTAGAAAATAACTGGGGCACCTTTTCTTTCTATTTAAGAACGAGCCTGTTTGGAAACTGGGAATCAAAGCTTATTAGTAGTTCAACTGGGCCTCTGATCCATCTTTCAAATTAGTTTTTGACATGCTTGTTCAACCGCATCCATATGCAAGCATGCCTCATTTTGAGTTTGCATTTTTTTATGCCAAAGCCATAATAGATAAGTTTATCCTCTGTGTTTTTAATGTTGTTCTGTTGAATTAAAAAAAAAAAATTCAGAAATGAATGAGATAAATTTAGAACGTTCATTTGCATCATCATTAATCACTGTAGGTTGTTGTGTAGCTGATGACTCACTCTGGTCGGAAAATTCAGGAGATTCAGTTGGCTATGCAAATCAAAAAGAGGAATAAGTCTTGTTTAGATGATTGCAGGCCTTCTGATCATTGTCTATACTGCCTGTTATGTATGATCTCTATAAGGTTCTGCATATAATTTCTTAATTTCTTCGTTGTTTTCATGTTGGATTATCCCCTTGAAACATAACATTTATGCTGATATTTGTGAGTAGATAGTATTTCCATTTCTTGAGATGTGATACCTTTCCTGTATTTGTTCCTACCCTTGCATGCTCTTGATCATTCCTCAATACTTCTTACCAAATTTTCCTCAAGCATACAAGTCTTTCCTCTTGCCGGATATTGTTAAATACATACTTTGATTGTTTTCCAAGTTTTTGATGCGTTTGTATATGCTTTTTCTTTCCTCATTCCCTTCTTTTCTTTTGATTCATCAGCTGTGGTGAGATTCAAGAGATATTACATGCCTCAGTATCATTAGCTTTATCAGTTACTGGAATGTGTATTTAATTCAATTTCTGCTAGTGTGCGCCGGAATCTTGTTCACTCTATGTAGCGAAGTTGTTCTGTATGCACCGGGTGTAATGAGATAAGTTATACCCTCGCTATTCACGACCATCCATGAATTGTATTGGGTCCACATGTAACCACTCTTCCTTAGTAGATTGCATATGACCACTTGGTCGTACCTGTCACCTAACTATATTTTAGCATTGACTACATGGATTTTATTTCCGCGGTCCACTTATATAAGGGCATAGTTCTTGTTGCTGGCCTGACCTTAATGAGTCGATCGTCAGTGAATAGCTTGCTTCACTGGATTTCAATTCTGGATGGACTGATGAATGGTATCGGTATATTGTGACCACTTGGCTACAACTCAAAAGGTATCATTATTGATGTTGTGGGACTCAATTTTTAGGTACTAATTCAGTGATGACTGAGCATTAAATACTCACAACTTCCTTAATTACCTTGGAACTCACCTGCATTACTAGATCTCATGATTAAGGAAGTGCCCATGAAGGTTTTAATCTTATTACTGGAACTAAACGAAAGAAGGCGGGGTATGATAATGGAGATCTAAATCCTCTTTATACTTTTTTTCCAATGTCACGAGCTTAGCTTGAGGAATTTTCAAATTTAGTATTTTCATTCCACCCCATATTTTAAATTTAAACTTTGTGTTGCTCAAGAATAGAAACTTATTAACTTGCTCCATCAACATTCTTTAAATAGGCCAAAAGTATTTTAAGTGCACCCCTACTGGCTCCTCTATAACTCCTCCATGTGATAAGTGCACCATTACAAATACAACTTTAAATTAAGACAAAAATGTTCGGTGTACTCCACTTGAATGGACTTCTCTATAATTTTTCTCATTTGTGCGTGTGCTTTACAAGCATAACTGCCATGAGTTTCAAAGTATCAAAAGTCGGCAACTCTTTGTTCCAAACAGAGCCTAAAATAGACTTCTTTGTAACTCTTTTCTTTTGCATGACTCGTGCACTACAAACGTAAGTCCCTGTCTCAAAGTTTATTAACCCTCGGCCCATGTGCAGTTCCAAAATATGACAAAGTATTACATGGACTTCACCTAAAGAGACTCCTATAGAACTCTTCTCTTTCATGTAATTAGTGCAATACAAACATAATTCCATTTAAGTATCAAAGCTAGCTTATTAAAATAAAACAAAAGTATTATAGGGACTTCACTTAAACAAACCGTTGTAGAACTCTTCATGTGACTAGTGGACCAAAAACATGATTCCCCCTAAATTTTTAGTATAAAACTTATTATAGCCTTGAGATAAGATGAGGACCAAGTGAGTCTCACCTAATGTATTTCTCTTTAACTCTTCTTTCACGTGATTAGAGAGCACTGCAAATATGACCCCTTTGAAGTTCTCCAATATAAAATCTCAAGTGGTTCACACCATGAGGACTAAGTGGACTCCACCTAATATATTTCTCTTGAACCTTTCTTTCGTGTGACTAGACAGCACTACAATATGAATCCTTCGAAGTTTTTCAGGATAAAATCTCACATGCTTCACATTACAAGAGTACTATGTGGACCTCATCTAATAGATTTCTCTTGAACACTTCTTACATGTGACTAGAGAGTACTACAAACGTGAATACTCTAAAGTTTTCCAATATAAAATCTCAGGTTGTGCATACTGCACGAGGATTAAGAGGATCTCATCTAATAGATTTATATTGAATCCTTTTTTCACGTGACTAGAGAGCACTACAAATGTGCTCATCTAAAGTTTTTCGGTATGAAATCTTAGGTGGTTCACACTATTTTGTGTACATGACATTTGAGAAAGAAGTAACGATGTCTTATATTTCTTTCTCTTCCTAGACATATGAGACCATTCATTTCTTCAGTTAGTATCATTTTCAAACTCTACTAGAGAATAATTACAATTATGACAAACGAATCCTCGGTTCACATTGCATGAAACCCACGCACAGCTTTATTTTGCTTTTGAGGAAGAAACAAAGAAATCCCAACGCACCCCTAAAATATGATAGAAGTTTTACATTGACCTCACTTAAACATCCTCCTGAACTCTCTCTTGCCACTAAATAGTGCACTGCAAACATAATTCCATTAAAGTTGTAATAATCAAAATGTATTCTCTGCCATTAAAGTAAGACAAAAGTATTCCCTTAAAAAAAAAAGAATAGAAAAAAGTATTACTTGGATCTCACTTAAATAAACTGTTTTAAATCCTGCTTCTTCATGTGATTAGTGCACTACAACACATGAATCCTTTAAGTTTTAAATAACAAAATTTATTACAACCTTAACAAAAGACAAGAGAACTAAGTGCACGCACCTAATTGATTTCTCTAAAACACTTCTTTTACGTGATTAGAGAGTAATACAAATACGATTTTTTTGAAGTTTTGTAGTGTAAAATCTTTGATGATTTCTCTAACTAAGTGCACGCACCTAATTGTTTTCTCTAAAACACTTCTTTTACGTGATTAGAGAGTAATACAAATACGATTTTTTTGAAGTTTTGTAGTGTAAAATCTTTGATGGTTCACACTATTCTCTATATAGAGTATTTGGGAAATAGACCTCTTCCTAGACATCTCATATCATTTGTTCGAATCATTGATGTTGTTCCTTACACTCCATCAACGGAGAATTACAATTCCGACAAACGAGTCCTCGGTCCAAAGCTTTATTTTGCGTCGAGAAAGACACAATTAAACCCAAACACGCCTCTAAATTTTTGAAGGTTGTGTTCTTTTTCTGTGGATGACTCGTTTGTCAGGGTTGTGATTCTCCTTTGATGGCGTCGAATGTGTTAGTTGATCGGCGATGGAGCCGGGACGGCGATGGAGCCGGGACGGCGATGTTGACAGTGACTCTCTCGGTTCAGATTCCATCGGTGAGCGGGACAAACTCTCCGAGAATTAGGTTTTGCATATTTTTCGTTTGATTCTTAACTGCTAACCCTAATTGCCCGCTAATGTCCTGAAATTTATAGATCTGACTGATTAAAAGGTTAATATGACTGCGGTTGAACGTAATCCTGCACCTGTTTTTCGGTTTCCGATTTTTCTTATTTGATCTGCGTTTTTAGTGGCTTTAGATTGATCTGAATGACAACCTTCAGTTTTTGATCAGTGCACTGATTCAGTTTTTATTCAGTGCATACGTAGAGTATTGATGTTGTTCAAACATTTGAGAGCCTCAAGAGTCACTGATGCTTGGTGTTCTATTTTTATCTTATTTGAGATGTTGGTTTTATGGCTTCTGATGCTTTCCTCAATTGATTAATGCTTGTTTCTTGCGTATTTAGTCATCTTAAAATCTTTACTGTGTTCTTATGGCTGAAATACATTTTAATTAAGCATTATTAAACAATATGAGAATGACTGCAGAGATTTTGGTACCACACATCCAATATATGCTTGATGTTGTTTTATTGCTTCGGTGATTTTTATGTCGTTTAGGGGTCTAAATTTTATGGCTGATTCTATGTCGAATTCATTAAGAATTATCCGTCGATTTCCAGATGGGACCTTTGATTCTATGCCATATGCATACGGATAATTTGGTTGTCGTGTAGTTATTTAATTTATGCGACTGAACTGAATTTATTGAGTATACACTAGTTTTTTTGGTCAGTCACCCTACTAAGAAAAAGCTTAGAGTTATTTATTTTTGATAAAAGAAGAAATCTTTATTGAAGAAAGAGGAAATTACAAAAGGCGTGCAGATTAGAAGTCCTCAAAGTCGCAGAGGAACAGTACAAAGCTCGAGTTATTTGTTAATATTTTGAAATCATTATCCACAATTTCTAGAGTTAACTAATAGGATTCAAGTTTTGAACTGAAGCTTTTCATTTTATTTCTTTGCTAATGTTTTATTTATATTAAGTAAACAATTTTCCCTTGCTATTAGTTTGTTGTTTCTTTTGGTTTTTTGAAAAATCAGGATTAAAGAAATTTGGGTGTAACCAGCCTGTGTAAAATGTCCTTTACCTCTTACCCCCCGCTTCCCTGAACCAAGTACATGGCTAGTCCCATATGAATCTCACAGACTTTGACTAACTTTAATGTCTTTCAATATATATATATATAAGTATTTCTTTGCTTGCGAACCTCAAAGGTCCTATTTAGGTTTCCACCTTAATGTTGCCTAAATTGCTTTTTATAGATGATTGCAGGCCTTCTGGTCATAGTCTATACTGCTTATTATGTACAATCTCTAAAAGATTTCGTATACAATTTCTCCATTGTTGCCATGTTGGAGTATTCCCTTTAAACTTAAAATTTAAGTTGGTTTTGTGAGTAGATGATACTTCCACTTCTTTATATTTGTTTCTATCCTTGCACGTTTTTAGTCATTTCCATAAATGCTTCTTATAAAATTTTCCTCAAGTATACAAGCAAAGGCATAGATTGTTTAATTATACAGCACCAGTTACAGTTTCTGTGTTCTTGTATTCTCTGCAAGTCTTTCCTCTTGCTCTATATCGTTAAATGGCTAGTTTGGATATTCAGATTTTTGATATGTATTTTGCCCTGCATTAGTATATACTTTTCTTGTTTACCCCCTCTTCTTTTGATTCATCGGCTAGGGTGAGATTCTACAGGTATTGCAGTATCATTAGCTTTATCGGTTTTATGAAGTGTACTTCATTTCAATTTCTGCTACTGCGCGCCAGAATCTCAGCCACTCTATGTAGGGGAAATATTCTTTATATGCCGGGTGCAATGATGTAAGATTTACGCTCATCAATCATAACCGTCCATGAACTGATTGTGCTCACAAATGACGTCTGCTTTTCCATATACAATAGATTACACGTACAACCATTCTAGTTTTGACTACATGGATGTTGTTCTAGCTGTTCACTTATTTAAGAGCTTAGTCTTGTTGCCAGCCCTACCTTGATCAGTCGATCTTCAGTGAATAGCTTGCTTCACTGAATGTCAATTCTAGATGGGAAAACATTTCGAGGTCTGATTTTCGTCCTTTCTTATTTGTTTTTCTTCTCTGGTTTACGTCTAGTGTGTTGCTCTAATAACCTGTCTTTGTTGTGGCTGTTGTAGTCCCCATCGACCCTCTCTCTTCCTCCCTCTTCACCTTTCCCCTTTCTTCTCTGCATTTTTGGCGACCAGCGATGATGCTGAAGGGACAAGGATAAAGAGAAGAGCGAACGGACATCGATTCTAGGGGTACATTCAAACATGTTTACTCTCATTTCATTCTATATATGAAACAAAGGTGTGCTAAAATGAAGAAATCCTTTGAACTTCATTTCATTTCATCTTTTCATGTATACCATATGACTGTACACCTCTCAAACTTAAATTTGAAAACTTTTAATGTCTTGTTGGACCATTTTTCAAAAAAAGATAAAAAGTATGAGATGGACTCGCTTAAATGGATTCCTCTAGAACCCTTCTTTTTCATGTGACTCGTACATGCTTAACCTAACTCCCTTAAGTTTTAAGTTTAAAAATTAACTCTTCTTTTCATGTAGACCATAGGACTATACGCCTCTCAAATTTAAATTTGAAAACTTTTAATATCTTGTTGGACCATTTTAAAAAAAGACTCGAGTATTTGATGGACTCTGCTTAAACTGACTCCTCTAGAGCCCTTTTTTTTTTTTCATGCGTAACCTAACTCCCTTAAGTTTTAAGTTCAAGACTTAACTCTTGTTCCAAACACCTGACTTTAAAATAAGACATGACATTCTAAATTTTAAGTATCAAAGAAATGAACTCTTTTATAATTTATGTGAACTACAGACTTATTGTGAGAGCGAATGAGTTTGGATACTTAAAACTCAAGGGATTTATGTTTGTAATGAACTAGTCACCCAAAGGAAAAGAATTCTAGAGAAGCCTGCTTAAGAGAAGTCAACCTAATAAGTCAGACAATGTTAGGTGGACTCCACTTAAACAGATCTCTCCGGAGCTCTTCTCGTTTTTGTGACCAGTACACTAGAAACATAACATCCTTAAGTTTTAAATATGAAGATTCGCTCCAAACACGGCCTTATAACAAGACAAAGGTATTGGGTGGATTCCACCAATACGGACTTCTCTGGAGCTCCTTTTTCACGTGACTCTACTTTAAACATAGCCCCCTTTCAAGTTTTTTTAGTATAAAAACTCAAGTGGTTCACAAATTTTTGAGTACGTAATGTTGGTGAAAGAAAAACAGTATGTCCCGTTTCTTACTCTTATAGACACACTAGATCGTTCACTTCATCCATGAGTTTTGTTTTCACATCCCATCAATGGAGAATTACAATTCTGACAAACGAGTGGTTGGTTCACATCTTCTCTGAAACCCTGGCAAAGTTTATTTTACCTTGAAAAAGACAACCAAATGCAAATACATGTAAGTATATTACTTGTTATGTATAATCTCTAGAAGGTTTTATATATAATTTCTTAATTTATTTGTTGTTTTCATGTTGGATTATCCCCTCAAATACTAAAAATTTAAGGTGATTTTGTGAGTAGATGATATTTCCACTTCTTTTCATGGGAGACTTTCTTGCGTCTGTTTCTACCCTTGCATGCTCCTAATCATTTCTCTAAATACTTCTCATGAAATTTTGATCAACTATATAACCAAAAAAAAAAAAGAAAAAAGCATGGATCATCCAATCATACAGTAGTACCATCTACAGATTCTGTAATTTTACTTAATTTTTCTGCAAGCCTTTCCTCTTGCCTGACATTGCTAAATACCTAGTTTGGATGTTTTTTCAGGTTTTTGATATTTCTCACTGCATTAGTATTTGCTTTTTTGTCCTTAAATTCCCCCTTTTTTCTTTTGAATCATCGGCTATTCCACTGAAGCACTACCCCAATGTGGAGGGTTCTACCAGTATTGCATGCTTTCTTCAAGCATCATTAGCTTTTATCAGTTGATTGTTTCATTAAACTTATATATTTTGTGAGAGACAGCCTTAAAATAAGACTTCAATTAATTCCTCTAGAACTCTTCTCCATTAAAAGACTAGTGCACTATCATTTTTGGCATCACTTTCACTGCTTGTAGAACTTCATTTCATGCACATGAAAACATCCTAGATACTTCTATTTTAACCACCACGTGGTTCAAAATTAAAGGTTTTTTTTATTATTATCAAATATTCATTGATTTATGAAAATATTACAAAAAATAAAAATAAAATTGTATTGGAACCCATCCCGGCCTGCCCATAGAATAAATTTGACTCGCCATTGACCAATTCGTGCTCATGTGTGACCTGTTTTGACCTGCTTGATTCGCCTAATTGCAACATTAGTAATTAAGATCAAAATAATACCCAAACGGACTAACGACATGGTTGTCAAGGCCACAAAGGGGCTCAAATTCTACTGCCCTAAACAAATTACCTCTAGCCCAAAGGATCAATTGGTCCTTCATGTAAATTTTTTGTTGTTTTCTTCCGAATAAAATATCATAATAATACAAAAAAAGTCATAACTATTTAAAATTCCCAAATTCAATGGCATATTTTTCGATATAATAGGATATGTATATGATATTTAATCCTAACAGTTAAATTCATTTTCGCAGTATTATGTAAGCCCTAATTGAGTTTAACTCTTATAAGAAAAGTTAGTTTTTTTTGGCTTTTGCTAGCACAATCCTATATGTATATGTGTATATATATTTTGATGTGCATGAATCAAATGAAGGTTCTTCATCAAGCAAATATGTGGCTGTTCATTTAAATTAAATTACACACCACCTTTGACAAGGTTAAAGTGAAATAAATAAAGTTTAAAACTCAAATCTAAAAATAATTTAATAGAAGTACAGTGGTAGGCATTAAACATGATTTTTGTTCTTCTTTTCACTTCCCTTTTTTATTGTTGAAAAAGGGAATGCCACTTCAATCCTTCTATTCTTTTGCAGAAGAAATCACTTCACTCCTTTCAACTTATATGGCGACTGCTTAATAATTATATTTCTTATTGTTTAAGAACTTTACCTTATTGAGACGAAGATTCAGAAGTACATTACAGCTTGATATGGTCGACGGTTCCTTTAAATGAGCCGTAAAGTGGCTGCGATTTCTTGAATCTGAAAATGTCGTCGATCTGGATTGTGCGTGCTCGAATTGCTTCACTCATGTCAGCTTCGTAATCTGAGGAATGAAGGCTCCCATACACTCGAATGCTTAGTGTCTTCCTCGAAGGCGCTCCGACTTTTATATGTTCGTCGAAGAACTCAATCAACTCCTTCTGTGTGAGCTGCTTCAACGCTGCAACCTGTTACATTGCCATTGCCATTCCAAAGTGTGAGCCACTTCCTAATTTTTAAGGTTCATTCTCACTAGCCATGCTCCACGCATTCTCCGTGTTACGGCAGATAAGGCGAAATAATACTCTGTAAAGAGATTGAATTACCTATCTAAGCTTTCAATTACCTAATAAAGGAGTATAATTCTGGGCAATTTGGGGACGGAGTAAAATTCAAGAGCCCTAAAACTGGGGAGCGAATTACATATTTACTAGGAGGAGCAAATATTCGGGAACAGCTTGGGAACAGAAGGCATTTTCAATTCAGGAAAAGATGTTCAACAGCAATTTAAAAGAAGTTGGGGTCATTTTGGGAAACAAAGAAAGCAATACCAAAGCCACTGTTCTTTGGCTTTACAAGTACAGCAACTTCTGGAATAAACTTGTAAAGCCAATAGTTCATGTAAAATAATCTAGTTCACGTAAAACCAATATATAAGAAGTCAAAATTCTACCTCAAACCGAACACTCTCAAATTCCTCTACATGCTCGCTCGAACCTCCTAGGCATAGTTTTCCAAATCAATGTGCATACAGAATTTCACATCATAGTTCCCTTTACTGCACAATGCAGTAAGCCTAGAACTGGTCATTTGCTTCTATCCATGTTGTTTTCTTTTCAAAGAGATATTTCTCATCAACAACACTAACAATAAAAAGCACTTGTATGTAGCTGTTGATGCTTCATACCTCAGATTCTCTTCTGTCGAATTTGAGGGTCCCATCAGATATTTCGCGCCAGTAAAACCAAGATTCCTCCCTTAAATTCTTGTGCTTCTCTAGCTTCATATCAATTAGTGCGTTTACATTGCTCTGTGCAGTGAACAAGATACAGCAGTTAGTTTATTGCCAAAAGGCCAACTCCGCAGCAGTTTTTTCTTTTTACCCATATTAATCCACAGGAAAGAGTCAATATTGCATCAAGAAGGTTAACCAAAGATTCAAATTTATTAATTACCTTAACATATACTGGTTACAATGTAATTTTGTTTATCATACTTAATCTATACTCTGAAATATGTTTGACCATCAGGTTACACTTAAATTCTAAAGTTAGACAATCATTGTATTTATGGAAGAGGCAAAAAAAAAAAAAAAAAAGAAAACATCTGGACACCTACAATTATTAACGAATAGCAGAGCAATTTTCAACCCACGAGGCCAAAATATTGATTGACAGGTGTACCCCACAGATAGAACTACTGAAGGTCATTGCAGAGTTTATGCCAACATGCAAACCAACAATTGGGAACAAACAATAGTTCCATTTATCTCACCTTGTATTCTTCACTGGTCATTTCATTCAGTTTTGTCTCAAACATCTTGAGAAACGCTTCAACTCTCGAATCAATGCCACCAGGACCCTGCAAAACTCATCGTAACGAAGTTTAGGCGAGGCTACACAAAAAATACAATAAAAGAAAAAAGAGAGAACAGCTTTTATGTACCTTTACCGTTGACTGGATAATAACCTGCACTCCATAAATACCACAATAATTTCTACAATGGCAGAAGTTAGGAAAATTACATATAAAAATAAGAGAGGAACACATTATCAGAAGAGTGAAGGCAACAAATATTTAATTACCTCTGTATGAGTGCAGTAATGTACCCAAGTTGCTCAACCGATCTAAGCTGGTGGAATGCTGGTTGCTTTGCAATAAGAGCAAAGAGCTGAAGTTTCACATTTAGCATGAAATCATCTCGATGAACCTAAATATGTAGAACTAACGTTTATCAGAACCTCCATGGACTTCAAATAGTTCAACCATTAAGATTAAATACCCAAGCCATCGAGTTAATAGGTCAGTTGGTCCGAAGATAGCATTTTATTCTAAGTTGGTTCCCCTATTTGGTCAATGCAATGCCTATTATTTCCAAATTTCCCACATTGGAGCTCAGAACCCAAATCACTTTTGAACAAGTGGTTATGTGAGCCTCACATTGCCGCTTAATAGCTTATGCCTCTATTTTTTATGGCCAGTGATGTGGCAAAAAAAGTAATTTTATTTAATTTTTGATATTATTATTTTTCCACTCTTCTTCTACCTCTATATTTGAACAATGACAGATGCCCACCATCCCCTCCAGCGGAGGAGAGCAGGGAACTCAGGGGTTTGGCAACTCTCCTCCCCATCCCCTATTTTGCAAGTTTGGTGACTCGCCTCTATTTTATCCACTATTTTATTCCATTGTATTACATCCTCTTCTCTCCTTTGAGGGCCGGGCTGGGGTTTTGCGAGACCTGATGGTCAAATGAAGATCTGAATTTTTCATTTAAGAAAAAAGTCTGGGTGGGCCACAAGCCCAGCCACCTAGATCAAACGTCTGGGCCCAAGGACAGGCATTTGGAGGTGCCTAGGCTGCCTATGCTGGAAAGATATTTTTCCAAGCATCCCTCAGATTAGATTATAAAAGGAGAAAAGCATTTTGGTGGAGCTAATTGGAATAGAATAATTAACTCTATGATAGGAGTTATAAAGTCTGCACAACCAAACGGTAAGAAGTATTGTAACATATAACACAAAAAAAAATGAACATTACACAATTCCAAACTTTATAAAGACATGATATTAACATTACCTGAATGTAGTGGACTAATGCAGAATTCTCATCACTTGGATTTAGACCTTTTGCAGGGTAGAAATAACTCGCACCCCTATTGAGTTTGACAACTCTATTAGTTAATTGCTGTGAAGAGAACAAAGGGTTGCATACAGGGCTTTGGCCCTTAAAGAAAACATCTTCAATATGCTGGATTATTGACTCTGCTTCTTGAGGTTCAATGTTTCCTGGAAGGGCCACAATGTAATGACATTGAAAAATCAAAAACATACTCAGAAGGAATTATTGATAAATGATTAAAATTTAATAACCTGCTACATAAGACTCTAAGACAGCTCTTGAGAGCATTATGGGAGTAAATTTGGCAAGATCATTGGCTTCAAGATGTGGAAGAACTTCTAGTTCTTCCATCCAAGGCCATCTGCGATCCTTCAGTATTAATGAACAATAGTACATGGCCTGCTGATATGGCTGTTGAAACTTGACGTTTTGATAGTCCTTCAGCACCATTTCCTGATGCAAAATATGTAACAATTTATATTTAAAAGCAGTTTGCAGATATATTCCTTCTTTTAATGAAACTTATGTTCCCAATGACTTGAGAGAGAGAGAGAGAGCAACTGATAAAAATGCTAAGGTGAAAAACATATCCTTTGCATATAGCTAACAACTTCAGAAAAGTCAAACTCAAAAAACAGCATGTGCATACATAATCGTACTAGCTAATGTCAACAGAGCCATGAATATTCTCATTTCTTTATTCAAGACTTGCAACATGAAATGTCAGAGACTCCACTCCGCCAGAAATTCTGACATCTAAATGACCAACCAGTCAACATCTTAAAATGATGAAAAACGATTCCAGAAGAAGGCAACTTTAACTGGAAAATGAGAAAAAAAAAATTAATGGTGCACACAGAAAAATTTAAAATATATTTCATGAAAGAAAGCACTGAAAAAGTTAGTACTTCTGAGAGGTACATGAACACAATCTCACTTGTAGGAATCAAAAGCTAACCACCCTCCTGGGAGTTACCAAAAATCTAGAGATATCACATAATTTCTTTCATGGAATATTGCCAGAAAAAGTTAGTTTAAATTCAGAATGGGTTGTAATTTTATAAAAAAAACTATGCAAAATTTAGACCTGACGGACAAATACAAGTATGCTGCAATATATTCTAATACAGAGATGAAAGTACATTAAAATAATTCAAATTTTCCAACAGAAGAACAACAATATCACATTGAGATACACGAGGCTAGTGGTCCATGGAAGTATGATAACATATTACAAACAGCCAAAGTTCCCCCTTAACAAAAATACGGTTACTCAGGAAAACAAGGTTTTAAAAGGTCAGATTTGTGTGGTGTATTAGCAGCATTTTAGTTTCAATTATTAACACAGACAGGAAAAGAATTTTATTTAAATGTTCCCCAATTTATCAATGCCTGAAATTTCTGGTTTGCGATAGACTCACTAGAAGATTTATGAGAAAAAAAGTTAGGCAAAAATTAGTATAGTCCTACAGCCCTGATGTTACCACAGCGAAATTACAAAATGGAGATTAAATCATGGTTTTAAAAAGCGGCCGCTACGGTGCGTAGCTGTATCGGCGCGACCCAATACCACTACGCCCCGCTTAAGCGTTTTGAACCCGATTCACGGCCGTAGCGGCCGCGACGCCCGCTACGGCCGCTACGGCCAGATTAATTTTATGTTTAATAGCGCACTTAAATTTATCTAAAATCTAAAAGTCATATGTATCAACGTTTACTTGATAAATAGGGTGGGTCAAAATAGTCTAAAAATCATTTATAACATTTTTACAAACTTAAAATGTGAAAAAACAAGTGTCGTGCGCCGTGCCTCATAATTCACGTCCGTTACGCCCGCGTCCCGTTACAAAACTCCCGTTACGCCCGCGTCCCGTTACACTCGCGACCGTTATGCGACGGCGGCCGCGACCGCTATTTAAAACCATGGATTAAATAAAACAATGAAAATTGAAACTAACGCTATCTACTATACAGCAGAAAATTTATACACACCAATACATCAATAGAAGAACGTGTGCTATGGAAATGGACCTAGAGCAAGTTTTCTGAGTACCAGGTAAAGAGGCTGAATAAGTAGCTGTATAATAAGTACACCGCAGACTGTCTAGAAAATTCTATATGAAAGAATTCAACTTCAACTAATTTGAAAGCCTAATAATCTCTACTACTAAAAAGAGGCTGGGGGGAGAGGGGGGGGGGGGGGGTGGCAATTATTTTCCATCAATCAATCATCTCAGCTCCTCAATGCCTAAAATACCCTCATTTTTCCTTTAAAATCTAAAGAAAAACCCCACAGTACACGCAACATAAAAGGGTACAATACTAAGTCTCCACTCCACTATTCTTTCCATTCCCCACTTCTCTCAACCCTACAAGCTACCTACTTTTTTATCAGTTTCTAATATAAACTTTTTATGATTATTTACTTTCAAATATTTAAAACTTTTTTATGAAAATTAAACTAGTAAAAGAGTTGTTAAGCATGCACGACAGACTGAAATTATTCAGGTGCATCAGAAACATTACCTTGATCACACAAAACCTATCAGGTTTCACTTGGAATTTTGCAATTTTATCTACTACAGTTTCCAACAAGATCCTCAATTTGTGATTGTAACCGACCACAGTGACCTGGAAATGGACAAATAAACCAACAAATTAAAAAATTTATCGCTTCATCATGCAAATATGGATATGTCAGTGAGAGCGATCGCCACAGTGAAAGAAAAAATAACATGATTAGGGGTGTGCAGGCTGCACAAACGACTTAGTGTAATTTTTTTTCCCAAACTGACCCAATTCAGGCAGGTTGGAGGAAAACCAACCTGCTTGAGGTGGGTTACGGTGAGTTGATTCAGTCAGGTGAGGTGGTTTGGGCGGATCAATTTTCAGAGTTGAGCATTTTCCTAAAAAATCATTTCCTGACAAAAATACTCATTTACTACGACTAACATTCAAGAATAATGTCTCAAACAAATAGAAATTGAGGAAACCACCAGAGATAATGTATCTAACATATAGAAATTAACGAACCATAACAAGTGATGTTTCCCATGTACAAAAATTATTGAAACATACATGTGTACGTACGCACGTGGAAAAAGAAACATGCAATTAGCTATAGCACTATCTTGTGATGTTAAAAGAGGGGGAAAAAAAGAGGTAAACTCAAAACGACGTCATTTTAGTTCTTTTTTTTTTATCCTTTTTGTATGTGTGGTAGCAAAGTTAATGCCTGTATATATACACAATCTTATAAAAAAATAAAAGGTGGGAGGGTTGGGTCAATTTAAACTGGTTTCATAAAAAATTAGACCGCCCCACTTCTTTCAGTTTTGAATCGGTTTGATTTTGGATCGGATTTTCAATTTTTCAAGTCGGCCAGATTTTTTGCTCACCCCTACACCTGAGGTCCTCAGTATACAAAGGATTATTTCAGCAGAACTACTTAAAGCTCATCCACTTTAGTTGTTTATTAACTCTCCTAAAATATGTCCTCCCGAGGGAGTACTGATATTCACATTCACTTCTGGGAGGATACTAGAAGGGGCGGTATTCATTACCTTCTTTCCCCATATTTTGAGCACCTACTGTCTTATGTTTAAGATTGAACTCAGGCATGTAAATAGGTCGGATCTGGGTTGAACAATGCGAACCAGACCCAGACCCATTTAAGATTTGCTGAACCAGACCCAGGCCCAGACCTCCCAAGCCCGTGGGACGCTGTTCTAGACTCAAATCTGGTAGACCCAATGCATAAATGGGTTTGTATCAGCAGGCCATGTACTATTGTTCGAAAAATGTCTTTTAAATGGAGAGAAATCAAACACAACCACAAATTGAATTTCTACCAGCACATGTAAGAGTCCAATATGAGCTTTTACAGTTTCTTGAATTCATCCGGGTGGGAGTGAAAGTCGAAAACCGATGAGTTTGAGAGCAACAGCGGATGATGCACTACCGGCTGCGGCAGCAGCGAAGATCCATATTCTGGTGGGCATGGATTGGTGTATGCTCAACAAGTCCGAACTCTTCTTCCTCGGCTCCCACCTCTTTTCTGGCATACGGTCTACCCCGTCGTTGTCCTCAAAACTCCATCGAAAATGACACAAGTTCCTCACCTCTTCCAACGAGAAAAATGTCCAGTGCTCTAAAAATCAAAAGGGGCCAGCCCGCAGAACCGTTTGCTCCACAAGTATATTAGTGGAGGATCTAAGCTTGAACCCGTAGAAATGGGGTGAGTCTGGACCCTTTTAAAATTTCCGAGTCCAGGTACAGGTCCATCGCGACCCAACCTAGAACTGTCCCACTGATAGGCCTAAACAGAAGCACTGGCAGAAAAGACGTGGTATTGGTGATATTTGCCTTATGCGTGCAAATAAAATCAGATCTTCCTCGTGACAGAGGGGAAAAGAAAAAAAGAACTAAAAGACCCCTGATTTGTATATGGTCCTAACTCCTAACCTTCAGCATTGTCGTATAAAACTGTTTTCATCATAAACTTGAATTTGTCAATTTTAGTGGACAATGCACAACAATAGCTATAGCATCATATAAAACCTACTGCCTTCCGAAAATCCTAACATGCTAGAAGCTAAAACCTCTCTTAAATTTATCCTTACTGACATCAGGTATGAAAGCTTCAAATTCGTGGATATTGTTAAACATAAAGTTTTGAAGTTCTTGAACTTTCTAACATCTCAATACCCTTTATAGGGAAGCAAGTGTGATGCAACAAAACTGATCTATCATTGTATGTAGCTTTTAAATGAAAAGGTTTCTAAACAGCAATGCAAAAGGCGACAGCTTGAATATCACAAATGTAGAATGACCCAGCAAGGTTTATCCATTGTTGTAGATAAGCTTAAACTTATAGTATAGCTTATCTGATTCTTTCCTTGCAGAAAGCACAATGATACTAAGGTTGAAATTTTGACGTAGGACAATAATGGGACCAACTTGCTTAAGTATTTAAGTAATTTTTCGGATTTTTATTTGCAAAAAATTTATTTATTTGCCTCTGAGTCTTTTGGGAAACATGTTAGCTAAAATAGAGTCCTAATATGATACCATATATGGTAGAGTACTTTTAGGAATGTTTTCTCAAGTGATTAGGGTTTTCTAGAGCCTATAAATGAGGCTTATTGTATTTGGACGAAAATCAATGAATTTTATATGAAACTTTGAGATTTTTTTTTCCATTTTTTGGTGGATTCTAGAACTCCCTTCCATGGATTCGGAAGAAACCCTGTGGATTCAAGTATTATCATGCTTTCTGTTCGCATCAAATTTGAACCAAACAGCTCCAGGTTAAGAAGAGCCTGAGTAAATTTTGGTAGAATTTTATCCAAAATGACATGGCCAGCATACTAAAAAATCAACTTGAGTATGGTACTCTTACAAAATCGACAAGAAGAGTCAAATGGATATAATTACCATCAGACAGGATTTATTTTGAGCAACCAAATACCATCAAAGAGGATTAACAGGAACATAACGAAAAACAAAAGTTACCTCAAAACCACCATCTTCGTGGCTAATGGCATAATAAAGACCAGCAATCTCAGCATAGTAAGCTGAAAGATACAAAAGTATAATGTCTTTTAAAATACGATGAACCAAGAAAAATCATGCATCATTAAGCCATACTGTTCCTCGATCAAATTTAGAACTACTATAAAGAAATTTAATACAAGAAGAGAAAGTCTGTCTCACAACAGCATATGAACCACAGCTCAAGGGATGTATAGAAATAGAGGCCAAGGAAAACATCATGCATTATCAAGCCGTACAGTTTCTCAGCCAATTTTGAACTACTGTAAAGAATTTTAATGTAAGAAAGGTCATTTTTTTATACAACAGCTTACCATATTCATTCAAGTAATCCATTAACAGCCGTGTAAAAATCTCAGTAAGAACTTCCGATTCAGGGGAGTTGCTAGCATAAGGACAGTTGAAATATATTTTCACATATGCCTTGGGAGTGGAGAACATTGTATTGGGCTTGTACCATAACGTCGAAAAGGATGATTTCCTCAGCAAAACTGGATACTTAACCTGTTATAGAAGTCAATTGCACCAGAAGAGTTACCTTTCTAGGAACTAGTGATCACAATAAGCAATATTATAGTACCTTCTCGGTGACATCCTTCAGTGACAAATTAGTGGGAATGAACACATTAGGTACTGGCAGGTGTAGATTTACATCAGGCGCCGCTAACATCCATTGCTGAGAAAAGATAAAGTGAAAATCACCAAGGTTTTTCAATCAATATGATGTAACTGACAAATGAAACCTACACATTCCTCAAGAAGCAACAAACGGAAAATAAAGTCCACAAAATATTTCACAATTTGAAGATGATTCTATGCTAGAAACCGCATTACAGATGATGACAAGCAATAACAAACCTCAATCAATGAACCAGTGACTTTCTCGATGGAGTATGCAGTACCATACCATGGCTCAACCATGTCAGTAACTCCTTCAAATTCCTTTGACTCCCAAAATATTCTGTTGCGTGAATAAGCATTAGAAGACTAGATTTCTCTTTTTTTTTAAAAAGGCGTAAGAAGCTTGGTTGTCAAAAAAGCAAAACAAGCACACTGCAAAAAGAGAACAGCCAATGGTGGATTATTTTATAAGAAACAACTAATGCATAACTGCCTACATAATTTTTCAAAGAGCCGGAAAGACAGAAATGTCCTAAACAAACAGACTCAACTTACATATTGTAGAAATCCTCAATAACCTTTTTGAGAAACCAGTTGTAAGGCCAACAAGGAAAAATAATGTTGGATGCATAAAGCACTAAATCATTTGAAAAATCATATAAAGTGCATTTGTATTCTGCTTGAACCACAATAACGAGAAAAAGTAATTCAGTTGAGTAATTAAAGTTGATATTTTTATTAAATTGATATTATTGTATTCTCTTTGGCATATAGAGTAAAAATGGCAAAATGGTGTATTTTTGGCAATTCTATGGAATAATAAAATTGAAAAGCAAATCAATGGAAGGAAAGGAAAGAAATAGAAGATGAACTTACTTGGAGAAAAAGGAGAAGAAGAAAAGGAAAGTAATTACGTAGAAAAGAATGAAAGAAGGAAAAAAAGAAAAGAAAAGAAAATGAAAGATTTAAACAAAGACTATTATTTTATTTTTATTTCCTTTCATCCCTACTAGCCCATACCCTTGTCTCACTTATAAAATAAGGGTCTCTCCTTCTCTCAAATGACTCACCAATGACTCCCTCGCCTACCACCAAACTCTATCTCTCTCTCTCTCAATCCGAAGCATCACCCGTCGTTTGTAATGCTGTTGTCCAACCCGTCCAAATCATAGCTAAGGTCTCTATTCACTTTTGGGTTTTAGATGATAATTTTATTTGATTGATGATATTTAATTAATAAATCTTTGGAATTTGTTTGTAATTGAATCCTTGATGTTGACACTGAATTGATTGAGCCTTATTGCTATATTTATTAAGGATTATAGTTTGTGTGATTTTATTAATTCTTTTCAAGCATTAGTACAATATTGTGTGAGGATTCTTGCAATGATAATCTCTAAGTAACTAAACTAAGTTTTGGTAAAATAAATTATACCTAGGTTAATTCACACAATTTTTCTAAATCCCATTAGCCTTATAGCTTTAATGGATTAATTACATGCATATTCAAATCAATCACTTTAAAGTAGATTTGAACCCCAAAAGTGGATTTTTCAACCCGTAGTTTTCTCCATTAAATCTTTTGATCTCTTTTGAATTCTTTTTAGATAATTTTTTTTAGCTTTAAAAACAAACACAACTCAGCCTTAGATTTCTTGTGAGACGATACTCTACTTGTTGCTTTACTAGGTAACATGGTAATTTTATTTCATTATTTTTTATTCGAAAACGAACAATCACGTACATCCAATCAATTCTAAACCACAGAGAAGAGAAAAATACAATTTCCTCAGGAGATTTTAACTTCAGCCCATCTAGAGAAAACAAGACTTACCAAACATGCAAATAACATAGTGGTGCACCACACTCGCACAAACACACATATTTTATACTCAATGATAAGAACTACTATTAGGGTCCTGATATGGGAATATTCTCAGCACACCCCCTCACCGTGGCATTGTTTGAGTCAAACATGTAGACAATAAATACAAGGTGATGTGGAGCACGTGTGGCAACATTTAAGCCAAACACACGTAAATAGCCTGCTTTGATACCAAGATGAAGTTTAGGGGTTTCCATCCCAAAACCAATTGCCCATGAGTTGGGTGGCTTCAAGATCGTATTTATTAATTTGTTAGGCTTTGGGTTCCTGATGCGGGATAATATTCTCAACAAAAATAGTAGTAGTATAAAATTCCGTTACCTGACAGTGTTTGGAGTAAACTCATTCAACACCTTTTGGATAACGTCTGGGGAAAACTTAGAAGGCAAGGATGATCGCAGTAACCAATCTCTTGGGGGATAAAACTGAAAATATAAACTCAAATAATTTTGCAGCAACTATTAGCATCTGCTCCCTGATTTAAAGGCTGTTATATAAATTCAATACAATTCAACTTAAAAAGAGAGATTCAATGTAATTATGAACCTCAATTTTTCTAGAAATCAATCGTAGAGAAAGAATTGGAGAGTATTGGAAACGACTCATTGGCCTAATTTGAGTATCGATGCTTCCTAGATTATAGTCAAAGAGCACTAACCAAGATAGGAAACATCAATTTAAAAATAAAAGATTTCTAAAAGTAGTAAGGATCTTAGTAATAAAGATCCTAATTTGAAAATTTTAATAAAGCTAATATCTAATAAGATTGGAAATAAATAATAGGAAACAAAATATAATGTTGTTACTCATCTCCCCCACCCCCCTTCTTTTTCGTTGCATATTTAACTAGCAGATTTCTTTAGCTAGGCCTTTTCATTCAGATAACTTATTGCTTACTAGAAAAAGAGATGACTGATAATTTTTCTTTCTTTCTCTCTTTTTTTTTTTTTTTTTTTTTTTTTTTTTTGAGAGGAAAGAAGGAGGGAGGGAGCCGGGGGAGGGGGCGCCTTCTATCCTGGGTGCATGAATTGTGAGAAATTAAGTTTTCTAAATTTCACAACATTTTGGACGCAATGCTTTTGGATTTTTTTTTTTTTTTTTGGCTCTTGTATACAAATTGTTGGTTAGCCTAGCGATGCATTGATTTGTTTATGAAATTATCGCATGGATCCACTTAGGGGTGGCAATGGGCAAGTGTATACTCGTTTACCGTCCCTAATTTTTAAGGATAAGGATAACGGTAAGGATTTTTACCCGTTTAAGTAAAAAGGCACGATATTTTTACCCATTTCACTAAAAGGGTAGGGTAAAGGTAAAGGATTTGTTTCACCTGTTTACTTGAGGGTATTTTAGTAAATACATATACATATATATTATTTATATAAATATACAAGTACATACAATATATAAATCTAATGAATATATATCGCCAATCTTTAACATTTCAATCTTGTCATGGATTTTAATTTCCAAAACCTATCTTTATTGGGTTCATAATACTTTATTTAAATTATTTATATTGTAAGAACTTATTTAGATACATTAACTATTATTACTTTGGATAAATTTAGATTTGTAGCATTTTTATAGGATTTTTTTTAAAAAAAAAGAAACCCTTACCCTTACCCTAACAACCATGAAAGTTTTACCCTTACCCTAATAAGTAAAATAAAAAATACAATTACCATACTCGCTGCTACCCCCACTTATTACTAATGAACAAATGGTACAAAACTAATTCCTAGCAGGCTGAAATTAAAAATGACTATTAATTACCTGCATATCTGATGCGACATTAACTGTATAATCAATAGGAGGGATTTTATCCTGATAATGGAAACCTGTCTCGCAAATTGTTGAAAGCTTCATTCACACATAAAAACAGTGCAAAGTCTCAGAATAATAATAAGAAAGACAACCTTCGTTTCTATATACGCTAAATGAGAATAAATCCTAACAGATGACTAGATGATAACTCAAATGCTCAAAAAAAAAAAAAAAAGACAGTTTGGGTTTTTACAACCCAATGGAAATGTGTTATGATGCACCAATCCAAATTCCAATACGAGATACACCCAATTAGTTTGAATAATGTTGCCAGCAAAAAACAATGACATTTATTTCTAGCTTATTTGTTCCTAAAGAAATTCAACTGCTCTTTGATAAATGGAAAATTGACAACAATTTAAAATGAAGATTTTATGCAGGAAGGAATGAAATGACAAAGACTAAAACAATCTGATGTGAAGAGTTTCCTTGTCTGTTTTCATATTTTAGAAATAAATGTAATGAATACTGGTCATATAGATGGACGTGATGGCTGACGCCCCAATTTGCAAACTAATCAGAAAGACAAACAACCTCACAGGTCTCATTTGACAAAAATACTGCCCAGTGACATCAGTAACATCCTCTAAAATGTTTTTCAAATTATACAAAACCGACTTATTCAGCTGAAGTCAAGTATTTGAAATTAAGTGAAGCTTTTGCAAGTGCAGCCACCAGAATTAGAAATAGCGTTGTCAATGTGTGTGCTTGTGGCCACACGAAGGCACACCTACATGCAGACACACATCAATACCTCATCGAATATCCATTTGTGAACACCAGACTTCTGTAAGAGATTAATGTATTTGAACACCAACGCAATGATATCTTGCACGTGCTCTGTAATATAGTTCATGAGGATCAATTTTAACATACATATGCAAATAGCATGATTATTAGAAACTATGCCTTTCCAACATAAAAAATGTAAGTAAACTTTACATAATTTCAAAAAATAAAAAAATAAGATTAACCCAAAGAAAAGAAGTTATAAATACTACTAACCATGCCCAGTATCAGTGAGATCAATTATCACTTTGAAAAAAGAAAATTCTAAAGTTGAATCGCTTTCACCTGCAGACAAACTCGTTGCCCATCCTGTGCATTTATATAAGAGTAATTAGAAAATTTATCAAGGTAAAAAAGTGATACAGGATGAACTTTAAAAATGGGATATGCTAACATGGAGAGGCCTATATAAATGGCCAAGAAAAGTGTCACTATTATGAAAAAAGGCAAAGCCAGTGATCATGAACCTTTATAATTATTGAAAATGAGTGCTAAAATGGAAAGGTCTGTATACATATTGCCAAGAAACACCTCATTTACAGAACAAAGGAACAAAATTTATGAACCACCCTTATGAAATTGATTGGCAAGGCAACGTCGGTAATTATGAATCTTTTAACTATTATCATTATTATTTTTTCAATTGGTAAATATGCACAGAAACATAGACCCACACAATCTACCAACTACAAGGGGTTGAACCCTTGTCCTTACCCAGCATCAAAGTATCAACTTTTAATGTACAAGCTGGTGCTATCAGGCTAGGAGGCAACATATGGTAATATTTTAATATGATGGTCAGCTCATTAAGATTTGTTTTGTTGAAATTTTCCAAAGATGTTTTAGCATAAATGCTCACGCATGCGCACTCTCATGCTCCTGCTAGGCACTAGATAAACAGTGTTCTGAAGCCAATAAAGCATACAAAGAGTTCATTCACAGTAATCATATGAACAGAACACAAATAACATCCTCAAAGGCAGCTTGTCAAGGTATGGTTATTCAAAACATCATGGATTCAACCCCGTCAGAAATTCTTCAGTCGGCCAAGATCTCAACTTTTCAGTTCATGCGATGAAATCACCTAGCGTTTTCAAATTGTAGAATAAAGACCCTTCTCCTTCATGACCAATAAGGTGACCCAAATACCGGCTTGGACCTTCCTTGTAATAATGTATGCCTGGAGTAATTGGCCACATAATTCTCAATTTGTGACCTTGTTTTATTGGGACAGCTTTCACTAGAACCTGGAACAATGTAAAACAAGGGACAGCAAGAGAATAAAATTGCCAGATGTTTAAACCCCATTCAGCCATTTATATCTTGAAAAATTTTATAAACCTTTGTGCCTTGGCATGAAGAACTAAAACATTAGCATGAATACCTGAAGATGTTCTGGTGTGCAGGGCAGACCAGAAAAGCACACATGGCTTCGATCAGCATTTCGGATGTCTTGGAATTTACATTCCACCAAGCTTTGAACTTTATCTAGGCTGTCTGAAAAAAATTCTCATCGAAGAATTATTTTTAAGTAGCAAAATCATGTAATAAAGGGTCATAAAAATTAATTTAGCTACCCACCTTTTGCATATATAACTAGATGCATCAGGTTGGCTGAATAATTATCTTGATAAAACTTTATAAGCTCCATTCTTGTATCCAGTCCCTTTTCTTTTGGTCGAACCTCCAAAGTATCCCAATTACCTAAGAGTGTCAATTTTTTGTCATATAATCATATTATGATAATTACATGAAAATTAAACAGCACTAAAGAATTACCACATTAACTTGAAAGATGAGAATACGAAAGTAAGGATGTTTGGAAGTGTTGTGGGCACCCGCAAAATGAGTTAGAATCACAAAGCTCAACAGAAAGGTGAATTTCTCATTCCAGAAAGGGAGGAGAGAATAGGGTCAAAATTTCTCAAAATAATCTAACACTTCAAAAGACGGAGTTAGATGGGGTGAGAAGAAGCAATCACCCATTGAAGGATATGGTAGTTAATACGGTCTCACTAAGCTTTATTTGAAGCTTGTCCTTCATCCTTGTACAAACAGGAATGTTGGAAATTGAATTTTAAATTTGATGTAGGTTGAAAATAACTTTGGTTAGTCTGGCCTAGAACACCCCAGCAAGCTATCTTATTATCTACAACTTCTAAAGGATCAATATAAATGCTAATTGTCTGAGGTGAAAAAACAACAACGAAGGAAAAAAAGGAAGTGCTTCAGATGCCTACCTGTGCTGAATTTATGATAAGGATGATTATCTGAACACAGATGCTTCTGAAGCTGCAACAAAAATTCCAAGCAGACAAAACAGTTATCGATTTGCTTCTAAAAAAAACTAATGTGGGTCAGACACTGCTATCAACAAAACTGTTCCATAGTAATGGAGTAAACCATTGGAGTACCCTCATCAGGGGTATCAGCGCACTGGGATCATCAATCTGGCTCGTCTGCATTTAGGGCGATAAATGAACTCTGTATTTTGCTGTTGGAGGGGCAACATGTGTATTTTGAAAATCTTATCCATCCATTTAAGCTTAAAACTTGCCAAATCTGTTCAAAACTAAACTTTCCAAAATATTGTAGTTTGCAAAATGGTAAGTTTTAAACTTGAGTGGATGGGGTAAGATTTTCGAAGTATACATGGTGACCATCCAATGGCCAATTGCAGAATATATTTCCTGCCCTATATGCAGACAAACTCGACTGCTGGGATCATACCCAAGATGAAGGCAACAACTGAATTTAATAAAAGATAAAACCAATCACATTCCCTTAAATTTTACAGTTCACATTTCAAAATTTTAAAGAGCACCCTCGTAAGAATGGAAGAAAATAAATGCCCAAGAACATCTAAGAAAAAACTCTTAAGTTCCTAAACTATCATTTGGCTCGGGATTCTGCACCCTTTCCCTTGTCAATCGGCTTCTCCCAGTCGGAACGATCAGGTAGAAGATTCATACTGTTCTAAATACCATGCATTGCCATTCACTGCCGCAGACTTTTGCAACATCGTAGCCTGCTCCAGTCAGCACACATAACATGGAACTTACCAAAATCCTTTTTGATGGGTTTTAGATAAGGCCCTCCTCTTCTGTTTAATTTTTGGCAAATTTAGTGATTATGAGCAGTGGATCATGCTCTAAAATATGTTTTATACAGCCCTTAAGGAAACTCAATTTTAGAGAGACTCCTAGGATTTGCTATCCTCTTTGATTCACCAATCATAGTTTAAACAGTAATTTTGACAACCTTGCACCATGACTTAATTGCTAGAGGAAGATCAAGGAGAAGTTTCCAGACCTCCTGCACAAAGAGAGCCCTCACCATCAAGCTACACCCCTCGGTAATATGTATAACATTAATAGACTACTACAAAAGGCACCACCCTTAAGGAAGGGAGAATGAAAAGAATAAAGCTTCTCAATAAAATGGCATCGCAATTTCTTCTAAAAGCTATACAATACATCAACAATAAGAGTAGTAAAAAATTTGCAGAACTCTTTGACCACTTCAAGATTTAGCTCAAATTTTCTTTTAAACCACGCGTCGAGACTTAGGATTCCAATCACAGATCTTCAATCCTAAACTAGCTAGCATGTGCAGGAAACACTGGAGTAACTGATACCTGGTTCATCCTCCGAGCATCCGACAGCAAATTTTTCTGATTCTCTGAGAGAGAGAGAAAAAGAGAGAGAGAGAGAGAGAGAGAGAGAGAGAGTCACTCAAATGCAGAAAAGGTTGAAAATTAAGTACCAGAACAGAACAACCAACCAGAATCAACAGCTTTAATTTCCCTCATGGTTGCGTCGGCTGACATCAACGGTTTTATAAAGAACTGTGCAAATCTGAAGAGTAAACCAAATGAAAATTTTCAATATTGCACATATTAAGGAATATATATAAGGGAATGCAGGGACCTTCTTCGCTATGAATGGGTGGGGGAGCATGGAGACTGTGAAAAGGGAAAGCACAACTACCTGTCCAAGGCCTCTTCAAAACAATCCGCATTAACATCAAAGTGATAATTAGTGTGCACAGAAGATGTGAAAGCATTGGTACTACCTCCATGCTGAAAATCCATAAGGACAATCTAATCAATAAGCGCACAAGCAGTAAAAAAATACAATGCCTACTTGTTATGTAGAAAAACAAAAAAACTCACAAATAACTCATGTTCCAAAACGTTTTTTTTTTTTTTTTTTTTTTGGCTTTGGATCAGCAAAATCTTCTTCAAAGAAAGGCAGCAAGGGATGCCAACCCATTACAAAGCAAGGTTTACAATAAGGTCAGAGCTCACACTCCAAAACTAGAAACTACAAGGATTCGAATGCTGAATACCCAGCCTTAAAGGTATAAGATACACATTGGTACCAATAGACTAGATAAATAGTACAGTGAAAATAATGGAAGCATGTCTTCTGCGTGATAAACGCACCTGATAGACAGACTTGCAGGTTAACCCCCCCGCTTCCCAGAAAAGAAAAGTTTTAATAATGATTATAAGGAGAAAACCAGTGTTTTTAACACTTCCTTCCACCCTCAAAGTCTTAAGTTACGCCCAAAAAGCTTTCAGATTGAATCAGAATTAATGGCTATAAAGTTCCCTGCTTTAGTACAATCCCGCAAATTTAAAATCTAATTCATAACAGTTTGGCTTGCCTGCCCAGGGAAACTTATCTAAGGCAAGTCATGCAAAGATGTTTTAGTCTAGCCATAGTTGAGCTATCTCTTGAATTCTTTAGTTTCCCGTCTCTTGAGAAACAGAAGGGAATGTATATATATGATGGCTTGAGCACGTGATTTTAAATTTTGGAGGGGCATTATGTCATATTACCAGAGGCGTATGCTTTTTCAATTTTGATTTTGTATATATAGTAACATCTTTACTTCATAACACTCCTGCATATTTTTTGCGGCTGGACCTTAATTCTTTTGAATGAAATAATTATCTATCATGAAAATAATAATGCTGGCTTCCGTGCTTGTTTCACCATTAGTAACAAAAAGGTAATAAAATTAATTAACAAACATATGTGGAATCTCTCTTAGAAAGAAAATCATCGCCAGCAACAGATGTAGAGAAGACTTAAAATACCTCTGTAATGTACTTTGAGTAGCTATCTTCAAGTGGATATTTTTCACTAGCATAAAACAGCATGTGCTCTGTAAAACAGTTGCATTAAGAATCATAAGGGCAGTTGACAGATCCAAGTTGTGGCCACATCCAGAAAAAACACGGCAACAACTTTAAATAAAATACAAAGAGAAGACGCAAAAACAAAAAGAAAGAGAAAACGGGGAGGGAATTCAATGATATAAAATAGAAAGAGAAAACACAACAACAACAAACTTATAAAAATTTACAGAAGTACAAGAAAATCATAGAGATTCCCCAAAGACCACTATGGGATTGTCCAGCGGGACCGGTTAGCCATGATTATGTATACTTTCTCTATAGCATGGTTTTGGTTTTTCATTTCCTTTTCCAGAAGATCCCCATCGTCTATTTTTACATCCTTCTCTAATAAGATCACATTTGATTGTCAAAAATATATATTCATTGAACCACAATTAGAACTAGGCACCAACAAGCATCAAAATATCAGAAAAGTAATAATAAGTGGAAAAAAAATCATCACGTATGGAGACAAATATGAATTATGAGAAAAATTCCCACTATAACAAGTGGTTCAAGTGCTGATCGTTAGGACCAGGGGCTTCCATACAACTTGTAATTGATAATATAAGTAAAAGCAATTCATATTCCATTACAAGCATTCATAGTACACATGAAATTCAGACAAAACATTTTAAAAAAAAAAAAGGAAATGAAACCAAAGGCACCAGACATCAAAGTTACCTACTATTAGTTGGACAAAAGGCCCAGCACGTGCTACCTCAATGACGCGCCATTAATCATGAGACAGTTGTTTTTTTGATGGGTAAATACCCACACAACCTCCAGCGAAAGGGATTCGAACCCTGACCACTACTACTGAGGGCATGTTGATTGCATAAATATTTACCAATAAAATCAACAACAGACAAAAACCAGAAGAATACCTAGAAAATGAGCGAGACCCTCCAAGCCATCAGGATCACTGAAAGATCCGACACTAACGTCCATGGATGCGGCGGCCTGAGACGTAAACCGTAATCAGAACATAAAACCCTAATAAAAACGCCAACAAAGGTGGAATCGCATAAAATTGCATCGGTAACCTTAGAGTCCCGATCTGAATCAATGAAGGGGCGACAAGATCGACCATCTCTTACCTTGTCAGTCTCAGGATCGCTAATGAGGAGTACTTCGAGGGAGTTGGGGAGGACGATCCTCCTGTACTCCCTCGTGTCCGTACAAGGCTTCACGACAACTACTTCATCCTTCCCCACCGCCATGCCTGATCTCTGAGAGAAGTTCTTACTTCCCAGTTGAGAGTGATCGGATAAACCTCCAGAGAATGGAGACAGAAGTTTGAATGAAATATACAAGGAGAAAAATCGCCGACGACCAAACGAGGACTTGTGAGATGGTGGGGTAAGCCGTTGATGGGCGCATTCAAGAATATTACCGTTACAGCCTAACAAAAAACAAAAAGAAAGAAAAGAAAAAATATTATGGTTACAAATTTAGAGAAATGTGAGAATCAGAATTTTATAACTAGTTTTAGAAGTAATTAGAAAATAAATGTGGGTAACATGTACTTTGAAGTTGGGATGAAAATATAAGTCCGGATTCGAATTCCTGAATTAAAAGAGTCAATAATATATGAAATCCGGATTTGAGTTCCGGAATTAAAAGAGTCAATAATATATAAAATTAGACGACCACTAGTACCGTAAAAGAAAAAAAAAAGGGTAGAGATAAATTAAAGTCAAAAGAAACTAATTACTACACTTTGCTAAATTCACAACTTCATACTCTTTTAAACTTTTTGTAATTTTTATCTATTCGAAATCATGTAATTTAGGTCGATTCACCTCTAAAATAATTTAGTTTGGTTAAAAATGATCCATATTCATTTATAAATCTCTACTATTATAAAGGCAAAGAACTTTTTGGTTCAATCAACTAAAATTAATTTTAAATTCAAACTTTAAATTTTTTACAGTTATGGAAGTTATTTCTTAACCACCAATCCCCAACTTGTCTACTATTATAAAGGCAAAGGAGACTAGTATGATAGCATTTATTTCCAAGTTGAAAAGGTAATAAATGATTTATTTCTTCAATCAACCCTATTATATATTCGAAATTACGTTTATAGCCTTTAAAAATGGTTACTCGGAGGTTAAAAACAAAGAGAGAGGGTTATAATCGTAAACTTCTTAATCCCCTTTATTCCTCTAAAAATAGTTATGTAGCAGTTATCTGTTAGAATTTAAAATTCTCCTAATATTCAGTAGTCTCCAACTTCCTCCTACAAACGCAGTCCCCCTTCAGTGATCTCTCCCCCTCGATGGTGGACTCCTCACCGCAGGATATCAAACTCACGCACGGCGGTGTTTGATTCGCCTCTTGGATTAGGTTTCCGTTCCAGAATCTGCAGGTGCTGGCTCCCCACCGCCGGTTTCCCCGCGGCTACTCCGAATCACTTTTACGACTTCGGCGCAATCGTGAGATCTGGAATGATAAGTGCTAGAAGAAGAAGAATCAGAAGAATGAATCGACGGTTTTCGATCCCTCGAACACAGATTTCCACGCCGGCAGGGCCCAGAGCGAGTCGGATTCGTCCTCCATCATCGACGTCAAGCCGGGATTTCGATCTCAACCTTCCTGTGCCGGAAACCTGCTAGATCACGTAAACATTTAATTGCATTTATACAGAAAGAAAAAAGAAAAGGGGACATAATTTCTAATAATAAAAGCATACATAGTTGACGAATTGCAGGCATTGAATTTAAGAAAGAAAGCAAAAAGGGCCGTACCCATTAGGGAAGATTTGCACCAACAAAAAGTAGGAGAAATTCTAATGAAATCCCTAACGGCGAAAGAATAATAACAACTTACTCTTGAATCAAACCCAATATCACTATTTTATGACAACGGATTCGCATAACATCATTGGAATTCGAATGTTGTTCTCTGTCTCAATGTATTGCTCAGATATTTCTTCTGCTCAATTGCTTTCACACTAAAATCACTTAAATTTTTGGCAAGTCCCATGAACTAGATTTGTTGCATTTTTTAAATTTCTAGAGTTTCTGCTTATTGGATCTATTCATAAAGGTTTATCTCTGTGTTGGATATCAAGCTGTAATCGTCCGCTGTAAGTGCTACCTCTGATGTCTTCGATTTAACCTTATTTACAGTTTCATTGCTTTACCACTGTACATTTTGTGCGTACTTATATTTATTGGATTTTTTTCGAGTTTCTATTTTTATTGCCCCAACCTCGGAAATGAAAGAGATTCCTTCAAATTAATTATACCACAAAGAATAAGATCTCTAGGCTTCCTTGATTTGTTTAATTTTTAAGCCGGTTACCCTTGCAGCTTCGTAAGCTTTGTGTTGGCACATAACTTCTCAGACTATCAATTATGTTTAAGTTTCTGTCTACTCAAAAAGGGGGGACCTTATTCATTTAAAATTTTAATGACAAATTAATAGAGATATTTGATTTCCAAAATATATAAAATATTTATATAAGGAATTTCTTTGACTATTAAAAAGAAATGAGAAACCTTATACATTTAACTCATCAATGAAAACTTCATGCGCATTTATTTCATTTACAAAATGTAAAAAAATTTATATTTACAAAATGTACCAAAAATTTATATTCGGAATTCTTACCATAAAACAAATCTTGAAAACTCATAATCATTTTGATGTATCTTCTTCAAATTTATTTTTAAATGTATAGGGAACTATGTTCAAGTTCTTCTCCAAATTATAGTGTATTCAAAACTTCCAAAACGTATGACGGTTTTTATCATGGATGCATTCATCTTTACATACTTGGTTTCATAAGAAAGTGCAATTGTTGTATTATGCTTAGTTGAGATGAGTTGTTTTTGGGAATTTTCGGACGAAGAATTAGGTCGGATTTTTTGTTTCTGTGATGTGATTTAACGTCATTGTTAACACTCGGTGATGAACTGCATAAATTAATCTTATTAGAATATATTTTTTATTTTTTATTTTGCATAGTATGATTGTTTTGTTAATGTTATTGTTGAGAAGCAATTTCCCATGTTCTTGACATGTTGGCCTTATTTTGCACGTCTGTGCCATGTCAGTGTATTTTGACATATTTCAAAGTTGGGAAAAGTATTTATACTATCCTTAAATTAATTTTTTAATATTTATTTTTCAAATTTAAACATTGTTGATCATAAACAAACAAATGCAAAAATTTCACTATGTACAAATGTCTAATCCATTGAATATAAATATTCAAAATAATTAAATAATTTAGATCTCTTTATTTGCAATATAAATAAATTTTCATTATATAATAAAATTATATAAAAATTGACATTTCATATTATTTTTTTCTTAATCTATATCTATATCTATATATCTATATACTATTATAAAGTTAAAGAATGCTTTGGTTCAATCCAACCATATATTTTTTCGGAATTTCTATTAACACCCTTAAATATTACAGTTATTTACTTGCAATTATCACATAACTGTTTCTATTTTTATCCAAACATTATAGTTATCATATAACAATTCCCATCTTTTCCCTAAATATCTTGTACAATGACTTTTGATTGTAAATGATACAAAATTTTAATTTTTAAATATCTAATTAATTTAATTTGTTTACCCATACACTCTGTTAATATAATGTTTCAATTAGAAAGCTGTTAATATACTATACTATACTATTATACTATTATAAAATCAAAGGGTGCTTTGATTCAATAAATCATATATTTTTTCTGAACTTTCGTTAATACCCTTAAATATTACAATTATTTACTTGCAGTTATTATACAACTGTTTCTATTTTTATCAAAACATTATAATTATCATATAATAATTTTCATCTTTTTTCTAAATATTTGGTACAATAACTTTTGGTTAAAGGATCCATAATTTCAATTTGAAATATCTAATTAATTTAAATTTTTTATTCATACATATTTTTAGATATTTTATCTTGATTGGAGAGTGCAACGCGACTAGCCATTAATTTTAAAAAAAAAAACACTTCAGCGTGCAAACAAAGGCGAGCAGGGTTCGCTTTCGGTTCGGAGTATGAAACGGTGAACCGCTCGATCTATCCATGAACCGGTACGACTCGGTTCAATAGAGCCGGCAACTCAAATGAAATTTCTAGGGCTCGCGGAATACTGCTGCCAGTGCTTCATCAGTTCTTCAAATCAGAAAAAGTGAGAAGAGACCAGCCCATCTTCACCCCCTCAAACTCTAGGCTTCAACTTCGAAGATCCCATTCTCACTGTATTTTTCGACTCTTCACTGATAATCATCACAGAGTTTCAGATTACACTTCCCCACTTGAACAAAAAGAGGGAATGGTTTCGACGAATGTTTCGGGGGATTTGTCGTCGGAGATGGAGGTGGACGCCTTCAGACGGCTCTTTCCTGTTCGTTACTATGAACGCCATCTACTCGAATCCATTCGCCCCGATGGTAGGCCCCTTGGAAGAGCTAGAGATACAACTCTCGCCCTAGGTGAGTTTATTATTTTATTTTTTGCCCAAGGAATTGTAGTTTGTTTTTTTCTCCTCTGCGTGATTTTGAATGTAACCCACTTGGTATTTTGTTATTTCCCTCTTTAATCACCCCCTTTTCATACAGGTGCTGTTGCCTCTGCTCATGGGTCAGCTATGGCTAAAATCGGTTGCACAGTAAGTATTTCTCTCTCTCTCTACATGTGTGTGTGTGCAGGGAAATATACTATTCATTGGGCGTTATCACCACCTAAAAGTAAGCCGTTATAAAATATTTTAAAATTTTAGGTATGAGAAGAACCTGAAAAAAGAATAGAGAAAGTCAATTTGATTAGATTTGTTAATATGGGATATGCAATTCTAATGCTAGAAAATCAGAAAATCCCCTTTTGTCCCAGATTTCTTGCTACTCTCGAGTAAGTCTTCTATAAAATCCTCATCAACGTTTCAAAGAATTATGAGGATGCAAGAAGATGAGGTGCATTTCTTGCTATTCTCACCTTGATGTCTAGTAGCCCTTTGTTGTTTCACAGCATTTGTTTTAGGCATTTGTTTTAGGACCATAGTAAATTCTGAGAGTAGCATCTTTATGACTGATCTCCTTTGCTACAGCAAACTGCTTTGCTTTACCCTTATTGGAAAGATGTCTGCTTACCCAAAGGGGAGGGAGGCCTTGGCATTAAAAGCATCATTGATCAGAACAAGGCTGCCATTTTAAAACACTTATGGTACCTTGCGAGAAAGAAGGACTCCTTATGGGTTAAACGGTGTCACATATTCATACTCAAAAATAGAAACCTATGGGAATGTCCAAATATAGCCAATTGTAGTTGGACACGGAGAAAATTAATGAAGCTCGGAGAGGTGGCTGTCCCTTTCATCAAGCACATCATTGGCAATGGAATAACACTTGGACATTGTTAGATAATTGGCACCCTTATGGCCCCTCAAAGAACAGTTAAGGGTTTAGGGTTGTCCATGACTCTGCAAGCAAGGTACAAGACTGAGTTGCTTGCTTTATAAACAATGGGAAGTTGGACTTTTTCTAATGCTGTCTCCATGACCTTATTCAGATTAAGGATTAGCTTCCTGCAATTGCCTCTAACTCAAATGAAGATGATCTAGTCATATGGACTTTATCTAGAACTAAAACTTATACTACTGCATCAGCATGGGGATGCGACTAGAAATCATGGATGAGTGGTCCCTTGGCATAGGATTGTTTGGTCAACTGGAGCTATTCTGAGAGATGCTTTTATCTTGTGTCTAATATGTAAAAAAAGACTCCCAACCAGAAGTAGATTGAAGGAATGACAGCTTATTGACAGTGAAATATGCCCATTATTCCACAATCATTCAGAAACCATTGGGCACATGTTCTTTGATTGGTCTTTTTCTGAATCCATTTGGAGAATCGTAACTATGTACAATGGCATCTCAAAAAACCCTAGTAGCTGATCCCATGAACTGCATTACGTCATTGATAATTACAGAGGGGATTCATTCAGTTCCAATGTAAGGAAGCTATCTCTTGCAGCCACTACTTATCATATTTGAGGAGAGAAATTGAAGGATCTTCAAACAACAATGGAAGAACTGGAACAATCCTATAAAAGAAATCACTAATGACTTTTCTAGAATTGCTTCCTGAAAAAAGTACCCAGGGAAGTATTCAATGGGGGATTGATAAGAAAAGTATCAGCTTAATTAGCTTGTGGTGTTTTGTTAGTTGAGGTTGTATTTCCGAAGAGATGCTTCCGTGTACTTGTACCTCTTCTGCTTTGGTAATAAAGTTCCTTATTTACCAAATAAAAAGAAAATCAGAAAATCAAAGTCCTTAAAAACTGACTGAATTTTCAACGATTTGATGAATGTGTCCCACACGATCAAATTGCATACAAATTTACAGGTTTACATAATTTTTCGAGCTTGTTTCGTCTTCACAATTGAATTCCTTAAAATGATCTTTAAAACTGTAGTTTTAGGTAGTGATATAGCCTAAATTAGGTGCTATCAATTGTATTTTCTGTTCTATTTTATATACATGTCAACATGAGTGTATATTTTATTTTGGCTTTTTAGTCGTTAAGTATCATCTAACACTGGTTATTTTGCAGACCATGTTGGCTGCCATCAAAATGGAAGTGATGACCCCTTCTGTGGAATCACCAGAGGAAGGTTGCTTAGGTTGAGCATTGTCAACTGACTGCTTCTTTTTCAGTTCTGTTTGTGTTCGATATAATTTTTTTTTAATGGTGGGTGGATGTCTAAAATTTGTATTGCCAGCTATTGACTTCCACATGCCCCCAATTTGTTCCGAAATTGTTAGGCCTGGAAGGCCAGCTGAGGCAGCTCCAGTGGTGTCAAAACAGCTATCAGACACAATTTTAAGGCATGTCAGTATGTTTATATTACACTCTCTTCTTCTCCTTCTTCCTTTCTTTCTCTTTTTATTTTTGACACTGACCACTCGTTTGATTTGCGGAATGGAATATAATAAGTATTCGATATAAATATAACATAAACAATGGGAGAAGTATGTGAGGAGGAATGACTCTTTTCAAGGTTCATGAGTGGAATAGGTAAGTAGTAGTTATTAGACTTCTAGTCATCAGTAATAGGTATTCATTGTTTATTCCTTTTCTATTCCCTTCATGGTCCATGAAAGTAGCCATTTTGCTCTTGCTGCATGGAGATATTACGCTTATATTTTATATATTTACGGAATACCTATTCCATTCCATTGTACGAACCAAATGAGTGGTGAGTGTCTGTTAGTTTATTTTTTGATCAAAGTATGACTTTAATAAGGGGAGGAAAAAAAATATAAAGAGGAGGCCAACATAACCCAATAAGAAAGATAATAAAATTACAGATTGAGGCATCATAATAAATGAGCAATCCAATTTTTGTGAAAATCTGAGAACCACAATCCTCCAGAGTCTCCTGATATGAATGCCTAAGAATCCAAAGAACAGCCTGGGCGAGTATTTGGGTGTTGGTGGAGGCATTAGAAATCTGAATATACTGACCATCCTACTACTCTAGAAAGATCTGCGATCAACTTATAGAGTTCTAAACTGTAGAAAAATTGTTCTATATTCCTTAAGCATGAAGCCTAGGCACTTTACTGTATGTGTGAAGTGTATGTTTTTGTATAAAGTTTTAATCCAGCATTGTCAGGATCGCTCAACCACCCTGCTATCCGCGATCTGGATTGCACATACCAAAACAGGGTACGTTTGTGATCCATATTGTGGGTTTGTGTGATCTGGTCGATCCTGTCATTAAACCCTAAAAAACCATTAAAAAACATAATAAGACATAAAACCTCTTAGAAACCAGATCATGACATCTCCTAACCTTACTTCTAGAGGCTGATGAAAGCAAGCACATGCATGAAAAAATTTTGGGTGAAGTAAGCTATGACCTTGAATTAGGGAAAGGAGTGTAAAAGTTTGATCACATATGTTGGGGCCCATGTCCAGCTTTTTAGGGGCTGTTTTATTGTCAAAAATTATTTTACTGCCTTAATTTATTTGCAATAATATAGTGAGTTGTATTCTTAAAAGATTCTTAGAATATATAATCAGCCTCTAGAAATGTGTGTACTTTTGCATTGAAAAAGGATAAATTCTTGGCAAGAGAATGTCTCCTTATTTATTTGTAAATTCTTTCTTCTTGCCAGTGTTTAATATTTTTTGGCTTGAAGTGTTTATGAATTTTATTTATATATATGTATACATCGACCCAAAATGAACGCTCCTAAGCATACTACATCCCGAAATAGCATCCTCACTGAGTGTATACTCCCATCGTATTCTGTACTAGGCAGAACAACGTACCCCGTACTCATACCTATGGCACGAACTGTATTTTACCACAAATTAGGCAACCCTGGTCAAATCATCTTAAATGGGTACATATTTTGATTCAAGTAATCTTTTTTCCCCCCTTAATTATAATGGAGCAGAACTGCTGTGATAAATTGTTGCCCACATTGTTTTATTCAATTGCAGAGATTGTTCGTTTTATTTTCTTTATAACTCCTTGAGAGAAATGTTTTATCTATACACCGACACATAGGCACTGGTATGAAATGGACTCTTTATCTGCCTACCAACCTTGCAATTTGTGCACCACTGAGTTATAAAAGCTTTGGACAGTTCTGTTTTGGTGTTTTATCTTGATATGAATGTTTTGAAACAATGGTTTTGTCTTTTCAGTTCTGGCATGATTGATCTGAAGGAATTATCATTGGTCAGTGGAAAAGCTGCTTGGATGGCCTACTTGGTAACTTTTCTGTGTATTTAATTATATGAATTTCTAAAATTAGGAGCATGCTTTTGTATATTTTTTAAGTTGATGTGCTATTTTTCCTTCAAACTGTATGCAGTTAATTTGTTTTGCCTCAAAGAATTTTTGGTTACTTGCTGTCTTTAAGAAGAATGTATGTAAATGGCATTGTTTTTTACTCTTTTTTCCCCATTCGGGTGCCAACGAAGCATGGTGGGCCTTTTACAGGACATATACTGCTTGGATGCTGATGGAGCTCTTTTTGATGCTGCATTACTTTCAGCAGTTGCTGCCTTATCTCATTGTAAGAATTTCACCTATTTTGTATCACAGACAGCCAATGCTAGGTCTTACGCCAAACTGGATCTCGTGTTTAAAATCCAGTTTGGTTATAAAGATTTTTTGCAACCCTGTTTGGAGCCAATTAAATAGAGAATTTTGCAACCCATTTTCGCAACACAGTTTGGCATATACAAAAGCTTTGATGGTAGGTTTGGAAGTACCTTGGATATGGATTCAATTTCATGCTCTTTCCTGGCATTTAAAACAATATTACACCCTGAAGATGGAGCATTAAGAAGTGGAGCCGTCGATAGTGATATCAAATAATTAATGGATCCATGAAATTCTGAAAAATCTTCTACATCCTAAAGCGTCGAAGTAAAATAGCCATTGCAACTGCTACCTTTGAGCATTTTTATGGATGGCCAAATTTGGTTTAAAGTAGCCTGCATGCAAATCTGTATTTATAGAATATGATGATCACATGACACCAAACCTGTTCTTGAGAAAGCTAAGCATGACAGCCATTAAACATAGCCTGCAATTATTCATTCAGGTACTCATTCCTGTTGTAAATGTGTTGATTGCATTTAGGGACAAGCTTGCCATTGTTCTTTTGTGAACTGGCTGTAATGAGGGGCATGGTTGTAACAAAGAATATGTGCTGGACCAATTATGCATGTTATTTGTGTCGCTTTCTTATATCACGTGCCTTAGACATCTGAAAGCTACCAAAAAAAGAAGGAAAGTACATGTTGATAGGGTAACAAAGTTTTTTAGGCTGGGGCAAGTGAGTACTTTCTTGTGATTGTGAAATTTTCCCAAAATTCTACTATTTGTATGGGTACCTAACCTGTAATATTTCTCTGGCATTGGGTTATATTCATTTGCTTTGCAGTGAAAATCCCAATAGTTTCTCTAAATGATGAAGGAAGAATAGTGTTTGTGCCAGAGGGACATGAAGGAAAGTCGGGGAAGGAACCGGTCAATAAAGAGAAGAGGAAGCTCAAGTTAAATAGCAAGCCGTTTTCATTGACATCCACACTGCACAAGAATTACATCTTGGCGGACCCCACTGCGGAGGAAGAATCGATCATGGAAACGGTGGTAACTGTGGTCTTGGATTCGTCTGGTCGGCTCGTGTCACTTTATAAGCCAGGTGGACCAGTTCTTGCCTACACATCAGCTATCCAGGTCAGTCTCACTCTCTGTATATTGCTAAATTGTAATTCAACGGTAGTTTCGATCCTTACGGTGCTCCAGTGGAAGAGATGCGTGAAATGTAATACACCACGTTTTAGAAACACAATGCTTGTTAAAAGTAAGCTTTTCAATTTACAAAATCTGCGTAACACTTTCAGAAATAAATTTGAACTCGTAGAATTCCTTTTCTAGCTTCAGAAATTAAATTATTTCAGCAAGTCTGGTGACGAGAGGAATGCATGCTGTGTGGTTACAGGACTGCGTTGCGTTAACGAGGCACAGGCTGAGGGAACTCGAGAAGATATTGCATGAAGCTGTATCTGATATGGAGGTTGATTAGGTTTATGTCTATTTTGCGATGAGATTTTCGCTCGTTAATTATCGGCGATTAGTGGAAGTATTTCAATCTGAAAGTTTTTTGTCCGTACGATATTGTTCTAAGATAACGTTAGTATAGACCAGAGACTCTTGGGAGGTGGTCAAATTTTGGTTGCAGGGACACAAGAACGTGTTGAGATAAAGTGCGTTCTTGATTTGTTTATTGTGCTTTCCCTTTGAAAGTTGTAGTGAAATGGTGGGATTTTGGGATTTAGCTAGCCCATGTTGTAATGTCGTGGAAGAGTACATGGCAACCGAGGAATGTATAGATTATGCGAGCTGCTCCTCCCGCTTATTCAAATGATGCATGCCGATTGAAAGGGCCATAAATCACTTATATATTTTTGTAGTTTTATATAATTTTAAAATGTTTAAGGTATTCATTTAAAGAATAAAAAATTCTTAATCTTTATAATGTTTATATGTATATGTATATTATTCATAGGATGATAACTTTAAATATAGATAAAAATTAACAGGTTCTATGGATAATTTAATGTTATTTTAATGTGTATGAATGAAATTTATAAATTATTTTTTGAAAAATTAGCTTGTTGCTGTTCATTTGGTAGTTGTGGTGGTGTTACATTTCAGAAATTTGTTGACTTAGGGTTTTACACGTTCTTTTCCTAAAACTGAAGATATGGGTACTGTTGCTAAATTTAAAAATAAAAAAATTTACGTTTAGATGTATAAATATTACTTAAGAAAGCAGTCATTAATGTCGGGTGGTAAAATAAGTTGCAAAATGACCTCCATACATGTGAGGTAAAGAGGCTTCAATGTTTGTTAGATATGATTTGAGGGCTGTTATTTAAAAACACAAGAACAAAACAAACCAGGGACTAAAGTGAAAATCTTCGTAAAATTAACTAAACAGCGCAACCTTCCGAAAACTCACTAAAACCCACGAAAGGAGTTCAAAACCCCAACCGAACCAATCGAGCGAAGAAGACGGCCATGGCGTGCGGCACCGCGGCGTGCGAATCCGGCTGCTTCAAGGACGAATCTTCCGATCTCCCATCGGGGAATCACAAGCCTTCTCACAGTGATGATTCTTCCGACGATCGGAAAATCTGCATCAAGTGCAAGGTTAACGACGCCCTCTCCGCCGCCGCCGGATATGATGGAAGGTTTTGTTACGACTGCTTCCGGAGCAACCTTTTCGGAAAGTTCAGATTTGCTGTTACCTCCAACGCCATGATCTCTCCTTCCGACAAGGTTCTCGTCGCTTTCTCCGGCGGCCCTTCTTCCAGGTAATGATTTTCTGTTTTAATTTTGCTCCGTGAAGTTATTCATGCGTTGAATTCGATTGAGTGGTGGATTCTTGGATGGGTGATAAAGTCTGAGAGAATCAAATGATGATTGTGAATTATAAAGATGTTGAGAAGAATAGAAGATACAATGATGAGTAGGGTCTACTGCATAGAGATATTCATTTTCCAGGTTCAAATTGAAGTTCTCGTTCATGGCTTTATATCTTTCCTAGGCCAATTATTCATACTTAACGTGATGTTAAATTCCTAAAACGAATTTCCTTTCTTACTAAGTTGCGCCAAAGTCCGAGTATTATTTATTTTTCCTTAACTGTATTGAAGCAAAAATGCACTGTTGCATAGTGCAAAGATAGAGTTATATCTTTACACGGTGTTAATCACATTGCTAAATTTGCATGTCTTATCTGAATATTTCCATTTAGTTTTGCAGTTTTTATCTAATTGAGAATGCATCTATGAAATGGTAGTTACCATGTGGTGCTAACAGGCATTTTGACAGTTTAAGATTTTATTTGAAGGCACTTGAATTTGACGTTTTGTTACACTTATTGTACACGTCAGTAGTATTCAAGGGTTCGATACATTAAAAATCCCACTCTTTCATTTTTCAATAATGTCCTAATTAAAAAAAGAAAAAAACTGGGTTTTAGGGTTGCTCTACAATTTGTACATGAGATGCAGTACAAATCGCAGAAGAATTTTGATGCAAGCAAAGATAGGTCATTGCCTGTATTTGGTGTTGGAGTTGCTATTGTTAATGAAAGTACCATCAATCCTGAAATTGGAAAGGCAGTTGAAGAAATGAAACTACTTGTTTCAAATCTAGCTCCTCCAGCAAAAGAATTGCATGTTGTTCCTATAGAAAGCTTATATTCTTCAGATTCTGAGGATGGAAGGGACAGGCTAAAAGAGATGCTGAATGCTGTTACAGATGTAACCGGGAAACAGGATTTACTGCAGCATCTGAAAATGTTGTCCTTGCAAAAGGTTTGACGTTATATATTGTGAATGAATTAAGCACAAAGAAAGGCAGATTCCTTTATGTGAAATGTTGGTTTCTCATGCAGATTGCTTTCGAAAATGGATACACCAAACTACTTTTAGGCTCGTGTACATCAAGGATTGCATGCCATGTCATTTCGGCAACTGTTAAGGTGTGATTTTGGATTTTGTTTAAAGCGCCAGTCAATCCCTTTTCTTTACTTTTCCTGTTTATTTTAATTATGTCTGTATAGGCATGATATCTCTGCTCTAAAATTGATTATGTTCTACCATCGTGTAAGATAACTAGTTGCATGTTTGATCCTATTGTACAAAATATAATGAACAACGATATACTTTAGGCTATGGGTGTAGCATTTGAACTTCACCTTATTGGTTTCTCATGGGGCATCATCAGAGGTCTAATCTGCTAATTGATACAATTATATTGTGACCAAAAACTTTGCTATTACTATAGTTAGCTTTCTATTACACTGGAATAACAAGACGGTATTGCATACAAGACATTAGTTACTGGTTGCTTCATGTTGAGCATTCTGCTTCCCACATCACCGAGGATCCCTGCGGTCTTTTTTTTTTTTTACACAAAAGATTTTGTTGATCACTCGATCTATTCTTCATCATTTATTGCAAAGGCCATGCTTAATGTGGTGTATGGGCTGTTCAGAAGGTTAAGATTTTTCCTTTTTTGTAATATTTGCATTCAGGGTCTAGGTTACTCGTTACCGGCAGATATACAGTATGTTGATGCAAGGTGGGAAATTCCTGTGGTGCTCCCACTTCGTGACTGTCTTGCTTGGGAGCTCAACTTGCTCTGTCGACTTGATGGGTATGTCATATCTCCTTTCATATTTCACTCCAAGTACAATTTACCTTTTTGGTCAAATTTTAGATTCATGCATTGCTGTCCTTGTGTGTACCATAGTTTTCAAGGCGCCAAGGCGGCCCTAGGCATTCCTAGGGTGCTTGGATGCCTTGACAAGGTTGCCTTGTTGCCTTGACAACTATGGGGTGTACACATATAATCTTTAGTTTATCTCTGTATGATAGGCCTGACTTTAAATTGGCAGGGCAGCTTGAAGACCATGGAGGTGCTTGAAGGCCCCTGTTCTGGCATTAATGGCTTGGTGTCATCGTTTGTTAAATTATTGCAGGTAGAGAGCCGGCCATGGTTTATATTATCTTCTGTTTAAGATTATATCTAAAACTCATTTTTAAAATAGAAAAGGGCGGACCTAAATGCACAAGGCTCCCTGCTTTGCAAAGGCTGGAAAAAGGACCATTTATTGCGGGCAGTCTTTCTGTTGATTCTTTTCGCAGAGGCAGTTTCGACGATAAACAACCCCCCAGCAACAGTAGCAAAGCAAGGAGCCTTGTGCATTACTCAGCCCAATCTTTAATTTAAACACATCTTTGACAAACAGCAACAACTAGAATAATGGCCAAGTTGATATGCAATACATTTTATAAGCATTTTGGAGATTTCAAGCTGTATGCAAATATAATAATAGAGCATATGCACAAGTACTTCCTGGTTGATCATCCCATTGGTAGAAGTGCAGTTTGATTTGAAAGTTGCATGACATTAGCATTTTCCCTTCTTTCTTTCCAATACAAAAACTCTGAGACAGCTGTTTAGAAAATTATTGATGGAAGTGATACTGTTATGTTGTCTACCTTCAGGTTGTTCTAATAGACCCTGAGTAATCATACGCCCTAATTAAATGTTCGCGTTGCAGGAAGAGAATCCTTCTCGAGAATCGACAATTGTAAGAACAGCTGGAAAGCTCACTCCGTTTCATTTCAATAAGAATCCGGAAGTCAGTGATAATATCACTTGCCAAACACTGAGGAGGCGTCTCAAGAAATTCAATATCAAACCCAATCATTCGCTTCCTTCAGAATCCTTTTGTCCTATCTGCAATAGCCCAATCCACAGATCTGACCTGCAAATTTCAAGCAGTTCCGAGAGTGGCAATGTCTTCAGGGAATCCTGTTGCTCAAGCTGCCGGTTTCAGGTACTTCCCAGGGATGCTTCATCTTTGGAGAGATTTTGTTCCCTTCTTCCCAAACCAATGATTGCCCGAACAGAGGATGGTGGCTATGGCACCCAGACCTGGTTAAGGTGAGAATTTGCAGTATTATTAACACTTCTTTCTTTTAATGCTTGATGAGATAATATTTGAAATCCATAGATTATCTTTTCTCGTTTGGAGGGGTGTTGAGGGGCTATGTGGGGGAGGTTAGTATTTTTCATATTTATGACTTGTTTGATCTACGGGATGTATTAGAGTAAGAATAGGAATGGAATAGCTATTTCATAGGCATAGACTTAAGGAATAACCATCTCTTGGGCCACGGTGAAACAGGTATTCTTCATAGGGCCACGAGGTAATAGCTATCCGGTACAAATAGATCTAGAATAAAATAGTTTTTACTATGAACCAAATATAGCATCATGTGGGTTATCTCACAGGTTGTTTTTCCGAAGGGAGAGATTTTTAGCCCACAGAAGTTTTGTGTGACCATTTTAGAATTACTCCAAAGGAAGTTCTTGATGTTGGCTGGTCCAGATTATCTGAATGGTGTTCTCTATGCGCTTCGCCTGATTAAAATGGGCTGTATTTGCTTATTTTGTTGGGTTTTCTTTTTCTTTTTTTGTTTACAAAGCCAAACTAATTGCTTTTTTCTTTTTTCTTTTTTTGTGACATGTTTCTTTCAGGGAGCAAATCCAAGATTATTTGCTTCCAGACTTGGAAGATTGAAGAGACGATACTAATTCAAAATCCTTGGTTCTGGCAAATGAACTGTTATTTGAGAGCATGTTGTAGCCAGCGGCTCCACGCCATGATTTCTTCGTAATGAACGGCCCATGTTGTGAACATTCTCCCAACCCCAAATGTATTAATATTTGAAAGGCGAGCTGTAGGCCACTCATCATTACAGAATGAACATAGAATCACGTTTCTGTTTTATGGTTGTGTCAATCAAGCCTTTTTACTCACCGAACGTGTAATCAAGTACAAACGCTTGTTCTCTTTTTACAATAGAAACACGTTTGGTGTGGGGTAATCAGGGAAAAATTTATTATTCATAAAAATTATGAAGAATCCATAAAAAAAAATATTGATTTTTATTAATCTCATGAACACAGGATCAAAAACCTCTTGTCCGACTATTGCTGAGTAGTTTTTGGATATCAAATGGACCTCCCCAGAAGGTAATTTTAATGTGGCCGATTTCCCCTCTTTTGCAATCAGTTTTGCTATAACACCCGCTGCTCTAGCTAATTGTCCACGACTTTATGTTTGGTCTAGGATGAGAATTAAACATCTATTTTATAGAAATATAACATGGTCATGAGAGGAGTCAGAGAAGAACATCTTTTAAGGTGCATAATCTATTCCATTTGTGGTATACGAAAATAATTATTCAAGAACATCTTTTAAGGTGCATAATCTATTCCATTTGTGGTATACGAAAATAATTATTCTTCGATCAGTTCACTTATAGTGCACGAGAATAAGGTTGAAACTTCTTCTATAACCAACTTAAATTGAAATATTAGCCCTATAGTTTTATATCATTCGTATCCATGAGAGTATGATTGAAACTTTCCCTATTAATTGACCTACATTGAAATATAAGCACTATAATTCTATATAATATTGTTGCATGTTCATTAATAATAATAGAAGTATTTTTGAAGTAATGATATCTCTAGGACTATTGCTCATAACTTCTCAACAGAACTAACCACCAAACCATTTTTTTTTTTTTTTGCATACTTGAAGGCTAAGCAATGACAAACTTCCACCACTTTGTCCTTGATGTGTGGTGTATGCCATTCATGTTCCCACCAACTAAATCGTATGCAGCGAAGTTGGACCCACCAAAGTTACTTCTTCAACACTGTGCTAGGTTAGCTAGTTGAAAAATATGTTTGTGAGAAGACATGAGGGGCTGGTACATGCTATGAACATAAAGAATTTCATAATAAAATCACAAAAATTCTTTGTATATGTAGAATTATTCGAGGCTGAGCTACAATTAGAGCATAAGGCATATACGAAGGAAAAAAAATACTATAATGTAAACAAAATTAGCAGCCTAGTTAATCTTGTAAACATTTCTTTAAACATTTATTCATTTTTTTAGTAAATAAAATTTATTTCAATTATGAGTTACGATATATAACTTCAAGTTAAAATTCTAAAAGGGTAATTGATTTGTCATTGTAAAATGTTAACTGTACACGTTGAAAATCTCATGTGTTGACACATGAAATGGAGATAAGAAAGTAATGCCATGAAAATATTTGGACATCATTCATCATGAGCCAACACCTCAAATTTTTTTTTCCCAAAGAGTTGATTAATATTGGCAAGGAGTAGAATTATGATTATCCACAAATTTCATGCTCTTCCTATGTAAAAAATTAGGCTCTTTTATGTGATTTTTATCCTTTCTTCAAATGAATTTACCAAAGCAAAAAAGGTAAAATTATCTTTTAATTTTTCTATATATGGGAAATTGCTACCCTGACATCCACAACAAGAAAACAAGTCGCTACTAGCTGAGCTATTACTCACCAGTGTTTAAGTATTTTTAATTGTTGACTAGTTTAAAAAAATCTTAATCATTTATGAGATCAACTTAGCTATAATATAGTGAGGTAAATATATGTTTAAAAGTAAAAAAAATAAACCACCTTGTGACTTTTGTTATTTCAAAAAACTATTTCAAAACTAAAAGAATTTGGTGCACTCTTGCAAAATCTTATAACAATGTGAAAGCAATGTGAGAGGCATTTGAAATAGAATAATTAAATCATGGTTCAAGCAGAAAAAGAGTAGTTAACTTAATAGAGATTTGATTTGATTTGTAATATACTAATATTTCAAATCTAGCTTTGATTTTTTCAAACCACACTTCAAACAATCTGAATATGATCATTTCGGACAGGATTTCCATTATTATTGTTTTGGAACCTTTTTTTTGAAGAATAAAAAAAATTATTGGCCGGTGCCACCGTCAACGGATCATTCCTTTTCCCATTTCCTTATTTAGCGTCTCTCTCTCTCTTCAAATTCTGCATAATTTTCTCTCTCCATCCCTCTTCCTTCCATCATTCCCCTCTCTCTCTCTCTCTCTCTCTCTCAGACAAACCATCTGTGAATCGCAGGCTATGAAATCTCAAAAGGCGAAAAAGTTGGAGAGAGAAATCCATACGCCACCAATTATTCACTGTCCTTAATTCCTCGTCCCCCCTCTCTCTCTTTCTCTCCCTCTCTGCTTCCAGTCCCATCTCTCTCTCTCTCTCTATCCTCATCTCATCATCAAGAGAGCGACGTACGCATATTACACACACGCACATACACCTCTCTCTGGTACGATCGATAATCCTTGATTTGGATCCTCCTGAACTTCTATTTCTTTTTCTTAATTTGTAGATCCCCTTCCTGATTATGTTACGATTTATGTTGTTTCTATTGGGTTTGTGATTTTGAAAGAATATGTGTTTATCTGGGATTCTAAGACAAGGCGATTTCATTGATCTGATATTGGCATGAACTTCTCTTTGGGGTTTATTTATTTATAATTTTTTGATTGATTTCTCATTATTTAAGAATGTGTTGGTTGGTTGGATAGTTCTGTTATTGCTTATTGTGTACGTGTTTGTGTATTAAGTGTTGATATTCAATTCAATATGGGGGAGATAGAGGGGGAAAGAGAGAGGGAGATGGGAGGTGAATATCATGACATTGAGCTGTGTTTTGCTACATCATGTTGAAGTTTTGAAATGCCGATATGGCTCTAATGTTTTGTTCTGTTCCTTACCTTATAATGGTCATGCAATCACGGCTGCTGCGGTTAATTTGAATTTCAAGTCATCTTAGAGAATATCTGAAGGCATGCGTTGGTTTGGAGTTATAGCAGTGGCAAATTGAGAAGTGGAATGTCTGGTTGCACCTGTGCAATCTCAGCTTTGGATTTGTCTTTGACAGTATAAGCGTTTGGGTGTTTATGTCAGAGGCTCAGTTGTTTGCCATCGATTTCTTAAATTAGGATGAAATTTCTGTATATTCCTATTTTCACATTTACTGAATTATGTGCGTAGAGGGCTCGTAGTACCTGCTACTGCAGCTAAGCAGTGGAAGGGAAGGAGCCTAAATTGATCACCCTCCTTTCTTTTTTCTTTGAAAAAATTGGTTTGGGAAAAAAAATGTATGTAAGAATGGTGGTCCTTGTTGCAGCTGGTTTAAGGTTGTCTGGATCTTATTATGGGCTCATATCCTATTATATTTTTGTTTTCTTGTAATTTTATTGCCCTGTTTGAAGCTTCTGTTTGTGTAATGCATGGTTAAGAGCAGAAAAGCTATTTTGTGTAATTATAAGCTATCACGTTCAAAGTTTTGGTTATATCTCTACGGCTATAGAATATGTCTTTCTCTTTTATTTGAAAATGCTAATTTTTTCTGTTTTTTTATTATCTTATCGTTCTTGAATTTATTTTAACTAATTATTTTCCTCATTGCAGTGCTTGTGTTTCTACCTTGTTGCATTACAAAGCCATAGTAAAGGAGCTTTCGCACAATGTCTAGTTCTGCAAAAACTTTGGAACCTGCTTTCCAGGGAGCTGGCCAGAGACCGTATCCTTACACTATGAACTTGGGAAATGAGTTTCTGCATAGTATTAATTTATGAATGAGTGAGTGTGGATTAGCCCTGCCTTTATAACTACCCTGATCTGCCCATGTCGTACCCCTTTCCACACGTGTTTTCGGCAGTGTTATCAAAGGTGCTAGGGGTTCTTAGGGTGCCAAGGCACCTATTGCCAAAGGAGCTAAGCACCCCAGGTGCTCATGCGTGTGTGTGTTTTTCTGTTTAATTGTCTTGCTATTATTGAGTATGCTTCTGTTGCTTCACTACACTTCACTTAACATCTTACAGAGGAACTGAAATTTGGCGAATTGAGAACTTTCAGCCAGTTCCGGTGCCAAAAAGTGATTATGGTAAATTCTACTCAGGGGATTCCTACATAGTTTTGCAGGTCAGTACAGTAGCTGATTTTCAGCTTAGCTTTGGGCTTTCAATTTAATATCTTTCTGCATGTTCCTCGCATGATTATTCATGCCACAATATTTTATTATAATTCATGACATATTGAATTTTATAATGATGTACACTACCACTAAAACAAACTTCATGGTTCTGAACCTTATCAAATGCTAGTAGACGATACGGCAAACTGGCTGCTATTTTGTGGGTTCTGAAATTTGACTTTACATAAAATAATTTTTCTTAAGTCTTTGCAGCTGATGTGATTTCATCTTTCAATGATTAGAACCAAAGTACATGAAGTTACTTATGATACATTTGTACTAGTTTTATGTATGTGATGTCTGGAGATTTATTTAGCTAACTGTAGACCTCACAGAACGGTCAACCTCAATGAATTGATTTGTAAGTGTGCATGCACATGATTTTTTTTTTTTTCCTGTATCCATCTGCATGCGCTCATGATTATGGTTCTCCTGACTAATTTCAGTTTCTCTTTTAGGAACACATTCTTTGCATGTTCACTTCTTCACATTGTAATTTTTCTGATTATTGTGCAGATAAGTCCTGGAAGGGGGGGTATATATCAGTATGATATACACTTTTGGATTGGAAAAGATACAAGCCAGGTTTCATTTACTGTCTTTTGACGTTGAAAGCTAGAAATGTCTTATTAGGATTTTCCATATAGTAAAATTTACCAACTGCTGTAGGATGAAGCTGGAACGGCAGCTATCAAAACTGTTGAACTTGATGCTGTTCTTGGAGGACGTGCTGTGCAACATAGAGAACTTCAAGGCCATGAGTCAGACAAATTTTTGTCATACTTTAAACCATGCATTATACCATTGGAGGGGGGTGTAGCATCTGGATTTAAGAAACCTGAGGAAGAAGAGTTTGAAACACGGTTATATGTCTGCAGAGGAAAGCGAGTTGTGAAGTTGAAGCAGGTACCAGAGCCTTTTTACACGAGCTCCTGGGTTCATTACATGTTTCCGCATACTGAACAGATCGGGGAATAAGAACTAGCATTTCGGTTATGCAGGTTCCTTTTGTTAGGTCATCACTGAATCATGATGATGTGTTCATCTTGGACACAGAAAATAAAATTTATCAGTTCAATGGTGCAAACTCCAATATTCAAGAACGAGCCAAGGCTTTGGAAGTGATTCAATTTTTCAAGGAAAAGTATCATGAAGGAACGTGCGATGTTGCACTAGTTGGTAAGTCTATACATATTTATACTTTGTATGCAATCTTCCCTCTATAGTACAGATATTTCCATAGTTGCGCGTTTAACTCTAATCCTTCTTCCCCTATTTTTTGCTATGCCAGATGATGGAAAGCTAGTAGCTGAGTCAGACTCAGGCGAATTCTGGGTTCTCTTTGGTGGTTTTGCTCCAATTAGCAAGAAGGTTGCTAGTGAAGATGACATTATTCCCGAGAGGACTCCAGCTACACTATATAGGTACTTACTTTCTGCAGTTTTATGATAATCTACATTCCTCCATGATTACTGATAATCACGAGTGATTGATTTTTCTTTTTGCACAAACTCTTTCATATGCAACTAGTACATATTGATGTATATCTGTGTTGGTTTATCTTTTATTTTATATATTGTCTCACTTTGATTTCATGTTTTATTTGTTTATCTATTTCTTTGCTTATTCCCCCCCCCCCCCTTTTTTTTTGAAAGGAGGGCATTTTTAATAAGATATATTTAGTCTTTATGAAGTTTGTACAAGAATTGCACATTGAGATGCTGAAATAATCATCCTGTAAAAATATTATCATGCTCTTTGCATGTTATAACAAAATCATAGAGAAAGGAAAAAAGTGTTTTCATTTGCAGGCATGTTCTGTAAGATGGGAAAATCATAGAAAAAACTATAACGGATTTACTGGTGCTCTGTTGGCTTGTAGTAGAGAATGTATAAGATTCTCTGGTGTAGAACATGGCTGAAGAGTTATTTAGATCATTCTGTCTTTTTTAGTTTCTTTTGATTTTTTTTGCGGTGCATTAATTATCATAAGTTTGGTTGTTAGGTAGTTCCTCTGGTTTTCTTGTATGTGTTTCTAGCTACACCCTGTCAGTTATGCTGTTTCCATCGCTGAAACCTTGTCATGCACTGACACTTTGCATGCATATGTAAAGTTTCCTTTGGCATTGAAGCCCTTACAAACTAATGAATGTAAACAAGTAGCATGTTCTTCAAAATTAATGGATGTAAATGAATAGAATCTTCTTTCACCAAAATATGTTGGATTGCCTGTATGCTGAGTCTATGTAGAGTAGGTGCTCTGCACAGAAATACAGGAGTAACTCCGAGTAGCTCTGTACTGCCTGTCTATTGTTATGTGGAATTTCCAGCATCCACTGGTTTTAGCTTTACTCTTCTGTTCCCATTTTGTATGAGGGCTGAGGTTCATTGTTAAGGTTGCTCCAATTTGAATTGAGTGTCACAAGGTTAAGTCATGACACTAGTCTATCCGCTCACAGGGTGAGACTGTGTACTGGTAAGAGCCTCCTGGACTAGGCTTCCCTTCGCTGCTAATCTAGAGTCCAAATTCAATTTGGGACTCTCTTACCGCAAGTCTATGGGATCACATGGTTAAATTTCAAAAAGTAGAAGTGGGTTTTGTTTAATAGGCATGCTAGCATTATATGCATTTCTTTTTCTGAGTACAAACCTCCGATTTGATATCCTTTTCTGTTTCTGTTTTGGTAGCATTACCGATGGTGAGATGAAGATTGTAGAAGGTGAACTCTCCAAAGCCATGTTGGAAAACAACAAAAGCTATATACTGGACTGTGGTGCTGAGTTGTTTGTTTGGGTTGGTCGGGTGACACAAGTTGAGGACAGAAAGGCTGCCAGCCACGCTGCTGAGGTAGGAAAACTTCCATTCTTTGTTGGTTTTCTGCTACAACAGATTCTCATATCTTCAGTTTTATTTCAGGAGTTCATCTCTAGAGAAAACAGGCCGAAGTCAACACGTATAACGCAGGTTATTCAAGGGTATGAGACACATTCCTTCAAATCCAACTTCGACTCTTGGCCGTCAACGGCTGCAACTCCTGGAGTTGAGGAGGGTAGAGGAAAAGTAGCAGGTAGTAGTGATATTTTGTTAGTAGCCTTGTTGGATTAGTTCATGTGGGTAAACAGTTGCAAGTATTGAAGTTATTTCGTGTACTGGTAGCTTTGTTGAAGCAACAAGGTGTTGGTGCCAAGGGCGCGACAAAAAGTGCTCCTGCAAATGATGAAGTCCCACCTCTGCTTGAAGGAGGTGGAAAAATTGAGGTCTGATCACTGTTTATTTTATTATTAGTTTCAGAGTTTGTCCCTTTATGTTTTTGGAATATTGATTTGGTTGCATTTTCAGGTTTGGCGCATCAATGGTAGTGCAAAGACTCTGTTGCCCAAAGAGGACATTGGTAAATTTTATAGTGGAGATTGCTACATTGTTCTTTACACCTATCCCTCCAGTGAAAGGAAAGATGACTATTTCTTGTGCTACTGGATTGGAACTGATAGTATTGAGGTAATTTAGCTTTGTTCTCTTTTGCTTGTAAAAATTAACATTATTGGTTCCTCTATTTTACTTCCTGGGTTCGGTTTCTGTGAAGCACTGGCAGATTCACATGAATAAAGCAGTATAGACCTTACCATACTGCGCATAAACACTGATCTGTAATAATGACAGTAAAGGAGAGGAGTTTCTTTGTGAAACACAAGGCCTAGAAGGATAGCCTTTCACTAAAAACCATATTACTAAATGAGCTGTTATGTGATTTATGTGTAGCATTCTTCTTTGAATCTCACTTTAATTTTTATTGAAATTGTTAATTAGTTTCATGGCAAGCATTTCTTAATTCTGTTTTTTCATCTTCCAAATGCAGGAGGGTCAAATAATGGCTGCTCAGTTGGTTAATAAGATGTCTAACTCACTAAAGGGGAGGCCTGTACAGGTACCATGATTTTCAGTCTTCATTACATTCAGACTATGAATTTAATATTAGCTTGAATAACACGTGTTTGTTGCAGGGTCGAATATTTGAAGGGAAAGAACCACCACAATTCATTGCAATCTTCCAGCCAATGGTGATCCTTAAGGTGCTTTCTGCTGAGCTTGTGTAGATCTTTACCTATTCAATTAAAGTTATTTAGAAAATATCAGTTCAATGTTGGGAGGCACAGTCAACTATTTTGCCCTGATGGCATCTCCTTGTATTAGGGTGGAATGAGCTCTGGCTACAAAAATTATTTGGCAGACAAAGATTTGAATGATGAAACCTACACCGCAGATGGAGTTGCACTCATTCAGATATCTGGAACTTCTGTTCATAACAATAAAGCAGTACAAGTTGATTTGGTATGTGAGAACTGAGTAATTTCTTCTGCATTTATAATTATAATTATTATTATTTTTGAAATATGTATTTTTTTGGCCCTTCTACATGTCCCTTACCAGTGTATTAATCATAATGTATGATAATAGCTAAAACTCGCCAACCCAAAACCAAGAACAAAGAAGAATTGTTTCATTGTCTACTCTATCTTTTGTTTTGATGTGGAAATGTTGTCTTTAAGTAGCTTAATATCAATTTATCCTTTTGGTCTTGTATAATCCTAATAGTCAGTCTTTGTCCTTAGAAAGTAACTTTATCCATTGTTTTCTTTGATAAGTTGAAGAATCCAATCTTTGTCTGTTGACTGGAGCACTAGATGGTATAAAAAATTCTAGTTGTTTACACGCTCATTTTTTCTTTGGTTTCCACAAGACTTTAGTAATGTGGAAGCATATTCATTGTTGGTTTCAATGTTTATAATGCAGTATTCTTGCGTTCTTCCTTTGATTCTGTTTCAAGATTGACCAACTATTCTGGTATGCTAAGTAATCTTCCATCCTACACTTGTTAGGCTGCAACTTCATTGGACTCAAACAAGTGCTTCCTTCTGCATTTTGGCTCCTCAATTTTCACTTGGCATGGAAATCAGAGTACCTTTGAGCAACAACAGCTAGCGGCTAAATTGGGAGAATTTTTGAAGGTAAGCTATCAATACAATATTTTATATTCCCAGACATTGTCCAACACATCGTTTCTTGCAAAAGAGCTTTGCAAAGTGTTTTTAATTGGCTTAGATATGTTTTTGTTAAGTATATTTGGCATGTGTTGGTATGTGAAGTGTTAATTTTTAAATCATTAACAGTCCCTTTGGAAACCCCAAAACAAGGATTGATCTGATTTGGAATTGGATTTACCTAATAAATTCCATGTTTGGAAAGTCCAAAACAAGAATTGATTTGATTTAAAGATGGATTTCCAAGGATTTACTAGCTGTTACAATCAGACCAAGAAGAGTCTGATTTGTGTGGATTTGATTTGATTTACTCATTCAAAGTATGTTAGACCAAAAATATCCCTGTATTCTTTCTTATATTTCCTCTATTTTCTCTCTCTCATCACTCCTATCTTCTCTCCTATCTTCCTCATTTATCCTGTCTCTCCCTTCTCTCCTTTACTGCTCTATTAGAATAATAAAAATTATTGTTAATATTGCATATATTACAATTTCTCATATGTATTATTTTTAATACTATCCCTAGTTTTTATCTCGATGATTTTATGGTTTTATTTTTGTAGAAGAAATTTATTAATAATGAAATATTTTTATTTAATAAATCAGACTATTAGAATACAGGGATGTTTTTGTCAGCTTGAGAAATTTTTATAATTTTGACAACTTTCCAAAAAATGGAATTGAAATGATTTGATTTGATTTTTGTCAGTTTCCAAACACTAAATTTGTATTCTAAACCAATTCAAATAAAGTCAACTAAAATGAAATCAATTCAAATTCATCGTGGATTTGATTCCAAACGGAGCGCAAGGTGTTTATGGTAGTCAAATTCTGTCAAAGCATGGGCAAAAGGATGCTACATTAACAAATTGAATGTGTGAGCAAGAGATCACTTTACCTTCTAAAATTCAAAGTTAATTTTCAAATTATTGTACCAGGCAAACTTCCGTTGTTTACTCATAAATTTTTTCTATGCATATATTCATGTTTTTAGCATCTAATGAGAGCAGGAACTATGTTTTCAGGGATGTCTACATGACTGACTGTGATATAACTAAACCAGTATAAGTATATGATGAAGAAGGTGATGATACCTTACAAAGATAAAGACAAGAGACGTAGTCACTTTTGTTACTTGTTTTCTAGGGAAAGAAGTAAGCTTTTGCTGGTTGTGCCAAGTTCAGCCTCCCCCTACCCTTGCAAAGCGGGCAGCTTTGTGTACTGGGGTCTGCCCACCCATTTTCCAAGCATCATTTGTCTTTTGAGTTTGGATAACTCAACTTTATGCTGCGAACACATTGGATTAATAACTTGGGTGTCTCAAAAAATTTTAGCTGACATAGAGTTAAACCTGAGATAGAAAACTTGATTAATCATGTTTGTCATGTTTTGCTGGATTTTGTTCTTTTATTTTTCAATTTAAGATTCAAATTATAAAAGTTGGGTTAAACCTTATTCAAAATAATATGTAGTTGAGGCCATTCCTTGTTTTGCAATGCTTAACGTGTTTCTCTGTATGTTGATTCATTGAGTTAGTTTAAAAACCATGGTACCACCCTATTGTGCGGTTTAACTGTAAAATTTATTTGGTTTGTTAATCCAGCCTGGGGTTCCTTTAAAACATGCTAAAGAAGGAACTGAGAGCTCTTCCTTCTGGAATGCACTTGGAGGGAAACAAACTTACACCAGCAAAAAAGCAGCACAGGAGATCACCAGAGATCCACACTTGTTCACTTTCTCATTCAATAAAGGTGAATCTTATTATGCATAATCTATTGATTCCATGTCTTTGATTTTATTCTTTCATAGGATGCTTGCTTGCATTCAGCATTTATGCGCTGGTTAGCCATTCTAACTATGTTTCTGTTGCTTATCATTGTTGTGATGTGGATTGGCCAGGAAAATTTGAGGTGAGTTTTAGTTTTATATATCAAGTAAAATGATTCTTCTCGACTCATGATAGAGCACTATTTATTGTATGTGTTTATGTTCCATCTCGCAGGTCGAGGAAGTGTACAACTTTACTCAGGATGATCTGTTGACGGAAGATATTTTAATACTTGATACACGTGCTGAAGTAATTGTCTGGGTTGGTCAGTCAGTAGATCCCACAGAGAAGCAAAAAGCTTTTGAAATTGGTCAGGTAACACTTGAATGGTGATGTGGTTTCTTACTTTCTTTCCAGTTTAGAACTCACTAATTTTTTAGAAGAAAAAGTTTTTGAAAATGGTCACTTGAAAGCTGATATGGTCTCTCAGTGTTTCCTTTCATTTTAGAGCACGTCAATCATAGAGAAGCCAAAATCTTCTTTCTATTTTATTTTTAGAACCCATCAGCAATACAGAAGCAAAAAGCTTTTGAAATCGTTTAGTTGTGGTGTTTCATAGATTCCTTCTATTTTATAACTCATTAGCTATAGTGATTCACTGCAGAGCTACATAGATATGGCTGCATCTCTAGATGGGTTGCCACCCAAAGTGCCGCTCTACAAAACCAATGAAGGAAATGAACCATGCTTCTTCACTACATACTTTTCATGGGATTCGAGAAAAGCTACCGTATGTTCTGCAACAGCAGGATTTTCTTTTGCAATAGAAATTTTCTTTGCTGTATTATCTAGTTTTGTTATGATATATATATATCTTATTTAAGAAAATCATTGAGAAAATTTGGACGTAGCTGCAGTATCTCATTGTTTATGAACATTGAGATGGTGTCCATCAAGATATGCAATTATTTTGAATGAACCATTAATGAAATATATAATTAGGATGAACTTCATTTCTATCGATAAATCTCCATTTGTTCTACGCTGTCCAAACATAATTTGTCAACAGTTTTTTTCCTACCAAATTCTCAAGATGTTTAAACAGTTATTTCTCAACATCCTGAGTGGTTTGTAGCTTGTAGAAATATTTTACATCTATCTGATTAAATTAGATGAGAGTTGTTGTCATTAACAGTCGCTATTTCTTAGGAAGTGCACTCTGAGTTCCTTAACCACGAGGAGCCACTAGTATTTAGGAAGCGACGGGGGGTTGATAAAAGTACTTGTCAGCATCCAGGATTATGTCTTCTCTCTTACAAAAGTAAGCTAATGGGGCTTCCAATTTAAATCTTAAATTTCAATTTTTGGATGCTACCGTTCTCTCAGAATTATTTTGCAAAATTTAGGGCTCTGATTTTGAATTAATTTTAACTTCCAAATGTGGTGCTTTTGCAACATCCTTATTACGTCTTATAGTTGTCTTCAGCAATAAATGTCGATATTGATAGTCGTTATTATGATCTTTGCAATATATAGTTTCTGTTATAGTGCTTATAATTTAGTTAATTGTCTTTGTGATTGTGATGATCTAGACGTCCTGACAATAAGATGACAAGATGTTTTAAAATTTTAAAAGCTTGGTTGATGCTCTAAAGTTTTACTTTTCTGAAATTGATATATCCATCTCATTTTTATTTATTACGTTGTTTTATTTTCGACTTTTGTGCATCCTCTTATTCGGCATTGTTTTTATGTGGCATGCAGATTCAAGGAAACTCTTTTCAAAAGAAGGTCTTGTTACTTTTTGGGACAGGCCATGCCACTGAGGTAAACAAAATTAATTTTGCAATATGTTATTTAAATTTTGCTAATGTTTCATTCTGATTTATGAAAGAGTGCAGTTCATTTACTGAAAGGATTTTCATGGTCATTGACTGATTGGCTAGGGATAAGATTTGGGTTTTGGAGTCTAGGGTCATAACATGAAAATACCAATGCTTGCAGATGTATTAATTGCTCAAACTTTTTAAATCTCCCATATTAAAATTTCATTTTCTGATTAATGATTTTTATCTTTGGAAGCATTCATGAGATTTTGTTATTATGCGTGTTTTTTTTTTTTTTTTTTTTTTTACTGTTAGATTTAAGTTTCCCAGACAAAACACAGTCATGTGCCTCTCGCTGCAATTTCTGTTCTATAGTGGATGTGTCCTTTAGTGAGTTGCTGCATATGGATATTTGGATATTGACTTATTGAATTCTCGGAGTTAATATTTTAATCTCTAGTAGAATTGGATTGCTCCTCAGTGAAGACTTTTGAAGCTTTCTACTTGTGGCGAGCTCGACCCAATAGATTTCTCATGTACCCAACCCATAGGTGCTACATTGGATCTGAATCAGATTTGAATCAATCTTTGTCGATTGACTGAATATGGATATTTGGATACTAACTTATCAAGTTCTCAGAGTTCTTATTTTAATCTCTATTGGAATTGGATTGCTCCTCAGTGAAGACTCTTGAAGCTTTCTACTTATGACATGTACATTCTCATGTACCCAACCCGTAGGTGCTATATCGGATCTGAATCAGATTTGAATCAATCTATGTCGATTGACTGCCTCCGTTATGTTGTTACTAGAAAATGCCACTTTCTGGTTTTAGATCTTCCAAATCATTCCCGTAGGATATCCTGACCTGATTTTCTTCTGATCCTTAGATAAAAAGATTCATTCTCTTCATAAGAAGTAGGTGGTAGAACCAATAACGGATTGAACCCCCCCCCCGGGGGACATTTTTTCTTCTGAATTTTTCGATTCACCCCTGGATTTGAATAACATCCAAGAATTGTTTTGGCCATTGAAACATATACATCAATATCTAAGAGATGTCTGACCATTTTGTGTTAACATATGTTTATGGCTGATGAGTTGACCCTTAATGTATGATTTCTTATGTTATGGCTGAATCAGGACAAGTCCAACGGGTCAAATCAGGGAGCAACTCAAAGGGCATCAGCTTTGGCTGCTTTATCAACTGCATTTACTCCGTCGTCTGGAACCAAAATGACTGCTTCTAGGCCACCTGGACCAAGCCAGGGATCGCAGAGAGCGGCTGCTGTAGCTGCTCTTTCCACAGTCCTCACTGCTGAAAAGAAAAAGCCCACGCCCAATGCCTCACCGGCCCCTTCGGGTAGAAGCACTCCTCGAGAAACTAGCCCACCTGGTAATGAGACCATAAATATTCTACTTATCTGACACTATCCTTTTGGTACTTGGCTGATTTAGTAAGTCACCCATTCATGTAGCTCCCGAGGCAGAAGCTTCTGAAGAAATCGCAGATGAAAAGGAAACCAAGGGAGGAGAACCCATAACTCAAAGCAACGAGGACCCAGAATCTGAAGGTAGTCGAAGCACCTTTAGTTATGATCAGCTGAAGACCAAATCTGAAGATCCTGTTACTGGAATCGATTTTAAAAGGAGAGAGGTTTGTTATCTCCGCCCCCCCCCCCCCCCCCCCCCCCCCCCCCCCGCCCCGCCCCGCCGCGCCGGGGGGAAAAATAAATTTTTTTTTGACTTTTCATTGACTCGGCTTCCCACACATCTCGTTTTCGATATGACAGGCCTATTTATCGGACGAAGAGTTTCAGAATGTGCTGGGAATGACTAAAGAGGCATTCTACGCACTACCCAAATGGAAACAAGACATGAATAAGAAGAAAGTCGATCTCTTTTAGCAACAGAATTCAACGAAAATGAATTTGACCGATTTCTCTGCAGTTTTCGTTTGCGATTTCTCATCTTTCTTTGTTTATTTTTGGTCAGAAAAAGAATGTGGTTTTACTATTTGATTGTGATGCATGTAGGTATGGGTAGTCTCAATATTGATTATATTGCTCCTACCCAGAGAGTGATTCTTTTTTATGTTTGATTTTTTTTTTTTTAGCAGCTGTTGTAAGCTGCAGAAGTTATTTTTGAAGACAACTGGCAGGTCAAATTCTTTTATTATGTTGTAATGTAATTTTTTTTTTCCCTTTTTTGGGTTATTGATCAAAAAAATTTTGGGGTGAAAAAGGATGTATATGTGTTGCGTTTATTATTATTATTTTTTCTCATATCAGATTACAAAGTTTTAGCTGTTTGCCTTAAAAGTGTGTTTAATATGTTAATAATCAAATTGCCAATTTACTTAGTTAAAGCCACTGTTTCTTTATTCTTTTCAGTGATTTGTTTATTTTCATTGCATTATTTCCTAGCTTAGTTAAAAGATTTATTGGAATTATGGTTTATTCATGAGTATTAGTGATGTATAACTTATTTATATCAGATACGATTTCTAATTAGTATATTGAATTCTTGAGTGGTTAGTTTTTACTAAGTACACATCACATGGGGATTGCGGATACGGTTTTTTTTTTTTCATTTTTTTTAATGAATTAATCTGGAAGTCTATAGAGGAAATCTAGAAACATACAAACCTAACAAACCAAGTTTCTTCAGGAACATTATGAATTGGAATGTCAAGGTGAGTAAAGTTCTGATTTTCCTGAAATAAAGACGATAATAATATAGTTAAGAATCAAAACACGTTGTCGCTAATTTGAAACACAAAATGTCCCTCTTTCTAGTATTATTCAAGTTTTTGAAGCTTCCAATCTTCTTCAAATTGGCTCATCTTTGAGCCAACCATCTCATTTTGCTCTATTATTTTTCAAACTGTCCCAATCGACTAATTTGACGGGTCTTATTTTTTCATGATCTTTTAAATCAATACATGTAAATTTTTCGATGAGTATACAGATATATTATAAGAGTACATGGCACTAAAAGATTACAACAGAATGATTAGACATACATAGATGATTTTGTTACAAGCTTACATGAGATCACTAAATACAATTTTAACCTTTGAATTAAAACTTCTGCTCATACCCAACTAGTTATTTAGATTTAAGTCTCATCCGATTATGGTATAGACTAACTTCTTTTATTAACCAAAGTTTTATCCTCTGTGCAATAGTTGTGCATTGACACTAGTTGTATGAAAATTGACATCTAATGTTTATCACGCCCTTCTATTTCAGATGCTAATGATTAAGGGTGACGCCGTGAAAAGAAGATTTTGTCGCCAGCGAGGCAAAAAAAAAGAAAAAAAGAAAAGATTTTGTTATAGGTAAAAAGAGGATTTTGAGTGAAAAAAATAATAATAATAAAATAAATAAAATAACAACATTAAAGGGCTAAGCGTATCAAATTGAGGTCCATGGCAGGCCAAGACAGGCCTTCCCAAACTGAGCCCCTTAGAGAAATTTTGGGCCAAGAATTCAAATTTAAAGCCAATTCTGGCCCACGTTAAGGTTTATTCATGCTCAGAATGAAGCGCCAAGCACATATTAATCCCCGTTCATCCCCAATACCCCAAATGAGGATCCTAAGCCCATTTTTAGCCAATAGGGCTCTAAAGGAGGATACCTGCCGCTTATTTGCAGTAAATGAGGCCTCCAAGCCCTTAAAAGGCCCAGAATGAGCCCCGCAGATCGATATAAAGCCGAAAACAAGACCCATTGGAACCATCAGCCGATGTTGGATGTTTGGAAATGAAAATGAATTTGAGAATGCTGATTCTTCCATTATTAGGTAATATAAAAGGTAATGAAATGATCATTCTACTTCTATTTCTATTCCATTCGTACCATCCAAATGCAACGTAGCTTATTAAAGTGATATAAACAAAGAAATATGATTACAGTGGACATCAACGAGGAGGTCACTGTCATCTTCTCAGTAACGACACTAGGGCCAGAAAAGAGGATTCTAACCATTTGAGCCTCATGTGATCATGGATGAGGGTCAAAGTTCTATCAAAAAAATGGACGACGACAAAGTTCTAAATTGATTGTCTTATTGAAACCTCATTCAAAATCGGATAAGGCTCCAATTTTACCTTCTCATAGTGTGCGTAGAGTTTTAGATCAAACTCACTGCATAAATCCAAGTGCTCACAATGAGATTTTCCAATATATATTAGTTTCAACAAATAGCCATCATCATTTTTTCAACAAAATAAAATAATTCAACAATGGCAAACAACCAGCGTCAGATCCACAATGAGAAAGGCTTACCAGAAATCCAAGCTTGGAAGTGGTCATGGTGTCATTTCGCAGGAGGCAGCAAACTCAACCAGTTCCTGCAATAATCCTGTGTCTCATAACACATTCAGTCTACTACATTGCTTTTGCGATGCGTGCAATGGTTGAACCCTCTCTCTGTCCTCAAAATCAGTTTCCATGACTTTCTAGTTCCTCCTTCGCGTTGATTAAATTCCCAGCCATCAAGCTTCTTTTCATATTGGACAATCAATTGCTGCACCTTCCTCCGCGCGCTTCCTCCCTCACAGCTAAAAGACCTGCGGTCATTCCTGTTCTCTGCCATGCGAAAACTGTTCCAAGTAGAATCTGAAATTCCAGTTGGGCTTCCAAGTCATGAAGCCTGCTTCAATTTCAAGATTATCTGATTTCATGAATCATTAGAAGTGGAGATCTATACAAAAAAAGAGAGCAGGTTAATTGAAAATACTTGCATCAATATATTGGCCAATGATCTGGTGAATGGAAACCAGAGGCAGTGGGCCGTGGGGCCATTAAGCCCAATAGCAGTTTATAAAGAAAAGAGAAATGGTAGCCAACACTGGTGATTGGACTGGTTAGGCAATTAAGCTCCAAAATCTGTGGTATACATGACTAACGACCAAATCAAAGAGCTCACACTTGGGTTGGAGAGAAGTGGGGAAATATTCATTTGGGTATTGAGAGATGCATTAAAAGGAAATTATATGCAGATTAAGTTATAAAACATGCAGTCTGAAAGGGCATAAAGAAAGAGCAAAAGAAGTAAGAATTGTGTGAGTGACTGGCAGGGCACTCGAAGTTGAAATGCTGGACATCCATTGTATTTAGAGTCTCTGACTGGAAATCATGCATGCAGAGTGCTAACATGAAGCCTGCGAGAAAGGTTTAATATATATGCAACCCCACAGCTTCCAACACCCTTAACGTAAACAAGAACAAATTTCTATCTATGAATGCCTCGAACAAAAAACGAAAGAAAAAATTATATACTTCTCCCAAACACTGAATAAAACAATATAGTTCATTAAATCAGCAGAGGAAATTTTACATTAAAAAAAAAAAAGAAGAAAAGGTCATAGGATCCTTAACTTACATTACATCAAGAGCCTTATAATTGTAAATATTAGGGTAGAACAGGAAGATCCACTCTGTTGAACGAGAAAAAACTGACCCGTCCATGCTCTAAATGACACAACTTCAGAGGAGTGCCATTCCTCTGTGTCTCAAGGACTTCAATTTCTGCTCTAGATGGTGGATGACCCCTATGAAAAGATAAAGCACATTTATTAAAATAGTTTGACAATAAAAAGGAAGTTTTGATTGCCTAACATATAATAGCTCCATTTTTATTAATCCATCAATGCTTCTTCAATTTCCATATTAAACAGTATGGTCAATGGTCTTCAACAACAAAGCTCATGAGCCAAACAATCAAAGAGCTCCCTTTTGTTTCCTCCTCTAGCTGCTAGACGAAATTTCATGAAAGAAATATATGGTGCTTCATTTGAGGCCTACAAAATGAAGGAATGACACTTTTTTCTCCAGATTTCTAAGAAACTTTCAATTAGAAGATCATAGGTTCACATTACTTCTTATTTCAATTATTCTACACTGTAAAATCCTCACACAAGTGTACAAAGCCTTAATTGGGTTTTATATGCCTGAAAAAACTGCCAGGTAATGTTTTTTGTGCGTTGAGAAATAGTAATAGACAACTAATGTTACTTATCCAAAAGCAAAAGAATTAATTTTATCAAATATTATAATGAATTACCTTTGATCTTTTACAACCTAATCAACTGTTTTTGGGAGTGCTCTAACATTTCCTTGAGACTCTGAACAACTGTTGGAACTTAGAAGTCGTTTGAAATATGAAGCCTTTTCTAACAAAATCCATGGGGAATTGTGACACATAATTTCCTTCCCAACTTCATTTTATATAAATGAACAATTAAAGAGACATACATCATGTTCTCTCAGTTGATAAACCATAAAACCTCGCATGTATCCAAGGCTCCAAGCAACATCCCCAGAAAATCATATAAAGGTGTACATAGTACAGAGTATCATACTGATCCCACACTTCACGCAGAACAGAAACAGATTTTCATATAAGAATTACTAAAACCTGGTCAAGTAGAGCAGAAAACTTGGATTGCCTGGAGATGACTTCCTAAACTTGCCGTTAGGAAGGTAGACATCAAAAATTGGTTTTACTTCAGTAATCTGCATCTTGTTTAATAATTCAGCAATGGAACTTCCATCTTCTCGTTCCTCATCTCTTGTCCCATTTATCGCATTGTCAAGAGAATTGGAAGGAAACCCTGTCCTTTTCATAGTCCAAGGAACGCCATGCCGCACAACAATGTAACCTAGGGATTTCAAATGCCTATATACCTCAAAAGATTCCCAGCAACATCCACTTCTTTGCACTGCAACCTTCTCATATGTATCTTTTATTGAAAGGGGAGTGTCGCTGTCATCAAAGAGAAGCAAAGCTCCTCTTTCAACCAAAAACCTAAATATGGGAGAAAAGTTCATTGAATGAATATAAAAAGGACGTTGTGAGTGTATGCAGAACACAGATGCCTTAACAATTTCAATTGCTTCACTAATGTTGAACTTCCTTTTTGTTTACAGTTCTTCAATAAGCAGAAAGGATAGTAGTCAATAGTCAAGTTTAATTCTAATGTATGCTTCAATCACTTCTTCTCCTTATTTTTTATTTTTTCGATCTTTGTAAAGTAAATATTTTACTACTAACACTAAAAAACTTCAATTTTTTCCTCTTTGACCTCAAATATTAACATTTCTCCTAATCAAAGGGAATCACATTGTTTCCAAATTCCACTAACTAATCCATTTGAACGAGCCCTGAACTCATATTGTATAAAGATTTCCCAGTACCCCTTTACTATGCATGCCAAGCAGAGAAACTTGAAGTTGATTCCTTTTAAGTGACCACTTCAACTCTAAGCTCAGGTCGTTAGATTGTGGTTTTACAATGGATATCAAGCCTTAACACTGCCCCATATGTGAGGCTCGATTGCACATACAGAACACGCTAACAACTAACAACCCATTAAGAAGCCAATAACATCCGATGTGGATAACAAACATAGACAATGGATACCTTAAATGAAAGCTACGCAAGACTTTATAAAGACAAAGTGGGCGAAGTAATATTAGAAGACAAGATCCCTATAATTTAACGGAAAACCTGGTCTTGATAGTTTACCCTACCAAAAGAAGAATCTAGATAGCCAATGGCCGACGATCAAGGAGCTGAATATTTTAAGGTATGCTCATCTACAGGCTGTGACACTTTGGCCATTACCATTCAGTTAAAGCCATTAAATCATGAACCCGCCAACAAATACTCGCGCGTGTAAGCAAAAACCATGAATAGGCCGCAAGTGACTGAAAACAACGAAAAGAGTGCATAGTAATTGAAGGAAACTATCATGTCACTTACAGAGCCTCCTCAATTGAGCAATATACATTGCCATTACGAACTACTCCCATTGTTTTCCACATTTGACCTCTCTTCTCTACAACCTCGGCCATTCCCATCTCCTCAACCCAATAAGCCTTGGAGACATTCTTCCTAAGCAAAACAATTACACACAATCATATTGTTGAGTGAAATTCTTTTTGAAACTCTATAGGGCGATTTATTCAGAAAGGTCTACCTAAATTGCAACTTTGGTATGTGGCCAGATGTATACCATTGATCATCATCATTTAGATCTTGCAAATGGACCTCAGAATCACTGGAGCCTTCAGAAGAGCTGGTCCAATTTTCAACCTCCATAATATCGTCAATTATAAAATCTTAACATCCGGTAATGATTTAAGAATTCCCTAGTCTGAAAATTGGCAACAGAGAAAGAAAATGCAACTACTATAAGAGTTGAGTTAATCTAGCGCCACTAGAAACATTAAGCTCCAGATTCCCATTATTAAAAAAAGGCAGTCAAGAGTAAAGAAGGGTTTCTCAACTGTTTGGTATATGACCTAAACATTCAGATTTTGTACTCAAGCGGAGATAGTGGAACTACTTAAAGAATTTTCTCTACAAAAAAAAAAAAGGATCAAAGAACAAAACCTTGGACGATATGCTCCTCCAAAACCCGCATCTCAGTCGAACCCATCAATCCTTCAAAGCCTAATTCGCATACCAGTAGAACCAAAGCCATTTTGCCCACCAACACCAATGGAAAAAATACAAAAAATGTTGAAAAAAAAGTTTAAAAAATATAAAAATCGAAAGAAGGACGAGGGAGAAGAAGAGTATCTAGTGACACAAAACCAATTTCAAGCTCACCTCTTTCGTCACCCCCAAACCCTAAACTTTTATATTTTATCACCAACCACAGTTCGAAGAAATTCCTCCTACTCACCGCGTGATTTGAGTGTTGTTCGTCTCCTCGCGAGGACCGTCCGGATGTGCGATTAGGGCACTGTGAGTGCGTTCTTCAGCGAGCGAGTGGAGCTCTTGTTAAATTTACAGCAGCCGGACAAAAACGACGTGGTTTTGATCGGAGAGGGGAGAAAAAATGGTTAAATTATAATTAACCCAGCAGCGTCCCGAAAGACATGATTAGCCGTGAATTCTTACATCCACCATTTTAAATTTTATATAGGAATAGAAGTGCTCAACATCATTTGTTCTGTCACTAGAATTCCTTTGTTGAGTTGTAATGTAAGTAAATAATACATGACGGAGCTTGATCGACTTTAGAATATATTTCAGCAGTTTAAAAATAACATAACATAACATCATAGTATAATGGTTTTAATAGACTTATTAATTTTAATGCGTTAAATTCTAACCATTTTTAACTTTTAACGGACCCTATCCCATTCTCATAAAATCAATCTTAATTCCATATTTAGATTTTCTACTTCAACTTTTTATTATTTTAATACAATTTTATTATTAAATTATTCCCATCTAGAAAATTTGAAAACAATGGGATCCTTTTGTCTATCCTAGAGTAGCACACTTTAGTTCTTTCTAGAAAATTTGAAAATGATGGGATTCTTTTTTCTACCCTAGAATAGCGCACTTTAGTTCTAAAGATTCATTAATACTAACGCTAGCATCATTGCACAAAGTAAGGAGGCCAAAAGAAAATAGAGCAAAAAATTTTTTTAAGAAAACACTAAGTTTAAATTCATAAATTTTTTAAATTCACGTAATCTATATCTATAAAACTTACTCCCACCAGAGCTTCGAGACCTCTTTTTGCCAATACCATAACTCTGGTCAGGCCTGCATAAGACCATGGGAACAAATTTAAACCATTGGATTAAAATCTTTTGACAGCATTCTACCGCTCGATTGAATATAAGCACCGCCCAATTATAGACAAGATTTCATTGAATATGCAATTCCATTCCTGTTCTCCACAACCCTATTAATTAAACTATCTATATCGACTTTCAGTTCTTCCTGATAGAGAGATGGAAGGGGGAATGTTTCAACCTGAGAGAGGAGATAAATCAACGAATTAGGAATACAGCATGAAATCAATAATAGTTAGGTCAACCTTGGTATTAAGAGATAAAAAGAGCATGGAGTTTTCGCAAAAATCAACTTGTATGGCAAAATAAAATCCCAGCTTCTCTATAAATCCGGAGGCCTGGAATTTTCTCCAACCACTGTACGGTGTAACGCAATCTCGATGTTCCAAAAAATGTTTTTGAAAAACAAAATGTTGAACCGAATCGAGGATTGGAATTATCATTGCACCGTACAACGGTGGGGGAGAATAAAATCATAAAGCTCAAAAAAAAAAAACCCTTGGGGAAATAATTCTCTAAAATTAAAATTGTTCCAACTTTTGAAAGCAAGGCTACACACTACCCAAACTAAGAGCTTATATTAACAACATACACGAGGAAGTCGTGCTTCCCCCACTGGAACCAGAAAAGGGGAACAATATTACACACCAAAACAAAAAAAAACAGAGAAGGTGTGGGGGAGGGGGAGCTCGCTTCTGCTAATACCTCACTTGCGAGATGCTAGGGTCGATTCCAATAACAGTGTCACTTTTTCTGTTTAAATCACAAGCTTTGGGCAACCTTCTCATATAAATCGCGAGGCCAGTTTCGATTCAAATTGTTCGCAAGGAAGTTCGCAATCTGCATGACCAAAACAAGAATCCGTCATGAGGCAAGAATGGTATAAATTGCAAGAAAGCCCAAGGGACAGATGTAAACAATAAGCAACACCATCAACAGTAATTCTTTCTTTTTTTTTTCCTGCTAACTTTATCTGTCCACTGACCTAAACTGATCAAACACATACCCAACTACAAAATTGTTTCTATTCTTATTTTTATTTTTTTTCTTCCCTGGTAAAAACTTTAACTTGAAGGTATTATTTAGCCCTTTGAAAATTGTACATTCAACCAACACTACCAGATGTTTACAGACTGACCAAAATATCCCTCCTAAATCTTATCTTTAAGAAAAGTAAAAGTAGCTTCAAATTTTTACTACCATAATTGCTCAAGACCTGCCACTTTAAGTTCAAATTCAGCATCCTAGACTTGCAATTTTAACAAGTACAATCACAGGAAACCTCCATTTTTATTTTTATTTTTATTTACAGTTCCCACAATTCATGAGCAGCCAGACAACTTTTATTTGGAAAACTGTATCAAAACAAGAAATTTCATGAAAAAACTAAGTTACGACACTTGTGCAACAAACGAAAACTTGATTTAATTTGGGCTACAAAGTCAATTTCAGACTACAGTTATCCGTGAGCTCAAAGCACGACTGTTTCTTGAGTAAGAAATGCTTTATGACGATGTAACTATAGGTTTTTACCTTCCAAACCTGACAACTCATATGGCCATGTACAAGGAAATGCATGAAAAGGTAGTAAAATGCGTCAGGTTGCCAATGAGTTCTTCATGGGCACCAGTGGACTCGTAGAAAGAAACTAGTCTCTATAGTTAAGTTTACAGTTCTCCCAGTTGAACAAGAAGGAAGGCAAAAAAGGAAGTGCAGTCACTTATGTCAAGTCTAATTTTATTGAACTCCAATGCTCAAAGTACATGAATCTACACATGTTTCACTATTTCATACAGATATAATATATAAAAATGTCTCAAGGAAAATTTTATATTATACTGGTAAACAAAAAAAATGGAAGTTATCATTATATAACCTTATTGACTCCTTAGACTATTGCTGGATACAAGGATTAGGGAATTCAACTATTACAAGACCTATGAATTTATAGTTGTATTCTTTACAAACTTAGAAAGTTAGAATCCTTTTGAACACTACAATGGAGTGTGGTCTCAGCAGAATCAAATACAGCAGTTTTTATGGACCAATAGTTGCAGATTCAATATAAGTACATATATTGGCACAAAGACATTTAAGGCAAAGCAGACAACAGAAAAACAGAAAAGAAACGTCAACTTAGGATTGCCAGACATACCTTAGTCCTCAAGATACGATGTGATCCATCAGTATCTTTTACACTGTCCAGACAGAATAAAGCAGCCCTCAAAAGATCCGGGAAACATGCTTGGACATGGGGAGATAAACTCTGGAATACATCTGTGACATCTGGTGCTTGAGAATCTAAAGAAATAAACGGCAAAGTCCGTAAAGCATCTACATGTTGGCCCACTCTTGCCAATCTGTGAACAGATAATATTGCTTCCAACTGTCTTAAAACAGTCTGCTGCTCCATAACATGTTCTGTCTCTTGAAAGCTGCGCATTCAATCATTAAAGTTCAATTCTGGTAGAAAAATATCTTTAACAAAGCATTTAAATTATACGACAACATCTGGCCGTCGCAGCAGATCTTCCCACCACTCAATCCTACCCAGTACAAAATCTCATCCACCTACCTGACACTCATGCCATGTCTTACAACTTGCATCCAAGTTTTTAGTGGTCTATCTGCTAACAATCTTACCTCTCCCAGATCAATTGCCTCACTACTCCTAAACATTGTAACATGCATCCAAGTTTTTAGGAGTCTATCCACAGACAATCTTACCTCTCCCAAATCAATTGCCTTGCTCCTCCCAAATGGTGCACTCAATGGTATCCACTGTCCCACCATACGCATCTCTGCTACACTTATTTTGTGCCCAACTCTAATTTAGGTCCATTGCAATAAGTTTACATAGGATGTCAACCTACCACAACCCAGGCTTGAACCGACTATGTGGAGCACACAAGCTCAGTAAATATATACCAGTTAAAGATTCAGACCTTGACATTCATTTTATACACCAAACAAGAGGGGGTTAACAAATGACCAAATTTCAGTATACACGATTGATAGGAAAAGTTCGTCCCCCCCCCCAAAAAAAAAAAAAAAAACAACCTCTCCTTCAAAATCAAGCAAATATGACAGAAGACATTATGCAAATTTATAGTTTTAGCAGTGAAAATCCTTGACATCCGTAAAATACAGTGGTTAATGATTCACAGAACTAAAGCATAACATCCATAAAATAGTGGGCAGTGATCCATAAAACCATGTGGCTTAAAATCCAGAAATATGATTATGCTGTGGTTCGCTTGAAGTTCAGCAGAAATGATTGTAAAAATCACATTTGACAGGAAATCAACAACGTCAGCAAGAATCCAAATTCAAAACTATTTGTTATCAATTATAAAAAGCCTACAGAAACAATGCCGTTCCGCAAGAAACACAAGAATTAGAAGAACAACATCTCATACAATGAAATGTGAATTTTTTATGATTGTCAAAATCAGAGTTTACATGGTATCTCCAGGTTCAGCTGAACTAAACATTAGCAAGTGATCCATGCACTTCTGTACAGAAGATTGATAACATAAAACTAATCTGTCAAGTCAAATACGATTGGGACCTCTAAGTGGATGCCCCAAGCCTTATATCAGATAACCAAAATATCAGTAAAAACTAGTAAGGAGAGAGGAAAAAGCACTGAGGGGTTGAAGTACATAATACACCTGTTTTCATGATAATACTTGAATGCCTCCAAGATCTCATTGCCAGAATTAATCAGCCCGGAAGTCCGGCTCTCGCCATCCAATTTACCACGTGACAAGGCGCATATTGCTTCAGAGAGGCATTTATTAATTGTGTCCAATGCCATAGAAAATGCTCCAACTCTTTTCTGAATCTCTATAGACTGAATGTTAACAAGAAGTCAAAAAGAAAAAAAAAATTAAAAATCCAACTCAGCAAAAAAAACTAAAAATATCTCGATAGGCTCTATAAGCTCATTGAAAAAGGTATTTACAAAATTTTATGACAAAGAAAGAAATTTCAACATCAAATGCAAAATGTGATACTATCAACACTTTAGGAAGGAAAGAAAGAAACAACTACTAAACAGATCCAATTGTGGGGGGGATAATTTAAGTAAAACATGTCATAAGCCCCCCCCCCCCCCCCCCCCCCCCCACCCCAAAACAACCTACCAAGCTCATAAAGGACTTGCATGAGTAAGCCAAACATGGGTCACTCACCTTGCCACTAGATAGCCCTACCAGCCCATAACATACAAATTTTAAAGTCTCTGATTTCCATTACGGTAAGGAGACAAGATGAAAGGAAAACAGAAAATATAAATGAATTCCAGTTGAATGTGCAAGCATAGAAACATGATTATTAGCAATATATCAAATAATTGATTTATGTTACTTTACAAGAAACAGTTAACTGTTGATCAACACTTCCTAAAGGAAAAAAATAATAATAAACATAAAGAATGGCAAAATATAGTGCGGCATAACCAACATCATCAGTGCCAAAGCAGAGGAATTAAGAACGCAGCAGAATAGGGTCCTGCCACTCATTCAAAGTCGTTAACAACATTTCAAATGTAGAAAGATGGGTGCTCATAATATATGTGAAAGTTTCAGAGGATCTATACCAAATCCAAGGAACATATGGGCTTGCATGAGGTCCCTTGGAGTAAGAATGTTAAAACCATAGACAAGGGGAAGGGAAGAAGCATTACTTTTTCATAAAGCCCAGCTTCCTGACATTGACGAGCAGCTTCAAGCAGAAACTGCTGTCTCGAATTTAAGTCAGTAAGAAATCGTCCCAATTCACCTTCTTCTCCAGCACCTCTTGAACCAAGTAAAAGATAAATCCCATTATCCCTTAACAAAATTTCAGTAAGAAGTTGCTTCAGCATGAGGCTTCTCTGCCTTTGCTGATCCACACTGCCCCTCCCAATCCATGATAACTGTCCTCCACCAACAGCAGCAGCAGCTTGTGCATAATATTCCAATGCAATTGGAAGACTACCAACACGTAAATACTCTGAACCATACTGCCTGATCAAGCTAGATACCTCTGCAAAAGCATCCATCATTCCCAGTTTCTGTCCAGCTCCAGCACCTTCAGACAGAACACCATGATCCGCTAACACAATAGAAATATGGGTAGCATCAATGTTATATCCTTCATCTCCTCTTTCCTTGGACAAATACAGGATTGCTGGTAGGAACTGGATGCTCAGAAGCAAAACATATGGGTACACAAGGGGATCCTTTCCTTTCTTGGTATAATATGACGACTCAAACTTATTTAGGTAAGCCTGCAGATCATCCAAACTGTAGGGTACCAAGCCTTCATTCCGGACAGCAGATGAGGATCTACCAGGACAATCCCTTACAGCTGACAGTTTGAACCATAAGAAATCTTCAATGGTGTTAAAAAGGGCTGGAAACTCTCTAAGGAGGCTGTCAATCTGCCTGCGAGAACCAGATATGATAGCATACAGTAGCAATTTTTTCTTGTCATATGCAGCTCGGCCAACTCGATCACCCATCCTTAACAGCTTTTCACATTCTTCAGAAGCAGCAGCAGCAGTCTCTGCTGACACCATACCACCAGTTGTAATCCACTCGGTAAGCTGTACAAAAAGAATATTAATGAAGTCACATAATTACTTTGACATCAACAAGAAAATTAATCTCAACCTGAGGAGCAAATTGGTGTGAAACGCGAGATGACAAGGCAACATTTCTTGCTTCATCATAATAGCCAGTCCTCAAGCAAAAATATATCTGTTATTGAAAAAATAAATAAGTATCTGTTAGCTCAAAATTAAACAAAATTTATCATTGCATGAAAAGAAAAAATTATTTATGGGATATAAATAAATTTTTTCCTCGGGGAAGGGGGGTAATAAAGTGCAAGAGTGACTCATCCACATTACTATGGTTTTCTCAATACTATACCAATAATGCAAGGCAGGGTCAAGTTCTACAAGTGTTTGGTGAGGGAGGTTGTACAAAGGGTTTCATTTGCAAAGGTTAAAAATCAATAGGATATTAATATTTTCTACATTTCATGTTCCCCAAAAGGAACTTGAATATCTTTAAAAAAAATTCTAATAGAGACAAAGTAGAAGCTCACTAGAAGAGGATCAAATTTCCAAAAAAACCTGCCTCTAATAAAGATAAAAGCAATATATAAATAAACAACAGGCTAAAGCTGTTTAAACTTGATAAGCATGGACAAATGAACTGCGAATTCAGTCCTTCCCATCCTTCCATGGAACAAAAAGAAAAAAGTAAACAAAACAAATGCCCAACATATTGATAACATTAGTAGAACGTCTGAATTAATGCCTTCCACACACTGGAACTCTAAACATTTTCAGGCACATTAAACCACCTGCAACCTACACATAGTTACTCATAAATTTTCAAAAAACCAAACAGTGAATTCTAAGCTATACAATAGGGCAAGCTTCGAAAATTGGCACAGACAGGAACTTGTGTTTGGAGTATGCATGTGAAATTTAGGGAACTGCATCAAAAGAAAATAGAAGGAAATATTGCTTAGTATACTTGTCTAACAAACCAATTTTTACTAAAAGATCATAAAATAGAAGGCTCCAAGGAGGACACTGTGACTTGATTAAGGAAAAACATATCATGAGAACACGTTCGAAACCTGCTGCCAAGTGGTATCAACAGGAGGTTGTCTGCGTGTATCACTGGCGTCAAAATCCAGAACCCCATAATCCCTCAAACGGATCTGCCAATAAAAATAGAAACCACAAAATGATGAATAATCAGGAAAATAACATAATAATCATCCAAAATTACAAGAGCTCAATTCTTAGCAACTGAATGTGGAAATATGCTTCCAAACCCGAAGAAAGGCGCGAACTCTTTGCAGATTTCCAACAGCCCCACCAAGAGCCGCCTACAGTAAGATCAGAATATGAACAGGAGCTATAAATTTCTAAAGAAAAAAGTACAACATTTTTCTTAATTTGGGAGTGGGAGAAGGAGGGGGGACAGAGTTGGTAGACAACACAAGCAAAAAAAGAGTTTCTCAAAGAGAATATATACCAAGAAAACATCAAAAAGCAAACCAATTAGAGACCAAGAGTTCATCGCGAAAAGTCAAAGCAGTAACTGCACATATATAAAGGACCCAGAAAACAGCAAACAAGACCGAATTAAATAAACTACCTGGGCAGGATGACTTTGAATAGTATCCATCACATATTTCTCATGTCCCCATTCAAGGTGTCGCCTTGCACCAATTACTAATGCCATTCTTCTTGAAACGTTGTATTGAACAGTACTGTCCTCTCCCATCAATGTCTGAAATAACTCTTGAACAATCATTTACAAAATAATACAAAAGAAAGACAAAAGATCTTACAAGTTAACGTGCTAAAGAGTACCTGAACTAAGTGCCAGATCTTCTGCATGCTAACAGATTTTCCAGCAAATGCCTCAAGACTCAAACGTTCATAAGCGGTTTTGAAAGCCATAGCAGGCTAAAGAGAAAAAGCGGGATCCTAATTATTAATAGATTCAGAAAAAAAAAAAAAAAAAAAAACAAGTAATAGCACACATGAACGAACAACCCCACTTTATTAGGGTGACTAATAAACACAACAATAAAGGCAATGCGAAAGTAAAGGAATCATATAAATAGAACATGCTGATGAATCGATGGATGGCTACCATTGAAATTTAAATGATAATAATTTTCCAATTATCAAACAAGTAATATTAATTATGCAACTAGAAAGAAACTTCATTTTGAACTACAGGAAAAAGGTGGAAAGACGTGAAAAAATAACAAGACCATACTTTAAATGGCAAGCCACGCTCTCTTGCGCTGTTGAGACTCCTCACAACCTCAGCATAGACAGCAGCCTTTTTCTCCAAGATAGGTTTGTTAATCAGAGATGCAACCTCCATACTTGAAGGACCAGATGGAACCTGTGGACTAGAAGCCGCTGATACAATTTGACCTGAAGTAGTACGCCTACTACTTGAATCGCCCAAGTTAGTCTTGGGCAGTGTTGAGATTCGACTCAAGCTATGAAGAAAGTCTCGCTTTTCCTTTTGCCAGTCCTCCTGTCAAACATGGTAGTCAACAGGGAAATAAAAAGATGAGCAAAATCAATGCGCTTGCTTCAGGAAATTGGCACTTATATCATAATATTATAATCATACACTCACAGGAGACATCTTAAGCAATTCAGGTTAAAAGTAAAGTGTTTCGACCATGTCTAATTCACCTTCTTCAGAAAACTGGACTGAAGAAAACAAACATTTTCCCACACATGCATCTGTGCACAAGCAATATGCATACAAGCTTTTCTTTTTTTCTTTTTTTCGTTTTTTTGGGGTCCCTTTATCTACAATGCTTGTGTGTATAAATGAGCACGTATGCGTGTGACGGTAGATCCTTATCTTGAATGGTTTATTGCCATTGCAAGAGAAAGCACTCTGAGTGGCCATTTGGTTTAGCTATTTCGACACAATGGAGATGAAACATATTAAATAAGTTTGTTTGGTTAAACAATTACTTCTGAAAACCCAGTTTGTCAGAGACACCAAGTTGGAGTAATGTTTCTCAAACAACCAAGAGAAAGATATCGACTACTTTTTAATTAGGTCTATTAATTAGAAAGGAAAGGACGCCCCTAAAATTTTAACAAATAAGCTCCCAATGAAAAAGATAAGTTCAATGTATAATGTCAACGAAAAAAAATCAAACAATCAAAAAATATTTAATATGAATTTTTAACGATATTGGGCCGTCTTTATTTAACAAACACTTTTATATATTAAATTAAGTATTTAATATCTTCTTCTAGAACATTGTATTTAATTTTTCGAGCTAGATTTTCAAGATTCAGTGTCAGTTCTTCCAAATCCAGCTCTACTTCCTTCACTTATGCCAATCAGTTATACTTCAGCAAGCTAAACCAAACTGGGTCTAAATGTATTCTACAGATTCTGCAACCAACCTCCAAAACTTTCATCATGTAATCATTGAAACTTCTGAGGTTATCCTTCTGAGCTTCCTGGACAGCTGAGACCATTGCCATTTCATGAACCTGAGGTTCATACAACGCTAGTAAACCTAGTTGAACATAAATAAAGTACTAGCGTATCCAACTTAAATTGTCTGCCAGAAAATATTTGAGTCAGTGGATCCTACCTGTTGAAGATACTCATCAACACTTGTTGCCTCAGCCGGAAAAACATCTTCAAAAGTTGTCTTCAGTAAGGGAAAATGGAAAATATATATGTCAGCAACTTGCAAGACAGCAATGGAAAGGGATAACCCAAAATAAAAAACAGAAACGCAAAATCCAAAAGACTCATTGATACAAGTTTCAACTGAAAATCAGAAATCTTAAAAGTGAATCTTGAATTATAAAAAGACAGACTGACGAGACCATACAATTTCATTTTTATGCAACGAAAACAGACTCTACTCTGTCAATTTTATCAGATTTAATTAATTTTACCTATTAGCATCCTTTTTAATTAAAAGAGTGCTAAAAATAAGTTGCAATGAATATCACATCTCATTGAAAATTTCTTGGCAGTTGGAATTTTATATTCTGAACAATATTTCATGGTTGTCAAGGCCTAGCCTACACATTGGCTTGGTGTCTCAGCAATCCATGAAGCTCTAGGCGAGTGGTGCCTTGGCACATAATGGAAAAGCAAGCATCATGCTCAGGAAATCGTCGCTTAGGCGCTTGGGATGCCTAGCGTGCAATAATAATAAAAAATACTCAACAAATGGGTTTGACGCCATTCTCATTTTATAAAACGACTCAATAATTTTATTTTTCATTAACAGCCCAAGTATGTAAACATTTAAGGAGGCCCATGTGTTTCCTTTGATGTGTTTCTTTCGACCCCAATTTAATTACATGTTAGTGAAAAATATTTTATTCTTATGTTTTCTTTTATTTTTATAAAAGTCAGTGAAAAATAAATGAATAAATAAAGAAGTTTTGTGCGAATTTAAATATATACTAGTTACTCCATTCATCTAAATATTCTACATGATAATATTAAAAAAATTTATTATGTTTATAAGAATATGCAACATGTGTGTGTGTATCTTGTAAGCACTTTGGGAGCCTTGTGGATGCCTGTGAACTTATTAGGTTGCCTAGACGGTGGAAGGTAACAGCTTTCTCTTGCCTGCAAAGAGAAATAAAAGCCAGGCATTATTTATTCTTCATGTACTAATGCTTATAACAGACTTCTAACATATAGGGTTTTCTCTGGAAGGATGTTTTCTTCATTCTGAAACACGCTTCTAACTCAGATACAGTGCTCAACAAGAAAATTAAAGGGCCCAAAAAAGAAAAGGCAACACCAATTCTTCACTGATAAATGAGTACTTTAAGCCTCCTACAAATCCAACAAGATGAAAGGCTTTAAGTACCGCTGCCATTCCGTGTATATATATATACACACACACACACACACACACACACACACACACACTATTATTCCATCCTGTCCATCAACTACTTCCCTTCAAAAGAATCTCGTTTTGTCATGTTTTACTAACAGTAGAGGCCAAGGAAACCCCTGTAAAACCAAACAGGAATTCCACATTTTGGAGTGGGGGTAGAAAATATGAATTTAAGGCTGGGACAATCATTGAGAACATGTGCCCAAGCTGCTTGGCAAGATGTCGTGGCACAACGACAGATGCAATTGCAAATCCTAACCACACCTCAGAAAAACCGTTCACTGTATAATCTATATTGTGGCATTATACGAAATTGATTAGGCCTCATAAAATAATTTTGCATCTAAGGTGAAAAGTGATCTGTTTAATGCAGTTAGGAATGAAGAAATCCCTAAAACAAGGTTGAAAATTCATGAGAAATTATAGTACCTTAATTTCAAAAGACTTGAGGTCACGAGCAAGCTGCTCAGCGTTTAATCCCTCGCGAGCAAGTAGTCTGTCAACAGTCATCAAGGTACAGAAAATATGCCAATAAAATAAATTATCACAAAATATTAGAAACAAACAAACAAACAGACTGCAGAAGGGAACCTGCAAACTTGTGAGTTGGAGAGTGGGCACTGGGTGGGGGGCCGTTTAGGAGGGTTTATGTTTATCCACTGTTGGTGTTAATAAGTATCATAAACTAAAAGTGAGCTACTAAACTCTAAATCGTCATGCAAAATTCAGAATACTTCAGTATTCTGTTTGCCACTGCCTCACCATGTAGATTTTTCATCTTTTACCACATTCTTTCCAGCAAAAAATTGCATTAACATTAAACCTGTGGAACCATAAATATTATTAACCCCTTAAAAAAAGGAAGATGAAAATCCTTCCCTCAAACTACCCGGGATTAGAACAAGCTAAAACAGCACAAAATTTTTTAAAAGAATAAACTCGCAAGCCTTTTTCACACTGTACACGACCATCACAAAAAAAAAACAAAGAGATGCATTAATAATGGATGTGAGTCGCACCTCGTTGCAGCAATAGATTGAGAAGGAGCTTCAGTTCGTATAGTCTTGGCCTTGAGCTTCTTCGACAATGCTTCTAGCTGATCCAAATTCCTCTGAAAATAAAGCACAAGCGACGAGAAAAGAAGAAAAAAAATCAGATACAGTTCATTCTTCTCGTACTTGCACCATAATATAGGGTTCGAATTGCGCAGAAAATGATTTGTGGGGAACCTGAAGAGGAGGGAACTGGACGGAAGGAGTAGCTTGTTCGAGAAGCTTCGTGGAAGAGCGGAGGAGATCGGTCCAACTACTCATGTCTGCGTCGTTCGCCATGAATCTCCCTCTCTCCCTCTCTCTCTCTCTCTCTCAGAGCTCCACAACGGGTCCGCGGGAGATGACAGGGACTCGTCGGCGAGAGGGAAGAACTATTTGGAGCCCTAATTTTGAATCCGGGGTGAAAACGGTTTTTTAATTTGTATTTATTTTTATTATTTTTTTAACTTTGGTCGTGAAAACGTTAAGACGTCGAATGGGGAATATCACGCAAGTTTCACCAAAATCTCATTATCATTCTTGAAGTTTCAATTTGTTCACCCAACGCCCCATATCTTCTAAAATTGACCAATTTCCACCGCCATTAGTTCCACCGTCAAACTGTTGACGACTTAAAAACCGGAAAAAATAGACTAAGACCTCCCTCTTTATTTCCTTCGTTTTTATGGATCATTTGTCTTCGCGGCATTTTTTTGGGATAAATTCTAAAAGATTTCTTGTAATTTGGACTATTTTAAAGAGATTTTCTGTAGTTTAAATTTTATTTATTACATTCCTATACTTTTATTTTATTTTTAATAGATCCCTTTCATTTATTTGCGATCCAATTCTGTTAAGTCGAGGGACTCATGGCAAGCTCTTATATTTCCACATTATTATTTAAAATATAAATTATTAAAAATAATATTAAAATGAAAAAATACTTTAAAATTGAAAACAAAAATTAAGAAAACCTAAATAAAAAAAAAGAAATTAGAACAAAATAAAAAAAAAAACCCTAACCTATATTTTTAATCATCATGAATCTTAACATTGATGTCTCAATTGAAAATTTGGAAGGAGTGGAATTTTTGTGTACTTTTTCAAAAATAAAATTTTAATTCCATTATTATATTTATGTCCACCTTCAAAAGTGAGAGCCTTGCCTTTCTTATACTATTATTTAAATTTTCTTAAAATTTTCCATTTTTAAGTATTTTTAAATTTTTAAATATTATTTTTAATAATTTATATTTTAAATAATGATATAGAAATTTAAAAGCTTGTCATATGTCCTTTCACTTAACGAAATTTGATGAAAAATGGATGGAAGAGGCCTATTGAAAACAAAATAAAAGTATATGGGGTGTGATAAACAAAATTTAAAGTATAAGGGGTCTCTTAAAATATGACCCAAACCACAGGGGTCTTTTAGAATTTTTTTCCTTTTTTTTTTTTTTCTTAAAACATGTTGACCGTACCACATCATTGTATTAAAGTAAAATTCGTGTAGAAAAATTAAACCAGGAAAAAGGATTAGGAACATCAAAGCATGTTTAATATAGACCTTAAAGATAAGTGGGAATTGAGGAAAATAGATAAAAAAGCACATAACTCACTCATTGCAAACAATGTAGGGAGCAAAACTAAAAATAAAGAAAATAATTTATTAAAATTGTCTAAATTTATAAATTCATAAGTTTTTTTAATGCAAGTGATTTATATTCGATGTAGACGGGGAGGGGAGGGAGAGGTTTTATTTTTATTTTTATTTTATCAAAACGGTTAAGAATTAATGATTGGACTAACAGTAAGTATATTGGTTAATTTAAAGAAATATAAAGGTGAAATGTTCAAATTAAAACTTAAACGGAAAATATGAGATTTTGGTTAAACTTGAGGAATGGAGTAATTTTTCAAATACGATAATTTATCAAAACTCATAAATAGTGAAGAATTTGGTATACTCTGGTTGCTTTTGATTTCTCTTTCAAGTCAATGGCTACTTTAACTCTTGCCTTTTACTCTTAACAGCAAACGTTATCAATGGATATTTCTTCAAGAAGAACATAAAAATTTGTCAAATTGATGGATTTGCTAAAAATGGAACATGAACTTTTATTTTTTGGTGATGGAATTCAAATTCACACGTTACTCCATATATTTTTATTACCATATAGGATATGTTCACCTGATGTATGTCGATCTGTTTGTGTCTGTGAAAACGATCGATTGAGCAAAGATGAACCATAAATAGGAAAAAGACTTAAATCTTTTCATTAGTGAAAGGTTGGGTCATAAATTAAAAAATCAAATATTAAAATTTTAAATTAAAAAAAAGCGAAAGCATATGAATATTTGGGTTTTGAAACAAATAGTTCATATTAATCCAATAATTGGTTGAATTGGTGGCCTAGGCGAATAAGGAATCAATCCAATTCAAGATTGAGGTAAGTAGGTCAACAATCGACTCTCATGAAATGTCCTGTTTAGAAATTGCACTTTTATATTAAAGAAGCAAGGGCTTATTTGATAAAATAGAAAATCAGGTACTAGAAATTAGCAAGGTTCACCTACCAAAACTTTTTACAAAAAATTACAAAATATAAAAAATAAATTTTAATATTTGGTTCTCCTCTAAATAATTTAATTTCGATTTTAGCTGCTTGGAGTTGTGTGAAATTTCTTCAAAAAAATCACAAAGTAAATTAATTTTAAAATACAATTTCCAAAGTAGGTGTTCAAGGAATTCCCAAAATAAGTTTAGTCATGCAATTGCCAATTGCGTAGCTAAAAGTTGCAATTTAGTCATGCCATTTACAATTGCGTGACTAAATCTTTCTCCTTTTTGAAATATACACAAATTAAATATAAAATTTATTTTGAGTGAAAATTACCGTCATTAGTGGAGAAATTTTTAAAACAAAATTTTAAGTTATTTTAGAGAGTACGAATTAACTTATTACCAAAAATATATTATTCATTAATTGGGGATAAAATTTCAAGAATATATTACCAAAAAATGTATTATTCATTAGCATAAAATCAAAAAGTTCTTAAAAGTTGATTAAAATTAAATAAACAAAATATTACCAAAAAAAATCAAATATTTGTAATCAAAATTAATTTTTTAGGGGGAAAAAGCTAATTGAAATTCCTTTCTTCAAGTTGATTAAAATTCCTTTTTTTAAAGGTTCAATTTGTTACCTTTTTTTTTAAATAAAATAAAATTTATTTTTTAAGAAAGGAATTTTAATCATCTTTCTTCCCTACGAACATAATTTTAATTGCAAATATTTTTGATTTCTTTCCCACTCTTTTTTTTTTCAAATAATTGTAATTAAAAAGTAAATTTATTAGTAATGAATAATATATTTGTTGTTAAAAATAAATTTCCATTCTCCCATTAAAAAGTCAAACTTTTATATTCTTGAAATTTTATCCCTCAATTAATGAATAACATATTTTTTTGGTAATAAGTTAATTCATACTCTCTAAAATAACTTATAATTTTATTTCCAAAATTTCTCCGCTAATGAGATAATTTCCGCACAAAATTTTTTTATATTTAATTTGTTTATATTTCGAAAAGAAGAAAGATTTAATTATATAATTATTAATTACATGACTAACTTTTAAATTTAATATTGTAAGATTAAACTTATTTTGAAAATTCTCTTTTTCACACTTTAAAATTAATTTACTTTGTCATTTTTTCCCGAAATTTCTCCCGTTTTTCCTCGCTTCATTATGGTAGCGGGTTAACTATTTACCCATTTTGTATTCGGATACTTTTAAAAGCCTAATCAAACCCTCTTCTGTTCTCTCTCAGATTTCGGGGTTTTCTTTCTAGGGTTCCTTCGTTAGTTATGGCGGCGTACGATCTCACGCCGCGAATCGCCCCAAACCTCGATCGCCACCTCGTTTTCCCGCTCCTGGAGTTTCTTCAGGAGCGCCAGCTCTACCCCGATGAGCAGATCCTCAAGGCCAAGATCGAGCTCCTCAACAACACGAACATGGTCGATTACGCCATGGACATCCACAAGTCGCTTTACCATACAGAAGACGTTCCTCAAGGTTTCCGCTTCGTCCCCTTCCTGTCTTTCCAATTTTCGATACTCTGTATTATTTTTGTTGATTTTTAATGGTTTTTGGGTGATTTTAGATATGTGCACTGTTGTATTATTTTTTTTCCTTCTGGTTTACTTTTGTTGTTTGTTTGGTTGATTTTACGGTTCTGGTAGATATGGTGTGGGCTGTGCTATTTTTGTTGTTTTTATTTATTTTTAGTGTGGATTCTTTGGTGCTAATAGATATCGTGGACTCTGCTACTTTTGTTAACTTTTTTCCTTGTTGATTTTTGGGTTGTGTTAGATATGGTGGATCGGAGGGTGGAGGTGGTTGCACGGCTGAAGGCGTTGGAGGAGGCGGCGGCGCCCTTGGTTTCGTTCCTTCAGAACGCGAGTGCCGTTCAGGAGCTCAAGGCTGACAAGCAGTATAATCTTCATATGCTCCGTGAACGATACCAGGTTTGGTTCAATATTAGGGTTCCATCTTGCACAAAATACGCTGTACTAATAGAGCTTGAGATAGAAATTAAGAATTTATGGTGTAGCAGAAATTAGAATAGTTATATTTTAAATTAGATTTGTAGCTCGGAGATGGTGGGAACCCTCAGTCTTGTGTACCACAGTTGGTTGGGAACTTGTGTTGTCTCTGAGAATTTCTCGTTAATTACTTATATAGGCACCATTTTTCCATGTGTTCTGCGTCCTTCAATCTGGATATTGATATATGGCATGTTGTAAAAGTTTTTGATAACTTGTTTGTTGATAATCCGTCTGGATATTCAAAATTTAAACTGAATTGACTTCTCTTACTGTTTATGGCATGAAAATTGCTCCTGTAAGAGCTGCATTAATCACTAAGCACGTATATCTAACAACAGAAGCTTTTTCGAGTCATCAGAATGTTTCCTTTTGACTTGCCTTGCTATCATGTCTATCATGTTGATTTTGGTGCAAAAATTTTCTGGCCTTTTGAGTTGCCTTAGTAACGAGTTAATTTTATTCTCAATCAGATTGGCCCAGACCAGATAGAGGCCTTGTACCAGTATGCCAAATTCCAGTTTGAATGTGGAAACTACTCTGGTGCTGCTGACTATCTATATCAGTACCGGGCCCTATGCACAAACAGTGAAAGGAGCTTGAGTGCATTGTGGGGGAAGCTGGCAGCTGAGGTATTGATGCAGAACTGGGATATTGCCCTCGAAGAACTTAATCGTTTGAAAGAAATTATTGACTCAAAGGTTGGTGTTACTTTGTATCTTGGACTGTACCTCATATTGTTTTTGTTTTTGTTGCGATATTTCTGGTGATGCTGTGGCTTTTGTTGCAGAATTTCCCCTCACCATTGAATCAAGTGCAGAGTAGAATATGGCTAATGCATTGGAGTCTTTTCATCTTTTTCAACCATGATAATGGCAGAACACAGATTATTGATTTGTTTAATCAGGACAAGTATGTTAGTGGAACTAACCCACCCTTCTTCTCCCGCCCCTCTATTTCATCCCTACTGCCTTTTTTTTTTCCCTGCAAGTTCAATTTATATCCTGTACAACTCATATGGTCGCTTTCAGCAACACTTAGCATGATGCTTTGATAAATTTTATAGAATGCCTTATTGCTTTAGAAGGTGAACTTCACGTTTCTATGCCTTCTGGAAAGAACTATCATGCACTAACATAAGAATTTATGCATGGGTCAGAGGTTCAGTACTATCTATGTGCATGCGCACATGTGTGTTTTGATACTGGAAATTTTTTTATGCATTATCATGTTCATTTTTGTCTCATTGCCTTTTCAGAAAATTTGATTTTGCTTTTCTCCAGATATCTGAATGCTATTCAGACAAATGCTCCTCATCTTTTACGTTACTTGGCCACTGCATTTATTGTCAACAAAAGGAGACGACCTCAATTCAAAGATTTTATAAAGGTCATTCAGCAAGAGCAGTACTCCTATAAGGACCCTATAACAGAGTTCTTAGCATGTGTTTATGTCAATTATGACTTTGATGGGGCACAAAAGAAGATGCAAGAGAGTGAAGAAGTGAGTATATATATATATATGCCACTGGCTGGCTTTTATGAACATTATTTTGTTTTTGTACATTTAGCATTGTGATAATTATTGTCGTTATGCTCCTTATTCTGAGGACTGCACATGTTATGCCTATAGGGATATTGATTTTTTTTGGATTTGTTTCACACATTTTGCACATTATGAGTCATTGTGGTTATCCCATCTTACTCCCTGACCTGAGGGAGCGAGGAGGTGGGTGCACGGAGGGAGGGGGGAAGAGGCAGGGCCGCAAGGCAGGCAGGGAGTGGGATGGACGATTTAGTAGATTAACAGAATGGTTAAACCTGATCCTAGTGAACGAACCTTAGGTACTTGATATGCTGTTGATATTGAAAGGAGCTTTAGGCACTTAAACAATTGTAGACGCACTGACACATGCTGGTTCTTTTAGTACTGTTTTTTTTTTTGGCCATGTTCATCAGCTGCTGATACGATGTAGGTAATGCTAAATGATCCGTTCCTTGGCAAACGAATCGAAGAAGGTAACTTTGCTACCATACCTTTGAGGGATGAGTTCCTTGAAAATGCTCGCCTCTTTATCTTTGAGACTTACTGCCGAATACATCAGCGCATTGACATGGGGTATGTACCTGGTTTCATACATTGTCTAACGTTCCATTATCTGGAAGAACTGTTCATGTCACTCTACTAATGTTTCTACGATGGTGGGTCAGTGAATCTTGTGACTTATCCAGTTACCCTTGCTTCTGTATTGCAGTTTCTATTTTGCGTTCGCCTCCTGACTTTCTTATTATGTGCAGTTGGGCAAATATTTTCGTGGAAGAAAAATAATATTCTTGACAAAACGGCTTCCAGTTGAAGCTTTCTATTCTCTCTGTAATATTGAATGTAAAATATGCATGCAGATGCAGTTTTCAGTTGGATGTTAAGGCTGATGAACTTTAATTTGGGGAAAAAAATTTTAAATTTCAAAGAGCTCAACTTATTGCAAATTTAAATTTAAGCTTATTCTTTATGAAACAGCATAGAAATGAGTTCTCAATTTGCCAAAAATGGTGATATAAAATTTTGACAGGCTAGTAAGGTGGCTATGAAATGAGCTTTCTATTGGTCTAAATTGTTTTTCCTTTTCTCAGATTTCTTGGCCTTAGCTTTCTGGGATCTTTGAGGAGGCCTGAATTTTTTTGATTGGATTTGGGTGCTATAGGAGGGGTCATAAGAATAAATAACTGTGTTCACAATTATTTGGAGTATTTAGCTTGAGAGGAACAGTAAGATCTCTAAGGGAGCAACATTTCTCCAGCTTTGGTTTAGGATAATGTGATTTGCTTTTTCCTTTCTGTGTTGTTGTTTGGGGAGTGTCCGATGGGACTAGTCTTAGGGATATTCACAGAGATTGGTGATATATTTTTTTTTCACAGCTAGCCATTTTATCCCCCCCCCCCCTCCCTCTTTTTTTTTTTTTCCTTCTGCTTATTTCGGAGGTTTCTCATCCTTCACTGTATTTACCGTTTCCTTCTTTCTCAATAAATTCTTCTTTGCTTATGAATAAAAATCATCTAACCTCTAGTAATCTGATAAATAATAATGTCTCCTGCATAAAAAAGTCCCTGTTAGAGTTCCAAGCTTATGCAATATTGGATTGATAAAGAAATTTCAATGCTTAATTTTCTTCAACCTGCTGTTTCATATCAGCTCTCTATTCCTCTGCAGAGTGCTGGCTGAGAAATTGAATCTGAATTATGAGGAGGCTGAGAGATGGATTGTGAACCTTATTCGCAGCTCCAAACTGGATGCGAAGATCGACTCGGAGTCGGGAACTGTTGTCATGGAGCCCAGCCATCCCAGCGTGTAAGTTTATAAATACATACAAACAATAATATTGAAATTTTCTCACTGTAGTTTCCAATTTTGTATGACATGCTTGGTTTGTGATAATAGTTATGGAATTAAGATTATTTTTTAGAGCCTATTCTGATCTAAGCATATATGTTGGGGGAATGTGCTTCATTGTTTAATTATGGGGATCTTTATTTTACTTCTTTCAGGTATGAGCAGCTTATTGACCACACCAAGCAACTATCTGGCCGTACTTATAAATTAGTCGGACAGATTATGGAACAAGGGCAGCCACAAGTTGCCCGCTGAGTAACGATGAACTTCCAGGTGAATTACATATTCGCTTATTTTGAGGTATCTGAATTTTGCAACTTCTGGGATAGGGATTAGATTTGAAGTAGAGCCCCTCTCGAATGAACAATTTTTAATTTTTTTGGAACTGAAGAGTAAAAGTTCACTGAACATTGTGCTGTCTTATTTGGTTATCATTCACGTGTGGTGGTCAAATTTTGGCTACGTCTCTGTATCGTAATCTAATGCCAATCATGGATAAATGTTTCATTAAATTTAGCACTGTGTTTATTTGTCGAGACTTTTTCATTTATCTCGGATAGTTGAAACTGGGGATCGGCAAAGGCTAGGCTAGAATACTTGGAAGATTACAAAATTGGTGTGTGTGTGTGTGTGTAATTCCCAAGTTGACCATGGTTAGCAAGGAGATGTGAGTATATCCCAAGGCCATGTTTGGGACCTCCGACCATCCCTTCATTCCGGATGTCCATAAGATAGGCCCTTTTTCACTTTGCAAGAAATTTTATTCTTTGAAAATTACTCCAATCCCCTCAGGAGTTCCAACAAAATCTCAACGTTCCCATCAAGTTTTAATTGTTGCATTTATCTCTTAAACATACAAATTGTGATTAATGTATCCATTACCATTAATTATTGATGATTCTGAGTAATTTTTATAGTTTTTCGCCACTTTTCTCTCTTATTTATATCATGGTCCTCCCCTTTTCCCGCCCCATTGTAGATCAATTAGAGAATAAAAAAATTACCAAAAATAAATAAAAAATAGTATAGATCAACCAGGAACTCTAAGGGTATGAGTGTAATTTTGCCTTTTGTTTTTGTTACATTATTTATACTTTTGTTCCCTTATATTTTAATTTATTTGCATCGCAAGATGTTATTGTTTATCCGCGCTTGGATCTGCTAATTTCAACATCGTATATACTGTAGAAAATGACCTTAATGGGATAATGATTTCCTGTGGTTTAATTTCAACTCAATTAGGGTTTTATATATCAAATAAAAAATTATCTTTGTTCTGAAATTTATATTAAAAAAAATGATCTGATGCCAAAATAATTATTTTAAACCGAGATTCTTTTATAACCCAAACAGTACAACCTCGTTTTTAACAAGAAAATTTTGTTCTCCGAGGATTCTGTCAAACTCTGACTGTTCATCAGTCGTCTCTTAAGAATTTAAAGGGAAAAAAAAAGAAAAAAAAAAGGCAAGAAATTGCCAACAATTTGCAGACAGTTCTCAGTTGTCCAATCTGTGCAGATAGAACATAATCACTGAAGAAAACACCAAGATCTTATTGAAAACACACACGCTGTTTCACCCATGAAGTGGAACTACCTTGAAATGAAAAGCACCCCTTCAATCTCTAAGCCACCTTCTCTCAAAGAACACTTTTTATCCCAAGGGATAACTTTTTAGAAGTGGAGCCCTTCTCATCGGCAGGGGTTGATCCACCACTTCAAGTTGACCAAAAAGAGGCCCTATTCTTACATGGTGAAACCAGGTCGAACCACGTATCAGAGAATCCTAGCCGTTGCTTTGGCGTGCTCATGGATCTTGCCTTTGCCTTGGTAGACTCGGTTGCTGCCATGTACGTGGGGAAAACAGGAGAGTTTGGGAAGAACCCATCTTCTCCAATTGAGTCCTGTTTACCATGGCTAAATGAACTCCTCGGCTGTATAAATGGGAGATTCGGTCCCACTGAATCATGTTTTTGCATATTTTTCATTCTCAGTTGAAGTAAATCCTGTACCTGCTGCTCCCTTTCACACGCCCATTGATCTAACCATGAGCCCTCCCTGCCATTTTCTTGGATCCCCATTCTCTCTTCCGGGGATTTCACACGTCGCCTCTCCTGAAAAGATATCCCACCACCAAAGGAGCAAGGAAAATGTTATATTGTAATGTGGAACTGTGGAAGTTAGCTACAGCCGTAAGTGTAGCTGTTGCATCAACCTTCTGATTTTCGCACGGGCTTTTCACATGTTTGCAGTTACCAAATTACGCTGTAAAAGGAAACTGATCTGCTTTCCTTGTTCGCGATTCTAATACCATCTCAGTGAATGATCCGAATGGGAAACAAGAACTTGGGAATTCAAACAGGACTTACCTGATAAGAAAATGAGTACTTTTTCATGCGCTCTCTTTTCATGAAGGCCTCTTGCTTTCTCAGCCTCATCGCTTCCAAATGTTCCTTTGAAAGCATGCTGTAGTCCCAACTTCTATAACTCTTGCAATATTTGAGCTGCTCATGGTCAATATAAGGTAAACAGACTAATCATTACAATTCAATAAGCATACAATTATAAGTTTACAATTCAATATATATATATATATATATATATGAGTGCTATTATGAGTGCAAGCATATACAAGCACACTACGTAGACCTCACATGAGGCTATGAGAAAAATACAATTTCACCCTTGGACTAAAAATTCTATTCATGTTCTATATACTTTGAGCCTCATCCATTAATGGAGGAGCCTTCATCCAAATAGTCAGAGTTTTGTCAACAAAGTCTAATAAAAGTTGTAAGCTTTGACTGTTTGTATGAAACATCATTTATGACCAGATGAACCACAAATTTTACCAGCTAATATGATATCAGTAGAGTTCTTAATCTAGCCATTATAATCCCTTTTGTGATCTCGTGTGAGCTCCACAGATCATGTGCTCATAATAAAATTTTCCAATATATATATAAGCTACCCCTCCTTTACCTCCTTTTTTCCCCAAAGCTCCTCTTTTGATCCAAGCAACTGTTTCTCGTCCCCATCTCTAGAACTTGATTCTAGAGTGGAAATTTGGCTGTCATTTCCCCGTGGCTGCATATTTGTAATGGATGGAAAACACTTAAAAGTTGCAAACATTTGGCGTCTCACAGCTCGGCCTCGAACCACAGCCTGAAGCCTCACCAAGCCCTTCAGTGCTCGCAATGCCTTTCTTGCCTGTGGAATCAATTTAAATCCACTTGTCTTAGAAACACAACACCTTCTTCTTTTCGTAAGAGAAACACATCTTTATCCGCGAAGAGATCATAACAGGAAACCAAGTAGCTGTATTTTTTGCCCTTTCAGATTCTAATCCTATGCTATATCAGAACTGGGAGAGTTTTGGCTTTAATTGGAATTTTGAACCATAAAGTTTAAGGGGCCAGTTTGGAGTAAGCTGCTTCCCGCTTTCTGAAAAACGGATTGTTAAATAAGCTCCAAACCTATGGGCACATTTGAGCTTTTTAAGCTTTCTGAAAATTTGCCAATCACCTACTTCAGTTGGAAAGATTTTTTTTCCCCAACATAAAAGCTCAAAAGTAAGCTCCTCAAAATGGCCTTCAGCAGTTTTACTGTCTATTAACTGAAACAATTTGTATACTCCAGATTATTCGCATACAATTTGCCCCCATCAGTCACGATTGCCAATATAGTGTATTGGATCCACAAGTGATCATGTATTCTCATCTAATGTCATTACTCCTTGAGTATACAATCAGCCAAAGTACTTTGGGGTGTGGATCCATTTCAAATGAAAGTCTTTCCCTATTTTTTTCTCTTTGTTTTTTTTGGTAGATTTACAGCCCAACAGCATCTAAAACATCAAAGCTTCAAATGGAAGAAAGGAACACTAAGATCACAAATGAAGCTACTAAAACTAAGGGAAAGTCACTCTTTTGGTCCCCTAAGTTTGGGTTAGTGCCAATTTAGTCCCTTGTGTTCAAAAGTGGCGAATTTGGTCCCTGAGGATTCTAAAGGTGGCCAATTTAGTCTATAGACTAAAAGAAGCTACTAAAACTAAAGAAAAGGAAGGAGTTTGAGGATCCTCACAAGGTATGCTCGAAAAGCTGCCTGAATTTTAATGGCAGCCAAGTTTCGTTTTTCTTCCGTGAATCGCATGTGAGATTCTGAAGCAGCCCCTGAAGCAGCCCCCGTTAGCCAGACAACCTCGGCTGCAGCACGAGCGGCCGCCACTGCAGCATCGGCTGCTGCTGCCGTTGCAATGGCAACTGTCAAAGCATGCTTTCTTTGCTCTTCTCTTGCCTCACTCAAAGCCATATCTGTTGTAACCAATTGTTTGGATTTGTTCCTCCCAAAAATCCATCTCCATTTTTTCGGTTTCTGAATGTTCAAGGTGTAAAATGTTACTCCCAAAAGGAAAATATGAAGCAAAGTTGATCAGTTAGATTAATGAAAGGAGGAAAGTGAATGATTTACCTTTTCTGTTTTTGATTCAGACTTGAAGAGTCTCTTTATGAAATTAAACCAGCCCCTCTTCTTTGCCATTGAGGATTCATGAACAGATCAACCAAACATCCACCACTGATCTTCCAACGCACCATTTTTTTTTTTTTTTCATTTATTGAAAGAAAACAGACAGGCATTTAAAAATATAAGAAATTAATGGGAAAACTCAACTTTACAGGTAATATAATAACACCCTTATGCAGGAAAGAAAAATAAGAGGTATTCAGTTTCCTTTATAAAGATGCTGGCGAAAGAGTGCTCTTTCTATCTTGTTGGAGCTTCGAATTGGATTATTGCTCAAATGTAAAATTCAGCGTCATTCAGAGAGTAAAAGAGAGTGAATCTAATCAGAACCACTGAGGAATTAATGAATCTAACACAAATCTGAATAACTGAAGAACCCAAGTAAGAGAACCTGTTAAATTCTTTTGATTGAGAGAGCCAATATGTAGTCACAGGGTCTCAGTTAGAACTTCCATCAAAGACATGGTAAACAAAATGAAATTGAGGGTTCTCCCCTTTGAGTCAGGTGTGGCAGTACCTGACAATAATTCAAATGATTCCATTAAAGATGTATCTTCAGTTGATGATAAGCCCATGTTGGGGTCTCCTCAGAATTCTCTCATCCATCTCATAACTATCCATGACTGGAAGGAAAGAACTGTGAATAGAAAGGGGAACCCATTTATCTTTGAGGGACATGCAGTTTGAGAAAGTACCCAGTGATGACTCATTAGAAATCTTCCTAACTTTCAGTAGGGTCTCTCTCTCTCTCTCTCTCTCTCTCTCTCTCTCCCCTTTATTCTGATTGTCATTTTCACAACGGCCTCGGAGACTGACTAGTTCAAATGCGGGACAGGTGAATGAAATTACCTGAACATTAGGTGCTCAACAAGATAATTTAGAGTAATATGAGAGCAGTGACACGATGAATTTTATGTGATTTATAATTATTATTTAAAGAAATGCTTTGATAGTATATGAAGGATGTAAAAAAAAAGAAAATTATCCGAACTTATTGACTGTCCTGATCTTACCTTTGCATTAATGTCAGGATAAGCGAAGGTAAAATATTATTTATTAAAAAATTATTTATTTTTAATGAGGGAGAATTTGCTTGGTAAAGATATTGTCTTTTAATCGGAAGAATTTGACCAATATCAAATTGAAACGTATCAATAAAAGCTGAGCTTGCCTTTTTATGTAATGATTTCTAATAGTGTTGTCTCTGTAAAATTATTTAACAAATGAAGTTGTTATGTACGAGCATGTCCATTTAAGAATTGAAACAATGCATGTAGTAAATATACTTTGAAAGAGAGTATAGGCCTCCGAGCATTGAGACTAGCACTAGTAAGGTGAGCTCATGGCTCATTCAATCTACCTATAAAATAATTTTGACTCGCATTGATCTGTCCATATTGCTATGTAATCTATATTGGCACTACACAACCTGACTAATTCAATCAATTACCATTTAAGAATAAAAATTTTATGCATTTCTTTCCATTTGAAATTTAAAGTTTTTTTAAATTGAGAATAATAAATGAAATAAGAGTAGAATCAATAAGGTAAGCGTATATCCTTTTAGTTCGCCTAAAAAATAACTCGGCCTTTAAATAGTTTCGGCTCACAATAACCCCTCATGCCAATCCATGACTTATGTTTGGGCTTCTTGCGACCTTCCTAACCTGCTCTATTACCACCTTTAGTTGAGAGTTGAGATTAATGCGGTCTTCTTTTTTATAAAAGCTTCCATGGCCCTGCACTATTGAATAGTTATTTTAAACTTTGAGCAAATTCATTGGCCATTTAATTCGAACAATATAATAAATTATATTATTGTTAATATTATTAATAAATAAGTACGCGCTGAACTTAAAAACTGTGAGTTAGCCTAAACATCAAAATTTTATTAGTGTGGCATATTAATTATGGTCCATGGAGACATCTTTGCAATAATGGGGTGGGGTCTAACTTTTGTGATTGAAACGTGAGAGTGAGACCCAAAATAAGGTGGCTAGGTCCACCTTGCATGTGAACAGGGTTTGTGGTGAGACCCAAACTACGGTGTCCAATGGGCCAGAATTTTTTTGGGGTCCTACACTTTCTAAATTGGATTTTTTTTTTCATTTTATTTTCAAGTGAGCCTTTTTCCTATTGGCTCTTGCACATGGCTGTACTGAAATCAAAAAGCTTGTTTCTTGCTAAAATCTGCAAAGCACCCAACCTTTTCTCTTTGTTTGAAATCATAATTTTTCCCTCATTAAAGATTTTAATATTTTTATGCACTTGTTTGGTTTATTTCATGAAAAGGGAGGGTGATTAAAATGGTCAAAGGTGGCCCAACCTTCTTAATGATTTAGCCACTGCCAAGGACCTTTAATTCTAAGCCTTGAATATATATATATATATATATATATATATATATATATATATATATACATATAAATACGTTATTACGGGTTGAGTTAATAGCTACTAATAAGGAATAAACTTTTAGTTAATACTTTTAATTACGAATGAAGAAATAAATCTTTAAGAAAAAATTACTCTAATCTCCCTCGAAGTTTTAATAAAATTCCAATGTTCCTTCTAAAATTTTAATTATTGCATATTACTTCTTATAATTACAAATTGTCATTATCTCTTACCATCGATTTCTTTTATTGCTTTTCAGGACTTTTGTTCACTTTTTCTTCTCTCTCCTTCACATCTTGATCATCTCTTTCTCCCTCTCTCTCCCACTATTGTAGATCAATTAGGAAACAATATAAATAAAAGTTATACAAATCAATTAGATATTGTAAATAAGGGGCTCATTGAGCTTTTATTCAAAGTTCAAGAAGGATAAAATATAGCGATTGAAACTCTTAAGAAAATTTTGAGATTTGTTGAAATTTAAAGGGTGAATTGGTGCGCTTTTCCTAATTTTTAATTAATAATAATACCTTGGTATTCTCTCAATTGAACTAAGCGAAAATATTTAGAACATTTTTTTAAGAATACACACACACACATATATATATAGAACAATTTTATTTATACTAAAATGATACATGGTCCTGGATAAATCACATGGAAGCCTCCTCTTAGGTTTCAGCTACGAAATGATTTCGTTTCAATGTGGACCAACCAATCATAGGTTTTTTCCCCTTTGAAATGTATATTATTTTAAGAGCCTGAAGAATCTTAGCCTAAATTGAGAAAATTACCTTAATTCCCAAAACTCCGTCATTTTCATCCAATAATTTTTAAAATTTTTAAAGTTTATTTTAGAATTAATATCAAAACAAAATAGTTCTAAGGCCTCGATCGATAATTTTTCGAGTCCTCTCCTGAATCTTAATTAATCAATATTGCAATGGATGAAATCCCTAGATTGATCCATTAGAAACAATTTATTTTTAGCAGTATCATCATAATTTAACCCCATAATAAATGCTCTAGTTTATCAAAATTTACTGGTCCCTTCCCGAGACTCGTTCGTATTTAGGGCGTGATCTACAATTTATTTTTGAATAATATGTATACGAAAATATCCTAATCATTTATTCAAGTTTTATGCTTAACATTTTATAAACTATAATATTTTAAAAAGTTTTATTCAAAATAGATTTAGTAAGCATAAAATTTCAATAAATGATAAAGATTATTTTCATGTGCACATGGCAACCATTTACGACACAATATATTCCTAGCGCTAAATACAGAGGAGCCCGATTGTTAAAACATAAGGCATTTTCTGTGACAAATTACATTGATTATATTTTTCAAAATGGAGTTATTTTCCTTGAAACAAATGGCACCTTAATTTGTTTTCATTGCTCATAGATAAATGTTCCTTTCCTTTGATGACACATGGAGAAAATGCAACTAACATTACATTCGGTTCATAAAATGAAATAGAGTGTGTTTCGAATAGGTACTCCATAGAAATATAACATTTAAAAAACCACTACTCTCATGAGTGGTAAGTAATACATATTCCACTCACGATCACTACGAGTAGCTATTTCTTAACTGTTCCCTCTCATGACAATTACTTAGTCATTTTGCTCACGATCCATAGAGATATATGTTAGATTTTCGTAAAAATAATTGTTCCGTTCCTACTCAGTTCCATTTCGTGAGCCAAACATATAACATCAGAACCTAGGACTACTTCCTACTGTGTAAGAGGCCATGTTCAATACTTACCCATGAGTTGGGAGAGGGACTGAAGCCTCTTGGCCAGTTTCCATAGCCTTCCTTCCCAGTGTGCCTAGCAAAGCACTTCAAGCTGAGATTCTTGTAGGGGCAGCATCAGTTCAGTCCATGGTTTTCACCTACTCAAAAGAACAAAAAAGAAAAAAGAAAAAAAGAAAGAAAAACAGAACAAAACAAACAAAAACAAAAAACAGAAAAATAAACACAGGTTAACGGGATAGGACCCCCTAGAGCAAATCATCAGCCAAAGCATTCTTATAGCTTCATACAAGTTTCCAGTTGTTCAAGGACCCCCAACCCAACGATGCTATGGTACCCGGCAAAATTGACCCAAGTCATGACTCGAAGGGCATGGGCGGACCCTGCTGGCCAATCAAAACCACCCGCAGTAGGGGGCATGGGTTCCCGCTGGGCCATTTGACTGGGTCTCCAAGCAGCTCCTCAACCACACAAATAACCCTTATTTGAATTCCGAGAAACATTGATTCTCTAATCATCAAGGCTGGAGAGCCGCATGGACTTGCATAGTTCACTAATGTTGGGCGCTCCATAAAATTGATGGAGTGATGGGGAGACTCATCCCGCCCCACTCGGATAACCCTAGAAAATGTGTCGTTGAAACATGTCACTGGAGGGCTAGCTAAAGTTTATGACTGAGCAGAAGCATATTCCAGCTTTAAACCTGCTAAAATGAGCCGACCTTGAACAGCAAAGTTTAACAAATGTTGGGGCTCGAGACAATCTCTAGCCAACCTAAAAAAGAGATGAGCGGAGCCTAATCATAGTAAAGCTCGGTTTGGCTCGATCACAGTCCTAAACGTAAGTGCTGAATTCGGTTTGACTGGACACTCACAACCTTTTGCAGAGTTCGACCATTTAGTTCTTTTCCACTGAATTAAACTTTCTTCGCACTCTGAGAATTATATATATATATACACACACACCCATACTTTTCGCTATTACTAATACTACATGTACATCACACCGTAATGGTGATGTGATAAAATTTGGATGGTCTTGTTTCAAGGCTATCTTTGTAAATTATAATAAGTTGTAAAAAAATACGTAAATAATATACATATAATATTACTCTTTTTTTTAATTATTATTCTTATCTATATATCTATATATGAAAATAGAAGCAAAGATGACTACGTGGCATTGTATGAAGGCTTGCATGTGAACTTTTCAAAATTCGTCCCCTTGCCAGCTTTCCTTCCCAATAAAGAGTTATTTCATTAAAAACTCTCCTCAATACCAAATCCCTCCCAGTCCCATCAATTAAATTCAAATTAAGACCAAGCTCCTTCCATTCCTTCTGATTAATTGCGTGTGAATTTTTAAAACTCCTCCCCCTTAACAGCTTTCTTTTCTAATAAAGAGTTGTTTCATTAAAAACTCTCCTCAAGACCAAACCCCTCCCACTCCCATCAATTAAATTCAAATCAAGACCAAGCCCCTTTCACTCCCTCCGATTAATTTCAATAAACAATAAAGCCCCCAAAATAAAACTTGATTGAAAATAAACCATGAATCTATGGCATCTATGGAGTACAACATCAAGCAAGTGACGACTATCCCCATGTTAGGGGAAAACTTACTCGGCGAAACTAATAACACAAGGAGAAGGCATAAAGCAATGCTACTTCTAGCATTCCTCTGATGAAGGCATAAAACAATACTACCTCCAGCATATCTTGATGAATTAACTCAAATTCCCACACAAAATCTCAACTCATGAGGTCCTCTACCCACAAATTCTAACATTAATCTAATTTCATAGTATTTTTTTTTTCAATTTTCATTTATAGTAGATATTTTTTTTAGGGTTGACATGAGTTGCTTTGATACTAGTGTTTCTTCTTTTGTCCTTTTCCTTATTTTATTATTCTGTTTAAGACCTTTAATCCTTTGTTCTTCTCATTCTTTCAGGGTGATCTAAATTACTTTATTTGACGAGGTCTTTTATGCAAACCAAGAATGGAGAACCGGAGAGTTGATTTGGAGGTGTGATGAGCATTATCTTTCATTGAGTTAGATGCCTATGTCGTAGATTTAGTATTCATTTTTGAGAATTCTTGAATTATTGATTCAGTTGCGGTCTATCCGAGCATTAAGATTTGTAACTTGCATTTTTCTTAGCCTTTAGGCCTTTTATAATTTATCAAGAAAATTGGGGAACTATAATTTATTTGGGCTTAAGTCCGGTTCTGTCTTCTTCTTAAGATCATTATTGCTTAAAAGATCCATGAAATTATTGGTTTATTTACCGTTTGCCTATAAATTTTTAAAATGCATTAGCTCCGATCGGAAAATCATGCATGTACACGACTAATAAATGATAACAAGACAAAAAAAATATAAAAGCACAATAATAATAAAAATAATAAAGACATGTTATAGGAAACAAAAATCTTAAGAACACATCAAGTACGGATAAACAAACATGTCCACCAAGCCTTTAAAAAATTGGTAAGAAAGAAAAATGAAAAGATGGAGATGTGTAGAAGCGCAAAAGGAAAAAAACTAATGTAAAAAGGTACACATAAATGTAAAAATGGAAAAACAATATTAATACCAATAAAAAGTTACCCTAAGCAAGCATTCATAAAAAGAATCTAGCTAAAAAGCACGCATAGCACACCAATGCTTAAATTTTATTTCCATTCATTTAGAAAACAATATAAAATTCAGTAATGCATCAAACATTATAAAAAAAATAAAAATAAACAACTTAGATTGTTTTCAAAAAATAACTATCGAGTCAACGTCCCAGGCTTCTCATTTGTTATTACTACTACTTTTACTATCAACATCGTTATCGCGTTATTATTATTATTAATTATAATAATTATTATTATTGCAGTTGATTTTATTTTTAGTACTAATTGTTGTTATTTTTATTATTATTAATTATTATTATTACTATTACTATTATTTCTACTTTTATTATTATTCTTATATTCACTATTATTTTACCGTTACTAATTTTATTTTTATTGTTGTTCTTAACTTTTGTTATTATTATTAAGCATATATTGATCTTATTTTAGTTATTTTTATTATTACTACTAATTTTTGTTATTGTTATTGTTTTATTATCACTCCTTTTAATTATTATTTTTCTTAACTTTTTTTATTAATTATTATTATTATTGTAATTTTAATTTTTTATTATTACTACTTATACCTGTTATTTTTATTATTATTACTGTTTTTGTTGTTGTTATTATTATGTCTATTATTATCATAGTTATTATTACTATTCGTATTAGTATGCTTTTTAATATTTATATTAATGTTAAACCAATACTTGAAATATTTATATTAATATTGCCCTAATGCTAATAATATTTATTTTATTATTATTTATGTACTATTGCTATTATTTTAATATTACTTCTATTATTATTATGGTTGTTGTTACTAATTTTATTGTCTTGTTGTTATTAATAATAATAATAATTTTTATTATTATTGAATTTTTTTTAATTATTACTACTAATTGTTATTATTGTTAATATTATTGAAATTATTATTATTATTACTACTACTACTACTTCTACTACTACTACTACTACTTTTTTTTATGACAAATTTTTTATAATTAATTTTCTTGACTTATTGTCATTATTAATATTATTATTATTACAAATTTTATTATTATTATTATTATTATTATTGTTCTTGACTTGTTGTTATTATTAATAATAATACTTATTTAATTATTAATTATAACTATATATATATACCTGTTATTTTTATTATTATGATTTTTAGTATTTATTATTATTACTGTTTTTGTTGTTATTATTATTATTGTTGTTGTTGTTATGGTGATGATGACTATGATGATAATGAATATGATGATGATGATGATGATGATATGATGGCTATGATGATGATGATGCATATGATGACGATGATTATGATAAACAACAACAACAACAATAATAATAACATAATGAATATTTGTATCAGTATTAATATTTCTATTATTATTATTGTTATTAGTATTAATATGTACTACAATTATTATTACTATTATGAATATTAATATTGTTACCATTAACGTTATTAATATTAAAATTACTATAAAAATAATAATATAAAAAATATTGCAAGCTACTGTTGGTATACCTGAATATGTCAGGGAAATTTTGCATCGTCCACCATGCCCATTCTTTGTGTTATTATTCTAATTATAACTATTATATTATTATTATTATTATTACTATTACTAACACAGCAATGTCCTTCAAAAAAAATATTATAAGCTACTGTTGCAAATTGGCATACCTGAATATGTCAGGGAAATTTTGCATTGAATTGTCCGCCATGCTTTGACACCAAAGGGCAGCCAGTCTGGTAGCATGTTATTATTCTAATTATAACTATTATTATTATTATTATTATTATTACTAGCACAACAATGTCCTCAAAAAAAAAAAATTATAAGCTACTGTTGCAAATTGGCATACCTAGACATGTGTCAGGGAAATTTTGCATTGAATTGTCCACCATGCGCCCATTCTTTGACACCAAAGGGCAGCCAATCTAGGTAGCGTGCAGCTTGAAAGTGGTAATAAAGAGAAGTGCTCTGAGACCGGTAAAGAAGGGTACAAATGTTCCTTTCATACCGACTTTCAAATGGCTTCAAATCAAAGGCCATCTGAGACTGGTATTAAAATGGTTTGACCCATGGTTCAAACTGTGGATATGGAGGCTGAACATGTAGAGCGCAACCAGAATCAAGGGCTTCTACTCATCCCGCTAGAAGCTGCCAGCTGCATAGCCTTTTGAGGTCTAAAGGCCAGTGCACTTGATGCAATAGTTTTTTAAAACAGTTCACAGGCAAAGGAACACCTGTATAATATTTATCACACACCCATTTCCATACCAAAGTCGTTCTGTTTCCTCCCCGCAGTTGTTCTATTTTTTCCAAAACCTCACCAAAACAAATTTAAGGCCACGAATTCACAAATTGCAATCACAAACAAAAAACAGTTCAATCCAAATCACAACCAATCACATGAACATAAAGTGCAATTAGAAAATTGCAATCACAATCGCATGAACAGGGAACGTTCCAATCAATAGCAACAATATTCATCACACACTAGAATAGATTCAAGGCCACAAAATCACAAATTGCAATCACAATCACATGAACAGGGAACGTTCCAATCAATAGCAGCAATATTCATCACACACCAGAACAGATTCAAGGCCACAAAATCACATATTGCAATCACAAACAAAAAAGGGTTCAATCCTCACCAAAACAGATTCAAGGCCATAAATTCACAAAATTGCAATCACAAACAAAAGCAGTTCAATCCAATCACAAACCGTTCAATCCAATCACAAAAAAGTGCAATCAGAATTCAACGCCACGAATTCAAAAAAAGCAATCACATGAACAAAAAGAGGGCGCGGTTCCAATTTCAAACAATCCAAATGCCAAATAATACACAAACAATCCTGGAAAGACGACCAACTCGGATCAGACTCTTCCTTCCCCCTGAAAGGACGATCAATTCTACGATTACACTCTTCAAACCCAACTTGGATAAGACTCTTCCTATCCCTACAATCTCCGATTACACCCCACAAACCTAACTCGGATCAGACTCTTCCTTCCCCCACCGTCTCCGATTACACCCTCAAACCCATAGTGTCTAAATCAATTCAGCTGGAATGGGTCAAATGGAGGGGGAAGAAGGCCGTAAATTTTGCCAAAACGAGAGAGAGAGAGAGAGAGAGAGAGATTATTGTGCAAAAACAAAGGAGTGATTGGAGGTATATATGGAGGGATTGGGTAATGGCTCAGATTTTGAAATCAATGTGCGAGCTGGGATTTGAAATCAATGTGCGGAGCTGGGAGTGAGTAGTTTTGAACTCAATTACAACGGTGATAAATTATAACGGTCATATGATGATGTCAAGTCTCTAATCGCGCACGTGGTAAATTACATTCTAGTTTCATAATGTGGTCTTCGGTTCGACTCCGACCCCAGAACAGGATTTTAATTTTTGAATTCAAATGTAACGGTCAAGTACCACAACGGTCATACTATGATATGAAGCCTCCAAATAAATGGCTACGTGGTGTGCACCTCCAAATTGGTTTTTCTTTTTCTTTTTTCTATTCTTTTTTATTTCTATTTCTTCAAAAAAAAAAAAGAAAAAAAAAGAAAACGACCCTATACTGATTCTTTATAACTGATTTACAGTTTCAATTTCATTCAACATAATTTAACTTAGCCAAAAGGAATAAAGAAAAAATAATAATGTATACGGAACAAATTGAGACTACTTGAACACCAAGTAAAAAAAGACCAAGGATTCAATCCCATAGCGACAACACAAATTAGAAATATAATAACAAAAAACAAGAAACCCCACTGACTCAAACGAAAATAATAATAATAATAAATAAATAAAAAATCTCTGGTACAAGAGCTGGTAGAGGGAAATGGAAAACTTGCAGAAATCTTGCAGAAAGGAGAATTGGATCTACACACGAGTTTGCTGTGAAATGGAAAACTTGCAGAAAGGGGAGAGAGGGAAAGTGTGTATGTGTGTGTGAAAGAGAGAGAGAGGGAGCCAAACTAGCAAAGGTGACATAGCCACACTAGCAAAGTTCTCGACAGCAAAAAATATTCATTGCTTTAAATCTAATGTATAATTATGCATTAAAAAGATTATTAATGACTTATAATTAATGTTGAATATAAGTAGTATACGTAGGCAATTGCTCTCGACTAAAAGTATGAACATTAATGAGCATCAAAGATAAATCGAAAAATCTCACTACTTAACATATCTCATCCATTGAAAGAGACCTCTGAATTTTTTTAAAAAATAAAATAAAAAGACCTCATATTTTACTAATTTAGTTCAATTTTTGATATTTCTACGGATGCTTTAAACAAAATAACGTAAACGGGAATCTTTTACTAAAGAATGAATAGACTAATGCTTGTATTGATTAAGTAAATAATAGAATTAGAATAAGTAAATAATAGATTGTGGTTGGACGGAGACATATTGATTAAGTAAACAATGGAATTAATATAAAATAATCATAAACTTTACTACACACTAGTAGTGAAAGAAATAAGATGTTTTAACTAAGTATGTTGCTAAGGATTGAGCATCGCATAATAAATAGTAAAACTCTTACTTATGAAATGAAATAAATATTAACCATAATTCATATGAATAGGAGAATAAATGTACTCATAGAGTTTGATTTGAATTTATCCAAGTTGTAATCTCCATTACATGATCAACCGTAAATATCATAAGTTTAACATTAAGAGCTGGAATTTAAATACTAAGCTAAATTATTTGAATCAAAATTAAAGTACCTAAATCTAAATTTATAAGGTTATTTGGTTAAAATCTCATAGAACATCCAAATAAAAATGTTTTTTCCGATCCTCAAAATTCTAAATTATGAAATAAAAAGAGTGAAAATTTTGACTTTAATAAGAGGCAATTCTGTAAGAGGCCATCCAGAAGAACCACTGACCAAAACAGAAATTTTTTTTGACCGATTCAGACACTGGGCTTGCAGACAAACTGGCCCTTAAACACACTGCGACTGGTTTACCCCGCGCCATGGCGAACCCTCTTCTGCCATCTGGCATGCGGGGTCCTAGAGGTTGCTTAGCTGGCTGCTCGTTATTTGCAAAGCCATTCGATGGGGTGTGTCCCCACAGGGCCTCTGTGGTTATTGTTGTCGTGATGCGAATGTGGACGCACAACCACGGCCCTTAACTCGCATGCGGTTCCGACCTCTCCGTTGCGCACCCTCCCTGCCATTGAACTGCTCCTCCCCCTGTTAGCAACTTAACTTCTTGATAGCAATGCGAATTTAAAATCAACATAGACCACAAATGAATGAGGATAATTGGGAATAAACAAATTCAGTGCACATTCCAGACTTCAAGAACACCAATAATAAGCCATGCAATATCAAAGTGTGAAATTACCAAAGGCAGCCTCCCAGAATAAGTTATGGGAACCTTTTTTCCCTTAACATTTGATTCTAAGTTAAAATTTTAGATATGTCACTGAAATTTGGACCCATTTACAAATGTTTTCATGACTGATTGGATCCCATCTTTCAACTTTCCCTTTGAAATTTTGACAATTTTCACTTATCCATTTGCAAAATTTAAAAGAAAAAGAGAAAGAAAAAGAAAAAGCAAAAACCTTTAGAAAAGTGGGAATCAACTTCGAAACACTTTAACTTATAAGGCCCATATTCTGTCTTAGGAAATTAAATAATTGTATGATGTTAACTGTCTTTTTATTTTGAAAAAACAAAAACTTACTGCATGCTCATGAAAATGGGCATCAGCTTGGTGGGAGTGTTCTCCTGAGAACTTCTCATTTCGTTGCTGCTCAGATATGGAAGCATCATCCCCCTCATGGTTGCAGTCGCCTTCATCATCCCTCGACAGGAAGAATGATGGGTGATTGAAAGAGGAGAAGGAGGGGGGAGGGGGGGGGGGGGGGGGGGGGTTGTGGGGGAGGTGCTTGTGACTCTCTTCAAAGACACCCATTCGCGGATCACAATATTCATTGACCTAAGTTTTAAGGTTCACAATATTAATTGACCTCAGTTTTAAGGTCCTACTCTTGCATCTCGCCCTCTACCCTACAAAAACTGACAGGTTCACATTGAAGTTGAAACATCTGAATCATTTGCCGAATACATACTGTGCGTTTAAGGAACAACCGTACTCTGAGGCTGCTCCTTCACCTCGCCTCACAATTCAACTCTGCAACTTGCACAATAAATGCTCAATTTATTTATTCTGATAGGCAGACAGAAGACTAACTTCAAAACAAAACAACAAGAACTCAGATGGAGTCACTTGGGATGAATTTATCGGCATATTAGACGTGAACTTGTCATCCGAGTTCATTGCCCGAGCTGATGCAATTACTGAACTGAAAACTCCAGATTCCCTCAATCATCGAATAATTGCCTACAAAACACAAGGCACATAATGCAATACAAATCTAATATCTCCCACGCACGCGCACAGCACAGTTCATCAGAAAAATAAGTTGGAAAGAGTTTTTATTGTGACAACACTTGTCATTCAGCATACCATGGGAGCATGAATGTGAGTTAATACGCCCTCCTTCAGTAGTTTTAGTTTCAGAGTTTTGTTGATTCAAACAATTTAGCTTAATATTTAAATTCCAGCTCTTAATGTTAAATTTATGATCTTTACGGTTGATCATGTAATGGAGATTACAACTTGGATAAATTCAAATCAAACTCTATGAGTACATATATTCTCCTATTCCTATGAATTATGGTTAATATTTGTTTCATTTTTTAAGTAGGAGTTTTACTATTTATTATGTGATGCTCAATCCTTAGCAACTTACTTACTGAGTTAAAACATCTTATTTCTTTCACCACTAGTGTGTAGTAAAGTTTATGATTATTTTATATTAATTCCATTGTTTACTTAATCAATATGTCTCCATCCAACCACAATCTATTATTTACTTATTCTAATTCTATTATTTACTTAATCAATGCGAGCATTAGTCTATTCATTCTTTAGTAAAAGATTCCCGTTTATATTATTTTGTTTAAAGCATCCGTAGAAATATCAAAAATTGAACTAAATTAGTAAAATATGAGGTCTTTTTATTTTATTTTTTTTGTAAACTCTGAGATCTCTTTCAATGGATGGGATATGTTAAGTAGTGGGATTTTCTGGTTTATCTTTGATGCTCTTTAATGTTCATACTTTTAGTCGAGAGCAATTGCCTACGTGTACTACTTATATTCAACATTAATTATAAGTCATTAATAATCTTTTTAATGCATAATTATACATTAGATTTAAAGCAATAAATATTTTTTGCTGTCGAGAACTTTGCTAGTGTGGCTATGTCACCTTTGCTGGTTTGCCTTCCTCTCTCTCTCACACACACACACACACACACTCTTTCCCTCTCTCCTTTCTGCAAGTTTTTCATTTCACAGCAAACTTGTGTGTAGATCCAATTCTAAACTTGAAAGGATAGATGCGTAATTCTCTACCAGCTTTGTACTGTAGAGATATTATTTTATTATTATTATTATTTTTTTTGTTTGAGTCCGTGGGGTTCCTTGTTTTTTGTTATTGTATTTGTAATTTGTGTTGTGGCTATGGGGTTGAATCCTTAGTCTTTTTTACTTGGTGTTCAAGTAGGTGCACATTATTATTTTTTTCTTTATTCCTTTTAACTGAGTTAAATTGTTTTGAATGGAGTTGAATTTGTAAATCAGTTATAAAGAATTAATTTGTAGTCGTTTTCACCCCTTTTTTTTTTTTTTTTTGAAGAAATAGAAATTAAAAAAATAGAAAAAAGAAAAAGAAAAACCAATTTGGAGGTGCGCATCACGTGGCCATTTATTCGGAGGCTTGATATCATAGTATGACCGTTATGGTATTTGACCGTTACATTTGAATTCAAAAATTAAAATCCTGGTCTGGAGTCAGAGTCGAACCGAAGACCACCTAATGAAAGTTCAATGAAATTTACCACGCGCGCATTTAGTGACTACACACCATCATATGACCGTTAAAATATATGACCGTTATCTTTCAATTCAAAATCACCCCTTCCGCTTTTTCTCTCGCAGCCAGCTCGCACATTGATTTCAAAATCTGTGGCCGTCACCCAATCTCTCTATATATACCTCCGATCACTCCTTTGTTTTTGCACAATAATTTCTCTCTCTCTCGTTTGTTTTTGCAAAATTTATGGCCTTCTTCCTCCTCCATTCGACCCATTCCAGCCGGATTGATTTAGACACTACGGGTTTGAGGGTGTAATCGGAGACGGTGGGGGAAGGAAGAGTCTGATCCGAGTTGGGTTTGTGGGTGTAATCAGAGACTGTAGGGGTAGGAAGAGTCTAATCAGAGTTGGGTTTGAAGGTGTAATCGGAGAATTGGTCGTCTTTTTAGGGCAAAGGAAGAGTCTGGTCCGAGTTAGGTTTGAGGGTGTAATCGGAGAATTGGTCGTCGGAAGAGTCTGATCCGAGTTGGTTGTTCTTCCAGGATTGTTTGTGTATTATTAGCGTTTGGATTGTTTGAAATTGGAACCGCTCCCTATTTTTGTTCATGTGACTGCTTTTTTTGAATTTGTGGCGTTGAATTCTGATTGCACTTTTTTGTGATTGGATTGAATTGTTTTTGTTTGTGATTGCAATTTGTGAATTTATGGCCTTGAATCTGTTTTGGTGAGGATTGAACCGTTTTTTGTTTGTGATTGCAATATGTAATTTTGTGGCCTTGAATCTATTCTGGTGTGCTGCTATTGATTGACGTTCCCTGTTCATGTGTTTGTGATTGCAATTTGTGATTTTGTGGCCTTGAATCTATTCTGGTGTGTGGAGGATTGAACCCTTTTTTGTTTGTGATTGCAATATGTGATTTTGTGGCCTTGAATCTGTTCTGGTGTGTGATGAATATTGCTGCTACTGATTGGAACATTCCCTATTCATGTGATTGGAACGTTCCTGTTCATGTGGTTGTGATTGTAATTTGTGATTTTGTGGCCTTGAATATGTTCTGGTGTGTGATGAATATTGTTGCTATTAATTGGAACGTTCCCTGTTCATGTGATTGTGATTGCAATTTTCTGATTGCACTTTTTGTTCATGTGATTGGTTGTGATTTAGATTGAACTGTTTTTTGTTTGTGATTGCAATTTGTGAATTCGTGGCCTTGAATTTGTTTTGGTGAGGATTAGGAAAAAATAGAACAGCGGCGGGGAGGAAACAGAACGACTTTGGTATGGAAATGGGTGTGTGATAAATATTATACAAGTGTTCCTTTGCCTGCTGATGTGGGAGTGTGATTGCACTTTTTGTTCATGTGAACTGTTTTAAAAAACTATTGCATCAAGTGCACTGGCCTTTGGACCTCAAATGGTTATGCAGCTGGCAGCTTCTAGCGGGATGAGTAGAAGCCCTTGATTCTGCTCTCTGCATGTTCAGCCTCCATATCCACAGTTTGAACCATGGGTGGTAAGCTGCTCTTTGGCAACTTGTTAATGTCATCAGTCAAACCATTTTCTTTAACAGTCTTAGATGGCCTTTGATTTGAAGCCATTTGAAAGGCGGTATGAAATGAACATTTGTACACTTCTTTACCAGTCTCAGAGCACTTCTCTTTATTACCACTTTCAAGCTGCACGCTACCCAGATTGGCTACCCTTTGGTGTCGAAGAATGGGCGCATGGTGGACAATTCAATGCAAAATTTCCCCGACCTATTCAGGTATGCCAACTTGCAACGGTAGCTTATAATATTGTTAATGCCCAGTCTCAGAGCACTTCTCTTTATTCCCATCCTAGCTTACTACTTTCAAGCTGCACGCTACCTAGATTGGCTGCCCTTTGGTGTCAAAGAATGGGCATGGTGGACAATTCAATGCAAAATTTCCCTGACATATTCACGTATGCCAATTTGCAACAGTAACTTATAATTTCCCTGACATATTCAGGTATGCAGCTGGCAGCGTCTAGCGGGATGAGTAGAAGCCCTTGATTCTGCTTGTGCTCTACATGTTCAGCCTCCATATCCACAGTTTGAACCATGGGTGGTAAGCTGCTATTTTGCAACTTGTTAATGCCATCAGTCAAACCATTTTCTTTATATTATACAAGTGTTCCTTTGCTTGTGAACTGTTTTAAAAAACTATTGCATTAAGTGCACTGGCCTTTGGACCTCAAATGGTTATGCAGCTGGCAGCTTCTAGCGGGATGAGTAGAAGCCCCTGATTCTGCTCTCTGCCTGTTCAGCCTCCATATCCACAGTTTGAACCATGGGTGGTAAGCTGCTCTTTGGCAACTTGTTAATGCCATCAGTCAAACCATTTTCTTTACCAGTCTCAAATGGCCTTTGAATTGAAGCCATTTGGAAGTCGGTATGAAAGGAACATTTGTACACTTCTTTACCAGTCTCAGAGCACTTCTCTTTATTCCCATCCCAGCTTACTACTTTCAAGCTGCACGCTACCAAGATTGGCTGCCCTTTGGTGGACAATTCAATGCAAAATTTCCCTGACATATTCAGGTATGCCAACTTGCAACAGTAGCTTATAATATATTTTTTTTGAAGGACATTTTTGTGTTAGTAATAATAATAATAATAATAACAATAATAATAGTTATAATTAGAATAATAACACGCTACCAGACTGGCTGCCCTTTGGTGTCAAAGCATGGCAGACAATTCAATGCAAAATTTCCCTGACATATTCAGGTATGTCAATTTGCAACAGTAGCTTATAATATTTTTTTTGAAGGACATTGCGGTGTTAGTAATAGTAATAATAATAATAATAATATAATAGTTATAATTAGAATAATAACACAAAGAATGGGCATGGTGGACGATGCAAAATTTCCCTGACATATTCAGGTATACCAACTTGCAACTGTAGCTTGCAATATTTTTTGATATTATTATTTTTATAGTAATTTTAATATTAATAACGTTAATGATAACAATATTCATAATAGTAATAATAATTGTAGTACATATTAATACTAATAACAATCATAATAACAGCAATATTAATACTAATACAAATATTCATTATGTTATTATTATTATTATTGTTGTTGTTTATCTTAATCATCGTCATCATATGCATCATCATCATATTCATCATATATATCATCATCATCATCATCATCATCATAATCATCATCATAGTCATCATCACCATAACAACAACAACAATAATAATAATAACAACAAAAACAGTAATAATAATAAATACCAATACTACAATAATCATAATAATTAATAGTTAATAATAATAACAACAAGTCAAGAAAAAAAGTTAGTATTATAAACGCAGCTACAATAATAAAAATAAGTATTATTATTAATAATAACAACAAGTCAGGAACAAAAATAATAATAATAAAAGTTGTAATAATAATAATAATAATAATAATGAAAATAACAATAATAATGATAATAATAATAATAATAATAATGATAATAATAATAACAACAACAGCAAAAAGTCAAGAAAATTAATTATAAAAAAGTAGTAATAAAAAAAGTAGTAGTAGTAGTAGTAGTAGTAATAATTATTATTATTATTATTTTAATTTTAATTTTAATAATATTAAAAATAATATAATTAAAGCAACTTCAATAATAATAAAAATTATGATTATTATTAATAACAACAAGACAATAAAATTAATAATAATATTAGTAATAATAATAAAACAGTAGTACTAGTAATAATAATAATAACAACCATAATAATAATAGAAGTAATAATAAAATAATAAAAATAGTACGCAAATAATAATAAAATAAATATTATTAGCATTAGTGCAATATAATATAAATATTATAAGTATTGGTTTAACATTAATATAAATATAACAACAAAAACAGTAGTAATAATAAATACTAAAAATCATAAAAATAAAATTTAAGTAGTAATAAAATTAATAATTAATAATAACAACAACAAGTCAAGAAAAAAAGTTAGTATTAATAATAAAAACAGCTGCAATAATAAAAATAAAAGTTGTAATAATAATAATGATAATAATGATAATAACAACAACAAAAAGTCAAGAAAATTAATTATAAAAAAGTAGTAATAAAAAAAAGAAGTACTAGTAATAATAATAATAATAATAATAATAATAATTTTAATAATATTAAAAATAATAACAATTAGTAGTAAGAATTAGAACAAATTCAATAATAATAAAAATTATTATTATTATTATTAAAAACAAGACTATAAAATTAATAATAATATTAGTAATAAAAAAACAGTATTAGTAGTAATAATAATAATAATGACAACAACCATAATAATAATAGAAGTAATAATAAAATAATAGCAATAGTACATAAATAATAATAAAATAAATCTTATTAGCATTAATGCAATATTAATATAAATATTGTAAGTATTGGTTTAACATTAATATAAATATTAAGAGCATACTAATACAAATAGTAACAATAACTATGATAACAATAGACATAATGATAACAACAAAAACAGTAATAATAATAAATACTAAAAATCATAATAATAAAAATAACAGGTATAAGTAGTTATAATTAATAATTAATAATAATAACAACAAGTCAAGAAAAAAAGTTAGTATTAATAAAAACAGCTACAAAAATAAAAATAAGTGTTATTATTAATAATAACAACAAGTCAAGAACAAAAATAATAATAATAATAAAAGTTGTAATAATAATAATAATAATAATGATAATAATAATAATAATAACAGCAACAAAAAGTCAAGAAAATTAATTATAAAAAAGTTCTCATAAAAAAGTAGTAGTAGTAATAGTAGAAGTAGTAGTAGTAGTAATAATAATAGTAATAATTTCAATAATATTAACAATAGTAACAATTAGTAGTAATAATTAAAACAACTTCAAGAATAATAAAAATTATTATTATTATTATTAATAACAAGACAATAAACTTAATAACAACAACCATAATAATAACAACAAGTCAAGAAAAAAAGTTAGTATTAATAAAAACAGCTACAACAATAAAAATAAGTGTTATTATTAATAATAACAACAAGTCAAGAACAATAATAATAATAATAATAATAATAATAATAATAATAATAATAATAATAATAACAAAAATAATAATGATAATAATAATAATAATAACAGCAACAAAAAGTCAAGAAAATTAATTATAAAAAAGTTGTCATAAAAAAAAAGTAGTAGTAGTAATAAGACAATAAACTTAATAACAACAACCATAATAATAATAGAAGTAATAATAAAATAATAGCAATAGTACATAAATAATAATAAAATAAATATTATTAGCATTAGTGCAATATTAATATAAATATTACAAGTATTGGTTTAACATTAATATAAATATTATTAGCATACTAATACGAATAGTAATAATAACTATGATAATAATAGACATAATAATAACAACAACAAGAACAGTAATAATAATAAATACTAAAAATCATAATAATAAAAATAACAGGTATAAATAGTAATAATAAAAAATTACAATAATAATAATAATAATAATAATAATAATAATAACAATAACAAAAATTAGTAGTAATAATAAAAATAACTACAATAAGATCAATATATGCTTAATAATAATAACAAAAGTCAAGAACAACAATAAAATAAAAGTAGTAACGGTAAAATAATAGTAAATATAAGAATAATAATAAAAATAGAAATAATAGTAATAGTAATAATAATTAATAATAATAATAATAACAGCAAAAGTAGTAGTAGTAGTAGTAGTAATAACAACTAGTGAGAAGCCTGGGATGTTGACCCGATAGTTATTTTTTTGAAAACAATCTAAGTTGTTTATTTATTATTTTTTTATAATGTTCGACGCATTACTGAATTTTATTTTGTTTTCTAAATGAATGGAAATAAAATTTAAGCGTTGGTGTGCTATGCGTGCTTTTTAGCTAGATTATTTTGTGAATATTTGCTTAGGGTAACTTTTTATTGTTATTAATATTGTTTTTCCATTTTTACATTTATGTGTACCTTTTTAAATTAGTTTTTTCCTTTTGGGCTTTTACACATCCCCATCTTTTCATTTTTCTTTCTTATCAATTTTTTAAAGACTTGGTGGACATACATGTTTCTTTATCCGATTCTTAAGATTTTTGTTTCCCATAACATGTCTTTATTATTTTTATTATTATTGTGCTTTTATATTTTTTTTGTCTTGTTATCATTTATTAGTCGTTGGAGTACATGCATGATTTTCCGATTGGAGCTAATGCATTTTAAAAATTTATAGATAAACCGTAAATTTCATAGATCTTTTAAGCAATAATGATCTTAAGAAGAGGACAGAACATGATTTAAGCCCGAATAAATTCTAGTTCCCCAATTTTTTTTGATGAATCATAAAAGGCCTAAAGGTCTAGAAAAATGTAAGTAAACTTACAAATCTTAATGCTTGGATTGACCGCAACTGAGTCAATAATTCAAGAATTCTCAAAAATGAATACTAAATCTACGACATAGGCATCTAACTCAATGAAAGATAATGCTCATCGCACCTCCAGATCAACTCTCCGGTTCTCCATTCTTGGTTTGCACAAAAGACCTCGTCAAATAAAGTAATTTAGATCACCCTAAAAGAATGAGAAGAACAAAGGATCAAAGGTCTTAAACTAAATAATAAAATAAGGAAAAGGACAAAAGAAGAAACACTAGCATCAAAGCAACTCATTTCAACCCTAAAAAAAAAATATCTACTATAATTGAAAATTGAAAAAAAAATTACTATGAAATTAGATTAATGTTAGAATTTGTAGGCAGAGGACCTCACGACTTGAGATTTTGTGCAGGAATTTGAGTTAATTCATCAAAGGTATGCTGGAGGTAGTATTGTTTTATGCCTTCATTGGAGGTATGCTGGAAGTAGCATTGCTTTATGCCTTCTCCTTGTGTTATCAGTTTCGTCGAGTAAGTTTTTCCCTAGCATGGGAATAGCTGTCACTTGCTTGACGTCGTACGTCATAGATGCCATAGATTCATGGTTTATTTTCAATCAAGTTTCATTTTGGAGGCTTTATTGTTGATTGAAATTAATCGGAGGAAGTGAAAGGGCCTTGGTCTTGATTTTAATTTAATTGATGGGAGTGGGAGGGGTTTGGTCTTGAGGGGAGTTTTTAATGAAACAACTCTTTATTAGAAAAGAAAACACAAGGGGAAGGAGTTTTAAAAAATTCACACGTAATTAATCGGAAGGAGTGGAAGGAGCTTGGTCTTAATTTGAATTTAATTGATGGGACTGGGAAGAATTTGGTCTTGAGGAGAGTTTTTAATGAAATAACTCTTTATTGGGAAGGAAAGATGGCAAGGGGGAGAGTTTTCAAAAGTTCACATCCAAGCCTCCGTATAATGCCACGTAGTCATCTTTGCTTCTACTTTCATATATAGATATATAGATAAGAGTAATAATTAAAAAAAAGAGTAATATTATATGTACATCATTTACATATTCTTTGCAACTTATTATGATTTACAAAGATAGCCTTGAAACAATACTATCCAAATTTTGTCATATCACAATTACGATATAATGTACATTTAGTATTAGTAATAGAGAAAAGTATGGACGTGTATATATATATATATACATATATAATTCTCGGAGTGCGAAGAAAGTTTGATTTAGTGGGAAAGAACTAAATGGTCGAACTCTACAAAAGTTTGTGTGTGTCGAGCCAGGCCATCTATCTACACTGATTAATGGAGAAGCTTCGTCTTTGTTCCAAAACCCAAGAGGGGTCCAGCCAGGCCATCCACTTTCTCCTTTCCTCTTCCACATAGCTATGGAAGGCCTTAGTTCTATTTTAAAATTTTGCTGGCGAGAACAACCTAATTAAAGGGTTCTTTTTTAATGACTCATACTATAATTTTCCGTGTTGCCCAAATTTCTCAAGTCAAAAATCTTAAGCAACATCTTCCATGCTTTAAAGCTTGTTTATCAACCCATCAAAGACATAATTATTTGCTATTGGCAATGTTTCTCTCCTCAATTACTTTGCAAGCTTGTTTAGATATAAAGTAAGCAAATTCCCTAATTCTTAGCTTCGTTTTCCATTAGGAGCTAAACACAATTCTACAAGTATGTGGACTCTGGTGCTAGTAAAGCTTGATGCCTGATTAAATTGTTAGAGTTCAAAACTTTTGTCTATAGGGGCTCACCTTACTCTAATCAAAAGCATACTTTTAGGCATCCCTACATACTTCTTGTCAACTATTACAACCCTTGCTGCAGTACTTTCGGGAATGGAAAGGATCCAATCACGCTTTCTCTGGCAAAGAGGAATGGCAGCCTAGTAGCTTGGAAGGACTAGGAATTAAGGATTTGAAAACAATGAACAAAGTGTTGCTTAGAAGTTGGATTTGGAGATTTGCAATGGAAAGGGATAACTCATGGACTAACTTAATTGCAACAAAATATGGAGTCAATGCTAGGGATTGGAAACCCATACCACCTTCACAATCGTACAGCACATGCTTGTGGAAGGGAGTATGCAAGGGAATTGATGATTTTTGGCAACATGCCCAACTAAAAGTAGGTGACACTTGTTCTATAGAGTTGTGGAACATACCACGGTGTACTTATATTCCTTTAAAAATAGATTCCACTCACTTTACGCAAAAATCTCTAACCAATCACTCATTGTAAAAGAAGCAACAACTAAAAGGATGCTTTTATGTTGGGACATTTCATTTAGACACAAGTTAATGGGAAGAGATATGAAAGGGTCTCATAGAGCTTTAAAGAATTTCACACAAATCAAACATAAGTCCCCACTTAGATAGACCAGATGAGTTAATTTGAAAGGTTGATGGTTCATTGATTTTCTCAGGTTGCTTATATTACAAACTCCTAATTACAACCGATCCGATTGATGCATTCCCATACAAGCAAATATGGTGTGGTAAGATCCCCATCAGAGTTTCAGTCCTTATGTCGCTAGCCGCAAGGAACAAGGTCCTCACACTGGACAACCTCATGAAAAAGGGATGACATTTCGTGAATAGATACTTCTTATGCAAGAACAATCTAGAAACAATTAATCATATTTTCCTACATTGCAATTGCTTGGCACAAATTTGATGGAAGGCAATTCAACTTCTTGGGGTTCAATTGGCTATACCTTGCTCTATCAAAGATCTATTCAACGTATGGACATTCTAAGTCTTGAACAAATATTTGTCAACATTACAAAAGCTCTTCCTAGCTACAATTGTTTGGAGTCTTTGGAAGGATAAAAATGATCGAGCATTTAATAGTAACCACTCAAATTTGGAAAGAGCATGGAATCGGATTAGGTATAACATTTACTTGTGGTGTATGACACTCAATTTGTCCACAAAAGAATAGTGCCTTACCACACTATCATTGCAATATTGATTGTAATGGGTTTTTTCTATTTATTTTCTCTTGATTGTGTGGGGCTTGTTATAGGCATGTGATCTTATATGTACTCATTTTCCTTATAATGGTTTTGCCCTATATGAGTTTTCTATTTTAAAATTTTTAACGAGTTATATAACTCATATGTTGACCTTCCGAAGGGCTTATTCTCGAGTTTTCTGGGACTGTTTTATGATTACATTTTTTTTGTATAAATCCATTTTAGCGTTAAAAAAAAAAAAAGAACAACCCGGTGCGTGATCAGTCAGATAATCACATATCTTACTTCTTACCATATATAAAAGCGAAGATCAGGACGAAGAAGGATCTATCCTCGGACCGAGGCGTGGCAAGCCCCATCCAATCCCCCCCTCCTCGGGCGCAGGTCTCTTCCGTTTCTCTTCAGGCCCGATTGCTCTGTGCCTCTCTCCCCCCACTCTCACTCTCTCTTTCTCTCACCCCTCTTTTGGGTTTTCCGGCGGTTGAAAGAAACTCTTTTCCACTTGCGATCTCCCATTCGTGATCTCTGCGACGAACCCTAACCTTTTCCCCCTCTCTTCCTAATTGGACGATCGAAAACCCTAATTCATCTCCATCCATGGCTTCTTCTAGATCGTCCGGCCGACCTAACTCTGGTTCGAAGTGATTCAATTTTGCATTCGATGATATTCTTTGCTCGTACAAAGATTATGGCGCTCAGGACCGCTCCAGTGGAAGCTTTTTTGATCCTACGATCGGAGTTAATCCTGGCAAGGTATTGGTTCTGTTATCCGTCTGGAAATTGGATTGTGTTTTAGTTTTTTTTTTTTTAGGTATTAAATTGGGGTGAGATCAAGAAATGAATTTCACCCGTGATTGCTTGTCTCCTGCGACGTGGTTTTGTTGAAGATCTAAACCCTAATATCATGATATGAGTTTCACCTGAGCCTTCCGCACTGTGATTCTTTTGAAGATCTAAACCCTAATTTGATTTCATAAAAGAGAATTTCAAGAGCCTTCAATAAAACATATGCAACATTTTCCATCAAATTATTGTATTTCTTGAGTTCATCATAGAGTTGGTTCCTTTTATGGAAGATAATTCTCTTATAAAATATTGCATAGTTGTTTTATGAAACCTTAGTGGGGCTGAAGAGGACTAGGGCACTACTGCCAAAATTGTTCAAATTACTTATTCAGACACTTCATCTGCCATGTAGCCATCCAAGTGGAATGCCACGTTATCTATTGTAACAAAAGGAGACCTTGGTCAATGATTGGTTAGATGTCGAAAGCTTATAGGGTAAAATTTTCAAATTAAAGTTCAAAGTCTAAATTGAGAATTAAGGCCAAGTTCAGGGGACATTTTCATTTATTGTTGCTCTAATTCCCCTATATCTATGGAAACAGCATCATGATTCACAAACTCCCTAGGAGCATAAAGAAGTGGATCAGGTTCTGGTTTATTATTTAACATCCTTATAGTTTAAGTGTTGAATTATATCTAGAAGGCATGTTTTATGGTTGTTGATGACATATTCTACAAAAAAAAAAAAAAAATTGTTAGCATATGAGAATTTGGTTTTTGATTAGCTTCATAAGGTAAAGAGTTTTGCATCCTTGTTATGAATTAGATCACTCAGAGAGAAAATGTAGTACGTGCCACAGTTGTTCGGCAGATGCGCAGAAGACCTACCTCTGCTGCCAGTACATCCTCAGCCCCAACACACTCAATTGAAGGCTGGTTGTGTTTCTGCTAGATTTTATGTTGTTCACGTTTCACTTTCCAAACATAAATTTACAGTATATGAATGCAATTAGCCGTACAAGAAGGAGTTCTGATTGGAGTCCACTTAATTTTGAAATGTAAGTTGTAGTAATTTAGTGTAACTAAAATTGATTGGATACGTAAGTTGTCGATGAAAGCGATGATGAAGTTGTTGCACTCAAATCTGCCCATTTGCTGGTGAATTCATTTCTGGAACCATTTCATCCAAGACAAGTAATGGGTGAGCCTCAAACCCCCACCTTTATGAGCTTGGTTTATTCTTTCAGGTATTTATAGATTTGAGCATTTGCATATGATGTTGCTAAACCTAGAGTCAGTATTGACTTATCAGGGTTTTTACCCCCTTTAAGATTTTTGATTTTTGATTTTTGATTTTTGATTTTGCCCTCTTACTTAATGTTTTTCATTTGTGTGAGCTCAATGTAATATCGTATTTAATTTGGTACAATTCCATATAAATCCATGTTTGCAGCCCTCAATTCATTTTATGAATGCAATAGAATGAGTGTTTTGAAATAGGTAAAGGGTTGTTTCTTTCAGTTTTATATTAGATTGGTCCTATTGTTATGATGATTGCTTCAAGGTGTCCTCTCTTTGGTTTATTGGAATTTGTAGTTATTCCTTTTTGTGCAAGTAGGCTACTAGAACAACTTTGTTCTTCTGCATTCAGCTGATCTGCATTGAAAAGTTTGTAGAGCTAACTAAAGTTTCTGGGACTACACTTGGAATGTATTATATACTCATAAGATTTTAAAGCCAAGATAGCAACCTTACTCTGATACCAGGCTAAGTTTTCATTGACCTAAAAAGTTTAAACTCTCCAAATTGACTGCAGGCGTATCTACACTAGCACTGCGGCTGTATGGATGCTTTACAAACTTGCAATTTACTGGCATTCCATATTCAACTATGCTGATGTTTGCTCAACTCTTAGTTTTTCATGGCATGTTTACAAGTACTTTGATGGTAATTGAGTACACACTAAAATCTAGCAACGTTCTTGTTGTTGGCATATGCCATGTTGGATTGGATAGGTTTATAAGGTTATAGTTTAGGAGTATACCAGACACTGGAACATTGGCCAACCTCCAGTTAGAAGGATTTGAATGCTCATGGCACTCTTCCAGTGATGAAGATGATGCCTTTGCAGAGCTAATCACACCAGCAGCAAAAGTGCCCTGATTCTAGTTGTTGGCAGAATAGTTACCTTTGCGGTGCTCTTTTTTTGAATTTGGTTAATCAGAACTTGTAGGTTATGGTTATCAAGTCACTATTATTCAAGGTGCTTTTAAACAAGAGGACAGAGACAAGATAGTGAAGGAGTTTAAGGCCGGATTGACTAAAGTTCTCATATCAATTGATCTTCTGGCCCTAGGTTTTGATCAGTCACTGATGCTTACCTCCTAATTTTTTCCCCTAAAGTTTACTTTTCAAAATGTGCATGTGCTGACCCTTTTTTTTTTTTTTTTTTTTTCTTTTTCTGTGCCTAAGGTTAACTTGGTAATCAATTATGATCTTCTGGGGAAGCACGAGTATCCATCAGAGCCCAACTATGAGGTACACTTGCATAGAATTGGCAGGGCAGGACATTTTGGCTGCCGGGTAATTTCTTCATTTCTAAATCTGCTTTACTAATTTATTTATTCCGTTGATGAGATTTAAACTCTCGTCTGCCCTTACACCACTCAAATTCCATCATTTACCACTTAAGTCAAGCTTTGGTGCTAGATCTTACCAATTTATATTTCACTTGTTTTTTGGTCCTTCGATGAGATACTTTTGATAATAGGTTGTCTTCAAATCTCTCTTTATGCATATTTTATATGTACCTTTGGTAATAATGCATGGCTGATGAGTATCAAATGGGAAAATATATATTTTCTTCAAAATTTCAGAAAATATAGACTGTATTATCAGTGAGGTGATTAAAAATATATTCTCTCAGAATATCAGTAGAGATGTGCCCTATATGTACATATATCTGTACCCGTCTTTTTTTTTTTTTCCTTTTTTTTTTTGTGGATATAGAATTTCCTTAAAAGTGGTGGATGAGGAAGACATGGTTCTCCATAGAGTTCACTTCATTTCTTTGGCCTCGGCTTATCACGTGTTGTACCTATCCGACCCCTTCGCGTCAATAAGTTTGGGGGGACATACATCTTTATGTGAGGCCAGCAACCGGGTCTGCAATGTTGAAAATATAAGTTGCGCACATTGGAAATCTACTGTTTTATAGTATCCTGAAAAAAATTAATTAAGATTAGAAGTTTGTAATTGTGCCACAACTTTAATTATAGGGCCCCTAATATAGAAGGAGTTATTATGTATAGAATAAGCATTCTCTCTTGTTATGATGTGGAAATCTGAGAAAATTTAATTATGTATTTTCTCTCTTGTTATTATGTATTTTCTTGGTTAAAATCATACTGATTCTGTGATTACTTTCTTTAAAAAAATGGTTGAAATGAACTTCCTCATAAATGCTTGACTTGACAGAGAAAAGGCTGCTCTTGAGATAACATTTTTTTTTTGTTTTATTTGATTCTATAGGTGTGGTGTTCAATTTTCTATGTAGTGATAGAGACAATATGCTTATAGGCTAGATTGAAAATCATAAAGTTTCTAAAAGATTACAAAATTAGAGTCTCAATAATTATTTCAAGCATTAAAACAATATCACATATGCGGAGCGCCTCCACTGGTCATTCATATAAAAGCACCAATAATCGTAGGCGGTCGTTCTATTATCCCAAGTTGAAACGACATCATTCCATCTTCCTGTTTTTATCCCTTTTATTTATTATTTATTTTCTATTTTTCTTAATTGGGTATCATCATCCCCGACTACACTTCTCATTGCTTTTAGGGTTTACGCCACCCTCTTCAATCAATCTTCCCTCTACAGCTCTCTTCTCCTTATTCTTCTTCTTCGGATCATTGATCTCTCTGCTTCTCTTCGTCCAGTGTGCTACGGTCTCTTTGGCTCTGTTCGGTGCCGACGGGAGGTCTCCGATCCATCGGTCGCTCCTGTGATCCATAGGAACGAGAAATGGGCACTGCACCATGGTTGTGATTCTCATCATCTCCCTCGATCTATTGCCCTGATCTTACCCGAATGATCTCCTCTTCTTTGATCTCAGACCTCAAAACTGGCAAATACCCTCGTTTCCCATGGCTGCGGTAAGTTGCCAACCCGAACCCTAATTTTTCCTTCTTTTTTTTTTTTTTTTTTTTGCTTATTCTTTCCTTCCGATGCTTACGATTTCACACTTTGTGTCTCATCTAAATTTCAGAACACTCAATAATACCTTTTGTTAGACAAATACCTTACAAAATCTTTACTTAGCCCTGTATGTTCATTCCCTATAATTTATGCATGCATATATATATAATTAATTTTTGTTCTGTTTTTTTACTGTGGCCAAATGCTTAGAGCTGTTGATGATTCAAAGCTCTGATTTTCTGCTTTTTTTTTTCTTCCAATATTTTTAGGATATATGTTATATTAATTTCTAGCAAAAATTACCTGGAAATTAAGGAATATTCGAAGCCTTCTCTGATTTTGTATGTACATTCCCAATAATTTATGCATACATATATATAATTAATTTTTTTTCTCTTTTATTACCTGTGGCCTAATGTTTAGAGCTGTTGATGATTCAAAGTTATGATTTTCTATTTTTCTTCTTCCAACATTTCCTCGGCTTCAAGATGAAGTTTTAAGTATTTAGGATATATGTTATGTTAATTTCTGGAAAAAAAAATACCTGGAAATTAAGGAATATTGTGAAGGCTTCTCTGATTTTGTGAGGAGTTCATCAAATATTACCTATTTTAGGATTGGCTCCTGCCATTGCCTCTAATATGATTGGAATTGCTGAATGCTTTAGAGTTGGATTCTTATTGCTCGTATTGTTTTGCAACATTTAATGTTTTGTTATGCTTTCTAGTCAAACCAATTGAACGGGTTATACTCACATGAGAAAAATTATACTCACTAAGTTATTTCCATGACATTGGTATTATCTTCTTCTATTTTCTGATGGGGTTTGGTTTTTGATATTTAATTTCGTCTTTCACAATTTCTCTTTTCCTTTATGTTGCTAGCTTGTAGCTAAAATTAGTTATGAGTAGTGGACTCATGTGGACGGTAATGGGCAAATGGAGAATCCTAGATATCGAAAATTCATTTTATCATTGAGAATCCTAGAAAAATAAACTTGATTCCCTTTCTGAATATAAGTGCTTTACATTTATATTAGTTGATTTATCAGACTCTAATAGGGTTTCCATCTGGGTGTTTTGCAATTTGTTTTGTGGCTTTAGTGGATGTATCTCGTGGACCAAAACCTCTGCTGAGGACCATGGAGATGGCTAGAATTGGGATGGTGTGAGGTCTATTTTACCAGGCATGTGCTTTCTACTAAGAGGAGATTATTAAATTTGAGGAGACTAAGAAGGTGGACCGCCTTTGAGCATAGAGGTAAGGTATTTTTATTTATGATTTTCAGAGATTTTGATGATTTTCTTAAAATTATACTGCCGTGATTTCAAGGTGGTTTTATTTCCCTTTTTGGGTATCTTTGTGATATGGTGATTCTCTGAATTCCCTATTCCTATTTGCTTAGATAATTTGCGGGGGTTATTTATGATGTGCATATTTTTCAACTCGTGACTTGGATTGCGAATCAAAAAGATCATTTTCTTAATGGTGGATTGAACCAAACCTTGATTTGTAAGATTCCATAATACACTCAGGAACACCTTTTGTGAGCCAAGCACCTTGCAAAATCCTTGCTTATCCTTGTATGTACATTCTCTAGAATCTATACATACATATAGGTAATAAAAATTTCGTTCTTCTATTTCCCCTGGCCTGATATTTAGAGCTATTGATGATTCAAAACTATGATTTTCTGTTTTTTTCCCTGTGCAGACTTCATCCAACTTTGCCTATATTTGAGAAATAAGTCAGTTTTCATAGAACTTTTTTTTTTAATTTTTATTTTATAAAAGTCTTGCTAGAATTTTATTTTACAACTTTGCCTATATCTGATGTGATTGGAAGTTCTGAATGTTTTAGTGTTGGATTCTTCTTTGCTCACACTGTTTTGCAACATTTAGTATTTTATTGAGTTTGCATTATAATCAAATCAATGGAATGGGTTGTGCTCGTGTGGGGAACATTATATTTACGAAGTTATTTCCATGTCATTGGTTTCGTCTTGTGTTTTTTTTTTTTTTTTAGAGTTTGGCCTTTGGTACTTCTTTGCATCTTTCACAATTTTGTTTCTCCTTTATATTGGCAGCTTGTTAGGTAAAATTGGATCAGACTAGCAGATTAAGGTAAATGGTAATAGGAAAATGGAGGTTCATTCCATGAACACGGACTCTTCTTACACCAAAAAGCTTTTATGCTCAGGCAGGCTTATGCATGATCAGGTACCTATATTTGCCTATTTAACCTTATCTAGTAGTTGTATGAACAGGTACCTATATTTGTCAATTTAACCTTGTTTAGCAGTTAGTACAAGAAAGTGTAAATTAAATCCTAGGTTAGTATGTTCATGAAAGTGTGGATGAGGGGTGGTTTGTTTTTTGCCACGTTTATGTTTAAACACTTATAGTATAATTAGCTTGTGATTACTCATAAGCATTAAAACTTATAGGTTTTGGAGCATGCTCGTATTCACAATTGTACTACATATTGACATTTTGATGTGTATTCTGTATCCAAAATGCGATTTGCGATATCATTTTACCAGTGATGGTATTGTTATTCTCCACGTTGAGGAAAACATTTATTGGCCATATCTTTCTGTTTCATGAAATTCATTCTAGAGACTATACATCTTCAATTAACTGCAAAAGTAGATAAATAACAGGACAGTGTTTGTTGGATGAGGCTATTCCCATTATCCACCTCCGAAGCATTATAAATACAAATGCAAGATGACCCACTTCGAGCAAAGACAAGAAAATTATAAAGATAAATGCAAGATGATCCACTCCAAGCAAACAAGAAAATTATTTAATATTTTTTTCCTTTTATTTAAAATTACTTAATAAATATACTAAAATTGCATCTGTTGTTGGAATTGATTATTACATTGATCAATTCCCATTTAGCAACAAAAATATGATGTTACATATAACTGGTAATGATCTAGCAAGGACTCTAGACATTCCCATGATTTCTGTCCAGCTCTGGTGTCGGTACAAATAGCAGCCCTTTGTTATCGCTTAAACAAGAGAGTATTAAATGACCTGTCTCTCCATATGCATCCCTAAGCCCCTTGCGATCTAGTCTTCCTCAACCTCCTCTTTCGAAACCTATGAAACTTTGATTTTGGGTAGCTTGATTGATGGTAGTTATGCTGTATTATTAGCTCTTTTGTATAATTTTCTATCTACTATATTTATAAGCGTATTATATTTATAAACATATATTGTACATGGTGTGTGTATTGAGCCTCTCTGATATTAGAATTACTTCCATTGTGCAGTGACTTGCTTTCTCTTTTAATTTTAGATATTATTTTAACTCTAGGAGATGGGATGGCAAGATTAAGTTCACATGAAAGAAAATGTACTTTTATTATGAGCTTGGTATAGTAAGCTGGTATTGTGCTTAGAGCACTAGGTTCGATAGTGTAAACAACTGTTGTTGCAAGTTGTGACCTCTAAACTTCAGAGTCTAAAGAACTCGACAAAATCCTATTTATGATGCTTACAAAATTGTTCTTTTCATTGCTTGCTCATTTAGATATGTTAATCAATTGTCTAGTGCTAATGAACATCAACTTAGCTTTAGTTCGGTTCTTCATTTGAAACGTTATTAAATCCACTAATATTTCTTAGCTACAATGAACTAAACTTATTGTGGTTTAGGAAGTTGAACATGTGTGTAGGATTGAACTTTTACGGTAGTAAATGGCCAATAGCTATTGTAATTCTGAATTTGTTTCAGGAAGAACCGACTTCGCTTTTATGGTAGCATGAGGCCAATAGCTAGGACTTGCTAATTTTGTATTTGGTTCATGTTATTTAAGAATAACTGACTTCACTTATGTGTTGTCTTATATGCAGGATTTTTGAGGACAGGATATCACGCTTCTCTTCTCTTCACCTAAAAAGCAATTGCCGCATATAAGCGTTTCTTTTGTAGTTGTTGGCTTTCTGTTAGGCGTTCCCCAATGGCCAAAATGGGCTTATTATTATTGTTATTATTAGACGGGCACGCATAAGATTTTATGCTTTCCAGGTCGGGGAAAAAGGGCAAAAGCCGAAGGTCCAAATATGAGACGAGCAAGTAATAGTATCGTCCATGACGTGGCCAATTGGAGGTCTGCATGGGCCTGCTGTCTGTCGAAATTAGGGCCCAAAATATGCCCTAATAAGACGGAAATTAAGGAGTCTGCTTAAGGTGGCAGCACTCGTATAGCCTCGCAAATAGCTTTAATATTCGACCAATAGATATCAATGCTTTGTATGAGTTTCTTGAAAAATGTAGATTAAGGTCAACTACGAGGCCCATTTATGACGAATATTAGTCCCATTCTGCCCCAAAAATATGCTCATCAAGGCCATTAGGGAACCAATCAGGCTTCCTGTTCAGCCCAAGTATGGTGTCCAACCACGGCCTGAACGTCCCCGACCAGTTGTGGCATGTGCTGCCCAGGTCCAATTTGTGACAATAAGAGCCCAATTTTACCCCTCCGATTCTACACAACAGGACCTGACTTATGCCCAACCAGGCCCAATTTAAGCTAACAAAAAAGCCGAATTCTAGCATCTGAAGGCCCCATCAATCTGTACACAACTAAATTAGTGCTAACATTGACCCAATTTGAGCCCGACCAAAGCCCAATTTTATCACCTCCTAACCCATATCCCGTCAAGGCCCACTTCTCGCTCAATCAGGCCCTATTCATACCCAATATGGCCCAATTTGTTCCCAGCAGGCTCAATGCAACTCAGTCCCAGGTCGTCCTAATGGAAACCCAATTCAGCCCTAACCAAACCCAATTTCACCTCAATCCAGCCCAGTAGAGCCCAAAAAAGGCCCCAATTTCACAGCCACCCACAGTTTAAGCCATCAAGGCCCAATACCATCCCATGTAGGTCAGTAAGAGCCCAACAAGAGCCCACCAGAGGCCCAATTTCATCACCCAACCAAATTAGAGCCCGTCAAAGCCCAAGGTGGGCCCATCAAGGCCCAATTTTGCCCCAAGAAAGGCCCATATCATCACAACCCAGACAAATTTGGGCCCAAGAAAGGCCCAATATCATCACAACCCAGCCCCAATTTGAGCCCCACAGGTCCTATTTCACAACCGCCCAGCCAAATATGAGCCCATGAAGGTCCAATTCGGGCCCAATTCATGCTATGTAGGCCCAATTGGAGCTCACAGAAACCTAATTCTAGCCCATCAAGGCCCAATAATATCCCAACAAAGGTCCAACTCACCACCACTCAGCCCAATCTGAGCCCATCAAGGCCCAATATGGGCCCATTAAGGCCCAAAAAGGCCAATTTTGAGCCCCAGACGCCTTATTTCATAACCACCCAGCCCAACATGAGCCCATAAAGGCCCAATTGAGGCCCAGTTCATGCTATACAGAAACCTAATTCTATGCCATCAAGGCCCAATAAGACCCTAACAAAGGTCCAACTCAACACCACCCAGCCCAATTTGAGCCCATCAAGGCCCATTTTGGGCCCACCCGGCCCAATGAAAGTCCAACAAAGGCCCCATTTGGGTACTACAGCTTTGGCTCGTCGAGGCTCAAGCAAAAGCCCTCTGCCATCACCCAGCCAATTTAGCCCGTCAAGGCTCAATTTATTCCCGCCAGGCTCAGTTCACAGGCCCAATTTGAGCTCACGAAAACCCAATTCTCGCCCATCAAAGCCCAGTTCATTTGCCAACCAAGCCAAATTTCTTCACCACCCAGCCCAATTTGAGCCCAACAAAGCCTAGTTTCACCACCGCTCAACCCAATGTGAGCTTTCAATTGCCAACTCACGCCTAATGAGCCTCAATTCATTGTCACCAGAACCCAACTTTAGCCCGTCAAGGCCAAATTTCATCACAGCCAAGCCCAATTTGACCCCATCAAGGCCAATTCACGCCAAATAATGTCCCACTAAGCCCCAATTATTGCCAAAGACCAAATTCATGTTAAAAAACCCAATTCCAGCCCGTGAATTCTCAATTCAATCATAACCAGCCAAAAATTAGCCTCCCCCGAGCCCAATTCAAGCCAACGAAGGCGCAATTTGAGCCCATCAAGGCCTAATTCACCGCCAATCAGGCAATTCATGACAAAATAGGCATAATTCATGCCACCCAATTCGAGCTCACAAAAACCTAATTCTACCTAGCCAAGGCCCAATTCAATCCCAGTCAGATCAAATTGCCCCACCCTGGCCCAATTGGTCCCCATTAGGGTGGGCCTTGTTTTGCATGCATTGCCTCCTGGGCATGCTGCATGCACCGAGGATGGGTTGGGTAGACATGTTCTCCACGCCTGCCTGCACGTAGTAGGATGAGTGAGCACGAATTGAGGGCATATAGGCCTCATATTGCTTTAATGTGCTTCATACCGTACCAAATCACACTACTTTGCTTTCTTAAAAAAAAAAAAAAAAAAGAGCGGGGGGGGGGGGGGGGGGGGTGGTTTACCATCAATCACATCAAGTGTTACAAAATCCACCAAGCCAGGGGCCTCGGTATGCACCACATTGTGAGGGTAACACTTAAGATGTATCAAATGTATCAATATGCATTTACGGCAATTTCATCCATGCATCTAAAGACTTCTTGCCGCCATAGCGCTGGCTTGCAAATCCAGCACCCTCAATGGACAAAAGCCAGCACGCAGTAAACTTCTTCACAAATATACTACAAAAGAATGGCAGATAGTACAACAAATTCAGTAAAATGTCTAAATCCTAGATCAATAAATATTTTTAAGCTACATACCCATCAAATGCTGTGTTTGGGGTGCCATATAATGCCATGTTTGTTTAAGTAATGCCAGCGGATATGGATTAGGGGGGGTTGTCCGAGAGGATAAGCAACATGACAAATTATTTCATCCCATTCATTGTTTGGTAGAAACAACGATAGGATGATAAATATTTTCTAGACATAAATACCCCTCTTACATATACAGGTACACATGTCGTAAAAAGTGAATACAGAAAAAAAAAATTTGAAAAACTAAATAAAAGTATTCAACAAAAAAATTAAATCTGCGAATAAGGAAAAAAGTCTTCCATGCATGAAGGTGGTCCAGTAACAATAGTTACATATTCAGAGATCTTCACTTTCATGAAATAACATTTTCAAGATTCATATTGTTAGTGGACTCAAAAAAATCTCTAATTTCTCGCAAATCTACCAACGCTGCTGGGAGTGACAGGGAATTGTGCCAACAAGTTCAGATCTATTCGACATCAAATAAGTAGAGAAATTTCACGAATTTTAAGAAAATTTTCCTCCAACAGAAATGAAATCTATTTCATTCTAACAAAAGACAGATCAGTGAATTTTTTTAAGAGAGATGAATGTGTGCAACTCTTAGATCTAAACACTTGGAGTAGAATCTGAAGATGTGGGCTGGGTGGAGCTAGCTCCACTGGAGTAGAATCTCGGAACGCTAAAGCATTCCGCACTTCCAATCACATCAGATGCAAACGAAAATTCTGGCAAGAATTTATAAAATAAAAAGAAAGTTCAAAGAAAACTAACTGACTTATTTCTCAAATATAGGCAAAGTTGGATGGAGCCTGCTTGGTGGAAAAACAGAAAATCATAGCTTTGAATCATCAATAGCTCTAAACATAGGCCACAGGAAAATAAAAGAACACAAATTTTATTATCTACATGTATGTATAGATTATAGAGAATGTACATACAAGGATAAGTAAGGATTTTACAAGGTATTTTCCTGACAAAAGCTATTACTGAGTGTATTATGGAATCTTACGAATCAAGATTTGGTCCAATCCACAATTAAGAAAATGATCTTTTTGATTCACAATCCAATTCACGAGTTGAAAAATATGCACATCAAAAATACCCCTCGCAGATCATCTAAGCAAATAGGAATAGGGAATTCAAAGAATCGCCATATGACGAAGATACCCAAAAGGGAAAATAAAACCTCCCTGAAATCACAGCACTATAATTTTTAGAAAATCATCAAAATCTCTGAAAATCATAAATAGAAATAGCTTACTTTTGTGCTCAAAGATGGTCCACCTTCTTAGTCTCTTCAAATTTAATAATCTTCTCTTAGCAGAGAGCTTATGCCTGGTAAAATAGACCTCACGCCATCCCAATTCTAACCATCTCCATGGTTCTCAGCAGAGGTTTTGCATCATCCACGAAATGCATCCACTATAGCCACAAAACAAATAATAAAACACCTAGATGGAAACAATACGAGCAATAAGAATCCAACTCTAAAACATTCAGCATTCCAATCATATTAGAGGCAACGGTAGGGGCCAATCCTAAAAATTCTAGCAAGAATTTATCGAACTCAAAGGTCTAAGCACATTTCTAAAGCAACCAAGGGAGCTTCTCCTTGAGAAGCTGAGGACGGAGAGAATCCCTCAATCTCCGAATTCCCCCTATTCTGAAATTTAGATGAGACATAAAGTGTGAAATCATATGCATTGGAAGGAAAGAATAAGGGAAAAAAATTAGGGTTTGGGTTGGTAACTTACCGTGGCCTTGGGAAACGAAGGTCTTTGCCAGCCTTGAGGTTGGAGATCAAAGAAGAGAAGAGATTGTTCATGTAAAATCGAGGCAACAAATCGAGGGAGATGATGAGAATCATAACCACGGTGCGGTGCCCATCTCCCGTTCCAATCGATGGATCACGGAAGCGACCGATGGATCGGAGACCTCCCAACGACACCAAACAAAGCCGAAGAGACCGAAGCACACAAGATGATGAGAAGCGGAGACATCAACAATCCGGAGAAGAAGAACAAGGGAAGGGAGAGCTGTAGAGGGAAGATTGACCAAGGAGGGCGGCATAAACCCCAAAAGCAATGAGAAGTGTGGCTGTGGATGATGAGATCCAGTTAAGAAAAATAGAAAAAAATATATATAGGTAAAAGGGGAAGAGGAAATGACGCCGTTTCAGCTTGGGATAATAGAACAACCACCTATGATTATTGGTGCTTTTATATGATAACTAGAAAGCATAATAAAACATTAAATGTTGCAAAACAATTCAAGCAATAAGAATCCAACTCTAAAGCATTCAGCAACTCTAAAGCATGCTCCAAAACCAATAAGTTTAAATGCTTGAAATAATTATTGAGACTCTGATTTTGTAATCTTTCAGAAACTTTTATGATTCTCAATCTAGCCCATAAGCATATTGTCTCTATCACTACATAGCAAATTGAACACCGCACCTATAGAATCAAATAAAACAAAAAAATGTTATCATAAGAACAGCCTTTTCTCTCTCAAGTCAAGCATTTATGAGGAAGTTCACTTCAACCATTCTTTAAAGAAAGTAATCACAAAATCAGTATGACTTTAACCAGGAAAATAAACTCATCCAAGCAAAATACATCTTTCTCAGATTTCCACATCATAACAAGAGAAAAGGCTTCTTCTATACATAGTAACCCCTTTTATATTAGGGGCCCTATAATTAAAGTTGTGGCACAATTACAAACTTCTAATCTTAATTAAATTTTTTTCAGGATACTATAAAAAAGTAAATTTCCAATGCGCCCAACTTATATTTTCAACATTGCACACCTGGTTGCTGGCCTCACATAAAGATGTATGTCCCTTCCCCTGAATTTATTTCTGGGGAAATAGGAGGCGGAAGGATTAGATAGATACAACATGTGATGCCAAAGAAATGAAGTGAACTCTATGGAGAACTATGTCTTCCTCATTCACCACTTTTAAGGAAATTCTATATCCACAAAAGAAAAGAAAAAAAAAAAAAAAAAAAGGCGGGGTACAAACATATGTACATATAGGGCACATCTCTACTGATATTTTAAGAGAATATATTTTTGATCACCTCACAGATAATACAGCCTTTATTTTCTGAAATTTTGAAGAAAAATATATATTTTCCCATTTGATACTCATCAGGCATGCATTATCACCAAAGGTGCATATAAAATATGCATAACAAGAGCTTCGAAGACGATCTATTATCAGAGGTATCTCATCAAAGGACCACAAAACGAGTGAAATATAAATTGGTAAGAGCTGGCACCAAAGCCTGACTTAAGTGGTAAAGGATGGAATTTGAGTGGTGTAAGGGCAATCGAGAGTTTAATCTCATCAATAGAATAAATAAATTAGTAAAGCAGATTTAAAGATGAAGAAATTACCCTGTAGCCAAAATGTCCTGCCCTGCCAATTCTATGCAAATATACCACATAGTCGGGCTCTGATGGATACTCGTGCTTCACTGGAAGAACATAATTAATTACCGAGTAAACCTTAGGCAAAAAAAAAAAAAAAAGGTGAGCACATGCACATTTTGAAAAGTGAACTTTAGGGGAAAAAATTAGGAGGTAAGCACCTGCGACTGATCAACACTTAAACTATAAAGATGCCAAAGAATAAACTAGAACCTGATCCTCTTCTTCATGCTCCTTGGGAGTTTGTGAATCGTGATGCCGTTTCCATAGATATAGGGGAATTAGAGCAACAATAAATGAAAATGTCCCCTGAACTTTGCCCTAATTCTCAATTTAGACTTTCAACTTTAATTTGAACGATTTACCCTATAAACTTTCCACATCTTACCAATCATCGACCAAGGTCTCCTTCTGCTACAATAGATAACGTGGCATTCCACTTGGATGGCTACATGGCAGATGAAGTGTCTGAATAAGTAATTCGAACAGTTTTGGCAACAGTACCCTAGTCCTCTTCAGCCCCACTAGGGTTTCATAAAACAACTATGCAATGTTTTATAAGAGAATTATCTGCCATAAAAGGAACCAACTCTATGATGAACTCAAGAAATACAATAATTAGATAGAAAATCATACATATGTTTTATTGGAGGCTCTTGAAATTCTCTTTTAAAGTTCCTGAAAACTTACGAAATCAGATTAGTGTTTAGATCTTCAAAAGAACCACAGTGCGGAAGGCTCGGGTGAAACTCATATCATGATATTAGGGTTTCGATATTCAACAGAACCACATCGCCGGAGACAACCAATCACGGGTGAAATTCATTTCTTGATCTCACCCCCAATTTAATACCTAAAAAAAAAAAAAACTAAAACACAATCCAATTTCCAGACGGATAACAGAACCGATACCTTGCTAGGACTGACTACAATCGTAGGATCAGAAAAGTTTCCATTGGAGCGGTCCTGAGCGCCATAATCTTCGTACGAGCAAAGAATATCATCGGACGCAAAATCGAACCCCTTTGAACCAGAGTTGGGTCGGCCGAACAATCCAGAAGAAGCCATGGATGGAGATGAATTAGGGTTTTTGATCGTCCAATTAGGAAGAGAGGGGGAAAAGGTTAGGGTTCGTCGCAGAGATCGCGAATGGGAGACCGCAAGGAAAACATAAAAGAGGGGGAGAGAGAGAGAGTGAGAGCGGGGTGATAGAGGCACAGCGCAATCGGGCCTGTAGAGAAAGGGAAACCGGACGAAGGTTTCAATATAGGGTTGACACGTGTTGCTTTTGTTTTAATGGACGGCCCTTATTTTTTTCACTTTTCCTATTTTCTTTCCCCTCCTTTTTCCCAGCCCCATCCCCTGCCCGCACCACCCCTCTTCTGCATATGCCTCACCGTCGCCCGCTCCCTCCGTGCCGCCCACGCATCCCTCCTCGTCACCAGCGCCGCTCCCCGCGGCCGTGCTGGTCTCCGATCTCTTCGCCACCGACTCCTTCGACGTTGCGGCGGAGTTCGGGATACCCCCTCACGTCTTCTAACCTTCCACCGCCATGGGGCCCTCCCTCTTCCTCCACCTCCCCAAGCTGGACAACGCCGTATCCTGCGAGTTCCGGGTCTTCCCCGAGCCCGTGACCATCCCGGGATGCGTCCCGATTTCCGCGTCGGAGCTCCTCGACCCGCTTCAGGACCGGAGCAACGACGCCTACTGGCAGGTCCTTAACCAAGCGAGCCGGTACCGGATGGCAGAGGGCATAATCGTCAATAGATCCCAGACTTGGAGTCTGGCGCCGTCAAGGCCCTGCAAGAACTGGGGGATGAAAAACCGCCGGTTTACTCGATCGGGCAGCTGGTGAGGACGGGGGATCCGAACGGGGGTGCCGTCGGGTCGGAGTGTTCGCGGTGTCTGTTCGTATCGTTTGGGAGCGGTGGGACCCTGTCGTGCGAGCCCAGCCAAGCCGGAACAAGTGCCTAGCTAATGAGAGTTACATTGTTTGGATGGATGGTCCAAGACATGTGCCTCCGATTGAAAAAAGTAGAAAGTGGTGAGGTTGAGATCCAGGTTGAGTCCATTAAGCTTCTTAGATCTAAACCTGTGTAGAGTAGAGCTGACATGTTTGTTTTTTATTGTGATTTATTATATTATATTTAGGCTCGATGCTGGACGAGCTTTGTGAACTTTGCTTGACTAAGTTATGGTTGCTAAACTTTGTGCTGAATCATAGCAATTTAGGTTGTACTTCAACTTGCCTTTGATTTATTATTTTTGTGAAATGACAAATAGAAGTCTGTTAAAGTGGGTTCAAGAGGTGTTATGGAGATGAAGAACAGAAAAATGAAATTTAAAAAAAAAAAGTAAAAGAGAAAGCGCTAAAAAGAATATTTTTATTTTTATTCTTTCATTTTGATTATGTGGTTCAGAAGATGTTGTAAAGAATCTTAGTAATAAGTTGGGTTTTGGGCATGAGGGGGATGGGATAAGGATGGTTCATAGTGCTGGAATATATTCATGTCGATGAATTCAGATTTATTTCTATCTATTGTTGCTTTCTTAATATTGTACAATAATTTGATTCACTTCATTTCTAACTTTTAAATTCTAAGAATCAAACATGCCCCGGTAATATAAAAAATAGATGTGATGATAAAGAGTCTAAGTGTGTTGGATGCAAAAGAAGTGAAACTTCATTTGATCAATGTAAGTATAAGGATAAACCAAGACAATATGAGAGTTCATAACACATTCATTCAACAACCCCATCAAAAAAAGGCCCTTCAAGAGGATTTATGTTCGCTATTTCACTTATTTTGTATGCCATCATCACGAATTATGTATTTACGGCAGTTAATTGTTTTCAAGAATGTATACACTTTCATAAACTGTATATTCTAATATCTATACTAAGTTCAATAATACATTAAAACACAAACTACCGGTAGTATGATACACGGGTTAGCTTGATTGAAAATTTCAAAATTTTGTTCTTCAATAATAGGAAAATTTCAAAATTTTGTTCTTCAATGATAGGAAAATTTTGTTCTTTAATCGAATACAAAACCTGCATTTTAGGACGAGTTTATCAAGGATATGATAAAAAATTATTTGAACTTTTTATGGTTCTTAGAATCCATTTTGAACTATATGCTTTATTTTGCAGCCCACGTCTTACTTTGTCCTCCTCCTCCCTCCTCGTAAGCTAAACATCGGTCCCGCGACGTGACAAAAGCTCTTGCGCACTAATGCTGCGTGCCGACCATGATAAGGACACACGGGTAATATTCAATTACTTGCCATTTAAATGAAATAAATATTTTATAAAAATATAATATATAAATAATAATATTATATAAATAAAATAATTATTCTTATTAATTAAAAGGGGAATAAACGAAGAATAGTTATTACCAATGACTAAGGATGTAATAACTATCACTTCATATTCCATTCATAAGCCTTTAAAAGATATATTTCGTCTCTCATTATTCATCTTACATTTCTATGAATATTCTTTTCATTTGGTTCTGAGAATTAAACGGGTGATTATTAGATTTCTATGAATATCCTTTTCATTTGGTTTTGAGAATCAAACAGGTGATCAATGAATTTATTGTACCATATCATTCGCAACCTTTTTTTCATATTCATTATTCAAATTTCAACCTTATAAAATGGGTGGACATGAAAAAAAAAAAAAAAAGAGACGTAAACCGTTATGACTTTTTTTGAATATTTAGACAAAAAAAGAAAATTATGCATAATGAAAATTATACAAAAATTATGCACAGTACAAACGATTTAATCCATGATTGAACATTTGCCTTAAGGGTAGTCAAATTTTTTTTTCTTGTTTCAGATAATGTCCCATGATGTCTCCCGGGGGGGTTTCCCTACCAAAAAAATTAATTAATTAATGTTACGTACTTTTTATTCTTTATCATGTTGTACATATTAATATAGTAAAGTACCAAAAACATAGATTTATTATGGTTCTTAATAATGGACGCAGACTTGAATCAGGGCACTCTGACGGGATTTTGCTAGAGAAAGACCACTTTTACTCAGAAAAAGAAACAGACATTCAGGAAAAGCGCACGTGCGGTCAAGGGACGAACGGTGACTCAAAACCGAAAGGTCAACATGGCAGAAGAAAGTGCTGCAAGTATCTGAGGCCATCCTCCACGCCCACATACCTCCACCTCATCACGTTCAACACCCCCACACACACCTCTTCCACCCTCCACCACCCCTCTCCTCCTCCCCCTCCGTCGACCCCGCCGCCGGTGAAGGGACGTAGACCCACCTTCAGCTCCGCCACTAGCCCGCTGGCCGCCGCTGCCGAGGAGCAGCACCCCGGCGCCGGGAGCTCCTTCGAGAACCACCCCTCCGTCGCACCCCCCGCCGCACCCTGCACCGGCGAATGGACGAACCGGCCGTTCCCCTCGCTGTCCATCAAGGAGAACACCGCGCCCCACCCATCTGTCACCACGTGCCACGAGACCCTCACCGCCGCGTCGAGGTCCCTGCCGCGGAAGACCGGGCCGCCCTCCGGGAGCTCGACCCGGAACCTGAAGGCCCCGTCCGACCCGAGGTCGCGGCCCGGGTGCAGCGTCGCGGCCGCGACGGAGCGCCGGTCGAGGCGCACGTCGAGCGCGAAGGCCAGGGAGTGGAGCGCGAAGCGGGGCTTCGGGGCGCGACGGAGGAGGCGCGAGGCCGCGGCAGCGCCGGCGCCATACACCCGGCGTAGGGAGACCTTGGGGTGGTCCCGGGAGAGGGAGAAAGCGGCGGAGAGGGAGGGGAAATCGGCGGCGCAGATTGGGAGCCACAGGTTGTCGGAGGAGAGATTGAGGTGCCACGATCTCGACACGCACGAGGCGATCGCGAGGGTTTTGGGACCGAGGTAGTGAGCGACGAGGTGGAGAGCTTCCCAAGGAGGAGAAGGACTCTGATTCTTATCCGATTCCGCCATTGATGAAGCTCCTCCTCCTCCTTCCGTTCCTCTACTCCACTGTGGGTGAATGAGTAGGAGTCCTATGGAAAGAGTGTGTGAGTTGAGTTGCTTATGACAAATCCATATTTTTAAAGCTGTTTGGGGCAATTCTTGACTTTTTAAAAAAAAAAAAAAATCGTTATCATTCACAGTGGTCGGCATGTGACGCAGAAGAAGGAAACGGGATAAGTTGGGTCACACGTGTGGGATGGTGTGTGGGTTGCATGGATTAATATTGACACGCTTGATGGCCACCAAACTTAAACGATAAAAAGATTTTTCTTTTAAAGAAAAGAGGTGAATTAGATGTTTTCCAAATCTTAATTTGTCTCATCCTGCGTCTCGGTTCCAACGTCATGGATAAAATATACGCGTAACTAAGCACGTTTAGAATTTTTCCCCTTTTCAATTTCTGAAAAAAAAGAAAAAAAAGGGAAAAGAAAAGATGTCACTAAATTAAAGATCACGTGACTTCTTCTTGTTAACTGTCTAATATCAGACCATCTATAATATCTGAAAAGTTAAGAAATTATAATTATGGAAGCCCAAATGATTACAGGACTTTGTATCTGTTCATAATTTTATTAATATAATGTTCTTGATGGGTACAAAATTAATTTTATAAAATTTGATTTGACTCTAAAATTAAGTTTTGCAAATATTAGAAGAAGGTGTATTTGTAAAATCATGATTTTGACCAACTCAAAACCAAGTTTTGACATTAAAATTATCAAAATATCCATATATAAATTATAAAATACCTAACTTATACTTTAACCTACCATGCAATTTGACTCTTATTACTTTTATTTTATTTTATTTTATTATTTTTTCTTTTAATTTTCTTTTTTTTTTCTTTCTTTTTTGTTTCCCTCCGTTAACTTTTCAAAAAACCTATTTAAAAAAATAAAAAATAGTTAAAAATTCTTAATGAATCTAATTTTATGAATTTAAGAATCTTAAAAATATTCATCTATATATAATTGAAGCTAATATATATATATATATATATACATACACATTATTTATAAGGTTCGTGGGTATTAGCCGCCCCATTCTAAGCTTTTTTTTTTCCTCACCCTCGCCGAATCATAATTTGTCTTATGCTGTGTCTCGATTCCAACGTCATATAAATAGAACTATTCCCTGAAAGTGTAAATTACATTATTCTAAGCATTTCTTTTATCTCATGCTGTGTCTCGGTTCCAACGTCACCCTTCCTTTGATTTAACACCTCACTAACTTTGCTTCCATTAAAGACTTCTCATAAAAAGTACACTGTTCACATGATTTTTTAAACCTTTTTGACAATCTTCAACTGGCTTTCATATGTCTAATATTGATTCGGAAGGCGACAAACATTTTAGATTTTTAATTTTAATAGGAGAAAAAGTTCTAATTTGGAAACAAAGGAATCTGCTGCTATTTTGATCCCCAGCACATTTAAAAATTTCAGAAAGAAAATGACTGCCACAAAATATTCGCAAACAACATTATAAAGCTAAAAAAAAAAAGCAAAAAAAGAAAAAAAGAAGCCAAAATTGCAATCATTACTTGCCAGAAAAGTTACAGCTGCAGCCCCTCTAATTCCTGGGAAAGGATTTAAAATTTATGCGATTAATTTTGAGGAAAATTTTAATCAAATAATAACACAAAATAATTTAAATTTTATCATGTGATTACTTTTGATGTGAAAGGTAAATGTAATTGTATTATTATCAAAAAAATAATGAATAATACTATTTGTATATCGTTCACACAATCTTTATACTGAAAATTATCATATGACAAAATATGTGTGATTCTATATTATTATATAATCAAAATACTACTCAAAATATATTATTATATAACCAAAATACTACTCAAAAAGGGATCGCATATATTTTGTTACTGAAAGATGTACAAATAGTATTACTCAAATGCAATAGTCGGAAGATGCTATCATTACTCTACACTTTGCCGAACATGTGAAATCAACACACACCACGAAGAAATCAACAGAGTTGTGAATGTAAAGATTGAAGAATCCACTTTACTTAAAAGACAAAATCGAAAACAATTTCTCAAATAATTGGATCATTCCCTCCAAAGAAGGTAGAAAGAGAGAGAGAGAGAGAGAGAGAGAGTCCCCTGTATTCTAATTTTTCCAAACCAAACAACCAAAGTTTCCCAGTTCCAAGTGCTACGTTAAACAAATTTCCGTTTCAATTCCATCTTATGCTTTCATTTCTTTGTTTTGATTTCAATTATTTAAGTTTTGATCGATTCCATTCTTCAGTATGTTAGACGTGATGATCTGTTCAAAATAGAAAATCAAAGATTAAAAGCCTCTCTTGCCCTGATTAATATGCTTCATCATGAGCAACAACATACCTAAGAGGACAAAGGTAATTTAATAAAAAATAAAAACATTTTTCAGTCCAATCGCGGAGCCTTCTGTTCCCATAGAATTTTTGGTCCACTAGTAACCCAATGAAGCAGCAGCTTCGATTAATAGCTTTTTTTTTTTAGACACCAGGAATGTACATTTATTTTTTTCCCGTTTAACATCGTCTTCGAAAGACTGCTCGGGGTGAACTAAACAAACTTCTTGAGAATGAACAAGCAGATCCATACATGCATCGGACAGACTTTGATCTGTACAGAGGGTTACAGAATAACGAAACAAACCATTCCAGTCAACTCCAAATGAGTGTGAACGCAAACAGAAATCCTCCGCAAAGGTCCCCTTTTAACGGGGCTGCTGAATGCGTCGAGGGCTGCATTTTGGGCTCACATACTGCGGTGGCTTCTCCTTGCACTTGGATAGTTCAAATGAGGCTTTAGCACCTCTTTCTTTTGAAGATATCAACACGCTTAGATCCCTCATCATTGCGCCACCGTCCATTCCTAACACCATTTTCCATTTTACAAGACAGGATCGCTGGTTAGAACTTAAAAGCAAGAAACCAAGGGGCACCGAATCAAATCTTTCTACAATATTAAGAAAGATAACAATGACACACAGAAACTATCATGCACATCGAACAAATAATCTAAAATCAGGTCAAATTCATAAAGTTGAATATAATGTTATCAAGGTCACATGGTACTCATTCCAAATAATTGAGGGCCATGTCTTCTACATTGTCTACATTCTAATAAGTTTGGGGAGCATCTTCACATGAAAGATTAAGTTTATGATTCTAAATTTCCCAGATTTCACTGATATATATCGCATTTTAATTTAAAATTACGTGTGAAAAGGAAAAATAATTTGCAATTAATAACCAGCATACAGCAAACAGATGCTGTATCTCCCTCAAATGGCAGTAGGTAACTGTCTCACTAATGGACAGATTAGAGTTCGTTTTACCGTTTCCAGACATTCTCTTGACGGTAGAAAATGTTGAACCATTTCCTTCTCCACTTTCTGAAAATCCAATAAATTCTTCAAATGAACCTTCCAATCCTGAGAAATCATCAGCAGCAGACAAATCAAATGTCTCTGGCAGGAAACCAACTTCATTACGGTCCAAATCAACTTCTCCATAGCCAAAGATGTCTTCATCATCGTGCTCGCTGAGCCAGTACTCCCGGAACCATGTTGATGTGTTAACCAGTTCCCACCATTCAGGGGAGAAATCCTCGACTTGGCGTAAAGCAGCAGGAATGAATAAAGGAGCATTGGGATTCAAAGTTGACCTTCCAGAAACTAATGCCATCCTACTTGGGCAAGGAATGAATATAATTCTCTATCACAGACTATATCAAAAGTTACCTGGGGCCAAGAAAATTATACTAAATTAATATTAGGTCACCTTAACATTACCTATGGAACAAACAGCAACATACACGTGGAAAAAATATATATATATACAACATGAAGTATTTCATACAGGAAGCAAAATACAGAGTCTGATCACCTTTGCCATTGATGGTTCATTAGGACCTGTAAAACTTATCACATCACGTTGGTTCAAATAACTCAGTAAACTTTTCTAAATATTCTATTACTGCTTATTTTGAAACACAAAGTCAAGTAATCCTGTAAATGGAAGATTTTGTAAATAATACTGTAGTTTGAATTCCCGTTTGATCTCATTCAACTCTTCCAATTCAGTAGCAGTGCAGTCAAGAGAGGCCCCAACAAAAATTAGTCCATGCAAGGGATCCCATCTTAGCGGAACTGCTCAGCTGAATTAAAAGTAATGGGAGTTCAATTGACAATATCATCTAGAAAAACCTCTATTTACAATATTACTCAACGCATTGTACTTTAAAATGGAAACCTAAAATATTAGATAAGGCCCTAAATTGCTTGAATCAATGCAAGAACGATAATTCAAAGGGTCCTTATGATCCCCTCATGACAAAGACAATGAGACCCTGTACATTACTGCTTGTCCACCGATGACAGAGACAATAAGACTATATATTACTGCTTGCCCACCAATGGCAGAGGCAATGAGACTGTATGTTACCTGCTTTGTCCAACCCACCCTAACCTAAAAAAGCGCCCCTAAAAATGAAAATAGTTTCAGTGGCGGTGACATAATACACTGATGCCATAACCTACGGAATCATAAATTTTCACCTGCCCTTGCTTTTGAGCCTCTTATAAAACCTAAAGTGACACACATAGAACTCATCTTTCATACTGAACACAATATTACAAAGAACAGGGGAAAAAATTGTAGATACCCAAGTTTGAATTAAGGCATAAGATCTATAATTGGACTGAGATATCTGGACAACTAAAATTTACACCAGGATAACTTCAAGTAAAACACACAAGGTTATTCATCATCCACATACAGTATCATAAGGATAATCCAGAAATCACTAACAATTCATCAATAATGAAATAACAAAAAGCTCAGCGCGCAGACACTTTGCCGCACAACCAATAACATCCATTACTGATGCAGGTTTGCCAGTGGCAGGGAAGCTTATCACAGACTGAGGTCAATGATATACGACCAAAAAATAAGAGAAAACATCAGTATCCAAAATCAGATCTCAATTTTTGTATAATTGCCAAGTCTCCGGAAGAATCGAGTTCACTTGCTCTAGTTTGTTCAGATAAACCAAGTATAATCAATTATAGAATAAAATAATAGATAAATAGTCACATTCAATCATCATAAAACTGATTCTATCTACAAGTCCATCAGATTACAGGATCTTGATGATTATATTGAATTGGATCTCCAAACATCAGCAAATTAAAGCTGTAGGATCGGATCAAGCCACGCATAAGCTCAAATTAATTCATCAAACTACACAAAATTAATCAACCGATGACTAAATCAATCATAAAATAACATAATAGATTCATAGTTCCTTCGAATCATCGCAACACTAATCCCACCTACAACAGAAGATTATAAGAACTTGCTGATTATATTGCACTAGATCTCAAAACATCAGCGGATCAAAGTTGTAGAACCGGATCATGCCACATATAAATTCAAATAAGTTCATCAGACCGCACTAGTTAATCAACTATGGACAAGAAACCAGAAAATCAAAAAGAATAAAAGATGTTCACATCGCTAAAACCAAATCAAGTTCTACATAACCACAAAACACTCAAAAACACTCTCACAACAAATAGATCCATCACGTTCTCCAACATCATTTGAAGAAACAAACAGAATCCGAGAAATCGAAATTACCTTTCAGCGGCGAAAATGCATCGTTGATCCAAAACCTCACTTATTCAGACCGTAAAGCATAAGATCTCCCGTAGGCAGGCCATATATACATAGGTTCCACAAACTCCGAGCCTGTAACTTCGGGGTTCCGAACCTGAGGTCGGGAAATGACGAGCCTGCCCATTGATTGTCCTGACCGGTACGTGGGCCTATGGTTTCGCAGCCGGTCACCGCCCTGTCGCCGGTCAGGGAATGGTTGGACACGTGGGGACTGGTAATTTGTTGAAAGAATGGAGTGGGGACCACTGGGATGTGGCGCTTACGATTTGGTATTATCCGTAGTGGGGAAATCAACGGCTGAGATTGGTCTTGTCTTTGATTTGACGGCTGAGATGGCAGATGATGGATGAGGATTTTTCTGGACGGTGGGGCCCATTCTAGAGTTGCAGTCACGTGGGTTGCCGGCTCGTAGAATCAGGAAGTAACCCTGTTTTTAACCATACTACCATCAGTGAGAAATTTTTCAATGCTTTCCAACCCTAAATAGTATGTAAATACGTATATGTATATATATATATATATGGGATAATGTTTAGATATACCAGTATATTAGTGAACAATTATTAGGTAATTTTGGCAATATATTATCGGGTCCGGTAAAATTGATGTGTCACCGTACATAATTGCCCCTTATAGCATTAATGAGGGGACATTGTTGGTCTTCGTATAATTTGATTTTGGATAAATATCTGATTCATATGAATTGATGTTTAAAAAAAATACGACAGTTCAAATCTCTTAGTAATTTAAAACATAAATAAAAATATAAGACATAACATAATTTTTATCTATATGCTCGTTAAACCTACATATATTAAATTTGCTAAGTGACATGTTGTGGTTTTTAAATGCTACGACAGATAATTATCTAATTTACATCACCACACACTTTTCTCATATTTTTATTTAGTTTGGCTAGCGGACTAGATTAAGTAGCAGCGCAAGGACCAATTTGGGAGAGCTTAACTATGATGAGTTATTTTTCAGTTTTTATAGACATTAATCACAGAGGGATTAACTTACTGTTGCCATTAATTAAACTTTCAAACACGAAATCTCTTTTAAGAGAGACTTTATCATGATTAATATCTATGATTCTATGGATACGATCGAAATTTTCTTTTAGAAACTGTTCACGCTAACACTAACTAATATGCTAATGTTAGTTGTATAAACAAGAGCCACGTCATATGCGCTCTACACGTGTTCACCGACTTTCGATCGATATAAAATATTTGAGTTATTAGATTTAGAAACCATAAGAAAAACAATTTTGAAAAGTGAAGAAATTTTGAGACCGTTAGTTATATTTAAAATTTAAAAATTGAAGCATTAAAATTTAAAATTTGAATTCTTAATTATATTTAAAATTTAAATTAAATTGTTATTTTTATTCCACATCCCCAATTAACTTATAATAATAGTTAAAGGAACGGAAGGGTGGGCTTGAATTGATGTAATTTAAGCCTCCATATCCTCAACTTGGGCCATACCATGTTTAGAGTCTTTCGGCCCAAACTCACTCATTTAAATGAGTTCACACGGGAGAGCCTCCCAAGCGGACCGGAACTGTACGGACAGTACAGTATGACCATAGGCCATGTTTCGATTGGCTTTGATGGAACCGATCCATCCACCATTCATATTCATACAATTGATCTCCAAAAAGCTTGTTTATGTTAGTCTTATTGTTCCATACAATCGGACTGACCTGCATTTAGGGTAAAAAATACATCTTGTAACTTGTCGTTGGATGGTTTTCATGTCTTCTCGCTATTTATTCAAGTTTTAGAGTTATCATTTCATAAATTACAATGTTTTGAGCGTTTTTCAAGAGACAATGATAAGTTTAAAACTTAAAATTTTTTATATACACAAGAAAATCATCCAACAATATACTTTGAGGGTGTAATTCATCTAAATGCAGACGAGAGCCTGATTTGTGTACATGAGATCCTTTCCCTTTCGTACGTAAATGAGGCGCTTTTTGTCAATGAGAAACCCTTTCCGCCAATCCTTAGGATTCTTTTTATGCTCAAGCGTGCAATGGGCTGTCATGTAATGGGCCTAATTCTTGTACGGCCCGAACAATATTATGGGCTTGAAAGAAGCCCAATACTCTCATGGACCCCCAAGTCTTTTTCAGAACAAGGGACCATGGATCCATTATCCATTATCCATTCTTAACAATTACCATATATATACACACACAGATTTAATGTCAACGAAAACCATATATAAGGATGGAACTGAAAAGATAATTAGATTGCATGATTCTATGAAACTATAGATTTTGAAAAGGAATACATGTTAGAGTGAGAGATTCTTCAAACTCTGCAAAATGCGCCTAATTGTTTGAGATTAAAATAATGTGCAGTAATTAGGGGCGAGTATGAAATTCAAAAGTGCATCCAGATCATAAGATTGACTTTGCATATAGCATGGGTAGATGCATGGAATATGAACATATATATTACACCAAAACCAGAAGAAACAAGCAAGCCTCAGAGTTAGAAGAATTATATAAAATTAGTCACGGGGGATTAAAAGATATATATATACATGAGAGAGAGAGAGAGAGAGAGAGAGAGAGAGAGAGAGAGAGAGAGAGAGAGATGTGGGAGTGTATGGTTAAGTCTTCACACCCAGTAGTATTCCTTGTGCTGGTGGTGGTGCCCCTTGTTTTGTTTCTTGTGTCAGTCAGTAGGAGTGTGGGGGAAGGATAGCATGCAACAAATCTTTATCATGCATGTGAGTATGATGTGTTGCTACATGTGACTCTGTAAGAGTCTGGGCCTCCTTTCATTTTCTGGGTCTCTGTTCACTCACATGAATGCACAATCTTGTATATTTTTATATACACAGAGATAGAGAAAGAGAGAGAGAGAGAGAGAGAGCTTGCTTTGGAAATGACCATATCCCCAGCCTCGAAACAAAAAGATGATATATGATATAGTTTATAGATGTAAGGTGAGGAATTTTTTCAGATCCATTTCTTATCAAAAAAGTAAATTAATTGCCCAAATGCTGAATAAAAGCACCCCATCTAATTACCAAAAAAAAGAGCACCCCATCTGTTATTCAAGGACGTACATGTTTTTAAGTAATTAAGAGGGTTATATCGGTCATTCGGATGAAAATGTGAAGGGTGTTACTGTCAACTCCTCAATGGTTTGTCAGTGAACTGGTAATATCTTCCCTTGCAATATATAGGGGAACTCATGCAAGTTTTCTCTCGTCCAAAGAGTTTGTGCTTCACCTGCTGCCCATAAGTACATACTTCAGATCATCTTTTACAACCACTCACTCACACATCCATTCTACAGAATTCTCCTACTTGTTGGGGTCTGTTGACATCTGCAGAAGTTCTTACATTGAAGGGGGAGTTATGGGAAGCAAGCTGAGCTTAGTAGTGTTCTTTGCTGTGATCCTGCTTGTGCTGCCTGTGGATAACCAAGTAAGTCACAGCTACTCCCCCATCTCCTCTACGTCTATATCACATTTACATATAAAAATGTGTGCGCATATACTATCGACAGCACCTATACCATTTGAGGTCTTTTTAACAAATCTAACTGTACCGATGAAGAGAACATGCAAAGGTAAGCATTTCCGTAAATAATTTCAATTGTTCAGTGGTGTTAAGCTTGTTAATCATGGCATTGAAAATTTAGTCATGTTTTAAAGGCTTTATTTTTCAGATTTTATGCTAGAGGGCATCACACGTCACCAGAAAATTGATTTTTTTTTCATTCCGAAGGTTAAACAAGGTTTATCGAGCTTGAATATACTTTTAGAGTAATGCTACTCTTCTCAAAAAAACAGTGGTCCAGAACAAATCTCACTACTCATATCTTAAAAGTGAGACCCAGCTGTGTACATGGGTCCACTTTTGAACCTATGGTAGGATTTGTTTTGAATCACTTTTTCTAAGAGGAGGAGTATTACTAAGACTTTTACCATCTCATTACTTTTGTAAGCCCTAACCCGTCCCTAGCAGCAGGCTCGGGTAAATCGGACAACTTGAAACCAAGCTAAGCTTGCTTTTTCTGATAAACACGTGGCTAGTATGGTTAAAGAGGAAAGGACGTCGACAAAAGAAACAAATTAGGGTTTACACAAGAGCGCGAGAGCAACGATCCAAAACAGAAACATACTGAACACAACAGCACAATAAACCCACAGGCGAAAACAGCAGCTAACACAAGTTATAGCCCACAGAATTCCCCCACTGCCACTGCCAGACAAAACGAAAGCATACAAAACCCCACATAAACCCCACTTTTTGTGTCAATTAATTTAAAATCGTCTTTTTATTTTATAATCAATATACGTAATTATATTTCGAATTAGTGATTATTTAATTTCTTTTGAGTTTTAGCAGATATTATATTAGTGGAATAAAGCTAAAGTTTTACTAGATAGTAGATTGTGCGTCGATCTTCTTATCGAATGGTCACATAATCTCTTTTTGTGATGCCGTTATGTGAGCTTGCCTATATAAACAAAGTTTGCTTATTTGTTCATACCAGCACTTTTGTGTGTATATATATATATATATGCCTATTGGGGTTTTTTTTTTTCTTAATTTTTCATTCAAAATTGATGATTTTTTTTTTCCTATGTAAATGTTAACTTTCTGCAGGCAAGGGTATCAGAAGCTCCAACTCCAGAGCCACAACCCAAACGCAACCCTCCAATGGTGAGATATTTATATTTATTTATTGAAGCCATTCTTTAATTCAATCAATTTGTATATGAAATGCCAGATCAAACTGTTCTTTTGTTGAATTTTTAGGACGGTGCCACCCCTGGTAGCGTTCGTCCTCAAGGTATGTTTATGCTCATGTTTTTATGATCTATTTCTCCATATTATATATATATACATACGAATAAGGAGTCGAAGACATTTTTTAAAAAATATATTTATGAAAGATAAAAGCACCAATTATTTAGATTTTATTAAAGCAGTACGAGGATAAAGCAATTTTCTTGAAATTTATGTTAGCATAGACCTAGCATAATAGTAAAAATTTCAAAATATTTATACCAGTTTCAATTTCTTAATATTTTATTATTTAAATAATAATCCTATACATCATCTAATTATACGAAAATTGACAGGTCCTAATGTTTTTTCACACTCTTTCAAACCATAGGATTATGAATTTTAGAAATAGACACAAATAGTGCCATACATGCATCTGATAGTCCTTTTTAGCAAAAATTGAGTCTAGGAGCAAAACTGCAACAAAATATTCGTTTGACAATCTGACATTGTAATAAATATCGACTTCTTATTAAAAAATGACGCCGTTTTGAATGGGCTGATTCTGGTCCCCTTTCACTGAATATTTTTTTTTATTTACAAATTGTATTTGAAATATTAAAAAGAAGAAATGAAAATGAGATCATTATTAATTTGAGTGACGTGTCAACGTGTGAGTGGACAGAGTGCGCGCCGCGTTGTACGGGGAGATGTTCGGCGACGGCGTATAAGAAGCCGTGCATGTTCTTCTGCCAAAAGTGCTGCGCCAAGTGCTTGTGTGTGCCACCTGGCACTTACGGCAACAAACAATCTTGTCCTTGCTACGATAACTGGAAGACGAAGCGTGGTGGACCCAAATGCCCCTGATCTTCACCCCTTATTCCCAAAACATTTCCACACCCGGATCTCATGAATTTAGAAGAACATGAATTTATAAAATTAGATAATTTTAAATTCTCATGAAAAAAATAAAAAAAGAAAGTATAAATAAAATAAATAAATGACTAAAATTGTTCAAATTTATAAATTCACTACTTTTATAGATTTAGGAGATTCATATCTGAACACATTCTCTAAATTTGTAAAGGGACGGGATCTCTCCTCAAAGGTGATTCTTCTCTCTTTTGTGGTTTGTGCTTGTTTATGGAATTTAACCAGAAATTTATGGAATCCAATTCAATGGCTTCGATAATAATTCTCATGATATTTGTGTGAAATTTTAGAAAATGGGTGATCAAGATGCTTAATTTTGAGTGTTTAGTAAAGTTGTCAAACAAAGGAATTGGATCAACGATATTTAAATTATCTTTTGGTCGGGAATCATTAAATTTACCAATAATACCCTACTAGAGCTCACCTCCGTAAATGCCTTAGAAGTGTTCAACATTGTGAAGTATTTGATGTAATTAAAACACCCTAACCACAAAGTAGGAACCATTCTTAATAATTTTCGCATCGATATAAATAGCAGAGCACTATTTAAATTTTTTTTATAATTTTATTATAAATATAATTATAAAATTATTTGTATTCATAAAATTATTCAATGAGAACGGGTTGTCCCTATTGGCCTAATCAGCAAGCCCACATCCGTCCCTCTATTTTTATTTCATATGCGAAAAGTAAAAATGGATGACATTTTTCATCCGAACAAAATGAGAGGATTCAAGTCCCCCAAATAACATATAAAAGAGGTACAAGTTTGAACTCACGTAAATTATATGACTTCACCTAAAATTATATAATTTTACTAGCAGAAATTTTTTAACAAATGAATCAACTGGAGTAAATTATAAAGGCCGGACTCATATTCTCTTTTTACATATAAAAATGTTTGAGTGTCCTTATTTTTTCGGCAATCTTCTTCTAATTCATGAGGTTCAAAATAAAAAGATATAAACACCAAAATGTCTTTTGAACTTTTATTTTGTTCTTAATTTGGTCCTTTAACTACTAAATTGAAAACGAAAATTAAGAGACTTCAGTGTTTGCTAACATGATACGTGCAACTCTAAGTCCATATAACTATTTTTTCCTTCCCAACCCTACTTTCTCTATTTTCTTCCTGCTCAAATTCTTTTTCCATTGCTTCCGGCTCAGACATGAGATTAATTAAATATAAAATAAAAAATTGAGAATCAAATTGCCCATAATTTTGAAGAGCTAAAAAGAGATCGAACTAAACATTTTGAACGGCATTTTGATGGTTTTGCCGAATGAAAATGGAAGACACTTAGAAACTGAATAATGAGGAGAGAGACTCACTCCTTCAGTCGCTAGTCCTCTGCTCCATCAGCTCATGCGTTCTTCCCTCTCTTCCCTCTCCTGTTTTCCCTCTCTTAACCCTAAAACTACTCTTCTCCTCTCTACCCATCATAACCCTAAACCCCATTTTCCCCATCTCACATCTTCTTTCTCTTCGTCTCCTTCATCACTCCTATCTTCATGCCAAGACCTTGGAACCCTCAAAAAGATCCACGCTTCTCTCATCGTCTCCACCGCGAATCACCCTGTTTCAGTTCCTTCGAGGCTCATAACCCTTTACTCCCAATTTCATGATCTAAAAAGTGCCAATTTGGTTTTTAACGGCATAATCGAACCCAGCACCGTCGCCTGGAATTCAATCATTAAATCCCATGTCGATTTAGGGTTTCCCAAATCGGCCCTTCGGCTCTATCGGCGGACGTGGGAATTAGGTATTCCTCGTGACTCTTTCACCTTACCAATTATAATTAAAGCCATTTTTTGGATTCCCAATTGTATTAGGTTTGTGGGGATTTTTCATTGCATTGCTATTCGAACTGGTTTTGCATTTGAGACGTATTTCTGCAACACTGTGATTGACGTTTGTGTGAAATGTGGGTCTATTCGTTATGCTCTTAAGGTGTTCGATGAAATGCCCATTAGGGACTTGGTTTCTTGGACGTCAGCTATTTCGGGATATTCTTGTGAGGGAAGTGTTGTTATTGCCTTCGAATTATTCAATGAAATGCGGATGGTTTTCGAACCCAATCCAGTTACAATGATTACCATGCTTCAGGCATGTGCTAATTCTGAAAATTTGGTTGGAGGAATGGAAATTCATGGTTATATCGTTAAGAATGGGATGGTTTTTGATGGGTCTGTGCAAAACTCGATCTTACAAATGTACACCAAAACTCGTAGTGCTACAGATGTTGAAAAACTTTTTAGCGAAATTGATGGGAGGGATGTTATATCCTGGAATATTTTGATCTCTTTTTATTCCTTGGAAGGAAATAGCGCGAAGGTATGCGAGAGATTCAATGAAATGCGGGAAAATATACTGCCGAGTGTGGAGATACTAACCTCAGTTGTTTCAGCTTTAGCCGATTCTGGAAATCTTAGTGGAGGAAAGAAGGTGCATTGTTTTGCTGTTAAGAGTGGGATTCATGATGGTATTTTGCAGACTTCTTTGTTGAATTGTTATTCCAAGTGCGGCGAACTAGAGTCATCTCTTACAGTATTCCAGGAAATTTCTTGTAGAAACGACATAACTTGGGCTTCTTTGATTTCAGGCTTCATTCAAAATGGGCGTTTTATAGAGGCCATTCAACTGTTCCATCAATTCCTAGCCACAGGATTCAAACCAACAGCCGAGATCTTGCAAAACACCATCGTTGCATGTACCAATTTGGTGGCTTTTCAATTAGGGAAAGAAATCCAATGTTACCTCCTAAGGAACTTGAGTTGCTCCCAGGAAAATAACACAGCCCTTGAAACCTCGATCCTAAACTTTTACATAAGGTGCGGGAGAATTGCTACTGCCAGATTATTTTTCGATAGAATGAAATATAAAGATACCATTACATGGACGTGCATGATCGAGGGGTGTGGGGTCCATGGACTAGGTTTGGAAGCGATCAAACTCTTCCACCGGATGGTGGAACTAGGAACCCTACCGAATAAGGCCACCTTCCTAAGTGTCCTATCCGCGTGTAGCCATTGCGGCCTTCTAAGTCAAGCCTGCGAGGCCTTTTACTCGATGAAATGGGAATTCGGGATTGAACCTGATTTGGATCACTGCACTTGCATTGTGGATCTGTTGGGGCGAAGCGGTAATTTAAGAGAGGCTGCAGCGGTGATTTTGAAAATGGTGAGATTTCCAGACAGTAGGATTTGGGGGGCTCTCCTTGCATCCTCATCCAGGGTTTATGGTAAGAACAATAAATTGGGGGAATACGCTGCAAAAAGGGTTTTGGAATTGGAACCGGATAATATCGGGTACTACATTTTATTGAGTAATATGCAGGCTGGTGCTGAAAAGTGGGGTGAAGTTGAGGATGTGAGAAGGGTTTTGAGTGAGAAGGAATTGAAGAAAAAACCAGGTTGGAGCTGCATTGAGGGAGAAGGGGGGACTGAGGGCTTTGTAGCCGGGGATAGAACACACCCTCGATCGGAGGAAATCTATGAGGTTTTGGGGCATCTAAGCCAAAAAATACAGCAGTTTGGGTGTGTTTGTGTGCTATAATAATTGATTTAATCAGTCCGTACAGAATTTATATTCCCTTTGGAGGTAAGATTTTCTCCCTTTTTTTTTTCTCCTTTGGGTTTCTTCATTTAGCGAATGGAGCAAACCTTGATAATATTCTTCTTGTAGGAAATTGAGTAGTGAGCATCAAATTTTGATTCTAAAAGGGGTCCAGATCGGGGGGAAATGAATGAATTTGGATTGAAAATTTTTTGGAGAAGTACTTAGGAGGTTGGGAGAACCATGAACAATTTTTCTTGCTGCAGAAAACCTGAAGTTAGGGGGGGAATTAAATTAGAAAAGAAGTAATTGTCTCAAATTTGATTAAAATTCAGATTAAAGAGAATGAATACGTTAGATGTGGAAAATTCATAACAAATGAAGCTAAAAAGATTTCTAGAGTTTGACGGGCGGCTTGATCATTTTTACATGTGAAAAATGTATGCAGGTCGGGACTCACGCCCATTACATGAATCTAGGCTCAAATAATATCGTTTTGTTAAAAATAAGGTCCTCTACTTAGATGAATAATAAAATGACATAATTTTACGTTTAAACTTGTGCAATTAGCCTGAGTTTAAGCTAACGTTTCATGGGCTTTTGGCAGATTTGGTAGATTCGATTTAAAATGGGTTTACGAATGGTATGATTTGAAAATGGATCCCCATGGAAGAGAATCAATTTATAGTAGGAAGAAAAATAGAATGGGGGGAATAATGATTTTGTAGGCTGTTAGATTATTCCTTGTCTTCATAATAAGAGAGGATTTAAAACTACAATGTAACCATATTAATGTTTTTTTTTTTTTTTTTTAAGGATTCAACTGAGAATGGATTTAGAAGGAAAGGTCTCAGATAAAAGAGAATGAATAAGTTAGGAGGGTAAATTCGAGGGACAAAGGGAAAATATAATAGAAAGAGGTCTCATTTACTAATTATTTGATCCATATTCTCTCCATGGATGTAGGCATGTCAATGGATTGGACTTAAACTTGCACTCGACTCATTTAAGCGGGTCTAGTTCATCAAATTAGACCGAAACTCAGAAAAAAAAGAAAAATCCTAATACAATTATAGTTCTATAAATGGATTTGGTTCTGGTCCTATGTATCCCAACTTGATTATGAACCCAAACCTGGGTTACACGCAATATTTATTATATTATACTAAAGTAAAATAGTGCTTCAGATGAATTCTAATTCTAATTGGACAACGGTTTGATTTTTATGTTTCATGACTTGTGAATTTTAAATTGTGTTATGATTTGATTTGAATATAATGTGTGTTTCTAATGTTTGAATTATGGTTGTAGTTGAATATATGTAGTTTGCTGCATATATTAAGTAAAAGAAGTTATTATTTATGTTTCTCGCTATTGTGTTTTATAAAAAAATTATATTATAATGACAATCTTAAAGCTTACATTGACTGAGCCCATCAGACTCGATACAAACTTGTTTACCCGTTGAGTCTAACTGGTCTGGGTTTAGTCCAAACCAGTGAGTCTGGGTTTGAGTTTGATTCAACAAATCCTAAATAGGTCTGAGTCTAATTAGCATTATTCCGAACTAAACCCAACCCATTAACATGCATGGCTGAAAATGGACAGTGTCTCAATTTCAACCATTTACTGCACCACCTAATGCAGTCTTAACCTTTTATTTTACCCTTTCATTTTTGAATTTTTAAAAGCTTGCTTTATCTTCAGAAAACAGATGTTTAGCAGTAATCACATTTGGATTATGTAAAATCTAGAAAGAACGAAAGGAAAAATAATCCTTCTAATTTTTCGTGTCGCCAAATCATTCGAGGAAAAAGAAAAAAAAGAAGCTGCAGATAAGAGGAATTAAAACTGAAAATTAAAGCAGACCATTAATGTTGAAATTCAAGGATTCATAAAACTCTTGTAGTGTATCACCATTTCTAATTGCATGAAGTGACCAACACCACCATTTTATCAAATGATTTCATAAAGACAATCCATTTTATTATCAGCCCAACAGTCCCTGAACAGAAATTCTATATTTGAATCAATCCGCGTACCTGTTTAATCTCTCACCTTCATCATCCAATGAAATCGGAACACCTGTTATTTTAATATTCTTCTATTTACAGCAGGTAAACCTGCACTGGTACACAAAAACTTTGATACCCTACACTTTCAGACCAGAGAAAAGTTGAAATATTTGTGAACCCCCAACAAAGCTACAACATTTGTCAGTTCATTACCCACCGGAAGTGCAGGTGAAAGGTGAATTTATTCCCATTCTAGAAAGAGGCTTCAAAAGCTCTCCCATTTCTTCCTAATTTATCTTAATCACAACTCACACTTTGCAAAAACAGATTATTATATTGCCATTGGTATCAAATACAGCACGCAATCGCCTCTTTACCTTTCACATTATAGGAAAAGCACATATTCCAGATATAGGAGAGAGCTTGGAAACCAGCAGCTGGAACTACTAAAAGTTTTTCACATATCAGTTCTTCATTTCATGCGTTTCCTCTACTTTCCATCAACTTTGTCCCTAAGAAAAGAATCCAAAAACAAAAGCAGTAGCTTTAGACTCTGATTAACAAAAAAGTCGTAGAACTCATTCACACGAAGTACACAGTGTATATATAGTTCTACGCACTATCAGAGCCATCCACAATACTGCCTTCACCTTCACCTTCACATATCAACAGAGAGTAATCAAAAAGCTTTTGCAGTCCCAGTCCCAAAATGCCTACTCCACAAAATAACCCACCTCCACCAGGTTCTCTCTCTCTGTCTTCAGTTTATAGTTCAACTCTTTAACACGAGAGTGTAAATATTATGTACAGTTGTCTGAAAGTTTTTGTTTCAGGATACCCGGTTGACAACCCTCCTAAGGAGGCTAAGTGCGGCAATCGCACAAAGAAGAAAGGAGATCGCGGATTCATCGAGGGATGGTAAGTCCAATCCTATGAACTTTGTACGTCAAGCTTCAGAGGGAAGGATAATAAACTTGATACCGTTGTCCTGCATATTGATCTAGTTCATAGGTTTAAAGAATCAATTTCATGTGCCCAACACCAAACTTCAACCAAATATAGACGCAGGGTACTGCCAATGGAATGATGACCTTCAACTGTAACTGCAAGGGTGAAAGAAAGGTTGCAGGTTCTAAACCTACTATGTGCATGTCGATTTACCTTCAAAAAGAAATATATATACCATACAGGATTCAAAAATGCTTGAAGATTCTGTTCCTAAATCTTAATCCATCCCATGTTGGGATTCCCACCTATCTTGCTATATATAATTTGTTCTATCTTAAATTATGTCTTGCAGCCTCTTCGCCCTGTGCTGCTGTTGGATTTGTGAAGAATGTTTCTGAAGGAAGATTTCCAGCAGTCAAATTCCCGTCTGTAGCCATTCAACCAATCTTAACCATTCAATTACAGCTACTCATGTAATCTTATGTTCCAATAATGTGTAATTGTTACAGTAGTTCTTGAAGAAGTTTATCTGCCTACCGTTTGACTTGTTTTTGCTAATTTTGTTAATCTTCTTTGGGTATGACATGTGAACATCTTTCAAGTTTCCAGAAGCGTGTATGAGCATGCTAGGCAGAAATAACATAGTAGCCAGCGGAGTATGGCTCCACTAATGTGTTGACCCTCCTTTTCTGGCTCAACTAGCCATGGGCAAACGCACCACAAATCTCACAATAGTGAAAAAGAAGGGCCAAATAATTAGCAGCAGAATTTTGAGGCTTTAGGGCATTTTGGGAATTTTATATTTTAATTTTTGGGGGAGTTTTAGGGCATAGTGTTATGAAAGCCCACAAAAATCAGCGTCCATATGAGTTAATATATATGACCAGGTTCAGATAAGTAACCGCATGGCTCTGAGGTTTCAGAACAATGTGCCCCTATTTCCCATCAGCATTTTCTTTATATGGATAAATCTAAAAAGTGCTTTCATCAGAGATATTCCTTGGAATAGTTTTCTACCATAAGCCTTCAAAATTAGACCACCAAAGAGACTGGTTACCAAAACAAGAAATCACAATGGCTCAGCTGAGACTTTAGCAATGCAGATTCCCAATAATGTTAACACAATAAAGTCTGTTACAAAGGGCTCACTGTTTGATAATAAATCATCTAAAACGGAATTCCTCTAACGTGTTAATGCCAAGATCTAACTTTAGTAAAATAATAAGGCCATCCCAGCCATCATTTGATCATCTGAAATGTAATTCATCTAATGTGTTTATGTCAAGAACAATATTTAGTTCAATAAATATCCCAATCTTTTTAACTGAGACATTCTTGCAAAGGCAAGGATAAAATTTCTCATTTTGATGCTCTCCTCACAGAGCATATGAACTCCTTACTGCCACAACTACCTAAAGCTTGAAAACTGGAATTCCATTAACTAATGGCTTTATTGTGTATCACAACAACCTTAAAACCCCTGCACCCCAAATCCTGATATCATTCTCGAACATATACTGTCGACATCTTCAGAGGGAAGATGCAATCCCCAAACCATATTAGAGAGAAAGGCGAGAGACGATTAATTAAATTGATCTAGTACTGAATTTATATAAATAAGTGCAGCCATGCTTTTGCTTACGTGGTTTCTGCCGATGGGAACAGCTTCTCCAGCATGTTATTAGAAAGGATCCTGTTTGGGTCCAATTCCTTTCGTGCTTTATTGTATGCATCCACGGGGAAACGCCTCCTTAGCCTTTCTTGAAGAGCTGCAAGCTCTTCCTTGTCCTTTGGAACCTGTCCATAATATATGGCCAAAATAAGAACAAGTTTGCCAAATTCAATTTTACTGACTTTTCTGCTGTAAATTGAGAGAAGAAAATGGTATCCTCTGCAGGAATTGCCGCATGAACTAACTCAAACCACATAAACGGAGTACCAAAACAGAATAACTGATGGAGGCCACCTACTAAGCCAAGAACAAGAAACCTAGGAATGTATTTATTATTTGGATTTTGGAATTTTATTGTAATTTTATTATATTTGGGGAGTAATGAGGATAATAATAGGATCGTTTATTTTCACCAAATAGAATAAATGGGTTTGCTTAGGCCTTATGTTATGGGTTTTTAGGAAACTTGAATTATTGAATTAATGTTAATTGTGATTCTCAATGTTCTCTCTCACATTTTCTCCCTCTCACCGCTCCTTCCAGGCCATTCTTCTCACAGTCTCAATATTCTTCATTCAGTTCCCTCTCTTACTATTAGTTTTCTTACCTTTCTCCTTGCGGCCCTACATCAAATGATCATGTACAAAACCTGATGTCGGTCCTTGCAAAGTGAAGAGAGGACATAAAAGGAAAGGGTTTATTTTGGTTTCATGGCATCAAATTACAAAATTTGTTCAAATTTGCAAATATTAGGAAATATAAAATAAATATAACTAGAAAACTATCTTGACAATTTGAATACCATATGGAATGTCCCGATTCATTATAGACACTTAATTTTATCAAACATATGAATATAGAAGACCAAAGAGCATAAAATCCAGAATAAGATTAATACCTCAATCTTAGCCCAGTGTTCATAAGCAGAATATCTATCCCACAACTGGGATTGAGTTAAACGCCTGTAGTGGACGAATTTTTCTGTTATCTCGTTTCTCTGGCGAGGATCCATTGTAGGAAGGTACATGATTATACCTACCTGATAAACAGAATAAAGAAAATCTGAGCACAAGTGATCACAACTAACTAAGCAACAAATTTAATAAATGGGTTAAGCCACCAGCTGGAAAAGCATGAACCCTGATGCACAAGGCTCCTTGGTTTGTGAGAGTTAGGGGAAGGTTTGTTTACAATTAAATATGGAATTTTAAATGTAAAAAATGTTGGCTGAAATTAGAAATTTACAGTTTTGAAGATTCTCATTTGTACGTCTCTCACCAAAAAAAATAAAATATGCATTGAACAAAATGTGGGTGATACATAAGCACTCGGGAAGGGATGGACTGAAAACTATTGAATGATGATGCATGTACTATCTTTGAAGCTACATTTAGGGCCAGTTTGGCCGAGCTTATAAAATTTATTTTTGGCTTTTCGGAAAGCAGAAAAGTCGCTTTTCGAAGAAACTGTTTATTTTAACTTTTCTGAAAAGCGATTTTTCTATGCTTTTGCAAGCTCTTTGGGCTTTTTTTCATAAAGCATATTTGAGCTCTCCAGAGATTTACCAAATGCCTAATTTTTGTTTAAAAGCATCTTTCTAGTATAGAAGCTAAAAATAAGCTCGGCCAAAGTGGCCTTTAGTATAGCTTAAAGAGCATGCAACAATTCCCCAATAAAACCTAAAAGTTAATTATTTTATTCAAAATAGAAAACACTATGGAAATTTAAACTAAAATTCATAAAATTTTAATTTTGCCTCAAAGCAAACAACAAAAAATAAAAAAAAAAAATCCACAAAATAAATCAAAATTGAAAACCTTAGGCTGTAGCAAGTTCAGAATTATATCTTACAGATGCTTGAAAGGAGAGGTTGAGAGGGGCCTCCACCTAAAACAAATCAAGATTATATAATAGGTAAAATGAAATTACCCAAGAGAAGATATCATCCTCCCCTTTGCTCGAGGCTGGGCTCATTAGGCTCCTGCTCCTGGCCGTCCAACGTTGTTCTATAGGAGCCGGAGCAGGTACTTCTTCCTTCTCAATGAGCTGCTTCAGCTCTTCTATAAATTCCAGGTCTTTCATGCTCAATTTAGCTAAGGTTCCAGCAGGGAAACAGGTCTCTGAGACCCATTGTTGTCCACCACAATCAAAGCCTAAAATTTCATCGCTCCACCCCACACGATATCCTTCCGACTTCCGCCAGAATTCCGCCTCAGCTTGGTTGACTTTTGAGACATGATCCTTATTGAGAGGATCAAGGGCAAGCAACTTATCTCTGAGCTCAGTGAATGAAAGCTCATTGATGGGTAGCTCATTTTCATCAGGAAGTGAAGGTCTGCGAGTAACTTAACTAAGCATTTAATTAGCTAAGTGAACACAAGAACTTAAAGACCAAAATACAGCAGAAACAGAAATCACATCAGTTCTGGAAAAACATATATAATGCAAAGAAATTATAGCCAGAGCAGTTTAAAATCCAGAAAAAACTGTAGAAAAAACAGTAAAGGATCTTAGGTCATAACCATTTATTAAAAACATTAAACACAAAAAAACCAAAAAGGTCATTAGTATTTTCTGAACTGTACTCTCAAAGTGTCCTTAACAATGAAGCAAGGGCCCGGGAGTCATAAAATCTGTCTGATCAAGGAGGCTTTTACTTAGCCCAATAGAACTAAAAGGATCAGTTCCCTTCCAGAACACCACAGTTGGGCAAAAATCTTACAACTGGAACAATCTTAAAATAAGTTTTACCTGTACTTCTTAAGAGAGTCCCGGTAAAGGTCTCGAACATGCTCTATAGCTTCATCTTTACTATACTTAGGTTTGAACTTGGGTGGACCTTTCCACTTAGAGACAGGGTTGCATCGCACAACCACAACAGCATCTGTATATGGAATGTGCAGGTACTTCAAATGCTTATTCTCAGAGAGAAATTTCCTGCAAAAAGCAAAGAGGCAAGATTGTTGGCTCTAAAGAAGCAAATGACTCCACACAATGCATAACTTAATCTAAATATGGTATATAGATGATATGGTAGTGAAACAGGAACAATTTAACTAATAGAAAAAGATAATAAATTAAAGAGAAACTGGAACATATTACATCTGAGCCTCAACCATCCTGAACATACACAAGCATGACCACGTGCAACGTACGTAGCTCCCATTACCTGAGCCCTAGTTTAGAGACCAACTTCTATAGAGCATTCCAAAAGCATAAGCACATGAAATAATCAAATGATTAAAGCCCACAAATGATACTCATCAACTGACTGGACCCGACCACTTGCAAGTGACAAGGGACTTCTACAAAAGACAGCGCACTAATATTCTCGCCTCTTTCAAATTTGACATCCGTACACACCCAAGACATGTATATAAACTCAAGGTACTAGTTTTGTTTGACTTCTAAAAAAATCTGACAAGCATACAGTCAAGATACGTAAACAAACAGGACGTGCTAGGTTTGTTGAACTATGTTATATTTGACACACATAAACATCTATCACTAGATTTACTATAAAAGGAAAATAACTTACTTATGGTTTTTCTTCACCTCATTTATATTTGAGACAAATGTATGCTCCACAAGCTCTTGTCTTTCAACACACTGGATGGTCACCTCAGCAACCACTCCAAGGCCCCCAAGGCCACAGCGAGCAAGATAAAACAGTTCTGGGTCTTTCTCTTTTGAAACTTCAATTGTTCCTTTGGAAGGAGTAACCAACTTCATGCTGATAACCTGCTCATCCATAGGAGGCAATCTTGCGCCTGTGCCATGAGCACCAACCTAAAATAAATGTAGAAAAGGGAGATAAGATTTTAAATTCTCAACAAACCATCACAACTAACGTCAACTTTTCACCTTTTTCCTTATTTTATTTTATTTTTTCTTTTTCCTTCTACTGAAAATTTATAATGGTGAGGATCTCAACCTCCATTCTGCACCCACATAAGAGATTGCGCAAACCACAGTATCGTGAAAACTTCAAAATAAATAAAAAATCTTAGTTATACAGTCACAGGAAGTCTAAGCTAATACACTCCAAGTTACAGCTCTTATTCTACAATTATTTGGAATTCTGGAATGCACTGAACCAAATATAATCTTCTGGAGGAGAAGCTGCAAAATCCCTAAAATATTAATAATTGGATGTCAAATGTAGGAGTTAAAATGTGTTAAAAAGAGGGTAAGAAGGCACCCAATAGTGAACCCTTCAAAAAAATAAAAGGGCATAGTACACCCCTCAGAAAACATAAAACAAAAACACAAAAAAAAAAGCAAGAAGAAATAGTGCTAAAACTGAAAATAGCTTTGGCAAAAAGAAGTGAACTTCAATTGCCAACCCCAACAAGCAGAAACAACATATTATGTATTCTTTGTAATACATAAAGAAATTTGCACCCAATAAGCAAATTGCACTTAATCTCCTTGTGATTTGATCGACTTGCAGAGAACTCTCATATAGTTTGAAAACCAGCACTTAACCTCTTTATGCTTTCATTGAAGTTGAAACAATTAGTTTTTTGGCTAAAGCTGGCATTTGTGTATACAAAGTGTTATAAAATGATGAAATTAGGCTCTAACCTCTCCAAATTGTTTATACCAAAGTCTTTAATTTCTATTAAAGTAAAGGTATTTTGGGACATTAAAGTCATTTTTTGCCATTTTACAACCCCAGAGTTGCACAAGCTGCTTTAATGAAAAAACTAACTGCTGCAACTCCAATGAAAGCAGAGGGAGAGTAAGTGCTGATTGTCAAACTATAGGGGGGTCCTTGCAATTTGATCAACCAAATGGGGGTTAAGTGGGACTAAGAAAATTCTAAACTCGGGATAGAAGTACATTAAATTTTTTTTTTGTAGGATTAGACTACAATGAAGAAATAGATTTCTCCTCACATACATATAATTTACATTCGCATTAAGCCACAATTAAGAAATGCAAAACTAACAAAAACCAAGACCCGCGGTCACAATAAATTACAAGCGTCGTCAAACAGAGTCTCCCATCAATATAAATAGACTAAAATAAAATATAAAAAATAAACCACTGTGGGACAAGAGTGAGAACACCAACCTGAACTATCCCACCAATCTGCTGTTCTCTAATAGATGCGAAATTCTGCAATGTAAGCCCATAATCCTTAATCCCATCCACCAACTGCTGGACCCGAACACCCGCCTGAACCCGGACCGTCTTCTTCCCCTTATCCACCTCCAAGATCCTATCCATCAGGGCCAAGTTCACCATCCCGGCCCGCGTGAGCCCGATCCCGTTGGGCGAGAGCCCGGACCCGACGGGTCGGATCCGCTGCTTCTTCTCATGGGCGTCCTTGACAACATTCTCCAGCTGATCTAGTGTTTCGGGCTGAAGGAAGACGCGGGTGTGGACCTCGTGGGTGCCGCTCCAGTTGGAGACGGTGTGGAGGTCGTCGGGTAGAGGGGCGTAGCGGAAGAGTTGGGCCTTCTTGTGCTTGGCGGATTCGGGAAAGGGGAAGGAGTAGTAGGTGGCGGCGGCGCAGCCGGCGAGGAGGACTGAGTATCCCAAGTACTTTCGGAGCTCCGAGGAGGAGGTGGAGGAGGAGGGGGACGGGGGCTCGAGGGAGGAGAAGGAGCGAGCGGTACTGGGGTTGGGGTTTTGGGTTGAGGCGGCAGTTAGGGTTTTGAGGGGATCGGAATGTGGAATTTCGCGGTGGCCATTGCGGTGGAGGAGGAGGTGGGAATTGAGGGTTCGCCGGAGATGGAGAGCTCTGAGCATGGTTTACTGTTTTCGAGAGTTGAGCTCAAGGAGAGTGTCAGAATGCCTCCTCTCCACTTGAAATGGAGGATTTTACCATGGGATTTGGCAGATTATCTTAAGTCGTCTTTAAATTATGCCGTTTTGGGTTAAATTTTTTTTTTTACAAATATAATTTATTAAAATAATATACTGTCATGGCAAAATTTAAAAATCAAGTTTTGTAAAATTTTAGTTGTGAGTAAATTTGCATTTGGCTGTCTGGGTTAAAATCGGGTAACATGACTAAAAAAAAGCATAGGTGAACTAAATTTGTCAAACTTAAATGCAATTTACTAAACTCAAATGATTAAACTCCAGATAGAAACTTGTAAATGCCACATTTTCTGTGCAGTTACAAAACTAAGTTTGGAAATTAAAACTAAGCTTTGCAAGCCAAGTTTAATGGTAACCAAACATGCCATATTACCATGATTGTACAAAATTGGGCAATCAATTGCACCTTGATTGTTTTCCCCGCTTAATGCTGGATTTGATAATGATTTTTAATTCAGGATTCGATGAAAAAACTGCTAGGTAAAAACACGAACTAACATGAAAGTTCCTAAATGTTAAATGTTGAACATATTCATTTTTCAAGACCGATTAGATATAAGTATAAAATTTTCAGTATTTAAATTTCAGTTTATCAAACATAACCTTAGTCTTGAGCAACAGTCAATGTAGTTTTAAAATCCGAACCAAAATAATTTCTTTTTATCAGACGACATTTTTCAAACTCATTGTGGATTGGATATCTTCTGGAGTCGAGCTTACTAGAGATGGAACATTTTTTCACTTATTTCTTTTACTTTTCAAATCCTCATATTTCTTTCCCAATGCTCGCTCGTGTCATTAAAAGGCACCTAAAACATTTTGATACCCAGAATTTTTCTAAGGGTATTAACGAGTAACAGAACCAAAAATAATATACGGCAATGGTGACTCTCATTTTATCATTTGGTGGCGCCATTGGCACTCTCTTATCGTTCCTTTGTCATTCCATCCCTAACATCTGAATGCAACGTGTGGATTCACAATAAGCAGCGAGAAATGAGAAGAATGAAACAAGAATAATGTACTCGCACTGCAAAAGAGTCAACAGAAACAACTAAAGGAGAAGAAAAAGAAGAAAACAGTGTCGAAGTCTTCAGCAGTATATCACATTTCATCAGAAGCCCACGGTAACTATAGCCATCCATGACATATGTTCATGTTTGGGTTACAAACCATGATGCAGGCTTATCAGAAGCACAAATTAGAAAACATGAAGTTTTACTGTACAAACCCCATGTCCTTAAAAACAAGCCATATATGTGACCACAGACTAAGACATGCATTCCCTAGGAAGCAATCTCTCTTCGTACCTACCAAAAGGATACGTGGTCGAAGGAATCTCGGTTAAGTGAAGTGGGTCTGGCTCGATTCCATAATCTGTCAGCGGCCTGTTCTCAAGAACATCATCATGGTTTTTCACAAATTCAGGTATCTCAATCTCCCCCTTCTTTATATCATCCCAAAGGTACTGCAGGCGGCTAATGTACCTGATTTTCCAGTATAACCTACAATAGACAACGAAAATGTCGAACCCAAACGTAACCACTATGGCAATATACAAGAGTTACAAGATTTTAGGAGTTCAGCAAATTTTTTTTATATAAAAAAAACCTTATAAATATGTGAAATAAGGTTGTAGTAGACACCAACGGAGAGAGAAAATGTTGAATATAAAAGTATCAATCATGTCAACGTACACTTTCCAGAGTTGCAGAATTTGAGAAGTTCTGCAGAAATCACATTACAAAATAGTCTTTAAAATATGAGAAATAATGGGAAGTTTACTGGGAGGATAGAGAAAATATAGAGACCTCTGATGAAGATTTGAGGATCTCAAACAGGCAATATGAGTTCACATTCGCTGATATTACAGATCCCAGCATGCTAGATCACAAAGGGATCTTGCAAAAAATTTCAAAGGAGATTTTGTGACAAGACGATATTGGCAAGATTAAATTTTTAATATTGAAGATCATTTTAAGCAACTTTTTTTTTTTTTGGGAAAGAAGCTGTACTTTCCTTCTTAGGAAAACAATCACACACAATGACCACAATCTACAAGCCTATGGGCTAGCAAGTCTTGGTATCGCTGGGGCATTGTAGATTTTGACCCTCGTTAAGAATAATACCACATCTAACTAACTAGTTTAACTACAATCCCCAAATTAAAAAGAATACTTACCCTCCACTTAAGAGAAAACGACCAAGAGTGGCAAAGAGAAGCCTTGAGCGGAGACCAGGGTGGATGAAGTAGACAATTTGAAGCCTATCCTTAAAACCAGATGGAAGTTCTTCATATATCCACCTCAATATGGTCAACCCAGGGGAGTTGTCCTCTCTCTGCACAGTGCTGTGCATATATACGATGCAGAATGGTCCTTCAGAAAACTCGGTGAATATTTTGTGAAATACATATTTCTTCAGTCGTTCCGCACTGACAACAGGAGCTGGGCATCAAACAGCGACAAGTATTTCATGATGGTAGTAAATTTACCATAATAGGGTTATAGCAAGAAAATTTTAGAAAAGGAAAAAGTAAACAAGGTGAACCTAAAGATGCAAATTCTAACGGTTACATTGTTAGTTGAACAAGAATAGTCTTAAGTCTTTGGCCTATGGTTGTTTTTTGACCTCGTGACCCTGTTTCTCATTGTGATACTGAACTTTCCTGTTTAACCTATCTTTAGACAACAGTTTAAGGATGCAATACTCATTGAATCAATAGTTTACTTCACCCAATTGAAGAGAGACGTAAGAATGCTCTTCAAAACTGCAGCACTCATTCACCGAGGCAATGCTATGAACAGAAAGGAAATGAATCCTTGCAGTCACTATCTAGGAGAATAGGAAGCAGCTCATTACATAGTGAATAAAGTTGGGGGCATTCTTGGAAAATTTCTCAGTACCAATTTTATTACTCGCTTCAGCACAGCCATTACTTGATCAAACTGCATGTTAAAAATCCATGGTATGAAGTACACTTAAGAGCCTAAACCAACTTTTAAAGCATAGTTACTGATTTCATGCCCTTTGGCATGAAATTTGGCGTAAGATTGTGGACCCTAAATCGGCTGATTTCAATACAGGATCATCCGCTGTAATTGTATGTAGTTACTTGATACTAAATTTAACAGACAGCATTTTAATGGGTCATAACCATAATAAGTAAATTATCCCTTCGTGAATTGCATAAATTCGTCCATAAACCTCTCACGGTCAACCAAGAAATTACAGGATAAATGGAACCCATCAGCTTTCAGCACATACAGATATATTTCTGCAAACTGAGAAGCCCCGCCCAGTACACTCTAAAACTGATCCGAAGTCACAATTAAAATAAATACCAATTTCCTCCTGTGACCTTCTGATCATAAAAGATATTCCAACCTCAATCATCAAACGGCTGAACCCTAGTCAGCAAGGTAATTACAATATAAATGGAACCCATCAACGCTCAGCACATATCAATGTATGACTGCAAACTGAGGATCCCAGTACAATCCAAAACTGACCCAGATTCATAATTAAAATTAACACCAATTTTCACCCTCAAAAGACTAAACCCCAACGCAAAAAATAAAACCCTAATATAATACCCTCGTACTTTAAGCAGAAAAGAGACCAAGTCAACTCAACCCAAACCTCGAGATCATACCAAGAACACAAAATACTATTCAAATCCAAGACACACACACACAAATGACTGGAATCAAAGCGAAGTGAGGGTGGAGATAGAGACCTGGGAAGAACTTCCCTACGATCCGCAGTATACGGTTGCCGCTCTTGTCCGATCCCTGGGCGACGGCGAACTGGAGGAACTCGAGATCGGAGAAGTCTTCGTCGGAGAGGTAGGAGGGACAGTCGTGCCAGTTCTCTTGGGATTCTTCCGGATCGGGTTGTTGCTCCGATGGATTCAAGAAAGGTCGAGCATCGATTCCCAGATCTGATGCTAACACTACAACTGAGAAATCGTCTGACGAACTCCCCATCTCTCTCTCTCTCTCAAATGCTTTGTTTGCTTCGGACCCGAGGATAAGGATATAGGTAAATGATTGATTAGTGTTTGATTAACCCATTTTGATTAGTGTTTCTACGACATCTTGATTACATTTCAAAAGGTTAATGTATTAAATAGAATTTTACCTTTTTTTTGTTCTCCAAATTCCTAAAGTTTTTGTCAAGTGACTAATTTAATTCCTATGCTATGCTAACGAAGTTATTAGATTTGGGTGAAAATGGACACAAAGCTTTAGTTGAGGGGTATATTTGAAATTTGATTTGTATTTTGCCAACTGAGCTTATGAAGCATATTTTTCCTTTATGATATTCCAACTTAAGAATATAATTTACTTTTAACAGAACTTAGGGAAAAAAGATATTTCTAAATAAAAAAAATATTGAGTTTTTTCTTGGAAAATTTAGTAAAAAAATAGAAAGCAGGAAATAAATATGCATTAATGGTCATTTGGAAACCTCAAAACAAGAATTAATTTGATTCGAAATTAAATTTCCTTAATAAATTCTGTGTTTAAAAAGTCAAAAAAAATTAATTTGACTTAAAGACTGATTTATAAAAATTTACTGGCCATTACAAATCAGACTTAAAACATTGTAATTTGTGTGAATTTGATTAGATTGACTCTTTAAAATAATGTTAGACTAAAAATATACGTATATTATCCTTTAACTTTACTCTTTCATTTCATCTCCCTCCTCTCTCCTCTTCCTTATTTATGTTGTCATTCTCTCTTATCTGTCTTCCTCCTCTTATTTCTCAAGGCCCTCTCCTCTCTGCCTTCTCCACTAAAACAATAAAAATGCAGATTTGTTATTAATATCACATATAATATAATTTCTCATATTTATTATTTTTAATATTATTATTAATTTTTATCTGAATAATTTTATGATTTTATTTTAAAATTTCTTAATGATAAAATATTTTTATTTAATAAATGAGATAATTTACTTTTTTATAATACAGTGGGATAGCATTGTCAACTTAAGAAATCTTTATAATTTTTATAACTTTTCAAATAGTACAATTGAAATAATTTGATTCGATTTGGATTAGTATTCAAATACCGAATTTGAATTCTAAATCAATTCAAATCAAATCTATTAATTCATTTTACTTTTGATTTAATTCCAAATAGAGTGTAAATTAATTTTACTGAAATTTGCTAGAACCTTTCTTCTCCATTAATTTAGGAATCAAATTTGTCACTATTCATAATAACAAATTGATTAAAAACGAAGGATAAATGGTATTAATCCCATACATGAGAACCAAAAAGGTAATTTTCTCAATAAAATAAAAAAAATTAAAATTCTAAAATATTTTTGAAGTAATTTTATTATCTTTCGTTAGTAGGCTGACATCTTAATTTCTTTAGTAATTTTTTTGGGCAGTCACTAAATTTTGGGTGTTATTTCACAGGGTTCAGTAAACTTTAATTTTTGCACCGGTGCTGCTAATGTCTCAATTTGTAATAATATCATCTTTTCTTTAACGCCATCAATACAGCTGTTAAAAGGTGACAATAAATTAAAGTGGCTTAAAATGTATTTTATCCATAGTCACTTAACTAAGCATATCATTTTAGAATGACCACTAAACATTAATTTGATGCAATGAGGTCACCCAAATTTTCAGTTCATCTCCATTTTAAAAGATCATCAAAGATTTACATAGTTTTCCCATGATCCCTTCAATGTAAAATGAAATAAAACCCAAAACCGAGGGCTCCAGTAATCTTTTACTCTGGAGGCGTGTGCAAGAAGCGGTTGTGGGAGCTACAAAGTCGCAGAAACCCTAGGGTTCGGCACCAGATCCCTTCAGGGATCGCACTTGAACCGATCGCCGGGGTGCAATTCTTTAATTTCTTCGATCGAAACCACCACTGGTTTTGTTTGTAGGTTCTTCTTCAATCTCAGTCATGGTTTACGAGGCAATTCCCATAGATTTGAACTCATAGCATCTGGTTGAAACTAAGTTGCTTGCTCGAGCTCGAAGAATAGAGAGTGTTTATTCTTTGCATATTTCAAGCTTTTGTATATGTTATGATGTTGGAATGCGCCTTGTAAAGCTTTTGTAGATTCTATAATGTTATAACGCTTGGAATGACAAAGTAACAGTTTGCATATTTCAAGCTTTTGTATATGTTATGATGTTGGAATGCACCTTGTAAAGCTTTTGTAGATTTTATAATGTTATAACGCTTGGAATGACAAAGTAACAGTGGAGAGTGGTGCACTAAATAATTGGAGACTATGGGAGAGGGGAATAGGAGCACTCTTGGTTGCTACATTTACCTTTCTGCACACTTTGAATTTGTGAGAAAAAATTGGTTGCAGGTCATTGTCCATGCTTTGCAAACAATCCGTAGTAGTTGTTATAAGTAGAGACTATACTTGGAATTGGCAACAACAAAAAATAAAAAATGAAAAGAGACCCAGTAACAAAATGATTCAACAATGAAAGAGGGAAAAAAAAAAACTATCTCCAGTTGGACGATTTAGGAGCTTCAGGGACCGTCGGATGTATTTGAAGAAGCTCTAAAAATATGATCCAACAATAATATAGCTGGACTATCCAGCAGCTGCATGGAAGCTAAAGCCATGGAAAGAATCATCAAAATGACCATTGGTCGGGTTCTTTTCCCAATTGCCGCGTTTAATTTATTTCCGTTGCGTTGTTCAATGTTTGACTTAAATGAAAAGCTTGAAAGGAACATGTGGATTGCTTCGCCAACACCTAACAGTTGGACATTATGAGAAATAAGTTTTGAAAAGTATCTCACAGGATCTACAGGGAGCCTGAAACATATGCATGTCAATGCTTCCACAAATTCTAGGCAGTGATGTGTTTTGGTAAACAAGAAATCATTAGGTCATCTACTGACGGCAGACATGGTGGGAGTGGCATTTTGAGGCGTTACCATTAAAAAAAGAAAATCATTACATCATATGTATATATTTTGAAAGTTCAAGCCTGCGAGTAAAGGTATCAGTGTTAGATTTAGTCGTCTTTGGCCATCTCATTTACATTTGCTGGCGAGAGGAAATATTGTGAAGTAGGTTTGAGCGATGCTGAGAGCCATAACAAAAGTTGCAGCAACAAGAGCAACGACGGTTCATGGATTCCTAAAATGGTTGCTCATCACTTCTGCTATCCAAGTTCTCATCTTGCTGTTGCAGTGTCGCTGTATGCCTTCTCTAACATCGCGATATGTTTCTGTATTATGTATTGTGTATGCTGTGATGTCTTTAAGCATTTCAACCACTTCCTCGTCACTGCAGAGGAAGTTATGTAGAATCCCCCGTGATCTCAGCTCAGTCACGTCTTCTGGCCTGTAGATGAGGGATTTCATGAAATAGATGTAGGTGGTGATCCCCATGTCGTTTGGAGTGTTGGGACACATCTCGTAGGTCATCAGGTTTAGAAACAGTTGCTTTGTTTGAGGACCGCTCGTTCGCATAGGAAGTGTCAGCTGGCCATAACAGTAGTGAGATTCGAACTCTATATTTTTCCAACCCCTCCTGCTGCTGGGCTTGAATCGAATCCCCTTGGCTTTAAGTTCTCCGACCGAACAAAACGAGTACGAGTCATCTTTTGGAGGGCCATGGGCTATCTTTTTCAATTCTATCCCTCTTTGTCTTTGATCTTTTTCACCGTTTCCCTGGAGGAGAATTGCTCGCAACAATTCAAGGAGATGAAGGGGCTGTTTCTTAACATCACTCCCTGCTTCTTCCTTCCGAGTACCAAAGATAGAATCGCTAAACGTTCTTATGATCTCTTCTCCTTCGCCTCTTTGGAATTTCAAGCTCATCAACTCGTGGAGGACGAAAAGCGGGATCTGATTTTCCAGCAAAAACAGCTCTGGAATCACCATTGTTGAAGTCAAGAAGCCCAGGTGACCGACGATCATCTTCTTGTGTTCTAGCTTGTCGTGGACCACGCAGTCAATCATGTGTAAGATGAAACATCCATCGAGAAACATCATCTGCGCAAAAGCCTCATCGCTGTATGCATCTGTCGAGCCTTCCGCGTAGCAGTTTCTCGCGCGGCTGGCCACTGCCGCGACCTTGTCGTATAAGGCATCGACCGGGCTGCTGCTATCCGTGACAAATTCTCGAGCAACTTTGAGCTTGAATTTCTGCACAGGCTCAAGCTCTGGCTTGCCATGGTGGTATGGGCCAAGTGAAACCAGCATGGGATTATAGTGCTTCATGAAGCTTTTATTCTCCCGGAGCAGCGCCGGAACTCGTTGAATGCTGGGAGTTGCAGTTGAGAGATTGCTTTCCCCTGTGCGTCCCGCGCCATTCACTATGTCCTGTAACCATGGATTGCTGCTCCGTGGAGGAGGGCGTGGCAGAAGAGAGAGAGGAGTTTCATGCTCCTCAAGGTCCGTCCTCACCGCGATGGCGGATTCTCCCGGAGAAATTCCATCCCTCCTCCTACATATATCCAAACAACTAGTTTAAACAGAGTTGGAAATCTGCGTCGAATCCCTGCTGATTTGCATCACCAGGCTTCAGAAACAATTTCAGATCAAAGTGACGAACTTGTACAACAAACTTTTCAGATGAACTACGCAAAAACTTAAAAGTCCGATTAGAGATAGGATCGAACCTGAGACGGAAAAACATGGTAGAGAAGGCTCGACGATTTTAGCACTGAGAACTCAGAAAATAGAGATTCTTTATATTTGGGAAGAAGGTAGGGAGCCACCCTTGAGCGTGAAACACTACCTTTGGTCAATTCAACCCGACCTAACGTTCCTCTAATGTCCACTAGACCTTAATCACATCTGAAAAAAAAACATTTCCTCTCCCGTGTGTTTTGTAACACTAATAGTGTACGCTGTAGATCTACTGGCATGTATAATAGTTCCTACCATTGACCTGAGCATGGTTCAAGGGTTCGAATTCTTGCAATTATTAGGTTGATTGTATATGTATTCATCGATTAAAAAATATTATTATAATTCCTGTGTTAAGGCTAACTTATAGTTTTTGATTGGTGAGATATTCACCACAATGATATTATTTTATAAAATACCTAATCTAGGGAATAGTAATTGATTGCATATTTTATTTTTATGTAATAACTATTCTATTTACCCCCACCCACACTATTATGTGAACCAAGGATAATCTTAGTTATATTCAGATCCATACAGATAGCATTCTTGACTTTCACAGGTTAATGCTATAATGAGGTAATACACTTAATGTGAGCATAAAATAAACACATACTACTTTAGATCCGTTCCAAAAATTCATCCCATACGGATTGAAAGAGCTTAAATAAATCGGAGGACTTATTAATTTTCATGTAGTTTGGTCATCGTAGGATTTCCAACTTTGGGGTGAAAATTATAATGGTCGAGATCTCATCACATTCGACTTTTAGCAAGCCTCCAGGAGCCTTTATTTTTTTCAAAACAAGGATGCTTCATCTTTTATCGAACGCTCAGAGACATTGAACAGAGGACAAGGAACGTTGACACTGAATGATATTTTGCTTATTGTAGACACACGGAGAGAGAGAGAGAGCCACGAAGGGTAGAAGTGACACGAAAAGTCTCCGTTGTATCAAGTCTTCGGCGCTCCGTGTTTCTTCTTAGTTTTGCAAATAAAATCGGAGTCGGACTTTTGGAAAACATCATAGCTGTCGAGAAAGAGTGTAAACAGCGACCCTTAAAGCTATGCTGGACTAGCGTCTGGCACTAGGAAAAAATTTATGGGCACAACAATGATATGTAGGTATCTTTTAATAATTATTAATTATTTATATAATTAATAATTAATCTCATAATTATTTTTTGTAAGGCTGACACAGGCGGTCCTATCTATTACTCCGCGTGTATTCATTTATGTGCTCAACTGTTATTGGTTCATAATTTGATGATGTGGTGGTACCACACCAAAGAAGTTTTACTCCTGCCATCAGATCTGTTCCCATCTTGTTGAAGAGCTTCGCTAATGGTTCATGGGTTTGTGTGTCTTTTAAAGGTTTTTCCCCCCCTTAAATGATGTAGTTTTACTTTTCGGATGCAAGTAAGTCCATGGATTTGAATACAGAAACTTCAACCTCATTACTTTTTTATATCTAACAACCATTACTTCTCCATCCTACTACGTGTATTAAATCTTTAGTGGTGGGTAGAGCCAAGAATTCAAATCATTTCCTTTTAATCTTCGGCCCATGAGTAATACGTGGGATGTATTACAGTAGGAAAATTCTACTTGTACATCCTTCATCCTAAAAGAGTGAAGTTATAAAAGTTGAATTGTTCTTTTTAGGGGTGTTTTAGTCAAATGATAATACTAGCCAACACAAATTTTGCCATGTGGCAACTTTCGGAGCAAAAGGGCGTTTGAAGTAAACTTCTTTGGTACAAAACCATAACATGACGTGGAGGTATTATCCAATACCAATTAGCCAAATGCATAACTAATGTTGGAGCTTAAAATTATTTTTTAGTGGGACCTGCAACAAAGATTCTCCCTGTCAACCCAGTCGTGCATGTAATTGACACACATGCCCAATTATGGACCCATAATTTGTTGATGAGGTGATAGTATTGTATCAAAAATAAGTGTTTTTCGCTTGTAGTATGACCTATTAAAATATTTTCTTATTCCTTAACAAAATGCAAGGAATTGTAAAAAATCATTGCGATAATCCTTTAGATGATCTTGATTCTTGTTCTCGGATATAGGGTCCCCCATTAATATAATTTTTCCTGCTTTTGACCCATTAAGTTTGATTCATTTGCAACTTACTCAATTCGTACAATTGCCATTTCTAATTATAATTTTTATGTTTTAAGGGTTCGAATTAGAGTTTTAAACTAAACGACGATTGGTTTATGAAAATACTAAAAAATATGAAGGTTGTATTACTAAGATGAACTCCTAACCCGTCCATCACATAACCTAATTCATAATACAATTTTGACCCACCCACATTGACCCGTATTTGGCTTGTTTGTAACACATCTGACCTCTCAATTGTTACCTCTGTATTAGAAAATATGATGGGATTCCTGTGAGCCAAGCGAACTCCTATTTTTTGAGGTACATAGCAACACTATGCATTTCTCGTCCCCCTTGTGAATACAGTGGCGCTGCAGACCCGTTCACAAAAGCGAGACCATTCGGTTGTTTCCAGTTACTGAGGCATTTCAGTCAAGCTGCTTGTGTTGCTTGCCTGAATTTTGATACGTGTTCCTGTAAAAAGGATGTGCGGCATGCATGACAGTGGCGACATCTATCAAAAGGAGATGTTCACGAGCCATTTCCATAGAAGCTCAAGGCTTAGTGGCGTGTATTCACCTTATCTTCACATGTATATAGAGGCAAAGTAAGGATCCGATGCTTCGGGGCCCAAGTAATAAGAAGTAGGATTTAGAGCTTAAAAAATGATATGCCGGTAAATATACCCTTTTTTCTTCAAATTTTGAATTAAGATCTGACATGCATGCTAAAAATGCATTAGTTTCAATTTGCCCCATGAACTTTCTCCTACATATCAATACTTAATAAACCGTTACTTTATTAAAATTATTGATATAACATTTCACATGACATTCTTTGTAAGATTCTTTGTAAGAGAGATATTTCTCATTTTGAAACCCTAATTCACCAAGGTTTGGGAAATAAGGTATCAGAATGAGAAAGTATGGTTTTTATTTTTTTATTTTTTTATTTTTAAGTTGTCTGAGTTTTAAGGACTCCGAATTATGCTACATTCGAGCGCCTAGTTTAAATTTTAAGTATGGAGGAATCGATTTAATGAGGTAACAAAATTGCAATCCAAATGAGAAATTAGGGATTTTATTTAGTTTATTGTTTTACTGCTTTCCAAAACAAAAAATTATTTAAGCTTTCAACACACATAAGACTGCACAAGAGCTCTTCAACCAATCACACACAAACACACACACTGAAAACAACGAAAACGGATCCTCTCCCTTTCTACTCTCCGATTCATTGTACAATTTGTACCATTTTTTTCATTCAATACAATTTTATGATACGCACAAGATTTCACAAGAGCTCTTCAACCAATCACGCACAAACACACACACACACCGAAAAGGAAACAGATCCTCTCCCTTTCTCCTCTTCGATTCATTGTGTAGTTTACACCATTTTTTTCATTCAATACATTTATTTTTTAAGAATTTGAATGGAAACAATATTCAAAAATACACATTCTTATCAATTTTTAAGTGATTTGGAAATGCAAAACTTGGGAGAAATTCAAGCTCAAAAAGAGTCCTGAAATGTTCCATGCTTAGGATGCATAGGATTTATATTTCTAAATCACTTGAAAACTGATAAATATGTGTATTTTTAAATGTTATTTCTATACATACGGTTCAAATTTTTTAAAAATATATTGAATCAAGAAAGTGGTATAAAATTGTACCATAGACAGGAGTGGGGAATCAGAGGGATTCGGATCCGAAAACAACAGGGGGAATGTAGACACCGAATGAACCGAATTTATTGTAGAGAGAGAGAGAGAGAGAGAGAGTTGGGGTTGTTGCATGGAATTTTGAAGGCCTCAACGCATGGTGCTTCTTCTGATGGTTTTGCAAAGAGAGTCGCAGTCGGACCTCTGGAAGGTCTCATAGGTGCTGAGAAAGAGAGCATAAACGGAGGCCACAAGAGCCACGCCGGACCATGGCGTACTGAAATACTCCTGAGCCCAATGCGCGACCCAACTCTTCCATCTACTGTCGTAGCGATCTTGGATTTGATCCTTCACGACCTCGTAAGAGGAAGGGTTCGGCACCAGGTGTGTCCCTATCTCGTTGAAAAGCATTGCCACCTCTTCATCGCTGCCGAACAGGTTGTGTATCACTCGGGCCGATCGGAGCTGCCTCACATCTTCAGGATGGTTGATGAGGGAGTCGAGGAAGCATACGAAGGAGGTGACCTCCAACTTTGTGGTGACGTCGGGGCACATCTCGTAGGCGATCAAGTTAATGAGCTTGGACGGCATCGACTCGTCAATGATGAGCTGAGGAAGTAACAGGCGGCTGAATATCATCCAGTAATTCGGACTGAAAGAAATTTCAGTCAAGCTGCTCGTCTTGCTCGGTTCAATTTGGATACCCACCGCAGTGAGCTCTGACACGCTCCGGAAAGAATAGGCTTCTCTGCGTTTTGAGCGAAAGGACTTCATGCTAGTATTCCCAAGCGATTTGGAATGCTGGACCTGTAGACTTCCCGGCGCAGTTCCTTCTCTGTTCACGAGCGATTTCCACAGAAGCTCGAGGAGATGAGCGTGTGGGCCCTGGCCCATGCCCTTGTCGTCTAATTGCCTTGTTAGTATCTTACTGCACCTCAATATGAAATCCTTGATCGTCTCCATTAATGAGTCATGAGGTGATTCCTGTTGTGGTGGCTGTGATTTTGATTGTGGCTCTAATTTAAATTTCATCAAGATCTCAAGGACTTGAAATGGAATTTGGTTCGCCAGCAAGAACAGATCCTGCTGCACGAAGTCTCTTTGTTGGCTTGTCAGATCTTTTCTGCTGCTGTCATCAATGAAATCCAGGACAAAGCAGCCGTCTTCGAGCATCATTTGGGTGAAATGCTCGTCATCATACTTATCTGTTGACATCTCCTCGTAGCATTCCCTCAGAACTCCTATCTCCTTCTCGAGAATTTCGTAGGCGGCATCAAATTCCTCGCGGCTGCCGTCGAAGAACCTCCTTGCTGTTCTTCGCTTCATGTCCTGCATCAGCCAGAGGTTGGCTTCGTGGTGGTGGTACGGGCCGATCGAAACCACCCTTGGCTGTAAGTACTTCTTGAAAGGGTCGTCACGCCACTGCGTCAGGGGAACCCTCCTTATGCTTGATCTTCGATTTTGAGGAGGTTGAGTACTCCCCCCTGAGCTCGATGGTTCTTCCTCGAATATCGACTCTTTCCATTGGTCGCGAGTCATCTTCTCATCCTTCTTCCGGTTCCCACTTTCTCGAGATTGGTGCTCGGAAGCTGACCCTGCTCCGCCTCGGGCATTTTCAGTTCTTTTGGAAGCCTTAACAGGTAAACGCACGCTCTCACACTACACGTTCAGCTGATTTTGGAGAACAACGGCAATGAAAGGCTGAGGCAATTCTTTGATTTAGTGAGAGCGCACTTTCTAAAACCCAACCCGGTCTTTGAATTTATAGCTCCAGCACCCACTACTGTTATGTTAACGCACTTGCTTGCTTGAGGAATTAGAGGGAATATATTTCTACTTTATCCACATTCTGAGCTTGGTATATATTTTAATATTGAAGCACATGCTTTCGCTCCCTCACACTTGAAGGGCCTTTATGTAATATTATTATTATTATATTAGTCGTATCGCATGCACAAAGCAAATACTTGACGACTTTTTTATTGGCATAATTTTTGGTATGGTTGATTTAAATAAAAATAAATAAATAATAACAAAACTAAAAAAGAAAAATGACTAGACTGGGAAAAAAAAAGAAAAACAAAAATGGGTAAATGTTGAGAGAAAAGTACGAGAGTTAGATAAAAAGCACGGCAGTTGAAGTACCGATCGATAGAAAAGTAACTACTACTCACGTTGCCCCTTTCTAATAGTATATGTATGCATACTTCTGGGAAGAAAAGAAATTGAAGCACCCCCTTTTCCTCACTCCCCCTCTCTATTACTATCAAAACTAGATATATTCAGAAAAGTGAAATAGAACTTCGGATCAGACGAAACAAATGAGGGTGCGAAGCCAAAAAATATACAAGAAAACAATGTTGGTTAAGCTTTAGCATAGGGATGCTTGTGCCAGCCGAGGAAACTCTCCGTTTTGTCTTTGGCTTCCTGAATACTGGGACCTTCCCTTTTGTTTCTTTGTTTATTTATTCCAATTTAAATCAGCTTTATGGACTGTATAGAACTCAAGTTGCTTGTTCCAGTGGTAGTGTTAATAAAGTCTTGATGTTGAATTAGTACAAGAATTTAAGAATAATTCTATTGATACAAAGGATTTCACACAAAATTATAAAAGATATACATGCGTTTTACGAATCCATAAGAGTACGTGTTGTTACTTGCTGAAGCACCATTCATTAAATTAGCATCACATAAATCATTTGTGATTTTATTATATAATTAATTCAGTCTATAAAATTTTTTTTGGGGCAAACCCTTGTAAGTACTAAGTTGAATGCCCGTGCATCTTTTGATAAAAAAAATGAAAATAGAATTTAAGTTGGAGACTATTATTTTTATCTGTAATCATTAAAAGTTGTTTAGTGGTACCAACATGGACATTAAGTTTGGATTAGAATCACCCGAATTTGACATATACATGAATTTATGAATTTGAACAATCTTAATTATCCATCTTCTCCACCTCTAATTCTCTCCCTACACTTTTTATTTTACAAAGAATGGTTATGGTGCCCGAATTGCACAAAGTCATGATCACATAACTTCGTAGGATCCCCATTCAATATTTAAACAAATATGGATTTGGTGCACATATTATACCGGAAAAGAAATAAATTTACTTGAGATCATGTATGATGAGTCGGATGTGTTTAAATATATTTTTATCCCTTGACCAAACTCAAGGAATTATTAACATGAAATACGAGAAAATAATTTTTCGAGTTCGTTCCACGAGTCTACCCTCAAAATGAGGGTCATTTTGTTAAAAATGGTTACCATTCACTTTCAGTTTTGTTTTGAGGGCATTTTAAGTTAGGCCCCTTTCCTTTAGATATTCTCAATTTGAACCCTCGACTCAGATTTTAATAAAACCCCTTCCGTCCCGAAGATCACGGAGAGCGAGTTAAACCATTTGTAATGCATTAAAACCAAAGGGAGTCCTTTACAGATGTTCTGAAAAATTCTACTGATGGCCTCTACCGACCCCGATTTTCTAGAAAAAAATATGTAGTACAGATATTATACTGGTAAAGGGTCTTTCAAATATTATCCCAAGGTAGCCTCCATAGTTCTTGACTCCGGAGGCGCGAGAAACAGAGTATTCAACTGCGGCGTCGAGCTCAGAATGGCAGCACGGCGGCATACTGAAGTGGCCGCGGATCCTTACAGATCCATCGGTTCCATTCCATCCTCAATATGAGCAGTGGAATCGGACTGAAAATCTTCGGAGCTCTCGGCGTAGCAGTTCCTCAATTCTCCAATGCATTGTTTATTCGCAGCATCTCAGCCATTTCATGGAAGGCACCTCTCCCATATTGGTCGCAGTGGATTGGTATGTGACCTTCTATATTAGTGTAAGGTAATTTTCATGGATTTGAACTTGCAGCACCTGTTCAAGACTAAATTGCTTGACTGGGCAGAACTTGCTTGCTCGAGCTCAAAGAATAGGGAATGTTTCTCTTTGTCCATATCTATTGTAATGTTGGAGTGCAATTCGTGAAGCAACTCTTCTCAGAATCCTGTTTGTGTATGCATGCAGACCTTGTAAACATTATATGCATACTTTCTCGGTGATAGATTACTTTGTAAAACAAAACAATCCCAAGAAGATTTGGATGGTAAGAGAGCATCACATAAGGATTGCACAAACCAACATGAGTTGATGGTGGTTTTGTTTATGCTGATTAAACCACTTTATATAGCTTCTCCTCACACGCATTACACATCACAAGTCTCTCTCACATTACTTCCGTGATAAACAAAAACTCATACTCAAATATATAGTAGCAACTTGCATGCACAACTTAATTTTGCTATCAAAACATATACACACATCTCTGCAGATCACTCTCTTTCATGGGAGGACGCTGCATGGCTGCCTTTGCTTTTCACACCTGGATTCACTGCCCTTTACGGATTTCTTCCAATGTCCAAACAATCGCATCCCCAACTCGAATTTATTTTTAAAATTTGAACACGCTTAAAGATTGAACACAGATCAAACACACAGACACAGAAAGCATGACGAGGAAAGTAGAGACTGAACGTTACTTGCTTATTATTGTAGATAGAGACGCAGCAGCCAGAAAGGGTGATCGAGATGATGACAAGTGAGCTCGCTCCCCCCCCCCCCCCCCCCAAAGGTCCGCGTCAGTCGTCGGGAAGGCAGTAACTCGGATTCAAGGCCTCAACGACTCATGTTTCTTCTTATAGTTTTGCAAAGATTATCGCAGTCGGATCTTTGGAATACGTCGTAGCTGCTCAGAATGATAGCATAAAGGGCAGCCCCAAGAGCCATGCCTGACCATGGAGTGCTGAAATGCTCGTGAATCCAGACTGCCATCCAACGCTTCCATTTACTTTCGCAGTGGTTCTGAATTTGATTCTTCACGCCCTCGTAAGCTTGAGGGTCGGGCACCAGATCCCTCCCTATCTCATTGAAAAGCGTTGCCACCTCCTCATCGCTGCCGAGCAGGTTGTGTATCACTTGGGCGGATCGGAGCTGCTTGACGTCGTCGGGACGGTCGATGAGGGAGTCGAGGAAGCATATGAAGGAGGTGACCTCCAACTTTGTGGTGACGTCGGGGCACATCTCGTAGGCTATCAGATTCAAGAACTTGGGCCCCGTCGAGTCGTCAATGGTGATCTGAGGAAGTCTCAGGTGTCCGAATATCATCCTGTAAGAAGGAGTGAAAGAGATTTCAGTCAAGCTGCTCGTCTTGCTCGGTTCAATTTGGATACCCACGGCAGTGAGCTCTGACACGCTCCGGAAAGAATAGGCTTCTCTGCGTTTTGAGCGAAAGCACCTCATGCTAGTGCTCCCAGGCGATTCGGAATGCTGGACCTGTTGACTTCCCGGCACAGTTCCTTCTCTGTTCACGAGCGATTTCCACAGAAGCTCGAGGAGATGAGCGTGTGGGCCCTGGCCCACGCCCTTGTCGTCTAATTGCCTTGTTAGTATCTTACTGCACCTCAATATGAAATCCTTGATCGTCTCCATTAATGAGTCATGAGGTGATTCCTGTTGTGGTGGCTGTGATTTTGATTGTAACTCTAATTTAAATTTCATCAAGATCTCAAGGACTTGAAATGGAATTTGGTTCTCCAGCAAGAACAGATCCTGCTGCACGAAGGCTCTTTGTTGGCTTGTCAGATCTTTCCTGCTGCTGTCATCAATGAAATGCAGGACAAAGCAGCCATCCTCGAGCATAATTCGAGTGAAATCCTCATCGTCATACTCACGCGTCGAGTTCTCGCCGTAGCATTCCCTCAGATCTTCTATCTTCTCCTTGAGAATTTCGTATGCGGCGTCAAATTTCTCGCAGGTGTTGTTGAAGAAGATTCTTGCTATGCGTCGCTTCAGGTCCTGCATCAGCTGGAGGTTGGGATTGCGATGGTGGTATGGGCCGATCGAGACCACCCTCGGCTCGAAGTAATTCTTGAAATGCATGACTTGCCACGGCATCTGGGAAACCCTCCTTATGCGTGACCTTTGGTTTTGAGGCTGTGTGCGGCTTGAGCTCATGGATTCTGCCTTGAATATCAACTTTTTCCATTCTTCGTGACTCATCTTCGCGTCCTCGTCCTCCTTCATGCTTAAACTATCCTGCAGATTGGTGCTTGGAAGCTGTTCCTGCTTGGCTGGCCCCTGCTCCATTTCAGACATTTTCAATTCTTATGGAAGCCTTAAGGGGTAAACGCTCTCACACTGTGTGTTTAGCTGATTATGGGAACCAAGTATGAAAAGGCTGAGGCAGCTTTAAGTCGGTTCTTTGATGTGGAGAGAGCACACTTACTAAATCCCCCCTTGGTTGTGAATTTGTAGAGCCAGCTCAAGACTAAGTACCAGTTAATGCACTTGTTTGATCGAGGAGTCATAGAGAATACCCCCACTTTATTTACATTTCAAGCTTGGTATATGTTAAAGTGCACCGTCTCATGAAGGAAGGAATTCCTGAAGTTCTTTATGACCATATAGAGAGTACTATCGGTGCATATTCCCTGGACTAAAAGAAATTGAAGAACCCCCTTTTCCCCTCTCTCTATTACTGTCGTCATCATATTTATTCCAAAAAGCCAAAAAAGAATTCAAACCTTGTCTCAACAGAGGAAACAATGTGGGTTGAGCTTTAGCTTTGGGGATGCCTGTGCCAGCCTAGTTAACTATGCCTTTTGTCTTCAGCTTTATGGATACTCATGGCTTCTCTCTCTCTCTCTCTCTCTCTCTTCATTGGAACAGAACTTTTATACTACATAGCGCCTAAATTGGGTACTACTACTGTTATCTGTAATTACCACTAGGTGTCGATTCTAGCTGTTACCGATGTGTATTAAATCCTTGGTGTTGGACAAGAGCAAGAGTACTATTACTCGTTATCTGTGATTACCTCTAGGTGCTAGTATAGCGGTTACCAATGCGCATTAAGTCCTCAGTGTCGCACAAAGTGAAGAGGTCAATTTTTTATTGTTACTGAATTGGGTGTGTGTTGCGTGGGATGTATTACAGTTTACCCCCAATCCCTTCACCGAAGCAAGGAATTATAGAAATGGCAGGGACAAAAGGATGTAAAAATCTGTGTCTCCCCTGTCTTCTGAGAATATCCTGCAGTGGAGGGACCTTGTGTGTCTATCTGGGCCTAGAGGACTAAAGCCACCAAAGTCGAAGAACGCTGTCGAATTTAGAGAATCTTGATAGGCAATAACATCCTTGGGAAAAAAAATGTCGAATGAGCTTACGAGGTTCCGTGAACACAAAATGGATCATTGCGTTTGAGGTTCATAGTACGTACTATTCATTTCTCATTTTTTATGATGAGGACACAAGAAATCTTCTAGTACCCTTTCATTTAGTGAAGGCTGCAGAGCAAGAAATCTTTTAGTATGGGCTAAAAAACAAAGATGCCTAAGTTGGGGATATGAGCTGTGAATTGTCTCTATCTCTTAATGATGCCCTTGGAAAAGCAGGGTTCTATCCCCCTCCTCTCCTCTTCTTTTAACCCAAATCTCACCCATTTTTTTTTACCATTCCCATTTCTGAGTTTTCTGTGTTTCATGATTTGATATAGAACTGGAAATAACCAGACTTTGATGCTCTTGTGTATGCCTTCTCTGTGACCAAAGTGTGAGCCCTTGGATGCTTAAAGTTGTTTGATTCTTAGGAGTTCTTAGTATTCTATAGATTGTATTTCTCCTTTGTAATCAGGCCAGCTGTTATTAGTTTCTATTTTATTTTATTTTTTCCAGAAGAAACTTCAAGATTGTGGGAAGAAATAGGTGTTCTTGATGTTTTTGCTGATGCCTTGAACCTTGTAAGCATCGTTATTGTAAGTAGTGGAAGTTGAAATTGGGTTCAAAAAATTTACCAAAAAAAAAGAAAAGAACATTGTAAAAATTGAGAACGAACATTATAAAAATTATTTGCGTAGCACGCGCGCGCAAAGGGACAAAAATCTCACTTTGAACACCATGAAGACATTATTTTCCAAAATGCCCTTCTGCGCCCACTCTCACACCCGCAAGAAAGAGTGAAGAAGAGGACGGTGATGACGGATAAATCAATGAGTGACACCAGAATTCGGATCCATTCCATAGGCACTTATTGACGCAAGAACAAGATCAGTGGCCTAATGAATAAATTAAACCCAGCTCAAAAGATACCACCGACATAACAAATGCGTGAGAAATGATCAATTTTGATACTAGTTCTGGGAAAGCTCTTGGGAGCGTTTGGCAGCAGCAACAACAGCATTCATCATGGTCGCGCGGAGTCCACCCCTTTCTAACTCGTGAATACCAGCAATCGTCGTCCCACCAGGCGATGCAACGTCGTCTTTGAGCTGACCAGGGTGCTTCCCCGAGTGTTTGGCCATGGATGCTGCTCCCAATACCTGTTAAAAAAATAAATTGACATTGTTTGCTTTAAACCCTGAGCCCTCAAATCTATGTATAATAAACACAAGGTCTCAGAGTTTATACAAGAAAAATAGTTTAGGGCAAAGTACGACAAACATATGAATAAGAAAGCTGCATTCAGTTAAGTTGTATGTGGAACAAACCAATCCCCACAGCCCTCAAATTGTACGTAAACTTCAGGATGTCTGCTTTCGTTCACCACATTGAGCAACCTCACATTTTCAGCTGGAATTTTGCAGGCAGTCACACCACCAAAAGAAAAAGCAATTCCTTTTCTAGGCCAAATAGGTTTTTCACCTTTTGTTTAATCATCCAGTTTGCTCTATCAAGGTCCCCATTCTTGGGGCCTCTCATGTCTGATTTTAACTTAGTTCAAGTGGCTAACATGCGGGTGCTTGGGCATGGAAATAGCAGCCAAAATTACAGGTATGCCTCTCCCTTAACAGTTATTATTCATTATAACCACGAAGGGACATGCTGCTGATTATGAAAGAAATAATAAAAAATCAATATCATTTTCATAGGTTAAAGTTGGTTTTCGAGCCAACACAACTATCTTCTGAACCTAATTGAGCTCACTGATGGAAAACCAAAACAGCAAATGATCTTTTTGAAAATCAGAAATTTATACGGTGTAGAAAGCTAGTTCATATATCCATATTACAATTGAAGTTCTCCTTTGGTGGGAGAAAGAAGACGGGGAATAGCAAGATATTTGATGAGAATCACTCAAATCCTAAGTTTAGATCAAATAGCAGCACATCTGAGTAAGAAGTTAAATAACAAAAGTATCACTTACAGTCTGAGAAGCCAGGCCTAATGCGAGTTCTCTGGGTAAGCCTGCCGCTACCCCTCCATCAGCCAAGGCTTCAATAGCTAAAAACATATAAGCCGGGCCGCTGCCACTGTGCAAATGCAGGGGAAAAAGAAAAAAACCCTTATTGCAACAAACTGCAGTTAAATCTAAATGATCTCGCACTACAGAAAAAACGAAGCCATTAGACTATATTGGTGCCAAAAGTATAATATTTTGACAGCAAGATATAAAGTAGCATGACTCTTCTCGCAATACCACATGAGAGGAGCCACGTACCTCAGGCCTGTAACTCCATCAAATAAATTCTCATTGATTCTCCATGTCTTGCCGATTGCTCCAAATAAAGTTTCTATTAATGTTCCATCCTCTTCGGTTGCAGCTCCTCCCAAGCTAATAACTGCTTAGATGCAAGTAAATTACTTAGCTATGATGCTTTCGTTCAAGTTTACCAAACTGACACAAAAATCTAAAGACTGCAATATTGGACTTGGGGCCATAAATGTTTTGGTCGTTGCGAAAGGGTTTATAACCAGATAGTGGTGATCTTAGAAAACTGAGATGTATAAAAAGAAAAAAGTACGAAAGGCACAACTTAGACATGACAGAAGTCCAAAATGCGATCCATTTTTTTGGATAAATTAAATGAGATCCATTACGAAGCGAATCAGGAAATATACAAATTAACACTGCTTTTAAGAAAAAAAACAAGAGACAACGAAGCGTGATACCTGTTGCTGCCTCACCCACAGCAGCAGGAGTATTTGGCATTACCCTGATAAATCTGCTGTGACCAGCCCATTCCTTAGAACACAACAATGAATTCAGCCAATCATGTAAAGTTCAGGTTTCAAAATAAAGGGTTAAAAAGAAACAAAGCATCAACTGCACATGTAGAGGCATGCATTTCATTTAACATCCAATGCATAATAACGTCCATAAGGGGAGCATGCCACAAGGCTTTAAGGTTATGTTCGGTATACTCTATTGGAAATGACTTTGCACGTGAACTCTGAATAAAACTCAGGCATCACATCACTACTAAGTTTAATGTTAGTTTATAATATAAGAAAGGTGTAGGTTTTGCGGAAGTGTCAAACATGAGAATGACAATGAGGATGATACAGTAGGAAAATTTGTTCCCATGGTTTAGTATCTTAAGCCATGATGGGAATGGAAATCAAATGATATATTTAATGAGAAAAGACTTTACCCTCAACAATCAATTCTATTCAATTCGACTTCCATGCCAAAGAACCAAACATGGCAAAAGATATCAATTTATGAGTCAGGCAGTCTACTGGAGCTTGTACAAACTATTTTGTTCTGTTCTGATAACTTATGGTTGCTCATCACCAATATTGTAGTTCCACAATAGCAAGAAATATACGACTCCTTCTTGGAATTTACTAGGGAACAATAATAAACAGCTCTGAGCTCGTGAAATTATTGCTATATATCGCGAGGCAAAGTTTTCAGGCAGCAGACCTGTAGATCTTTTAATTTTATCCCAGCAGCAACAGACACCAAAAGCTGCTTCTTCGTAATATGAGGCCTCAACTGCAAGACAGCATCCTTAACTGCAAACCAATATATATCAACATCACAATCAGGAAACAGATTACGCTAAATTGAATGTAGCAGTCTGGAATTATACCTAGAGCTAGAACAAGGAAAATGAATCATATGATTGGAAAATTTGTAATAACTAAAGTTCTAGTTCACTACAGCCAAATCATCCTATACAAGTCTTTGCTACTTGAAATTTTATGCCAAACTCCATTTTCTATGTTTTCTAAATTTAATGCAAGATCCATTAGAGATCCGCCCAGATTAAAGGTTCATTCTACTTATACGATAAGGTCATCTTAAGAAACAGGGAAAATTCATAATTCTTTAGCTAAAGAATAAAATCATAATGAAAGGGCTTCACATGCACAAATGCAAGTATACAATTTCAATAGCAATGGGTTCTGAGCATGAGCAATACCGACTCGAGGCTTGACCGATAGAATCACCACATCGCTGTCCTCAACTACCTGTAATCGTAAGATCAACAGATAAATAGGCCATCTAGAGTGCCTCAGATACGGTTTAAGTGGCTACATATGTTGGGTAAAGGGAGCATACCACATAACATATCCACCATGCCAATGAAAAGATCATGAAAAACGAAGTATACTCATCAATTTTCATATAATCTCGTGATGCAAATTCCATTCATCAAAGCATCCAAAATTTAATCGAAATAGGGTATCCCACATTTTCAAATCTAATCAATTTCATATTGCTTCCATCCGCAAGGTTGGATTTTTCACAAAAATCAAAGCAACATAGTTTTTGATGGTGATGTTATACTCCTTTTTCCCCCATAAACAACTGCAAGAAACTAATCGAAGCACAAAAAATTGAACGCATAAACAAATTTACAGGTCCTAATATGTGAAGAAAGCTACCTGCTGATTTTTATCGAAGACCTGGACGCCAAGGGACTCGAACGCGGCCCTGCGAGCGACGCCGAGATGCGCAGTGCGGATGCGGGAAGCCGGCAAGAGACCTGAACTGACCACGCCTTTGGCGATGCTCTCCGCCATTTTGCCAGCTCCGATAAACCCTAATTTGTAGCTGTCTGCGGGGATCGGAACCGCCGCCATCACCGTGGTTTCTCCGTCGCGGCCGGGTGTAAATGCTCCGTTTGTGCCCATTTTACGCTTTATTGATGATGATGAGTGTATTTCCCCCATTTTTTTTTTATTATATCTGATTTTATTTATGGTTTTTCGCGGACAAGTGATATTTTTATTTATTTTCGCTGCACCGGCGTTGCGATTAATTTCAGATGATTTGCCTTGATCCAAATTAGAATTTAACCAAATTCATTTAATCATATTTTTTGAATTAAATAATAAATAAATTAAATTGATTCAGGAACCATTTGCTTTAGCTTATTTTTAACTATTAAAAAAGCGATTTTCTACCAAAGTAGGTGTTTGATCAAGAGTTCTAACAAATAATTTTAAAAAAAATTTACAAATATTTTTTAAAAACATTTTCTTTTTATTTTCTGAAAAGCTAAAAATAACTTTCATTTACATACTTTTCTTATCGAAAGTAGACGCATGATAAAGTTTAGGGGAATTGCGCTTGACTCCCTATGATTTGACTTAGTTGCAGGAAATTTTTATGTAATTTAAAAATCAGTACATGACCTCCATTTAGTTTTAATGAATTTGTAAAAGTTAACTTTTTCATTAAATATAATGATTTGTTTTTATTAAAACTCTAAAAAATCGGTGGATGAACAAATTGTTAGATTTGATAAAAAAAATTGATTGTAAGTCCACTAAAATCGTAGGAAAGGGTTATGTGGTGATTTTCAAAGCCGAGGATGTTCATTGCAATAATGTCATATCACATATGGGTAAAGTGTAATTTTTCCTAAAATTTATGTTGTTCTTTAGTATAATTTGACTAAAATACTCCTTAAATTTTACCATGTTACTTAAATAATGAAACTAAAATTAAAAAAGAAAACACCTAAGAATATCTTAATTTTCCATAATTACGACTTTTCCAAATTCGGTTAGTACAGGAGATAAACTCAAACAAAAATTATGATATAAAATTCTTTTTGAAGGGCAAAGAAAGAAAAATGGATAATGTCACTTTTGACCTTTGATTAATGAAATCAAGTGATGGAATTGCAAATCCCGAAAGGGGGAGAAAAGAATCCCAACGGTGCCGTTTCTGCTCAACTATATACCCTCGCCGTCTTCTCCAAAATCCAGTCTGCGACGATCTAAGCAGGTGCAGCATCAATGGAAGCCAAGATTGGGAAGTTCTTCGACTCTGTCGGCGCCTTCTTCACTGGTGGCGATCAGATCCCCTGGTGTGATCGGGACGTCATACTTGTTAAGTTCCTCCAACCCCTAAGAGCTGTGCTTTTTTATTTTTTCATTCAACAACTTCATGGGTTGATCGATCGTGTTTAATTATCGAGAAAGAAATACAGAATTATAGATTCCCACGTTTCATACTAATTTTGGAATCTTACATTAATGGGATGCTGGACTCAACTGGGTCATCAAACGCTCACGATTTCAGAGAATTAGGGGTTCTTCATGCTGATGTCTAGAACACGGTGTAAGCATGGTTGTATAATGTTTCGGATGCTGTGTTGAGAAGTTGTAGATAATAAGGACGACGTTTTAGTATCTTGATTTTCGTGCAGCAGCTTTTGTGGCTCTGGCACAAATTTTTTATACAGTGGAATGTGTCTTCTTGGGTTGTATATGTATTTGTCTATTCATACAAGGTTTTGGTATAAGGACAAAGCACTAACTGTGGTCATCGATATGGATCATCCTTGTCTAACTTCTAACTCCCAGTGTCCTTTCATACAATTTGCATCCAAGGTTTTAAATATCTGTTCTTACCCTTGATTACATGTCCCACATCAATCACCTCGCTCCTCCTTACTTTGTGATTCTTATACCGTAAGATGTTCCTTTCAACATTGACATACTTCTTCCTCCATTGCACGGCCATCTTCCTAGTGTCCTAAATTTGAAGAGTTCTATTAATCAAATTATCCGTAAGTCGCCCATGCATTTCCGAACCTTGATAGGAATGTCATCTGGTCTCATTACATGATGATAGGTGTCATGAAATTGTTGTCTTTATTTTTCTATAATTTTCCATTGGTTGAAACGTGGCTCTTCATTGGCAGGCTTGTGAACGAGAGGTTGCAGAAGCTACAAATGCTGTCACAGATGAGCAAAAGACTGAGAGCATAATGAGGTTATCATGGGCCCTTGTTCATTCTAGGCAACCAGAAGATGTCCAGCGTGGGATTGCAATGCTTGAAGGTGAATTAAATGAACCTTTTTTTTTTGCAATGCTTGGATGCTTTGATTGAATTTTCTCTCTTTCCTTTGTTCATCTATCATTGTTGTATGCTTTCATTTGGTCGCCAAAAATTTGAGGTCGTTCTTGTTGGTCGAGAATAAATATGTCATATGGCTACCTCTTTGCTGTCTCTTTGTTGGCCTTATCATGATCTTGTACTCTTCAACTTTTATCCATGCATATCATTAATGGTGCTGCTACTCTAAACTGCACACAGTCTTCCCATTTCGTCTTTCTGATCTCTTTTCTTTTCCTATACTAGGTTTGCATGTAATGTTCTTGTAAGCTTTACTTAATCTCCACATTCATTCAATCTTGACATCCTTATGTATGATGTTGCTTAAGGATATGGCACTTCTTAATTTCACTGCATGCCACTTCACAAATTACAGCTACCCCTGTTGGGTTTTAAAAAAATAAATAGAATCTTACATGGAGCATGTCCTGGCTAATACACATGTCATAAATGTGTTTTATGCAAAAAAATTATTTCGGGTCTGTCTCCTTGAAGGTATTCATGAAACAAGACTCCTTGTGTCATGTTTTTCTTTTTTCTCCACTATATATTGATACAAACAAAGCTGGAAACATCAATAGTTACAAGCTCATGAAAATCAATCATATTCTAACTCGCAAGTTTTTCTGGCCCCTTGCTAATTGGAGCTAGAACCCAGGAGATGGGAAAGTAGGACTAACACTTGGTATTTTTAGAAATACCCGGAATTGTTTAGCACGTTCTTTGCTGTTACTATGGGGCCCTGAAGCACAAGGGGATTTTACTCGGTGGTGTCAATTAGGTGGTCATTTGAATGATAGTTAATAACCTTAAACAGAAGTTTAGAGAATTTATATCTGAAAAACCTTTGGAAAAGAAATCATGTTTAGAAACCTTTGCTGCTGCCTGATTCCATGACCAACTTCCTTATGCAATTTCTGTGTTTATTGCTTTATTATTGGTTGCTTTATGTGCCAACTTGCTCCTTTTGGTGTTAAGCTTTTGATGTTGGCAAATGAAAACGTCTCTTCAGTATGTGTTTCCTTTTCGTTTTCTGTTATATTATATTAAGACACTGAAACATAGGCCTACATCTGTTTCTAGAAACTGAATAACATAATATTGGCAGCTCAGCTAGCAAATCCTGGCAGCCCATTGCAGAAGAGGGAGAGGCTTTATCTTCTGGCTGTTGGATACTACAGAAGTAGTGAATATTCCAGGAGCAGGCAAATTGTTGACCAGTGTTTGGAGGTTTGAATTGTTTTTTTCATGATTTGATTGCAAATCAGTTTGGCTAAAAGTCCTCGTCAGTAACTCACTGATTACTTCGATTGCTATGTGCATGTTTTATGTTATTTCTCAATTGTTCAATGAATCAGACCTCACTTTTCTGTTGGTTTTAATTTTGGTCCACTCACTTTCGGTAATTTCTCTTTTATCATTGATCTTGTTGACCTTATGCTTGTAGTTAATACCTCATTGCGAACAATGTTGGACTTGGCAGCAATTATGTAGTTCCCCATTCTATTTTTTCTTTTTTCTTTTTTAAAAATGTGTGAAAAGTGTGCTGTTTTTTCACATTGACTTTGCTGATATGTTAATTTGTTCATTAAGATGCCTTGAGATACACTTCTTTATTTTTTTTTTCAATGGCAAATCATAGAACTTCCGTTTTGTCATTAAAGTAATGATTTCTGCAGATTGCGCCTGATTGGAGGCAGGCTCTGACCCTTAAGAAGACGGTTGAAGATCGAATTGCCAAAGGTAATAGCTGTACTACCCTTCATCATAGGTGGTTATTATTATACCACCAACTTGAAAAGTAAAAGTTTCGTGTATGAACGATGGATTGCAGATGGTGTTATTGGAATAGGCATTACTGCCACTGCTGTTGGACTCATTGCTGGTGGGATTGCTGCTGCATTGGCCCGTAAAAATTGAACCAAGCCCGCTACAGTTTTTGACTTACAGGTGAATGTGATGTCAAATAATTCAAGTGAGTAGAATGAAAATTATCTTTTTCTGGTTTTCCTGATCGATAGGAACTCCTGTATAAGTTGCAGTTATGAGAGGGTGCTTGACGTTCAACATTACTGTAAATCAACTTGTTTTGGAGTCATCGGTCATCGTCTGAAGTTGTTGAAGCTTGTGGTTTTGCATTCCTGAAGGGTGAGAGGGGGAGAGAGAGACTGAGAAGTAGAAAAGGTTGCAAAAACCCAATTAAAATTCATCAATAAATGGCGGCAAGGGTGGATTAATCAAAATTTGAATGTCGTAAGGGGTGCGGTCAAGGGAATCAATGGAGTTTTTCTCTTCTCGTCTCAAGAAAGGAGGATCAACGGAGGATGAGCATTGCACTGGCTCCCCTTCGTCTTCTCCAAGCACCTCCTCTCCGCAATCTCAATCTCCTTCACATGCGCTATCTTTTCCCAATCCTTCCCCTTCCCCTTCTCGCACCTCCTTCCCAACTCCGAAGAACTCCTGCTGATCTTCACCACTTGGAGCTCTCTCAATCGATCCGATCCCTCTGGAAGAGACTTCAAATTTGGGCAATCAGAAATCTCAATCATCCGGAGCGATGTAAGAAGCTATACGCACCTCAATGTCATCCTCAAATTAGTGCGATCTTCATTGCGGATGAGTTTCAGGCTTGATTCTGCGCTCCTAAGACCTCATGGAAGACTCACAAGCCTTGGAAGATCATAGAGGGAGAGGGATTTGAGACTCGTGAGGCCATCAGAATCTTCTTCAAAGAAATTCAGCTCTGGGCACTGGCCGATGTATAGGTGTCATAGGGAAGAGAGGGATCGCATCCCCTTGGGAAGAATAGTAATCTTCAGGCATAGAAATATGTTGCGCTCACGGCTTCCTAATCTTCTCAAGGCCGTGATTCCTGTGCAGACTGAGTTACCTCAGATGGATCAAGTTTCCGATCGAATTCACCAACTGGAAATTGAGATAGATCAAATCGAGCAAGCAATGAAACTTGAACGCCAAAATCAGCTCCTTTTAAGACGATTGGAACCCCGGTTTGTTCCCTGCCAGGAAGAACCTGCACTGCTTCTTCACCTCCGGAAGAAACGGCTGGAGTTTTGAATGCGAACGATAATCGAATGCAACATGCTTGATCCTTTCCACCATTGATGCCGTCTCCAAGTTCACAAAAACACACTCGCTCCTCGCAATGGGTTGTGCGAGATAATAAACTGAGTCGTGCATTCTATAATTCGCAGACGCTGATTGGCGTTCTTGTTCTTGCTGAATGAAGGACCTCCATATTAACTCCATGAAACACCAATCACCTCTGTCCTTTAGCTCGTCGTCTTGATTCGACGATCTTACAAAACCTTGGGTGATCCTGTGCCAGATCAAATTCACTCTTCAGATCTCGTGACCTTTCGAGAGCAGCAAACAGTATGCGAAGCATGGTTTCGAGTATGCCGGCATCTGATCATAGCTTAATCGGAGTGCCGGCAATATGCCATTCTCATTCTGTTCTAGAGCTCATACTTCACTGTCCCTCACATTCACCCATTCCCTCTCATCAGTATTTTTGGCATAATAGGCCTCCCGATGTTCTCGCTGCAAGTGAGAGTCCCCCACATTTTTTGGCAATCGATTTTTCAATCTCAATAATCTGCTTTTGCTCCTTTTCTTCCTCCTTTCGACCCGCCCATTTCAGTAACTACCCCAAACAATTGTCGTCCGAGATCATGGGAGGGAATTGTCCCCATGGCTGCAGCAATATTTTTCGATCATGTTGTGATGACGATTCTACTTCCATGAGCGCCCTCTGTTAACAGACTGCTTAGTTTCACCCATTGCATTCGATCCTCGTTCCACACATCATCTAGAGTTGATTCTACATCTGTTCGATCCATGAATTGCTCCGGTCGTCCCTGGTCACAGCCTTGAGAATCTTCCCAATCATCTTTTCTAGATTGAAAACCTTGTTCGATACACAGACCCCAACCTCGGATTGAATTGAACGGCAAAATTTTCATCGTTGTATATGAGTTGAGCTAGTGTGGTTTTTTCCTAACCCTCTCATTCCCGCAATGGGAATCACAGAAACACTTATCCTCTTCATCATCATTGAAGGACATTATACTTTCCGTTATAGCTTCTTCGTCTCTCTCCCTTCCCATGACTTCAGAAGTCCCAATGGAGGAGTATGTCTCCTCCCTCCTTGTGCTCTCAACTCCCCTATCCACATACCTCTACACAAACTTAAAATCCCTCGTCTCCGCAACAACCTCATCCACCCTCTCCCCAATGTCCCTCGCCTTACGACCCATTCCATGCCGGAACTTAAACGGGTTAACTCGTGAGAAGAAGTGTCTCACCTCTCTCGCCACGCTCCCTTGAACCGCTGATTTCTTGGTGTAGTGCCTCGGTGGCCACTGCGTCCAGCACGTCATTGGCATTGTTGTCGGAGCCTCTCTAGCCATCCATGCACTGCTCGATTCATCAGCTGCTGTTGCTCGGCATTGAGGAGCACGTCCTTGATGGTGGACTTGGGATTCTCGAGCTTTCGCAGCTCCTCGGAGAGGCCTAGAGCTAATCCGATCTGTTGGAGAGCGAGGGAGCCCCAGTTGCACAGGATTTTCTCCACAATGTTGCAGAGTATTCCTTCCGCCATGGATTGTTTGCAATTGGGTCAGAGGATTTGGAGAGGAAATTAGTTTTCTGATTCAAAAGTTCAAGTAAGAACAGGCACATAAGGCCAGGCCGCCGCTGGCTTTCATGTGCTTGTGAGAGTCAACGATCACATTCCCTCTCCATTTCAACATGATTATAAACTGCACAGACGCATTGGACTCTCTTTCACACAAAAGCGTAACATTCTCCTTTCTCAAACCACAAGTGCTACAAAATTTTACGTTCCAAATTTTCTGTTGATTAAATTGAGGTGGTCAAAGTATTAAGTTTAATTTAAGCCTTGACGTAAGGATGAAAGGATGGTTTCCGTTCGATACAATGGATGCAGATAACATAGGATTCAAAATATCATATTTTTAAAATGTTGAGGTTCATTTTAAGCGAATAAAAATAATATATTTAGTATTCAGCCTAAAATAAGGTATACACTTGAGGTTGTAGACTAAATTTTACTTCTCAAAGTTCATTCCTAACGAATATTTACATTCACATAATGAGGTGAGTTTTACCCAACATTGTGAGCGTATGAATTTACGAGGGATGAATTATGTAGGAGGGATGAATGGATTTATTCGTTTTTAAATAAAGTGGTCTCATTTTATCTGCAACTGCCGAGCCTTAATGTATTTATTTAATATTATTATTTTTGTATATTTATTTAATATTTATTTGTTTGTATATTTATTTAATATTATTATTTTTATAAACGATTTGAATCGTCGCTGCAGCGTGCAATGGCGGCAGCGGATTAGAACCCCTTTGAAGATCCCGTGTGAACAGCCTGGCCTTTGTCCTATTTATTTATATTCCTGAACAGAGAGCTTTTATTTAATTTTCTACACCAAATACAATAATTTATAATAAAGAATAGAGATAAAAACTAGAAGTGAAGAAAATAAATGACTAAAATCATTTAAATTTAAAAATTCATACATTTTATAAATTTAGGTGATTCACATCTTATATCTGATGGGTGTTAATCACACCTCACAAAATTCGTTGGCAAATTTGAGTTAAAATATATACTTAAGCCACATAAAAAATAAAAAATAAAAGGCTAATATTTAATTCACTCGATGGGCGCACTCACAACGACACGTACCCGAGATTCCTACGGGTATGAAAGGATCAAAAAAAGGGCTAATCACACGGGGTGGACTGTTGGTGAACAAATGGTATAGGCTAAGATTGGCCATGTCATACCTGAGTAATTCACGTTGCTGCGAGGCCGGATCGAGTTTTTTTGAAAAGAAAATTCAAAAAACATATGAAAAGAGAGTTCATTATTGTTGTTCTTGATCACGCATAGATATCCCCAAACAATAATATTTTATTTTGAAAAGATAACGTAAAGTCACATGCTTGGGCGCATGTCATATATTTAATGCTCAATCCAACAATCTGTTAATCTAATAAAGAATAATTAAAATAGGAGTAATTGTTTAAGCATATGCGGGCTCCCTCTTCCCCATGTGGAGTGCATGGGGAGAGATGGTGGGTTTAATTTAGGTGCAAGTGGACTCCCAATAATGTTGGTGCATCAATACTCTGACGGAGTTAACGTCGCCTATCCACAATGTGGTTAACACGTTAAAAGAGACCAAAGTACTATAGGGGAATAAAATTATGAGTAGCCTATTGGACATGGATCTTCAACCGACTCAGTCTCAGGGTAAGCATCTACCCATAGTCCTTGATAGTATTGCAATTGATATAGTATATTAATAGAATGTTATAAATTCAGACTAAATTAAGTACTTCAATAAAGTTGTAAGTACTAAATATTAAATTATTTGTAGGCTGGAAAAATGAACAATAAATGCATCTATTATTTAAAGAAAGGGTTCAAGTTCTCAACATCATACAAGATATGATTGTTTACGAAAGGGAAGGACCATAAATCCAAGACTAGAGGGAGAGAAGAAGGGAAGAGGAAAACGTAAATCAGAGGAAAAGGAGTTTTTGGCTCAGAAAACCTCTAAGAGAGAATCAAACCCATGTAATTCTATGACTTATGAAGCCATGAGAGTTCACCTTGCCATTGATGGCTATTCTTGGTGATTTGATAGTAAAAAAATGGAGAAGATGTTGGTTTCTTCTCTCTCTCTCTACGCTGATTGCTCTCCTTCGTCATGGAAGAACCCATCCACAAAACCCATTAGAATTTTGTTTATATAGGGAGAAAATGGAGGATGCAGCGCATGAGTTCCTTGATTAGGCATCATCCAGTCCTCTCTTGGAGAAATCTCCACATTTTCTGCACAGCTCGTCTTGCATAAAATATGGTCGTAGTGGTTCACGAAATAGCATTTCTTTTTGGGGTATTTTTAGTGAACAATTTGCGTGCCCTCCTCTAAACTCTTTTCTGCATAAAAGTAGTGACAAACATAGTCAAAGATAAACCTGGTGAGCGTTGAGTGAGCCCTTGCGTAAGTCTAAGGTTTATGGGTCCTCTCAAGCGACCCGTTTCCTCGTCACCAAAAAAAAAAAAGAAAAAAAAGGCCTAACATCATCTCACATCAAATTCTCTTGCTCTCCATTGAAAAGAGACTGGGCTTCATCAATCCTCCCAGGTTTTTTTGACAAGCTCGTGATCATAGCAACCCAATAATTCACACCTCTTTCAAGCACAAACACACACCATTTATTATAATTTTATTCTTTCATGCAACTGCTTAAACAGGAGAAAACGCTACTATAATTCAACCATTCTGCACATACTCATCCATCACTCTTTTCCGCTTTCATAATCTTATTCACCCCACTATAACTTCCAACAATACGGTCCATGTAAGCATGTTCTTGTCAGCATCCATCATCGCCGTGATCCTTGTTGAACCAAATCTCAGTCACACAATCTCCTGCACACTCCATACACATCATTCATTGAATAATTGACATAGTAGTCCCTACTGTCTCAAAATTTTGGCAAGTCCATGAATCGATGAATAAAACGCTTGAGATGCGATAGAAGATCAAGATCACTTACTGGTTTAAAATATTAGAAGCGAACTCTAAAGGAATTGATTGGCATGGGGATGACGGATAAATGAAGCTAAATTTTGGAAATTTATAAGACAATAAGCCTAAAAACCACTCCCCCATCGCCGGAACCCTAGAAAACAGTTTAGAAACAGTCGGAAAATGAGGATCTCACATACTGAAGCATATAATCTAATGCACATGGCAGGAAAACCAGAAAAATAGGAAACCTAAGACCTCCAGAACAGAGTTGGACCTCAGAATTTGAATGATAATCTTCCCAGTACATTTGGTGCCCTTAGACACAGGATTCTCAAACTTAAAGAACCATAAAAATAGGAAGTTCCTGTCCTCACAACCAAATAATCCACTACCTAACAAATAGGACACACTTCAACAACTTATTCCAATCAGGTAAGAAAATCAGAAAATATCCAAACTTGCAAACAGTCAGCTGAAAACTAGGACTGACCAAGTCAATACTAGGAATGATCAACTTGAACAACCTTAACATCAAAGCGACTAATTCGAGTAGAAGACAAGAAGCTGCAGTCGTGAACTGAATTTAAAGCAGCAAACAGGTTGAGCTCGAGAAATATAGGTATACAAACATATAGCAAGAGATACAAGTATACAAATATATAGCAGAAGATTGGAGAAAACACTACTACATGCCCACGATTCGATCAACCAGCAGGAAAAAGGTTGATAAAAGATTATGTTAATCCCTACAAGGTATCACAGTTATGTTAATTACAAGGCACGAATCGTTGAATAATAACAGTGATTCAAATAAAAAAAAATAGAGCAAATTCTAAAGATATAAGCAACATTGGTAGCCGATAATCATCTCCCCCATCACTGAAACCCTAGAAGACAGTTCGAACAATTGGGAAATGATGATCCCACACGCTGAATCATATAATTATAAATACACACAGAAAATATAGCCGATTAAACCAAATTTCCGTATATACACAACAATCACACGATCAGAAACCGAAGTATGAGAATTTTCAAAAAACCAAACGACCAGTTCAAGCAAAACGCGAGAATCCCCAATCCGTGAACTGAATCGAAAGCAGTAAACAGATTGAGCTCGAGAGAAATAAGCACACTAAGAATAGCATGGAATTGGAGAGACTTGACCTAGGATTGGATCAGCCGACATGAAAAGGGCCGATATCGCCGGTGCGGAGTGCGGTGGCGATATCATCGGCGACGGTGAGGCACGACGAGACCCATCCATGTAGAACCATCCACGCCGTACGGATCATCCACAGACTCATGGTCCACGGCATTGCCATCTTCCACTACAGAATCCTTCTTCCGGAGCTCAATCCTCCCCCTTCCTCCTCCCTGCAAACTGCCGGCGATCTCCTCCGCAGATTGATCGATCTTCGTATCATCAAAAAGCTCCGATTGAATCGAGAAGAAAAATTGCTTCCTCACAGAGCTCGCTGCGCGCGAGAGGATCAATGGAGGAATTGCAGATATCGAAAGTTATCGCGACGAAGAAGAGAAATTATATACTTCTGATTTGCCTTTTCTCACATATTTATATACCTATCCTTTTCTTTTATGGACCGGGTTTATTTGGCTTATCGTAATCTAATTTTAAAATATTAAATTTAGAATCTGATCTTAGTAGAAGAGCTGACACAAATACTAGCTGTACTCCCTCCTACTTTTATCTCCTTCCAATCATGAGTAAAAGGAGCCTTATTATGTTAATGGACTCTCACATGTGTGGAGGTGGAACTCCCACGGAAATTGATTTTACATAATACAAAGGTTTCTCGAGGAATTGAATTAACGAAATTTTTATTTTTTTTTAGTATTTTTTCTTATCACCTCATGCATCGAGCAAGAAATGAATGTGAATTGTTAACATTCCTTTTCATCTCGACTTTATCGATAAACAAGAATTTTTTTTTCTTCATTTTTTTGTTATTTAATTTGATCAAAATTAGTAGTCCAATATAGGCCCTATACATCATAATCCAAGTGATGTACAATTTAGATCCAAATTATACTATTTTTTATTTCATAATTCTGACTTTTATTGTAGCTCTTTTTGTATTTTTGTTATTAATTATCTTTATAATAATTCCAAAAAAGGTAGAAAAAATAAAAATAATTATCTTTTAACTGTCCAATATAGCTTCCCAAAATTAAATTGAAAAATATGATTGCTCGGTATCGACGCACTACCCTCTTTGTTATTTTTTTAGGCCAGTATCGGCTTCTTGAGCTCTGTACCTAAAGATATTATTAAAAGTCAACGTTATTAGGATTATCATTTTTTTAGCTTTTTTTTTAAAATATGATGAGATTTAGGTGGCATTTATTTGCACTGGATTAGTGCTAAATGATTCTAAATGCTGAATCGGTCAAAGGTGGGCTCATTCAAAGCGCTTGGTAACGCATCCTGAATAGCTTTGAATGACCTCTAACCGAATCAGCACTCAAATCGGTGCTAAATATTGAATGCAAAATGCTAAATACTGTACATTTTAGAACTTAAAAATCATAAAAAAGACCTTTTGAAATAAAAGTTCAAATTCTTTTGTTTCAAATTGTACACCTACACACAAAGAGAAAGAGAGTTAAAAGAGAAAATTAATGAAAAAATTGGAGATTTTAAAATTTTAGAAATTTAAATTTTGATTTTGAGATTTTGATATTAGAAATGTGAAACTATTAATTAATTGATAAATTTGAATACATGACTTAATAATAAATAAATAAATATAATAATAAGAGTAAAATTGAAAATATAGGTCATTCATGCTTTTATTGAAATATATAATCAAACAGTTTTTTATTACATATTCAGTATCTCTTATTACATCTTTTATCTAACCAATACTAATTTAGCATGTATTCAAAATTAAAAACTAATCAAATTTATTTATCAAAACGTCACTCTAGTCTTCGAAAGTAGCCCGCCATAAATCTCATAAAAAAGAGGGAAAGGAGTCCTGAAATTGATGGAGGAAAGATTACCGGCCTGAGACGTGAGAGCACAAGTGAGGTCATCCCGATGATTGAATCATATCACAAATCTTTGTTTCTCTATAAATTAAATTTATCCTTATTTGCTACTTTATTATTATTAGTTTTATTATTATTATTATTATTATTATTATTATTATTATTATTTGTAGTTAAAGTTGTAGGCAATGACCCGAGTCCCATTTTTAATCCATGGTACATTATTTGAGCCTTCGTGCAGCCAACTCTTAACTTTTTTGATTTCTCGTCATTTGTTTGCTGTAAAACTAAGCAAAGTCTAATTTAAGCAAGCCGGTAGCATTCAGTTTAAGCGGGGAAGAAAATAGTAAGGTTTTACGATCAAGATTTAAACTAAATTTAGTCTAAATTGAGGTGATCATATTCATCTTTATGTTAAGGAAGAGTGATACGGAGGATAAATGACACTTTCAACTCTAAAGTTTTAGTGCTTTTTGAGATTGAACCCTTTTATTTTTTACCTTTAACATTTAATTTCAAAAGTTTTTCTCTATTTTCAATTACACCTTACCATCACCTCCATCCAAATGGATGGATGGAAACTAGTTATATGCCTCTCATGTAATCCTTCTTGCAGGGTAAAGTGGAAATCTACTCCTTAAGTTTTTCTAGTGTAAAATAGCCACATGTCGCTTTTTCATTAGTGAATTTTTCTTTTATCGTTTCTAATGTAAAATAGCGACCTGAATGTCTGCCCCTGACAATAGCAACCCAGATGCTTCGGCGAGATATTTTAGGGCTCAATTTTCTTGCAAGGATGCCGAGGCTTTGATGGCTGGTGGGGGAGGGTTCCGGTGCAAAGAAAGTAGTGGTGGGGGTGCTCCGGTGAGGACTGGTGAAGGCCGACAAAGGTCTTGAGAACTATCAATGCCATTGTTCGTATTAACAAGTCTCTCGGCAGCAGGAATGTGCCGGAAATCCATCAAAGATGGGTATTCGAGGAGGATCTAAATGCAAACGGTGTTGTCAAATTCGCAGGAGATGTTGGCGGGGCCAAGGGAGAGGTTGAGGAAGGCGAGGACGATGATACTCTGATGGTGAGGGAGAATATGGTGGTGGCGGGAAAAGGAGGCGATCGAGGTGAGGGAGAAGTTGTGGAGATCGGAGGGGCAAAAGCTAAAAGAAAAAGCTAATCAAATAGTGATATGGAGCCATTTTAGATTAGAAAGGGGTAAATTACAAGTTGAATAAATTAATTAGTGATTTTTCTACTTGTCTTTTAAAAAAGTCATGTAAGGGAGACAACTCTTTTCTATCTACCCATTTGAATATATATGACGTCAAGGTTTGATTGTACATGGAGGAAAACATCGAAGATCATTATCAAAGGAAAAAAAAAAAAAAGGGGATCCAACTTCAAAAAGCGGTAAAATTTCAAGATTTAAAGTTTCATTTGTTTAATAGCAATACTACATATAAATCCTTCACACAACCTTGACATCAAAAGGATGACGTAACAGAATACATGTAGTTCTTTTTTAATAGTATTTTGGTCAAATAATAATATAGAACTACATATATCTATCATGTGGACACTTTTAATATAAAACTTATATGAAAGATGTACATATAATATTACTCTTTGTCTAGTTATGTGGATCCCTCCCAGAAATGTTTGGATCTCAACCCTCTATTAAAATGAACGGCTGTGTTTTAGACACCTGATTATCAAATTTAAATTAAAAGAAAGAAAAAAGTTAAAAACCCCGCTTCCCCTTCTCCCCTGCAAACCCTGGAAATCAACTCAAATTTTTATTTTCTCCTATCTCTCTCTCTCTCTCTCTCGCTAGATGGTGGTTTTATTGACCGTTGCGATTTGAATGTTGATTGTTTACGGTCTTTTGTTTCGCTCCTTGCATCGGCCCGACACAAACCCTAATCCTCGATTCGGCAATGGCTTCCTCTACTCTACACCAATCCTTAACTTTCCGTATGCGTACTGATTTGCGTGAGCGTGTAAGTGTCCTTTAGCATCTTCTTATCGTTTGACCCGATCTTAATTTTCACGAGACGGTAGGAATTAGGGAGATGAACATTTTCTGAGGATTAGGGTTCCCTCATTCGACTCCTGTAGAGCATAAATGTTACCATTGTTTCGGAAAATCAGAATGACACGTAAAATTCTAATCTTTTCCTCTATGTTTTTTAGTTCAATTTAATTTAATCTCTCTTTTTCTCTCCTGCTTTTTTTTGGTGATCAAATGGGCAAATGGATTGTTGGGATTTGATTTCTTTTACTATTATTGGTATAACAATGATTTAGTTGATAAGAAAATATGTGAAATTTAGGAAGTGACGGCACTAGAGTGATCATGTATAGCTAATGTTCCATACTCTTAAGCAAATCCTACTAAAAATATTAATTTAAATTTATCTGAGGGTAGATTTTACTTTTGATTTGAAGGCTGTTGTTTAACGGTTCCCAAATCTATCCCTCAATTTTGGTCTTTTTTTGGTGGAAATCAGGAAAACAAAGGGAATAACAATGCTTTAAGATCCATATTTTGTTTTAGAAATAGGAGAAACTAAACGTCATGGTTCATCTGAATAGTTGGTTAAGCTGAAATTTCATTTATTGGGTATTCAAAATAACACAAAAGGCATTCCATCTTGTTTCTTACATTCCATGTTCTTCTTATGCCTTGGCAATTGAGCGGTAATTTTAAGCAAGGTTTGATATTTGTTGGTATTGGATTTCAGGACTTTGTTTGGGGAAATTCTCTGGTTAATTTCAGTTATCCCAAGGCTGGGACTGTGAAGGGAAGTCGATTCTTATTTATGAAGACTTTTGAGTTGCACTGTTCAAAAGAAAGAGAAGTGGACGTGGGCACATCCACTTTAGTTGATGGTGCCGTGGACTCCTTTGATGGTCAGTGTGTCAAACTCATGATTCCCAGTGTCATTTTACTATGGGTAACACTATTACTCTATTTTGAGCTGTAGGAATAGAGGTGAAGGAGCCAAATCTTTCGACAACATTGATGAATTTTGAAAATGAGTTTGATCCATATGGTGCGATCAGCACACCTCTTTATCAGACAGCTACTTTTAAGCAGGTAAGATTAGCACTTGCACAATTGTAAGTAAATAAAATACTATTTAAAGTTGACAGATTTGTGTACACTTATTGATATTGTCATATTTGACCACCAAATAAAACAGAAATGTGTTCACAAGTAAATATAAAAAGAAAAGCCATAAAGTATAACTTCCGAGTATAGGCCACCACATTAGCTGTACTGCTTTATTAATGCTGAATTTTCACTTAAAAGTAGTCTTCATTCTCCTTGTAGCCTTCTGCAACAGAAAATGGTCCCTACGATTACACCAGAAGTGGAAATCCTACACGGGATGTGTTGGAAAGGTTTGCTTTTGCTTTCTGTGTACCCAATACATCTAATGAGCTACCATTGATGTTCAAATTCAAGTACTATATGTCCTTGCTACATTGTTTTCTGCCTGTAACCTATATTTGTTGTTAATTCTCAGCCTTTTGGCGAAGCTCGATAAAGCTGATAGAGCCTTCTGCTATACTAGTGGGATGGCTGCTTTGACTGCTGTCACTCATCTTGTTGGAACTGGTGCTTGTTGCTTCTCTTGCCCTTCCTATTTCATGTGACACAATAATCGGTGCATGCATGTGTGTGTTTGCATGTGCATATGCATATATCAGGGATTTTTCTATATCTAAACCTTTAATTTGTAGGATTGTAAACAAAGTCATTCAGAACATCAGGGAATTTTATAGTAAATTGGGCTAAGCAATTGGTTTTTTATATGGTCTTCATGTTATATCGTGCTGCTGTATTGCTGGTAAAACAATCAATCATACATATTAGAATGAGACCTATTTTTTTCTTCGCCAATTTTAGTTTTGACTGATAAATTAAAGGCTTTGCTGTAGGTGAGGAAATTGTTGCTGGAGATGATTTGTATGGTGGTTCTGATCGGTTGCTTTCACAAGTCGTTCCAAAGACGGGAGTTGTTGTTAGGTCTTTATAGTTTCCTTTTCTTTTCTTTATGATTTAGGTGTCAAGTTTTTTACCCCATTTAAATATGCATCTAATGTGCAGACGAGTGAATACTGGTGATCTAGATGAGGTTGCATCTGCAATTGGCCCTTGGACAAAGCTTGTGTGGGTGGAGAGTCCAACCAACCCGCGACAGCAGATTACTGATATTCGTGTAGGGCTTGTTGACTTTAATTTTTCTTAACAACTTTAGGGATTGGATTAGCCGGCGAAGAGTATTATACTATTATTGTGACGATTGGGAAAAATTAAGAGCTTGATGTCAGTGCTAGTGCAGCGAAGCATGTTTTCTGTATTGCTGCTGTAGATATACTTATTCTGTGAAGTAGCATGCCTTAAAATCAAGGCAGTAGTGTACTATTGTGGTGATTGGCAAAGATTTGGAGTTTCATAGTTAATATATCATTGCTAATGCAGGAGAAGCTCGTTTGCAGTAGTACTGCTGTTATTAAACTATATTTATTTTGTTGAGGAATTTGCCTTGATGCCACAGCAGAACAAAGAGAACCAGACCCCCACTGGCTATATGTTTTTTCTTTTGTATACGTATAAATACGCACATATCCAACCTGAGAACGATAAGGGATCCTATAAACACCCCCCAGCTATTTAGTATAGAACATAATAACATTAAAAGCCCCACCTACACATCACCTAGAGGAGAAGAGACCATAAATCGTATAAACCTCCTTCCAAAAGTAAGAATGAAGGCTAGGGATGGACGGACCATCAACAGACGTGATCCCCCAGTGAACCCACCCAGACCTTGCCCAACACTATCATACATTTTGGTATCATCAGACTGGGCTACTGGTGGTCTTAGTACTGTGGCTTGGCTTGCAGCATTACACTGATGCTGGGCATTTATTGTCCAGTCAATTACTGGTGAACCAAAACTTGGTTATGATACACTTAAGCCTTTACCAAAATACTGCTTTGCATTCTCTTTTGTACTTGAGCAGTCTGCTTGTCGTTGTTGTTGGCAATAAAGCATTGAATCAATTTATAGTTTTGCCAACAAAGAATAATATAAAGAACTTTGCGTTACTACCTTTTGGACTTGTAAGAATATTTTTAATTCTCTGTTGATATGGAAGACTACTTCTTCTTAATGCTATGGCTTTCCTTAATCCTCAGAGAATTGCAGAGATGGCTCATGCTCATGGTGCTCTTGTTTTAGTGGATAATAGTATAATGTCCCCTGTTTTATCCCAACCTTTGGAACTTGGAGCAGGTACACCTACAATAGTTTTTCAAGGTGTGCTGCTCTTTTCTTCAACTGTTTCTGATCTTCAGTAACCCATCTCCTTTTCAGACATTGTGATGCACTCAGCCACTAAGTTTATATCTGGACATAGTGATGTCATGGCAGGGGTGCTTGCTGTAAAAGGGGAAAGGTCACACCTCTTACTCTGTATATCATCCTAAACTTATATTGATCACATTTTTGTTTTTATTTCATTTATTTTAATGGTGAGTACAGTTTTGTTTTGAAGTCAATGGGTGAAACTTCCATTTGTTCTCTTGAGCTAAGTGGAAATTTGCTACTAGTTATCCATAAATTACAAGTGGTTCATTTTATATGTTGATCGTTATGCATATTCAACTAGATTTGAAGGAGCCGAGATACACAGTAAACAATGCAAGTAGACTCCATTTGACATGTTGAAGATACTGTGTTTTGGCTGATACCATTGTTTCTTTTTGCTGATAGCTATGTGGTTGGTGTTGTTCTAGCGTAGTAAACAATTCAAGTAGACTCCCTTTGACATGTTGAAGATTCTGTTGTTTCTTTTGCTGACAGCTATGTGGTTGGTGTAGTCCTAGCATTTGGTTATCTCACCAGTACTCCTTAAGATATCAGTTCTTCAAATGAAAAATAAATAAATAATCAAATATGGAAAGGGGGGGAAAAAAGAAGCATTTGTTTGCAAGATTTTCTTATTCCCCCAGTGTGTTTTGTGACTTGAGCAAATTTTTAACTTGGTGGCCTAAGCAAATTGCCTTCTTGTCATTCATTTTAGATCATTGTGCTTTGTTGTTCTACATGAAAATTTGCTATAATTTACCAATTTTTTGCTTTTCAACTTTACTTGTTAATTGAGCAATTATGTCAGGTTGTGCTTGTCTCTGAATATGCCAGGTTGGCAAAAGACTTGTATTTTCTACAAAATGCAGAGGGCTCTGGTTTAGCACCGTTTGATTGTTGGATATGTTTACGTGGAATTAAGACCATGGCCTTACGAGTTGAGAAGCAACAGGTGCTGTTTCTGTTCTGCTGTGCATCTGTTTCGTTTTGTGCTGCTTTGTTATGTGCATGGTTAGTGAATAATTATAAATAACATAAATTGTTATTGTAATAAATTCGGAGCATTCTAAAAATTGGTAGGCAGGGTTTTATCAGTCATCACAAGGAATGGAATAATTGCTGGAGGTAATAGAGACCGAAAGCTAAATCTAGGGAATCTATTTTCTATATACTTGCTGAGATGCAGGAACTCTCTTATTATAGAATTGTTGCATCAAATACAAATGTATTACAGCAACTAATTTAAGGATGGGGGAAAAACATGGTCATGAAATGTTCATGTTGACTTGAAATGGTGAAGCAGGAGAAACTTCAAAATATGTTCCCTGGAGAAACAAACAGAAATAAGTTTGCCTTGATGTTTTATTTGGAATTATTTGGAAAGTTGGGATCAGTGCTTGGAGCATTTGGTTTTAGGATTCTGAATCTGGTTACATCTGACCAACAGTATATTGATGACTGCGGCTTATGGAATAGGCAGTTGGAAGGGTAAAAGAAGCATGTGTTTTTGTAGTATTATGTGATTGTCAAAAATATTTATGAAGTATTTTACGTGATGTTTATTAGGTCAGCTACACTATATTTTCAGACCAAAAAAAAAAAAAAAAGAACTTAGTCTTATGGATATTAAAAAGAACAATTGATAACACAAGAAATTTAAATAAAACTAAAAAAACAAACACAAAATTTGTTGAAATGTGCATTAAATCATTTCATGTTAAGTATTAATAAAAAAAAAATGTGTGAAAAAGAACTCTGGTGTAAACCAATAGGTTATACTGCTGATGTATCAGCAATGAAACCTTAAAATTTTCGCAGGAAAATGCGCAGAAGATTGCTGAATTTCTCTCTACCCATCCACGAGTGAAAAATGTTAACTATGCTGGACTCTCAACTCATCCTGGACACTCTTTGCATTATTCCCAGGTATTGACATAACAAGATCTTTAATATTAGCATTGCAATGCCGGATTTTCAGAAAAATAAGAAAAAATTACACACATTGGAACATTGCCTGTTGCAGGCAAATGGTGCTGGCTCTGTGCTGAGTTTTCTGACAGGATCAGTTGCACTATCTAAGCATGTTACTGAGACTACCAAATACTTCAGCATAACCGTCAGTTTTGGTAATTCCATTTCATCATCAATTCTTGCAGGACTTGAGAATTTCTCATGGTTGTCGCGGTGGAAATTTCATATGCCTAATTAATGAGTGATGTTTTTGATGACTGTTAGATGGGATTTTATTCTATGTGATATTTCCATGTTATCTTAGATGGTGGAGCCTGCGGACATTGTTGAATATTCTTTGTCAACTTTTTAAACTCATAAGATATGTTCAGCAACTTCAATTTTCACGAGCCAGTTCATCTTTTACAGCGTGTTTGGTTCATATAATAGAGCAGAGAAGGATTAGCTATTCCCACGGGTTATGAGTGGAAGGAATGAGTCCTCCTGATGAGTTGGACTAGGGGTGACTAAGAATAGCTAATCCAAATTCTAAATGAACCGAATGAGGTTGTAGCTATTCCCTAATGGGATGGTTAATACCATGAACCAAACAAGGCTTTGATACCAAGCATGAGCAAGTTCTGAAGTTGTGGGACCTGCTTTATCTTTTAGTTTGGGACCCAGACAGCATATCTGACTCCCCCCATTGAATTAACCGAGTGTTCTTGTTTGGCAGGGAGCGTGAAGTCGCTAATCAGCATGCCTTGCTTCATGTCGCATGCAAGTATTCCAGCTTCCGTGCGCAAGGCCAGAGGCCTCACTGAAGACCTTGTTCGAATCTCCGTTGGAATCGAGGATGTGAATGATCTGATAGCTGATTTAGACATTGCTCTTAGATCCGGGCCTCTTTAAGTACTCGAGGATAATCAATCATACGCATTCAAAGAGGATGACTGGCCTTGCATTTGCTTTCAAGGGTGACTGCAGAAATTGCATGCCATTGGTTTTTTTGTGTGCGCTCAAGCTTCTTTGGAAGCATAATTTAGCAGTGCTGGAGATTTTGTCCCCCAAAAGTAACAAAATATTTAAGGAAAGGGTGTGGAGTGAACCTATGGTACTGTGTTGGATAGGATAGAGCACCTCTCACTTGTTCTTTCTTATCCTGATCAGCATTTTTTTTAAGAGCCCAGAATTGGCTGTGTTTAGTATGTGAGAAGAACACGAACCTTATTTTGAATTGTTTGAGAAACTAGAAGCTGGTGACAAAATAAGGGATAAATACACAAATTACCCTGAGTTTTGGCAAAATCCCAATGTTAACTTTGGGGTTTTAATTGTTGCATTTTTGCCCTAGAAATTGTTGATAAATTTTCATTGAGTTTTATAACTCGTGTTCTTTTTCTTCTCTCTATTCTCCCTCCTCTTGCCAATCGTCACCATTTTTTCCTTCGGTTGGTTAGAGAAGTAAGCGAACAAAAAATCGTAAAAATGAATGGGTAATCACCAGCAAGGCGAGCATTGAGAATAAATTTAAAATTTGATGAGGCAAAATGAAGCAATTAAAACTGAGGGGCATCGAGACGTTACTCTAAAGCTTCAAGGTAGATTACTGTAATTTTAATTGTCTTAAAATGATCACCGTACTTTAATTTATCTCAATTTTTATACTAAATTTTCTTAAACTCACAATTCTATCATTGTTGTTAAATCTCTTAGAGATGGAGCCAACTCCCTTCCATTCTCTTCTGCTATTTCTCTATATATTTCACTTTCCTGTCAATTCCAAGGCATCCAAGACAATTTGAACCGTATTGATGGATATGGCATACAAAAAATACATAAACTCATTAATTTTCATGTGATCTAAAAATATTGAATATATTCATCATAATTGTTGAAAATTAAGAAAATCAAAGATAAACTATACTGAATTTCAATGTTTATGATTGATACATTATGCATTTATAAAACTCATGAAAATTAATAATTTTACTACTTTGATATCTACAGTTAAAATTATTTAAAAATACCTATAAAATGACTAGGAGATTAAAATGGAGAGAAGAATTGATAAATGATGAAGAGAAGTGGACTTACCCTTAAAAAGATTTGATAACAATGATAAAATTTTGACATTATAAAAGTTTTAATTTGAAACAATTCCCAAAATCTAGTGACCTCTAATGAAATTTACCCCCAAAAATAATGCATCCTTACCGAGAGAGAAACAAACATGACCATCCATCCAAAATTATAAACCCTCCCTAATTTTTATACCTTTTTAAAAAAATTTCTTTATTTGAAACGCAGCTAATTCACCAATTATGAGGTTATATTGGAAAATTTGCTCTCTAGAACAGAAAGGCATCACATAATATATTAACATGCAGCTTTCACTTAATGCACAGCTCAATGCAAAAATATTAGGAGCAAAATTTAAATATAACCGATCCAGATCGATAAACAAAACAACCCTGCATGCTGGTCACCCTTGAGTCTGTACACTATCATACAAAAGTTCGATATAAACATGTTTCTCAGACAGGCCTCCGCACGACATCATAAACCAAATTAGACTGTCTATGATCCACAAAATGTTTGTATATACACAAAATTCCTAATTCTATGGCTCGCAGTTGGACCTGCAGCGACGATAATGAGAACGGTTAAAAATGGATAATTACAAGCTTCAAACTGACAGCATAGGAAGACCATAGGCGTGTTCGAGAATGAGGAGGAGGGTTCTTGCTGCATCATGCTTCATCTACCTAGATACGGTCAGATTTGGGTATTCTCTTTGTAGCGAAAATTGCATTCGATTCCTCCTTTTGATATATGCCATGTGTCCCAAATGCAATCGCAACCTTTCATTTTACCTTTTCTTTCAAACTAGAAAAAGACTTACCATATAATCACAAAAGACGGAATAGTTGAGATTGCATTTTGGAACACATGGCATACATCCATTTCCCACCAAGAATGGAGGATTCAAATCTGATACAGCCATTGATTATCAAGTGCAGGAGTGAAGATTTATAAATAGAATGCAGCAGAGAAATGCATCACAAAATAGATAATTGTAGAAAAGAGGCTTAACATTGGATTATCCACTCAATCACTGCTGAAGTCATCATAATTAAAGCCTTCTGATATAGCGTGCAGCCTTTTATCGTCCGCTGACAGAAAAAGAAAAGACACATCAGTTCAGTGGTCACCCTCTAAAGTGACTAACCTGACGAAGATACTCACCTTGATCTAGGAAGGGCGATCTCTCGTACTCCAATATATCTGCAACAAATCAAAATTAAAGGATCCAAAGGTAAATACATAGTATGATTTCAATTAATAGCCTTAGATTGGTTTATTGGTAGTTTGAAAGCATACAGACCTAGAGTTGGCCCAGAGAGACCAAATCCGCAAAAAACTGATGTGGCAGCAAATGAATGGAAAACATTAAAGCCCCCCATTGACGTGCTGCCATGTAAAGTTTTTGGGCTTTGGTTAGGATTGAGTCCAGTGGGCTCAATTCTTCTATTGTCTTTACAAGATCTTGAGAGATGGAAACTAACCAGAACTCTGAGAGTAGTCAGCCGTCAAATCAGAGAGACTGAAATTCCGAGGAATTTGTCCTAGAAACCCAAACGAAGAAGCGTCCGCATCCATGAGTGGTTCGTTGAGAGGATATCCATCTGCATTTGTCTGACGCGTTTCCAAGACGTTGCTATCAGGCCCGAACATGAACTGAGAACTGCCTGTATAGCCAGCTTCCGTTTTGATCGTGGCCCCATTTAATCCTTGTACTGATCCCATATTTGAGCTCTCCATTGATAGCATGTCTGGCACAGCATTTACCCTTCCGGATTGTGCAGACACACCAAAACTGCCATTAGTGAATGCATTCGATATGGTACAACTGATTGAGTGATGCATTTTCTCTTCCTTCAAGGTGGGCCCTGAAGTATAGAATGCTGAGTTCTGATGGACTGTTAAAGAGAAAAAGAAAGGGATGGAGGAACAGATATTTGATTAGTCACAGGGAATAAAGTAAGGATTCATAATTGACAACCTGCTGCATTTCATAAAGTATTGAGTTCCGGAGTACAGTGCATTGGTGTGTCGATCGATAACTGGAAAGCTACAGATTAGAACAACTTGGTTCAACGAGTAAGAGGGGAAAAAAGATAACACACTAAGTCTGGTTTTGAGAAACTAAAATACCCAGGAACAGTCACTTTAGGAGCATTTCTATGCAGTTCCGAAATAAAACACTTTCGAGGAAACTTGCCTATCAGAGTTTTATCTCCTAATGTTCTAAAAACATAATAGCAAAAACTAGGCAAATTGGCACCAAACATGTTTAATGCAATTATGATTTGTACGAATGAACCCCCAAATCCTCCAAGCATGCCCATCAACATATTGGTCAAGCACCAGAAAGAAGTAGAGAAGCCGAACCTCAAATCCAGGTAGTTCCTAGGCTAGATGTGTTTAATTACCAATCAAAGAAGTGGTCCAGAAAGAGAAGTAGCAGCCATACTTGGTGGAATGTGAGATCCGTTGGAACCAGACATGGAAGAGACGCCAGTTTGGCACATCTGACTCATCAGCTCCACCTGTTTTTCAAGCAACTTGTTGAAAACAATTATTTGCTCCTTTACTATCAGTCTTAGATGGTATGCCTTGAAAAATTCTTGATTTTCTTCTTCAAGCTTTTGCCAAACTAGAAAGCAAACAGAATTGTTAAAATTATAGAGAACATTAATGCATACCAGTACAAGACTAAAAATAACTTATTAACATGAATTCAATTTAAATTATGTTCAATCCTGTTATTCAATTATGCTACCAACATTAGCACAACCTGGACTGCTTTAAAATTTTTGGCTCATAATCAATGAAGAATCACCCATGCACACAAATGGGCCTTTTAACCGTACATGTGAAAGTAATCGGGCTGATGACCTTAATATATAGTGCACATTATATCAACACAGTTTTACACTAAACCAACAACGTTTGAGCAATTTTAGCATGCCTATCCATAACATTTGCAAGAAGATCATTAAAAACATATCATTTATTATATTATAATATGAAGTCAAAGAACATATAGCAAAAGGAAGGTTCAAAAACGTGGTTCGATCACCCAGCTCAAATTCTCGATATAAAATACCTAAGAGATTAAAAAAGAAAAAAGAAAAAAGAGTGGTGCCCAATGGACAAGGATTCTTCACACTTTGCACGACTCCCAACAAAATTCAAGGCTAATTATAATCGTTATGAGCTATTATTATATTTCTTTTTTTGGATAACCAAAGAAATATATTAGAAAGAGGATACGATGCAAAGGGGGAGAATAAGACATCCTCCAAAAAGAGGCAAAAAAAAATATATGGAGAAGAAACAAAAAGTTATAAGCTATTATTATTACATAAACCTTTTAATAAAACAAATTTTCCTTCGCATGGGACAGCATTGTAGCCTATTCGATCTCTCCAGACCACCTAAACTCAAAACTGCTTTTCTGTAGATTTGAGTATGTCACCAGGGACACCAACAAGGAACATGCAATGGCTTCTTCAAAATTGCTGCCTAAGTAATCCAATTAATTAGATTATGTTGTAACTTCTAATTTGACTTTCAAGATTAGCATGTGGAATGGACTTGTCAGGGCTTAAGTGAGCCAAAAAATGACATAATTTTGATGCTGTGGATAAGCTGTCTAGAATTTATATCCAAGGACACTCCACCTATATATCTTTATGCACGTGTACAAAAATTACAGGATAAGTGCACCACATATACACGAGAATATAGCATATTTGAAAATGAATTCAAGTTATATTACCACCTTCAGTACAGACAGGATCTATCTGCTGGTGAAACGTGTGACTATTTATCTTCAATTGTGGGTGGAACTAGTGAATAGTTAAGCCTACTGAAATTAGTCATCTATATTGCAGAATACCATAGCAGAAAAAGATATTTTAGAGAAAGTTTATCGAGTTATAATACCAAGTTCAGTAAAACCAGGCTCTATTTTTGCTTGATCTAATAGAGTCGCCACAACTTCTTTTTGGTTCATGTAAAGTTGAAGACATCTTTCTATTAGATTTTGCACCTGAAACTCAAAATAAGTAAATAAATAAAGATTGGTTCTGAAAGCGAGGAATACATTTACAAATTAAAACTGCTTGCTTGACAGAAAATTTCTAATTTAATGTTGCTTGAATTATCTTAAATACACGAGTAGGAGGTATAATACAAAACTGACATCTACCATATAACAGTAGTCTCACACACATCAATCAGATCAAACCGATTAGTAATCAAAAACATCACCACAAAGGGCTATCAACCGCAAATCCTAACCAAGTTGTGTGTAAAATACTGGGTCTGATATTATGAAAGTTCATCCTATTTTGAGGTTTATTTATTTTAGAATTAAATTATTAAGGCTTCCTTTTATAATTTAGAGTGTGGATATATAAAAATGTCGTTGGCTCGATTTCGGGCTCATTTTAACTCCTTAAATGAGCTGGCTCAAACTCGACTTGATAGCTCTTGAGCTTTTAACAAGCCAAGCTTGAGCAGCCTGATAGAAGCTCGAGGTGAGCTCAAGCTTGGCTCGAACTCAATTAAAATTTTGGCAAGGAGCTTGAGCAGCTTGAAGCTCAGCTTAGCTCAGCTCATTTGCAGCCCTAATTCCATCCCATAAGAAAAGAAAACGGGAAAGCAATTCACCAAGCAACAAAGAGACTTCGACCTCCTAGTTTCACCATACAAAACATGGTAGTCCAATCTATGAACAAGGAGGTCTGAACATTCAGCTCATTAAGATGCACCATCAGGCCATAACCCAGGAAATTTTCCCCTGCAATGATCCCTACCAGTGATAGACCAAGGGGAATCCTCGCCCGAATAATTGACAAATCATAGGAAAAAAAATATTTGCAAGGCAGCTATCTCTTTGATCTTTTTTTTTATTACTCTCAAGAGTTGAAAGGTTTCAAAGCAGAATCATTTTAGTTGACAGGTACATAGTGGATGAAGACGCACAGGCAGATTTGTCAGCAGATATTGACAATTACACTATGTGACAGCTCCTCTATATCTCTAACTCATATAATTTTTTTTGACTCATGACAGTTATTAATGAAAACACTTTTCGAAGCTGTATAAAACTGTTTTGAAACAACAAGGTTGTAAGAAAGCTTCTATTAGATGGGTCAATTAATGGTACTTTGAAACCCAAGATTTGAAAGTGTAGGCCATGGTGCTTAAAGTGGCTCATTAGCTATAGAAATATATTCTCAGCTAGTAAACCAAGTAGTATTAGTGAAATGCTCGAGAATTCTTAATAACATTAGCTTCTAGCCTGCATTTCTTTACGTAACTGATATCTTAACTGCAGATGTCATTCATTTCTTGTTACTGCTTTGCCCTTCATGTTATAGTTGGTCAGGTCAGAGAACTAAGATATCCCAGGGAAGATGTGTCTACCATGTTATTCGACTTATAGCATATATTACCGAAATAAAAATATTTAAGTGTTATAAGTAGGCCAAGCATACCATGAGTTATCGAATTCAGACAACCTATCCCATCAACAATACGCAAGATCAAGAGCTTACCAATTGTATATCTTGCCGTGAGACCCTCCTAACTTCGCTGCCAGACATTTTTAACGCTCCAAACTCAGGCAACACACCAGATGAGAAGACCATGAAACATTCTATTGTAGAATGGAAAATGAAATGATGAATTTAAGAAAGATACTTCACATACGGATAACTATTACAGCTCTAAGAAATGGATGTTGACGAGACTATATATATCCCTGAAACAATTACACCATATGTGTACACTCGAAATTAAAATAAAAAGGAGCTCAAATTCGTGTAAATTCGCAACAGCTTGATTAGGGCAAAAATCACAGAAGTTCGTTTCCCATATCAGCAATATACTCATCAACTCTTTCCAAAGATCACACAGTGAAAATCAAATGATCACCTTACAGTACAAAAAATGGAACCCTAGAAACCCATTCGGAAAGCAGCAGATCAATATGAACTTCGATTGATTTCAATATAAAAACAAATACAGAAACGGGTATATGTGTTACCTTCGATGCTGATAAAAATCAGAACTGAAGATGGGAACTGATCGACCTCAGGATTATAAAGGGATTCGGGCTAGGGTCCTTCAGATTTGGAGGGAGGAGACAGAGAGAGAGAGCGCATGTGTAGAACGGGATTCCCTCCAGTTTGTTTCTGCAGTCCTGATGCAGTTTTTCATTTTTTTTTTATTTTTGATAAATTTTTAAATAATTTGAATAGTATGAAAATAATATAGAAAAATATAAATACATGAATATCTTAATCTATAAAATTTATTTACGAAGATTGATGTATGAATATATTTTTCAATGCTTAGGATGAATAAATTTTATATTTTCATATTTCATAAAAATTGACATATTTATATTTTTTAATATAATTTCAACGAGTATGGTTCAAATTATTTAAAGATTTATCAAAAATAAAAAATTTAAAAAACTGCACAGAAGACTATATAAAGCGGCGTGAGAGCATCCAAAATCCGAGCATTTGCTCTTTCTTTCCCACGTCAATTTCTAGTTCATATTCTCTCTCCTTTCCTCTTTATTAATCGCCATCAAATTTTAATAATATTTTAAAATTATGATTAAACGAGACATAGATAAAGGTTAATAAAAAAAACTATTTATAACCATTTCATGCGATCGATAATCAAATAAAGTAAAATCCAAAACAATCCAAGTTCATACGTTGCCACCTCAGATTCTTATGGAATTTTGTTAAGATTTAGCAATTTGCTTTTGGAAAAAGAACTTTATGCAATTACAACACTAATAAAAATTAATTCTGACAATAAAAATAGTTACAAACGCCAATGTTCCTGTTGTTATCTGCCAATCGATGTCTACGCACTGTTTATTTGCCCCGAATCAACCCAAAAATGCTGAAATAGCTATGAGTAATGGTCCAATAATCAATGTGAAATAGCCATTATCATAAATCAAGCATCACATAATTATAAAACTAAAAAATGCCACATTACACAATTTTTGTTTCCCTTCAAGATGAATGCCCATGTCGTAACAGCATTACCAGGAAGGTAGGTAATGGGCTTACCCCCTACAGCGCATCGATGCTCCAGAAAAGCCCTAATCGAAATGCTAAACATACACTGCTCAAAACTGAAAGAAGATCGATGCATAACAGGAAAGAGGGACAACAAATGATTTGGCTGCTGCTGTTTTCAAGCACATTCGAAGAAAAGATTGGGCTAAAAGATCTTCCACTTCTGCTGCAACGCCCCGCAGACCGTAAATAGGCACCACGCAGCGCTCAATGGATAATCAGAGACTGCAAAGAAAGATGATGAAGAGCCAACCACGATTGTTACAATTCGATTTCATCCAATAGCAGTAGCTAATACTATTAAAAATATCAAATAGCTAATTGTAGGGATTGCATTAATGATGTAAACTAATGATTTGAAAAAGAAAAAAAAAAAACTTAAAATATTTGATTGACTGTTTACTGGGATTAGTGTCGCCATTCTTCCACTGCCAAGGGGATAAAATTATGCAACGCGTACAAGTATGAATTGTTCAATAGTTGGCCTCCATCAGGAAATGTTCCCATTATGAATGTTCGTCACTAACAAAGACTAAATTATTTTGCGATTTCTTTCCTGATATGACAATTCTCAGCTAAACATAGTTATCAAGCCGCCTGGGCATTCCTTGGGCATCCAGACTCCTTGCCCTTCTCGCCCCATGATTGCCTAGGCAACAAGACAACCCTAAATATCAAAGCACCCCAAGGGCGCCTTGTCACCTAGGCAACGCTCGGACAACTATGCAACTAAGACTCTGCTATTGCTTTGCAAAAGTTTCTACAAACCAAAATCATGTGCCGCATATTGCATGCATTCACCAGATGGTTAAATTGGCCTTGAAATGGCCATAGACGACCCATCTGTACAGACCTCTCTCTCTCTCTCTCTCTCACTCTTCACGGGTTTAATTCATGGACTCTGGACTCCATTAGCTGGAAAACACAGAAGCTCCGAACCAAGTATATTTTCCAGGCACCATGCGCCTTACATTTTCTGATCTAGGTATCAAACTGGCTTCAACGCTTAAAAGTAATGGTCATTCATAGTGTCAGAAATTTATAGCTCAAAGGTTGCAAATTTATCATTCGATGTGCTTACGCACAGTCAGAAGCTTGAAGCTTCTCTTACGAACAAATAAAACAAACAATACCCAGGAATCCAACTTTCCTCTTAACCTTCGTGTATCAACTTTTTATTTATTTAGGCTACCGTTATATAAAAGTATCAATTGAAACTGATTCAAGTACAGGTCGTTCAACAATCTTTTCAATTGCAGGCAAAAGCATTCCAAATGAGTATAGAAACAAGCGGCTAATCAAATAGGCACTTAGAAACTCGCCATAAGGAATATGTTGCAAGTTACAACTAGCAGCCCGGGGGAGAAAAAAGGGGGGGGTGCCTTTTGAAAATCAACACAGATCTAACTACATTCATGCATAAACAATGACATGCATATCTACATATATATATATGGTAGTGATAAAGAGAGGAGGAGAGAAAGAGAGGATTTTGTTTTGGGCCCACATGAGATATAAATTGGAGACTCTAACCAGATTGAAAGAACATGAAAAATACGAGGAACTGCCGATTTTCATACAATAAGTGCTGCTGTACACCTATCATCTAAAGGAAGAAAATATAGACAACAAAGAAGTAACAATAAATGTTGTAAACTTTGACCATCTAGATAGAGCCTCATCCGTAATCAAGTGAGGCTCAAATTTTAGTGGCTCGTAGGGTATGGTTAAAAGATTTAATCCAACCCAATGGCCAAAACCGCATTTAGTGGTTTTATGTGAGCCCGCAACAAAATCCTCTCTTTACCTCTCCTCTTTTTATCATAAACCTACATATATGCACTCCAAAAGGGAAAATAGCATATTTCTATTGCTATTCTATTTAATTCTGATTAACTTACTTGATACGTAATCATCTGTATAATCCTTGTCAATTTTCCCATGTGACATTGCACCAACCTAAGAACAAGTAGAGCCTTAAATTACCAACAGCCAAAGCATAAAGTAAAAAAGCGCAGACATTCTTTTAAGCATACCACAAAAACAAGATTTTCATCAATGCTAGTAGCATCCAAATAGTCCCGCATTTCAACTGATTTTTCTGAACTATATGAAAAACCTGGAAGGGGAAAAAAATTTTTTTATTACAATAGCAATAGCATTGGGCAGCTTAAATCATTAAAATCTCACCTATTTTCCGAGAGTTGACAGGAAAGTACTGGGTAACAGGGTTCTTAATCGTTCGCAGAAGCTTTTCACGCTTACCAGAAGCGGATATACTCAGTTTTTGTAGCAGCTGCACTGGAAAAATGATTTGATAGAGAGAAGCACAATAAGGAAGCAGAAAATGAAATCCTAATAACAAAGCAAAGAATGTAAAACTGCACTGTGGGAAGAGAATATGTATATCAGAATAGGCTAAACTTACACATGATACCAGCAAACCTCTTATATGTCCTTGGAATACGAACATGTGGTTTGACTTCAAAGAGAACACCTTTTTCAGTTCTTACATATACAGCTCGAACCTTTCCAGCCTTGTTAAGTGGACTATCAAGAATTGTTAGTAGAGCCTGCATCCATAAAAGTAAGAGCACATTTAGAAAGCCCAAAAAAACAAATAATTGGAGGGAAAAAATAAAAAGAAAATGTGGGTCCAAATTCCATGCCATTCTCAATTTCAAAGTAATAACATGTGCAACAAAGAGCCATATCTGTAATGCCCTGTGGCCCTCACTGTCCCACATCGAAAAGGGAGGAGGGTTGAGCTAGTTGAAAGCTCGTGGTTCGTTCTCCCTTGTAGACACGTTTTAAAGCCATGAGGGGCATGGGTTCCTGAAAGCGGACAATATCTGCAAGGTGCACCGGATGCGGGATGCCATAGTTGGTATCAAAGCCAAACCCTAACACCAATGGCGGGAGCAGCGACACCAAAAGGAGGAGGAAGTGTAATGCCCTGTGGCCAAGTCCAAAGGATGGGTGCTTAGGAACACTCTCATTGTCCCACATCGGAGGAGAGACCATCGTGGTTCATTCTCCCCTGGAGACACATTTTAAAGCCATGAGAGGCATGCATTCCCCAAAGCGGAGAATATTTACAAGATGCGCCAGATGCGGGGTGTCACAATATCAAACAGCCTAATTAATTAATCATTTATGTTTAGGTTATTTGTTTTAACCCACGTTGGGGGGTTTTATTGAATTCAATAAAAGTGGAAACCTGATGGATAAAGCACCAAAGGGTGCCAACCCAAGTGCAAAAAACCAATTACAAGATAAGAATTGGTATTTGGTAGTGGTTTTGGGAATGGAGGGGAATAAACCACATAAAAATCATCACTGCACTTGCAAATCAAACATATGCACTTAACTTTGCACAAAGCATTTGATAAAAATTTGTAAATTTTAAAGCATCCTAAAATATTTCTTCCCATAAGACAATGCTAACAATTTAGGAAAAATCCCACTAACCTGATGGACTATGTCAGGCCTATAATCAGCAGGGTTTTTGTTGTTTCTCCGAAGGAAATTGGCATGATCTTCCGAGTTCAAAATCTGAAAACTCTGTGTACACAAATACAGAAAACATAGCTCAAAACAAAAAAGAGGATGAAACCCTGTTACCAGATAAGTTTCAATCCTACCTCGAAAACAGAAGCACCTAGGAGCTTGTAAATGAAAAAAAAATAAAAATCCAATAAACCCTCGACCCCTTCAGACTAAAATAAAATATTTACAAACATTGGGTTTTCAAATTCTTTTGTTTTGATAGCTTTTTTTTTTTTTTTTGGGGGGGGGGGGGGGGGGGGGTTAAATTTTTTGATAGCGTTTTGAACTTCAAATTTCATAAAATACCTCTTTGGGGGAATACCTGGGGGGGAATTTGGGAGGGCATAAATATGCTTTTAAATACTGCAGAATTTCGAAATTCTATTCATAACTGTGCCCAAACGGAGTTCTTCTAAAGATGTTACTTTCAAATACCCTCCTTAAATCAAACCCCCTCTGGAAATGCCAGACACCAACTGCACCCCTAACCTGATAATCTGACCAAAAAAAAAATAACAGCAATTAAAAACTGCAATTCATTCACCTTTCCAACTTTGCCAACTTCCAAAGAAGCCTTTTCGAGAACAAATATAGCTCCGGATTTGGAGCTCGGGTCCGATGGAGCAACAGGAATGCCCGGAAGAAGCTCATCCACCATCTCCTCCGGTTCCTTCCCATCCGTTGATTCAGTCTCCACCAGCGCTGCTTTCTTACTGGCTCTGTTCTCCTCTTCGATGCTTTCTTCGACATCTTCTCTGTCATAGTTCTCCTCCTTCCTCTTCCGCTTTGGCCCTTTGATTCTGTAGCGCCGAACCATGGTTACTGCTGTGAGAGGGAAACGAAGAAATTCCGAATTTGCAGAAACCCTAGAGTTGCAGAAGGAACAATAGTGACGATTAGGTCGAAGACGCCCTCAACGGCTTGTATTGTATCGTTGCTAGGCTTAATGGGCCTGTTATAGACTGAATGTTCGGCCCAATAGTTGGCTTCGATTGAATTCAGATTTGGGCTTTGACTTCTACAATGCCCATGCCATTAAACAAATCGCAATGTAAAATGGTGCCCAATATTGATTCTAATAAAAATATATTTCATTTCTGTAAATTAGCTTAGCAATATGCACGTGTGTGTGAGTTATTAAAATTTTTTGGTATTTTGAGTTTTTTTTTTTTTTTTTACAATTTTCGAGTTTAAGAAATTTTGTAAATTCAGTAAGGAGATTAAAGAAAATATGAAGGGTAATTCTGGAACTTTAAAAGGGACGACAACCCCATTATCAAATTTAGTATTTTTAAATATATTTATGTAATTTTATAAATGGGAATTAAATCGCAAACGCTTTTACAATTATCCTACAAGATAGAAGAGATATTCTACACTCCAATGACCAATTCTATGTTCCAAAATTTTGAGAATGCAAACAAAACAAGGCTAAAAAGGTAAATTTCATGTAGTTCTCTCATTTTTTTCAAAATCATTTGCCGAATTTTGGACGAATAGCATTTTAAACCCGCAAGTTTCACTACTTTTCGTGGTTGGACCATGATATTTTTTTCCCCAATTAGGCCAATTGCTTAATTGTGAAGGAAGCCCTCTCTTACCTTTGACATTGAACCCTAATAATTATCCTCTATGTTCAATCGAACTTTGCAGCCAACTACATCTGAATGAATGGAAGTAAAAGGATCATGTGCCCCTTATTAATTAAATTTATCCAAATTACAACTTATCATTTTCTAATATAAAATAATCACGCATCAATATTTTGATTGACCATTTTTATTTTAGTTTTTATTTTCCTCATTTCTCTCTTCCCACCTCTGCGGTGGTCGCTACCCCTCCCATCTCCTCCACTTCTCCCTCACTTCCACCACCTTCTTTTCTCGCCACCATCATATCCTCCGATACCATCAAAGAATCATCGTCCTCGCCTTCCTCAACCCCTCCCTCTGCCCCACCAATCTTTCCCGCGGTTCTAGCAACACCGTTAGTGCACTGATCCTCGTCAAGTGCACTGATCTCTGCCTCCATTACTACCAACAATGGCATTGATAGTCCTTAAGAGCCTTCGTCAGCCTTCACTGGGACACCGCCATCGCTACTGTCTTTGCACTAGAACCCTCCCGTACCGACCGCCGAAGCCTCGGCATCTTTGTCGGAAAATCGAGCCCGAAGATCTCCGGGCGGAGCATCCAAGTGGCTATTGTTTGCGACAGAACATCCAGGTCGCTATCCTCAACCACACCTCCCATAGAAGTAAAATGGAGAAGGCGGTGGAGGAGATAGCAAGGGTTGTGGCGGTAGCAAGGGAGGGAAGGAAAGGGAGAAAGGAAGAAAAGAAAAAATAAAAGAGTAAAAAGGCCAATGAAAACGATTTGATTGAAATGGGCCAAACACTATTAACAAATCCCGGTACGGCCTAACTCTAGTGGGCCTAACTAGCCCACGAAATCAACAGATCTCTAATGGGCCCTACTTCCCCCTCTTTTTTTTTTTTTTTGTTTCCCCAACATTTTAACCGTTTTAGTGGGAAAAAAGGAATACTTCTTACAATATAATTTCAATAAATTGCATCCGATTTTTTCCCTTTTATAAAATTAAAATCCTTTTAATCTAGAATACATACGAAACATTTTTTTAAAAAAACTAATTAATTGTATATATTATTTTACTGAAAAATTGTATCAAATCTGACGCCTAGGGTGCATGAGCCGCGCCGAGGACATGATGGGCCCACACAGGACAAGTGTAAATTAATCTAAATCATAATCAATAATACTTAATTGATGGCAAAATCTATTTGAATTTTAGGTACAAATAATTTTACAGAGATAAATGCCTATAAGATGTTTACAATGGCGTGACAAAAATATACTGAGCATACTAAAGGGCGTTTTGAATTCAATTTGTTCAAGGTTCACATTTTTATCCCTCAGTTAATTTTTATAAACATTTTGGAAGGGAAGGGATTAATGAATAAGGGCTTGTTTCGTTAAAATGATCTAAATTTAGGTGTAGAATCCAAGAAATTTCGAGTTTTCCAAAAAAATTTCCCGACGGTCAGAAATTCGAAAAATTTGATCGGAGATCATAAATAATTTTAAGAAAATTCAGAGATTGGGAAATCGATCGGAAATTTCTTTTGGAAATTCGTAATACCCAAATTTTTAAAATTTTCCAAAATTACATAAGAATTTAAAGTTTTTTCTTAGATTTTACATTCTCCTCTTTCATTTTTCCTAAATATTATAAAAATGCAAGTTAAGAGCAAAATTCGGTCAGAAAATTACCGAATAAACACCCTTAAATTTAGGGACTGATTGGCTAATTAAGTTAGAGACATTTTTAGATTGATTCCATGATGTTATTAAATGCCCTTACGTATAGGAATAGATATCCAGCACAAACCACTCATTTGATTTATAAAATGAAATGAAATAAATATTCTTTAAAAGTACTACATATGAAGAAGTAATATTTTCATGAAACATAAATAGAATGACTATTTCAATGGGTTAAATGGAGGAATAGACAAGAAATAGATAAATAATAGTTATTATGAGTGGTCAAAGGCATAGTAGCTATTATTTTTTCTTTTACTATGTGTAATAATTACTATTCATATATTTTATTCATAGACATTAAAAAGAGTCACTTCATATGTTTCTATAGAATTGCTAATTCATTTCATTTCGCATGTCAAACGGGGTGTTGTTATCTTGTGAATTATTCTTCGTAACATGAAGTATGCAACGTCAAAGGATGATCCAAAATGATAATAATAATAATAATAAATTAAGGATAACTATGTTAATGTGAGTGTAAATAAATTATTATTTTGGGAATTATCCTTCGTAGCACGGACCATGCAACGTCAATGAATATTCAAAAAAATAAAATAAAATAAATTAAATTATTAAACTGAGGATAACTATGTTCACGTATAACTGGAAGGAAAACGCTGGATTAACGCTGAGTCAACCCTTACCCGAGAAATGCCGCTCGTGAAAAGCATTAAATACAAAAGCAGCGTTTGTTACGTGACATCCATGGTATCTAACTATTTATCATGTCACTTTAAAATATTTTTTTGATATCTATTTTTAAAATTTAAATAAACATAAAAAGAATATGTGATCATATGAAAGAGTCTCAAAATAACATCGAAAAAAAAAAACTAGGCTTACAGATTAGTTCTTTTTGAAATAAGTTTTAGCCACACAATTAATAAATGTGTAACTAACTTTCACTCCACTTCCTACGACCCTCATGAATTGCATGTCAGGAGATAAAACGGCCAATCTCTAAATTTTCTTCCAAATTAGAGAAAAATTTAGGCTTAAAAATAGTCTTAAATTTTCTATACTTAGGATGAATGAGATTTGTATTACAAATCAGATTAAAATTGATAGACAGGTATACATTTTGTATGTTGTTTCCATCAATACGGTTTAAATTTTTTAAAAATGTATTGAAAAAAATGGTACAAACACGGGATCCCACCATCTCTCCCCCATCAAGAAAAGGGAATAAAACAGTGGTCACACAATTATCAATTATACTACTATTATTTTATTATCTCGGTTGCGTGACTAATTTTTCCTATATTGGTCACACAATTAGTAGTTGCATAATCAAAATAATCTAAAATTGATCTCATAATTAATAATTGTGTGATTGAATTCAGAGATAAATCTAATCACTTAGTTGACGAGTGCGCGACGGCCTAAAAAATTTTTTCGAAAAAAACTAACCCTTACAACCAGTTTGAGAATTTTATTTTTTCTATATTATTTTGGGCAACCAGTTTGAGAATTTTAGAATGGCATCTAGTTACTTTATTGAAATCTAGATAGGCTTTGTCTTCTTCATTCCTACTTTTACCTTCCAAAATTTTCCAGCTACTTTTTTTTTTTTTTTTTTTTGTGGTTAACTCAGACTTTGTCAAAAGGGAAAAAGTGGGTGGATTTGTTGACCAATTAGAGATTGGTCAACAAAGGAAAGCCAAATTAAATAACAGGAATATTATAACTGGTCAGAGGGATTGAAGTCCTTCCTAAGCTCAAATTATAAACTTTACCGCGAGGGGAGGCTTCTCGGTCCCTGTTTGACGAGGAAATAAAAATGTAAAAAATTAGAGGTAATATTATATCTATTTGAGAAAATTACACTTAATTTTTTCATAAAATTTTTTATGATTTGAAAATTAATACGTAATTCTCTGTGATTTCAATAGACTTTTAAAAGTCAACTTTTCCATCAAACATGACTACTTGTTCTTCAAAAAAAATTTAAGTGTTTAATAGAAAAAAATAGACTTTGATTTCTCAAATTAGTGAAAATTAATTTCTTACCTTAATCACAATAGCTTTCAAAGAACTAGTAGTTTTTATAATTCTTAAGTCATGAAAAATATATATTTATTATACAAAAAAAGAGAAAGGCATTTGTATGCACATCTATCTAGATGCTTATAATATTTATATACATGTTTCTAATTATCATGACTAGTCGCATCACACGTACTCAAAGACTTTTTTTTATTAAAATATTAAATATTAAATATAAAATTGTAAAGAAAAAAAAAAGAATGAGTATGTACTTAAAAAAAAATAAAAGTGGAAGAGTAGGAAGAAAAGTTGGGGGATAAGTGGTTAAGAAAATAACTTATTTAACTGTAAAAAATTTAAATTTTGAATTTTAAATTAATTTTGGTTGATTGAACCAAAAGGTTTTTTGCCTTTATAACAGTATAGATTAGTTGGGATTATGAATATATAACCTCCATAGAATATGTATTTTTTTTTTTTAAGATACAAGAAATATAAAAGCGTCCATTTATTTGGGTGTCGCTACGATAGGGGTTAAGAAATTAGTTTATGCGTAATTTGAGAAATTAAGTCTTTTTTTGTCATATTAAACACTAAAATATTTGTGAAAAACAAACTGTTATATTTGACGGAAAAGTTAACTTTTATAAGTTCATTGAAACCATAAACGAATTGTGTACTGATTTTTAAACCAAAAAAAGACTATCTACTAATTGGGTCAAACTACATAGGATCAAATGTAAATTTCCCTATCTATTTTATGTCATCCATCTTTTTTGTGATGTCACAATTTATTTTATCTCACTAATTCATGTACCTCTCCATGCAACCTCATTCCTTCATTTAAACTATTTTTTTTATTTTATCAACAAATTAATGATTACGATTGCATTCATCTGGACATGTATGATTTTTTTAGTCGAGGAGAATATGAAAGCACACAAAATAGGAAAAGAGAAAAAAAAAAAAAAAAGGTTAAAGAGAAATACAAAATGATCAAAATGTCCATGATTGACTTACTTGGTTTCACTATTACAACGGCTCCGAGAGCCGTTGACCACATGTGAAACACGTGGCCATGACAAATTATTTATAGTTGGTAAGACTTCTTAAGAAACAGGGTAGGGTAGTAATTAAAGGATAACTGTGCATAGGTTATTGTCCCATCGGTTTGATGACATGGTAAGGTATTGAATCTGTTAAGAGATGAATTAAGTCTAAATCCATTAATTTATCTGGAGGATAATTTAAGGGATCAAGTTAGTTATTCCCTAGTTGGAGTCTAATCGTTTTGGATTTGTATAGTTTGGTCGGGCGATAGTAAGGTATTGGACCTATGTAGAGATGAGTTAGGTTTAATTCCTATTGTGCACACCCTTATAATGTCCATCAATTTATCTGAAGGTTATTTGAGGGTGATCAAGCTAGTTCTTTCTCGATTGGAGTTTAATCGTTTCGGACTCACGTAGTTTGGTTGAATAGTGTGGGAGCCTGGGGTAGTAAAATATGCAATGAAACTATAAATTTTGAGTGCTGATTTAAAGAGCCAAAACTTAAAGCTTGTATTAGTTAAAAAAAGCTTTAACTGCTTGAATGAACCTCATTAATAATGGTCTTGGATCACCTAAATTTAAAAGGCCATGAATTTGTGAGATTGGACATTCTTAATCATTTATTGTAAAAAAAGATCAGGGGAGAAACTAAAAGTGCGGAAAAAAAAAGAAAGATAAAAAGAATGGTTAAGGTTCCATTTATTTCACGGAAAATCTTCTCATTTTGGACAATAAAGGAAAATACTTTTTAAAAAATTTTATCTATTTTTTATAAAATTTTCCGCGAGAAGTCGTCAGGATGGAATTGAGAAAACATTTTACGGTCTGAAAAAAATATAAAACGTTATTCATAAAACAAAAGAATAAATTGTTCGAATGTCTAAAAAACAAGGAGATATGGAAAAAAAAAATGTTCTACCCAAATAAATGGAGCCTAAGATATATAAGTTAATAATAATCAGAGAAACTGTTGTGAACGAATGGAATTGTTAATCCGGCGATTAAAAAAGTACGGAAGGAAACTTTAACTAACGTGTTTATTTGTGCTTATTATAACAATTTTTGTTTCCTGAGTAACGATAGGTTAATTTTTAAACGGATATATATGGCAAGCAAAATCAGCGCAACTGAGCGGTCCCCTTCTCCTTTGACTTCTTCCTTTTTCCCCTCTTTCGTCGCTGCGATCCATGCGTTTTCCTCCGTAGCCCCCCCTCTCTCTCTCTCTCACTCATCAAATGGTTCTGCGTAAACTTCCAATAACGCTCCTTCTTCTCCTCTGGTCGGCGGACATCGATTTCGTTGCTGTACGGAGATTCTGACATTGCCGCTTTTGATGTGATGCGCGCCCGCATTGGGTTGTTCTTTGTCCGCCACAACTCGGGGGGTTGATTGATAGATCGCAAAGAGAGAGAGAGTGGTTAGGTTTGGCTTGGTTTGGTTTGGTTTGGTTTGTTTGATTGGTTCGTTCGTGTTTGGGAATCGAGAATCGAGAGGGAGATATGAATCTATGCCTCTGCTACTTTCCCTCCTCCGCCTCCTCCTCCTTCAATTGAAGGGTGCACACATTACGGTAAGAGTTGTCTGATTCAAAGGGGCATCAATGTCTGAATTGGTTGCTCGGACGGGTCGCCATCAGCAGCGCTATGAAAATGGCTACCGCCTCGTCGCGGGGTACCCCCTTCCACCCCCCCCCCTCTCTCTCTCTCTCTCTCTCTCTCTCTCTCTCTCTCTCTCTCTCTCTCTCTCGCTTTCTTTTGATTTGTTTTATTAGTAGGAGCTTTCTTTTTAGCTTTATTGCTTGTGGTGGGATATGGTGTTTGTTCGTGTTGCCGGTTAACTGTTTGATTTTTGGCTTCAACGAGCTTTAACAAGGTTCAAAGCAATTTTATTTTTTTTAGGGTTGCCGCTGAATGCACTGCCACTGTTTTTAATTGTAGTTGGGTATATGTGCTTTATTTTTTTTCTTATAAAAAAATAAATTGCCTTTTGTGCACCTCTGCATGATTTGGTACAGTGACACTGCATGAATAAAGAGTTCTCGAATTTTTAATCTAAGATTTGATTGATTCTAATTTTATTTACGCCTTAAGGGTAATGTTTTGATCATGTGAACTGAGAAACTGGTGTATTTGTTTCAGAAATGTCTTGACTAATTGTAAGCGTGAAATGTCTTTTGGTAAGTTGTGGATTTATTTCAGAAATTCCTAAATCGCATTGATTTTTGACACTATAAGCAAGTTTAATTACTTACAAATTGTGCCCCAGAATGTGTTAAATACGCCTGGTTAGAGACACGGTAAGTTATAACATTTGAACATTGTAATTTAGTTATCGAGCCTATATATGATAATCTTGTCATGTCATTGAATTAATTAAACTTGGACCTTTGGTTTAACTTGTAACCCTGACTTGATTTATTTAATTTGTTTCTCTCAAATGGCTACAAAATTCATAATTCTCATCTAATGTGTTCTTCGCTTCGATTTCATAGAGCATCAATCTAGGTGGAATAACTTTAGGAGGCTATGTGGAAAGTCAAAGGGGCTTATTATGTGATTAAGGAAATAAATATAAGCCATCTTGCATTCTAATTATTAATCGGCAAAGTTGTTTACAGATGCATACCGTTCAAGTACAGAAATTCCAATGAAAGCGATGGTGTAACACTCGAGAAGGTTGTTGAGGTGCTTATGATCAATTCTACTAGTGGAGCAGGTCTTCTTTTTCCGAAGGTACGCTTTTGGCCGTTGTACAATATAATTTATACACACAAGTTAGAAAAGAAAAAAGGCTGTGTACAAACACACGCATGTGGGATTATAATACTTTCATCATCTGTTATATTAGCATTCTCTAGATGCCTGATGTCTTGGGCCTCTGCTGAAGTAAGAACTAAGCTTTTTTCTCCTGTATTCTTAATTCTAATATGATATAGAATTTATGTGGAATTTTAGTGATCTCTACTGGTTTTATTTCTTATTTAGCAATATTAATGAAATTCTCTCATCCCAATGTGCCTTTCCTGCAACTTTTTAGTTGGTCAGTTTTTGCATCTTTCAACTATTGCTCCTTAATTGTTTACCTATTTACAGTTTTCACTTGCTGATTACACATGAGTTTAGTAGAACTCTGACATATTTGCTTCTTGATCTGAGAACCTCAAATGCACATTGAAAATTTAAGAAACGGGAAGTTTATAGCTCTAATAAAGTTAACCATTTCTGTTGAAATTTCGAAGAAGTTTGTTCTTAAGACATGCAACAAAAAAGACTACCTTATTGATCAAAATATATGCATTCTTAGTCTACTAAGTTGTGAAAGGGGAAGGTCATCGGTGGCCGCTTCACTTTGGTGGCAGTCAGTGACCAGGGAGACCCCGAAAAGTGGAATAGTAATAATCACATTCTGTTTACTCTCTTTTGGACTTGAGGATTTTTTAATTATATTCTATTGCTATTTCATGAACCCGCTTTTCAGTTCGAGCCCCTCTTGGATAAAAGATTAAAAGCCCCGATTTGACTAATATACACGCCATAAACACCACTATTGTTTGGGCACCAAAAAAAAAAAAACGTAGCTTAGGCCCAAAACCAAACGTGATATGTGTATACTTTTTTATAAGTCATAATCGAAAGTGCACTAGGTGTGATGAGGAGAAGTAAATCACCTATAGTAATTGTTTTAGTTGACTATGTAATAAGTAGAACTTGAGATTTGTAGTGAAAGAGAGGAAAGAATTTTATGGATAAAAGTTAGATGCCCTAATACGGGAACCAAGACTATCTATTTATGATATTCAATACTAAGGTTACTAGGAAATCATGACTTTTTAAACAAGACAACATAATAGAAGCACACACATAAAGACCCAAAATACAAAACCCTAATGGGGCTAGAATATAAAGCCCAAAATAAATAAAAGCACATAGCCCAAAAGGCTTACACAATCCAACACTCTCCCTTAAGTTAGGCATAAATATTTGTCATGCCTAATTTGGACACATGTAGCACCGACAGTATTTTCATTGAGCAACTGCAAGGCATGGGACATAGTGAAATTACTGCACCAAGAACAGTACTAGGATAGGTCTTAGATTACTGTAGGAGTCAAACGAACAACAATCAAACAACATCTTCAGCTTGTGGCAACAGCATAACTCCAAACAGAGGGTACAATAGAGGTAGCTTATTGCTGAAAGAACCCAAATACCTGGGCTTCAACTCTTGGTTTCATGTCATTGCCCTTTATTGGTTTTTTATTAGAAATCAAGAATAGGAGAAGACCCAAAAAGTCTTCCCATTTATTTCTTAAAACTAATGCATAATATAGAAAGAAGGATGATCAGCCCTGGCCAATATGGTCAGCCACGGCTGTCCTATTCGGAAGCACAAAGTTTTAAGATATCAAACTCTGATATCATGTAGTGAAAGAGAGGAGAGAATTTTACGGAGAAAAGTCAGATGCCCTAATATGGGTACCAAGACTATCTATTTATAATATTCAATACTAGGGTTACTAGGAAACCCTGACCCTTTGGACAAGGCAAAATAATAAAAGCACACACATAAAGGCCCAAAGTACAAAACCTCAATGGGTCCAAAATACAAAGTCCGAAATAAATAAAAACACATAGCGCAAAAGGCTTACAAAATCCTACAAGATTAAAAGTGTAGCCTTAGTTGTAATTTTTTAATTTCAAGTTTTTGTGGAAAATATACACCTTAAAAAACTAAGTTAAAATTTACTGCATCAACATCTTTAGGGTGTTTTTAAGGGGTGGAATTACTCTTTTAACTCACCTTGGCCACTAGGTGGAAAAAGTGGTTCATTTTTCTTTTGTGTAATTGTATTGTTCGTGTGGCACCACAACAAATGCTATGTGTGAAGTGTGCTCTTCATGCTGCGCTTCTTGCTGTAGCTCCAAAAGACCTTTGTGCTTTTGTGCGCTATGCGCTACCGACAACACTGGTGGAAACCTTTGATGAAAGCTTGCTTGTATCCATATTTACGTGTGCTTCAATTTTTGCCACAAGCCTATGAAGGCCTTGCTGGCTCGTATTATTGTGTATTTGCTTAATATGTAGTGTTTGCCTTCCAGAAAGACTTAGTCAGTCTTTAATACTCATATTATTATTAATGATTTATTCATTAGGCATTTTGTTTTGGATCTCATCTTGAATCCTATAGTGTAATTGATGCTTTCATGATGTGCTTAATTGTGTTGGAGTGTTATTGTAATTGATGTGCTTTGCTTGGTGTCTTAAGTTTGTGCAACTGTATGTGCATTTTTAGTGTGTATATTTTTAGTGCTCTTCTTTTTCCTATAAGAAGGATCACCTTTCAAGATGCTTCATGCCTCTTTTTGGAGAAAAGGATAAATGCATGCTTGTTTTCATTCTTTTAGGGTGGGTGGGAAAATGATGAAAGTGTAGAGGATGCAGCAAAACGTGAAGCATGGGAAGAAGCTGGAGTTCAAGGGAAATTAGTGGTGAGAAAAGAGTCTTGTTTTGATATCCTTGTTTATATTTTAGTGCATGATACTCGACCTATGCTCTTGCTTTTAAATTATATGAACATTGCATTCGCTCACTTGCATGTAGACGCATACACACAGGTGGCATGTTTATTGGAAAGCAGTTGAATTGTTTACTCCTTAAGCTTTAGTTATATGGGATGATTTCTAGGCTCCATCAAGCTTTTGACGTCTGGGCCACTCTATAGAATATAAAACGAGACAGTGAGAGAACCTAGGAGGACATTTTTTATTTATTTATTTTTGATAAGAAAATATTTTTTGTGAAAAGAGAATATGAGTCCAGCCTTATGCAATTTGGATGAGTATGTCTCCAAAACGATGTAGTTTGTCTAAAAACTGTGTAAATGAATGGGAACTACTTTTAGCAAAACTAAGTCATTTAGGAGCGATTTCACCCAAATAGCCCAAGGCCGGACTCATATTCTCTTTTTTCATATTTTATTTAGAGAAAAGGGAAATGTACAACAGAGGAGGATGAGAAACCCTCTTACATCAAGAGCAAAGCAAGAACCGAAAAGAGCTGAAATTGAAGAACTTCATGAAGATGGTTGTCCTGAATCTTGGTCCCTTGAGGTAATTCCCAAGCCACTATCTAAAGAGAGGAAAGGAAAGACGTTCCGTACCACACCTCATCATGAATCCTGCTTGTGGACGGAGGAGTGTTTGGTTCTCAGCCTGGATCCTAGTGTCACTTATATTGCTCATTGCATTTTTTGGGTTAGGATTCTGCATGTAGGCCTAGCTCTTTGAATTTTATGGTCCAACATGGGGTAAATATTTTCTGATTCCCTTAAAAGGATGTGCACATAAATAGCCCTTATGCCTTAGACATCTTGTCTTTCGCTAGTTCTTGGTTGTATTATATTCTCTGTAGTGAAGCAGAAGATTTAATGTCCAAGAGACGAGCATTGATTTCCATTCCATGTGAGATGCTTCTGTCTACTTAAACCTGTGATAGTTTCTCCACACTTCAGATTTGTAGCGTGAGGAAGTGATTGAATTTGTGTTACGTTGGTGATATTCTATGAAATAATATAATATCCTGTTTGAGATATGAAAATATAGGCAGGTGCACTATTTATAATATTTCATTAGGTTATAATATCGAAAATAGAATCCTAGCCTTCAATACGTAAATCTGGGATTCATTATAAAAGAGAATACAAATGATCTTGTCGGATATCATAGAATATTACACATAATTATAGAATATTCTATAATATTTTCATAACCCTAACAGGATATTATATTATTTCATAGAATATCACCAACATGTTCTATATGCAAACTCATGGGGGGCCTACATAAGTACTCAAAAAAGTGATTAGGATTGTTGGATTTAGAACTTAATTCCTATCCATCTAGCTTGTAAAACCTGAGCCTTTTGCCATTATGGATGAGCTTCTATCCAAACTATGTCAAAGTTATACTTCTATTTGATCAATAGAAACTTTGATTATTTCGATGGATTCTCATCCTTTATCAAATGAAGCCCAAACCTTATTAGTAAGAAGGGTATGCGTAGAAATTTTAATTGAATGAATAAAATTCATTTTATGGCCTTATCTTATATGGCCTTTACCAGAGCTTGCTTACTTGCTCATATTAACATGCTTCTACACCTACACACGTGCATGTGTGTGTGTATATGTGTATATATATAAACATAGTAAAGTGATTTTTTACTCACTTGCTTATATTAACATGTTTCCACACCTACACACGTGCATGTGTGTGTGTGTGTAAACATGGTGAAGTGGTTTAACTTTACTGGATTTCGTCTACTTAGGAGGTTGTCTTGTGTTTCAGCAACGTCTGGGAGAGTACCATTTTAAGAGCAAAACGCTCCAGGACGAGTTCAGCCCCGAAGGTCTGTGCAAAGCCACAGTGTTTGCTTTGCTTGTAGAGGAGGAACGACAATTGTGGCCAGAACAGAGCACCCGACAACGGAGTTGGCTGACCATTCCCGAAGCCATGGAGCATTGCCGATACCCATGGATGCGGCAGGCTCTCGAGGAGGGTTTCACCAAATGGCATGATATTCAAATGAACAAAAAAGACCTTGGTAATTCTTCATCTGCTACTACTTCCCCAGACACCATTTAAAAATTAACTTCTTCATCAAAGGGCACTCTTTCAAAAGTGAATTCGGTGCCTCCTTTTATGTCCCTCCCCCCTCCCCCCCCCCCCCGCCACTTTCTTGTTTTGTTTTTTTGTTTTTTTTTTGGTTTTTGGTTTAGAAAGTAAGAAGATTGTCCTAAAAGTCTCTGTTGTTCTAGGGGTTGAGCAATCTTACTTTTTGGGAATTTCTATAATTTTATTTTCCTATTTTTCGTTTTTCCTCATTTCACCTTGTTCCTCTAGATACAGTTGATGAATACTAAATTGAGGCAACTCATTTTCATGCCATTTTTTTTTTAAAGTGGACTAGGTGCGTGTTTTTTTTTTTTTTTTTTTTCCTTTTTCCCCCCCTAAACTTCCTAGGGTTTTGAATGTAAGAAGAGGCATCCTAAAGGTATATACTGTTCTAGGGGTAGTGCAATTTTGTTTTTTGGGAGTTTATATATTTTGTTTTTTGGGAGTTTATATATATACATATATATATATATATATTTCATATTTTTCTCCCCGTTTTACCTTGTTCCTTCAGACACTGTCGATGAATTCGTAGTTATCAAGGTGTCCCTTGGTGTTGGGGCGCTACTGGAGTGCCATGGCGTTGAACGCCTTGTCTTAGTTGCGAGGTTTTTTCTTTTTTTATTAAAGAAAAGCTGAACCTGCTAAGTGTTTTTTTTTTTGGTTTTTTATCCTTTTTTATTTTTAACTCAAGTTCCCAGACTCATCTTCTTCCCCGATTCTCCCCTCCCCCATTTCCAATCTCCTCCCCTAATTTTAACCTGAAGCCGACAACCCGTCACCCTACCTCACTCAATCTCACGACAAATTAGGTGATCTCGATTAGAATTTCCAGCAAGTGCATAAGAAAACTCCAAACTTCCGGCAAGTTTTCCATCTCCCCTAAATAATTTTTGAAGTTGTTCTCTCCCTCAACTTTCACTATTATTATTATTTTTTTTTGTGATTTATCAATTCTTCTAGGTGATAAATTCTCTAGGATTCTAATGTTCACGCCTTGTTAGTGCCTAAGTGAGCGCCCTGTTGTTAAGGCGGCTCCCCACATCCCCTTCCATCACCCCCTTGGAACCTTGATGACTATGGATGAATTCTAAATTGGGTTTTGAGGCAAGACAACCGTTTCTTTGTTCGTAATAATTTTATTGAAATTGTCTTGACGTAGTTGGGTTTGTGACCGTGTAATGTGGAACGTACGCTGTTTTGAAATGGCTTAAAGTTACAGAGAACAACATTAATTTATTCACTTTGCTACCATTTATATTAAACATTGCTGGTTTAAATTTAAAAACACATTACCATTACAATTGACTAATTATACAAATTCAATTGAATGTGTCCAGTTGCATTCTGAACAAGTCTACAAGCTTAAGATACTTTCTAACCGTTGAATTGAAATCGTCAATCAGCTTCTGGATTGGTGCATGTGAAGAAATCATAAATCATAAATCAATACATTCTGTTTACAATTTTAATTCACTAGATCCATGCCCCATCTTCCAACAACTAATAATTATAAGTTTAATGCACATAAGTGAAGAAATTATAAATTTATCAATATTCGGGTGCAAAATTTTAAGGGAAGAAAATTCTAATTCGAAGTACATATTAGGAATTCCTAACACAAAAAAGAATTATAATCGAATATTCTTTTCAATGTGGAAGGACAAAATAAACGACAAATATTCATATCACCAATTTGGTTAGCGAAATGTAATGAAATAGGTATTTTATAAAAATATAACATGAATAATAAGAAAAATATGCGAGGAATAGCTTTTTTAAGGCTTATTAGTGAAATAGGCAAGTAATAGTTATTACATCCGTGATAATTAGTAATAACTATTCCTTGTCTATTCCGCTTATAATTCATGGGAACAACTATTTCACTTATATTTGATGAAAATATTACTCCTTACCACTTATATTTTTGTAGAATATCTATTCCATCCCATACCGCGAATCAAATATTTATTTTATTCTATCTTCCTTTAAAAAAAAAAATATTGTAAAAATTCAATGAATCTCCCTTAAACTTTCAATCAAATCGTAATGTTCCTCTAGAAAGTTGTGGAAATTAGTGGAAAATCATTAGCAGCTGATGACAAGGGGTGCATTGGGTACAATATAAAAGCTTTTTCGGGGGGTGCAAAGTACAATAATTGAAACTAATGGGGTACACTAATATTTTACTGAAGCTCCAGGGAGGCTTTGTTTAATTCTCAGAAACATATTTCATCACATGACGAATATCCCGCGTTTATTCGAATCCGATAGAGAGAGAGAGAGAGAGAGAGAGAGAGAGAGAGAGAGAGAGAGCTAAGTTTGAAAAATGGGGAGGTCCGTTTCAGATGATTTTCTTCATTTCCTGTAATCCATACAAACAGATTCAATCTGAAGCTTCAGCTCTTCCACCAGAACCTGTATCCGTGACAGGTTAGTTCTCTCTAGCCCTCACGGGGCGTTCAACCCTAGCGCCATTTGTAACACTGTTTGAATCAAATCGTTTGACTGTTTATCGGTGTTTTTGGTTGTTTTCTGTGATTTTGATATTGAAATATTGAGAAGTTCGATTGTTTGAATTCGTTTCTAGTTATTAATTAACTGTTTGTTTGTCTGTGTGCGTTTTGTCTGTGATTTTGAAATCCTCCGAGATCCGAGCGTTTGGATTCGCTTTGAGTTCTTTCTTTACAGTTGTTCGATAAATCTCTAGGTCAAATCCAATCCAAATATGATTCGAAGAGTTCTGTCTGTTTTCTGTAGATTAGGATGCAGATAGGTGATCAGAACGCAGTTGCATGTTCTGTTTACAGTTCAAATGGAGTTTCCATCTTCTTCTACTCGAGCTTCAAAACATGCAAGAAAATTGATGATTCAAGGTTCTTAAAATTGTCAAGAAAGAATGTGGAAAAAAGGACGGGACGAAAATATCATTAAAAACATAACATAAGCAAGGGAAGCCACTATCCTTTGGGTGTCAAAGATCACCGAACTTTAACGTCGACAGATTATTACTTTCAGTGCACTAGCCTGAAAATTATAGGCGCTGTCTGGTACACTACCATCCTTAATCCAATCTAGTTTTTGGAATACCTCACTGAATTAAAATCTATATGATTTGTTCTTCAATACGATCAGTCCCACTTAATTTAAGAATGTTTCGACTTTTTTGTTGTCCTCCCTCTTTTCTACTTTGGGTGAGGGAGGGGGGGGGGGGGGGGGGTGGGATGGGGAGTTGGAGGAAGTCAACTTTTGTCCAAAAGCAAATCTACGTTCCACTTGATCCAAGGCCTTTGCAAGTAGAGTAATTTGGAAGAAAGAAAGACCAGAAGGGTTGAATCTCAGAAATGCTTCCAATTGTTTCACACTTTGAAGTTTCCTTAGAGAATGTTGAGATTTCTTAGGTTTCTGATAAATGTTTCACCCACAACAGACCCAGCCTTAATAAATACAGCTGGGAAGCCAATTGGAGCTTCTACCCATTCTTCAATACCTTGTTTTGTAAATTGCTTTCCAGTCCATATATGTTCCCAGGGGCAACTTTCTCCTAATGGGAAATAAGCCTTAACACCCCTCTTTCCTTTGTCAAGGACAGGCACTACCAGGATTTCAGTACCCACCAAGAACTGCTGGTAACTCATCCTCTGCACATAATCATCATTCGGATAGTGGACAAATAAGTGGCGACAAACAGGTAAGCCTTTCCTAGCAGCTTCCTGTTTTGAGAGAGAAAATTGTGTGATGTATTTGCTGTAATTCACTACCTTGGAGCGAAATCATAAATCAAGTTTTAAGTTATTACCTTCACAAGCTGGACGCGGTAGAACTTCCAAGCTTTGTATACTCTTGCGAAGCGTGCAAACTGTGTCAAAGTCTGGTGGTTTGAGTAGAATTGGCTGTTGCAAGATGGTTTATTTCCCTGTTTAAAATCATAATTGGCTTATAGAAGATGTAAGAGTATTCAGGTACACTATTAAAAATGTATATTTTAATAAAGGTATCTAATTATGAACGTGAAAATTGACTGCTAAATGCAACATAAGTTGCATATAGCTTCTTTAAATATTATATTCTAATCAACCTATACAACCATCTTCTATGCAAGCTTTCAATCATGTTTTCACTTTTCCAGCTCAAAACTTTTTGTTAGATAATGTTATAAACATGTGTAATGCACAAGTCTATAAGACTATAAAGAGGTTAATATAGGCGGATGTGATGATGCCAATGGTTTTTAAGTGTTTAATTTACAGACTTACCTCATGGGTTCGGAAGACAACAGTGAATGCATTTAGCTCAATCCATCGCAAGAGCAACTCCTCGCTTCTTCGACACTTAATTATAGGAAAATTCACAGTACAGTAGCCTCCAGTATCACTGTGGTTGAAAGAGTAGCCAGAAAGCCCGCTGCTCAGCAAACCAATGACAGCACTCTTTATCCCATCATTAGCCTGCCAACTTACCATTTGGTCCCCTTCCCAGAACAGCATTCCCCACTTTGGACTATCCCTGAAGCCTGACCTCATAAAAAAGACCAGCCCATCTTCTGGGCCTTCCCTCAGCTCACCCAAATGAGCATCTTTCCGTTCTTCCACAAACTCCCGATTAATTTGGGCCCATAATTCTGGGTATCTGTTATGGGCAGAAATTGGATCTTCACCTAAATAGTGGAAAACATCAGCTAAAATTAGTTACTGGATATAGGGAACTAAACGTTGGAAAGGTTTGTAAACAGGTTCCCACTTCACTCCTCCATTTAGTACCCAAACAAAGATCATAGGTTCCTCAACATGAAATTTGTACTTATGTTGGCAGAAGAATGTGCAGCATACTGGCCTCTTGAAATCGATGCAGTTTCTAGTGCTACTAAGTTATCCCTTTCGGTCTTTTTATCTTCTACAATAACCCTGTGACAAATTCAAACATGACAAATGCAGCCACCTTTTTAATCTAAATAATGCTCCAAGCTTTGGGTAGTGCCATTGTCCTTATAGACACAATTATATTGATAAAAATTCTATATTTTAATGTTTCTTTGAGTGCTGGATGAGTTCATTCTATTGTCATAAGCAGAAAGTATTAGAAACCTGAATAAATTGAGGCATCTGCAGGCAGCCCTTCACCAAAATCAGCCATCCATCCCTTGACTCCATCGTTTACCATTTCCTTTAAGATCTGCTTGAACCATGTCGCAGTATTTGGGTGTGTCAAATCCAACATTCCAACATCAAAAGCTGTATTTGGAATCATATAGGGTTGTCCATTCTTGTCTTTCACTAGGATGTCCTGTTTCTTTGCCTCTTCAAAGAGGTTTCTCCTTCTGTTAGGCTTCTCATCATTCTGTATTAGCAAGTTCAGAACACAGTAAAGAATTACCAATCTAACACTAATTTTAGTGCATTAGATCACCATACAAGAATCACTGGCTTCCTTTCTCAATTTTTTTTTTGGGGAATGAAAAAGAAAAATTATAACTTCGCCCAGTCTCACTAAGGGCCAGCTTGGATTGGGGGAAGCTTATGATAAGTCTCAATTTTTTTCCCCTTTTTTCCTTTTTTCTTTTCCTTCCAGAGTTTTGAGCTTTCCCATAATTTGCCAAATGCCCACTTTTCCCAAAAGAGCATTTCCAACAGATAAGCTAAAAAGAAAGCTCCCCCAAACTGGCCCTAAGACATGAATTCATGCTTCTCAGAGCAAAGTTGCATGTCTGATTGAATGAATGTTCCAAAGAAACTAGATTGTCAATGTATCAGCAAGGGAAGACAAGTACCGGAGCTAGGCAAGGATTACAGTATGTCATCACATTTATTTGTTGTTCACTAAGATCTTTGATAAATTGCTGCCATCCCCAATACCTCTTCGTGTCCACTTCCCAGTTCCACCACAGTTGTGATCCAATAATTGTCTCCCTTTGCCCCACCCAGTCCTGCAAAACAATTGAAGAAAAAATTGAAATCCTTTCTATATCAGCCATATGATTATGCACTAAGTTCTACTTCATTTTTTCATCTCTCTTGTATTTCAAGTCAAAATACCTAGTACTGAATCTATGCATTTTCATATAGCTGCATGTACTACCTGCAACCAAAATGCTGAAATGGGGACATCATAAGTCTTCAGTACATTCCAAACATGGCGCACGGCATCTGTACCACCCTGCATTCCAACTACAGCACCAGAAATAATCCATTCTGGAAGCTCAGGGGGCCTTCCAATAGATCCTGTAAAATTTGCTATGAGTTCAGAAGGTGAGTTTCCAAACAATATCCTTCCTTGCATTGAACCTCTGTATGCTTGCAAACTTATCCAGCACAAATGAACATTTAATGGGAAAAATGCCAATCAATACAAATTGGAAAACTGCAAGTTTAAAACCGTATGAGTTCCGGTGTGTGCGTGTATAGAGTAATACTACATGCACATCCTTCACCTACTCTTTACACTAAAAGTGGTGACGTAGCAAATTTTGTGTGGTCCTTTATTGTTGCATGCAATATTACTCATATATATATATATGTATATGCATTTATAGAAGAGCATTCCTTTTTCAGTAGTCATTTACTTGAAAATTGTTCATGTGCTGCATTATGTTTTTGTAACTTTATTCTTAGATATTTGTGGAATATTTTCAACTGTGACAGAAATGATTTTTCAAACGTACATTGTTTCCTCCTGAACAGGATTCAGCTGTAATTCAAATTATACTTCAACTTTCACCACTTTTCTGATGTATCCTTATTCTCTTAAAAAAAAAAATGCCTTGATATCTGAACTCCAAATTGCCATTATGAGTCTATGAGATGCACTTGTTATGAAAAAGGTAACCTGTATCTGAACTTTGTCTTCTCTTCTTAGATCAAAAACCGAGTAATCATATCCTTCAAGGTAAAGAGATCTCATCTTTGATGTCATATAGAACGGTGAAGGAGCATAAGTTGTACTCCAATCGCCCGCTGCTCTGCATTACAAAATAGACCTATTATTGTACGAATCAAATGAATGGAGAAGGTAAGGTTTTCCCCTACAAACCATTCAAGCTAAAATTGATCATTGTTCGAAAAGTTGATATATTATGGTGATATAAATACGTGTATATGTTACACTGATATGCACACTCACACACACATTTAAAGCAAGGGGAAGGCTACCCTTTTGGTTTTATACATATGATTTGAATTCACTGACTGAAAGACAAACATTGAATCTACCTGTAGCTGACCAAATTAACCGCGAAGGTAATAGGTTGGTCTCCTCTTCCGATGCCTTGTTCTTGTACAAAGATGGGCACCCTTTTTCCTTTGAGGTCCATATGAGAGAACTGCTCTCCAAACCCATAAAACCTCTCATCTCCTTCACTCGAATAGGTAACACAAACCCTGTTGAAATCTGCCAATTCTGCAATCCTCATTTCTTCCATTTCCTCCTCCGATGTTGATGTTGATGAAACTTCGATAAACTTTTTTGCCCTAGAACAGAACCAACGCCAAACAAATGGCCTTTTCAGAACCCTACCCGGCTTCCTGAACCTTTTGGAAGCACTCGGAGAGCTCCTATGTTGGGATTCATATCTGGGTTTACCAAGCTTGACTTGGAACCCAATCTGATCACTGTTTTTCTGATCAAGCAAAAACCAATACCTAGCACCATAGGAAGGCCTATTTGCCTCGAAAAACTGAGAACTTTCATAAATGCTATGGAATTTCTTCTTCTTCTTCATTGTAAAAATCCAGCCTGAAATAATCAAAACAGGGAACTGGGTTTCCTTCAAATCCCTTTTCTGATCCAAATTACCTGATAAAAAGACTTGTTCTTCTTCTGGGTCCAAGGAACAACCAGATTGATCAATGATCTTAATTTCTTCAACAGTTTGATGGCTACAGATCAAATTAACATTTCTATCCTTCACAGCGAAAGCTCCCCTACTTTCTTCCACCTCTGTCTCTGCCAATGCAGCGGACACAAATGCTTGTCCTGCAAGAGTTGACCACAAAATTTTGTCGGGATTTGATTGATGAAAGATTGAGAGACACCCACCACCATTGTTGGAGCTCCAAATCAGCTGGAAGTCCTTCCCTATACAGAAAGTCCCGTTTGGAGGGACTGTTTGGGGGTTAAAGAACAGGTTTCCCTGAATGAAAGGAAGTGATTTAGGAGTGGAGGGGAAGGGATTATTGAGGTGTTTATGGTGTTTCTTGGTGACTTTGAGGGTTTCCATATTGGGCCTTAGAGGAAGAGATGGGACTATTGAATCCACCCCCTCTCTCTCTTTCGATATTATGCAAGTTCTCGCTTTAATAGTGTTCCTTTCAGCTTGAATTGTCAATTGGGTTGAATACTGGCAGCGATTTGTTTTGATGTGGATGCCTGTTTTTGACTTGAATTGGCTAGGTCGTGACTTCGGGTGCTTTTCTAATGGATTGGATGAGATACCATTTTTAGAAATATAGATAAATTTAATGAATTTTAATGTATTGAGAAATAAAATTTATATAGGGTATCATTGAGGGATAGTAGATCGTCTTTAGATACTAAATAAAAATTTATTTCAAGTCACTTTTACCCAATTTTAACTCGATAGAAATGATATTTTTATTTTTTTATTACAAGGTGCAGGGACAGGGTGAGGACCCATTCATGAAGGCACTATAATTTGATATAGTTTTTAAAGCTCTTTATTTACTAAACATTAATATATGAAGAGCAAAATACTAAATTTCATGAAAGTTAATATAATCAGCTAAATTTTTTTTTCTTCTTGTATTGTTGGAAATTCATAAAAAAGTGTCGTAGATGTTTTTTACAAGGGCATGATAAGGCAATGATTAGAAACCCCTAATTTTGTGTATGCTTTATATTATATATATTTGTCAATGTGGCACCATTCTGTGTACATTTATATCATTATTTAAACTAGTAATAGGATATGGTTGTAACAAAATAAAAGAAAAAGAAAAATTATATTTGCCGTGTTGTATTTTATTTAATTATTTCTGCGTTACTGGATGCATCTAGCTGACATTCCGGCGATATTCGCCCTACAATTTTTTTTCCTTTCTTTATGCCTAATTCCAACGGTGGAGGGCCCAACACAAATTTGTATGAAAATATAAATAAGACGATGGGTCGAAATGAAAATCTAGGGCTTCCATAATCTTAAATTAATAGATTAAATAATTTCTATGTAAAATAAAGTAAAGAAGTTATTAGCATCTACTTTTCTTCATTGGCACTTTATTTAACTTTTCAATATAATTAAATTTCTTTTCTGCGCCTTGTTTATTTCCTCCTGCTTGTATTACGCAGATAAATAGAAAATAAATGAGGAAAAGTGAAGAAATAATAATAATAATTGCTGCAGGCTGTCTTGTGTGTTTACATTTTATATAGTTAATCTGAGCTTGCTGTGTGTTCTGAAATGCACGTAGACGTGAAAGCCTGATATATTCATTGTTGTTACTTATATATTATTTAACAATAAAATTGTTGGGGCGGGGGGCGTGGCGTGTAGCCTTTGAGTTTTGAAGCTGTCAAATGGGAAAATGACAGAATTTGTTGTGCGAAAGGCAATTTTAAGGACGCTATATATATAAAGTAATTATTTTCTGTTTGAAACACAACAATTCGCGATGATAGTAAATTCAGTAGTTTTTGAAAAAACTCCAAATAAACAAAACATGTTTCTATGTTGCTTGGGTCTAATTGGTTGAAGTTTCATGTTTGTAATTCATGTTGTAAATTGAATAGTTCCCTCCTCAACAAGTTCTTACTAATGGCTTAAATAAGATAAAGTCCCAAAATAAAACACGAATGTATCAAGTGGGCACTTTCATGTAGTTGTAAATTGGATACAACATATAAATTTATGAACTATTGTAACCGTAAGATGGAATGTATGTAGTGTAAATTTTCATGACATTTGAGGACATAGAACCTATTTAATTAAGCACTAAGACTTAAGACAATTCTTCTAAAAACCAAGGTAAAATATAATTTTTAGAGACCCTTAATTAATTTATTTTTTTAAGCACATAAATATGACAATAACACATTAGATCTCATGAAAATTGATTAATCTATGTAATTCTTTTATATGTATCTGCTATTTATATAAATAAAATTGTTTAAAACAGTAATGTTCTTTCTAAAAGAAAGTATTAATAAAAAAAAATTATAGTAGAAAAGCTTTAAAAATGTTACCTTTCCTTGGATGATATGATCCTCCCACGCTTTGAAACTAATCCATAAATTTTTAAGGAATTATATAATGAGCAGGAGGCCTCGCTTGAATTATTTGAATGGGTCGAAATTTCTTTTGTGTGGCCCAAAACAAGAAATCGTCTTATGCGAAAGTGAGATTGAGAAACTCTTTTGGAACAGACTTTTTGACTTGCAATCAAACCTTCGTTGAAAGTTAAAAGATAATATTTATAACTTTATAATTTTACTATGAAGTTTTAATTTTTTTTTTCTAAATGTAACTTAGCTATGAAAACAACATGAAAAAGTAAGAGGTGATAAGCTAAGTTAATTTTCATTGTATATCTTGATATCCCAATGTGTGATACCCAAAATTTATGCTATAAAATTTTTAAAATGTTGAGTCCATAAAAAATAATTAAAATTTTAATACTGTGATAATGAAAAGGTTCAACATTACTAATTTGGAGGATATGACTTTTTTGGTACAGTTGAAAATGCTTGATGCTTGATAGCATTGTTTTAAATTTTAAAGTTTTAATAAAATCTCAATATTTCTCGCAAGTTTCGAATATTATATTTACTCTCTAAACTCCAAATTATGCTTAATAATGCTAAGAGGTACTATAAATATAATATAGAGGATGAAATAATACAATTAAGATTTTAAATGTGGATCGAAATTTTATTATAAACTTAAAAGAGATATGCGTACTTTTTCTTAATAGTACTTGTTTGTTAAGGGAAGAGAATGTTAGTCATGAAAGTTTTGTTAAAAAATATTTTTTTGAAAATAAATATGAGTGACTTTTAGCCAAATAATATCGTTTTAAGAGAATTTATGCATGAGACTCATTTTTCTATTTTATGTAGTTCGATGGTACATGAGCAAAAGAAGGCGAGAAAAGAAAATCAACTTCCATGAAAAAAATACAGAGTAATCAAGGAAAGGGGCAAATGAAAGAAACAAAGCCAAAAAGGATAAACAGTAAAGGGGAGGAGAGAGGGAGACAGAGAGAGAGAGAGAGAGAGAGAGAGAGAGTTCTCAAATTCGGGGAAGCTGGGGTTTTGGGGAGAAAGAAATCAAACAGAAGCCCAAAAAATCGTTCCTTGCTCCCGTCGCTTCGAAGATGAACAGCGGCCCATCTGGTTTCCGTACGTCAATCACCCCCCAAAGTTTCATTATAAAAACATTTCAAGACTTTTTTTTTTCGAAATTTGCATTGCCCTTTTCTTATCTGATTCAGTAATTCTCTTGTTTTCTGGTTGAATTGTCTCTAATTGTTCTTCTGTCACAGACAACGCTCCCGTTACTAGGGCTTTCGTTATTGCCTCTGCTATATTCACCATCTTGTTTGGGCTCCAGGGCCGTTCGAACAAGCTCGGATTAGCTTACCAGGTACCGATTACTTTTTTACATCATTTTGGGCTTCATGCTATTGAAAACCCTCGTCTTTCTTGTGTTTACTTCTGTTGGGTTTTGTTGAACAGTCAATTACTAGTCAGTCTGAACTCCATATTGCACTTTTTTTTTCTTCCTTCTTTAACTTCTGATTCTTAGAAATGGGGTCAATTCAGGGGCTCATTGCTATTTTGGTTCTTTAATGGATTAAGTGGGCCCGTATTGAACCTTTGTACGGCTGCTGGTCTTCTTCCTAATTGATGTATCGTAGTTTTCCTGCATGCAATTACAAGAGGGTTTGGGTTTAGATTTGTCTCAATTTCGTTGGCTGTCTTTCTTTTACTATAAATGATTTTAGTTTATACACATAACGTTCTTGGGGTTCAGTGGTTTGGATCTTCAATGCATTATCAAAAACTGTTTTGGACCTTGTTCTCCGTGGTTCCTCTCCTGCTTTATTGTAAGTAAGTAGTAGAGAAGGTTTAGCTGATAAATTATGCTTTGTAGTTGTGGCTTAGAATGTGCTACGTTTTGAGTTGAGCACTAAATTATGTTTCTTTTTTATGTCTTTAATTTCAAGTAGCGGTCTTCCAGTATATGCTGGTTTAGGATCTTTCATGTTGTTTATGCCCTGATTCTTTGTTGGTAAGTTGTCTGAATTGGACCTTTGTTCCCCATTTGTTTATCCACCACTTCTTGTCAATGTTAATATTTTTTTTGTATGCAGATAATATTAAAGGTTTAAAAAGCTGTTGCAGTTGAAAATTTATTCTTGGTGTGGAATTTTTTTTTCACCTAAGTAGATAAGCTGTCACTTGTCTATTTGTTTTCTTATTTCGCATGTAGTGTAGTATTCTTATTCAAATTCATAACAGGATGATTTACATTCTCTGTACCATTTTGGTTTTAAAAGGTAGAGGGTAAATTAGCTATTAAAGGGAGGGAGTGAGAGAAGAGAGAGTATAAGGGATGATTAGTGTGCCAGATTGTGTTATGGTTAGAAGGAAGTGCTCTCTCAAAATGATTTATTTGATCTTATATAATAGAATATGGTGCTTGGTACCAAAATCACATATATTTTTTTTTACTGGGTTCTCTGTGAATCTACCAAAGTATGATATATTTCTGATGCTTAATGTGTTTTAGGCATTCTATGTGCTTCGAGGATACAATGTAATATTTCAAGGATCCAATTTCCTATTTCTATATCTATATTTTTTGGGTGGTTGTCAAAGAACATTCTTGTGGCTTCATTTGATGTGCTTAGCTTACAACTCTGTGTGCCTTGAGTGGGACCAACTTCTAATTTGTTTATTGAGGAAGTCATGCCTGCAGACGTGATAATTCATGTTACATTTCATAATTTTGCACACAAATTTCATTGGCTACTTTGTACGGTAATCAGTTTCCATTGGCATGAACCTTTACCCTGTTAATTTCTCTATTTTAACAGGATGTTTTCAGGAAGCTTCAATTTTGGAAGTTAATTGTGTCAGTTTTCGCCTTTTCATCTATTCCAGAAGCAATGTTTGGACTGTATCTGCTGTACTACTTCAGGATATTTGAAAGACAGATAGGGTCCAATAAATACTCCGTAAGCAAATATTTCTACCCTAAACAAATGAGTAGTTCTGCTGTAATTTCATGCTCACAAGAACATGGATGTTTGGTAGTAAATTCACTTTAGCATAAAGTGTTTATCAGCAGTCACTTCTTATGACAACAAATAGATCGGGATAAAAAGAAAATCAGTCTAATAATTGGGAAAAATGACTAATGATTCACATGAGCACTATTTAGAGTTCAGCATCTGTTAGATATGTTGGAGCTAAGAAGAGATGAGCTTAATTAATCCAGTCATAGTTGTCATGGCGCCAAGGCGGTCGGTGTCGACCGCTGACCGCCTGGACGCCTAGGCGGCAAGGCGCTCACCTAGGCGTCCTCAAGGCGGTCCAAGGCGCCCCCTAATGAAATTCATAATTTTACCCCCATATCATACCTGTACATGTGTACCAAAATGCATTTAAACACCTTAGTGATGCATTTTCAAGTTGGGTTCCTTTTCTACATTTCATTTTATAAAATTGATCACTAGAATATATTAGGGTTTTGAAAAAATAAAGTAATAGTACTGAGAGGAGATTGGATGGAGAGTGGTCGTCAAAAAATGGAGTTCACTCGGTCGAGATCGAACTCGCCGGGATTGAAGATGCCTCAACAACTATGGGAGTTGCCGCTGTAGTTGAGTGGGTGGAGAGTGGCTTCCAAAATGGAGTTCAAATGGAGCCATCGCAGTCGCCGGAGTGCCCGCCGTAAGTTGCTGGAGCCACCGCCGACGATCCAGTGCAGTTGTCGGAGTCGAGGACTCTTCTGCTGTTTGTCGTCGAAGAAGAAAAAGAAGATAGTCGTCTTTTGTGACGGCGATGACTTCTTCATATATATATATATATATATATATTTTACAATGCAAAATGACGTCGTTTTGCTAGGCTTTCTTTTTCAAAAAACAAAAACCCTAGGCGACGCCTAGGGCTTTGGCGCTACAAAGCGCCCAAGGCGTCGCCTAGGCGACGCCTTTCCGGCCAAGGCGCACGCCTTGGCGGCTGGGGAGCAAGGCGCTGCAATCCAGTCATTTAGATTGTAAGAAGATGATGTTGGACAGGCCCAACAAGAATACTATTATCACGGGGAAAAAAAAAAGGTATAATGTCATATACATAATTGATTGGTGCAAAATTTTCGGACTTTGATTTTCCGTTTCATATTATTTCTAAAATTATGTTATATATATATATACTAAAAAAATATAGGTGATTGCGTTGTTAAGGAAGAGCATCCATTTTGTTAAGTAAGAGCATCCATTTGAGGCTGAAAGATGCTTAGACTAGTCTAACTTTACCTGCTCGCCCTTTGAATAAAGGATTGCTGTAGTTTAGGTGAATTGCCCGCCTTCTCTCAATTTCTACACCAGTGTAAGCATGCTTGTTTTAATTTTCTCCTTTGAGGTGATTTCATATGCCTTGTCAATGTTGGTTTTCCATGTCCACATTACCAATCAATACATCTTTCGCACTCTCTATGCCTTCCTTTAACTACCTGAGAATTATACACTTGCTTTGGCAATAATATAAAGAGGAATTCTCTTTGGTTGCATTGCATATGAATCAATTCCAACAATGTAGTTATTTTTTTATTAAGAAATTTTTCTAAAGTTTTCTCTGCAATTGCACAGGTGTTTGTTTTGTTCTCCATAATTGTTTCCTTTTCACTTGAGGTCCTCTCCTTAAAACTCTTTAGAGGTATGTGTTTGTTTATTTTTCTTTATTTACTTCTTACTATCTTCTTCTTTTGTCTTTTGTTTCTGTATCATATACAGGGGTGGAGCTACTAAGGGGATAAGGGGGCAATCGCTCCCCTTATTTTTTTAGAAAATATTAATCACCCATATTATTCTTTATAATCACAAGTCTGTTGCCCCCCTTTTTTTTTCACAAAAAGCTCCCAATCCTTATGTTTCATCATAATTACAATTCTAGCTAATTACTTCTCCCCATATATTTTTTTCTCCGACCTTCACTTTTTCCCCTAATTGCAATTCTAACCTAAGCCTTAACCCATTATTTTAAGTAATTTTTCTTGATTCCCAACCTTCTGTATCCCTTTTATTAGTGGTTGTTTTTTTGATTATAGAACTTGAATTTTATTTTCTCTTTAAATATTTATAATTTACTTATTGTCAAAGGAGGATTCTTCTCGTCCCTAGAGTGAGGTTTTTTTTTTTCCTTTTTTTTTTTTGCGTTCTTATTTGGCTGTTCAACCCCTTTTTCCCTCCCAAAAAAATTTCCCTATAGATTTCTCTTGTCGAGTAAATATATTAATAATTTCTTTTGATTTTTCTCATCATGGAGCTTATAGAGGTCACTTTTTTTTTATATAGAATTTTCGTTGTTTTTGTTGGTGTCGAGAAAAAAATATTATAAATTTCACCCCCTCTTATATAAAATTCCTAGCTTCACCACTGATCACATAATAGCCTTTTTATTTAAAAGTTCCCTAATTAGCTGGAAGAGGGGATTGTTTCTTCTCTGGGAAAAAGTAACCAAAATCCTATTTGGTTAAAGTTATTTATTTGGAAGTGTTAATTTTGCTGGAAATTTATTCTTTCTGTTAAGTTAAATTTATTTACTTTACATTTTTGATTTGTTCTTTGCAGGTCCTACCTTAAACTTTATTCCAGCAGGACCTTATGGTCTTGTGTTTTCTTCATTTGTCCCCTTTTTCTTCGACATTCCAGTTTCAACGCGGTTCCGTGTGTTTGGCGTCCAGTTTTCTAATAAGTCTTTTATATATTTAGCTGGATTTCAGGTAATCTAGCATGGCCACTTCTATTGTTTTACTTAATTTTCTGTTTAAGATAGGTGAGCCTCTGAAAATAGATCTGTTCCCTTCTCCTTCTTGATATAGCTTCCCTCTCATTCCACTGAGTTAACACAAATCTAATTTGCAGCTTCTTTTGTCATCCTGGAAAAGATCCATCTTGCCTGGAATATTTGGCATCCTTGCTGGATCCCTATATCGCCTGAATGTTTTCCACATCCGTAGGATGAAGGTTGTTCCTGTTTCTCTTTATTTTCATTTGTTTATGTTTTTACGTTTTTATCCCTTTCCACATTACATGCATATAATTCAGCACATTTACACGTTTACGGCTGCTGAAGGTGAATAAATAAATGGGAAAGTTTGTGCTTGAATTAGGCATCAAGTAGGATAATTTGTGCCATTGTTGGCAATTAATAAATTTAGATTAGATGGTCTGATTTAAGAGATACTAAATTACACTATCCTCCACACACAAAAATGAATATTCCATGTTTGACTGAAACATAGCACAATTAAATCTCCCCAAAATATTGATTTTAGTTTTTAAAATGTTTATCTGTTGGAGTCGAGAGTTAATTTATTTGCAATGGTTTTACTCTTTAAAATTCATTCCATTCCAACGTACCAAGTGTAGACCATGGTGTTTTGTGCATACCCTTTGATGAGTGGGAGCAGTTTCAATTAAAAATGGTCAATAACTGTTTCTAAAAATAGCGTGAATTAAAGTTCAAGTATATGTTCGAAGACTCTGATATGCAGGATTTTTTCCCGTTGGTTTTATAATGTGTTTGTTTGATCCTTTATGTATATATATATATAAAAGAAAAGTGACTCTCCTATTGTGTTATTAAATTGTTATGCACGTTGCCATCACTGGTGTATTTAATGATTCTGATGTTAATGCATTGTATGCTTGTGTCTTTGTACTATATATCTATTAGTTCCCAGAGTTTGTCTCCTCATTCTTTTCACGGCTTTCTTTACCGTCTGCTGGAAGCCCATCAGCACCATCACCAAGTATTAATGCTGTGAGACATTTACCATCCATTGCTGGACCTGGACGCCAAGTGGAGGTAAGTGAAGATTTTTGCCCCATCATTTTTTGTAATGCAAGCTTTCTTGGTTGAGTTACAGTAATTTACACAAGATTGTAGTAATTTTCACTTTTCTTTTTGAATCTTGAATTTGAGAATAAATTTATCCAATTTGTTGTACAATTTCTGCTTTGGTCACTGTTGTCTGTTTATAAAAAATTCCTAATTAGCTTCTCACAAGGATCAGATGAACTTCAATAAACGTTATCATCTTGTCAAGGTTTTTCTGCAGTAAGCAAGTATCCGTTCAAATAATGGCTTTTCCTCCAGGGAAACTATGCTCCTCCTACCTCCTCTGCGATAGAGCCACCGGAGGATTCCATTGCCACGCTGGTTTCGATGGGCTTTGACAGAGACTCCGCAAGACAAGCACTCGTGCAGTCTAGAAACGACCTCAATGCTGCAACAAACTTCCTTCTAGAAGCACAGTCCCACTGATTTAACGAAGCCTCCCTTGGGCTAGCAAATTCAAGACTCAACCCATTTGCTGGTAGAGAGATATGATTGCCGTTTCTACCACGTGATCGATCTCTGCTCGGGAAGCCATTTTCTTCAGGGATTTTTCTATCCTTTTTGTTTATCCCTTTTTGGTAGGCATCTGTTTCCCCGTAACTATGCGTAGAGTAACACATTACTGATCTGGAAGTTAGGAAGGTGAGATTTTGTGCATGTACTTTCTAGACATTGTGGCTCAGGAATCATGTATTCAATAGCTTACTGTACAATCTTTTGATTCCTGGCCAGATTCAATACAAAGTTCAGCCATTTCATGTGATTGATACTAGACTTGCAAACGAATCATGCGTTCGTGAACTGGCTGTTCAGTAAGGGTTCATTTGAGTTCTTTCATCAAGCTAAATGAAAGAGCTTGTACAGATTTTTGGGGCTCGTAAATAAACGAGCCATGCGTGAGCTAGGTCTGGTTCGGTTTTGTTGAACACAAATTGTTCACCAAACAACAGGGTTGGTCCTATTGAAAATTGGATTCTGGGGTTCTCAAGATCTTAAAAGAGTGATAGTTTCAATTATCAATTCGCTCAAAGTGTGATCAGAGATCATTGGCCGCGAAATGGTTGGACTCGAGCAATCCAACTGTTCTAAGTCGGCTGATTAGGCGGAGTCTGATGCACCTGGTTGAGTGGCCAGTCCGGTTGGACTGGCCCAATCCAGCTGGTCTGGGTTGGGAACCCGCTAGCTCATAGATGCTAATTGTTGCTAATGGTTGGGTTGATTTCGGGAAAAACTTTACAACACGTAAGGCTAACAGTTGCTAATAGTTGGGTTAATTTCTGAGAAAACTTAATAGTACGTAACGAGTATCGAGAGTCCTGTGCTCATGTTCATACACGAAAAGACAAGTATGGATTTAGTTTTAAATCTGCACCTTGCACCAATCTTTTTAACCTTTTCTCTGCTGCTAATATGAATGAATACAAATGCAAGTTTCAATACTCATTGCTAGCTCTGGAACCCTAACTCCTGGCTCCAATCATTTTTCACAGTGAATAATATCTAGCACTTACATGGACATCATAATTGAAGTTCAGTCGCATTGAGTACCTTTATTTATTTATTTAATTTTTTGTTTAAGCTAAAACAACCGAACAAAAAAGAAAAAGAAGAAGAGATATGATTACTACAAAAATGGGTAATCATGGTTATTTTGTGATCATGCACCATTGGATTCTAATAATTGCCCACAAAATTGGCTTTTTTTTCCTTTTTTTTTGCTAGGCCTCTCTTTGCTTTTTTTATCCTCTCTCCCTCTCTCCATTGCCAACACCATAGAGGAAAACTTATATTCTCTTATCATATTCTCTGTTGCCTTTATTTATTCCATGTTAAAAGGGGTTGAAAAGGAGATGGGCATCAAAGAATAGAATTTTCTTTTTCTTTTGTTGCTTTTGGCACAAAGCTTCACTCTGCAATTAAGGATTGTCTTCTCTATTTTCCTTTTTTTTTTCTTCCCCCTCCCCGGGTCGCCTGTCCCCTCCCCCTGACACCTTTTTTTTTTTAATTTTATTTTTTCCATTTGCCGCCCCCCACTCCGGTCGCGTGCTCCCCCTACACCTTTTTTTCTTTTCTTTTCTTTTTTCCATTTTTTTTCTTTCCCCTCCCCCCTTCACTTCCAAATCCGTAGCTCTCCCTCTGCCCTCTCTCTTTCTCTCCCTCTGCCTCTGGCTCTCTCTCTCTCTCTCTCTCTCTCTGTTCCTCTCCTTGTCCCTCTCGTTCCCACTCCCTCTCCCTCCATCCCTCTCTCTCCCTCTACTTGTGCGCCACGACTTCGAGCGATAGCCTTGCAGTTAATGGTGCAACCTTTTTCTTCCTCGTGTGCCGAAAGAAACTGGAGCACTTATAGTTTTGTGCACTCTTTAAGGAGAAACAAGTTAACACCGAAGCGTGCTGAAGATTTGGTCTTCATTCATAGTAATCTCCGACTCATTTCGAGAAATACCGAAGAATATAAGTAAGGCGAGACAATGATGTGGGATGTGACTGGTGACTCGTTTGATTCTTTTAAGAAGAAAATGGGTTACTTGAAATTGCAAATCTTTCAATTGATGAACCTACAATGGAAGCGATGCTTTGCGTCACTAGCAGTAGCTTGATCCTTGTTTTTATTTTTTTTATTTTTATTTCATCCTTATATTTAAGGTTCTGTCCTCATCCATCTATTGCCCATAAAAGAAAGCTTTCCAAATTCTTGTCCTAATTATTATGAATTTTGAGACCCTTTTCACAATTCAAGTGTATATTTGTTTTAGAAAATCATCATTGGGTACTTTTAACGACATACTCTCTGTAAGATGCAGAGTATAGAATTTTTCGGTTCAAAATAATAGGTTTAAATAAAGTAGAGTAGAAACCCCTCTTCCACGTAAACCAACTCCGTGGGAAAGGCGTAATGAGGAAACAAATCCTCCTACATATCCACAAATAAAGTCACTCCATTCTCTTTATTGAAAAAAAAAAAGAATAACTAAACAATTTGAATCAAATGACTATACTTTCTTAAAAATATATAGTTAGCTTGCTTAGCTTAACCATTCCAAGTGGATAGCCCACTTCTAATCACATTTGCAGGCTGCATCAAGTTGAGATGTATTATTTTTTTCCCCTTCCGTTGAGCAATACGCCCTATTATAAGTAAATCCATGTTGTTGACTGTTTTAATAACAAAAACAAATTATTCTTTGGTAAAAGTTAGTCATAAATTGACAGTGACAATTTATCAGAACATTTTTTGAAAAAAAAATGCTTTCGCAACGTTCTAGTGTTTTTTTTTTGTTTGTTTATAATCGGCGGGGAGGGAGAGTCAAACTTTGGATCTGTTTTACCACTCGCCCAATTCGACTCTCCAAATTGGCCCATAGTTGCCCTCCAACAGAGAAGGAAATTAAAATAAAGCACCTTGTTTTAGAAAAGAGTAGGCACTTGTGAGAACCCCTTTAATAGGAGACAACAAATCTTTGTTATTATATCTGTTCTTGCAATGTTTAACATAGGACAATGCAACAGATCTTTTAGGTTTGGGGATTAATGGAGATAGGCTGGAAGGATCCAATCCAAGCCCAACCTCGCTTTCATAGTTGCGAGAGTTTTTGCAGTACGTTTTTATTCAGTGCCATAGTTCTTGATTAGCTATGGTGTCGGAAATTTTTTTTTCTGATACACATGACAGTGTAGACCAGTAAAATCACTCTACAATAGCAAATTACATATATTTTTGGCGACTTAAGATTTTTGTTATTTTTAATTTATCATTGATGTCCTTCTTTTATTCTTTTATTTCTACAACAGGCCTTTTATTAAAGTAGTGCATATTTTTCTCACATAGTAATTAATTACTTTTTTTCTCCTAACATGTTCCTTTTTCCTATTTTCTGTTCTATTTTATTTTTATTTTTTCCCGTTATTCTTGGTATTGCACAATTGAAAATACTTTACTTTCTATTGTAATTTCAGGTAGTCTGTTTTATCACCTTTCCTTTTCTTTCATTCGGTTATCTGCATTAAGTTTTCACTTGAATTTCCTATCAGGCAATGACTACTAACTCTTTTAGAGGAATTTATTTTCTAATTTGTATTTAGACAAAAAATTGCAAGTTTCAATACTTCAGAAACATATAAGTATTTATATATGCTCCGGAAAAAATAAAAAATTATTAATATTTTATTTTCTTAAAATGTATAACATGATGACTTTCTGCCCATAAAAAATAAATTACTGTTTGGAAAATAGAATAAAATTCCATATGCGCTAAAAAATTATTTGAAAAACAATTCAACATGCTTTTTAAATTTAAAAAATAATAAGTAATAGACAGGAAAAAAACAGAAAGTAACGGGATAAAACATTACTTCATGTCAATGGCTAGCAAAAATAAGAGTAACGTAGAATAATTGCTATTTTTATAAAAATAAAAATAAAGCAAGACTAAGGAGGAAGAGGTTTTTAATTTTTACATTTTCTATAAATAATTGAGGTGAAGTAATTTTATTAGTTTGGGTGCTACTGTATCAGTGAGGGTTTTCTTATAGTATGATGCTTCGAAATAAGATAGACAGGAAAGATGAATCATTTAAAATTATAAAACAACCCAGTATGGTTCTGGGGTTAGGAACGGTGGCATCCTTAGCTAATTTTTCATTCTAAATAAATTTAGAAGCTTGAAAAAGCCGAAAAAACGAAAGGCTTATTGGTCTCTTTCCTCTTCTTTGGTTGCAGCTCATCAGTCCCTGATTGGCATCTTTTCTTTCCTATTCCTCTCTCCTCTCGCTCTTTTGTAGTGGAAGTATATACATACATACATACATGCTGTCTCGTCTCTTGTTTTGGCTTCTAATTTTGTGATTACTATCCCGATTCTGCTAGTTTGGTTTTTGCTCTGCAATCTTAGATGGGTTCTCTCTTATGTTGCATTATCCGTCTTGATCAATAAAGTTGAGTGTGTTTTCTTCCTGTATCTGTTAGTTTTCTCGATTCCTTCATCCTTGGAATTTTTGTGGGGGAATAATATTGGCTTATACAAAACTGTGGGAAATCCAATTCCAATCTTTTCTGGGGTTTCTTGCTTACTCCCCAAGATTCATCCTTTGGGGGATTTTCTCTCCAAGATTGCGAATTCAATTCCTTCTCTTAGTTCTTGGTTGCCAGAATTCTCTCAGGATTTTCTTTCTTGAGATTCAATTCACTTCCTTTGAATTTCAGTTTTCTGAACCTCTCACTCTCTCTTTCACTCTGAAATTTCTGGGTATCTTTTTGATCACGGATTTCGTACTTTCATTTGTTAATTCCTATCTGGGGTTTTCGATTCAATGGGACTATGTCATGGGAAACCCATTGAGAACGCCCAAGCCCTAAAAGATAGAGAAGAAAACCCCGCGATTCTCATCAATGGGGATCAGTCAATGCCAAATCCCCAGGCCTACAAAACCCAAAAATTCCCTTTTTACAGCCCAAGTCCCCTCTCCAATATTTTCAAGAACTCAACCAGTGTGAGCTCAACCCCACTCCGCATATTCAAGGGCCCCTTCCCTCCGCCTTCTCCCGCGAAACACATCCGGGCATTGCTTGCTCGGCGGCATGGTTCTGTGAAGCCGAATGAGGCCTCGATTCCTGAGGGAGATGACATTGACGTTGCTTTGGACAAGAAATTTGGGTTCTCTCAACAGTTTGTGTCACATTATGAGCTTGGTGAAGAAGTTGGGAGAGGGCATTTTGGGTATACCTGTTCCGGAAATGCGAAAAAGGGGAGCTTGAAGGGGCAGGATGTGGCTGTCAAGGTCATTCCCAAATCGAAGGTTCAGGCTTCCTTTGATTATTGCCTTGTAATTTCATCTTTGATTTGTTTTATGTTGTTTAAGTTGTTTACCCAGTCAGTGATTTGTTATCATCTATAATTAGAGTTGTTCCCATTAAGGCTATAGCTGCTTTGATATGCTGGTGGAACTCGACCACTCTATTTTTGGTGATCCCTTATCTCAATATACATGAATGAATGCCCTGTGCAACTGCTCACATTTCTCATTAGCAATGTTATCTTGGAATGGGGACTACTAGATATTATTATTGCTTAGGATTTAGAGGATCTTGTCTGAAGACCAGTTGGTAGAGGTTTATAAGTAGTAGCGTGCATGTTTTCTGTACTTGTATTATTATGTCATTAATTACTCCAGTTTATCCATTTTCCTTAGATATTTACAATTAGTAGCTTGCATTCCTCATTAGCAATGTTATATTCACTTATTTTTAATGTCAATGGACCCATTTTCCTTCAAAGGGGTGGCTTTATGATGAATAAATAAAAAATGCAATTATTTTATTTATTATTTTGCTAATGGTTATTGCAAACCGATGATAATCTTTGTTTTTGTTCTCATAAAACGGATAACTTTTTTGTCAGATGACCACAGCAATTGCTATTGAGGATGTAAGGAGAGAAGTGAAAATATTACGGGCCCTAATGGGGCACAAGAACTTGGTCCAATTCTATGAAGCCTATGAAGATGATGAAAATGTCTATATTGTAATGGAGTAAGTTCGGGGTTCCAACATAATGCATTACATTAACTGCTCTTAGCGTTGAGATTTCACTTTCATTACTATGAAAAGCTAATGTAATGGGTGAAGTGATATGCATTGGTTCTTTGAAGTTTTTTTAAGTAGTCTTGTACGTAGGCTAGCATGGACGTATTATTTGAACTTATTGGATGATGTTCTCCAGGTTGTGCAAAGGAGGTGAACTATTAGATCGCATACTTTCAAGGTAGCTTATCATTTACGTACTTCCCTTTATAGGACTACTTTTCCCTTTGTCACGGCCTTCTAACTGGATAAATAAACTTCATGTTCTTCAGGGGTGGAAAATACCCCGAGGAAGATGCAAAGGCAGTCATGGTCCAAATTTTAAGTGTGGTTGCCTTCTGTCATCTTCAAGGTGTGGTTCATCGTGACCTCAAGCCAGAGGTAATTTTATCCCCTCAAAGGATCTAATTGTTAAAAAATGAAACATAGCCTATTTAGCAGGGGGTTGTTGAATTTCTTGGGTTTCAAGTGACTTGTCAATAGGGGCATAGACTATTTAGACACATATGACTTTTCTGCCTTGTGTTGATTAAAGCACACCCGTCAGTTGAGCTTTAGTTTATTCTCATTTATTTGATGGGATTTATACCTTCTGGTTTAGATAATCTTTGACTCCATGTTTCTCTGTGCTCTAACATACATTCCATTAAAATCTTCGGATTTCACCACTAAGATATGTTTTACCACTGCTAGGTACAGATTCAGCTGAGTTCTTTATATCCAAAATGCATCTATATATTCATTTTTCCTTTGTTTTTTCTCCTTTATATTTTATTTCAAAATTTTAGGGATGGCCAGCAGCAGTCTATCTATTTTATTACTATCAAATGTGTGAGATGGAGCACAAAAAAAACTGATCCTCATATGGTTTCAGAATTTTCTGTTTGCTTCCAAGGATGAGAATTCCCCGCTGAAGGCCATAGATTTTGGACTCTCTGACTATGTCAAGCCAGGTTAAATCTAATTTCTCAAGATTCACGCTTCCTTATATGCGCGCACACGCATATAATATATAGCAGTGTTATCATGAGCATATATAAGCACACTATATAGGCCCCACAGGAGGCTACAGAAAAAGATTCTGATTTTTGAATTAAGAATTCTATAAATAGTAATATTCTACCAGCCGTTATATTTTGGCCCCATAATATGTACGACGCTTCATACGAAGAATCAAATTTTGTCAACAAAAAAGTCAACAATTAAAGTTATAAAAGTTTACCATGAAATAAGATGAAACCCTATTCCTAATTGGTCGAAGATCAAATTTTGCCAGCTAGTTCAAAATTAGAAATTTTAATCTAATGGTCAAATCCCTCCATGTGGCCCCTATATAGTGTGCGTTAATATGCTCATGTGCCCATGATAATATTTTCCTATATATATATATATATGCATATTGATTGATGTAGGTGAATTGAATATTGACTGTTGGAGGTTGTTAAACAGATGAAAGGCTGAATGATATCGTCGGAAGCGCTTATTATGTGGCTCCTGAAGTTCTTCACAGATCATATGGGACTGAAGGAGACATGTGGAGTATTGGTGTAATTGCATATATTCTTTTATGTGGAAGCCGACCGTTTTGGGCAAGGACAGAATCTGGCATCTTCCGTACTGTCCTCAAGGCCGACCCTAGCTTTGATGAAGCCCCTTGGCCTTCCTTGTCTTCAGATGCTATTGATTTTGTAAAGAGATTACTGAACAAGGACTATCGCAAGAGACTAACTGCTGCTCAGGCTCTGAGTAAGTTACCGGATCCATCTCAATGCTATTTACTAGTAAAGGAGGCATTTCTTCCACTTTTCTGTATTATTATTCTTTGGGGAAATTTGCCCCTCAACTGTAATTTGGGTCAAATTTTAATTTTTTAATTGTACCATTACTATGGCTCTTAGTTTCCATTAGCAATATTTTATGTTTAATGGATGAAAAGGGAATTTAATTGAGAAATTTTCTTTCCCTTGAAACAAAGAAGGTTGTACTCATCTAGATTTCTTTTTGTACGTTGTTTCTTCTTGTACAATGTAATCTTTTTACTTCTCCAAATGGTCTTCTTTTTTTTTTTTTTTTTTTTTTCCTTTTTCCCCTGGAATTCTTATGGTAGCCTGATTTGTATGCTTAGGTCATCCATGGCTGGCCAATTCTCATGATGTTAAGGTTCCAATGGATATGATAGTGTACAAGCATGTGAAAGCATATACCTGCTCAACGCCTCTTCGAAAATCAGCATTGGGGGTAAGTAATCCTGCGTTTGGAGGAAGAAAGATGTCCCATTTTCTATTTTCAGAAGTTAGGTCTAAATATATCATCATCATCATCTACTGGACTTCAACTGCTCATTTTGAGTTGTTGGAAAACCTTGTTGTCTAAGTGGTCTTCAAGTTTAGAAAAATGGGAAACGCGATTCAAATGTTTTCTAGCAAAAATGAAAGTTAAAGTTAGCTGGATTAGAAAGCTTTCATTTTCCAAATTTCATAAACAAAGCATAATATTATTAATCTTCTCCTATTTTGACAGGCTCTTTCAAAGGTACTAACAGGACCGCAGCTTGCTCATCTTCGTGAACAGTTTACAATATTAGGGCCGAACAAAAGCGGATTCATCTCTATGCAAAACTTTAAAACAGTCAGCCCCATTTTTTGTTTTTTGTTTTTTGCATTTTCCTTTTCCCTCCCTTTATTATATTTTCCTATCTTTCTATTTTTTCCCACTTTTGCTAAAATATGATAGAATTTGCAGGCTGCAGTGGAGAGTTCCAGCGATGCAATGAAAGATTCATGGGTTCTAGATTACGCAAACATGGTAAAAACACCCTTAAATTTCTGTCTTTTTTATTTTATTTTATTTTATTTTATCATCTATCCTTTGTCGCCAATAGGTCTGCTTCAATGAACTTGCTACAGAAGGAGAAAAAAATTGGGTTTGCTTCAAGAATAACAGCCGAATGCTTTTGCTTGTGCATTTTGCAGGTGAGTTCTCTTCAGTATAGGAAATTGGATTTCAAGGAATTTTGTGCGGCAGCCATAAGTGTACATCAACTTGAAGGAATGGAAAACTGGGAGCAACTTGTGCGCCGAGGCTATGAGCTGTTTGAGAAGGAAGGAAACAGGCCAATTATGATCGAGGAGCTTGCATCTGTATGACACTCTGATTTCGCTTCTTCCCATTGCCAGTATATTCTTTTCCCTATTAAGTTTGTGTGCAATCGACTTGCACGTAATCTCTTAGAATGCTACTTTTTTTTAACATGCTTTATAAAACAAGGTTTGGCGTAGTTTATCCTTAAGCGAAAAACATTTTCCGAAATTTTCTAAAATGCGTGTCAACTTAGAAAACAAGGTTTTCCCACATATCTATCATGAGGAGCAAGTCAATTGGACCTCACTTAACCAGCCTAACCGTTGGGAAATGACATTGTTATAACTAATTGGGGTCTTTATTTAGTATTCTGCATTCAAAAAGCCACTATCTATGGCTCAGTATGGTAATTCTGGCTCCACCCCTGGGCGCGTGAATATAGCCTCAGCACCTCTTGTGAAAGATGTCACTTTATGGAATGACCAGTCGACGTGCGAATATATCTATAATTTGTGTTTTTTTTTTTTCCCCACAGGAACTCAGAGTAAGCCCATCGGTACCTGTTTACGTGGTTCTGCAAGAATGGTTGAGACACTCGGATGGGAAGCTCAGTTTCTTAGGATTTGTGCGACTTCTGCACGGGGTTTCTTCTCGTGCATTTCAGAAGGCCTGAACTGAAACCCTAGCCGAGGATCGTTCATGCAATCCCTCCTTAAAATCGAAATGGCTCAAGGGGAATATTGAGCTAGTGCTGGCTCTTGGCTGCATAAATGGGTGCTGCAATTGCAATGCCTGAAATTTGGGTGTTTACCAAGTCGGTTGATTCAGCTATTTATTCTTCTTTTCTTTTTCAAGCATTGTATAATTTTTTCCATCTCATGCCTTTGCTGCCCCTCGAAATAATTTCTTCCCTTTTTTTCTTTTTGCCATTGGAACCTAGAGAATGATTGTATAGAAAAGAAATAGTTCAGTGTAATTCCGGCATGTATGGTTCATGGAATGGAATATAGTCATTTTATTGTTTGATCATGAGTAAAACAATATTCTCGAGAGGGCCGAAATGGGCCTTGAGGTGGAATAGTTATTTCAAGCCGTAAAATGAACTAAATGAGATAATAGTTATTTCATAAAAATAGATAAGTGTTGGGTTTGCAAATAGTTTAAACCTTAAAGTTTTACCATTTTGGAGGATAAATGACACTTTAAACCTTAAAGTTTTACCATTTTCTGACATTGAATCTTGATTATTTTTCCATATTAGATCGAAACTCGAATGTTCACTTTTGTGTTGAATTAAATTCCTCCGTCAGTCTCATCTAAATAGATGGAAGGAAAAGAGTTATATACTACTCATATAACCTTTTCTAGAGGATAAAGTGAGAAAATCACTAACTAAATTCATCTAAATTATAACTTACCTTTTTCTCATCAAAAAAATAGCCACATATCATTACTTGGTTGGCTATTTTTTATTTTATTTTTCTTTTCCTCCTTTCTCTCTTCCCTCGTCTCCTTGACAATTGTTGCCCCTGTAACAACCTCCGGCTGCAATAGGCTCCTGCTCACCCTATTCCTCCTCCACTACCTCCAAAAATCCTCCACCAAGCTCATTGACGTCACGAGGTGCTCGGCGGAGTGCAGCATCCTCACAGACAATGGTGGTCCTCATCGGCAATACTGGTGCCATCGCTACTGTTGGTGGAACGAAGATCAACGAAAGGTGATTGTTGCTCTAATAGCTCGATGATGGGCAAAGGTATTTAGTGACAAGTTCAGAGTTTTACTACCTATTAATCCTAATTTTAATGAAACTCTGGACATTTATATAATGTTTCATAAGAAGATCTTTTGTGTTATATAAACACAAATGTGAATAGAATGACATGAAACAATATATGGAGGCCATAAATAAAATGGGAATCCAAGAGGATGTTGGATTTTATTGAGAGTTATAATAAGCAAGATTACAAATTTCTTGCATTATTCCCCCACTTGCGGGCATCGGGTCCCTTCAGGCCCACAAGTACAGGTTTCCCTCCGCCACCAATGCGGCAACGCGCTCCCCTTAAGCAGCCTCTTGTGTAGCGGTTTGCCGGAGCGGACAAGTCATTCCTCTTGGGGTCTCGGTTGCGGCCGATAGCCCCGTACCCTATGGTCGCCCCATTGGCCATCTCGATCGCGAAGGAGCACACGAGCATAAGCCCGATGAAGAATGCTGCAGTGTTCCTCGACATAGTCATTGTTGATGATGGGTCGCCGTTTAGGGCTCCTACCACCAAGCTCTTGGGGATGAGGCTGCATGCATGGAAACTTGCTAGGCTTTATAGGGCCGTTGGTTTGCCTATAATAAGATATGTGATTTGTTGTAAGAATGCCATATTTAGAGTTCGATAGGTGTCAGGGCTGCCCTTAAATCTAGCTTCTTACATTCTAAAAATCCCCTCTTATTTGTGGTAGTTGAAAAATGAACGGGCAGGAATTAGATTTGGTGGTGAGATGATAGGATAAAACATGAAATTGCCGGTTAAACTTTGACTTAATTTTCAATTTGATCCCTGAACTTCAAAATCGTGCAATTTGTCCTGAAAATTTTTTCCCAGTTATCAATACTTAAACACCATAGTCCACTGTCATAATTGTTGATGTAACATTCAACAGTTCTTATCTTTGTATTAGAGTAGAGTAGAAAGTTTTGATTAGGGATGAGATAGATACATGTGAGATTTAAAAGGGAATAGTTCTCTTCTATGAAGGACGGCCCGTGAGATCTTACCTAAATAATTACGACGGAAGGGTAAGGGTGTATAGCATTGGTAAGTGGAGAAAAGTTCATTAAGCAAATTGCTTGATTTTAAAGTTAAGGAACTAAATTAATAACTATGCCAAAGTTCAAGCATAATATGATGTTTTGACCAACGATAATCTTTCTCATTGCTTTGCTTTACTTTAATGTTCTTTTCATTGACATGATTGAACTTGTTAAAATGATCCCAAATAATGTAGTTCGCATAGTGTATTTTCGGAATGTATGGTTCATGGAATGGAATATGGTCATTTTATTGTTTGGTCATGAGTAAAATAGTATTCTTGAGAGGGCCGAAATGGGCCTTGAGTTTGAACAGTTATTTTAAGACGTAAAATGAACCAAATTAAATAATAGTTATTTTGTAAAAATAGATAAGAAGAGGAATTGTTATTCTGTCCAACCAGACATTGTTGGGTCTGCAAACAGTTTGTAACTTAATCAAGTTTCTTTGTTTTTTGGGGGTTATTCCTTCTGTACTCTTGATTTTGTGTGAATCCTTGCTGTGGCGTTCAGTCGAAAATCCCAATTTTTCTAAAATATATAGACAAAAAATATTTTAACATGAAATATGCATGAAGAGGAGTTTAAGTTTCTACAGATTAATACATGTTCTGAATGGGCAGCATTACTACACTTATCACTGTTTTGGTTTTATGTGATTGGGTACCGATAGGGATAAATCAATTATGGACCGTACGAAGTCCATGAATCTCTAATCTATTATCATTTATCACAATAGCAAGATTACCTTAGTGAATCCGATTTGCATGATCAAAGATGAAATGTTGTTAACTTAAAGTGAGGGGTAAAGTTAGTGGAAAAAACTAACATATAGCAGTTAGACATAAGTTGAGTGCAGTTGTTGCCTTGGTGTTTAACTAAAAAAAATACAAGTTTCAAAACTACGTCGTTTTGGATCTTGTAATTTTTTTTTATTTTTTTTTTTATTTTTTTTTATTTTTGTGATTGTGTTGCACCGCTCATAAACCCTACCTCTTCGATTCTTTCAAGCAAAGGTAAGTGGGAGTTGCATAACTTTTTTTTTTTTTTTGTTTTTTCAGATTTCAGATTTATGGTCAAACTTTGCTTATTGCTTTCAATAGCCCTAGCTTGCATGCGATTGATGGCAAAAATATAATTTATTAGGTGGGCGGAAAGTGTGGAAACACTGTAGATTTCAGATATAAAGGAAGTTGGGCGGGGTGAGTTATTTTTGGTTTTTGTGAACCCAAAATCCCTAGTTGTAGTACTTGGCTCATGAGAATGGTCTGTAGGACAATTTTTCAAAGGTGCCCACAATGGCTCATTTTTGAGTTGCTTTGTTACTTTGGATGTATGTTATTAACATCACTATTAGTTCATCGAATGCAATACAATACTTATTTCATGAAAATATAACATGAAAGAGTAATGTTTTTATGGAGCATAAGTGAAATGGCTACTCCTATGTACCATATGGGAAATAAACAAGGAATAGACAAGAATCCCTATTACACTCTTGACTTTTGTCGATGGCTATTCATTATTTATTCCCGTTGTGGTTCACGAGAGTATCCATTTCACTTATGCTCAATAATATTACTCCTTACATATTATATTTTCAGAGATTATGTATTCCACCTCATTCCGTAAACTAAACGTAACATGAAAGTGGGTTCTAAAGCAATGGGATATCATTTCTTCCGTGAATGTTTGGTGGCATATTGTATTTAAACACGTTCTGTCTGGTGGCAAACGTAACCTAAAAATGGGTTCTAAAGCTATGGGGTATCATCTCTTCCCTCCATTATATTACAAACCGATGATAGAGTGGAGCCCTCGACATTAGTTTCATTTGTGCATGATATGCTCACTCATCGTTATCGATGACAGGTTATGTTGATCATTTTTGAATTGTCGAGTTATAAGCGAGCACTGTCAGGGAAAGGACATAGGGGAAAAGTCTATTAATGACACGTGTCAAATCATACATCGTGCATCAATTTTAATCTAAACTTTTAAAGTTATATCAATTAAGTTTAATACTTAAATCACTATTAGCCAATTAATGATATGTGACAAAGTCTATCTATATTTCATTTCACATAGGATTAGATAATAAAATAATCCTTTTTATCTGGTGTTGCAAATTATTAGAGGTGGTGATTGGGTTTTAATATAGGTCGCAGCCCGAGGAATCTTAACCTCCGACGCCCAACTCGTCCAACCTATCCATAAAAATAATCTTAACTCGCTTTTGACCTGTCTATAACCCGCATAACTTGTCCAATTGTGATCTATAGTTATGCCTTTTATATATTTTCGTATTCAAAAATTAGAATTATTTTCTTCCTAAATATTGATTGGCTTATGAAAATATTAAAAGAAACAAATGTTGTATCGGTAAAGTGAATCATTGACTTGTCAACACTGCTCATTATATAAACCAACTCACCTCGTAAAATAATTGACTCCTTCATGTTGATTCATAAACAATGTTTCACCTACTGATAACCTAATCCACCTAATTGTCCATTCTAGTAATAAGGGTTATTTTATTATTTAATCCTATAACGCATAAAATAAGAATAGATTTTGTTGCATATAATTAATTGGTTAATGGTGATCTAAGATGGTTAAATATCAAACTTAATTGGTACAATTTTGAAAATTCAGATTAAAATTGGTTCAGGTGTAAGTTCAAGTTTAAATTGGTATTCAATGACAAGTTCAGAGTTTTACAACCTATTAATCCTAATTTTAATGAAACTCGTGAAATATATATAACGTTTTATAAGATTGCCTTCGATGTTATATAAATGCACATGTGAATAGAATGACATGAAACAAGATATGGAGGCCATAAATAAAATGGGAATCCAAGAGGATGTTGGATTTTATTGAGAGTTATAATATGCAAGATTACAAATTTCTCGCATTATTCCCCCACTTGCGGGCATCGGGTCCCTTCAGGCCCACAAGTATAGGTTTTCCCGCGCCACCGATGCGGCAACGCGCTCCCCTTAAGCAGCCTCTAGTGTAGCGGTTCGCCGGAGCGGACAAGTCCTTGCTCTTGGGGTCTCGGTTGCGGCCGATAGCCCCGTACCCTATGGTCGCTCCAACGGCCATCTCGACCTCGAAGGAGCACACGAGCATAAGCGCAATCAAGAATGCTGCAGTGTTCCTCGACATAGTCATCGTTGATGATGGGTCGCCGTTTAGGGTTCCTACCACCAGGCTCTTGAGGATGAGGCTGCATGCATGGAAACTTGCTAGGCTTTATAGGGCCGTTGGTTTGCCTATAATAAGATATATGATTTGTTGTAAGAATGCCATATTTAGAGTTCGATAGGTGTTAGGGCTACCCTTAAATCTAGCTTCTTACATTCTAAAAATTCCCTCTTATTTGTGGGAGTTGTAAATAATGAACGTGCATGAATTAAATTTGACAATAAGACGATAGGATAAAACATGAAATTGCCTGTAATTTAAGTATGTGGTCGTTGCTTTCTGTTGTAAAAACCACTAATTTCGTGGCAAAAAATCCTTGATCTCTATTACGTATATCGATTTTCTCTAAGCGGTTGATCTATTGCTGTTAGCTAGTGGTTGTAATAAATTGGTGCATTTGATTGGTCGCCCACTCCTCACATTAGTTCCATTAAAAGCAAATTTAATTGGCTTGAGGGGAAGGGCTCTTGATATTAATTGAATTTAATCAAGGATCGAGTCTCTCATAACTGGGTTAGGGTAAATAGGAGCAAGGACTTAGTATGGACTTGTTTGACTTTATACTTAGACTATTTTATCTGGCATCATTTAAAATAAATCTTTTTTAACTTATGACTCATCATACCCGTGAAATTCTGGGGAGTAGATAGAAATTAATCAATGATGATCAAGAGCCACAGTTGATACACGTCAGAAGTTCTTCTGTAATGCTTCCATTGTTAGAACCAATGAAAATGAGAGGCGGTGAACCTTGGGTTGAAAGAAATTGTATCTTTTCTCAATGGGCATGCAAACATTTGTTAGCTGAAGGTTTTCATTTTTTTTCAAGAATCTTCCTATATCTCTCCGAAACATCGTTAGAGATAGTTGATCTCTTTATTTTATTACTTGCTTGATTGATGGTTGTTTGTTAAAGGGCAGTCATTGACCCTATTTCTATCAGTTCTAAGCAACACTCTCCTATTTCTATCAGCTTTAAGCTACACTCTTTCTTTACAGTCTGAGAATGGGGGCATCTTCTGTTGTGCTTGCATGCGATTGATGGCAAAAATATAATTTATTAGGTGGGCGGAAAGTGTGGAAACACTGTAGATTTCAGATATAAAGGAAGTGGGACGAGGTGAGTTATTTTTAGTTTTTGTGAACCCAAAACCCCTAGTGGTAGTACTTGGCTCATGAGAATGCAGTGTAGGATAATTTTTTAAAGGTATCCCTAATGGTTCATTTTTGAGTTGCTTTGTTACTTTTGGATTTGTGTCATTAACGTCTCTTTTAGTTCGCTGAATGTAATGAAATACTTATTCCATGAAAATATAACATATAAGGAATAATGTTTTTGCAGAGTATAAGTGAAATGGCTGCTCCTATGGAACACAAGGGAAATGCACAAGGAATGGACAAGAATACCTATTACACTCTTTGCTTTTGTCGGTAGCTATTCATTATCTATTCCTTTTATGGTTCATGAGAGTGTAGTCATTTCAGTTATGTTCTATGGATATATTACTCCTAACATATTATATTTTCATGGAATATGTATTCCATCTCATTCCATAAACTAAACGTAACATAAAAGTGGGTTCTAAAGCAATGCGATATCATTTCTTCCATGAATATCTGGTGGCATATTGTGCTTAAACTTGTTCTAAAGCAATTGGGTATCATCCCTTCCCTCCATTTTATTACAAGCCGATGATAGAGTGGAACTCTTGACATTAGTTTCATCTGTGCATAGTATACTCATTCATCGTTATCAATGACAGGTTATGTTGATCATTTTTGAATTGTGCAATTATAAGCGGGAATTGTCATGGAAAGGACATACAATAGAATTGTCTCAATGACGCGTTAAATCATGCATCACGTATTAATTTTAATCTAAACTTTTAAAATTATACCAATTAAGTTTAATACTTAAATCAGTATTAGCTAATTAGTGATATGTGACAAAATCTACCTATATTTCATGTCACATAGGATTAGATAACAAAATAATCTATTTACCAAAAAAAAAAAGATAATAAAATAATCCTTTTTATGTGGTGTTGCAACTTATTAGAGGTGGTGATTGGGTTTTAATATAAATTGTAGCCTAAGCAATCTTAACCTCCGACATGCCAACTCGTCCAACCCGTCCATAAAAATAATCTTAACTCGCTTTTGACCTGCCTATAACCTGCATAACCTATCCAATTGTGATCTATAGTTATACCTTTTATATATTTTCGTATTCAAAAATTAGATTTTTTGTTTCTTTTTCTAAATATTGATTGGTTTATGAAAGTATTAAAAGAAAAACAAAAGTTGTACCGATAATGTGAGTCATTGACTTGCCAACACCACTCATTATATAACCTATCTCACCTCGTAAAATAATTTTGACTCAATCATGTTGATTCATGAACCGTGTTTTACCTACTGATAACCCGATCCCCCTAATTGTCCATTCTAATAATAAGGGTTATTTTATTATTTAATCCTATAAGGCATGAAATAAGAGTAGATTTTGTTACATATAATTAATTGGTTAATGGTGATCTAAGATCGTTAAATATCAAACTTAATTGGTACAATTTTGAAAATTCAGATTAAAATTGGTTCAGGTGTAAGTTCAAGTTTAAATTGGTATTCGATGACAAGTTCAGAGTTTTACGACCTATTAATCCTAATTGTAATGAAACTCGTGAAATGTGTATAACGTTTTATAAGATTGCCTTCGATGTTATATAAATGCACATGTGAATAGAATGACATGAAACAAGATATGGAGGCCATAAATAAAATGGGAATCCAAGAGGATGTTGGATTTTATTGAGAGTTATAATAAGCAAAATTACAAATTTCTCGCATTATTCCCCCACTTGCGGGCATCGGGTCCCTTCAGGCCCACAAGTATAGGTTTTCCCGCGCCACCGATGCGGCAACGCGCTCCCCTTAAGCAGCCTCTTGTGTAGCGGTTTGCCGGAGCGGACAAGTCATTCCTCTTGGGGTCTCAGTTGCGGCCGATAGCCCCGTACCCTATGGTCGCTCCAACGGCCATCTCGACCACGAAGGAGCACACGAGCATAAGCGCGATCAAGAATGCCGCAGTGTTCCTCGACATAGTCATTGTTGATGATGGGTTGCCGTTTACGGTTCCTACCACCAGGCTCTTGAGGATGAGGCTGCATGCATGGAAACCTGCAAGGCTTTATAGGGCAGTTGGTTTTCCTATAATAAGATATGTGATTTGTTGTGAGAATGCCATATTTAGAGTTCAATAGGTGTTAAGGCTGCCCTTAAATCTAGCTTCTTACATTCTAAAAATTCCCTCTTATTTGTGGGAGTTGGAAATAATGAAAGGCATGAATTAGATTTGGCGGTAAGATGATAGGCTACCTGGACTTCAAAATCGTGCAGTTTACTGTCGATGTGGCTAATTGCTAACTCTAATAAATTAAAGCGCAAATCACTGGGACAGCGGCCAATCACTAAATTATAAATTTCTTATGTTGAAAAATATATTTTTGATAGACTAACATATAAATTCTTACACTGGGGAAGCCTATAAATATTTTTCCACCAAGAATACAATCCCATTCCAGAAAATCAAAGTTTTGTAATTTGATCGACCCTACCCAAGATGTCAATTAGTTTTGGGGCCCTATAAAAATTGTTTACATATTTCGCTCATATAATGCCATACATGAAGAGCATGTTGAGAATGCAATCTCTTATTGAAAAATAAAACCTAATACTATAATTAAATCCTAATAATTTACATGCATAAAAATTAATTTTTTAATATATTTTATCTCATTAATTTAATAAATATATAATACTCCTGGAAAAGAAATTTCATCGTAGATTTCCTCAGATTAAAATCTTAGCCAAAGAAAGAAAATTCAATTTTCCCACCTCACCAGTTACAACGGCCTTCAAATTCCTTACGGTGCTTATTTCCATCTTGCGAACGACACGTGTCGAGATATGGGTACCATAGCATCTAAGTTCCATCAGACCGCATGTAGGGTATAGCAGCTCTTCAGACCTCTGTTCGTCCAACGGATACAAAGGACAGACGACCGCCTTAGGTGAAACCAAGGGTTGTAGATGGCCGTTCGATCCATTTATGATCGACGGTCAAGATTCGAAAGAGAATAAGACCGTTGGGAATTCTAGCGCCTGTTCCTGCTTCAAAAGGACCGAGTCTTCCCCCATTTCTCATGTCAGAGAAACCCTAGAGGTCCTAGAGAAAGAGAGAGAGAGAGACAGCGGAAGGAGAGGGAGGGATTTTTCTTACCCTTCTTCAATCAGAGATCTGAAAGAGTTCTTGAGGGTTAGAGTCGCCGATTCGAGATGGCTTCAAGGGCAATCGTTCCTGAACAAGTCAGGGGTAATATGGCGTTAGGGTTCTTGAATTTACTTTTTCTGTTACATTTGGGTCGATCTATAAATTTTGAAATGTGGATCTAATCTACGTGTTGTGTTGTTATGAGATGCCCCTTTCTTGTGTTATTCCATCTTTTTGAGTCTTCTGATTTCAAGGATTCTAGGGTTTTGTATTTTTGCTATGAGTATCCAGTTATTTGGTTCGTCGTTTATGGATCGTAGCCGTAACTGAAGATTTAGGCTTTTTGCGCATTTGGATATGAATTTATCTATCGTTCATTATATGATTGTAACTAGATGAAAAACTTGCAACTTTAATATCACTGCTGTATTATTACAAGACGTCCTGTCTTGTGTTTTCTTATCATTTTCAGGACTTCTGATTTTCTAGTGACTCAAATCTAGTATTAGGATCAGAGAAGTTTGTCTGCATCTTTGTTCGTTTTTTATGTTTTTCAGTATATTATTGATCTTCTGTAAGTATGAAAAGCTTTCTTTAATCTACGAGATGTTCATTTAGGCTTTTAGTTCAAATCTAGTGTTAGGATCAGAGAAGTATTTACTGCATCTTTGTTCATTTTTTATGTTTTTCAGTATATTATTGATCTTCTGTAAGTATGAAAGGCTTTCTTTAATCTACGAGATGTTCATTCTTTTGATTTTTGTCATGCCGGGTCTTTTGTTTCAAGAATTTTGTTTTCTAGCTTTATGTTTTTGATTAATGATCTATGGATATTTATATCTTAGTCTCCAGTGATCCCATTGTAGGTTCAATTGGCCATCTAATTTTTGGTGCATCTGTGTTTCAATATATGATTGCTTATTTTCAACCGTAAAAAGCCTTTAATCTATATGATCATGATCTGTTTTTTTTCCCCAAACTTCATAGGCGAGGCTGCTGCCAGGGGAGGTAAGCAGAAGAAGGCCGGGGCTGAAGGAAGAAGTCGCAAGGCATTGGGTGACATAGGAAATCTGGTGAGCATTCAAACAAATGATTGCAAGCCCCTTCCTCTGGTCTCTCGCCCTGTTACAAGGTCTCTCTCTCTCTCTCTCTCTCTCTCTCTCTCTCTCTCTCTCTCTCTCTCTCTCTCTCTCTCTCTCGTGTGTTTGTAGTGTGCTTGTGTGTGGGGTTTCTGCATTGATTATGTTTGCATTGCAGGAGTTATCACGCCAAATTACTTGCTAATGAGCAAGCTGCTGAAAACAACAAGGTTTGTCTTTGAAGTCTTTAACCCTTTTACCTCCCCACCCAAAATCTCATAGTTTCCTCTTTCTTTGGAATCCTGAATTCCCTTCATATCTGAAATTTTCCAGGTTTTCCCTAATCAGGCCAAACAAAAAGTCAATGAACTCCCAAAACCGAAACCTAAGGTAGTTCGGAAGAAAGTTACCATTAAACCACCAACAGAAAATGTGATTGAAGTAAGCTCTGATAGTGAAGAAGAGGTTAAGAAAGAAAAGCTTGTGAACAAGAAGAAAGAAGGGACAAGGAAGAAAGCCGTAGCTCTTACTTCCGTTCTTACTGCACGAAGCAAGGTGAACTTCTGATCTTTTTCTTCTTGATTGTGCATATAGACATTTGAGTTCAATACTGTTGGATCTTTTTCTAATTCAATTGCATTACAGGCGGCTTGCGGCCTTTCAAATAAACCGAAGGTCGAAGACATTGACGCAGGAGATGTAAACAATGAGTTGGCAGCAGTTGAATATGTCGAGGATATGTATAAATTCTACAAGGCAGTGGAGGTATTTCCTTAACCCTGAAATTCTTTTATATGATTTATCTTCTGAAAATAATTTCAAAGATATATTATCTGATCATTTTGTGATGTTAGAATGAAAGCCAAGTTCAAGACTACCTGGAATTTCAGCCTGAGATAAATGAGAAAATGAGGGCGATTCTTGTGGATTGGCTAATAGAAATTCACAACAAATTTGAACTCGAGAAAGTGACGCTCTATCTTACCATTAACATAGTTGATCGGTTTCTCTCGGCCACCATCGTCCCGCGTAGGGAACTTCAGCTTGTTGGGCTTGGTGCCATGCTTATGGCCTCCAAATACGAAGAAATTTGGGCGCCTGAGGTACATGTTGTCAATTTTGTGTAAAAGATTATAGGATTTGAGATATATGTAGTATTTCTTCAAATATGTACTGGTTGAGTTTTAAGGCCTACAAATAGGCACATATTCATTGTATATTTGTTGATTGAAATTTGCAGGTGAATGACTTTGTGTGCTTCTCAGATGGAGCTTATTCTCATCAACAGATACTGGTTATGGAGAAAACCATTCTGGGGAAGCTGGAATGGACATTGACTGTTCCTACGCCTTATGTTTTCCTCGTCAGATTCATCAAAGCCTCTCTTTCTGATGAGAAGGTTTGAAGGCTCTTCTTTTTCCATGCTTAATTGTTTAAAACAAACTTGGTTATTTAAGTCTGATGATTATATGCTATAATTGTACAGATGGAAAGCATGGTGCATTTCTTTGCGGAGCTTGGTATGGTGCAGTATGCCACCATTAAGTACTGTCCATCAATGATCGCTGCATCAGCAGTTTATGCCGCCCGCTGCACTCTAAGCAAGAGCCCCGCTTGGAATGACACTCTTAAGTTACACACTGGGTTTTCAGAACAACAGTTGATGTGAGTTTTTCAATCCCCTTTGCGTGCGCTTCTGGAAATGGGTGTTGTGAGATTATGTTGTTTGAAGGAGAACACTAACGTGAGCAAATGAACAAACTCATATAGTAAAATTTGAGGTACTTGGGATCATGGATAAATGGTATGTTTCAAATAGTAAAAAAAAATCGACCAAATTACTTGCATATATAGTACTAGTTAGTAAAATTTAAGGTACTTTTGATATATCCAAGTAGTCAAAGGTGTAGCTTTCATCGTTGACTTCTTTTATGATCCCATACGTGTATAATTTTGACTATTTGGACGTGAGTTCCTCAATTTTTGACTACTGCAAGTGAGCTTGTTTTATGTAAGAGACGTTTTAAAATTTGTCTAGCACCGTGCTTGTCTTTGCAGTGACACTGGCAAAGGCAACTAATCTTCTTTCTCTCCTTGTTTCCTCGCAGTGACTGTGCTAAGCTTCTGGTGGGATTCCACCGTGTGGCAGCAGAAAACAAGCTGAAGGTGGTTTATACCAAATTTTCGGATCCGGAGAGACATGCAGTTGCTTTGTTGCCGCCAGCCAAAGCTCTTTTGGCTGCTACATCTTGAGGCATTTCCATCAGTTCCATTACCCATTATTGTGGGATTTTGGAAGATCATTCCATTTTATGATCTTTTCTCAAATGGTCGTGTTGATTCTTGTGGAACCTTGGAACTTGTATTCACTACATTACAGAAAATCTAAATGAGTTAAAGTAAGTTTTGTTGCTCCCTCCAACATGTGGGATTGATATATCATTCCATTTTATGCCATTTTTTTCAATGTTTGTGTTGATTCTTGTGGAACCTCAGAATTGTAATGATCTCTGAGTGATTCTGAGTTTTTATTTCTAAAGTTTTTACTTGGCGAATCAATGCTCTCCCTCTCTAAGGGTTTTCTTTCCCAGGCATTTCGATTTTCTGCAGCTTGAGACCATTGTATCACAACATTCTTTCTATTCATAGCCCCCTTGAACACACTGCCCCATTAAGGGGGGTTGATGTGCACCATGAGGATCAGACCCCTGCTATGTCACCAGTGGTTCCCGTCCCACCCAGTCATTCTGTGGACCCTGACCCTGTCTAGTCAGCAAGTTGGTCCCATCCCGAATCAGCAAGCAGGTCCCATGCCGAAGCAAAAGGGAGAACACAGAAGCGAAAATGTTTCAGCGACAGTGCAATCACTACCTTCTCTTTATTTATTCTACTGCATATTATATTAGCCTTCCATTCCCTCCTATATGCATATTCGATCAACATGGGCATAATCAAGATTTCACTTGCTTTCGTTTACCTTTGCATATGAAATATGGGAAGACGGAGAGTGCATTGCCGCTGTTCTTAATTCCCAAAACGGCAACTTTCGTCTTTATCGTTGTTTTAGGAGTATGCTAGTACACAACTAAGAGCAGTGTATGAACATAATATATACCGAATAGAGAAAATCCTTGATACATTGTTATGTTCCTAATTAGGCACAAAAACACTCAAAAAACGTTATAGTTTTGATAATTGATTTTGAAAACACAACCCTTTATTTTGGGGTGCATCTACACGTAAGTTGGAATTGAGACATTACATAAAAGACAAGCCTCACAATAATGTGTCGGGTTTCGTTCATCTCACATATAGCTCTTGAGCTACCTTGTTTACTTAAAACTCATTTAGCATCTAAAATCCTTGACTGCACCAATCTAAGAGTGTGCTATGAAGTAGAAAAAAAAATAAAAGGAGTAATAGTATTTGTACATCCCACAAATACAAAGATATGTGATGAATTTTAAGTGGTTCTTGTATTGTTATTTGGCCAGAAGACCCCTAAAAACAATCGCTTAAAATCTATCATATTAGCATTTTAGGATGATGAGTGTTTTTAGGATGTGAAAGTAGAATTACCTTGATAGAGAGGGTTGCATTGCATGGGTGGATCTCAAGGGCCAGAGCAAAGAGGTTGCATTAGTAATAATGCTGTAGTTTGTAGAGGGGACAAGAGGAACAAGCCATGGATGGGCCAATTCTTTCTTTTCTTCTGCCTTCTTTTTCTTTCTATTGTTTGTTTTATTTTAATTTTTTCCTTGTGTTTGTTTTCATGCTATGAGGTCAATTTGGATAATGAAAAGAAAAAGGTGCTCCACCACCCACCTCACCTCTCTCATGGCATGCATGCACTGCCACCCAATTAATCAAATATACAACATCGATATTATTTCCCATACATTACATTTCAATAGTGAGAATAAAATTAAAATTAAAAGAATAATAAAAATAAAATAACGAAAGGATCAGAAATATGAATAAAATGAAGATTAATATTTTTATTTTATTTCTATTTTTACCCTTCGAAGGGATCCTTTTTTTTTTTTTTTTTTTTTTTCTTTCTGGCAGATAACTATACGTTTTCTTATCAAATTTCAATTAAAGCTTGATAAACTTGGTAAAATATATTTCGAATTAAGCTGGTTACACTCTCTTAAGAAAATAAAATAAAATCATAGAATAAAAGGTAGGACACGAGTGTCATTAAGGGAAATCATTATGCCCAAACTAGTCAAAGAGATTCACATAGAAAGCATAAACACTCTTTATATCATAGCAGGAAACCGACACGAGATCCAATAAAATGCAAGGAGGAGGAGGAGAAGAAGCAATCGCCACCGTCACCATGGCCGCAGTAGCCTCGCTCTCCTCCGTCCAGCGCCGACGCCTCTCCCACTCACTCTCCTCCGATCTCCTCCGCCGCCACCGGCGTATCTCCGCCGTCCTCTGCTCCCCCTCCCTCTTCTCCCACACCCTCCAACGCCTCCTCTCCCTCTCCCTCCCCGCCAAATCCCTCCTCCTCGCGCGCCATCTCCTCTCCTCGCTCACCCTCCTCGTTCACCCCTCCGCCACCGTCGCTCGCAATCTCCGACTCGAAGAAGAAGACGCCGTTTTTCTCCTCCTCCTCCTCTGCGACCTCCGCCACCGCCGCCCCGACGCCCTGCGATCGGAGCCGCTCTCCATGTGGCGCGCGATCCTCCTCCGCCATTTCTCCGACTCGATTTTATCAATCTCCGGGCTAGGCGCGTCTGATTTCGTCTCCGCCGTGGAGGCGGCGGCGCGGTGCCGGCGGCTCATGGCGGCTGTCGGCGGTGAAGACGGCCGAGACAAGGTGGGGAGGGAGGTGCCGGCTTCGCCGGCGGTGGTGGTGGCGCTTCCTTCGGTGGCGGCTGCTGGCGGCGGCGGAGCGAGGGAGGAGTGCGCGATTTGTAGGGAGGAAATGAGGGAGGGGAGGGATGTGTGCGAACTGCCATGCCAGCACAGGTTTCACTGGATTTGCATCCTACCTTGGGTGAGGGAGAGGAACACGTGTCCTTGTTGCCGGTTCCGGCTCCCGACGGACGATGTCTTCGGAGAGATCCAACGGCTGTGGGAAGTTCTAATCAAGATCGGCGGTGATCAGATCCGGGGGGACGGTGAGCAATGGTATGATCACTGGGAGTAGCATGGCGGACACACGTTGTAGTGACACGCGTCGTATCTTAGATCACCCGATTGGAGAAATAAGCAAGAACATGTTGCTTCCTTGTATATCCTTGTTTATGTGGATAAGTTTGGTGGATTGTTTGTTTAGGCAATATCTCAGGTGGAATTTAGGTTAAATCTTGAGTTTGAAACCCGTTTTAAGTTGAATTCCAAATTTTTACTTTTGTCTGAAGTGGATTTAATGTTTGCATCTCAATTTGAACCTTGCATTTTTTTTTTTAGTTAAAGTGAACTCTAATGTCTTTCATTTTAGTAGATGGAAAATAGATGTACATTATTTTTTTTATTGTAAACCTATACATCTTTATTTTAAGGGCTTAAATTACATTTTGCTCCTATTTCACATTTTAATTTATTAGTGACAAATAGAAAGATATTGTTCAAGCGATAAGTTTCACTTCAAATCCAACATATCTAGCAATTTAAAAGGAATAAGAATTAATTTTATGTAATGATCAAATTGAAGTTAAAATAGAAGTACAATTTAATTTAACCCTCAAAATAAAGAAGCATGGGTTTATTATCAGAAAAAAAGGAAGAAATAACCGGGGGGGGGGGGGGGGGGGGGGGGGGGATGTGGGCACACACTAAAATGATGGACATTAACAACGAGAGTCAAATTAAAACATGAGAAAAATATTGGGGTTCACTTTAAATGGGAAAAAAGTTAAAGGCTCAACCTAAAATGAGGTGCAAATATTAGGGTTTATTTTAAATGAAAACAAAGTTCAAGATTCAACTTAAAATGAAATGCAAACTTTAGGATTTAAACTAAATTTCACTCACAATATCTTTCCATTCATGTATTTGGAGGATGTTTTATAATTTGAGAGAATTATTTTACGACTATTATGTATAAAAAAAGTCTTTTTTTCCTTATTTTGATTTAAATCTGAAACTTTTTTTTCTTTGATTTCTAACCTAAACTTCCTTTAGTAAAGCCATTTTAGTCCTTCCTCGAATTTTCCTCATTATTTACTTGAGTTGGCTGCTTATATGAACTAACAACAACTACATAAGCACACGCCACGATGAACATTTCATACTCTATATAGTTAGAAGCCCCTGTACTTTTATATAAATCATTCATCATGTTAGCATGCTTACGCGGACCTTTCCTTTTTTTTTTCCCCTAGTCCGAGTAATTAGCGAACAGAACATTTGTGGAAGTTAGAAGGACTAAAATTACTTCACCACCAATAATTTAAGTTAGAAATAAAAAAAAGGTAGAAGTTATGGATTTAAATCAAATTAAGGTAAAAGTATATGATTATTTATATACTTTTTGTGGAGAAAGTGAAATGCAAACATGTCTATTGTTTGAAAGGGAGGGGGCGGGGGCAATTCAAGTTCTTAATATCTTACATAATGATGATTATTTGCATCCAGTGCCTTGGGCGTGAAAAACCTTCAATTAAGATTTCATGTTTGAGGGGCCAATGGGGTAGATGACCTCATGAAATGGAAGCATCATATCTAGGACTAGAGGAGGAGACAAACGAAAAAAGAAAATATAGATTGGGGTCGGACCCATATGATTTCTTACATATCTTCATGAGAGAATCAGACATATATAGTTGTGTAACTCATGGAGTCATGGAGATCACTGAAACTTATGTGCGCCTTATCATTGATGGCTTTTCTTGTTGATGGTGATGAAAGAATGGGGAAGATGCTGGTTTTTTCCTCTCCCTTTTCTGTCTGTCTCAACCTTCTCTTGCAAAAGAATGATTTCTCCCTCAAAACCCTATAGTTTTGTTTATATAAGGAAAGGGGAGGATGTGGCGCATCCTCCTTGGGACTTGGGCCCTAAATCTACTCCTCCAAAAAAGTGAAAAAGTGAGGAAACCTTAAAAGGAGTCATATGTCGTTAGAGACTCAACGGTCCCTTTCCATTAAGGAAAGCAAAGCGGACCAAAAAATAAGGTGGTGGAATATGGGTCTAGGAAGGAGAGCATCTCCTTTAAAGGATTAAACCGTAGGCTCAAAGATAGGGTCCCTTCAAAGGATTGAGTCATGGGCTCAGGAAAGGGTGGGGCAAGGACCTAGATAAAAGGATTTCCCCTTAGGGATTGAGCATGGGCTTAAAAATATAACAGCTCTTCATTGATTTGGTCAATGAGAACTCAAAATGAGTACCACATTTTGTGCATACTCGATTGAAAGGTCAATTTTTTGCCGAGGGGTAAAATGCGACACGAACACATATGAAAAGATTTGTACGAAATAATTGTTCTTGTTAGCCATGAAATGAAATAATAAAGAATAATTATTTTTATTAATCTTGGTGAAATAGGTAAAAAATAATAACGATATCAATATTCATTAAAACCTTATGTGAAACACGATTTAATCGAGAAATCTAAAATAAAATGCATGAGAGAACAAAAGAATAACTATTAAGATGGTGCAAACCTTACGTTGATTTTAAACACGATTTTGTGATAATAATAATTATTAGCTCAGCTAGTAATATCTCATCTCCTTCTATATTTTCATACAATTTGACACAATGTTATTCATTCTACCCCAAGTGATAAACAGTTTATACATTATCAAATTGTACAGGAATTTAATAATTGATAGATTTTTGAATGATATTTCAATCCTTACGATTAACTTTCCCAAATAAAGTATGATTTTTGAAACAAAAGGGGAGGAACAAGTTTATAGTAGACCTTCTAAAATTAATTTACGGTTAGGGATGAAGGAGGAATTTTTCATTTTATTTCTCCAAGAGATAAATTTAAAATCTGAATATAAATCTTATTTAAAACTATAATTTTCATTTGTGAGAAGCTTTAAAGGAAACAAATGATCATCTTCCATATGTACAGCACCGAATCTTCATTATTAGTCAAAGGGGTTTTCTTTAAGAAAATTTCCCAACACGTTGGGCGCTTTAATAACGGTTTGTTTGGAATCTTTCCAAATGGGGATGGAATTCATTTTAGTGATATTTGATTTGATTGGGGACAGAAAGTGATTATTCTTCTTTTTTTTTCTTTTTTTTTTCCTTTTTTAAAATCAATTCAATCTGAATTAATTTGTTATGTTGATTTTTCATTTTTTTTTTCTAAAGTTCCTTATTACTAATCATTTTAACAGGATTTTTTTTATCTCCCTTTCTAATAATTATAAAGGTCAACTTAGTAAAAAACATTAGCTAAATCATTTTATCTGCAATTTCATGTCAAGCAACAAGTTTTAACTAACAAAAAATATCTCATGCATTATCAATTTTTTAAATTATGTACATATATAATGAATAGGAGGCCCTAAAATTAATTGGGCCAGATTCTAGTTTTTATTAAGATTTTAAATTAAGTCAAATCAAATAAATTAAATTCCCTATCCAAAAAAGAAAAGAAAAATCAAATAAATTAAATTTTAAATCAACTTATCAATTAACAAAAGAACAAGGGCTCCATCGCCGCATTCCGTTTCCCAACGGTCACCACGCCACACGTGCGAAAAGCAATTCTACTCCCATTGCCACACGTGTCCTCCGCCTCGCACTCGACGGGCGCACAGCGGCTTCAAAAGCCAAACAACAGCGCGGGAGAAGGAGAGAGATTCTGCGAGGCCGAAATCAAGAAAACGGACTGTCGTTGGAGCCCTCCGATTCCGCAGCCGAAACCCTAGAAATCCTCAGAGCCAGATCGAACCTCTATCCGCAGATGAAGGAGGAGACCTTGAATCTCCCCGCAAATGCCGACCCTAAGAGGTAATGCACGCATTCTTTCATGTACTCATCTCTTTACGCGTCCGTAGACCCTAATTTCGCTGAGTTTGGTTTAGAACTTGACTGAGTCGAGTGGTGCTTTTGTTATAGTGATGACTCTTGATGATCAAATGGCTTTTGGAATTATTTTTTGTGGTTGTCTTTACTCGTTGATCATGTGTGGAAAAATATTCAAATCGAGATGTGATTCCTTCGGATGCTTTTTGTTTTGTTTGATATGAGAGGGGGCAATCTTGAATGATTTCATGCCTTATATGCTTTAACTTGCTACGGTGGTTTGCGGTTAAGATTGTTATGGTGTGAGGTGCGGCAGAGATTATGAAATTTACTGATCCGAGTTCTGTTTGAAGCGATTAAGAACTATGGGAGGGAGATTTGGATTTGTTTGTGAAGTATGTTGTTGTCCTTATTGAGTAGGCGTTCGTTGGAAGTTGATTCCAGGTACTTCTAGCAAATCATCTCTCTATTTTCATGATTATGATCTCGTATTAGATTTATTCTGCCTAATTCTTGATCCCTTTGAGAGAACAAGTGTGAACTAATCTGGCATTGAACTTGCTACAGTGAAATGATCCGGGTAATGGTTTTTGTTTTTTGTTTTTTTTCCTTAATTTATAATCTTAAACTATGAAACTCTAAGATTCAAAATTTTAGTTATTTTTCTGTATGAAATTTTCGGGCCTTAATGTAATTGGTAAGGCTGCTCTTTGCAACTGGAAAGGTCATGGGTTCAAGTCGAGGAAACATCCTTATTGCAAGAAGCAACAACGCAAGACTGGATACTATAAAATACCCTCCCCTAATCCTCACAAAGCAATCTCTGGGGTCTGCCTTTTTTTCTATATGGCATATTCCTATTGGTTATTTTATGTTTTGAGATTACAGACATTGATGGCTGCAGGGATGCCTATGGATTTGCTGTGAGACCTCAACACTTACAACGATACAGGGAGTATGCTGATATATACAAGGTATGTGCTATATCTAATTATTCTTCTTTGTCCAAAATGGAAGATTCCATCTGCATAAATAACATATTGTATGACTAGTTCCATCATATATTAAAATTAAGATAGTGATTTCATAGGGTAGAGGTAACATTAGGGGGAAGATGGTAAGAATCAGCCATTTTATTCATATTCATGCTTTCAGGAGGAGGAACAAGAAAGGTCAGATAAATGGAAAAGCTTCCTTGAGCAGCACTTGGAGTCTGCTCAGACAGACTTTTCTGGGGAATGTATAAAAACATTTGATGCTGGAGCTGTAGAGGAGAAAACAGATGCAGTTTTAGGGAAGGGTGGTGAAGGGGATGATTCAAGGGGTGAGAAGTCTTTACGTGAAGGTTCAACAGAAAGAAATGTTGAAACTGTTCTGGTGGCTGGAGAAGCAAAATCCGGCAAGGCTAAAAAATGGGCTCTAGTAAGACCATCTCTTGGTGTCATTGAAAAAATGATGAGTTTACGTAGAAGTAGTATGAAAGATGAGCCTTTAGATGGAAAACATCTTCCATCAATTGAAGAGGCAAGAACAGTGGGAGGGGGAAATAGTGATGATTCCGAGGAAGAGTATTTTGAGGATATGTTGGATGAAAGTGCAGACGCCTCCATTCAAGAAAGTGCTACTACTGATCAGGGGTTCCCACCAGAACCATCCTTTCGTTGGAAGGAACTGGAGTTCCTTGTTAACGGGGGTGTGCCAAGGGATCTCAGGGGTGAGGTAGAGTTGATCCTATTGGCTTAAAATTTTTAATTTGTAATGTTTAATGAATAAGTGTTTATGTGCTTTAATTTTATCATCAAAGGTATGGCAAACCTTTGTTGGTGTGGAGGCACGTCGAGTGGAGAGATATTACCAGGATTTGTTGGCTCAAGAAACTATTGCAGACAACGGCAAGAGCTATGATAACTCATTAGCAGGCAATGATAATAAAAAGCCACATGCAGATTGCCTTGGCATTCCAGAGAAATGGAGAAAGCAGATTGAGAAGGTCATTAGATGCATGGGCTTGGACTTTATACTTCAGTCTTTTAATTCGTAGGTGCTACTACTTTTTATTTCCTATTTCATCTGAACTTTCTTCCTAAAGTAACTTCCCTTTGTCTCTTTTCAGGATTTGCCTCGAACATTCCCAGGGCATCCTGCACTAGACGAGAATGGTAGAAATTCATTGAGGCGTTTACTTTTAGCATATGCTCGACATAACCCCACTGTTGGATACTGTCAGGTAAATGATTTAATGGGTTTTTTCTTTTGTTGGCTGCCTAATTTTTGCTTAAGTTATATGTTCATATTGAATTTTGCTTGAGTGTGAGCCTTGGTGCAACTGCCAATGTTGCTCCTTAGTGACTGGGATTCACCTCCAGTCATGGAAACAACCTCCCTGCAAAAAACCAAGAGGTAGGCTGCATAAAATAAGCAACCCTTCCCAACCCTAACAAAGCAGTGAGCCTTGTCCACTGTGGTACAACTTTTTTTCTTTTTTTTTCCTTTTTCATATTGGATTCTCTATTAAACCATACATTGTCTATGCAGATCAAGGTGTAACATTCTGGTGAAAATCAATGTCGTCTGGCCTAAATGCATGTGTTGACCAATTCTACTATTTTGACATTGGCCAGTGAATTTTTGACATATAATATGTAGGTTTTGAAAGTTTCAGAGGCTTTGATTCTGTGTCAGTTGGCATGTATAACGCATATATATACACGAGCAGATGGTTGGAAAGAGTGATTGAATACTACAACACTTTATTTTATGCCCAGTCTTCTGCTCAATCAAGTTTTCATTTTGCATAAATTCTATATCCGGACTTCTACTCTATTTTTAAAATTTTTCTTCACCAATACCATGTGACTCTTGCCCGCTGCATATATTTTTACTGAGTCCTTGTGATCATAACCTTCTGAAATGAATTCTATTTCTATTCTAATAAAAAAAAAAGTTTGATTTCATTTTAGAATTCTATACTATAATATTACAGCTAAGAGTCTTATTCGGTACTTCTTTTTTTAATGCCAGTTAAAATCAATATATCATGGTGGCAGGAATCTTGTCCCTCAGTACCTTATATAACGCCAGTTAAAATCAATATATCTTGGTGGCGGGAATCATGTCTCTAGTTGGAAAAGCTTGCTTCTAACACCATTAGAGTTTCTTCTTTTAATTCTCAAAATCAAGAATAAATTTTTTCTATTTGAGGCTATAAAGCACACTGTTTATTCTTATTATATGTTGTAGATGTAATAATATTTTTTTTGCACATTTCTGTATGTTTTCCATTATTTCAATAGTTTATCCCAACATTGTTTGAATGTATTCAATAGTTTAATGATTTCTGAATTTTTTTAGTTTTTTTTTTCTTATTTTCCCATTGGGCTCGAATGCACATGCAGGCAATGAATTTCTTTGCTGGGTTATTACTCCTTATGATGCCTGAGGAAAATGCCTTTTGGTAGGTCTGAAACCTCATCACCATCCTTTTTTAATGCTGAAACTCATTGAATATTATAATTAATATGGCATTAAAGTGCAGCATGTTTTGTTTGTGGAGTGGCTCTTGGAATGTCCTTTCTGCAGTTATGTGATGGATATGCACTTTCTCTCTTTATTCAGTCTTTGTTTCTGATGGATTGTATAAGCCTTTTGGGTTTTATTTATTTCAGGCATTGTATTCTGGCCCATTAGGGTTTTGTATTCTGAGCCTTTTATGTGCGTGCTCCCATTTTTTGCCTTGTTCAAGTGTGATAGGGTTTCATAGTAACTCTAGTATTATGTTTCCTTATTCAAATGTGATAGGGTTTCCTAATAGATAGTCTTAGTGCCCATATTAGGGCATCTGACTTTTTTTTATTAAATTCTCTCTTCTCTAAATAATTACATGGTATCAGAGCTTTTTTAAAAGCTTGCACATCCGAATAGGGCAGCCATGGCCGACTATATTGGCCATGACTGACCACCCATTTTTCGACATTATACATTAGTTTTAGAAAATAGAAAGGTACAACTTTTGCGTCTTCTCTTATTCTTGATTTCTGGTAAACTAACAAAGGCAAGCACACAGAACCAAGAGTTGAAGCCTATGTATTTGGGTTCTTTCAGCAATAAGCTACCTCTATCATACCCTCTATTTGAGTTATGTTGCTGCCACAAGCTGAAGACGTTGTTTGGTCGCTATTCTTTGGACTCTTATAATAATCAAAGACCTACTTTATTGCTGTTCTTGATGGAGTAACTACGCTGTGTTCCCATTCTTGAATTTTTTCAAATTTGTTACATATAAAAAGTATCCAAGCTAGGCATAGATGTCTGTCATACCTAACTTGGATACTTGTTGCTCCGACAGTCTTTTCATCGAAGGAATTGTGTTTACCTTTTGTGCCTATTGTTCAGCAATATGCTGATATTTTCACCAAAGGTCTCTTCAAGTCCCAGTTTGAGTTCCTAATGTTCAAGTTAGGCATGTGTAATATTTATGCTTAACTTGAGAGAGAGTGTTGGATTGTGTAAGCCTTTTAGGTTTTATTTATTTTGGGTTTTGTATTCTGGGGTCATTAGGGTTTTGTATTCTGAACCTTTTATGTGTGTTTGTCCCATTATGTTGCCTTGTTCAAGTGTGATATGGTTTCCTACTAATTCTAGTATTATGTTTCCTTGTTTAGCTATGATAGGGTTTCCTAATAACCCTATTATTGAGTACTATAAATAAATAATCTTGGTGCCCATATTAGGGCATCCAACTTCTCTTCATAAAATTCTCTCCTCTAAATAAGTAGTGTCAAAGCATAAATTTTTTTTTGCTGAAGTCAGCTTAGGACGGATGTATTGTATCCTTTTGTAATGACTCATTTAGCTTTATGGACTAGTTCGCTTTGATGGAATCTCAGGACCTTGGTGGGCATAATCGATGACTATTTTAAGGGCTGTTATTCAGAGGAAATGATCGAATCTCAGGTGCTTCATTCCCACCATCCAGGGTTATTCTAGTTCTTCCTTTGGTTGTATTTCCATGATCATGTTTCCAATTTCTAGTCCGTTTGATAAATTTTGATGAATTTAAAGTCTGTAAGGATTTTGATTGGTGATTTTATTCAGAGAAAATTCTTCATTGTGCCAGGTAGACCAACTAGTCTTTGAGGAGTTAATGCGTGAAAGATTTCCCAAGCTTGGTTTGTCTACCATCTTCATTTAATTATCACAATTATTTTTTTCCTTCTTTAAATTGGCTATCTTGTGCAAAGCAATGCCTGTGGTTTATTTCATCAGTGAATTTGATGCAGTTAATCATCTGGATTACTTGGGAGTGGAAGTGGCGTGGCTCTCCTGCCCCTGGTTCCTAACCATTTTCGTGAACATTCTTCCATGGGAGAGTGGTGAGACCAAGCTGTGTGTAGCAGTATAAATAGAAAGACTGTCCATTTCATGCACTATTGCTCCTAGAGATTGAGTTTTAGTTTCTTCTAATATAATACATATTTACCGTCTCATGGGTTTCTGCCTTCAGTTCTTCGAGTTTGGGACGTGATTTTATTTGAAGGAAATCGTGTTATGCTTTTTCGAACAGGACTTGCTTTGATGGATTTATATGGTATTGATTAAACATTCTAATTTGTATAATTGCTTATTGAGCATAATAATTTGTAGTTTGGTTGTTTGTTTAAGTGCTCAGTCTGAAAGTTTCTCATGTTCAATTTCTTACAGGTCCTGCTTTAGTTACAACCAAGGATGCTGGGGATGCCGTAACATTGTTGCAATCCCTCACCGGTTCTACATTCGATAGCAGCCAACTTGTTTTGACCGCTTGCATGGGTTTCATAGCCGTTACAGAAACCAGGTTGCAGGAGTTGAGGGAAAAGCATCGACCAGCTGTATTAGGAGCAGCTGAGGAAAGGAAAACTGGGGGCCAAGTTTCGAAGAGTACCAAGCGTCTTGCAACTAAGCTATACAGTTTCAAGCATGATCCAGAATCACTAATAATTGAGGAAAGTGCAGAGGAAGGGCTAGATCACATGAGCAGGGATGGGAATATGCCTCTGTCGCAGACGTATTCCGCAGATCTGAATAAATTTCTGAGTGGCATAGCTGTTAATTCTGATGTTGAATCTGTTCCAGATCTGCAAGAGCAGGTAGCTTATTTAATCTTCTCAGTTTGCTTCCTTTCTGAAAAGCACGGATCATCTGCCTTCTTAAGTACTTCTAATAATTGTCTGTCTGACATTTTTTTTAGTTGTTTGCTTCCTTCTGTAGTCCTCACCTCCATGAGATTTTCTTCTAGAACTTCGTTGTTCCACATCATTTTCAATATTTTCCTTGTTTCTGGAGATTGGTGACTCATGATTGCCCTCATTCCGGTACTATAAGAGTCAAACATCTGTTGTGTTCAATTCAACACAAGTATGGTAGATCTTAAGGCTGCAAAATTAATCTAGATAATAGCAGTTACCTAGTATGGACTCCAAATCTACCTTTGGATAAAGCTGTTTATTCATTTCTGAACTGTTGATTGAATAAATATATAGAAGATGTTTGATCTGGTGAATCACTAAAATTTTTTCCTCCTCATGGTTTTTTTTTTTTTTTTTTTGTCCAATTACAGTGAGCCATGGTGTTACTTTTTTGCAAACAAACGATGACTTTGTGCATAATTATTACTATACTATGGTATAGTAAACTTAAATGTTTTGGGGACTCTTTAGAGGACAAAAAGTGTCGCCATTATTTTCCAGTTGTGGATTCCATTTAATTTAATCTTTCATCTTTAATTTTGCGTTGTTTGCAGTGTATTCCTCCTATGGGCATAGCTTCAAAGGTTAGCCCATTGTGCGAAGATATTTTTGTCTACAATATTTATTCATAATTGTATCGATAAAAAATATATCTATTCAATATTGTAAAATTTTAGATTTTCTAGTGATAAGTTTTAAAAAAAAATTACTTTTTTTATTTTCTTAAGAAAGTAAAATTAATGAACTATGTCATTGTTTTCTTTCTAACTGCCTCCTGTTTTTGTGACGATGGAAAAGTTCTTAAGGCAATTCAATCATACAAAACGAAGTATCAATGATGGCGAGAGAGGTAAGATTCAAGTTGAAGATGCTTAAAAGGAAAAAATTAGCATCAAATTCTTACTATATGTTAACATGCATTCATCATCTTCTCAATATTTCACTCTGGCTATACTAGTATTTGAATATGTTTTATCATTACCCAAGCACAACAGTGATGTGCTTCCTCTGTATTTGTTGTTAACACGCCAGGTTGAAGTTTAAGGGGCAATGTTCCTTAATTAAGGAAGAATGCTGAATTTCTTTTTGAATTCAGGCTGCTGACTTTTTGCTGAAGATAACAGGAATTATGATTGTGATTTGTCTCCCTGAGAAACTTTGGAATATTTAGCTGAGTGCTTGCAGAAAGAAATGAAAACATCGAACATTAATTTGAGGCATATGATTTTTTTTTTCCCGTTCTTTTTGTTTGTGTGTACCGGTGTGTGCATGAGATTGATTATCATCAGTCATTTAGTGATTACTGACCAGTAACAAAAGTTTTATACTAGTAAATTGGTTATGAGAGAACAAATCCTTCCGAATTTCAAATATTAAGAGTTAATGTGCAGGTGATTTGGCTGAAGATTGAGATTTGCAGGTTGATGGAAGAAAAAAGATCTGCTACACTAAGGTTAGTATTTTATGTGAGGTATCTAGTTCTGCACCTCAAGGTATTGGTTGGGTTTCTCTTTTGGTTCTATAGAAAAGACAACTATTGTGCTCTGAAATTGGTAATAAGATCCACGATTGCTCAGGAGTATTACAGTTTTTTTATTGAATTCTCGAAAAGTTAGCATGTCCCGCAATGCATATCCTCTCTAAGCTTTTCTTTTATAATTACTTTTCTGTGTGTTCCTTGAGTCATTGATAACACAAATTTATCTAGAATTACCTTTTCACTATTGACAGGCAACTTTTTAAGCACAAGGCAATTCTTGTGCATAGTTTCTCTTCAACCTGCATAGACATTAGCTGTCATATGTTATTCCTCACAGAACTTATTCATGTGGTTCCTGGTCTTGTCCAGATCTGAAGAGCTGGAGACAGCACTTATGGAGATGGTGAAGCAAGATAATCGGCGGCAATTGAGCGCCAGGGTATGTGTGTCAATACTAAAGTTCTATAAAATAGTCTCCATTTTTAGTATATTTTATAAGCATGAATCATGTTGAATTGAAGACAAATCCAATAAGCATTTCTTCGTATGCTAGCTCCCTGAATTTTGCATAGTGGAGTTCATAGGCTCAAGCCCCTTGGGTTCGTGTGGTGGATAATCTGTGCCCAACGTCTTTTGGCCCAAATTGCTCTAAAGCTGCATTTCTGATCCCATTTGTGTTGACAAGATGTTTTTGCTTTCAGTTAACTCCTGATTTTTTGAGCACCTTGGTTTTCCAATGCCTTCTATATCACACCAAGGATTTTTCACGACTAACCCATAAAACGAACTGCCAAGATTATTATAGAAAAAAAAGTGAGACAATCATGAAGTTAAAATTGAAATGCATGGACTCATCAATTTGAAGCAAAAACTCATAAACATGCAGTTAAGGTGGTAATTTTAATTTTTCTTTCTCGTTTATACCAATGAATTTATTTGTTTCGCTATTTTTCATTAAAAATGCTAAGTATATCCCTAGATACATGGTTACTGTTTTTTCAGTTTACGACAATGTAATTTCAGTGAATCTGTGAAGTACAATTCTATCAAAATATACTAAATTTGTGTTTGTATGATCTATCACTGAAAAGATGATGCTTTGGAAGTATTTTTTGAAAACCTTTAATAATTTAAATGTGTGAAGTAAAAAAGGCCCCCTTCTTCCCTTTAAATTAATATCTTTCTTTAAGCTAGCTGGTAGACTAAATTCATTTTAGCTCCATCCCTCCCTAAACCTCTCTCACTTGCTCACTAATTTTCTTGCTGCATTTGCAAATTCAAATTTATTTTACTTGGTTCAAAATTTCACATGCAGGTTGAGCAATTGGAGCAAGAAGTAGCAGAGCTTCATCAAGTTCTTGAGGACAAGCGAGCCCAGGAGACTGCAATGCTTCAGGTTACACCTTGCCATGTTCCTGTACCTCTCTTTCTGAGGAAGGATGATATCTTTTCTTCCTGTAATGAATCTGGTTGTGATTATAGATGTTTTGAGCATGATATAGGTCCTGATGCGGGTAGAGCAAGAGCATAGGGAAATTGAAGATGCTCGTGTCCGTGCTGAGCAAAATGCAGCTACTCAGAAATATGCAGTTCATGTGCTTGAGGTTACTTTTCTTGATTTTTTTTCTTTTCAAAGAACATTTGAAATTAGTTCTTACTGCATGATTAGTTTCTGCAAAGGAGAGAAAAAGTCCAGTTGTTGCAGATCGAGGCTTCTTCTCTCTTGATTTAATTCAGTTACAGGAGAGCTTCACTTCACAGTTCACCAATAAAAGATGAAACAATTCAATTTTCTAATAAATAGCCATGCGAGCTACAAAGCCTTATAAATCATGTCCCTTTGGAGTTTGTTCATAATTCATTTGCAATATGGACCAACTCCATCATTTCAAGATTCATTTCATGAGGTTTTGTACATTAATCAATTCAAAATCCAATTTTTTTTTTAACCATTTCTCCCCTGCCATTTGAAAATCATGGATCAGAAAGCGAAAGCTTTATTTCATTAATTGATGGATTCACATTGGTAGAGATTTTTAGAACTTGCCCAGTGAGTCCTTGTAAGTTTATCGTGACATGTTAAAGTTTGCCACCGCATGAGGATAGTAACCATCACTGAGAATTGAGATGAAAGGACTATCTGCATTTCTTATCCCGGGACAGCTCACAATGTCTAGTGGATTTGTTTTTTGGTTGAATTGCTAAACGTACTTAACTCTTTTCTAGTTTGATTTAAGTTGAAAAAGCTAGTAGAAAATACATGGTTATGGGATAGCACTAAATCTCTGCATCTGATTTTAGCTGTGATTTTGGGAACAAGTTTGTATCTTTCGTAGGCAATCTGATATGAATCAATTAGCTTGAACATGACCAAATCCAGGAAAGGTATGAAAGGGCTATGGCTTCACTTGCTCAGATGGAGAAGAGAGTAGTTATGGCAGAGTCCATGTTGGAGGCTACCTTGCAATACGAATCCGGCCAAGTTAAAGCACAATCTTCCCCGAGGTACATGAGCAATCATCTTTATTCATCACATTTATTTTTCTTTTCATGGTATTCGCATTCAATTTGGATAACTATATTAATATTATTTAATATGAGCATGCCAACAAATATAAGCACACTTTTATGGCCCACATGTGACTACAGAAAAAGGTTTTGAACATTGGGTTAAAAGCTCTATTCATATCTTACTAGCTAGTCAAATTTGGGCCACATCCAATTATGGATGAGGCTTCATCCAACAATCAAAGTTTTGTCAACCAATAGGTCAACAATAAAAGTCATCAACTTCTAGGATTTCCTACATGTCTTGGAGTTCACTCTGCTAAAGAAATTAGAATAAAAACCATGCATTAGTGAAGAATTAGAAAAATTTTATCCCATTGAACTATTCAAACCATTGTGAAGGGGGGGGGGGGGGGGGGGGGGGGGGGGGGGTGCGATCACATCTCGTTCTCACCCTCTGTTTAACATTCAGGTAATATAACCTTCTGAGTAAAAACAAAGAAAGAATTTCATTTGGTGTCAGCAATAAGTAGCCAAAACCAGATAGCATCCTTGCATTTTGTACATTTTCTCTGGATATTTATTTTGAGCTTGCACATACTTGCATGAATTTATGCCACCATATATGTACTATGTGCATCACCTAATATTTATATGAAAATGTCAATAATAGAAAATATTGATATGAATAACACATCATGAAATTCACATTACATCTTTTATTCTGATTCGAGCAGAATTAAATCATTCTATGTTGCCTTGAGCAAATGGATATATGTTCTAGTTTCAACTTAATCTTAAAGTTATTAAAACATATGGTGGGACTTCACCTTAAGCATTCTAATCCTTATGACATTATGTTGTATCACAACTTGGCCTTGACCTGATAGTGTGACACAGATCATAGCAAAAACCGAAAAGGTAGAAATCGGGTGCTAATACAACTTTAAGATAATTAGAAGTTGCTTGGGAATGAAGTTTTCTGTCCTCTAAATATAATGGGCTCTGTAGGTCGCGTCCAGAAGTGCAGCCCACAAGAAAGATTGGCCTGCTCTCTAGATCATTTGCACTCAGCTGGCTTGACAGGAGCAAGGTAGGTTCTCATTTCCCCCCTCCACACCCCCCCCCCCCCCCCCCCCCCCCCCCCCCTAAAACCGTAGCAAATTGAGGCGTCTGCTAGCTTTGTATTTCGAATGGAAAATTTGAAGCGGAGTTGGCAAATTCATCAAAAATTGTATTCTGAATCCTACCTGGATCAGCAGCAGAGTTAAATTAGCACTAACTGGCATTTGTCTTTAGAAATCCATGTTCTTGATATTATTAGTGGGAGTAACTAAAACACATATGAGAAAAGTGGATATGAGGTGCCACCGCACTGCTCCCTTGCGAACGCACCCCCCAGAACAACGCCATACACTTAAGTGAAACGGCGTCTAGAGAATCTTCTGCAGTTCCTTCACTTCTTTAATTGTGAGTTGCAGATTGTGGAAGGAAGCATCGAGTATGCCGGAGACTCTGGGCTTGGCTTGGATGGGGAATGAATGGTTTGGTTTGATTGAATGTGTATGCCCCGGACATTCCCCCCCTCCCCGGGGGGCTGCCATCCATTAAGGAAAAAATCCACAAATTGATGTCTTTGGGGGCCATGACAATACCTGCCTCAGGTGGTTGTACATTCCATATTGGAATACCCCATCGTGAAAACGCCATTTCCGTGTTCCCTAGTCAATCAATATATGCTAGAATTCACAATGCATCATCTTCCTTTACTCGCAAGACGTGACGGCGATCAATTTATTTATTGACATCCTGAACCCTTAAAAATGTTTGACAGGGTGTGGAGGAACAGGCCGAAAGAAAATCGACCACCGATGAGGAAGCCAATCCAAGTGGAGATATCAATGGCAAGCAAGTTCAGGAAAAATAGTGCAAAACGGAGACACTGCTGCTGTCGTCGTTGTATATGCTGCCTGAAGACGACGTTGGAGGATTTTCTTCCTTCGCGCCTCAAAGGTACAAACTATGTACCAACACCATTGCTTGTACGTACCGCCGTTAAATCTCGGTGCACGTCCTGTACTATTTTCAAACTCTGAGAAGCTACATTGTTCTGATTTTGTCCAGACAACTGAATGTAGAACTGCATTTTCTTATTCCGCATCCTCAACATTGTAGATGAACTTTGCCATATATTTCTGATATTGCTATGGTCAATGTTATTAGCGCGGGAGCTGCTATTAGCAATCAACAGGTCTGCTCCTCCAACATGCATTTTCCGCCTTAGTGAAAGTACTTTTATGCCCTCGCTTCATTTCTCTTTCTACGTATTGCCAATCTTGATATCCATTAGTCAAAGTTAATTCTCATTAACTTAATATTTGAAAGAATATATTTTATTTTGATGCGCAATAATTTTAACACTCTGGAATTAAAAATTTATAAGTAAAATTAAATGACATTTGATCTGCAACGTCAGAGATTGAAATAAAAAATGGCCGAGCTCACAAAATTTAATAAATATAAAAATACATAATTTTTTATATTCATTATTGTCATGTTAACCTAATCTGTTTATACAGCAACGAAAGGTTTAAAAATAACTAATAACATTTTTAGGAAAATTTATTTTCTAATTGCATTTATACAAAAAATATATATATATGATTGCGAGTTTCAATGGTATAGAAATATATAAGCTTTTATAAATACTCCGAGAAAAATAAAAAAAATATTTAATATTTTACTTTCTTAAAACATAAAACATGATGACTTATTGCCCACAAAAAAAATATATTGTGGCTACAAAAATAAAATAAGTCCATACACAACAAAAAAAATTAAAAAATAGTTTTTATTTTGAATATATAAACCGAATTATGTTATATGTTTATATGTTCATTTTAAAATAATTTAAAATAAACTATTCTTCAAGTAATTCCTTGATTTCATATAGGAAAATCATGAACAATTAATGCGGATGATCAAATAAAAGAAGGAAAAGTTATCAAATGTACTACCTGAAATTATAATAAGTGAAGTATTTTTCAAGTGTATAGCAGCTAGAATAATCGAAAAAAAGCAAAATAAAACACATCAAAAATAGGAAAAGGCAATTCGTCGGAGGAGGGGGGGGGGGGGGGGGGGGGGGGGGGGGCACCACGTGAAACACCACTTTAATAAAATGAGTACCCATTGTGCTGTTATGAAAACAAAAAAGTGAAAGAAGGGTGTTAGTAGTAAATTTAGAATAGTAAAAAAAAATAAACCAAAAATATATGCAAAGGTGGAGGGAGTATTTTATTGTTTTGTACCACTAAGGCAACCGGTGAGTACTCCGAGCTGCAGTAAAACGGCGTCGCATCAACTTTAAGCAAACGAAACCCATTCCCTCCCTCCGCCCTCAAACCCTAGAAACACAGATCTCCGAAATCTACGACTCTCATTTCCCGCTCCTCTCTCTCTCCCATGGCGGAAAAGAGAAAACGCCGGCGAGCGGAACCGAGCTCCGATTCCGATGATGGCGGCGAAGCTCTCCCCTTCAAGAAGGACCTAAAGCCAGACTCATCCATCCTCAAGACCCTCGAACAGCTCTCCAAATCCGCCGCCGCCGCCACCAGCACCAGCTCCTCCGCCCTAAGCCTAGCCGACCTCGCCCTCTCCGCCGCGTGTCGCGAGGTCTCGGAGCTCTCCCTCCCTGCCGTCCAGTCGGAGATCGAGGCCCTCGTCCTCCGCATCACCCGCTCCATCCTCGCTGGCGACGGCTTCTCCTTCTCCGTCCCCGCCCGCTCCGCCGCCAACCAGCTCTACGTCCCGGAGCTCGACCGCATCGTGCTCAAGGACAAGGCCTCGCTCCGCCCCTATGCCGCCGTCGCCACCGTCCGCAAGGCCACCGTCACCGCCCGCGTCCTCCAGCTCATCCACCAGCTCTGCCTCCGCAGCATCCACGTCACCAAGCGTGATCTCTTCTACACCGACGTCAAACTCTTTCAGGACCAGTCCCAGTCCGACGCCGTTTTGGACGACGTCTCCTGTATGCTCGGGTGCACCAGATCCAGCCTCAACGTCGTCGCCGCCGAGAAAGGGGTTGTCGTCGGTCGCCTCATCTTCAGCGACAACGGCGATCTCATCGACTGCACCAAAATGGGGATGGGAGGGAAGGCGATTCCCCCCAACATCGATCGGGTCGGGGATATGCAGAGCGACGCCTTGTTCATCCTCCTCGTCGAGAAGGACGCCGCGTACATGCGGTTGGCCGAGGATCGGTTCTACAATCGGTTCCCGTGCATCATAATCACGGCCAAAGGGCAGCCGGACGTCGCCACCCGGCTGTTCTTGAGGAAGATGAAGATGGAGTTGAAGCTCCCCGTTCTTGCATTGGTCGATAGCGATCCTTACGGGCTGAAGATCCTCTCGGTTTACGGGTGCGGATCGAAGAACATGTCGTACGACAGCGCAAATCTGACGACGCCGGACATAAAGTGGCTGGGGATCCGGCCGAGCGATCTGGACAAGTATAAGGTGCCGGAGCAGTGCCGGTTGCCGATGACGGAGCAGGATATGAAGACGGGGAGGGACATGTTGGAGGAGGATTTCGTGAAGAAGAATGAGGGATGGGTTGAGGAGCTGAGTCTGATGGTGAAGACGAAGCAGAAGGCTGAGATTCAAGCGTTGAGCTCGTTCGGGTTCCAGTACTTGTCTCAGGTCTATTTGCCACTGAAGTTGCAGCAGAAGGATTGGCTGTGAGGGGGACTCTGGATTGGGATGAAAGGTATGTGATGCTCATCTCCTGCGTTTGTGGTGTTGTTGTTGTTCTATAATCCTGAAATTTCTGGGTCATTTCTTGTTCTTCCATTAATGAGATAAAAGGTTTATGGTGGTTCCTTGTTTGTCTTTATTGACTACATATAGTGTAGGTCTTTATTTACCGCAGATACTGGATTTTGAGGATTACGGGTCAATTTTGGAACAATTCTTGAGGCAATTAGAGGGCCATAGAAAGTTAAGGTAAATTTGGAACTAGAAAGGGCTGAGAGCTATTTAGAAGAAAAGGGCATTTGCAGAAAGTAGAGATGGAACAATTTTTTTACATTTACAGCAGAATCTGTAGGTACTACAATTGCTACAATTTTTAAGTATGCATCAACGGAAAACTATCAAAAGCACTGAAGCTCCTGCACAGAATAGGGCAATGATTCTTTACAAAAGGATCACCTTCTAACTGTACCTTGTCTTCTCTGAAGCCACTCATACAATGATTTCTTTGTAACCTTTAGCCTTTCCAAATCTGTTGGCCTCCTTGCCGAGGATCCCAACTCTGAATCAAGACCTCTTCTTAGGTACCTTATTTGATCAAGTTCAACCGGGGTCTTCGCCAGAACGACCTCGAGTCTCAATTCATTCTGCAAAAGTTTCATTATTGCATCTTTCACCACGGATGTATGTGCACTGGTACCCATGCCTACTTCCTTGGCTCCTAGAATGACTAAGATGTCATCGTCCAATTCTTGTCCTACAATTGGAAAACAGTATCACACAAAAACCTGAATCGACTGTATGAATGTTAATCCGATAAAATTCATAAAGGAATATCCATGCATTTACTTATATATGAATGTACTAAAATTTAAGGATTGCAACAATTATATAGGCTTCTAAAAATGTATAAAACGAGATATTACTAAGGCTATTAGCAGTACATATTAAGCAGGAAACATCGATAATTTAAGCTCTTAAGAACAATAGTTCATACCTAGTGTATAGTTCTCTTTGATCATCCGTAGAGCTGCAAGAACAACGATCCGAGCTTCAACCTGACAATTCATTTGACATGAACTTTAATGAAACTATGCAGGGAAGGGAGATCATAGTTTTATATTAATACCATTTCCAGAACCACTTCATTAACGTTCCTGTTGAGTTTACCTGTGAGAGTCCCTGAACATCAATCATTAGACTTTCAGTTGCACTTTTTCGCAAGTGCGCCCCAACTTTTTCAAGAACCAGGCTCTCAGATCTACCAGAGTCTGTACTGCTGACTAAACTGTCTCGGCGTTGATTCTGTTGATTGCCTTGGATTACTCCTTCACACCACTCTTCGATCAATTCTTTGAGATAGTAATCATTGGAATTGTACCTGCAATGCACAATGCACATGGTTTATCATAAGGATTTTATTCAAAAATCTATGTTTTACATATAATAAGCCAATGATGCGACCCAACACTTCCCACAAATGCTTGTTATAGTAATTTAATACTACAGGAACACTGTACTTATAGTTTTGATAGACATGTTCAATGCAGCAACAGTGTGAAAGTTAAAATCTGAGGCAGTTCCATTTCATCAGAAATCTCCAACAGGGGGAATATGCAACGGTGACGGGGAATATGCAACGGTGTGGCTGTAAGTCCGAGGTGCTATAACTTCAAGCATCAAAAAGAATAAATGGAGCTACTTGAATAAATGATGAGATGATATCTTACATGGCACTCCGCACAAATAATCAACGCTCTGCTGGAGGAAGATGCTCATGATGTTAAATGGCAATTCAGGATATATTTAACAGCAAAGACACTAAGAAAGAACCTCCGGAAAAGATGATATGGAAAGCCAAAAGGAATCAAATACGTTTGTAAGAAGGATAATAAAATGCTTCCTGATGTATCATACTTTGTCCTTTTGAGAAGATAAAAAGTTGGATGGAAGAAAAAAAAAAAAAAAATTGTACCCAGCTTTGCGCATATCTTGATATATGGCAAGGCATTGTTGAACTTCATGCAAGGAGCCATATCTGGTACGAGCCCGTAGGAGTGTATTATAAGTAACCTGAAATAACAGTTTCCAAGATTTATAAATCTTCGATTGGGTTGAGGATGCAATTTCAAGCAATGATGAATACACTAAAGAATTGGGTATGCATATGGCAATTGCAATCATCTAGTTAGCCATTTTATTCATTGTTATACAGAACCTTAACTTCTAGTTGCGCTCATTTCACTTGTTACTTTTGTTGGGCATGAAAAATGACTGCTTGTGGTTCAGAACTCATTCCATTTTGTCAATTGTAATTTTAGACTACGTGAACTTGAGGTAATTACTTTATAAATCCAATATGCAATAGCTCTTTCTTGAAAGGGGAAAAAAAAAAAAAGAGAGGAAAATGTGTACAGATTTATCACTGGCACTCACCAAGTTTGCTTGCACGCGGGATCTTCTCATCTCTGCATATAGTGAAAATGCCATATTCAAACTTTTACTCTCCACACAAACCTGTAGACATCCAAAACCTAAGACAAATTAGTAGAAGAGAAGCAACAAATTATCATAAGCACAGAGAAGACCACTGCAGCCACTGTACAACAAATAAAAATTTAAAGAAGAAACAGCAACTCTTACCTTGATGGCTGTTGTATATGCAATGACGTCAGGTTTAATTCCAGCTTCACGCATAGTTTTCAAAATCTGCAGTTAAATCACAATGGTCATTAAAGGATTTATATGAACATGAAGCAACCTTTGAAGAGAAGGTAGGGAAAGTTCGACCTAATTAACAAAGGGTAATAACTCATTTTAGTGTGCAATTAGTGCAGTGCTTCAAGGGAAGAAATAAACCCGATACTTGAAATGTAGTTCTTCATCGTTATTGTTGTTTATCTGTTTGCATGTTGTGCAGTGTCTGCATGCGCGTGGGTGGGTGGGTGGGTGTCCATGCTTGGTTTTCACTACATCTTCACCTTCACTCGTTCCACATTCATTTTCTGAAGTAATATAATGCGAAAACATTCTTCTCTTCTTAAAAGTTTCTTAATCAGACAATTGGTTCAACAAAAACCATATTATGCAGTCAACATTACCACATATTCGCTAAAACGCAGAACAATAAACATGTCAAGCCTATTTCCCAATAGGCATGTGGATTTCACACAAGCCAAATAAATGATGTCTAATTTCTAACCACCAGCATTGGAAAAGCATAAAGTAAATGGCTCACCTGAATAGAACCCTCCACATTGCCTGATCCCCCACAAATATCAATCAAAATAGACCAGCTTACATGATTAGGAGAAAGACCCATTGTCTTCATCTCATCCATCAAAGCTTTAGCTCGGTAATAATCAGTTCCGCAGGCCTTCATCAAAGTATTATATGTTGATGTAGTGGGTATAAAAGAAAATCTCCTTGCAAAGCTTGGGCTGTTCGACTCGGGTGCTGTATTAGTCATAATACTATTCCCATGTACACGTTCCATGCCTACAACATGATCAACATTGCCAATAAAATCAAACTCCTTCAATCCACTTTCCTTCCAGGACCGGAAAAATCGGAAAGCCCTATCATACTGGCAAGCTTCAACACATGCGTGCAGAAGAATGTTAAAACACAGGGAATTAGGTTCACAACCAGCAAAGATCATCTCATTGAACAACTGAATTGCCTGCTCTATGAGACCGGCATTGGCACAGGCACTGATCAGTGATGACCATGTAACTGTATTAGGAGTAACCCCCGCTGACATCATATCTTCTTTGACTTTTAGCGCCACTTGCCACATTTTTGCATCTGATAAGACCTGAGAATTTGGTGCGGAAGTTAAAAGACAGCAGAAGGGAAGTTCACTTTAATGATCTCCATATAAAACATGCAATCCAAGAAATGCAGAGTAGGTGAATGTAGCATAAAAAACCAATGTTTATGCAAAAGAGAAAACAGACCTTGATAATTGTACTGTATGTGAACACATCTAATTTCAGAGCTCCTGTTGATTCCAATTGCTGTACTTCCCAATATATGTTTTGTGCCATATCAACCCTTCTAGCAAGACAGCACGCCTTTAGAAGAATATTATAAGATGCCACATCTGGTGTGACCCCTAGACTCTGAATACATAAACTAATTTTGAGAATAGAATAAGCACAACTATGACAACTCATGGTATAACATAAAGCTTGCACAGAATGAAAGAAATTACAAGAGCTTTTGTCAGCAGAGTATGAAAATTTGCATAAAATACTAGAACCATGGGGAAAGCACTAAACTATGGAAACAGAAAATATAAGCTGTTATACATCAAACTGTTAGAAGTCCCATTGCTACTAAACCATGGGAAAATAACAAGATCCACACTGGTCAAACTTGGTGAGCATGAAATAGATCATTGCTTGCATGAAAATGGAATTACAAGAATAAGCTTACCGAGATAGAAATATATCATCGTACAGGTAAGACATAAACACTGTTAAATTTTTACTGAAACAATTCATGAAGCTGCTAAGCTAGGGGCATGCATGCGTGCAAGTGTGCCCCTGTGTGTGTCCGTGTGTGTGTGTGTGTGTGTGTGTGTGTGTGTGTGAGAGGGAGAGAGAGAGAGAGAGCATTACTTTCATCTGCCTATAGACATGCAATGCGTAGCTCAAATCATGGGCATTTGCATTCATAAGGCTGTTAAAAACAAAAACATTCGGAGTGAAATTCTGAGCAAGTAACTCCTGCAATAAAATTAAAAACCAACATTTCAACAGGAGAAATAAAAACTGAACAACACTGCACAATTAAAAGTAAGAACATCAGGAGTTCCAGAGATGTCAGGAAACTAGACAGTCTAAACACAGAATAACAGCCTTCCCAGGGCATGATGTGCAAGTTATGTGGCCATTATAAAAAACAATCTAGTTTCACTGCTCAAACAATTGGGTCTGCAAGTATACAAACTAGTAATGTGAGTCAACAAAGTGTATGCCTGGTGATCAATATCATTTAAAAAAGCAAAGCACATACCTCATATACATGCCTCGATCTTATGTAGTCACCACAAAGACCACAAACATCAATTATCATGCGGTAGACATAAGTATTGGGACTTCTTATATTCTGCTTGGATGCTTCAAATGCTGTCAATGCAGACAACAAGTCCTTTTTCTTTCCAAATTCATGGATAATGGTACACAATACTATGTGCGCATGGGGAAGTATACGTGCATACCTACAAAATGTAAGCATAAAATAGTATGGCAGCAAAAAACAAAAAAAGCATTGAACAGTAGATAGTACAGAAAATCGAAACGTGCATGTTCAGAAGACGGAAGCGAAAAAAACAACACCCTTAACAATAGAAAGAATCCTGAAGACTCTTCAAGATAAACATATGAACATGCATGTGCAGATGCAGTAAATAGTACAACTGAACACAAAAGTTGATTGCTTTTAGGCGGGGAGAATATAGAATTAAAGATTGAATAAAGAGAAAGAAACCATCTAAATAGGGGCTTATGGCTTCTGAAGATAGATATGATTGACATCATCATTCTTTTCAAGAGAATTTCTTGGATTCCTCCAACTCCCCCACCCGCTCATATCTTTCCTCAAAACCATAGAGTGTGTTTAGTTTGGGAAACACTTCTCATTTTCATATTCTGTTCAGTTTTATAAATAACAAGTTCACCACCTCAAAGAATACTGAAAAGACAAAGGTTGTATCCATATCTCCTAAATAAATCTGGAAGTTGGTTTTCAATAGTGAAAACAAGCTGGAAAACTTGTTAAAATTCAGAAAACTCAGCTGAAAATGATATTTTCTTTTTTACAGGACAATTCGTTTTTTGTTAGGGCTTACACACACATTTTCGTTGCCAGATAAATATGATATATTTCCCATTGTTCATCATTCACAAAAATTAAGTTTATTTGTTCTTTGACTGTGAAGAGTAGTTGTGTCTGTCCTCCTACTTTTGCTTTTGTGTCTGTCCTCCTACTTTTGCTTTTGCTTCTAGACAAAAGATGCTAGTGGTGGGACTGGGAGCGTAAACATTCATATTCCTGTTTCTGAACGGTGGATTTTCTCTCTAATCTTCACTTGTGGAAGTAGAACAAAGGCCGAACCATATAAATCTATGCCTCCATATTTTCTTGCTATCTTTGTATTTCTATGTTGTTGATTAAAGTAGGTAGTAGCCACACCATGTGAGTTGTATAAATCTTCAAATACCAACTGAAATAATACAAAAATTCATACCTTATGGCCATGTCTGGATCACGTTTGCCAACACAAGCTTTTACAATTCCAAGTGGTTCCACTAGTTCTTTGACAGGGTAGCGAAATCCTATCAATCCATTATCCAGCACAATACATATTCATCATTGAGAACTATAATATGCTTAAACCTTTCAAGTGATAAAACCCACAAAAATGGAGTACTATAATCACAAAACCTCTCCATAAAATAAGATCTTACGACTCTTTGTTAACAGGAATGGAATAAAGAAGGAACATAATAGCTATTTAATAGAAATATAGCATGTAAGTAATATCCCGACAGACAATGAGTGGAATGATTACTCCCATTGGAAACAGCTATTCATTGTTTATTCCACTCTCACATACTTCTATCACCCTTCCATTTATATTTCTGTTGAATAGAAACCCCACTCCCTCTGTATTCCATGACAAAATGAGCGGTCAGGCATCGGACATGGCAACAGTCACAATCCCTAGAACCGAAATTTGACAAGTTTCTAACACCACTCATTTTAACATAACTTGAAAGTCAAAACCAGTATAACAAGCCAAAGGGAAGCTGTTGAGATCTAACTAGATAATAATGATTCCCGATGCTGCCATAACAGGTCAGCTACCATTGCAAATGATTTACTGCTATTCGAATTAGCTCACTTCCCTAAACCAAATCAATGGCTAAACCAAAATTTAAATCAGTGAAAGCACACTGCTCTTTCTTTCAGTATAAATTTCCTTCAAAATATGAAACCAGGGAATGAAGTTGAAATCATTACCTGCAAGGATTTCCATCAACTCGATGGCTTCCACGACATTGCCGGAATCCACAATCCGGCGACACTCCCTCGCGAGAGCCTCTTTCGCCAGTCCATCACACAGCACCAACGGCGAAATCCCGAGCTTCTCAACATTCCTCAACACCTCAACAACACTCCAAACCTTCCCGTGGCAACCAATCGCCCTCGAAATCCCCGCAGATACGACCCCCGTATTCAGCAGCGAGACGAATTCGCGAGGTTCCAGGCCCGAACCAACGACGCCCTCGGCGATCATCAAGAAGTGCTCGATTCTACCCTCCCCGGCGAGCTTCGACGCCAGAGTGGAATAGTAGTTGAGGCGGGCAGCGATGTCGCGGCGGCGCACGGCGGTGAGTAGGGGCCGCCGGGAGGGAGATGACGGCGGTGGTAAGGGTTTTGAGGGAGAGAGATCGGGGCGTTTGGGACTGTGGAGACGGCGGCGGCGGCGATGGTAGTGGGACGGCGGCGGCGGCGGAGCGTTTAAGGAGCGGAGAATGGAGGAGCCGCATATGGCTAGCTCCCTCATTATCGGCCAACCGTTTTTCTCCTTTTTCTTTTTCTTGTTTTTCTGTTAATAGTTGTGGAATCGCCAAGTCCTCCCCATGCCCAAGAAAATAGCATACAATGACAGAAAGTCATGAAAATTACGGAGTATCACAATTTTTATATATACATTATCCTTCAAGTGAATATTTTACGTATTTTAAAATTGGATAAAATTTAATATGTTCATAAATGATTTAGATTTTTTTAAAATTCACGTAATTAAAATATACAAATTAAAACAAGTGGAAAAAGTAGCTTTTACCGACAGTTGGAACATTTTCTCTACGAGGAAAATGTAACACACACATACATCTTGATATAAACAAAATTGATTAGAATGTATATGATGTGGTAATGATATGACAATGAATGGAATAACTTACTCATAAATTTAGCCGCGATGAAATTTGTTCTAATTACATCTTCTTGCTTTGTAAGTGTAAAAGTATTAGAAAGGTTTCAAGTTCAAAATGATCAAATAGCATACTCATAAACTAGACGATTAATAATTATTTGAATCCGTGCATATCAAAAACTGTTTTTAGTGAGTGATAGTAAAGAGGTAAATGCACGAGGAAATGACGGATTAAAGAATAATTTGTGAAGATCATAGGAAAAAAAAGACGTTACAAATGATTTTAGAATGTGCGATCGAATCAAAGCAGGGAGAAGTAACGGGATGGTTGAGAATTTTTAGGACCTTTAGTTGCCCCCGACTAGGTATCGAGTAACCTCACATAAATCCACGTAACTCAAATTTAAACCATACGGATTATGAGATTATAGAAAGATGAGAAACGGGTAAATTTTCCTCACCGGGTCCGTCAAGAGCAATCAGGCCCAATTAGTGAAGTGTAATTCGGCTCATCTACCCACTTCAAGGGCCCCAATTCGAAAACAACAATTGAAGCCCGTCTAGTGAAGCCCAATGTCAGCCCAGTTTAAAATTACAGTTCCACCCTTGGCCTATTTGAAAATGGTAGCGAGGCCCCTGGACTCGTAATAATTGCGGTTGGACCCCTAGACTCACAAGGATTGCGGTTGGGCTCCTGGCCTCCCATAACTTGACATCTCAAACCATTCGAAAAGACTTTCCCCCTCCTTGAGCTTGATTGCTTGTTCCCGGCATTATAGGTATGTGTATGTATGATTTTAGACGTAAGAGGCCTTTTCATCTTTGATATGTGTCAAAGGTGGCTCAATCTATTCCTCTATTCTTACATGGGAGCTGCAATATACAAATTTTTGTCACAAATGAATGTTTGTGATGACACCAAGGGTATTGGTGCCAATTACTTATTGTTGACCGAAAGGGTTGCATTTTGCTTAGATATACAGATCGAGTAATATTTGATTAGGAAATTAGTTTTGAAAATAAAATCATAGGACTGTATCCCGGTTCTGTTCAGGGTAAAACATTAAAATCCATCCAGAGTAAATCACTCTAAAGAAGCACCGTAAACGTCACATCTTGAAATTTAGTCCGGTGTAATGCATAAAAAATCCCAAGACTTGTGCTCGAGCTAATAATTATTTCTACCATTTTTTCCATTTTAAAATATCCAATATGGCATAATCTATAAGAATAATTATCCTTTATGTGTATTATTTACATTCATATATAGTCTTGAAGTTTTTTATTTAGGTGAAAAGATTAAGGGAACATTACACCAACCCCGCTAGTGGAAGGGTATATATTATTGTATTATCTCTTAGTGGAGGGGAACCATGCTTGCTTATTCAAATCTCTAATCTTTACCATTTTGATTCTTTGATTTATTGCTGGAAGCTTACTAAAGCCAGGCTCTCAAACTTTCTCTCTAAACATCTGCTCCAAGGGCCAGGGGCACGGGTGATAGGGGTAATAAAGTCCAAACAATAACTATGCTAGTCCGTGTTTGGAGACATGCATAGGATACGACATCAAAATCTATTTTTGTCGTATTTCTTATTCTTCGCCAAACGCCGAATAACATGTGGACCCTATTTTATAAGGCTTTTTTAAATCACGCCTGCTCCGACATATTCTCCCAAGCTGACCATAATTGCTCCCTTTCCATCAGGCTTGGCTTATAGCCTGTTTAGTCTAATTTTAGAAAGAAAAATTGATATCATTTGACAATAACCTTCTTGGTTCTAGCCAGGGATTTGTGTGAATTTAATCTGTTGCTGAAAGTGGTTAATTTGATTTTAAGAAAGTGATCACTTTAGTCTTTATACTAATGGAATCATCGTATTTAAACGAAAAGTCACCCGTATAGTTACACACGAGACTTTTAAAGGACGTACATTTGAAATTTAATGTACTTTTGGTGACGAAGTTTGAAAAGTACTACATATTGAGAGAAAAAAAATGTCACCACCATATTTTTTTCTCTTTTCCTGTCACGTGCTTGAAATATACTACATATTGACGGAAAACGTATTATCTGAGCTCAATTAACGGCTAACGTATTAAATTTTAAATCTACCTCTGCTTAAAGCCATTTTTCATTTAGAACTTGATGGGTCTATTAATTCAATGACCAAATTGATCACTCTGTAGATATTTAATGGATCAAATTGCTCGCTTCCAAACATTTAAATTGACACTAAAATTAAGTTTGACTTGTGTTAAATATAGGAGTGGAGGTGGCAACCAATTCAATTGTGTAATAATAGATGGAATGAATGTCACGTGTGTTACATAAGTTTGCGTTGCCCACAAAGAAACGCAGCAAATGCAAGCAATACATGTAATAGTAACGAACAATGTTATGTACACAAAGAATTTTACAGTAAAATTATAAATGATTTATATGTCACAAATTATCATTACTTAAACACCTTCTATTAAATTTATGCCATAAATTTTTTTTTATATTTTTATTATAAAATTCTTTATGATAGCAGAATCATTCCATAGTAATTCCCATCTTTATATTTTGAATTCTTAATGCTAAAGGTGTTGACAGTGAAATGTCTTTGTGAGTGCCAACTTCAAAACTTAGCTTTAATAATGGTTGTGATAAAGTGAACGTTTAGTGGGGGAGCTTTGGTGCTCTTTTGGTTTCTTTTATTGGGTGTTGGGTCCTTTACTACTAAGTAAAAGATAATTTGTATTTTAATGATTTTTGTATCAACTTTTATATACACAAATGCTTAAGGCTTAAGGATTTTTAGTTTGTACAATCATACACTTATCTTAGGTTAAATTGAGCTTTGGTTCACTCGTAAAAAGTCTAGATAAGTTTTGTAACTAATAATTTTGCTAGTGAAAAATCATTAGGCCAAAGCAAATTCATATTTGAGCCTTTAAATACTTATTATGTATATATAAGGTTTAACTTTGGTGCAGCAGCTGCACTTACGAAGGTTCAACATACACACAAAAAGAAAAAAAAAAAAAAAAGAGATTCAAAATAATATAATTTTGGAACTTATGTTTTACTTTTAAACATCACAAGAAAGCAATTATACCCAATTTATGTGCAGCTACTGCATCTAAGTTTTTTTCATATATATAATAATGGAATTGTTTTATTTTAAATAGTATTTTGAAACCCATTTATTATCTTAAGTTAAATTGACTTTGGTTCATTAGGAAAAGTCTAGACAGGCTTTGTAACTAATAATTTTGCTAGTGAAAAATCTTTAGGCCAAAGTAAATTCACATTTAAGCCTTCAAGTACTTATTTTATATATATATATATATATATATATATATATATATATAATGGAGGTGTTTTATTTTAAATAATATTTTGAAACCCATTTCTCTTGCCATTGACCCCTTCATAAATAGATTTTTTTTAAAAATGGTATTTTTTATGTGAAAAACAACTAGAGTTGAATATGCATATAGGCGTGGCCAATTCATAAATGTTACTATTGTTTCAAAGTCCTGGCAAGAAATTAAATAAAAAATCAAAATCACAAAGAATAAGTAAAAAGGGAAACAAAAATATGAAAGAAAGTATTGATAGCATTAAATGCTGAATTATAATCAATATTTAACTTTCCTGCAATGCTATTCACACATCTCAAATCACCCAAAACTCACGAGCAGTGAAACAACAGTGAATTATCATTTATTTCTGTGAAAAATTAAAGCTCACCTCACTGTCTCATAATTCTCAGGTTTTTTATGATTTAAGATGTAAAGTCTAAGACATTTCTCTCTGCAACATCTCAAACTATCGCCCCATAGCACAATTGCTCGCTTAAAAAGGGGGAGCCAATATGGTACTCTTAAAATCATGTGCTTTAACTCAAATGACATGCCTGCAGTCCTCACACCATTGCTATGGGATTGAAGTGTCACGATTTCATCGACTTAATTACCCAACGACAGATGCTGTATATTAGGGCCAGGCTTATTACAAGTATATTGGTAGGCGACGTAGATTCAAGATGCAACCCTTGCCTCAAGATGTAGCTCCCACTTTCTCTGTTTATCATTTTATGAGTAACACTTAGTTTTACATGACACTTTATTCTGCAGTTATAATTAATGTAGACTCTAATACCAACATCTCGAACCACAATCCTAACATAAAACAATTCCTTACCCAAAAGAATTATTCAAGAAGAAACACTATCGAGATCATATATCAATAGTAAAGCTTTTAACCAACTTCTAGGATGAAACTTTAATATTTTAATCACATAATATTTTTTAACTTAGTACGTTGGGGTAAACTTGAGTTTGCTTTGAAGTAGCGGAGCCAAATGTTCCTCTTTGACCATGTCGAGACCACTGACTTCCGGTAGACCCGTCCCCCACCTGAACAAATCTCCGGCCTTGGGCGGGTCCCACTATCCAAGGTCTGTTCTATAAAATTCTTGAGTTTGAGTGGAACAGATCGAAAGCCATCCTCTAGCGTGCAAGCATACAACAGCTGCAGACGGTACGAGCGCCGGTGGGGCTCGGATCAGGCGAATCTTGTCCGTTCATTTTCAAATCCGCACCTTGTTGAACCCGTGAGGGACCCATCATGTGGGTCCCACTATTATTCCTCCACGTCTCGTGACTCTCTCGGTTCGGATTCTCTCCGACCACTGTCGACCGCAATCTCAACCACTTATTTAAATTTTAATTTTACAAATGTGGGAAAAAAACAATTTTACGTACTTGGCGTGATTTAAAGTAGTACTATAAGTTCATTTTTTTCTCATATCCTTATTCCAGTACATTAAAATGATGACGCGTTAAAAATTATTAAAAAATATTTTTTTAGTAGATAATAATAAAAATTTATATAAATTTTAACATATCGTTATTTTAGTATAGAAAATACCTCAAAAATATATATACAGCATATGATATTTATGAAAAATATACATACAATACTAAAGTAAGTTTATAATTAACAATAAATAATTCAATTGATAGTAATATGTTCAACTATAATGAAAATCAAGGATTTGAGTAAGTTTATGACTAGTTTTTTTTTGAATCCTAAGTGTAAAATTAATGTGAAAATAAGTTTGATTCCCTAATGTGCCCCTCTCATATTAAAAATATTAGGGTAATTTTATGGTGGAACTCAGATAATAATGTGAATTTGCTGCCGAGGCCAATCATTGGTGCGACCCTGGCTCCTTCTTGGGCTCGATCTTTATCACTTTTTAATATTAATTTTATTTATTCTTTTATTTTTAATTTCTTTTTTAAAAAATTATAAAATTTATTGGGCAAAAATGATATATCATCAGCTTTGGGTACTCCACTGTTGTCACTGCAACTTTTTCGGCTGTACAACAGGAGGGTCTCTTTTATCTGTTATTTCTTCCATTTCTTTGATGCTCTCATCTTCTCTCGTTCCCTCTTCTTCTCATTCGAGATATGGACAGTAATAAGCTTTTCCTCTTCTTCTTGTTCTCACTCTTGTCCCTTCTTCTCATCAGCTCCACTGAAGCTCAGATGCCAGGTCGGTCCCTCTCTAATCTCTATCTCTCTGTATTTTCCTGTATTTTCTTGTAATTTTTTGGCTTATTACTCTGTTTTATTGTTTTTTTTTTCGTTATTTGTGTTTATTCTTTTGCGACTGAAGCATAGCGAGTTCATTATTTGTTTAAATAAGAGTAGGTTTAAAGTTTTTTTTCTCTGTTAATTTATTGTTTAAAACCAGCAAGTTGCTCATTAATGGCCGAAAGGTCACAGGTTGAGTAAATGACTTTGCAAAGAAAAGAAAAAATTGGGTACGAGTAAGTAAACTTACTATCCCCCGACAATTGCAAAGCTGGGAGCTTTGTGCACTAGAATCCGTTTTTTTTTTTTTTTTTTTTTTTTTTTCAATTTTTTGTTTATTTTAGGCATGTTGTAGGGATATTCTGTATTTAATACGTGTATTATTCCTTTAATTTTTTCGTCTAAATAAAAAAAGTTATTTCGCCTGTGAGCTGATTAACAGCTTGTTAGGGTGTAAGTAACAGGAGTAGAAATTTTGTGTATTTATTTTTGGGCAGTTGGCTATTTTCGATCTCCTTTTTTTTTTTTTTTTTTTTTTTTTTTTTTTTTTTGTGCTTGTCAAAGTTAATCATAAACAAATAAATTAGATATAACCCTTTGAGGTATTACTCAAGGGCATAAAGAGGATACTATAATAAGAAGGTAAGATTTATACTAGTTGAAAATATATGTTTCCTAGAATTGGGCTTGAGTTAGAAGTTTCATTTGCCAACTAAGAGGATATCACAATTTTGAGGAGAAAAAAAAAAGCATATTACAATTTAGATGTTTCTGACATCAAACCATGTAATTTTTGAGTCAAGTTTTAAGGTATTGCAGCGGTTTCATTCATTATCAATTTTAATTTCAGGTCAGCCGTAGAGAATCCTATATGTGAATTAATTCTCAGCCTAATCATTAACATACTCTTGTGGGATGAGTTTTGTTCAGTAGAACCCCTAAACTTGAAGTCCAGAGATAAATATGAGATCATTCGGATCCATATTCATAACTCCATTTCAGAGCATTATGCAAAATGTTTTGTAGTGGGGAAATCATCATACTCAGAGGCATCTTGTCCAACTGATGTTGGAAAGATTTACCAAATATATATTTTTAATTTTTCAAATTCACTGTGCTGACTCATGGGAAACTTTTTGAAATTTATCAGGGTCTGATAAATATGAGATAGTTATAACCTAAATTACTGGGTATCTATTTACCTCTCCTGCTCTAAAAGCTCTCATATTTAGAATCTGTTTTCCTTCTGTACTGATCCCGCTAACAGATATGATCATGTGAAGCAGGTTTCATTAGTTTGGACTGTGGAGGTAAGGAAAATTTCACAGATAACCTTGGTCTTATTTGGAATTCCGATGATCGTTTCCTGTTTGGGGAAACAGCAAATATATCTGTTGCAAATGAGACAAGGCAGCAATATATGACTCTGAGACACTTCCCTGCTGATACCAGGAAGTATTGTTACACACTTGATGTTATAAGTAGGAGTAGGTACCTTGTTAGAGCGACTTTCTTGTATGGCGATTTTGACAACAACAATGTTTATCCATCATTTGACATATCCTTGGGAGCAACTCATTGGTCTACAATTGTCATTTCTGATGCCAATACTATAGAGATCCGTGAGTTGATATTTTTGGCTCTAGATCCTACTATAAGTGTGTGTTTATCCAATGCTACAACTGGGCAGCCGTTTATATCTACCCTTGAACTCCGCCGATTCAATGGCTCAGTTTACTATACTGAGTTTGAAAATCAGTTTTATCTCAGCGTGTCAGCAAGAATTAATTTTGGTGCAGATAGTGAAGCTCCAGTCAGGTATGACTCAGCATATTTTGGGTGAAAAATTTACTATAGTCTCTGTGTGGATAATGGCCACTACACACTAAAATAAGAGTTTGAGAGGCCCAAATCAGGTTGGGACTGAGTATTTTTGTGGTGGTTTGAAGTACCTGCTAGGCTACTGCACGCATTGCTAATTAGTTTTAGGGTAATCCCTTAACATGCTATTAGAGCCCGGTTGTGTTTGGCCCAAGGCAGGCCCAAGCTGAGTTTTTCCCATGGGTGACCTGTTTCTGTCATGCATGTGAGTGGGAGTGTTAGTATTGTGTTGCTTGAGGTACTACGTTAGGCTTCTCCCCTCATTGCCTATTGATCTTAGGGTGGAACCTTGATAGAAGAAAAACAGGGGCCTTTTGCAATTATTATAGTTCTGGGAAATGCATCTTTTTAGTTTCTCTATAAATTGATTAAGAGAAGGTTCAATGGATAAGCAGTTAGCAATAGTTGCTTCAACATATTTCCTTTAACGGAGCTATATTAATGTTATTTCAGGTATCCTGATGATCCTTTTGATAGAATATGGGAGTCTGACTCCATTAAGAGAGCAAACTACTTGGTTGATGTTGCTGCAGGGACTGAGAAAGTGTCAACCCAAATGCCAATAGATGTTAGCAGAGATGAGAGACCACCTCAAAAGGTGATGCAGACAGCTGTAGTCGGCAGAAATGGATCATTGACATATCGCTTGAACTTGGATGGATTTCCGGGTCCCGGTTGGGCATTCACTTACTTTGCAGAAATTGAAGAGTTGAGTCCTAGTGAGTCGAGGAAATTCAGACTGGTACTCCCAGGTATGCCTGAGGTCAGCAAAGCTGCTGTTAATATCCAAGAAAATGCTCAAGGAAGATATCGTCTTTACGAGCCAGGATACACGAATATCTCCTTCCCCTTTGTTTTATCTTTTAGATTTGGGAAAACATCTGATTCTTCCAGGGGTCCACTTTTAAATGCCATGGAGATAAATAAATATCTGGAGAAAACTGATGGGTCTTTAGATGGTAAGCATAGTTTGTTTTCTTGCATGCACTCGTTCTTCATTCAGAAGTAGTGTTGATTTATGATTTCCAGAATTAGAATGTTGCTATCTTCTTTGTCTCCTCTTGTCAAAATAATATGAGCATTCGCAGGAGCTCTTATTTCTAGTATGGTTTCAAAGTACTCATCAGCAGAATGGGCGCAAGAAGGTGGTGACCCTTGCCTGCCTGTTCCTTGGTCATGGGTGACATGTAACACGGATCTGCAACCAAACATCGTTTCAATGTAAAGGTTTCTTTATTATCAGTTTTGATTCTACCTATGTCATGTTTAAGAATTCTCGAAATTTTGCCTTGTGCACAAGTGTTTATCCATAGTAACATTATGTCTGTGATGCTTGGCAGTAATCTGTCCAGGAAGAATTTAACAGGAAACATCCCTTTGGGCCTGACAAACTTGAGTGGCTTAGTTGAATTGTAAGTTTGAAGCTGTTCTTATTGCTTAATGTGGTTTGGCAACTTATACTGTTTCAGTTTCTTAATTTATGTCCCTTCTGCCATTACATTTTTTTCGTCCGCTTCTTGTAGATTTCTTGATGGAAATTCACTAACAGGATCCATACCTGACTTTACTGGGTGTCCAAACTTGAAGATAATGTAAGTCCACATTAGTTTTGTTTTAAAAATGGTGTCAACCAAGGGTTTAAGCTTGCTGAGATATTTGTTTTGTAGTCATCTTGAGAACAATCAGTTGACAGGATCGCTGCCTTCATCTTTGGCAGATCTGCCCAATTTGAGGGAACTGTAAGTTTCTTATGATACTTGAGTATTACTTGCTGAAAGGGTCTAGCTTTTTCTAGAAAACTTTATTCTAATTTTTCATTTGGTGATGGGGTATCTGATTCAGTGAGGATGCTGGTAGGTTTGGGGAATAAATCCCCACCTTTTGCCTTAGGTGTTGTCTCTATATACTATAGTTTCATTAGGTAAAAAATTCAGAGAAAACCTAATGGACCTAACATTTTGTTGTGAAACCTGCACTACAAACCCAGCCATCATTTTCCATTCCGAGACATTGATTATACATAATCTATCCTTGACATCATAGTTTTCCGTCATAGTCGAAATACATAATGTATAGTTTACTTGTTTCTTTGAAAAATTAAATGTCTTACTTGCAATGAATCTTATGGTGCAGGTACGTGGAAAATAATATGCTCTCCGGGGTGGTGCCTTCACATCTTCTTAACAAGGACCTTGTCTTGAAGTGAGCATTATGTCTTATCCATGATCTTCAACTGCATATAATTAAAGTTTATGCCTGGAGAGTCGAATGAAATTACACACATCCTGACACTGTACAAAACGGATAGCTTAGCTGAGGAATTTCTAATTGGTGTTAGTACGTCTTTAAATCATTTTCTTCTCTAAACATGATTTTTCTAGACCATTAAAATCCTTTTGAGTATGTTGTTTCATAGGTTGCAAATGAATGGCCTCGCAAATTGTAAGGAGGGTCATGTGAATAAACCATGATATACTGCTATTCCTTTCTATAAATGACCTATTCTTGTTGGGAATTGCATGTCTTATTTTAAAGGAAGGTAGCTGAGGATGTAGCCTTAGATAGGAATAAGTGGTCTGAAAAGATTCATATCTTGGAACCGGAATCAGTGGTCTGAAAAGATTCATATCTTGGAACTGATATAGTTTCTTTTTTGGTTTTATTTAGCCAACCTCCAACTCTTTGGACGAAGATTTAGTTTGGTTTCTTTTTTTGTTTTTTTATTCTTCTTCTTGTTAATTGCACATGTTATTCTATGATTTTTCAACTAGGAAACTTTTTCTTTTTTCCCAGATTCTCTATTGCTACCCCAGGCTTAAGAAAGCCTTATTTATGTCTTCTTCAACGTAGTGTTGAATTTTCAAGACATATAATTACCTTGACACTAATTTTCTGCAGCTATTCTGGAAATGTTAATCTTCATAAAGGGAGCAGACAAGGGAGCAGTATTAAGATCATTGTAGGATCATCTTTTGGGGCTGCCTTTTTGCTTGTAGCAACTATTATATCTTGCGTATTTATACAAAAAGGAAGGAAAAAATATCGTCAACAAGGTCTGATTGTTGAAAATATCGATCTATCTTTGTTATATAATATTGATAATCGCAGATGGTTTGAATTGACATGGATCTTTTTCAAATTTGTTTCAGAGAAGCTCATGCAGCCCCTGCCAGCTCAAAAGGTAGTTTCCACTTTAAGCGATGCTGCCACAGAAACTGGACACTGCTTCACACTATATGAAATTGAGAATGCGACTAGGAATTTTGAGAAGAAAATCGGGTCTGGGGGCTTTGGAGCCGTGTACTATGGAAGGATGAAGGATGGAAAGGAAATTGCAGTCAAAGTCTTGAGCAGTAATTCCCTTCAGGGGAACCGAGAATTTATAAATGAGGTCAATTTCCATATTATACTTGTGGGCACTCAATCTATGTGTTCAAAAGAGCTGATGCTATTTTATGGGTGCTTAGAATGTGTAGATAGAGCATAAAACTGGTCGACGAGACTATATAACTGAAATTAAAGAGTAGATCTAAATCCATCAATAAAGCAACATTGTTTCTTTGTTTGCTTGAACTTCTGATCTAGAGCGTTCCAGGCCCTCAAATTTATCCATTTGCAATAAGGATGTTTGCCAATCTGAAGTCATGGGAATACATCTTCAGTGATAAAAATGGGAGACCTACTTGGCAACTGTTAAAAAGTAAAAGCTCTTAAATACCATGACTGTCTCTACTTATCTCAGAGAATGATTTAAGGATGCTGCCATTAAATATGCGATACTATCCAAGTGAGGATTTTGTATCGGGACAGTGGTTTGCCTCTTCAAACTCTTGACACACTTGTAGTAGAAACAACATTTGCACGGTCTCAACTTGTACTGATTTTTTTCAGATCAAATTACTTTAATTAGAGATGAGGAACTAGTTCTTGTGAACTGCTTGATTCTTTAATGGACTTAGGTGACTCTTCTTTCAAGGATACATCACAGAAACCTTGTACAGTTTCTTGGGTATTGCCAAGAAGACGGGAAGAGTATACTTGTCTATGAGTTCATGCATAAGGGTACCCTCAAGGAACATCTTTATGGTAAGCTCGTATGTTCCTTTACAGACGCAGCTTAACTTTGAATCTTACTTTCCTATCTATGGATGTTGGCAGGCCCTTTAACACATGAGCAAAGCATCAATTGGGTTCGGCGCCTCGAGATTGCTGAAGACGCTGCAAGAGGTTTGTTCACTGACCTGTGTATAGAGTCTCACATTGGGTTTTGATTAAGTATTGGTGGTGCTTCAGGTTTACTCCCTCCACTGCCAATTGATTTTGGGATGGAAACTTGAAAACTCAAAAGTGGGCCAACTTGTGTTTGGCCCAAGGAAGGAGCATTTGTTCCTGTGTTAAGTTGTGCCTGCACATGAGGAGTGTTGAGAGTCCCATATTGGGTTCTGACCTAGTATTTTGGTGCCTAAAGTACCCTTTTGGGCTACTCTTCTATTACCAATTGGTTTTGGAATGGAACCTTGGCATGATATCAGAGTATTTTGTGTTTGGCCAAGAATGACCCAGGTCATGTTTGGCCCAAGGTTGGCCCGTTTCTGCCCTCGTGTTGAGAGCCCCGTATCAGGAATAGACTAAGTATTGCGGTCCTTGGGCTACTCCCCCATTGCCACTTGTTTTGGGATGGAACTTTGACAACTGAGAAAGAGACTACTTATTTCGGTTAGCTGTTTTGATTTTGCTCTCTTGGGCATGTTGTAGGGATTGAGTACCTCCACACAGGCTGTGTTCCGGCCGTTATTCATAGAGATCTAAAGAGCAGCAATATTCTTCTTGACAAACACATGCGGGCAAAGGTTTCAGACTTTGGTCTGTCAAAACTCGCGGTAGATGGAGTGTCCCATGTCTCAAGCATAGTCCGGGGCACGGTTGGATATCTGGATCCAGAGTATGACCCTGATCCATCTCTTTAAAGCTGAATTGTTGCTTTTGTTGATTTTCATGATGGTCAAAAAAAAAGTTTAACTGAAGGATCAACAAAAAGTCTAGGAAAAACAGTTTGGCATAAATATACTTTTGCTGGAAAAATTGAATATTTTCTTACATTCTCATTTGTTTGTGATGCTTAAATGCATTCTAGTTACTTTTAATGGGCGAGGGATAATTTTAGCCACACCAGCTGCTGTTAAAGATATTATGGATATTTGCGTAGGTTATAATATATATGCTGCACGTCTAAGAAGAGTTTCACCTAAAAGAAATTGGTAAAGGATTCTTTCCATGAAATTAGTATTAAGAGATTTCCAGATAAGTCTATGAATATAGTGTTTTTTTATTTTATTTTTCTGTTCTTTTGTTTCTTTCAATTTATGTAGTAAAATTCCAGAATAAAAAAACTAGCTGAATTTGTACTGATCACCAATACTGATCCATGCGGCCCAAAATTACTGGCATTGCGTCCGTCATTTGATCACATTCTCTCTCTTTGGAATGCAGGTACTATATCTCCCAGCAGTTGACGGAAAAAAGTGATGTTTATAGTTTTGGTGTGATTCTTCTTGAGCTGATATCTGGCCGCGAAGCTATCTCTAATGAAAGTTTTGGTATCAATTGCCGAAATCTTGTGCAGTGGGTAAACTCCAGTTCTACAAAACTTCAAGAACTTATGCATGTGGCCCAAATCCTTTCTAAATCCTCTTTATTTGTCAATATATTCAAACTTGAACCTATCGTCTCCATTCGTGAACATAGAACATTCTTCATTTGATACTTCCATTTTCTGTTCAAATCCAAGCGCCATGTTTAGTTCACGGTAATAACTATTTCGTTCTTGGAGTATTCCTATGGAATATCTATTAATCCGCTTTGGTTTACTCTCGAGCTTGGAATAGCTATTCCTATTCTGACGTAATCATAAATACCCATTCCACTCATTACTCTGGGGAATAGTTAGTCCTTGCTCATCGTTTTCTCATGGAATGACTATTTCAACCCTTTGTATTTCATTCCACTAGCCAATATATCAATAATTGTTTTTCATGTGATCATGCTTTCTGGTAATTTTTCTTTGATTGCCTTGATTTATTATGACAGGCAAAAATGCATATTGAAAGCGGTGACATTCAAGGGATCATTGATCCTTCACTGGGCGATGAATACGACATCCAGTCGATGTGGAAGATAGCAGAGAAAGCATTGATGTGCGTGCAACCACACAGGAGCATGAGGCCGCCGATATCTGAAGTCATCAAGGAGATCCAAGATGCCATCTCGATTGAAAGGGGAGCCGAGGCTGCAGGGGAAGGTGTCTCTGACGATATGTCGAGCTCTATTCATTCTTCCTTGAACATCAACTCCATGGACATTGGCACAGCGGAGAATTATGTGTCGATGGATGAGTCCATCGTGCGCCCGGCGGCTAGATAACTCCTGTTCGTGTACAATCTCATGTTTCCTAATGTGTCCTATTCTTTTGTACTAATCTTCTTACATGCCTTCTAAATTATGAGTCCAATCCCTAGAAAAAAAGAAGGAAAAAAGACAAAAACAAGGGAAAATGCAGAGAGGAATTTCTGGGCTTGATAATATTTTAGTTTAGAAACTATTTGGTTATTGAATGTATGGAGTGCTTTAGTATTGATTATGGATTCTGAGTTCCACTTCATGTTGGTGTGCAGTAAAGTGCAGTAACTAATTTTTTATAAAAACAATGTTAGAAGACTTTTTTTTCCCTCTCTCTTGTTTACCTAAGGTGCTTTTTTATATCGCACCAGATTAAAAATCCCATTCAATCCAACAAAACAAACATGGTCTACATCAGTAAAAGCGATCCTGATTGAGGCGAGATAAAATCGGGATCAGAATAGCATTCTAGCTCGGACTATGCAATGTAGAAATTATTTTATAAGATGCAGATAAAAATTATTATTATCATGTACCTAAAACGTCAAGGCTATTTCATTATTATATGCGGTGCTTTAAAATCAAGGGGGATATGGAGCATTGATCAAATCAAGGAATCACTCTCCTAAAATAGAGAAACCGATTTGATAAAGATTGCTTTTCATGATAAAAGTTTGGAATTTGTTGGCCACATTCAATGAGCTTAGAAGATAAAAACAACAAAACTATACTAAATTTACATAGGCAATGTCCTTATCATTTTTTTTTCTTTTTCATTTATTGTATAATTTTGCCTCATCCTTGGCAATGCATTTAATTCTTAAAATGTAATTTAATCAAATTGTTTCTAGAATGGCGTGATTCATATGATAGAAATAATAATATTTATAACTAGTCTTTTGTATTTTTATTTTCCCCCCCCCCCTTTTTTTTTCTTTTTCTTTTTGTGGTTGTGGTATTCATGTATTTGTGTCATTCCCCTTGAATATTCCAGCAACGTGTTTGGCTGCCGCTCAAAATATAGTTTCAAAAGATTAAATTTAGTTTTATTTAAATTTATTAATATGGCGTGTTTGTTATGAACTTAGTTTTGGCTTCCAAAACTAAATATTATAGATGTTGAGAGAATGATGCATTTACGAAACCATGGTTTTGACCAATATAAAATCAAATTTTGACCATTAGATTTTATTCAATTGCCCTTGCTCAAATTTTGATCATTTTAGTTTGTCCATATTTTTTTTTATCATTTTCCCCATTTTTAATTTGGACATTTAAAAACACACTTTACACACAACTAAGTTTCATAAAACTCGATTTTGGAGCTAAAACTTAATTTTGAACTCGATTTTGCCATGACAACCAAATACGCTCTGATCAACGAAAAAAACTGTAAAAGGGGACCCAAATAATGTGTGGATTTACAGTAATAAATAATCCAGTTTAGGCAATGCAAAATTTTACTAAAGGAGCTATAATTGAATTTGAACATATTAAGAAAGAAAGCGTTGTCAATAAAAAATATAATTTTTTTAAATGTTTTTAATTATTTAATAAAAATGCAACTTAAAGATACAAATTAAGTATTAAGTACAAATAAAGTGACAACCACATGAGCATAAAATAAAAAGAAATATATGGGCTTTAATGTGTTGGGGGACTAAAAAAAATAGAATTTTACTAATTTACGTATTCATTTTTAAATTATTCCAAATGGATTTAAATGTTATAATGTAAGTTTTGTACTCATGCATCATAACGTACCCGTCTAAAATACATCGTATGAGAGAAAATATTTCAAACCTCGACTCTTCTGCATCCATCGATTAGAGTCACTTATTTGTACATCTTAAATACGCTATTCAGATCGGAAATCTTAAGAGTAATACTACTTTTTTTTGAAAAAATATATTTTAAATAAATTTCATCAAGCAGTATAATTTATTCAAGATTATTTTATTTTAGATGAATTAGGTTGGACTGCATCACCGACACGTGGTGTAGTCCAATTCGATGTACCATCCATAACAACGAGCCTATCAAATATATATATATTGGGACACGAAAGCTGAAGGGAGGAAAGGAAGAGAAACGAACGGTGTTGATAGAAGAGATCCAAACTCAAACCTCTCATCTCCGTCGTCTCCTCTCGCTCCACTCTTCTCCAGCGTCAGATCCCCAATTCCCCCAAATCCCAATTCTCAATTCCCCAGTCTCTCTCTCTCTCTCTCTCTCTCTCTCCCCCCATTTATATATATATATAAAATCAACCGGTAAGATTTTGTTCTCTCTCGCTTTCTCTCTCTCTCTCTGGATCTATGGCGGAGGAATTAGGGTTTATGTGCTTTGTTGGCCTAGGGTTCCGGCGGCATGTCCGAAGGACCGGCGAGTCCTGGCGGCGGGAGCCACGAGAGCGGGGAGCACGGCTCTCGCTCCGCCGTCCGCGAGCAGGACAGGTTCCTCCCCATCGCCAACATCAGCCGCATCATGAAGAAGGGCCTTCCCGCCAACGGCAAGATCGCCAAGGACGCTAAGGAGACCGTTCAGGAATGCGTCTCCGAGTTCATCAGCTTCATCACCAGCGAGTATGTCATCCCTTCTGTTTCGTTGATCATCTTCTGGTTCGCTTAGTGGAATAATAGAGTGGGAATGAAATAATCTATAAAGAATTGCGCGAGGTGGTCCATCGGGAATAGCTATTTCTTAGTCATTTTACTCGTTGTTCGTGACCATATCATTCCTTATATTTATTATGTTCATGCGAAAAGAGCTACTTTACATTAAAGTACTCTTCTTTTTTCTCCTATTAATTCCTGGAAATGAATTGAGTTATTTGGGGATGGAACGCTTAGGGCAAGCGATAAGTGCCAGAGAGAGAAGAGAAAGACGATCAACGGGGATGATTTGCTTTGGGCAATGTCGACGCTGGGATTTGAGGATTATATTGATCCGCTCAAGGTGTATTTGGCTAGATACAGAGAGGTGGTTAATCAAAATTTACCTGAAGTGTTATCTGAGTTTTCTTGGTTTAATTCCTTAGTATTTATAGGCAGTATCTAACAAGTGGGTTTTTGTTTCTTTGGTTTGTGGGTTTGAACGTGATGTTGCAGATGGAGGTAAGCTATTTGGTTTATTTACTAATATAGATAGCTTGAACTAATTGTTTAACTGTTTTTAATACCCTTATATGAAGGTAGGGCTTGCTTATTTCTTAAAAATGATGAATATGGTAGGGGGACACCAAGGGATCTGGAAAGAGCGGAGATGGGTCTGCTCAGAAGGATGCTGTTGGAGTACAATCTGGTTCAAGCTCCCTGGTAAAAAAGAAAAAAAAAAAAAAAAACAAGAAAAAACTAGTAGTCCTCCTTTTAAATCGCTTCTTTATATCTAATCAATGGTAGTTTATTGGAATGAAACTTTTCTTTAATATATCTTCTTTCTTTCTTTTTAATTCTTGACTCAAATTTTCAGATTACTTCTCAAGGTTCATTGGCGCAAGCTAACTATGAGTATGCCCAAGTAATCTCCCTCTCTCCCTTTCTCTGTCTCTGGTGTGTGTGCATGTGCGCTCTTGTTGCTTCAAAAGTATGTTTCAATGGTTATGTAAAATAGTCAGTGGATTGCTTTTGTGAATCAGATTACTTAGGACCTAGATATAAAGGTAGATTTTAGCGAAAGTCTTAATGTGTTGTGTGGGCTTGTACAATAAAACCTGCTCAAGGCTGCCTCATCCGTTAACCTTTACACACTAGCACCTGGCAGGTCACCATTTAGTTGAAAGATCTATATATAATAAAATCAAATCCTGAAACACTTTATTACGTCATCATAGCTGTGGAATTCATTATAATATCGCCCTATTAATTGTTTGCTACAATTGATAGTTTAATAGAGGTTAAGATAATGTAACATGCTGTGATATGCAATTATATTTTTTTAAGACAGATTTTAAATAGTTGTGATACTTGTAAATGCTTTTAAAAAAAGTGGGAAAAAAACCCTAGTGATTCTGTTCTGTCATATTTAGCTGTCTGGGTCAAGTTAGGGAGGAAATTTTCCATTTTCTATTTCATAAAGTTTATACCATTTATTTAAGTCATCAATAGGCTTATCAATGCATTAGTGCAATGCGACATCTAGATATTATGTGCTACCAGACGTGATCATCTTATCACTGAATTATAAGTGTTCTCTCCAGAAAGTTGTTGCCCTGCTGTTTGTTTATGGACCAAGTGCTGAAAAAAGGTACTTGAGTCATATAATGTAGAATGACATCACAATCAAGGAGAAAATTACCCACTAGTAGTTTTAGTTCTTGCTTTTATGTGTTCTTTGAGTAGGCTGTCAAGTCTATGAAAATGTAACATCTACGTGCCACTGCTACCCAACCAGAGGCATCCACTTTTCAAGAATTCCAAAAAATGCCCAAATATATCTTAAACCAGCAGCATTCCAAGGTTTAACATTCACTGAAGGGCTTCTCTAACATTTTGGTGCTTTAGCTATTAGGTTGTTGGCCATATAACTTGAATTGGGTTTTACTTGTCTACTTGTTTTAATGATTATATGGTTGGAAACTTGAGCTGAATGGCCTATTTTCCTTAAATTACCCCCCCAAAAAAAACCCCCAACCCTGAACCCACAACTCTCTCTCTCTCTCTCTCTCTCTCTCTCTCTCTCTCTCTCGTGCTCGCAATGAGTTGGTTTAGTTTCCCATGGCTTTCTCTAATCCCATGCTCAGTGCTTCTGTAAGGCCCATTCTGGAGGCTAGTCATTGTCAACTGTTTTGAAAGAGGAGATTTGAAGCTTTATTCTCCAAAATATGTCTCATGTGTACTTGTGGTCATGGATGGGTTGCCTTTTTATCTGGTCTTCCTGGGTACCCTTCCATATTTTTGTGATTGTGTTTTTTGTGGCTCTATCTGTGATTGTGCTGTTTCTGGCTCTATTTTGATTGTGTTGTCCTAGATTTGGGATTGCATAGTATTTTTAGCATCTCTTTGGCTTGCAGCTTGGGTTCCTTCCAGAGGAGTTGCTTTGAGAGGCGTCTTAAGAGACTGGAGAGCCTTATTCTTGTAATTTTCCCATGTGATTGTGTTTTCCTTCTTTGTTTTCCTAATTTCTTTCCTTCTTTAGTAGTTGTTCTCTGCCTCCTCTTTGTACAGTCTCTTCCATTTTTTTCTCATAAATTTTTCTTCACCTATCGAATGTGTGTGTGTATATATTATGAAGCATATGCTTAGAAATTGATTGTACGAGAGGTTGTAACTTTGTTTTTATATGATTTTGTAATGTTACTATGTATACACAGTGGTATAACATCTAAATGCTACCTTCTTCCAATGGTGTCTTCAACTCTACGACAAAAACAAATCAAGCCTTGCTCCCAAAAGTTTACGTTTATATGGAGCCATAAAAAGAAATTGCATGGTCGACTTGGATTCTCCTAGGCAATGTTGATCTGCTCGTAAACTGATGAAATTGCAAGAATAGAAGAATCTTAGAAATTGTTAGGTGAATTTTTTTGAAAGAAGTCCGTAATAGCAATTGTTGGCACTGCACTGTTGCGTCATCTAGATGACACGCATGAGTGTGTTGCACGCACCACATTGTTGTGCATTTGCCAACACCATGGATGTGATGCCCCTTGGGCGTGCATTTATTTTACTCCATTGTTGTCTGGAAAACATCTGATCATGTATAGATTTCTTTCTGTTCAATAGAACTATACTTTCTATTGCCAGTTGATGTCCATGCTTGAGATTTCTCTCTAGTAGTAACGCTCTCTTTGAAACCATTGTACAGTTGCAGGCTCAACATTTGATGGTCCCCATGCAAGGCTCAGAATAGGCTTCGGCTCTTCGCAGTCGATTCTCATTCGGGTTCCTTTCCAAAATGTTCGCTCCAGCGATTTGAAGAACATCAAACCAATCCGCACGGTTACAATCCTGTGGTCATGTCATGTTAGGTATGTACGTGGAGCTGTTTAGCTGGAGCAAAATCACCCCCAATTTGATGAGAACTATTTATTATAGATTTTTTTTTTTAATTTTTTGATCCCTCTTCCTTGGGGGATAAGTCAGGATGATAGGCCTATCTCTATGTTTAAAAAATATTTTTTCGCCAAATCTGTTTGTTGTGTAATTGACTTATTATTATTATTTATGTCTAGATTGCAGCATTCTTATTATTATAATCTCTCGATTTCTCTTTTTTTGTTTTTTCCCAAGCAAGCTGTTTCTCCGATTGATTAAGAGATTATGGGAGAAATATTTAGTATTTCTTTCATGGAGTTGTATGGATTGAAAAGAAATGAAACTATATTTGAACAAGCTTAACTATTCAATTTTGAAGAGCTGGCTCTATGGTACGATTGCAGTTTTTTTTTTTTTTTTAGTGCTTGCAAACTATATTAATTTGGAAAGATTGTGAAACTTTCGAGCAGCATTGTGGCCCGGCAGTTCAACCTGGTCACTCGAACTCGAAACCCGATCGGGTCCTCAATCAACTCGGAGTTGCGATCGACTTGGTGAAACTCAGCCAGCCAGGTGACTCGAACTCCGAACTTCAAACGAGATTGGGTCCTTAATCGACCCAAAGTTGCAGATGACTCGGCAAAACTCGGCCAGCCTGACGGGTCGAACCATGACCCGAGCAGGCTTGGTCTTGCTCCAATCAATATTCTTTTAATAAAAGAAAAAATAGAAAGCCATCAATAAATTTTTAGGACTAAATGGAGAATGAACGGAGTAATTGTTCTAAAGATGGTCATGATCTTACCTCAAATCGCAGGGTAGGGCTACCAAAAGAGGCTTGGCATCCCCTTATGCGCAATACTTTATAATATTGTGTACTAAATTATATTAGTGCATATATGTTGAAGCATTCTAAACTAATACATGTGTTTTAGTGTAATATATGATTTTTATTAGCTACTTCAACCATTTTACTAAATTGTTCTAGAAAAGCAGATATAATTTTGAATCTTATCTCATTAAATTATAGTTGAATTAGTGATCCGATAACTTGATCGTGACAAAGAATAAAAAATATTAATGGGGTGGCGGGAGCTAAGCATGGGGTTCGTCAGCTGCTGTCTGTCTTCTTTTCTGAAGCCTCGGTTCCAAACTCCAATCAATGCCGCTCTCTTTCAACCCTACCGAAATCTCCTCGTCCCTTTTAATCTTTCCCCCCTTATTTTCTTTTTCGATTCTTCAAATCCCATCGCAATGTTCAAAACCCTTAAACCCCATTTGCGATTTACTTGCACCACTTATCACACAGATCTCCTGCCAACTGTTACACCGAATTTCGACACGGAACAGTCAATGGACAACTACATAAGCTCCCTTTGCGTGCGAAGCCAATTCGAAGAAGCCATTAAGGCATTCGAGCACTTGGAAACGAAGACCATTTATGGGTTGAAGCTTAGCACTTACGCTCGCTTGATAAGCGCGTGTGCTTCTGTCAGATCCGTGGAACATGGCAGGAAAGTGCATTACCACATGAAGAAGGCGTCGAATTTGGAGCCCAACATAATTCTTCGGAATCATATTCTCAACATGTATGGGAAATGCGGGTCGTTGAAGGATGCCCGGAAGGTGTTCGATGAAATCCCGGAGCCAAATGTGGTTTCTTGGACTTCCATGATTGCTGGGTACTCACAGAATGGTCAAGGGGATGAAGCAATTACATGGTACTTTCGGATGCTAAAGTCAGGGCTTATGCCGGATCAGTTCACCTTTGGAAGCATAATTAGAGCTTGCTCAAGTGTTGGTGATGTTAAGTTGGGCAAGCAACTCCACACCCACGTGGTAAAATCTGAATTTGGTTCCCATATTATTCCGCAGAATGCTCTTATTGCAATGTACACCAAGTTTGGTCGCATTGGCAATGCATTTGAAGTCTTTTCCAGGATCGCGACAAAAGATTTGATATCTTGGAGTTCAATAATTGCTGGGCTTTCACAGCTCGGTTACGAAATAGAAGCTTTGTATCGTTTCAGAGACATGATGTGTCAGAATGTTTACCAACCAAATGAATTTATATTTGGAAGTCTGTTTAGTGCGTGCGGAAGTCTCCTTCAGCCAGAATATGGAATGCAGATACATGGGATGAGTGTCAAATTCGGACTCGGAAGAGAGATTTTTGCTGGATGCTCCCTCACAGACATGTATGCAAAGTGCAATTTATTAGATTCTGCAAGAAAAGGATTTAATCGGATCAAAAAACCTGACCAGGTGTCCTGGAATGCAATAATTGCAGGATTTGCTTATGCTGGTGATGCTAATGAAGCCACCTCACTCGTTTTACAGATGATGCATTTTGGGTTGGTCCCAGATGAGATCACTATGCGCTCTCTACTCTGTGCTTTCACAAACCCTAACACACTTTATCAGGGTAAGTTAATTCATTGCTGCACTGTTAAGTTGGGCTTTGACCTAGATATATCAGTCTGCAACACTTTACTTACCATGTATGCGAAGTGTTCTGATCTTACTGAGGTTTTTAATATCTTCAATGAGGTAGTTAGCAGTGCGAATTTAGTTTCTTGGAATGCAATTCTGACTGCATGTATGCAACACAATCAGCCTAGTGAGGTTTTCAGATTATTTAAACTTATGCTTGCTACTGAAAACAGGCCAGACAATATCACTTTGAGTAACTTAATGGGGGCTTGCGCAGAGATAGCTTCCCTTGAATTGGGGAAACAATCCTATTGCCACAGCATGAAAATTGGGCTTGACATTGACATTTCTGTTGCAAATGCAGTCATAAATATGTATTCAAAATGTGGGTCCCTCTCGAATGCTCAAAAAATGTTTGATTTCTTGGAAAACCCCGATGTTGTCTCGTGGAGTAGTTTGATTGTGGGGTACTCTCAGTGTGGATGTGGAGAAGAAGCCCTTAGTCAATTCCAAAGAATGATAAGCCTGGGTGTGAATCCAAACCAAGTAACCATGCTTGGGGTCCTTGCTGCATGCAGCCATGTTGGACGGGTAGAAGAAGGGTGGGAGTTCTACAAAAAGATGGAAATGGAGTACGGAATTGTACCAACAAGGGAGCATTGTTCCTGTGTGATTGACCTGCTTGCACGAGGTGGACACTTGATTGAAGCCGAGAGATTTATCAATGAAACGGTATCTGATCCTGATACTGTGATGTGGAAGACTCTTTTGGCAGCCTGTAGGATGCATGGGAGTGTCGAAATAGGAAAACGCGCAGCAGAGAATATTCTGAGACTTGATCCCTCCAATTCAGCAGCCCATGTGTTACTTTGCAACATCCACGCCTCTGGTGGCAGCTGGGAAGATGTTGCCAGATTAAGGAGCTCGATGAGACAAAGCGGTGTTGGGAAAGTTCCAGGTCAGAGCTGGATTGAACTTAAGAATGGGATCCATGTTTTCTTTGCTGAAGATTGTTTGCATCCTGAAAGGAACAAAATATACTCAATGCTGGAGGAGCTGTGGTTGCAAATTTTGGATGCTGGGTTCCGTGCCTGGAAAGGACTTGACTAAATCATTTAGACGATGAAACAAGAATGCAGTTGTGTCTAGCTGTTCAGAGTGCAGAGAGTGATCGCGTATGTCATGTTTGGTTCGCGGTAATAATTATCCGATTCCGCCCCTATTTCAGCAGATTGCTATTACCTTGTTTCATTCACTTTAGAGCTCCAGGCCTAATCAAGAATGGCAACTCCATTCATGGCCCTTGAGAATAGCTATTCCTTACCTATTTCGCTCATGATCCACAGGAATGGCTATTCTTTACATATTCCAATTCTTCAGAGTAGCTATTCTATTTCACTTGTCAAACATACCACTGGTCTTCTAAAAGAGGGTTTTGATTTCACATGGAATAACTTTAGTCAATCTTGTTAGGTTCAGCCACCTGGAACATGCTCTTTTCTCCAACAAGGATGAGCGATTTAATTGAAGTGCGGGCCACTGCTTAGAACAATAAAGCAGAACAAGGAGTACCTGGGCCAGGACAGTGAAATGAAGATCTATTAAAATCTTGTTTACAAGGAATAGCCTGAACAAAGTTGAACCGAAACTATGGACCGATGCAGCTCTTGAAATTATGAACTTTGCTGTTCTGTTGCTATATCTCCATTCTTTGGGAAAAGTTGTAGATGATACACTAGTTCTCATGAAGAGATCTGAACTTGTGGAGCACCGGAGATACATTTGTCATGAAAACAAAAAGGCCATTGCTGTTGTTCACCTGGGGAAAGGGATGAGATGGGAAGAGTAAAAAGTCCATGTACAACCTTTGAGCTTGGCACAGGTAAATGTATGCACGTTAAGCACACTGCAGTCCTAAATTCAATTTCTTAAATGGGTTTGTCTTAAAAATTAAATATCGATTTGGCTTTCAGGTAATCTGTGAATGTGTCATGGACAAGAAAATCTGCCAAGGTAAATGTAAATGTTCTGCATGGATAGCATGAGATATGAAGGCCTTTCCAAGTGGAAGGCTGTATTAGAGTTAACCAGAAGTCGGATGCACCGTCTGAAGAAGCTCAAGTGCCTGATAGGCTCATAGTATATCGAGCATGTTTGTCGCTCTCCCCCTATGCTTATATGCATCTTCTTGGTTGCACAGAATGTCTCAATTGAGTCTGGACTGGGTAAGGAAGCTGAACTTCAAGCACTGAAGGACTGCATCAAACTCGAATTCAAATTCTCTTTCAGGGGTCCCAGGCAAGGACTGAGCTCATTATCTGTTTCTGTTTTTCACGTCTATGCTAGACCCTTCAATCTTCTTGTTAAAACAAGCTTGGCATCGTTTCTCAGACGATGAAAATGAGGATTCTGCGCAGCAAGAGGGAGCTAACTTGGAGCTGCACAGAGGAAAAATGCAACCCCGGTCAAATTTAATTTATTGGTAAATGTTCGCTTTTGTATTTGGATTGAAGTGACGAATTGGAATAATTGTTAGCATGTATATATATGGGGAAAAGGAGTATATGCCGTGGCAATTAGGCACATTGCCACTCTTATATGGATCCTGATTTGAGAATTTCAATCGTATGAATTAAAAAAGCAGGGAAAAAAAATGAAGATTCATTAATTTTTATACAACTCTTGCTAGTGGGTTTCTTTCATTTAAACGGTGAAAAACTTAAGTAAATTTGAATGATTTTATCTAATTTGAGTTTTTCACCGTTGAAATGAAAGGTATGCACTAACTCAAATTGTATAAAAATTGATGGATTCTCATATTTTTTCATACTCTTTCAATCGATACGGTTAGAAGATTTTTCAAATTGGAATTCATATGGACCCATAATGGTGGTAATGTGCCTAAACTATTTCTCCTATATATGTTAATATATATCTTGAAATTTCCCTCTTGCTGTTGGCCCAAGGTAGAATTATTGTAAACTGGTTGGTTATAACAAAATGCATCGGGCTAGTATTATATAACTTCCACAAATAAAAATTGTTTAGTCATTGCCATTTTATGACCAAGATTTTCATGTACAGCGTTCATAATTTGGTAGTTAGAAATTGGTAAATTCAGTAAATCAATTGATAATCAATATTTAAAAAAAAATCGGAAAATTGGTGAATTTATTAGTGGATGGTATCCATGAGGCTCATATTTTACGGGTTAATAAGACGTGTAAAATTTGTAACCCAAGGGTCAGAATCCTTTATCGTGGCCTCATGTTTATACGAATCTGCTCATGTAAATTTGTTCACTCGCACTATCGCTGTCACGTTGTATATAAAACACCTATTAAACATTAATATTTTTTATTTTTTCAATTGGTAAATAGGAATCAATACCTATCAATCAGTGAAAGTCAGAAAAGTTTTATAAAAAAGTTTTGATGGTTAACAATCAAATCTCCAGAATAAACAAGTGCATGATAGAAATGCAGACAGAGCCCATATGCCCATGGAAACAACTAACAAAGGGTGACCTCAAGTGCAGTAGCGCTTTTAAGGTGAAAATTTCCCATCAGTGAGATGCTCACAATTTAATTTGCGCATAAACACACCTTAACGATCGGTAAGTACTAATCAAAACACGACAGAATACCCGAAATCTTCTTCTGCTGGGAGGAGGGAGAGTAATAATACGCAGTTAGACAACATGGAAAGAACAAGATTGACTGTAAGTTGTAATGTCCTGTTAGCCACCCAAAGCATTCAAGGGAGTCTACCAAATCATGAAGTTAAGCTCTAAGCAGCGAGTAATTCAAACATCTCTATAGCATAACACTAGATTTGGGAAAGGAAAATCTGCGTGCAAAAGATGGTACCAGAAGTCTTACTCCCCGGGTGCTGAGATGCCTTGCTTAAGCCTCTCTCTCTTCATCTTCTTCTTGGATACTGGCTTCTTTTTCCTCGGAGGAATGGTTTTCTGTGCATATATATAAAGTACATAGTTGCCTATGAGGAACATTAGTAACAGCCCGACAACAACCAGCAGCACGATCAGTCCTGCGTTAAAACCTTTTGTTTCAGCATCCTTGATTGGATCACCCTGTTTATCCATTGGGAAACCAAATGACGGATATCACATTCAAACAGCTCAATGGATGGGAAAAGTATATGCAGATTGGGAAAAGAAAACACATTATATACCTATATCCACCACTTAAGTTTTTACACTAATTAGCTCAAAGCAGCATTTAAAAATGTAAACTTGAAAGAGCCAAAAGAGATCACCTAAGCATTTTCTCTAGACGGCATTCTTGAACTACATAATGCCACAGGCTATACAGGCAGGGTTGTGCGTCAGGGTTTGCTTTCTTTTCCCTATCACTGCATGACTGAAGATATAGGCAAAAAATACTTCCATATCACTTATATATATGTGTGTATATATATATATATATATATACACACACACACACACACATGTATGTAGACACACGCATGAGTTTGAAACATTTAGAAGAGGACATCTTTTCTATATATAAAATATTTAATTTGATTGAGGTGTTCCATAATCACCTCATACTAAAGTGCAACTACACCAGTGTTGAGCACACAGTGAAAGGTGCGCAAATGACTTATGCATGCACCGAAAGAACAGAAGGGGAAGGAGTCGTACTACAGCACTAGTTTTCTTTCAGAATGACAAGCATCAAATCTTTATGAGTCTATGACAGATATACATAGGCCATCAAACGATCAACTCCTACAGTATAAATTTTCAAAGATAGAACCCAGAAACATACACGATACCACATAATTTTCTAAGAGGAGAGATTTTATGACTCTGTTTCAAACTGGAAGATAAAAATATAGGAGCAAACCATGGAAGATGGTAGAGAAATCACCAGCCAAACTACATAGTAGTTTGGTGGATTATATCTTGAAACAAAAAAATAAAGGCAATGTTACATGGACACTTCTAAACAAGTTTGACAGTATCCATGATAACTTTGATACTGGCTATCACATAACAGTTGAAAATTCATCCAATTTATGAGTGTCCATTTACCATCTACAAGCGGTTATAATGCACTTATATTAAGATCGGGAATGAATGAACAATAACAACTTTAGTGCAGCTGATCATAAACATGCAATGTGATTCTTATATCTAACATCTCACTAATTTAATGGTCTTACTTATTATTCAGTTCTGCAGTATCCACGAATTCACAACTAAGCGAATCAGGCTGATCATTGCATTAAAATTAAAATGTCAGGCGTGATTCAAGCTAAATAACCCAGAAATTGAAACTCAAATCTGAAATTGAAGGTTTGATTAATAGTTTGATATTAAAATACAGATCACACATCCCCGGGCATTTTCTTGGGGCTGCATTCACAGCTCCCTTTTGTCTGTATTTCTTTTTTCTCATCATTTAATTCATTCTCTTTTACCACTCGAAATAAAACAGACCATAAATTGAGATAAATGCATCAAAACATGCGTACAATTTTTGGAGCAACAAAAATCAAGAGAGCATAACACATTGCCGTTGCCCAATTCATCAAACTAATAAGATTGTTTCTTAGACCACCAGATATAGCAAGCTAAAATGTCCAGAAGTGCGTAATCATATAATTCAGAGTTTTCAATTGCCCCAAAAGTTTCAAAATTTGTCGCAAAAAAACATCATGGAATGTTTATTGCACCAAAGCTAGAGATATGAATACATTGGAGGATAGATCCGATTATACAAAGGACAATTGAAGTAAGAAAGAATCCTTTCTGCAGTGTCACTGTTCCTCATTAGCCACAAATGCATGCCCAACCACCCATGAAAAATGATTTAATAAAGACAACACTTTTTTTTTTTATCAAAACCTTGGCGTTTTGGGGTGCATTTGTGTCTAACTAGGAATAAATAATCACAATTCCGAGAAGCCAAACAGAATTCTTAGAGAACCACAAGCACAATCTAAAACAGCACGAGAAGGAAAATCAAGCTCAGAACACACAAACAAAACAGACCGTAAGAACAGATCTGCACAACCTATAAACTGAACATAAGATATTCAGATTCATTCTCGAAAATGAACAAAAGAACTGGAAAGATCGATCTAAATTGCGCAAAAGCTTTGGAGCTTACCATACGGTCAAACTTCGGGGGAACCCTATCAGAGAACTCGACTTCGCCACCGATCGTGGAGCCTCGAAGGAGATCGGCAAACGAGATTCAGCTGGACGAACCGAATCGGAGCGATGACGGATGGATCAATTGAAGCACGCGACAGTGAAATCGCAGAATTGGAAATATGAGAGAGAGGGGGAGAGAGAGACAGATTTTCTTACCAGGCGGGAAACTTACTATTGGACCCAAGAATTTGTCATATATTTTAGTTGCGCCCACAAGGTTATTTTTCTTTCAGTTAGGCCACCCTCCATTTTTATTTTTATTTTCCCCCTTTTTCTTTTAGCTTCCAATGATTTTCACTTATGGGATTTTTTGTTCCTAATCCTTGATTGGTTGCTGCTGCAAAAAGTCATCAATGATAGGAGCATAGCATAAGAAAATCATCAATGTTGATTCCTTTCAAAAAATACAAATTATCAATGTTGATTTGGGGTCAACTATTTATTTTAAGGTGATGCGATGTGCAGAAAATACGGATAAGTTAATCACCACTCATGGTGGATAGAATAAAAATGTTTATTCAAAGTTAAATCTTTACGAAGTTAAATCTAAGTGTGGAACATACTAGAATATTGAACAAACATGATATAATCAATACACCAAAATAGTTATAAAGCCGTAAAGTTAACTTAAAAAGGACCGGCTATTTGATAGTACGCGGATCATAATACCTATATAATTATTTCGAATGGTCAATATAAGATAAGTCACTTTCTCATCTTGCTAATTTGAAAAAGTACGCCCCAATGTATGAAAACAAGTAATTTAGTTGGTACATGAAAGCAAAATGTATTTTCATGATTGGGATTTTTGGGGGCCAAACTTTCAATGGGAGGGATTTGTTTAAGCTTAAACAATAAAAAGATGGATTCCCCCTTTTAAAACAAAAATTTGTCTTGTGGGGCCAACCTTCTACATTCTAATGACCCACTAATAACTTGTCCAAATTTGTGGCTTATCCTCTAAGGCAAGCAAATGGCTCCTTCCAATAAATCCCAACCTTTGCTTCCCAACATGTCCCCACACCCCCATCTGCCTCATTGGCCTTATGAAGAATAATTATCCACAATTGCTATCAAAAATTTATATAGTATGTGATTGTCTACACCTAAATCCAGTGGATCCTTTGATTTCGGACCATTGAGATCATAAGATCCATCACAAGAAATACCCAAAAAATGCTTGATTTAAAATATGGAACTATATTTCAAGAGATACCCAAGAATGCTTAATATATCTACACTAAATACAATAAATCACAAAAATAATTTGGAAAAAAAAAGATAAGATATTGAAAAATCATTCGTTCTATATTGCTATCAAGAAACACTGCTACCCCAATAAATGTCAAAGAATCCAAGTTCTTGGATGAATCAAGACTAGAATCGCAGAAATGGAACAGAGAGAACGAGAGAGAATTCTTAGCAAAACAGAGCACGATTCGACGAAAATATGAATATTGGACTCGAGAGTTTGTTACAAATTCGAGATGCCCCCACAAGATTTCTTTTTTATTCAGTTAGGTCACCCCTTTTCCTAGCTCCCAAATGTCAATCAATAGCCTTGGGTAAATTATTTTCACTTATGGGTTTTTTCCCCCCTAATCCTTGGTTAATTGCTGCTGCACAGAAGTTATCAATTGTAGGAGTATAGCAGAAGAAAATTATCAAAGCTGATTTCGTGTGAATTAATTATTTTAAAGTGATGTGATGTGCAGTATTGATTAGAATTGGGTAAAAATATCCTTAACCGAGAGAAAGCCCTAATATTAAAAGGATAAAAGAAATTGATATCTCAACATCTTTGCCAAAAAAATAATGACACTCCTCGTAGTTTTTTAAAAAATACCTAATAATTTTTGAAAATTAACTTTTTTACCTTTCATAAATTGGTAAATTATAAAAATATATTTAGCATTTGTTTTATAATTTCAAAATACCAAACTCTTATCCAATCCAATTTTTTTATTAAACAAAGTAAGGAATTAATATCATAAATTTCTATTCCATAAAAAATGGATAAAAATAATAATAATAGGATAAATGGCATTTTAAAGTAATAACAACATATTAATTTTATTTTTATTATATATCAATTTGTGCTGAGCGAAAAAGTTAATTTGAAGAAAATAAGAGGTTAATTTGAAGAAAATAAGAGGTGTGAGTGTCTTTTTGAAAATTAAAAAAAACGTCAGTACCTTAAAGGTGAAAGGATATTAATGGTTTTTATTTAAATATAAATAAAATAACCACATTAAATTCGTCATAAAGACGTAAAGTAAACCTAAAATGTACAAGTTGTTTTGAGGTTACGTGAATCCTTATATCTGTATAATTATTTCCACTAATCATCCCCAGATAAAGACACTTTCCTTTCTTGCTAATTTGAGATCTCACACAACATTACATGGAAACATCGAGACAGTAATAAGAACATTAATTTAATCGAACACTAAAAAGTTGGGAAAAAAAAAAGTAGAAGAATAATATTACTTCATTAACCCCTCTCTCTCTCTCTCCCTCTCTCTGTCTCTCTCTCCCTGCACTTCTCTATGTTGTCTCTTTATGTTGTTCAAAGGAAAATATCTTTCTATGATAAGGATTTTTTTGGGGTTTAAGCTTCCAAAGACAGGGAATTGCTTAGGCACAAACATTTGCATGATGGGTTCCTCCTTTCAAAACAAATTTATGATTCTCTTGCTATGGGGCCAGCCTTGTACATCCTACCAACGTACACACAAAGTTGTCCAAATTTGTAGCTTTTCTCTGAGGCAAGCAAATTATTTCCTCCCAATGAACATCAACCTTTCCTTCCCAAGTTCTCCAACATCTCCCCACAATATCCCTCATTGGCCTTACACCCATGGCCTTGTCCACACCTAAACTCAGAGGATCTCTTGATTAAGGACTCTAGAGATCATAAGGCCCATCAGAAAAGTGATTCCAAATCTATGTTATTTTGATAAAAAATTTAAAATTAAACTAAACTCTTTTTTTTTTTTTTTCTTTTATTTTATGTTAACTAGTGGGAATAAAATTAGAACCCATCTTTGTAAAAGTCTTATCAGAACATTGTAGTTTATGGAATAATGACAGAGATTCTTTCTATTTTCACTGTTTTTTTTTTTTTTTTCTCACCTTAGTTGCCATAACTTTACTCTTGCTTTGCTGACTTTCCATGCAGGCAAAAGCAAAATCATTTTACCCATCTAAGAAAATGACATCCACCAACCCTTTTTTTGTTTCTCGGGAAAGTGACAACTTTTTCTCCCTACAATAAGGTAATACGACCCAAAAATTGAGGCCCTCCCAAAAAATGAATGTTATTCACTGTCAGTAGATACACTCGCAGCCAAAAGAATACTATAAATAACGCAATAAATAAATAGAATAAATGACCCAAAAAAAAAAAAGAGTTGAAAAATAGAAAAGGAAAGAAAAGTGACGAAATCTGAACCGTCCGTTCACTGCGATCAGACCAATTCCCCACCAAAGCTATGCTCTGACGAGGAGGTGGAGACAGTAATCATCCCATTACAATCGGACACACTGTCCTGCAGGTTCAGCAACAGATGCGATGTACTGAAGCTGACGGACGGCCTGGATTGCGGGACCACGGGGACCTCCGCTTCACCCGCGAGCATCTGAGCGACGGCCCTCATAGTGGGCCGGGCCAGCGGGTCGGGCTGCGAGCAGGCGAGGCCCACCAAGAGGACCCGCCCCATCTCCGCCTCGTCGAACTCACCCCCCAATTTGGGGTCCGCCGCGCTCAACAGTCGCCCGTCTCTGTGCAAGCCCCACACCCACTCCACCAAACTGCTGTTCAGCCCCAATTTCCCCACCCCGATCGTCTCCTTCTCGATGGGTCTCCGCCCGCTCGCGACCTCCAGGACGACGGCGCCGTAGCTGAACACATCGGTTTTCTCGCTGGCTCGCCCCGTGAGGAGATACTCCGGCGCTAGGTACCCCATCGTGCCGGCGGCGGCGGTGGCGTCGGGGGACTTGTCGTGCTCGATCTGTCTCGCCAACCCGAAATCGCCGAGGCGCGCGTTGAATCCCTCGTCCAGCATTATGTTGCTGGTCTTGATGTCCCGGTGGATCACCTGATTCTCGCATTCTTGGTGGAGATAGGCCAAGGCGGAGGCGACACCGAGGAGGATTTTGCGGCGGTGAGGCCACGGGAGTGGGGATCGGGCCTCAAAGAGGGCCTTGTCGAGGGATCCGTTCGGCATTAGGTCGTAGACAAGGAGGATCTCGCCCTTCTCGTGGCACCATCCTTGGAGGCGGACGAGGTTCCGGTGACGGAGGGATCCGATGATGGAGAGTTCGGAGAGGAATTCGGTTTTTCCTTGTGTGCTGTGGCTGCACTTCTTGACGGCGATGATGTCACCGGTGTCCGGGAGGATGCCCTTGTAGACGGTGCCAAAGGCGCCGTGGCCGATGATTCGGTTCGAGTTGAAGCACTTGGTGGCAGATTTGAGCTCCTTGTAGGTGAATTCTTTGGGCATTCGGATGAATTCGGATGCGAGGGATTCTGGGGGTTTGTTCAAGGTTTTGAATTTCTTTGAGTAGGCCCAGATGAGGACGCCGGCGAATAGGGCGAGGAAGAATGCCCCGGCGGTGACGACTCCGGCGACGGCGCCGGGGGCTTTCTTGCAGAGCTGGTTGTGGCACGAAGAGGATTTGGGGTTCTTCTTCTCCGAGGAATGGGAACCCGTAGTAGAGGACAGAGAGGGGGCCACAGCGGGGTATGGTGTCACTGGGTTAGGAGCTGTTGGTGGCGGCAGCGCCACCTCCGACGACGGTGGCGGCGGCGAAGACGGCGATCCACCCGAATCGAGGGAAGATCTGAAGCTCCACCACTCGATGCTGTGAATTTCGGTGCTTCCTTGAGTCGAACCGGAGAAACCCACAAACATCAAGTCGTTCACGTACTGACCCAGATCGAGATCCGCGGACAGAACCGGCGTTTTCGGCTTGAGATTCGAGTACGCGACCCAGACTTTAATGATCCGATTCGACCCGTCGTAATCGATCCAGGCGTTGATGAGGTTCCCACTCTTGAGATCGAGCGCCGGAGCCCCCAAATCCGCGGTCTCCAAAGACACCACACTGTTCAAATCCAAGCCCACATGGTTCCCATTCATGTCCTTGAACTCCACGTCCATCAGAGTATCGAACTCCACCGCAACAAACCCCGTCCCCTTCTCGTCGGCGAGCCCCAACAACCCCCCGGCACCGCCGATCGCCTCGTCATCCGGCGCGATGAGGAAGGCCAACCCGCCCCCAATCGACGACGGGTTCAAATTCGTTACGGAGAAGGTGAAGAACGTGGAGAACGACGCCGGATCCTGGCTCCCCGTCTGCCGGAATCTCACCGGCTGAGAGTACAGAACCCTTCCGGCGCCGGAGTTCGGGACGGGAAGGTCCTTCGTGAGGCGCACGCTCCCGTTGTTCAAATGGGCGTCGCCGACGAGCTTCAAGCTAGTGAGAGTCAACGTCCCGAAGTCAAACCCCGTCGCACCCCCGCCGCCGCCTAACACACAGTGGCCATAAAAACCCAGTAACAAGAGGGGAAAACAGAGGTAGCGGAAGACGCTGGAATGTGCTAACATTGCTGAAATTGGGAGCATTCCATTGGGGAATTAGGGTTTAATTCGAGGAATTAAAGACAAAAGACACAATCACGGGTTCGGAAATATACAGAGTGGAGAGAGAGAGAGAGAGGGGTGAGGGGAGGGAGGGAGAGAGAGAGAGAGAGAGGGAGAGAGTTGTACAATTCCTTCCCTTGAAAACAGAGCAACCCGCAAGCCGAGCTTACAAACAAGGAATACTAAAGAGGGGAGTGGGGGGCGGGCTGAGGAGAATCCAAAGGGGCTTGACGAGGACAGGTGGTTGTAGTGCGCGACACGTGTCCCACCCCAACGGTTATTTTTCCCCCTCCCCCTTGTAATAAAGAAGCTTTTTTATTTATATTTTCGCCCTTCCCCTTTCTTCCTTCCCTGTTCACGGACTTTCGTGGACACGTGGTCCCACGTGTCTTAATAGCGCGTTACTCTCACGCGTCGCAAAGGTCAGAACGAGCTCGGACCGCGCCTTTGTCCCGCCCTCGGCCTTCTTAATTAGTTATTAATCTTATAATTACTCTGTATTCTATTCTGTTCTAGTACGATTTATTAAAGTCTTCCTTGATTTTAAGTTAGTTTTTTCTCAATATAATTAAGAAGCCCAACCGCTACAGGATAGGGTTTATGCAATTATGAGTCATCCCCCTTCATTTATGCTCATGATAAACAAACTATAAATTATGAATATGGGTTGACTTAGAAAAAAATTAAAATAAGTAGCTTACTAATTTCTTCAGTTCAAATTCCTCTTCAGTACTTCAAAATAATAGTGTATGTCGTCTTAAAGAATATCAATAGCTAAATTCGAGGTTATCGTTAAGCTGGAATATTTTTATCCAAAACTTTCCATTATTCCCTAACCAATTTAAATAATAAATCTAGTTAGGGAGATGTTTACTTATGTGGGCCCACTGATTGGTCCGTGATTGCCACGGCCTTTGAGGAGCGTGGAATGAAATGGGGATCATGTGTGCGAGCGAAGGTACGAAAGAGTTGTGACGGTGTAAACGGAGTTCGAGCTTACGCGAAACTGGTCAAACAACGGCTCATTCTAGCACTTCCTCGCGGTTTCCACCTCACTCTGCGCGGGGTGCGCCATACGCCCGTAATTGGTTGTGAGAGATGCCACACAAATACTCTAATTTCAGATGTATGTTTTTCTTATAAGGGTTTTTCTTGAATAATTCTAAAATAAAATTATAAAAAGCTCCTGACACAAATTTAGTTGAAAGTATTTTAATAAATAGTATAATGTGCTCTTATAAATTTATGACATATAAATTTTTTAAAATTTTTGTTAGGAAATTCTTTGTATCAATGGCATTGTTCATTTTTCTTTTTTTTTTTTTTTCTGTTTTCTGGATTAAAAGGGTTTTTTTTACAAATGTTGAGAATATAATTATAGAAATATTTATCATTTCAATGCATTAAAATTTTTAAGTATTAGTGACTTAATGCATCGTAAATATGAACATTTTGAAAAGATATACTTAGCATGTGCCAGATTAGAAAAACCTTATTAATCTTTATTTTGTTTTATTTTCTTTTGGAGTTAAGGTAGCCAATATAAAAGAAACAGGAAAAAATACAAGTAAAGGCAACTACAAAAAACAGTTTAATAAATCAGTGACATATCCAAGCAACATAAGCTACTAAATACCTTTATAATGAAAAAATTTCGCCAAAAAAGACAATAGAAGGAAAAATAATACATATCAACATCGTATGTTTACAACAACATCCAACACAAAACGTAAGGAATAGGAGTCGTTAGTACGAGAAAAAGCCTAGGGAAGCAAATCAACCCTTAAAAAAAAAAAGAAAAAAAAAAGTCTTTCTTGATCCCTAAATTTGCACTACTAATCCATAAATATACTAGGTATCGTATTTTATGCCATAACACCTTAAAATCAACACCTTGATTTTGTTATGTTGTACATTAGATAATGGAAAATGTTTTTACTTATGAGTTTAATATACCACATTAAAAAACATGATTAATATAAATAAATCTCACTTTATTTCTTTTGGAGCATAGAAATTTTATTTGAATTAATTGAAGTTCTACGTCCAACCCATGGCACCAATGATTCCACTTCTCTCTTCCTTACTCTTTCAACAGATAATTAAATTATTAATACACCTTATATATACGTAAGGTGTAGCTCAAAGAATGAAAAAAAAAAAAAAAAAAAAAGGAAAAAAAAAAGAAAGAAGAAGACAGAATATCGAGCATTTATCGATAGAGACGTCTTTGGTGAGATCTTTTGAACGGTAAACAGAAAGAAGTAAAAGGTCATTTCGGGAACATACGCATCTTTGATCTCTCTTTGCCTCTACAGGTGTACATTTAAAAAATTTTAAAAATTTAGACCGAATTATTATTCTTTGGATTTTTTATTGAATTTATTTTCTAATTCTAAGCTCGACCAAATAAAATTTATGTCCTAAATTTCCAGACCGAGAAATCAGGAAATTAATTTTTTGATTGAGATTTTTTACTAAGTTGTATTTTTATAATACTTATGAAAGAACGAGAGTGAAGAATAGAAAATCTAAAATAATACTTAAAACACTTCTAAAATTTAAAAAAAAAAATCCAAATTTTTAAGAAAATTTCCAGATTAAATTCTCTATCTAATAATTTTATCAAACCAAAATTTCGATCGAATTTTTTAAAATATTTCCTTATTGTCATGAAATTTGCCAAAAAATTTATGATTTTTCAAATTTTGCACTCCTATCGAATTCCCTAATTCATTTATTTTCCTTTTCTTCAAATCGATGTTATCATTACACTCTACAATTCGCCAATGAATAGTTATTATGTGTATATAAAAATATCCTATTCGTTTATTGAAGTTTCATACTTACAATTTTACAAGTTACACTAATTTGAGAATTTTATTTCGTATAAATTTAATAAAAACAAAAATTTAATAAACGATCAGAATATTTGAATGAATATGTATTATCATATATTGACAAATGATAAAATACATTTATTGTGTTAAATATGGGGGAGCCCGATAGCTCCAGCCGGCGGTAAAAATCAGGAAAAAAAAAAAAAAAAAAAACGACGATGGTGACATCGGTCGGGAATAACGTCGGCTCGTCGTGAATCCTCTAGTGAGCTGTGATCATCATTGCCGACGTGGAGCTGACAACTTGCGGGAGGTGGGGCCCTCACATAAGGAGGAGCGCTAGTTGCAAGTAGGACTTTTCTTATCCGATGATCTTTAATCTGTGTCGGGGCGAAGTCGGACGGCCCACGTTCGCCTGCGGTTGGTGAAGTACAGTCCCCCATCATGCAATTGAGTGCTTTACTTATAACGGTACGTGGCCAACTCTCATGCAATGTTTAATGGAGATGCTAAGTTAGGACGCTATGTGTTAGCTTGAAGGAGAAGGAAAGACCCAAATCAAAGCCTTCATGATATTTAAAGGGGACAAATGACTACTCGTAGATGATGGGTAGCATTATTTTTGTTCCCAAACGGAAAAAATTACATGAATTCTCCTAAAATATTTACAAGGTTTCAACTATATGTTCCTCCTACAATCTCAATTGTTACATTTTTACTATCTAAAGCTTAAGTATGCTCAACATACCTTATTTACGATTTATCATTTTTATAACTTTTGTTTATTTTTTTTTCTTGTTCTCGTCCTCCTTTTCTTTCTCTATTATTTTCATAGTAGCTAGTCGTTCACTCACAATGAGCACTTTGATTTACTTGGCAACAAAAACATTTGTTTTTCTTCACACAGGGTGAAGCGGGCAACTTCGTAATAAATATATCCATAAACATGAGGGTTGCTCTCATTGCTAACCCAACTCCCCATGGCTTGAGCTAATGGCATCCAATCACCACCTGTGTCCCTGTTCTCAAAGGCACCCCTCTCTTTCAAAAAGATACATGACATGTCTTCCATATGGTCCAAAGAATTGTGTTAAGAAAGAATGACATGATATGTGTTGTATATTTATTTAGGAAAGGGAAATCCTAGCTTAATATAACATGCAAGAAATTTTGCGCAAAAACCGTGTATACATTCACGAGATGGATGTGTGCTATAAGGAACTAGATATTGTAATATTCGACTTGTATATTTATATAAGCCGTGTTATATAATTATCATTAACTTAGTATGGAATTAGTTAACTAGTTGCTTGGTTCTAGGGTATCTCTGTATATTTAAATTGCTGAATACAACCAAACTCATCACTAAGCATTTTGCCTCACTTTTGGGCATTTTTCTATGTTTACGTGATACTAGACAACGAGTAGCAAGTAGATAAGTAGTGACTGACGAATTCAAGAGCTCGATTGTAGGGGGAAATAAAAAGCACCCATTTGCAAAAGGCCCTCTCTTTTGCTAAATTGTTCAATGCAATTCGCACAAAAAGTTGTACTATCGTCTTCTGTTTTTTTAAGGGAAGAACAGCTCAATAGTCTGAAAAGAGTTAACAAAGGGTATTATGAATAACAACTGATTTATTGCTCAATGATGGGTACTTCACACATTTGCTTAAAAGCTACAACTAAAAATTGAAGTCGCTGTATCACATGATGCAAAGAGTGAGAGTTTATAATGACCAACTATTAGGATTCATTTATTTGCTTAAAAGCTACAGCTGAAAATTGAAATTGCCGGCTCACATGATGCAGGGAGTGAAAGTCCATAATGGCCGGTCGGTCTCGGTTGCATTTAGGGTGCGAAATAAAATTTACATTTGCCAATTGGCTGATCTTTATCTATATTTTAAAAATTCTAATTATTTATTTAAGTTTTAAACTTATCAAATATGTTTGGGATTAAACTTCTGGAAACATTAAAGTTTGCAAAACACACATGGGAACCATCCAATGGCCAAGTGCACTTCCCGCCATAAATGCAGGCTAGCCTAATTGGCAGTCGACTAAAATAAAATAAGATAAAATGAAATGAACTTTTAAGAGTCAAATTAGTTCTCTTTGAAAAATCTCATTCCACATCCATTCTATCAATAACTAAAAGTGAATAAACAATGAGAGCATATACACTCCTTCCATGAGAAAGGATTGTTCATTTCCCCTATTTTGGTAATGTTTATGTTTATTAACAGTGAAATTGAGATCACTTCAAAAGATAGCTCTTAGGACTCCATTTGGTTCACGAAATTTGCTCAAATTTTGCTTGAAAATGTCACATTCCAGTGTTTGGTGTGGCTCTAAAATGTGAGATTCGTAAAATGTCACATTCCTCGAATCTCACATTCTTGAAAAAGGGGGCCTCACATTCCTAAGTTGAAAGGTGAAAATATGAAATTCCGAATATGCTGAAATGTGCACATGAAATACAATTTCCAAACTACCCTTGCAAGTGAACAGATTGATTAGATTTTCATTTAAATACATGGCTCATATAACTTAAAATAATATTAATCATAGCCATAATCATAACAATATTGATAGTAAATAAATATATTATTTATAATAAAAAGTTGATAATACTATTTTTAGAAATTCATTATTATATTATATAAATTCTATTTTCAGTTTACAACTGTTAAAATTAAAATTTTCATTATTTAAAATTAATAAATAGTCAATACTTTTATTTTAGTGTTAAATATAGGGATTCGGCTGAGTATACCAAATAGAAGAACGTGACATTCCGGGTATCGCATTTTCAGATATCACATTCCGAGAAATATAATACTAACTTGAAATGTGATATTTCGCGAACCAGATGAGCCCTTAAAGTCACTTGCAATTAGGCGTGGGGCTGTTTTGCTTGTGGTTTTTCCTGTTTCCGTGGAGCCTCCTCTCCTCCCAAGCATTCCTGGAGCCTTTGTATCGACCTGTTTGGAACAATAAATCTTTGTTATTGATATATGGTTTTTCCTGAGATTATTTTCGGCCCATTAATTTTTTGACTTGGTCATTGAAGTACCGTTTTGGGCTGATTGGGCTCACTCTATGAACTTCTCAAAGCCCATAGAATTATAGTTTATATGGTTTGCCCAAAAAAAAATTTTGATTATATTTTCAAAAATCACGCATAAAATACTTATCAGATAAATAAATAAGAAATAACTGAAATAAATATTTATTTTCTTATTCCATCCATCATAATCCTTTCCTATAGCCCTCGTGATTTGTATTATATTTATTTAAGATAATTATTTTATTTTCATTTTATTTTATTTCACGACGTTCCGTACAATTAATAAGATGAAACAGACTGACTTGAAAGGACAAACAATTTTTCGTTGAAATGTGGCCTTTCATTATCAACTTTCACGAGAACAGGCCCTTCATTTATGGTCCGACTTTAGCTAACGATGACGCAAGAGATGCAATTTTTTTTTTTTTTTTAAGGCAGGGCTTCTGTGACTTATTAAATTCATTTTTCTCCTTTTTGAGCCGATATGGGTATGATTTGATTTTAGGACCCCTATAGTTTGAATGAGAGGAACTAACCAACTACATCGACTCACATCCACAATTTCATCACGTGCTATTATAAAATTTTAGTAAAATTCACATGTTTGTTCGCTCAATGCAGCACATCTCAATTTTAAGATAATTATAGTTTATTTGAAAAGTCGTTCTATTTTGCAGGCATATTTAAATTTTTTAGATAATTTTTTTTTAAACCTTTTCAAGATTGGTCAAATATTATTGTTTTCTGTCAAAAAAGAGAGAGAGGATCTTTTTAATAAAAATAATTAAAAATAAAGCTCTCTTAAACTGATCAATAAAATAAAACCCTCCTGCACCTCCATGCACCTTATATATATACTCAACAAGTTTCCACGGGTATTGGATCAATCAGGTTTGGGTTCTTTTTAACTTAATCCATCTAAAACAGGTGATGAGAAACCTCATTTGTCTCACCTTAGTTTGGAAGCCGTCTGAAAATTTTGCACCCAACTTAAGATAGGTTGGTTGAGGTCGGTGAGACGTGTCAAAATATGAAAACCTATTTTGTCAAATATAAAGCTAGGTTTAATTTGACCACAACTAGTATACATTATTAAATTAACTCAATCCAACCATGTCTTCCACACTAAATTTACTCAATAACATTCAACCATGGCTAACATAATAGAGCAGTTCAATCCAACAATAATTAACATACTAAATTAGTAAAATCTAATCATAATGAGCATATAATTCAATAATGGGCAATGATTTGAGGGCGGGGGAGTTTTGTTATGCTATTATTTGTGTGTATATATTATAAAATATTTTGTTCGGTGTTAAGGTGGCACCCGACTCGATAAAATGTCAACTGAAACTCGGGCTGCCTCGCGATAAACCCAAAAATTCAACCCGTCCATGAAAGTCAACCTCCAAATAGCCGTTCGTTGACCGTGCTCCCATAGTCCGTGAAACAGAGGATCCCACTACCCGTGGCGTTGTGAACCCACTGTGGAGTAAGGGGGAGAAAGGGACCGGCCATACGCAGCAGAGTAGCAGAGCGAGAGAGAGCGAATCAGTTCAACAAGAACCCTAATTCTGTCATGATCACGTGCTCCCGATCCTACGGTAATCGACGCCATGATCAACGCATCCAACGGAACGATGACTTCGTCGTCTTCATCGGCCCCTGCTAACCCCCAGTCGCAGGGCCTCAAGACCTATTTCAAGACCCCCGAAGGACGGTACAAGTTACAGTACGAGAAGACCTTCCCCGCAGGTCTCCTCCATTACGGCCATGGTAAAACCGTCACTCAGGTACTTCTCAGTTACTAGGGTTTCTTGTGGTTCCCAATTTTGAAATCCCGTGTGTTTCCTTTGTACTTTGATTTTCCGTAATCTCCGTACTTAATATCCATTTGTGTGGAAATCGGATTCTCACAGTCTCTAGGGGTTTTTTTTGTGCCCAATTTCCCGATCATTGTTTTTCCTTCGTACCCATGATTGATAATCGGCGTCTGATAGTTTTTTTCTTTACACCCATTTTCGTCGAAGTCAGATTTTGACAGCTTAAGGTTTCTCCCTCTATACCCATTCCCTTACACACAACCCTCCCCTCCCTTCCCCCCTCCCTCCAAAACACACACACAAAAACCCCTTTCAAATTCAGTATGTTTCCTCAACACGTTAGGTTCCCGGAATTGAATAGATATTTGGTAGGAATGAAATATGCAAGGAATATCTACTCCCATGTGGCCATGAATGGAAGAGGTAGGGAATAGCTATTTCCACGGCGCTCATGAGTGGAACAGGAAGTCTTGATTGGGATTAGGGCTCCAAGGTGAAGCTAATGAGGGAATAGTTATTTGGTAGAAATAGCGGCAGAATGGAGCAACTGTTACGTTTAATATGACACTAGCTACTTAAACTTTTTTTCTTTGTTTGGCTGAATGGCCATTCCTTTGAATTTAAAGCTTATTTTTTCCATGTTAATGTGTTTCTTCTCAGGTGACGCTAGCTCATCTCAAGGATAAGCCAGCCCCGTCTACCCCGCCATCCCAGTCTTCAAGTTATAGTGCCAGTGGAGGAGTGCGATCGGCTGCAGCAAGGTTCTTGGGGGGTGGTAACAGTAGCAAGGCACTCAGTTTTGTTGGAGTAAATGGTACAAGTAAAAGTTTTAGTGGAAATTACAGGGTTGGATCATTGGGAGCCTCGGGTTCTAGTAGTTCTACCAGTACATCCAATTTTGATGGGAAAGGAACATATATAATCTTCAATGTAGGCGATGCAATCTTTATAAGCGATTTAAATTCGCAAGATAAGGTAACATGGTGTTTCAGAATTCCTGTATTTGTGAATGGTTCTTGAGAATGACTTTTTGAGATATTTCATTTTGAATGTAGGATCCAATTAAGTCAATACATTTCAGTAATTCAAACCCTGTTTGCCATGCATATGATCTGGATGCCAAGGAGGGGCACGATTTTCTTATTGGGCTGAGTTCTGGAGATGGTAATTTTGTCATTAATTTGAATGCTAATTTTCCAATGAAGGTTTGATTTTATGCTTTAACTTTTTCCATTTCCATTTTGGGCAGTATACTCAGTTTCTTTGAGACAGCAATTACAAGATGTTGGGAAGAAGCTCGTTGGGGCCCATCATTATAATAAAGATGGTTCTGTTAATATGAGGTGGATTTTCATTCCAAATTCCTTTTTTCAGTCATTTTCCTTCATAAAAATGTTCATTTTTTTTTCAAATAAAGAAATGATTACTATGCAGTCTACTTGCCTCTGGTCTATATCTGTTGAAAACTTTAAGTGAGATGGATTAGTGTTGGTTACAAATATTGGCAGCTGGAAACAATGGTAAAAGCATGGGAAAATACGTTAGATCTACAAATATTAGGTAAGAACTCAGCAATAAAACTTAATACGTTCCAAATCCATGAGTCCGTTGTTTGTAGCCCCACGAAAACATCCGTGCAATTTATGAGAAAGGAAATGAGTATTCGAGGAGGTGAATGTGGATATAGGTCTATATTGGAACGAGTGGCATAGGAAGATTCACACGAGCAAGGCTTAGTTTGTTATTGTTGTTGTAAGATAGATTACAAGCCAATGAAGAAACATAGCCATAGTGCATGCACTCAAGAAAGAACGAAAAATGATATCCCTGGAGTTTGAATTCTAATTGTGCATATATGCAATATGCCGGTCATTTCTTTATTGGAAGTTTATTCTTTTACTGATGAAAAAAAAAAAAAAAAAACACCTGCCATCACCTTACAAAATTCTCAAATCCTTGTCTTTCCAAGCACACCTCATCTCATACAACCAAAATTTCATGTTCCTGTAAGTGTCTCATCTCTTCCTCCCTTTCCCCGAAGTTATTCATGATATTGTCAACAGTTTTTTAAAAATTAAAGTCAGTGGAGTACTAGCCATCATATTGTTTGGCTTTGAGTCTCTAGGCTACAAATATACAAGCAAAGAAATTCTAACTTGCATAGTGTAAGAGTAGGATTATCAATTGGGTTGGGCTTGAAGCTCGATTAACCGTTTAAAATAAAACAGGGCGAGCCTTATGTAAGCCGAGCTTGGATCTGGCTTGAGCCGAAATTTGAGCCTAACCTTTTATTTAGGCCGAGCCTGAGCTTGATAAGCTCAGGCTCGATATAGGCCCGGGCTTGCTATCAATATGTTAATTAATTAACTTATTCAAACATGTTAATTTTTCACAACCTTTTTAAAAAAAATTTCCCCGTAAATGTTGCTTATTTCTTTATCCTATGTGACCACCATTTGTTCTTATAGATGTGTATCTTTAATAAGTATTTGCAGCGATGCCCTGATGAAAGTGTTATTGGTTTAGGGAAAGAAGACGAATTAAATGTTTTAAGGGCAATTCTTTGGCCTTAAAGTTCAGATGTGTTAAGACAGTAATCAATTAGGTGAATAATTGATTATTTAGTATTTAGATCAAGCTTGATGTGGGCCTGATACAGGCCCAAAGCCCATTGCTACTACATTAGTGGAGTAGCCATATGATTGAGGCCTAGCTCGAGCCCTTTTAGTTTTACTTGGTATGAGTTTGAACCACCTGGGCTCGGGCTCGTAGATAGATCTATATTTAAATCTATCTCTAATTCACTGGATCTTTGATTATTATTCCTTTATTTGCATAGTTCAAACTTAAGACATAAGTCGAGAAGGATTCTGTGAAAGAAGCCTTAATGGTGCCTTTTTCAATGATATTATATATTTATAGGAACAATTAGGTCTGTCAATTGGTCGGGTCTAAACCCGAACTTAACCCATCCCAGACCCATCTATCTGGATTGGACCCATGTCTAGACCCAAAATCATATCTAGACCCATTTATGAATTGCATAAAGGTCGGGTCTGGTGAAACCCACATACCCAAGTTAGATCCTTTTAGATAAAAAGCCTATAGAGTGCAATCACAATTTTCTTTTGTTTCTGTGAAGAAAAAAGTATAATAACAACTTTTGTACAGGAGTGAAACGAGTTATTTGACTTATTTATATTTGTATTTTTTTCTCATTTTTCTTTTTAATAATGTAGTTTTTTTTAAATTAATAAAGAACATGATCTTTCATTTGTAGCTAATGCTCTCGTTCTCATTTTCAACACTTTATGTGATTTGGAATTGTACCAACTTGAGTTAATAAAAATTCATTGATAAAAGTCATCTAATTTAATATTAAATACAAAGTTAACTGGAGCATAATTTTATTTATATTATGATTCTTTTATCTAATATTACGGTCTTCTATCCATTAATATATCGTTTGGAAGATTTCAAAATAGGTGTAGAAGGTGTCGAGCATACCTCCACAATATAAACTGTAGAAAAAGAAATGGAATAAAGATTGAAGAAATAGTGAAATAAAATTTAAGTATTGTAAATGAGTCTAGGGTAGACCCATTTACCCAATGGTTTTAGTGGGTTTGGGTTTGGTTTCAGTTTTTGGACCCGTTGTTTAAATGGGTTGGGTCTAGACCCAGGGAAAAATTGATGGGTCTAGAATGGGTCTGGGTAAATCGGACCCAGACCCGACCCATCAGCCCTAGAAATAGTTATTCACTTTGCTTTTTGAATTCCTCATTTTTCTCTTGCAGATAATTGTAAGGAAAGTTAGATTATTATTCAGCATATCTATACCTTGTTATTTGCGAAAAATTTTCGTACACTCAGTATATATATTTTTTGAGCTCTCAACTTATAGTTGAGTTACTTCTCTCAAAAGACTTGTAATAGCTGATCATTGTATCACTTGTATAAATTTTAATGATTCACTATGAGATCTGTTGAAGTCTATATGGGTGCAGCTTCCTTACGCAATTTGCTTCTTGTTTTCACCAGTCGTTGTACTAGTATTGCGTGGGTGCCTAAAGGTGATGGAGCCTTTGTTGTTGCTCATGCAGATGGGAATTTTTATGTATATGAAAAGGCAAGTCTCCATTATTTGTGGAAACAATTCTTCTATGTTTGACTTAATATTCATCTTCAAAAATGTTGTATTGACTGATTGAGGGCGTTATCAAATTTCCTAGAGCAAAGATGGTGCTGGTGATTCTTCATTCCCCATTATCAAGGATCAAACTCAATTTTCTGTTTCACATGCACGGTACAGTAAGGTACAATGTTATAGCTTCTATCTCCTAGTTTCTTTTGTTCATTTTATTTGGCAATACTCCATATGAATATTTGTAGAGATGAGAAGCACGATTAGCTAACAGAAGTATGAAAATTTTGAAGCAAATAGTTACTTTAGAGTGAAGAATTAGTGGTCTAACAAATATATTTCAACGCGGCTGTATCTATGTAGATTGTAGCTCTCTTGTTTTTTGCCCTTTTTCTCCCAGCTATTATGTCAAATATTTAAATGAAGGACTTAATTTCACGTGCTTATATTAAATTTTATCTTGTTTGATATCTTGAAAATCTATTAAAGGACTGTTTACATTGTATATATGTCTGTCTTTGCATGATTTATATGCAGAGTAACCCAATTGCCAGATGGCATATTGGCCAAGGTTCAATCAATAGTATTGCCTTTTCAAGTGATGGGGCATATGTTGCAACTGTTGGAAGAGACGGTACTTTGTGACCTCATATACCTGTCACAATTTTTATTTAGCCTTTATATTTTGCCTCTTTATTGATACTTTGATAAGTCGATTAATGAATGCAGGTTATTTACGAGTATTTGAGTACTCAAAGGAGCAGCTTATATGTGGTGGCAAAAGCTATTATGGTGCCCTGTTGTGCTGTGCATGGAGGTGGCAGTTTTTACCATTATATTTTCCCCTTCGACTAATTTGATCTTGTTTAAATATATTTTTCTGCTAACCTAGATTTTTTTATTATGAACAATCATTACTTTTGTGAGTTTGAATTTCTTTTTTAAGAATATTATTCAACTCTTAAAGAAAGCAATGTAATTGACAAATGCATGCCAACAGCATGGACGGAAAATACATTTTGACTGGAGGTGAAGATGATTTAGTTCAGGTGTGGAGTATGGAGGATCGAAAGGTAGTTGCATGGGGGGAAGGACACAGTTCATGGGTAAGTTCATTGAGTCTTATACTGAAGTCATTGTTCATCTAGTTTTCTGTTCTATATATTTTAATATAATAGCACGTAATTGTGATCACTAAACCTTTTTTATTACTGTATGGTGGAATAGGTCAGCGGAGTGGCTTTTGATTCACATTGGTCGCCACCAAGTTCAGATGGTACTGGGGAGAATGTCATGTACCGGTTTGGTTCTGTTGGTCAGGTACTAAAATTATTACTGGTTTATTCTTCATGGATATCTTATCAGTAACAAACGCAAAATGCTCATATTGTTGGTTACTGTTTTTTCATCGATTGCTTGTTCCATTTAATTTATTGGGCAAAATTAGTTACTATTCTTGAGATGGGGCTGTTGTAAAGGGGTTTAGGTGTGATCATGTTTGATGTGGTATTATTCAAGTCCCAATGTTTGCCTCAGGATGACTAATGCATAAAATTGTAAAAATGTTTAGTCTGTCCAAAATTTTGACTTTTACGTCTTGTTTGTTTCATAGTACTATCTATTCTTTTGTTTGGTTCACTTTGGAGCTTGAAATAAGCAATGTTCTAGAAAGCGCTTGGCGAACCTAGCGCTTAACCTATTGTCTAGCCACCTAGGTGGATTTTTTATAAGTTTGTTTTAAACAAGTAGTTCTTTACAACTGTTTAGTTAAATTCATAAAATATTATTGAAGTATCATAATATAGCACAAAAAAAATTACATTAAATAATATCCTTCACAACTTACCTAAAGCTCTATCTTCACCGATAAAAAGACAACTAGTTTTTTCATACAACTAATTAGATTAAATTTGAGTTTTTTTTATTTTAAATAATGACCACATGTTATTGCTTAAAAAAATTTCTTTAAAAAAACAAGGATGGTTAGGCAGAGTGACCTAGGCGCCACAGCCACTTTTGACCAATTAACGGTGTTGACTGCCTATAGGACGCTTTCCTCCTAGGTGAGGCGCTCTCTTGCCGCCTACACCGCCGCCTAAAAGACTGGGAATAGCCATTTCCAATTCACACCCTATTTGTGCCCGATCAAGAATGCTCGTTACCCACAAGACGACTATTCCATTCCATGAACCAAACATGTTAGCATCGCTTTCTCACATCAATTTTTTGATGTTTTCCCACGTGGCTGTTTTGAACAGGATACACAGTTGCTTCTCTGGGACCTTGAAATGGATGAGATTGTAGTGCCAATGCGTCGGTGCCCCCCTGGTGGGTCCCCCACTTTCAGTACTGGAAGTCAGTCTTCCCATTGGGACAGTATTTCTCCAATCGGTACTCTTCAACCTGCACCTAGCATGCAAGATGTCCCTAAGCTCTCTCCACTGGTTTCTCACCGTGTTCACCCTGAACCCCTCTCCGGCTTGGTATTTACTCAAGAATCAATCCTTACCTCCAGCCGGGAGGGGCACATAAAGATATGGACGAGACCCGGTTGCCCCGAAAACCAACCCAACAACCCTATTGGCATGTTGAGCACCAGTTTGAAGGACAAGCCACTCTTGTCAGGCAAAGTCAACAGTTCCAATTACAAGCAATAGCCATTCATCTCTTCCATCTCGTGGGAATCCTCGGAACAAACGGTATCTATATCTGAGATGAAATAGCAAGCAGGGTTCGTTGTATATTCCTAGATAGGAATGCCATTGACGGCACACTGGAGACTGGGAACAGAAGGGGATCCGCTTTGTAAGTAGAACGGCTGTTTCTATGATTTTTGGGAACTTCTAATTCACAGGATTGCATATGATTAATTTTGTTCAGCTGGAAACGCGCTGGTTGGTTTCCTTCTCTCTTGGTGTATCGGCTGGGTGTTTTTATACAAGAAAAATGAAATAATAGGTCTGTGTTTAGGCCCGTCTGCTGTGCAGTTCACTGAAGCACACAATAGAGAGATGTAATGTTTTGATCTGATAATTACATGTGAAGCAAATGGCATCTCCAAATATGTATACTTTGCTTTCATAACAATCCGGCTTTTTTGTCGAAACCTCGTTTTATTTGGTTTGAAGGGTTTATCATCGGTTTATTTTCCAGAATTCAAGAAGCATAGTTCTCACTCTGTTCTGAAACAGATTTGGCGTGGAGTTCTTTACTTTTGCGTTGTGTCTTCACGTCTTCTCTACGTTGCATTGCTCAAAAATAGTCACAGGAATAGTATTTTGTCTCTCAATGATTCAGTGCATTTTGGGTAGGAGATCTGTTGATCGGTAGTGATGGGATTATCAGTAATAGGACCAGTTTGGGTCAGCATATTTTTTTTAGCTAAATCTCTTGGAAAAGCTCTTTTTCGAGAAAAGTATGTGTTTGACGAATTTTCTGAAAGCTCAAAGTGATATTTTGAAATATCAAAATATGTTCGTGAAAGCTGAAGAATAACCTTTTCAGCAAGCTACGAGCAAAAAGTTACTTCCTGACTTTTCAAAAAGGACAAGTCTGCTCATCTTGCAAAAGGTGATTCTGAATACATGTCGTAATTGGGACTCATCTGTGTGTGTTGGATGACTTTTCAAAAAGGACAAGTCTGCTCATCTTGCAAAAAGTGATTCTGAATACATATCGTAATTGGGACTCATCTGTGTGTGTTGGATTCATTAGATTTGTTCGGGATTTACTCGGAAAAAGTAGTACTGTCTTTTCAAAAAAAAAGGCGCTTTTCACGTTTTACTCCAATCATTATTTCTCATCCTCCGCATCGACAAGAAGAGGTTATTATTTGTGGATCCCATACATTATATGGGATATCGAAGTCACACCTATACTCTCTTTAAGATGTGTCGGTATCCTGACCACTAGCCTTGCTTGAAAATGAGAGACATTATGCTCTCGACATGTTTCTAAACATTTCAGAACCATGTGTTCCTATGCATTCCATGCATACCGGAGATTTTGGGATCATTTGTATCCTAATTTGTCTCTTAAAGGTTCCCCAGAGCCTCCTGTAAACCAGTATTAATCATAGCACAGGAAAATCTGGCCACGGATTCCATCTCAGTACAGCTCTGGATCTATAGCTTAGGAGTTGAGATGGATCAAAGAAGAGTGCGGAGCCTCGCGCTGGTTTTTAGGAGTTTGACATCGTAAAGCAGTTTTTGGCCGTCGTTCATCCCGATATTTTTAAGGCAAGGCTAGTCTTTTTGGAAAAAGCCATCGGCATGGGTCAATCGGCCCACCCAACATACACACGGTCGATCTTTTTACCCAATATTCTGCGTATAGGGGTTCTCCCCCATTGCATCTCCGGAGACTCCTTACATGCACAGCGTGGGGTGAATGGAGCTCATGAGCACCAGGAGTATAAAATTCCCTCTCCGAAAAGAGTATTTATTCCTTATTCATCATGGAAGACTCCCTTAAATGGGGCTTTTCATTCAGTAATTACTGAGCGAAAAAAATAATTACCAGTTATCAATCGAATTACACTTTTTACCGATCATTCAACCCCTCACTTTTCGAAATCTTTTGGAGAAATGAGACCTATCCATTTCCAGCAGGGGAGTATTGAACAACTGTGTAACAGCATCACAATCATTACATTACCCAAGTAAACGAGAACTACCTCTCCACAACTCTTCCATTCATTTCAAACAAAAGGGACCCGACGGAGGAAGCCATTGCTAGTCTAGTAGAACCCTAATGTCAAATTCACAAGTCTGTGATGAAATCCTACTGAACTGAAATCATACACTATCAAACCTAGAGGTCTAATAATGAACAGAGAACTGCTTTAGACAATCGAGCTGCGAGGAAATCGGTTTTCATTACGCAAATTTGTGTATTTATTGAACTAACGAGTCCATCGTACAGAAGAAATCACAGTCCCGAGTCATCCTCCCAAAGAATTAGTCTCTTGTACAAAAGAGCGGATCCCAGTGTCCCAGACTCCCCGATTTCGCATGAACGATAAGATGGTGGATGTAATCACTGTAATGTACAAGGTAACAGCAAATTTACACTCGCAAGAAGTCGGTACTCACAGAAATCTTCTTGTACTTCGCATATCAATAGGAACTAACGTAAAAAAGTGTGCTCAAAATCTACGATCCAAATCCAAAACTACGAGATCCATGCATCCTTCACGATTTGCTCCAACCAACTCGCGACGTCCGACAATATCAGGACGCTCGCTGAGATTCTCCCTCACAGTGAGTTCAGCAATATCAGCGAGTTTAAGAAGCGGTTCTACATTTTTTGGAAGAGCCACATATCTATCGATTATGGCAGCTGCCTTACCCTTCCTAATGAAGGGAACGGCCCACTCAACTATGTCCGAAGGCATGAAATCCCTGTCGTACGCTTTCCTTCCACTAAGAATCTCTAAAAGTACAATCCCAAAGCTGTAAACATCGGCTTTTAGCTCAGCAGATAAATCCATCTCATTTGTAGTGTGGAGCCCGACATCTGCAACGCGTGCGATCCAATCAGAATCCAGCAAGATATTTGAGGTCTTAAGATCCCGATGAACGGTTGGAGGAACCGCTTCATTGTGAAGGTACTCGAGGCCCTTTGCAGCCTGCATTGAGATCTTGAGCCTGAGGTTCCAATTCAAAGGAGAAAGGCCGCTATGGAGATGGTCGTGGAGCGTCCCATGCGCCATGTACTCATAGACAAGAAGCCTCTCCCCCATCTCCAAACAATACCCCAACAAATTCACAATATTGCAGTGGCGGATTTTGCAAAGGGTTTCCAGCTCCATTTCGAAGTTGCGGCTGTTGGTATGGATGATCGTAGCAGCATTCGCCCGCTTCACCGCGACTTGTCTCCCATCCGCAAGAACTGCTTTGTAAACAAATCCGTAGCTTCCCCTGCCGAGTTCATTGAACTCCTTGAAACCGTTGGTGGCATCCCTCAGGTCAGATAATCGGAAAACTTGGGCGATCCCCGGACAAGGGGAAGTGGGCAAAGGAGGGTGCGAATCAGCGTTGGTGTCGGCTTCCATCTCAGGTTTGCCAATGCAGGATGCGAATTGCTTTTTTGCCCCTTCTTCCTTTCCGGAGGCGACGACTCGGGGAAGAAGACACCAGCTGAGCAATACGAGGAGAAGTACTGAAATGGAAGATCCGATAATGAGCGCCAATTTCCACAACCGGTGCTTGTGATTCTGTTCCACCTCTGAGGGGGAAGAATGAAGGCCACAAGCACCCCAACACGAGCTGTTTTGGCAAAGAGAGCAAGCCGTGCACGTCCTATCGGCATTTTTGGTACACGGGCTCGAGAGGAAGAAGCCTGGGGAACAGTTGGAAGCACAAGGCGAACAGATCCTCAAGTCTTTGCGTACGCACAAGCTCGTTAGATCCGGTTCATTGAGAATGCTTGCATTGAAAGCAAACTTCCCTTCACCACAGGAACCTGAAGCGCATAGACCCGGACTACACAATTCCAGTGGAGGATCGAAATCTGGGATGGATGACACTGAAGTGAACCAGCAGTCAAGAACTAAATCACCTTCCCTAATACCGCACGTAGTGAAATCGGACGAAGCGATCGCTAAAAACCCAGAACCCTTGGGAATCAACGAGGAATTAAAACTCCCCCAACACTCAATTCCATGATTGTCTTCCCTAATCCCACAAAAATGCTGCGCGCCCGCCGTTAGGGACACGAATCGAACCCCCGTCGGCGGATCCACAGACCAATTGCCAGAGCCCCAGCACCTCACCTCATTAGAAACCCCTGAAATCCCACAAAGGGAACTCCTCCCCGAAGCCAAGAGCTCGAAACTCTCCGATACACCAGAAACCCCCAAACTCGCCGAGTTGGGGCCCCAACACACAACCCCACCTTCTCTAACCCCGCCGCAGCTAAACCCCTCTCCGGCAACAACCTTTCTAAACACAAGATTACTAATATACTGATCATACAAGAAGCTATTGCCAGAAGAAGGGAAGCTACGACTAGATCTGTTCGCAATCTCCCAACAGTCAACCGTGCCGGAATCATCATCCGAGTAATAAGAACCGCTAATCGCGCAAACATGATTCTTCCCTGCAGCGATGTGCGAGTAAGCATTAGCCCGGAAGCTCGAGGGGACGAGATCGTTACCTGAGGCGCCAGTCGAGCTCCAGCAGTACGCCCGCGAGGTGTTCGCCAAAATGCCGCAGACAAAACCCTCGCCGCCAGAGAGCGCCGCCATGGACGGGATGTTGACGTCGGCGGAGGAGGAGGAGCCGTTCTTCCCCCAGCAGATCACGTCCTGTTTTCCGGCGGCGTCGATGGCGCAGAAAAACCCAACCTTTCCGAAGGCGGCGGAGATGGGTCCCATGGATCCGAACCCGGATGCGGAAGAGGGGAATGATAGGAGGAAGAGGAAGAGGAGCAGAGAGAGAACGGGGACTGTGGGTCTCCATGGGATTTGAATATTAAGGTTTGAAGAAACAGAGGAGGAGGAGGAGCTTTCATGGAATGTGAGGAGAGTAGTAATAATGGAGGTGGAGAAAGGGGGAGGGGAGTTTTTGCTTGTGACGGTGACGAGGAAGTATGTTGATGGTGGGGGAATGAACGTGGGGAGTTTCGGCCATTTTTACAGTCGGAGAGATGAGCCGTTGGAGCACATTGGGGATCCCCAAGTTTCTTACCTGCGCCTTCGTAGTCCGTCGTGTGCAGTAGAACCCACAAGCTTTTTGATACTTTGTTCCTTTTCCTCTTCTTTTTAATAAATCAAACTCGTATACATTTATGATATAGGCTACGCAAAAAACTTTAATCGTATATTCAAGTTTTAAAAGATAATATCTTTTAAAAAAAATATTTCGGATAGAAATGATAAATATATAACTTGAATAAATAATCAAAAAAATTTATATACATTTCTGATAATCATTTCTTAGCAAGCTGTAGGATACATTTCTCACCCTAAATATATCTCACCCTAAATATAGATAAACCTAATTTTTTTTTTTCTGAACTCGAAAAATCTTACCTTGAAGTGAGATAATTATCACACCTCAAAACACTTTGAGAGTGCATTATTTTTTCAATCTTTTTACTAGTTTTTTTTTTTTTTTGTCTACTGATAGCATGCATTTTTAGACTTTCCAAAAATATATAAAAAAAAACAACCAAAGATGTTCCAAGGAATAAACTTAAGAATAAACCCCACCAAATTAACTGCCTACCAATCATCAAAATTCAAATTTCAACATGACATTGTTTTTAACTCCAAATAAGTCCAAACCCATGCTCCCTTTACAACTTTTTTTTTTTTCCCTTTGTTGTTGTTGATAAAGTGCCCTTTTTACATTTAGTTGTTTTTTTCCTGGAGGGAGGGCCCCACTTTCCCACTTTATATTAGTAGCTCACTTTGGTGCAACTTTCTTTCCATGGTATGTGGCCTTTATTTAGGGAAAGTCCAAACTCCTTCACCTTTCCCATTTTGGGTGTGGGCAAGGGAGGTGGTGCTCCACTCTCCCCCTTCCCTTCTATTTGTAGTAGTACATTTCATAATTTCATTGCAACTCTCTCAATCTTGGGAAAACATTTCAAGTGTCATTTTTATGAGTGTCCCAAAAGTTCAAATCATCAACCTACTTTTAAAAAGAAAAGAATCTCACTCTTTTGTTTCAAATGATTTTATTATAGAATGGACTTTTATGTAAAGTATCCATATCTTCATACTTACCACAAGTGAACTAATGATCTACTTTGCCTGGCAAGAGGAGGGCGTTGTTGCCCTACTATTTGGTTCCAATTATTGGAATTAAAACTAAAAGTTAAGGTCTCATTCCTATTGGGATGATACTTGAAATTCATGTTAGAATCTCATGGGAGTGTTATTAAACCGGCTCAAAATATTACTGTAAGTAAAATGACAAGTTTGAAACATAAATGGGTAGTTAGGATTTTTAATTTACACATAGCAATCATCGGGCGTCCAAATTCAGAGTGTGTTTCTTGTCTTCAGTACAGATGAACCTGATTCTTTTAGTGATATATTACAAAAAGACTGCACATTTTGAATTTTAAAATTGAACTATACAAAATAAAATTTTCATTTTTTTTCATGGTTCCCCTATATATAAAGGATGTGAAGTGCAATGACACCTCACCAGAAAAAATTCCTGAAATAATCCTAAAAAAAAAAAACTATCCCAAGTAGGTGTACGGATCAGAACTTTCCCAATATAAGTTTTGGTCTTACAATTGTGAATTGCAAAACTTAATTTTTAATTTCAATCTCACAATTTCCAATTGTGAGACTCACTGACTCCAATGATTGAAAGACAAAAGAAAAAAAAAATAATTGGAAAAAGGATTTGGGGAAAGATCTCCTCCTATTCCTCTCTCCAATTCATGGTGTACTTTGTACCATTTTTTTTTTGCTAAATGTATTTTTCAAAAATTTGAACCGTAAAGATGGAAACAAAATACAGAAACATATAGACCTATCAATTTTCAAGTAATTTGAAAATGCAAAATGCATTCATCCAAAGTAGGGAAAAATTCAAGCTTAAAAACAGTCCTAAAATTTTCTCTACTTCAAATGAATAGGGTTTACATTTTCAAACTATTGGAAAATTGATAGGCGAACGTATTTCTTTATGTTGTTTCCATGAGTAAGGTTCAAGTTTTTGCAAAATGCACTGAACAAAAGAATGATACAAATTGTACCATAAATTTATATGTTATTTTTATATACCACTTCCTCTCCATAAAAGGAAGGTAATAGAAAAAAGAAAATGATCTCACAATTGCAAATTGCGAGGCCAGAAAAAAAAAATTGGTCGCCCAATTTTGAATTGCACAACTAGAAAAAAAAATAATTTATAACTTTCAATTATAAGATACCTATATTAAAAAAACAATAATTTGTTTTTAAAATATTATTTCAAGAATTTTTTCCACCCCACCACCAGAACTCTCATTCACACACTCAATAGGCTCACAATTAATGCGGACCAAACGGCTCCAAGAGGCTTTGAAAATGCAATGCCTTTTTCTTGGTCAAGCCCAAGAGAGAAGAAAATCTTACCCGCAACAAATTAAAAATCAATTAATGGGTAAAAACAAAAAAAAAAACAAAAGATTTGTACCCGTAGGTGGCAGGAGGAAAGTTTTGACTACTTGTGGCAAGTCCTAGGAACTCTCAACCACTGCCGTAGAGGAGCACATGGCTCCTTGCACCAAATTGGGCTTAAATTAATAATTGGAGTAGAGAGAGTGAGGGAGGGTAGGTGGGCCCACACAGAGACCACAAAACTGGATCTGGAGAAGAACAAGGGCAATCTGGTGGGCCTAGCCGCCAGATTCTCGATACGACACCGTCCGACATGGCCGAAACTCTTGTGCCCATATTTCTGTCCCCTTCTGTTGACTTTTTCTTCGTACGCGACGCGGCCGTACGCGAATCGGGATTTTGCTACGAAAACCCTGATTCGGTTTGATCGGGATCAAAATTCTCATGAGTTGAAGGGCTCGCAAAGTTATAAAATTAGATAATTCTAAATATTTATAATGAATAGAATTGAGAAAGAAATTAAAGATGAAAAGAATATAAATAATTAATTAAAATTATCTAAATTTATAAATTCATGATTTTTTCCAAATTCAGGTGAGCCTCAATTGTTTATCCGATGACTCGATATATGTTTGAGCTGATGATACGATAGTTCAAGCTCTTGATTGCAACGATATTCTATTTGGGATTGATGTGAAATAGGAAAGAGTCAGGGAAAATTATCTTTTCAAGTTCACAAGTTTTGTATTAGTACCGATTTAGTCCCTCGAGTTTAAAAGTAGTCAACTTGCTGCATAAGTGGATGGTTCGATTCTTAAATTAACGAAATTGTTAGTAATTGTGCCAAAAAGCTTAGTATAGAGTTGAAGTTATAAAGCACACTTATCTCAGTGCGTAGTACTTTTTTAGCTGAAAAAAAGAAAAGATAAAAAAAGAAGAATAGAAAAAAATTAAAAATAAAATCAAGGCCTTCTCCTGAAACCTTTAGTTTGGGAAAAAGGAATAGAAAGTAACAAATAAATAGAAATAGAAACTAGTACAATCATATTCTCGTTTATTTATTTTTTTTCCTCCCTAAGCATGAATCGAACACTTTAAGGATAGATAGGAATTTTTTGTTTTTTTAAAAATATATCCCAAGAATATCAAAGCCTTCACCAAATCGTTAGAACCATGTACTTATGACTGAAGGGTTCGAAGATGTCGAATCAAAGAAAGTATTGGGACCCAAAGAACACGACTGGCGGCGGTTCTATGATGAGGAACACTGCCATGGTGGCCGCGGCCAAGAGCAACACAGCTGCGCCCCGGGATACAGCACCGTAAGAGCGCTGGCATGACCACGTACGGCTCGGTTGCGCTCCATGACAGTAGAGAAAAGAGAATGGCGCCCTTCGTGATTGTGGGTTGGGAAGAAAAATTAAAAAGAGAACAGAACTAATCGTACAAGTGATTAGAACACACTGCACGTATGCAGTGCCGCTGTACCTATAAGCACGTCGTTTTCATGCCTGAAAGCTCTCATCTTTCCATTCTTTTGACTCCCCCCCTGTCCCAAGCCACTCCCCCTTCCTTCAACTCCATCCATCCATCCAATCGGAGTGCCAAGCATGGAAACTACACCAAACACTCTTGTCATCCCCAACAGCTGGCTTGGATTCAGCAAACCGGAGAGATCCTTCACTGTGTACATGCATGAAAATCGCGGTACAAAATATGCGCACACCAAAAGAACAGAGAATTGGATTCAACTTCACGACTGTTCTAAATGAGTAAATGCATAACTGCAATCTCAAAGACCATAAAACTTTAGGTGCATTTATGTTCTGCGGCTCAAAGCAACCTGCCGCTAACAAGTCCTTCAAACTTGGATTCAAGCGTTTCCAGTAACAAATCTAGATAAAATGAGACATATGGTTCTCATGAGTTTCATGGTAGTACATTCTGTAACATTCTATGGGCATGCTGAACCAATCTAATGTGGGAAGGAAAAGATTTCATTGCATTATACAATAAACAACGTTCCGCAGATAATCTGTCAACTTATGAGACCAGAGCTTAAGGTCAGGGTTAAAAGTTCTCCGTAATTCATGTACGTTTTTCAATGAATATGTATGAATCCTCATTCCTATGGACCATGAGGAATGGGTTTCCATAGTCATTCCAGTCCTTGTGCATGGAATATTATCCATGGAAAAATGCTATTCCATTCAGAAAACTAAACTTACCCTTAAAACTTTGGTTCTCAAATTAGGGCAGGCTACTCCTACAGGTCATGAGTGGGATAGACAAGAAAAAATACGGAGGAGGAGAAGTCCTCACCGTTGGTCCACTCAGTCTTGCGGAATCTCCACATCGCCGTCGGCGATCTCCTGCTGCAGGTCCTTCGGATCCTTCCCGTACACCTCACCGACACGCACGTCCCGAGGATCTCCTTCACGGTCCCGCTCAGGTCCTTGGCCACGCATGACCCTTGCGATCTTGATCACGTCATCGAGATGGACGTTCCTTGATGACGAGCGCGGAGGCGGAGGGGACGACGGAGACCTTCGCCTGGCGGTTCTGAACAGTGAGCCCCTTCCAATCCTTCGCCGTCTCCCTCGCTATGTCTCCTCCGATCTTCTTCGGGGCGAGCCCGAGAGAGCGAGAGACAGAGAGGGGAGCAGTTTAGGGTTTTATATATAGCAGGGTCTCTTGAAACGACTGATTTGTCCAGTCATTTGTGGAGTTTATGGGCCTGATGGCTGAAGAAAATCAGAGGCCCAATAGAGACCCATGGGTTTTAGTAGTTTTGGCCCACGGATTGGGTATCCGGCCCAAACCATTTTGATCCAATTGCAAGCTTTCGTACACAACGGTCGCAGTGATGCAGCAGCGTTTACACCGACCAATCATAATTGTGCGTATCATGTGTTGGATAAGTAAAATTAGTCCAATACAATTTATGGGTGAATATGATTGGTTAGTGAGAAATATTATATCATCACACTTCATAAATGCAAAACATAATATTTTCTTGGTGGGGGAATTCTCTAATTCACCTTTTTCTGGTCAAGCTTAAAGCACCTTTACATAATTAAAATCATATAAATAGAAAGGAACAAAGAAAATTAAATAGGCACGTCATTTTTCATGACATTTCAGAAAGTCCAATCTATTCATTCTAAGTATTGAAATTTCGATATAATTTTTAAGGTTTTTTGATTTCTTGAATCTTGCGTTCTCAAATGAAAAGGTTTTGTGCTTGAATCTTGCGTTCTCAAATGAAAAGGTTTTGTGATTTCAAGTCTCATAAAAACTAACGCGCCAATGTAATTTACCATAAAACAATCAGAATAGACAGTTCAGTGAGATGGACAAAGTCCAACAAACATGGTTTCCTCAGAATGTTTGGGCAATTTCGACTTGCTGCCATTCATGGTCGTACCAATCAAAGATCATCCATTCGCCCAGATCAAAATCATTCATCCATTCATCAGATTTAATGGAAGTATGAGTTGCATCTTCTCTCTCAACGGAAATGTGTCATTTACTCCAGTCTGCAAAAGAACACTACGAGCAAAAATGAAACTCCATCTTCGTTTTTCTATTGAAAACAAATACTATGAACACAACATCAATCCATGTCCTCGAAAAACAGAGCGAGAGCCTCACAAAGTAGTTCGGATTACACCTTTTGCCAAAACATTGACGCCAAGAATTTCTCTATGTACAATTTCTGGTCAAGCTAATATTTTCTTCGCTGCAGGTGCTAATGTAGAAAATTGCCAGCAGGAGCAATGGGGCATTGCCCGTGGGATTCTCACTCTTCACCGATTCTTTCTGCTCAAGACTATTCAATATCGAGAAGCCAGCAACCAGAAGTTCAAGAGAAAGGATGGCAACACCGCAAACCAACTGAGGAAAGCCATAGCAGTTGCAGTCTCAAACCTTGTGCAGTGGTTCACGGCGCATTTCTTCAGATCAGTGCCAATGAGGACTGTGATTCCAGCAGATGCGCATGCAGCAGCAAATGTAAGAGTAGATGTCACCTGCATGAGGAAAATATTTTTTGCATGAGGAATGAGTAAACAAATACAACTCTTCATTGCGATAGTTTTTTATCTTTAGTCCATCTTAGCTAAACACTTCATTCAGAGGCAAACCATAAATATATATATCAGATGCTCTTAGTTTCCTTGTACCGAACAAACTGGGCAAACCAATGAAAAATATGTTGTAGAGATCAATTAAGCTGTTCATGGGGTACATTGATGACAATAAGCTATAATGAATATTACCCAAGCTGTAAATTTGAAAATATCAAAGTAGAGACGTTCAATTGCCCATAATAACTTGTAAAAAAAACACTGAAATGATAATATTAAAATAAAACAGATAAAGTATGGTTATTGACATAGGTGCAGAACATCCAGAGTAAACTGGGGCAAGGTTATTGCAAGTGGGGTTGTGTGCAAGGGATCTTGTGCAGCATTGTGTACTTCATGAGGGGTATCAGCTAGTCCTGTCGATGAGTGATTATTCAACTTTCAAGGGAATGCAATGAAGATAATATACTAGCAGAAGGTCATTTTGAAATGGTTTGATGTCGGAACTTATGAAGTGCCCTTTCAAAATATGCCGTTATCGTTCAGTTTAACTAGCAGCGACAAGAAGTTTTCTTACCCCATCACCAACAGCAAAGAAAGAGAGAACAGCAGATTTCTGCAAGCTTCGCCTCACTAAAAGAGCGTATGTGTCAACTAGTGCCAGTGATAAGCTCCACAAACTTTGCAAGCCAACAGCAGCAACGAGGTAGCTATTGGAAGATACGAAACAAAGGCAGCATTATTATCTGCTCAGGCAAAAAAAAAAGGCACTGTAGCTTCATGTTCTACCATAGAAGGAATTCTCAGAAAATCTCATAATCACAGATTAATCTAATCTTACAAATTAGAATTCATGTCGCGTAACTTTGTCAACTAGTCCTGACATACATTCACAAACAAGGACAGGAGAATTCAGTTACCAGTCTAATCTCTTTTTTGTGACGACAAAACAATACAGGTCAAAATTAACGTGGCACTGTAATCTTGTACTTAGTGAACCAACTCCCAAAGTTGACATGCAGTACCCATCATTCAGATGGCAGGTATGGAAACAGACAAAGTCCCACTTATTTGGAACATGCGTTCACCCCATCTGTTATGAAATTAAATCCTCTTGACCAAAGTATGTGGGATCTTACAAAGGGACACCTTTTTGTAAGCAGGCCTTTGGGTGGTAATTAAGTACCAAAAAACATATAAACAACAGTAACATACACTGTTTGGCTAGCAATAAACTGAGGGTTTTGCCTAAAATATAACAATCCAAAAAAAAAAGAGGCAGATAGCATACGCCACACCTAATCTAACTCCATTGAAGTGCGTTTGGCTCTTCAGCTATCTAAAGTACATGTACAAAACGAGGTTCACAGCATTAAAATTTCCAAGCTCTTCGATAAATAGATAAGACACACACAAGTTGCGTTTATTACCTGCTTCCTTACCACCCTCCCACAGATGCGAAATCTTGAGAACTGACTCTCCAAGATCTTTTATAAAAACTTTAAAGCTCGATAATTTTTCTGGAAGCCTTGAATTTCGCATGTTTTACAGATCATAAACACTAGTGACAGCTGATTCTGAGTTTGCAGAACTCCCTACAAAGATTCGCTATGAATTGGGTACCTTCCTAGAGTAACTGATCATGAAATATCAAACACAATACAACTTCAACAATAAACAATTCTAATCTAATTAGAATACCTTTCTAACAAAACAAACAGACCCTTACACGCTCAGACTCCAAATGAGGGAACAACAAGATGGAGGACCTCACCAGAAAGCCGTGACAGAGGGGAAATCACTGGTGGAAGCCATAACACAGAGCGACAAAAGGGCGAAAACGAGCTGGGAGAGGCGCAGAATAAGCCCTCCAAGAGTTCCGGGAACGCCCTGCAAATCCTTCATCCTCGCCCTCGGCGCATCGCCGGCGGCATCGGTCAACGGCGGCGCTTCCACTGGGTGCACCAAGGGCCGAATGCCATTCATCGCAGTCGAAGCAGAAAAGCTCAAAACCCTAGTCTTGAATTGAAGCGAGGGACCATGGCTTTTTGAAACTAAGAATAAAAAAGGTTCGAAACCCTAATCCTGGACTGAATTGTTGAATTGAGAGCAAAGATCGGAGTGGAAATCGGAAGTAGGATCGAGTAGTTGGTACAGTGTAAGCCGCGGAACTGGGAGAATGCGGAACGGGGGATTGTTAGTGAGAGGGATCAAGATCCTCCGTGAATTCGCTGACCCTTGAAACCGTAAATTGGACAATTCATCCTTCATCTGAAAAAATGTATAAAAAAACAGAAATAAAAAAATAAATAATTAAGATTATCTAAATTCTTAAATTAACGACCTTTTTAAATTGAAATGGTCCCCATTCACGAGGGAGAAGAGGAAATGAAATGCTGCTGCTGCTAATTTGTAAACACCAAAACAAGAGTTGATTTAACTTGGAATTTTATTTCGTCAATGAATTCTAGGTCTGGAAATCATAAAACAGTAAAGGATTTGATTTAAAAATAAATTTATAAGAATTTATTAGTTATTATAAATCAAACCTAATTCTTCATTTAAAATCAAATTCATAGTAGTTTGAATTGAATTGATTTAATTTGATTTGATTTTGTTTGACTTATGATTCAAATTTATTATTTAAAAACTAACCTAAATGAAATTAAATCATCTCAATCCCATTGTTTGGAATGTCGTAAAAATTTATAAGAATTGATCAATTTTGTAATATTACCCATTATAATATGAAGATTATTAATATATTAATATTGCAATAATAGGGCACAATATTTTAATACACAAAACTGTTGAGGGGTAAAAGAAAGAAAGAAGATAGATACTGAAAAACAAATCTAATTCAATTAAAAAATAAAAAATATTTTAAGTAACAAAATTCAAAATAATCGAACTAATTGTAATATTGTGCACTATTAGAGGCTATTTTCTAATTTTCTTGTATTATATTAAGGAAAGTTCACACTTTTTAATTATGCAAAAAATGAAAAAAGGCTACGTAACAATAATATTAAGTTTAGGGGGGGAAATTTCGATATAATATCAAGCTTATTTTTTGTTGTTGGAGGGAGCTCTTCAGATGAGTAAAGAGAGGAAGAAATTAATGTAAAAAAGAGGAGGAAAGGGAAATATTTGAGGGTATATTAGGACTAAACTAATTTTAAGGAGTAAATTAAATCAATTTCACATAAATTAGACATTTTTAGGTTAAATTTGTAATGATTAGTAAATCCTTACAAATCATAATCGGCAAGTGGTGGAAAAGCCCATGGCACCCCAGGGTGCACCAGTGGCACCCATTGGGCGTATCGATTGGGCCCACTAGTGGCACTAGTTGAGCGATTTGGTAACACCTACAAACCCTTTTTGCTTTTATGGTTTCCAAACATAGAATTTATTGCATAAATTTAATTTTAAATTAAATCAATTCTCGTTTCAAGATTTTCAAATAGGACGTAAAAGGGAATGATTTGTGAAATTAACTTGATTTACTTTTTAAAATCATGTTAACCGTAAAATCATCATTTGTGAAATTAACTTGATTTACGCCGATTTCTTCCTCTTATTTTTCCGAAGAGCTTCCTCCAACTACAAAAAATAAGCTTAGAATTATATATATACTTTTTGTTTTCCTAAACTCAATATTATATATAAGCTTAATATTTTTGTTACGTACCTAACAAGTTACTACCAACCGAATTAACACTTGTCAGTAATTGTAATTAGACTTGTTATTTGATATCTATTTTCTTTATTTCTGTTTTCCCGCAACCGCTTTGCGCATTTAAATATTTTGCATTATTACTGCATTATTAGTACGCTAATAATCATTATATGATATTGGGGTAATATTGTAAAATTAAACAATTCTTATAAATTTTTAAACTTTCCAAATAATAATTCATAAATTTTTATCGATGGTCCATAAATTTCAAACAGAACGTTAGTGACGGGCTTTATCAAATTTTTATCGATAATCCATAAATTCAATAATCAATAATTTTTTTTGAAAATTTGGTAAATCCATAAATGGTCGATAAGCCTTAAAAATAAATTCACACTTTATCATAAAGAAACATATCTTTCTTTTTGGTAGAGCAAGAAATTTATTTATTAGAATAAATATTCCAACTCCCATTTCCATGTGCCAAAATACCAAAAAAAAAAAAAAAGATCCAAACAGAGAAAGATCTCATGCAGCGCTACTATTCCTAATTATGTACTGTATACAAAAATGGCGAGTAAAAATGACTTATTTTTGAAAACCTTTTAACAAAACGAGTGCGCTTTTATGCAATTAAGAACACTGCAAAAAGCAAAAAATCCAAAATGCTATTAATCATTTCTGCCATATCTTCTCTACATAGTGATTGAACAAGAAAATTGGCACCTTCTCTACTCCGTGTAGCAGAACAGAAGATTGAGGCATGCTATGAAGGAGACTCGGGGTATTATAATTCATATTCTACTAGCCATACTCTTATCAAGTGCTCTTAGCACCAGTTACATTCTCACTAGAAATCAACAGTACAAGTTGTACTAGAGTCAACACTAGCACACGTTTTGAGATTTAGAAGAGAGCGATCATACGCGATAAGCCTCGGTACATGCATCAGCAACATAGGCTTGTTCTTTATGCCGTGCACTGTTTCTGATTGCCCACAGTGATGTCCTAAAATTACGTCATTTTTTATAAAATGAGTCATTTTAAGGTGTCACTTTACGCAATTAGGAACAATATGTTATAGTACAAATTTTTCTCGAAAGCATAATTACTTCACCTATCCTCCATTGTAAAATCGGGTTCAGCCGGCTTCTTTAACGAGCAGAGGATGCCGTAGTCCGATCCATCCCACCTCGCACTCGAGGCCGATTTCCCCGCATACAGTCTAAAGGTCGGGGTCAACGGCATAGAAAACGCGCCCATTTGGTCAGCCGCCTGTTCAGGCAAGTTCGCGAGCAAACTCTCCTTCTCCTTGAGCTCTGCCGCACCCTTCTTCCGTTTAAACCGAAACCACGCTGCCTGTATAAAGCACGCGGCCCATGTCCTCCACTGGTGTGAGTAGAAGCGAAACGTGTGCCTAAGTTGCTTGCAATGCAGCCTTCTGTATTGTGAGGCGACGAACTTTAAGTCCTGTGCGATGAGAGCAAAGGCTTCGACTTCTGCGATGGCTTCCACAGTGCGTGTCGATGTAGGGAGGATGACAGTTGGACGTGGGTCGAGGGCCCACGTTAGCAGCTCCTCGCCGCAGAAGTCGCCTGGGCCAATGCAGGAGGAGTTAAAGAACCCCGTGCGGCCACCATTGGTGGTGTGGGAATCCAATTCACCTCGGATGATGAACATCATCTCGGTGACTAGGTCCCCCTCGCGGACTAAACAAGTGCCTTGGGTGCATAGAGCGGGCTTCAACCTTTCGCATATCGCGTCAAGCATTCGCTCGTCCATCTGATCAAACAACGGTACCTGTTTCATTTTCAAATGAATCAATGAAACAGTTAGAATACTAGATACAGTGCCACCAGTTTGGGGGAAAAAATATGACATCCATGGTTGGATGAAATAGAACTTACTCGCCGAACTAGATCGAAACAGAGATGGCGCTTGATGTCTCTTCGGAGATCAACCGGAAGACCTTTGAGAATAGCTTCCTCATCGACTCCTCGAGTTGTAACCCATCGATACTGATCATATCTTCGGACACTCTGCTTCAATTCGTATGGCAACTGTCTGTGGCGCATCCATTGTTCCGTATCGGTCCTCCAAATTCTCCATTCTTCCAGACGGACAGTAGTGGATTGGAGATATCTCTGTTGATGAATTCAGTACAAATATTTAGATAATAGTTCCTCTTTACCTACAAACGGCCTTACTCGGGTGCTTGTGGTGCTTGATATGCCCGTAGGGATTCCCCCCTCATAGCCAGTCAGTTTTAGGTGAGATGCTATCAGGGCCCAGGCCCGAAGTTGGCTCGTTCGTGTCTGCCTGCTGGATTCATGTGCAGATTGCCATGTGTCCGCATGCAAGGAGAGCGTTGAGTCTCACAGTGATTAGGAGACAGTGTTGTGATGATGGATATATCTATTGGGATGCTGGTTACTTGGGAGGATAAGGGCATATCCAGACAAGTGCTTAAGACAGATGGGAGAGAGTTACCTCCATATTCCCAATAAGTAGCGCAAAAAGGAGCAACCCAAGAATCACGATGACAATTGCAAAGCCAATATCACCAACGTTTACTCCAGTCTGAAGATTCTGTCCTAAAGAGCTGCACAAATTCATAGATTACAGCTTAAATTTACTTGAAGATTGTACTCGAGTTAGCAGCTCGATCTACGGGTAAACAGCCCCCGTACTTTGTCAAACACTTCCATACCATGAGCGTACATTTGGTTCATGACAATAGCTATTCTATTCCACTTTTATTCCTACGGAATAACTATTGCCTCATTGGCGACCAAGTCTAATTCCACCCGTCAAGAATACTCATTCTGCGCATAGCTTAGGGGAATAGCTCTTCTATTCTATACCCATTCAATAACTATTAAATTCTCATTTTATAAACAAAACATGTCATCACAGTTACCTCAGATTCCTCAGACCCCACCAGAGACAGTAGAAGTACTTATGGAAGAAGCTCAAGGTTGTAACACCTGAAACAGCATCAGCATAAATGCCATACTCAAAGAAGTGACTGTTTGGATGGCATAGACTTGAGATGTTACTCGAATCCAACCATGTCGCTCTGCCGAACTTGTCTGCACTCCGGCAATCTAAAAAACCGTAGTTGCAGTGTAGGCGTTCGAGACCGCAGACGTTTCGCCAGCACTCTTCCTGACGCTCAATTGATAGAAGATACCAGCACGATCCTAAAACCTTTTCAAAGTACGGAGGAAATCAGGGGACTCTATGTGTATCTATATGTGTGTGCGTGTATGTATATATGCCAAGTTTCGGAGTTGCTATAAGAAAAAACAAGTCACTTTGCCCTTTCTTAGGAGATAAAATATGACGCTATTTTCTTTTCTTTTTTTTTTAATAATAGATGGGGCTGAGACAAAAAAATTTCATTTTCTAAAACGAAGAGCCCAAAAAATGACATCGGCATGGACCATAATATATCAATACCTAAGTTATGTATGAATATACAACATAGTGAATTTCCCATGTATTCAAGCATATACATATACATACACATACATACATACATACATACATATATATATACATACATACATACATACATATATATATATAGCAAGTTGTATACATATACAACATATTTCACTTTAAACCAAGATATATAGACGTGTGCTAAAATGAGTATTTCAGTGTGCACCAAACTTAAAGGCGGCGTCACAATATCTTTTCCAATGAAAGAAAAGAAAGTTTAAAACAACTTACATGGCTTGCCAACATAAAAAGCATCAGATTATATGCAGCTCCAGCCCATGCTGTTTCAGTCACAACTCCACTGGTCTTTATAATTTCAGAAGAGAGTGGAAAGATGAGATATAGTCTCAGAAAGAACTGGAAAATGACAATGAATCGGATAAAATTCTTTATATCAACCGTCGATGAACCCTTCAGATCTGGGATGGCAGCCCAAAGCAACAACTGAAAGATCATCGCAAAATCCGAAAACAGAATCACTTTTTGTTTTCAGATGTGCAGATTAATCTATGGCTTCTTAGGAGTGACCAATTAAAAGGCCGAAAAGTTTTAGCGAATTGTCTTTCAGTTTCTTCCAAAATTAATGAGAAAAACAACATTACGTTTAAACACATAAAGTTGTATAGAGAACCTCTAACCCTTTGGTAAAACAAGGTTCTCCTTAATTTTTGGGTTTTTAGAATAATTTTGAAATGGAGGGAGTATTGTTTAAGTCAATGAAAGGATTGTTATTATCAAAAATTAGTATAAAATGGACTCCAAAAGATTCAAAGCATATTAAAAAAGCGATAGCTTAATCCAAAGGGCAAACGTTCTACTTTTTCAGTTTTTTGGATACACAAAATCAAGGGAGAGCTTGAATCAGCAGCGAGTAAAAGTTGAAGTCAATACCTGTGGAAGAGGTACAGCGGCCAAAAGATCAAACCAAAATTCTTTACGAAGGTATCTTGAGGCTATTTTGGAAAGATCTATAACCAGCTCTCCCCTCCCGAAAACACGAGAAGATGGTGCGATGTATGCAGTCTGAAGGCGAACATATATCTGAACCATGTAAAATGCGTCCACGAGCGAGCGGATGACCGTGAGGACTACTTCCAGGGAAAATGAGATATCTATGCACATTTCTTCATTAGCCCTTGGCAAGTAAAAGAACAAGGGATCCACAAACAGAGAAACCAAACATGCCACCAAGAAAACCTTGTTCCATCGGTTTATGGCTGGTCCTCGAGGATCTAATGTCTTCTGTTCCACTGTTTCGTAGTCCTCGGAGAAGACTCTGAACTGTCTAGATTTCTGAAAGGGCTTATCTACTTCATCCTCGTCGGCCTTTCGGGCACATAACTCTTGTGATTTTATTGAGCTGAGTTTGCGCACAAACTTGAGTACCTTACTTCTTTTAGGTGGTGTGGAGTTTGCAAGCTCTAGGTCATCTTCAAATCTGAAAATTCACATTCGATCAGAACGAACTTTGAATAAAAAAGACTATGAAACCTCATGCATAATCAAATAAAGCTCAAAGCGAACCATCTAATAGGAGTTGAGAAGAGTTTTTAATCCAACAGTCAGAATCCACTTTTGTAATATTATGCGCACTCTATTTAGCGCCTTTATACATGCTAAGTTTTGGTGGAGTTTGCAGAACAAACCTTGCGGATTTTGAGCCATCGGAATCCATTTCAGTCGGGACAAAGATGGTGATTACAATGAGAGGATCCGATAAGCTATTTATACAGTCAGGATTCCATGATATCACAGCACACAAGTCTGAGCAAAACAGTGACACGACAGAGCTCGTCCACGAAGGTGTAGCTTTCCGTACTTATTTTTCTGGGAATCATGTGAAGACAAAAGCCTAACAACTTTGAGTTAAAACTGCAATAAAAGCGAATGAACCGAACACGCAAATCAGACCCAAACTAGGACCACACACTAAGCAAGTAGAGGAAAAAACACAAACAAAAGTTATACAGAAATCATACACTGATTCAGCTGTGACTCTTCCATTGCCTTGAGATAAAAAGAGCCAACTCACAGCAGAGCCCAACTACATACAGGGTTAGACATAAATTACTCAAAACTAGCCGTGGATCACACATTTTGGGCATCATGAACATTTTGTGAATTTTGGACGTTCCACTTTCTTCCCTTCTTCCTTTATTATTATTATTTAAAAAAAAAAAAAAAAAAAGCAAGCATGCCATGAGGTAGTAGGATCAAATCAATCAACTAGAAGGGCATTTTGAGCACTTCGGACAGGTTAAGCATTTCACACATTTTGGGCATTTTGGACACCAAATTTATCGTAGAGAAGATAGAAGAGAAGAAAAGAGAGATTGGTGCAGTTCAACTTATATTTTGGAAAGAGAATATGTGAATCTTTCTATCTCTTCTTCTGTTCAGCAGGCACAGCATAGAGTACACAAACAAGGAAGCAGATCACATGGCCATTTTTATATCTTTCCAGCAAAACTTCCCTACTGCTGGTCCCCTCCGCATTCCCCTAAACCTTAATGGGTTTCAATCGTTTTCCATGTATCAGAATATTAGGAAAATGACGAGAGAGATTATATTATGAATCACACACACATGACTGCAAGAATAAACAAAGTATGCATTACAGAAACAAAGCAAAATGATTCATTACTTCAAAAAAGGACACCTTTAGATTTGAAACAGTATTGTGTGTGTGTTTGTGTGTATAAATATTCTTTTAAAAAGATTAATAGAAGTTTCAAATTTTTTTCTTATGGGTGTCCAAGAGAATGAAGAGAAAAGGGACGTGTGGTGCAAATCTATGTTTGGGGTTTAAGGATTTTTCCACCTGAAGTTCAGTGAGTGAAGATAAAGAAATCTAATATTGGAAGATGCCAACTGTTTGAGGAATTTTTCGAGTCATTTTTTTATTGAAAAGAAAATAATTAATTCATGGTGGGAAATGCGAAGTTGGGTAGAATGCATGTGAAGGGAGACGAACTTTGCATGCTGGCAGAGAAAGACAAGTAGAGAAACGGGAATCATGAGTGCACCACCGAACCAATACCGTGACTTTGAAAGTCTCCAAACACTCTGGAATTCATGGGGATCTTTCACCACAAATTAATTGCATTATTCAATGACCACATAAATTCATATTTTTAGGGTTTTTTTTAAAATTTAAAATCCAGTTCAGGTTTGAGAGTAAAGCCCTAGTGATTAACTTCAGGTTGGTTCAACAAAAATTAATCATTTTCATGGAGTGAATTTCATCCTTCTCGATGCATTGTGCAGCATTTGGAAACTACATTCTCCTTTGACATTGAATTGGCAATTATAATCTTCTTTTAACAGGTGTTTTGAACCCTTCGTAAAAGAAAACATGTATCGGATTTGACACCTCGTTTCACAACTCAAAAAGCTCATTTGGAGGGTAGGAATAGGAACAAGAATAGCAATTTTAATTCTCCTTTCATTATTTCGTAACATAAAATGCAGTCGAATGATCACTCTTTATAATGGCCATTCCCTTATTTGAGGAATGACTACTCCATTCCAATTCCCACCCTTTTATCGCTCACTCCCCCATCCAAACGCAACTTAAGGTGGAGACGTGAATGAATATTGGAAATGAATAGAAGGGAATGACCATTACCAAACAACGGGATAGGATCAACGAGCCATTCAAACAATTGCTAAGACTATGTTTGATTGGTTAAAATGAATGGGATGAAACAAATTTTTAAAATATAAACCGTCTCTGTCATTCCATTGGTGATTCCTATTATCCACCCTAAGTGTTCATTAATAATGATCATTTCAAAGGTATCAAAGATGATCATTTGTACCATAGAAGTTGAGCACAAGAAGGGCAAAGGGCATTCAAGATGGTGTCTAGAACCTGGATGACTCAACTTTATCCGAACCGACCTCTCAAGTTTGCTCTTCCCACCAGATCCTGCAGGGTTTAAGCAAGCCTGCTTCTTAATTAAGCGGCAAATTAGAATATCTATCAAACTTAAACAAGCTCAATAAGATTGTAAGACTCACAATTCAGCCTCTACAACTAAAGAGATGTGATGTAGTTGAACCAATTTTAATTTCAAACTTAAACCTCTACCACAAGTAGTAGAAACTGATTGGTTCATAAACGGTAGGTTGTATGCACCTGCAAAGAAGAAGAGTCAGAAAAGCAAAATTCTCCAAGCACAAAATACATGAAGCATGAGGATTTTACAGTTCTGAAAAAAAAAAGGTAAAATACAAATGAAATCCTTCATCTGAATTAAACATACATCTCAAAATTTCAGCAAATAATAAACTCTTGCCCAACTACTGGTAGAGATTCAAAACAAAAATTAGCCACCATCCCCCGATGCATGTGTGATGCAAATAACATGCTCATCAAATTTGATGAAGCGCATTCCTTCAAAGTGCCTGTTAGAGAATATGGAATTTTAGTTATTATAATAACTTAGTCCCTCATACTCATAGTGAAACCACAATCACAGCAAAACCCAAACGAAAGTCAATTCAGCTTGAAATTTAAAGAAATAGGAAGCCTCATGCTAGATAAATAAGATCAATGGTACTACCAGTCGGACTCAACTGCAAAAGCTCACCTTAAGTGTTCTCTTCGACAAAGATCAATACACAATCAAAATTGACGCCTTGTTCTACCTTCAGCCACGGACACTCGAATTGGCCTACCATCCAGGTTCTGCACCAGACAAAGTGAAATGTGCCACCTAAGATGATTAAGCATAAAACTACAGAATAACTTGCAGTCACAAGTACAATTAATAAACAAAAAAAATAAATCCAGAAAAGACAAAACAATTAAAAGTTTAATATATAACTGTAGGAAACAAATATTTGTCATTATGAAAGGGCATTCTCTTTTAGATCATGCACAGCAACAGCCTGTGTTGACTTCAATTTGGAGTAAGGTGGACATGCCATTGATATTGATATGGAAAAAGAAGAGAGAGAGTGAGAGAGAGAGAGAGAGAGAGAAGGAAAAAACATTATCCAGTATAAGAAGCAGTATATATAGTTAGACTTCATTAATAAGTAAAGTATGTGAAACATGCTACTACTACTTTCCTTGTAATTTCAGTAACTGAACAACAGATGATCAAAATACAGCATTTCACAAATAATATTCAGTAAGAAAACTGGCATATTTCTGACACAAATTAAATTCATTCTAAAAAAGTCTAATAATGGAAATATATAGACTCTCAGAAAATAATTTTCTAAATCTGAAATTAAGCCATCAAGAAAAAGGAAGGACACACTTACTGCTCCATTTAATGATTCAACTGCACTGCTGACCTCTTCTGCAGAACTGTAAGTAACAAATCCAAAACCCCTTGATCTACCACTTTCCCTGTCGTAAACTACCCTGGCTTCCCTAACTGTTCCTTGCTCGCTAAATAATGTCTTGAGTGCTAAATCATCAACACCCCATGCAAGGTTACCCACATACACCCGGTTGGCATCGTCAAAACTTCCGCTACCTCTACTCGTTCCAGGATATTGGTTTTCCCTCCGAGAAGGTGGTGGCCCAAAATTCACCCTCAAAGCCCTTCCTTCAAGCTCCTGACAAATGTTGCAGGCTCTTGATTAGATGCAACAAAATGCTTGCATATAGATTGTGATCCAAAGTAGTGCAAGGAACTTTTAAAAACAAAGTGTAGCTATTTATTTACTACCCAAAAAGAAGTGTAGCCAACCCAGCCAAACCCATCTAATTTCAGTTTTAACTTCTGAGTTCACAACTGAATCATATTACCTATAATGTAATATGGAAAATAATCAACCAAAAAAAAATGTAAGATGGAAAATAGAGAATCTGATATAGGTGTACCACAACAAGGTTAAAGGAAAACTGCCTCCTTCCTATAGTATAAACAATGCTAAGGCAACGTAAAGGAGCAGAGGGGCTAGACATGAAAGAGTTGGACTATGGTATTACCAGGCTGAGTACGCCAAAGAATGACTGAACTTACATAGCCATTGAATTGCCGAGCTGCTGCTTCAACTTCTTCAGGTGTGGACATGGTTACAAAACCAAAACCTCTACTTCTTTGAGTTATCTTGTCATATATAACCTGCCAAATCCCATCATTTCATTAATTTGGAACCCTGATGGCTCGCATCAAACTAATGGGAAAAAGAATTAAGCGACTGGACAGACATTAGATACCTATGCAATATTTACCAGTAAAAGTATTCAAACAGTAATTAAACTAGTGCACCACTTTAATTATATACCCATGCACTATTTACCGGTGCTACTGATTATTCATAAACATGGAAGAAAATGACTCATTGTGACGCACACTGATTAATATGACTCTAATTTATAATTTATTACTGATTCACCACTTTACATGGATGTATCTGCATAACTCGTGCAGGTTTATTATTATGAATTTAAGTATTAAGAATATGCATATAAGAAAAAGTGATATAAATTGCCCCCTTTTTTAATACTTTCCTTTTGATTCCCAATCAAATAACCAATAATTAATGTACATTTGCGGTACATTGCAACCATATTGTTCCCATTTGATTCTCACACCACATACAAATTATGCCCATAAATAGCTAAAGAACTAATATCAATATAATAGCTAAAGCACTAATATCAATATAAAATACTTCAAAATCAAAATGCATAGAGTAACGACGAGCGCACAAACTAAGAGAGGTCAAAAAAAAAATCCCAACTGGGAAAAAGAATACCTCAACCATCTGAACATTTCCGGCCTGTTGAAACAACCCAGCAAGAATGGAGCTGTCGACGCTGAACGGAAGATTCCCCACGTACAGTTGAAGGTCAGGGGAAAAGCTCTGCTGGTCCCCATCATCCTCGCCGAACGCCTCCTCCTCCCCCTCCCCCTCTCCTTGCGAGAGCTCCGACGAAACGGCGACGCTTAGGGCAGAACGCGCCGAGGAGCGGTCACCGGGGAAAAGGAAGGAGCGAGAAAGCGAAGGAGTAGCAGCGTGGAGCCGGAGTGGAGAAAAGGAGCGAGAGATTAGGGATTGGGAAGGGGAGGTGGATTTGCAGAGAGTTAAGGTTAGGGTTTTGGGAGTGAGGGATGGGAGGAAGAGTGAAGGAGCCGCAGCTAAAGCCATGACTGAAACGATAACCGGAGAGAGGATAGGGTTCCGCGGCTAAATGCGCGAGAAGCCATGAAAAAGGGTTTCCTGCGGATAAATATAAGAGTATAACCTGTAAAAAAATTTAAAATTTAAATTAATTTTAGTTGTTGGAATTAAAAAGATGTTTATTTTTATAATAGTATAGATAAATAAATAAATAAGAATTAAAATGGTATAATTTTATTAAATAAGATAAGTTAATAGAAATAATTTTTAATAACATTATTTCAAATTCACAATAATCAGGTGAGTCCAAATTGACGCAATTTAAAAAAAACGTAATTTTGTTAGAAATAATTTTTAGTAAAATTATGCTGCTCTTCTTGGATGAATATCGGGCTTGAAAAGACACAGGCCCAAATCAACCATTTAAAGGCCCTTAAATAAAAGACGATGAATTTAGGGCCCAATGCACCTTCAAGTAAAAGACAATTAGGTTAGTTGTGCTTATTGCCCGCAAGATAAACATATGTTACGGATCAATATGAACGAGTCAATACAAGTTAAAATTATTTTATGAGTGAGTTGAGTCAAATTTGAAGGCCATGAGATGTATATTATTAGTACTGCTTTTGTTCTATTTAGTATTCTCAAAAACTAATGGGGAAAAAAATTTAAAATCCTAACTAAAAGCGGCAAATGGTGGGAATGAAAGGTGTATAGCCATTTATATATTGGGCCAGCATTCCAAATATTATGCAAATTGATTGGGCCTCAACCATGAATTGCGCCTTAACCTTGAATTGAGCCTTGAAATAAAATCACGACTTTAGGACTTGGCCCCAAACAAATCCCCAGGTTAATACCATTTTTTTTTCTCAAATAAGTGATCACCACAAACCCCTCTTAAAAAGAAGATCTCGTGTTTGAATCGTCGCAGTAGTCGGGATTTGAACTTAGTAAGTACAAGGATTTGAACTCTTTAACTATAATGGGTGACAATGGGCACGCGCGACAAGATTTAAGCTGACAAGTGATAGATCATTTATTTTAGTACCATGATAAAGTCCAAAAATAAAAATCAATTTGAAGTAGATGTTTTCCTGTTTTCGCTGCGCGAAGTGGATCATATTATTAATTAATCGAACGGCTTGTGAAGTCCTAATGCAAGATCATATTCTCAACACATCTATTCGCGTGCGGCATCACGTGAGGCGAACAAGCCATGGATTGTTTTGTTTGCGGTACTGTGATAAAGTCCGAAAGTTTCACTTGGAAACCAATCTGTCGGTGGTGCCTAGATCTCGTCATCATCATTATTAGTTCTTTTATCGGCCAATAAGTTTTAAGCGAGCAACCTATTTCAAGGCTAGTCGCGATGCAAAGCTATGTATCTCAGAGCAAACTGCACGACCCATTGATTCCCAAAACATGTAGCAGCTGAGATTTGAATTGTTTAGAGTGTAGTTGCCCTAGCAATCATTTATCATAATTTTTAAAAGTTGTGTAATAACTAATAGAATCATGCATGGATGCATGGAACCAATGTTCCCTATAAGCCTAGCACATCCACATTAGGTATCATATCCATCTACATTTATAATAATACACACATGCATTGCCACAAAACCCCAAAAAAGTTCTTGATTTCAAAAAAGGAAATATATATATATGTAGGGAAACCTTTAATTGCCTTTTGGCCTTTGGTGAGGTGAGGAGGCTTCTTGTTGGTGATGTGTGCCATTAGGTTATACCCCGGTTTTTTTAATCTCAGTGCATGAACTGTTACACGTACTTTAACTGCCAAAGAAACCTCAATAACCATAGTTTTTTAATCTCGATGCATGTGCATGCACTAGTGCTGTGATTATTATGATAATAATTCTTTCAAAACTTGTGTTTAAGAGTAATTAATCCGAACATCTCCTACTAATTAGCAGAGGATGAGGTTCCGAAGCTCATGCTCTCATCAGGAAACCCACAAATCACCATTAAGACCCTAATGCAGTTAAGAGAATGAGTGAGAATTTTAATAATTCTGTAGGATTATTGTGATCGAAGCTCGATGCACGTGCTCATTCACAATTGAGTCTTCTCTTGCTTTGGTCGGTGCATTGAATTTTCATGGATTGTTGGTTGCATCTTTTTTTTTTTTTCTTTCTTTATTTATTTATTGCTTACAGTATGGATTTAGTTTGCATGTATGTAATGGTTTTGGGTGAAGCAGCATGAAACCTTTTTTAATATAATAAACAAGCAATTAAGATTGCTTTTTTTTTTTTTTCCTCCTAAATTATGGAGGCGCACATGCGTTATTTGGATGTCTTCAATGCAAGAGAAGGAACCAAAATTTGGTTATGCTAATTTCAATTGCTTGTTTGGCCACCCAAAACTTATTTTGCAAAAAATCTTGCCAATGTTCGACTGCAGCAAACTCGATTTGGAAAACTTAGTTTTACGAATGTATGCCGAATCATAATTTTCACCATCATAAAACCAAGTTTTGACTATTTTAGTTTATTTGTGTATCCTCTCTTTTTAATTTATTCATTTTTTTTTTCATTTTATTAATTTTGATTTGGGCAGCCAAGTGCGCGTTTTACTCGAAACTAAAATTTGTAAAGCTTGACTATTGAGCCAAACCTAAGTTTCACAAAACTTTAGTTTTCAACTCAATTGGTTGTGGCAGCCAAACACACCTTTAATGTATAATACTATTTCAATTTATGGCAATCACATAAATAAGATAAATGGGAACCCTCATCTCAAATTCGTAGCTCGCCTTTTGTCCACTAAAACAACATTCAAGAATTCCTAAAATTATCCATAATCTTGCAATCAAATTGAGATTATGAATAAGTGAGCCAACTTTACTTATATGAGCAAATTCATGTAGGGCTCAAATAAGACCTCAAATAAAGATTCAAAATGTTAAATTAAATACCAAACTCATATTCTACGGATTGATAAAAATTGAGCCTATCCAAATAGTCAAAAAAAAAAATACTATATGTACATCCTTCACATAATCTTCATACCGAGAGTGGTTGCGTGACAGAATATGTGTGATTCTGTATTGTTATTTGATCGAAATATTACTTAAAAAGGACCACACATATTCTGTCACATCACTTTTTTAATGTGATTGTTGCATGAAGAATGTACATATAGTATTATTCAATAGTGAAAACTAGACTTTTACTTGATTAATAATAAAATCAACGGTAAAAATTGTAAACTTTAAGTTGATTAAACTCATAGATGCTCAAATCTTATAATCTAAGTTGGGCACGCGTAAAAATTTCCCCCGGATAAGAAAGTTGACTAGTGATAGAGGAAGCAAGAGAGGGTGATTGAACTGGTTCTTTACCTTTCCACGTTTCCTCATACCATGGAAAATGACTTTATTTTAAAATAATTTTGTCTTGAATTTGGAGCACAGAATTGAAAGGAGAAAGTCCTAAAGAAGTACAGTGACCATTCAAGCCAGCCCGCAAGACATGGAACGCTGCTTATTAAATACGAGATTAATTGAGAAACAGAAATATATCACTCGTTGAAAAATTAACCCTAGGCTTTTGGACCTAGCTACCTTGAATACTTCACAAAACTTAGATGGAGAAAAAAAAAAAAAAAAACGTTTATACGGGTGACGTACTAAGTGTTGTCTCCAATATAATTGAAATTTATTGAATATAAAAGTGCACCAATAAGAATGTACTTATCAATATTATAATCTATATATATATATACACACAAGGAAGGGAGGGTGAAGCTCTGGCAACTATATATTAAAATAACTTTGATAGACATATTTCGTTAAGGCTTTTTTGGCTTTTGCACTTTTATTTAAGCTCATCATTTCTAATGCTAATTTTCTTATAATACTTATCCATTGGATTTATCTATTTTTAATGTTTATCTATTTTTAATTCTAATACTAATCTATTGCACTCATCAAATATTCGGAAACTTTTCGTTCTGGTTTCTTTAGACTATAAGCCTCCTTTCTAACCAAAGAAGATATCCTGAAATTTTTCGACGTGGGACGGTGGGTTTATTATAATTTAGGGCTACAAACGAACCGAACCGACTCGTGAGCTTACTTATGTTCGGCTTGTTAAGAGCTTGTTCGTCGTTTGCAAACAAGCTGAACACAAACACAAATTTATGGCTCATTGGCTAAACAATGTTTGGACTCTGACTTGTGGAGGTTGTAAGCCTTTTGAGCTCGATAGGTTTTTTTTTTCTTTTTGAAAATTTATTTAGATGTAGGGTCTAAATCATCCATCATAATGGATGACTTAGATCTTCCTATCGTTATTTCCTTTTTCCATATATATATATATGTATATGTATGTATGTATGTATGTATTAGTGAAGCGGCTATCTTATCTAGCTAACGAACTAAACAAATAAACAAACACAAATTTAGGCTCACAATCACAAGTTTGAGCTCACAAGTCGAGCCCACAATCTTTCCTTACTTTACGGCGAATCAAGCTTAAGTTCATTGAAAAATTTTGTGACTCGGCCTTAAATACTAAAAATTAAAATTATGACAAACACGAGCCAAATCTAAATACAATTGGGCTCAGGCTGAACTCAACTCGATTGCAGCCCTAGTTACATTCCATTCCACTTTACAGCCCTCGCCCTCATGCAGGCTGACTTTGCACTCCCACCAGTCCTGATTGAACTCGACATTTCCTGCGTTAGCCTCTTGGCTTTAATAACTATCATCACAGTCTTGAAGAGCTCGCCCGTCAAATCTAATCATCAGGAGAAGGGAACCCAAGTTTACAATAATTCACATCAAATATACCATCCTAATACTAGAATTATCGTAAATTTTGAATTGAGTTTAGTGTTGACGTGCAATTCAATTTACTAAATAGGTACATCCAAAACAAAATATTGACACACATGAGAAGAATGGACTCCTTATTGAACACATATAGTAGAGTCCACCCTTATATGTGCATCAGTACATGAATTGGGAGGAACTTTCGTTTCCCAAACTTTCGTTCGCTTACTTGTTGTGGTAAGAGTAATTGTATGCATCACTTATCCATGCAGTTCGGGAGAAACAATAATATTATATATACATCTTTCATGCAACTTTCATAACGAATGTGATCATGTGACAGAATATGTACAGTTCTGTATCGTTATTTAACTAAAATACGATTAAAAAAATAATTATATATATTTTATCACTTTACCCTTTAATTATAAAAGATATACATGTAGTAATAATGCTCGTGAAGAAATTGGCGTGCCTTGGCAAGGACGAGGGAATCTCGGTGTTTGAAATTTAAACCATTGTTAAAAATAAAAAGTCACGGGGGTTTGAATTTTACGCCGGTAGTGAAAATCCCGGGGTTGAAATTTTACCACAGGGATGGGAGCCACAATCAAGTGCGACACGGAGCACTACGCTCCCTGCCCCTCCACGTGCGAACCCCAACGGATCCGCATAAAACGGCCATTGACGTTTTCCAAATTTCAATAATGGACGTGGGACCCACGGTCCTTTGCGTTATCCTCTAGTCACATAAGACGTAACAAATACAAGCAAAGGGTCAACGATGATCGGGGGACCCACCGTGAACATCTTCGCACGAGCTTTCGTCTCTCACCGCACGTGTGTCATATATTTTATAGAAAAGTATTATATATACATTGTTCATGCAACTTTTACATTTAAAGAATGCATGTAATAAAATATTTATGCTTTTATATTATTATTTAATTAAAATATTATTAAAAAATAATCATATAAATTTTATCATATTACCTTTTCGATGTAAAGATTATATAAACGATGCATGCATAATACTACTTATTTTTGATATGATTTGAATAATATCGCCAAAAAAATTTTATTGCAAACTAATAAAGGCCAAAGCAATATAAATTGATGGCGGCATATATAGGCATTTATTAAAACACAATCTCTTTTATTTGTCTCAAATAGAGTTTTCGTAACATTTACGTACTATAAATTCATAATGGCATAATTGACATTTATCAAAGCACTCTTTATTATATTCGATGTAGGTCTTTCCTAATTTCCGTACAATAATTTTTCCTTTTTTTGGCTTTAATAATGAATAAGGGTAAAACCGATAATATAAAAATAAAAAGAATGATAATGTGGATAGAAAAGTAACTTCACCGGTGAAAGAAAGTGGCGTATCAAAAAAAGATGAACTTCAATAATTACTTCATTGAGCATGGCAATTAATATAAAAAAAAGATTTTATTATTTAATGTATTGAGTGCACAGATTTTTATAATTTTTACTTTATTGAACGACTATAGCTTATAAAATAGTATTCTTATCAGATTTTATTTTAAATTTGTTGTTTGGCTCGTAAAAATAAGTAACAATGCCACTCACTTTTACTATAATTCGTAAAATTAAAATATTTCCTTATTTATTTGCGTCCGCTTTTTATAACCATAGTGTTTTGCAAGCCATTTTTAGTAAAAGGGATATTCGTATCTTTTCTATATTTTATTCATTAATATTTTATTTCTCAAATGCATTTGTAAAGTAAGACAATGAATTTAATTTCACATAGTCGAATATAAAAAGTTTTATTATTAATTACCTTTGATCCGGGCAATTCTCACAAGTCATTTAAGCAAATAAATTAAAGGTCAATAACTCCAGAAAAAAAGTAGCGATCAAATTGGAAAAAAATTTTAAAATATTTTCGTTGCCACTTTACCTTGATTAACTCTTAGGATTAAACACATTAAATTATAAAATGAATTTTTTGCTAAACATATTGGGTTGATAAACTTATATAACTTTCAATGTAATGAAAGAAAAAATATTTATAATGATCATGTTTGAATTATTGGAATAGAGTGAAAATTAAAAATTGAGAATAAAACTAAAATTACCATTTGCTAATCGATCTGTTGTTATATTTCGTGCACTAACTTATTTCACCCTTGACCTATTAATGAAGTGACGGGTACACCCAAAGAGCAATGCTACATGTATATTTTTCACATAATTTTCATACTGAAAGCGTGATGTGATATAATATGTGTGGTCCTTTTTGAGTGGTATTTTAGTCAAATAATAATACAGAACCATACATATTCTACCACATAACCACTTCCGGTGTGGAGGGTTGTGTGTAAGATATACATGTAGCATTACTCTACACCTAAATGCATTCGCGAGTACATAAGAATCTTTTATAAAACACATTAAATTAGATTATGATTTTCTAAATAATATTTCACACTATTGCGATGTGTGTTGATATCATTACTATAACATGTACTTAAATTATCGATGATGATGAAAGCTCTTTGATAATGGGATTGATTTGTATTTTAGTCATTTTTTAATACGTTGATTGTAATTATTGAATGCTTAAAATTATAATATGGAAAAAAAAAATCCTAGGTACCTGCGAGTACTTATTACTCTTACAGAAATGAATAAATTTTATCATTAGTCAAAGAATAAACCTATTAATATTAGTACTCATAGGGGTATAAACCGGTCAATTTCTTGCTATTTTCACGGAACATCGAAAATTGACTGACCAACTACTTTTAAGGGGAAAAAAAAAAAAACCAAGAATCGATCGGACTGATTCAATTAACCGAAAGTCAAAAAACCGTGGAAAATCGAAAAATATTAAATGATTGGTCGGTTTATACAGTTCTTTATATAAATATAAATTATATATGTATAAATGATATATATAATAATTATTATAATATTATAATTTTAGTGTTATATATTTTTGATTATTATATAATCATGTCCAGTCCGTTTGTTTATGTGCTACTATTACATGATCAATCGTAAATCGACCGATTGCATCAATTTTTTATCAAAAAATTAAAACCGAATCGATCAAAAAAAACTGATCAAATTGATTCAATTTACATAAATTTTGATCGATTTTTTAAATTTTTATGATTCGGTTGAACACGTCTAAGTACTCACCTCGTCAACTGAGCTTAACTGACTGTCGAAGTATAAGCTTTCAACAATATTTCAACGTGGAAGATGTTTTTTTTGTTTTTTGTTTTTTTTTTGTTGATGCTTTCAACAATATTTCAACGTGAAAGATATTTTTTTTGTTTTTTATTTTTGTTTTTTTTTTTTTTTTGATGTACGGGTAGGATTACACCAAAAGGATAACGTCTGTGGGACATCTCCAAACATCACCCACGTTGCTATTTGGCGGCATCGTTTCCACTCTCTGTGGGTCCCACTCTCGGCCGAACACCCAATTCCCCACCTTATCGTTGCCATTTCCACCATTTTAGTATAATATATAGTCGTTGAGAGCCTCTCGGTTACCGTCGACTCCTATGTCGCGATTTGATATAAACACAGGTTTAAATATTTAAAATAATTAAAAATTTTAAATCCTCTTAATTATTTGTAATATAAAAAAATGATTAATTTTTATTAAAATTGATATTTTTCTGAGTCTTTTTTTATTTAAGTTTTCGTTGTGATTTTGATCTTCTTTTTTCTTCATGTGCTTTTTAACTAAAGCTTGAACCTTTGGATAATTTTGAGTGTCTTTTTATGGGTTTTTAAAGCCTTCATAGTCATACGTGCCTATTTAGTTAAAAATAAAATAATTTAGACATTTTTTCTTATATGCTTTCAGAAGAAAGTTGGTGCATTTTTAGGATTTTCTTTCTATTAATTCCTATTGTATTTTTCTTCTTGTAAATAGCTTAGTGGCAAATGAGTTTAAAATTAAAAATTAGGCTAGGAGTTTGAGTCTTTTTCATATCATTTTTAATAATACGATACTAAATAAAGACGAGCTAAGTTTGAGTGCATAGGACGCTTTAAAATTTCTATTTTTCCATTTTCTTCAATAGGGAAGACGGGTAAGATAAGGTTGGGGGTTTTAAAAATTAATGTTGATGCCTCTTTCTACCCATGTAGGTCTAAGAATGGCATTGGAGTGGTGATTCGAGACTATCAAGATTACATTCTTTTGGATAGTAGCTTTTCCTCAAGGTCCGATAGAGTCTATACATTTGCTTGAAATAAGGGTTATTTTTTTTGGCCTTTGCTTAGTAGGGGCTCATGGCTCCTCGACACTAATTCTTGATTCAAACTCTTTAGTGGTATTGACCAAAGTTTGGAGTAAAGAGATGACTCTTCCACTTTAGCCACCTTGCGTATAAGATCCAACAAGTTACTTCTTCCTTTTAGTTTTGTAGTTTTAGTCATATATGTAGAGAGGGCAGCATGGTTGCTGATTTGTTAGTTGGGATAGCTTGTGCTTTGGAGCGGGATCGTGTGTGGGTTGATTCGTTTCCTGCAAAGTTATCATTGTACGCTTTTTTGAATATTTCTTATTAATATATCACCGCTTGTTCAATCCAAAAAAAAAACCTTATTATAAATATTTAAAGCATAATTTATTGAATTTGAAATGTGAAAATATATCACACATACTTAAAAAAAAAAAGAAAACGAAAAAAAAAGTGTACGTGCAGCTCGACTAGCTTAGCACGGCAATGGAGCCGATCATTTTTCAATTTTTTTTTTTTTTTTTTGGATTCTCCTAACCTTGAGATTAGAGTTAGTGTCATTTTACAGGTGTGGCCTTTTGGTGTACACGTCGTTTGTAACCATTCTTTACACCAAAAAATAAGGGCTGTTTATTTATTTTATAGATTCATAACTTTCCATGCACGTTAAATAAGACGCCTAACTTAACTGACTGAAGATTATTATTATTATTATTATTATTATTATTATTGCTGCAAAAAAATATTGATACTTTGTCATCTTTTTTTATAAAAGAACTGAATAAATTTATTCTCGATTCCCAATTTAGGAATCGAGTCTTCCTTAATAACGTTATTTTGATAAAAAAAAATAATACAAGGTTTCCAAAAAGACATTAACACCGCTCTATATCTCCTTTTCTTGATCCTTTTAATATTATAAGTTGGTAAATATAAAAAAAAATTACTAAGTTGACTTATTTAACACATTACCTTTTTGTATGAAATAAAAAATGGAGGAATGAATCTTTTTTTAATTAAAAAATAGGATTAATAGGATAAAAAGTTACTTATAATTATAAAATACCTGATAAATGTCTTTTTTTGATAGTTATTACTTTTTAATGGGAAAAAAATATTGAGGTGGGAATGTGTTTATAGAAAATAGAGAGGGTATTAGTATCCTTTTTAGATGAGCGGGTGGGTGTCTGTCTTTTACCCTTATTATTATTATTATCGTAGGAAAATATTTAAAACATTCCTTGTGATTTGGACCATCTTGTGATAGATTCTAGCTTATTTCATAAAATCCGATTTGATCCCTTGGCTTTTTAATTTGGGTTTATTACACCCCTTGAATTTTCAATTTGCATTTACTACCCCTTTTCATCCCTTATTTGTTCGAATTCACATCATCAATGCATATAAAAAGTTACGATTTGTAAGTTATTTTAACCCCAAAGCTTCAATTTTGAGATTTTAACGCTCTAAGACCCTCAATTTGAAATTTTTTTCTCTAAGTCTCTCAATTTGGGATTTATAGTTTTGAGGGGTTTGAAGCCTTGAGTTTGAAGTTCATGATGTTAATCCCCCAAATATCTTAATTTGCAAACACTAAGGTTAAAATCAATTGCAAATTGAGCCATTTGATGGCTGATGTTTTGGATTTTGAAGTATAAAGAATTGAAGGATTGTAATAAATCCAATTAAAATGTTTGTCAACTTATATTTTTTGAAATGAGGAGTGTCCTTCATAAAATTATCCAAATCATATTCGATGTTTTAAATATTAAGATAATGCTAGTAAATTATGTGACTGATGTTAAGTTTAATTTTCACCAAAAAAAAATAATAAAAGATGTAAAAGACGTTAAGACCCCTTTCTTATTCTTAAAAAAAACATTAACACCTGCTATATTTTTTAAAAAGCTCACGCTCCTTGAGCACATATAAAATTTATTACCATCTTTTATACATGAGTAAAATATATATATATATATATATATATATATATATATATATATATATATATATATTATTTATTTATTTATTTTCCTGACAGTTATACTCTTTCAACGTGGGCATCTTTTTAGAAACCGGAGGGGCGGGCCTTTATGGACAGGTGGGGGTGTTACTGTCATTTAACTAATAATTAAAAATTCAAAAATAAAACAATAAAAATCTAAATCTTTCATTGGACCAAAAACCTTTATCATTTATTATTATTTTTTTTATAATTATTTAACAAAGGTGAACATCTTTCAACTCCAGTTTCTACTTCCTTTCTCCGGCACCTTTCTCTCTCTCAAAAATACTTTCGCTTATCTCTCTCTCTCTCTACTTTCTCTTACAGCTCATCTCTCACAGCTCACAGCTCAGAGAACCCTTTGCTCTCTCTATCATGCTTTCTCTATCCTTCTCTCTCTCTCATTAGTTATCTTTCTGTAAATCAATGAACCCTTGGTCTCTTTAAAGCCTCCGATCTGCGGTGAGTAAGGACTTTCGGAGGGGTGGAAGTACGGAGGGAATTGCAGAAGGTAACGTTTGGAAAACCCTAATTAAGGCCATGAATGGCTCATCTGGAGCTTTGATTGAACGTACAATTTGCATAGTAATCTGTGCAACGATACCTGGCCTTTCCCAGGGTTTTGCGACTCTGCTGTCTTGTTTTCGGGATTAGGAGTTTGATTTTGAGATGAATTGTTCCCTGTTAGTAGAAGAATCTTATTCCATCGTAGTCCGGATTGGTAGCGTGAAGATCTGATCTAGTCTATCAATTCCTGTTTTTCGAAGCTTTTTGATTCTCAGGGTTTTAGCTTTTATAATTTCTAGCTGGGTTTTATGAATTGATTATATAGTTTGGCAATTGGTGACTTAAAATTTTTGCATGACTATTAGCTGTAAAATTCCGAGAAGTGTGCACCTCTTCGTTTTCCTTGCTCTTTCCGCGTCAAATAGATTTTATGGATCCCTCATTGAATTTATGGAGATACAATAACTTGGTGGTTTTTACTCTTCTTGGCGGATTTTTATGTTGCGAATTGATTGTTGTTGCAAATGTTTTGCTCCTGGGTCCTGGCTTGAGTCATTTGACCAAAACCTAGTTTAATATGTTGTAACATCTCTTCACCAGTCCTCAATTTAGGTCAAACTCATAGGCCTCTTGTGAAAGCTGATCTTTTTAGCTTTTTTGTACTTTTTCCTTCTTTAGGACATGTGAAACGTACGACCTTCATAAATTGCTGCATTTATCTTTTAAAATTACTGATGAGTTTTTCAAAATCTGAATTCAGGATTATGCATCATTTCCTGCAGAAGTGATCCGGTGATATTTACATAATTGAGGAGTTCAGATAAAGTCTCTGCTATATATTGACTGGCATGGCATTCATTTGCTGATTGACCTTATTGCCATGATTAAGAGATTGAGGAGAGTATTTGGTGCTAAAATTTAGTGTGTAATGAGGAGGAGCTAGGCTTGATCTGGTGAAGTTCGCTACGGAAACGAAAAGGTGGTCTGGGTCTGTTGTTGTATATACTATCCCTTATATCTGACAATGATGGGAAGTCTAGCATTGGCTTTTGTCTGTTTACTTGCTGATACCTGAAGCTATTGAAGTTTTTGATGTCGTATCAATGACTCTGAAGGGTGTTATCCTTGCATCAGAGATGTGGTTGTTGTGAGCAATTATGTATTATGTTGAACAGATATGAGTGGGAAATTATGCATTTTTGACTAAAGAGTCAAGCTGTCACTGAACTAAGAATCGTTTGTTGACATGGAAGGTGAAATTTTGAGTGCTAAACATCTGCCAGGTATTGAACAGCGGCTACTTCCATCTGTTTTACCTGTGCTCATGATTGCAATCGGATATGTTGACCCTGGAAAGTGGGTTGCGGCTGTTGAGGGAGGTGCCCGTTTTGGCTTTGATCTATTAGTGCTATTGCTTGTTTTTAATTTTGCTGCTATTCTATGCCAATACCTGTCATCTCATATAGGGCTTATCACTGGAAGAGATCTTGTGCAGGTACCATTTCTTCATTGTTAGTACTTCTCCAGAAGTTCTTGTTAGATTTATCATCATGTCAGTCAGAATTCCTAAAATACGGCCTTACTTTCTTCTTTCCTTCTTTGGCTGTGCTGCCACAGGGATTTTGAACATGTTCTATGAATTTTCTTTTCCTTTCCTTTTTTTTCTTTTAGCTTTTATTCTCCCTGGCTTTTCTGGGTTTGAATTTCCAATGCTTGTGCGTGATTTTTCCCTTTTAAAATTGCAAGGAAGTCATATGAGTTGGATGAATACAAGTAGCTGCTATTTCCAGTAGTCATGTGGCTACTTCTCTGAACCTAGAACTTGGACACTTTGATTTTTACCAAACACTCTGCAGGCATGCCTGTGTATAAAGTTTTACATCAGTTGGTTCTCTGCTGCTATCCGGGCTTTCAATGAATAATTGTTTTATCCTTGCACTTAAACATGTAAATTCTGGTTTTTGCCTTTTATGACTGAATTTTAACTTTATATGTTCTGTTTGTGGTGATACCAAAGATTTGCCATGATGAGTATGACAAGTCCACATGCATATTTCTTGGAGTTCAACTGGAGCTTTCCGTGATTGCTTTGGACCTTACAATGGTAGGATTTCTCTTTCTGCTTGAGTCTATTGTGGTGCAAACGGAATATCTGATTTATGATTGAACTGAAGATAAAATTGTATTTACCAATATATATATATATGTATATTGTAAACTGTGATTTGGTGCTTTGCAATCTTAATTTAGTGGTCATTTTTGTTTTGCTAGATTTTGGGAATTGCGCATGGACTCAATCTTGTCTTCGGGGTGGACTTGCTTACTTGTCTCTCTTTATCGATTGTTGATGTTGTTCTCTTTCCACTTTTTGCCCCATTCCTGGTAAGTCTTGGTGTTTTGCATTCTTTTTCTTCACTTCTGTGGTATACATTTTTTAATGCTCTCTTAATTCATTTCCAGGAGAATTGGATGACAAGGTTTGTATGGATTAGTATGGCAGGATTTATTATGCTGTCTTATGTCCTCGGAATGCTTATAAGTCAACCTGAAATCCCATTTTCCATGAATGTGATGCTAACAAAATTAAGTGGGGAGAGAGCCTTTGCACTCATGAGTCTTCTTGGAGCAAGTATAATGCCTCATAATTTCTATGTCCATTCTTATTTTGTAAAGGTAGGTCATTCAGCTCTTTTCTATTGGGCCCGAGTATTTTAATCCAGGAATGCCTTGATTCCTCTTGTAAGCCTCAATATTTTACAATATTTGTTGAAGTTATAGTTAGAATAGATTCCTTTGAGGTTCTGCTTACATTTAATATGTATTTAGAAATGTGTTTTTATATATTTGTATGTGTGTGTGTGTATAGTTTCTGAATAATTATGACTATGATGCTCTAGGACTAAAATTTGCAGTTTTCATATGAATCTTCTCCTTTCTTTAGGAGCGTGGAACATATTGGCAACTTGGGAGAATAGTCGTTACCAAATCTTTTGAGTGCCCCCCCCCCCCCCCCCCTCCTTAAAAAAAAAAAAAAAAAAAAAAAAACCAAATAACACACTCACATGCACAGAAGGGGAAAACAAAAGGGAAGAGGTACTCAATTCTGAATCGTAAATTCCTGAAAACTTGAGGAATCTCTTAATACTTATCTTATGCTTTTATAATTAAGTTGTGTAATATTGAGCTGTTTTGTCTTTTAATACATTTTTGCAGCAGCAAAATATGTACAAAAGATCGGTGCTTCTATGCATCAAGATTTTAAATTTTGGTTGTCTTATTTTGCAGCAGCATGAGGGATTACATGGCGTCCCCAAGGGGGCCTTGTGCTATGATCATTTTTTTGCCATCCTCTGTGTCTTCAGTGGCATTTTCCTGGTAACTTATGTGCTAATGAACTCGGCTGCACATGTATTCCATGGTACAGGATTGATTTTGATGACATTTCAGGACGTGTTGTCATTAATGGATCTGGTATAATTCCTATTAAACTAGAAATTTTCCTTGATGATATTAAATATCTGATATTTTGAAAGAATTGGAATGGAAAAAATATTGTACTTTACACCGTGCCTTGCATTCTTACTGGTTTCAGTATTCCCTGAATAATTACAGTTACTAAGGAGCCCGATAGCACGGTTTGGGTTTTTATTGGTTCTACTTCTTTCCAATCAAATCGTAGCCTCAACCTGGAATCTCGTTGGGCACATAGTCTTGCGTGACTTTTTAAAGACGGAAATTCCCAGTTGGCTTCATCATGCTACTATCAGGATTCTTGCCATTTTCGCAGCCCTTTATTGTGCCTGGACCTCAGGAGCTGAAGGGATGTATCAACTACTTTTGTTCACACAAGTTATGGTAGCACTTCTGCTTCCATCTTCTGTGATCCCACTTTTTCGGATTGCCTCGTCAAGGTCTATAATGGGTGCATACAAGATCTCTCCATTTGTGGAGTTGTTATCTCTAATCACATTTATCGGGATGCTTGGCCTAAAGATGATGTTCGTTGTGGAAATGGTATTTGGAGAGAGTGATTGGGTAGGCCTTTTGAGGTGGAACATGAGCAATAGCACCTCTGTCTCATATATTGTCCTTCTAATCGTTGCATGTGGATCTTCTTGTTTGATGCTTTGGCTGTTAGCAACCCCTTTAAAATCCGCAGGTATTATAATAGATGCTCAAGCACAGAACTGGGATATACGAAACCTTGAGCCAAACACTGAAAGAGAGGTTACTGATTTTCAAGAGAGTAGCTTTCATGAACCAGAGCCTGGCCAACAGCAAGAACCAGCACCAAGATTGGATAAGTCTGTGGCAAGTTACTCAGACGTACCAGTTCCCAATGTTGACTGTGACTTGCCTGAGACAATCCTTGATCAGGAGCCACTATTGACTACCATTGAGGAAAACTTGCCTGATGATTCGGCACCGACTGTTGAACCAGCCCAGTCCCCTACTGTTATTACAGAGGTTCCTAATAGTGAATTGCTGGAAACCAGTTCTTTGAAGAGTCAACCAGTTGACCCAGGGGAGAAGACTGTTGGGATAGAGGGGGACTTACAGACTGTGAAAGATGGTGAGGAAGGAGACAATTGGGAGCCTGAAGAGTCATCCACAAGTGTTTCTGGGAGTAACCCATCTATATCATCTGATGGTCCAGGATCGTTTAGGAGTCTCAGTGGGAAAAGTGATGATGGTGGAAATGGTGCCGGAAGCCTTTCAAGATTGGCGGGATTGGGCCGTGCCGCAAGGCGGCAGTTGGCTGCAGTTCTTGATGAGTTTTGGGGGCAATTGTATGACTTCCATGGACAAGTAACTCAAGAAGCAAAGGCCAAAAAACTAGATGTTCTACTGGGGGCTGATTCAAAGCCTTCTCTCAAAGTTGACACCACCTTTCCATCTGCAGGGGGAAGAGGACCTGATTCTCTCGTCAGTTGTGGTTCATTCGATTCTCCCAGGCTGCAGAAGGCCCAAAGTACTGTAGATTCTTCTTATGGGGTCCAAAGGGAATCATCATCGTTGTGGTCCAACCGCATGCAGTTGTTGGATGCATATGTGCTTAATTCCAGCCGCAATGCCTTCGACTCGAGCGAGAGACGTTATACCAGTTTGCGTCTTCCATCATCTTCTGAAGGTTGTGATTATCAGCCTGCTACTGTCCATGGTTACCAAATTGCACCATATCTCAATCGAGCTACTAAGGATGAGACTTCTGATTACTTGAACGGTCAAATGGAATCGCCCCTATCGAAATCTGCATCCTTAGGCCCTACAAACTACAGAGATTCACTAGCTCTTCCTTTGGGTAAAAAATTGGAAAATGGTCCAAGTTCAGGAATGCCGCCTGGTTTTGAGAATGTCGCGGTTTCTCGTCCAATGCAATCTGAGAGGCCTTATAATGGTATATACTCATCTGGTCCTGCTCAGAGTGCTGTGGGTCCGGCCAATTCAAAAAAGTACCACAGTTTGCCTGACATTTCGGGGCTCTCTATTCCTCAAAGGGATTCATACACGGCTGATCGAGGTGTGCAGTGGGATAACCCTATTGGATTTGGATCTTCTGTTGCTCGAACAAAGTATGGGCAACCCCTGTACTCTGGTGCTGGGTCAAGGGGTGGAACCTCACTGGCTTATGATGAGTTGGCGTCACTAAAAGCCAACCAAAATGCTTATCCCTCACAATGGAGTTCAAATTCAGATTCTGGGTCACTGTGGTCCAGACAGCCTTTTGAGCAGTTTGGTGTCGCTAATAAAAGTCGTGGTGTTGAAAGTCATCCGAGTAAAATTGCTGGTGAATCTACTTCTGTTGTGGATTTTGAAGTGAAGCTTCTTCAGTCTTTTAGATATTGCATTGTAAAGCTGTTAAAGCTGGAGGGATCTGACTGGCTGTTTAGACAGAATGATGGGCTTGATGAGGATCTTATTGGCCGTGTGGCTGCAAGGGAGAGATTCCTTTATGAAGCTGAAAATAGAGATGCTAAGGAGGTGGTTCATATGCGGGAGTCACTTTACCCCTTACCTGACAAAAGATCCAGTTCTGCCCTGAAGGATGATGATGGTTTTAGTAAATATTTGGTCTCCTCCATCCCTCATTGCGGGGAGGGGTGTATCTGGAAAGTGGATCTGATTATAAGCTTTGGTGTGTGGTGCATTCATCGGATTTTTGAGCTGTCACTGATGGAAAGCAGGCCAGAGCTATGGGGTAAATATACGTATGTTCTCAATCGTCTTCAGGTAATATATACCTTGACTAGTTTATAGTTTACCAAAAAGAAAGCACATTTTATTCACCTATATTTGTCTCGGATCTCTGTTCATGTTTTGATGATGGATTATGAACTTGGATACTAGTTGGAGGAAGACCTGATTGAGTCTTCTTTCTTAGATTATTGTGCGCCAATCGGTTTTGTTGATTGCCTTCAATTGGGGTTTGGTTAGTTGTGTCTTACTGGCATGATTTCCATCGTCCAAACGTTAAAGAAGTTAAAAATTTCTTTGATTTTAAATGAGACTGGCATCTCGTTCAGGAGCATGAAGAATCATTTAGGGCGAGTTTGGGGAAGGCTTATTCTGTTGGAAAAGCTATTTTTGATAAAAAGTAGTCATTTCATAAATTTTCAGAAAGCTCAAAACAGCTTCTTGAGAAACCTAAATATGCCTGCAAAAGCTGATTAAATCTTTAGGACTGGAAATATATATTCTTTAAGCTTGCCAGTGATCATGCAACGGTTTCCGTTGTTATATATGGTTATTTTTCTTGTCAAAAGCATTATCATCCCCCACCTCAACTGCTCTCGCATAGAACGTTCTGTCTAATTGATTCAATTCCTTCAGATTCCATTCCATTGTACTGAACATAGCCTTTTAATTTGGGAAGTTTATAGTTATCATTGTACGTATTAATTGCTATGCAGTTGACCTTTGTTTCCAAGTTTAAAAACTAGAATGAGGACCTTATTTTATCCGATCCTTTTTATGTATTTGGCAGATGTTGATCTTAATGTGTATGCTGTATGCTTGATGATTATAATAATAGTAGCATCTGCTCAAAATAAATATTTTTCTTTGCAACAGGGCACAATCGATTTGGCATTTTCAAAGCCTCGTTCTCCGAGCTCCCCCTGCTTCTGCGTTCAGATTCCAGCGCCATTTCAGCAGAGGCCAAACCCACCGGTGTCGAACAGTATCTTGCCGATACCCTTAAAACCGGGGAAAGGTAAGTGCACGACTGCATCATCACTGCTAGACATCATCAAGGACGTGGAAATCGCAATTTCTTGCCGAAAAGGTCGACAAGGCACTGCAGCTGGCGATGTGGCATTCCCGAAAGGGAAGGAGAACTTGGCCTCCGTTCTTAAGCGGTACAAGCGTAGGCTATCCAGCAAACAAGTCAGCAACACCAATGAAGGTGCAAATACGGTACGCAAGGTTTCAACATCACCCCTTCATAGCTTATAGGTTTTCTCTACAAGTTTCCCTTGCCGAGCTGTTTAATTTTGGAGAGCAGCTCTGTCTCTGTCTCTCTTTTTCTGTCTCTCTCTCATGTGTATCCAAATCTTCGCTGCGAGTTTTACTCCTTGTGTGTTATATATATATATATATACATAGGATAGAAGATACCAGAAATGTAGATGCAGCAGTATGAAAGAAAGATGGGTAGGAGGAAGGAGGAAAGTGGGGATTGAATTTGTAGTTTTGGTTGCTTTCATCCCTTTCATGGCATTGAAGCCCACTCTGTAGTAAATAGCGAACGTGTAGACAAAGAACTGTTGTAGAATTTTAGATTTTCCATTTTGTTGGGTCTGGTTATTAATTTATTTTGGTTAAGCTTGATCAGCATATTGGCACTGATGGACATGTATGGACCCGATGCCGCCGAGTCATCAGTAAAGTTTGAGAAATTTTCCCGGAGAAAAAATTGAGCAGTCGCAGCACTGAATGAGGAAACCAATGCTAAGCTATAAGTAATTTGTTATGGAAATGCTATACCTTTCACGGTATGCATAAACACGAATGGTGAGTGAATAATTTGAATACTCCATGGTTTAGAGTATTCAAAGGTGACCTCAACTGATTCTCATGCCGTGTTATGGTGAGATTGCTATCCATGTGGAGCATGGACGCTGAGAAAGATTTCAGGGGGTATCAAAAAAAAAAAAAGAGAGTATTTTTTTGAAAGTGCTATCCAAATGGTCCTTAATTATATTTTTTTTTGACGTACTTTATGAGAATTGTCTTTCGCCATTGAGTCCCAACTTGAATTTACAAGTGAATGAGACAATATAATCTGAATGATGCTTTGGGTACAAATGATTTCATAGTACAAAAAGTGTATGTGTCACAGATTCATTAGAGCACATATTATTTATTAAAACACTCGTTACTAAACATTGTGCTACCTGAGTCTTTATTGTGAAATTTTGTGTCAAAAGAATTATTCATATAATCCTCTCCTGAGAGGAGACTCATTAATGTCACAAGCCAAGACTCATTCATGTTGCAAGCTAACATAAAAGTGCCATTTTAATTTTTTTTATTAAAATGGGCGAAAAGTGGTAAGCCTCTCGACTAACTGAGCTATTGGTTGGCTCAAGAGAAATCCTAATTGAGATTATTTCGTCTCAAATAGGCTAATTTGGTCATAGAAATTACTTAATTTAGAAGGGGAAAAAAAAAAAACACAAAATAGAGTGTCCAAAATTGTCGGAGATCTATGTACGGATGGTTGAAATCACAAGGGCTTCCACGAGTATGTTTTTGAGTTAGCGGGATCTCTTGCAATTTGGCCAAATGAGAAGGGGGTAATGTGCAATTTACACCTTTTTCTCAACAAGCTTCTTCGCGTTATACATTGCTCTTCTCGAACCACGGCTTGGCGTGCGGAAGAGGAGAGTCACAGATTCAAGAAAAGGGCATCGAATTTGTTTCGTGATTCTGAAAGGCAAGTAGTTCTTCTTCTTCTTCTTGTTCTTCTGAATTCGTTTGAATATTTTGAAAAGTATTCGTTTATTATACTGAAATTGGAGTAGCCTTTCGAATTGCTTCAATTCTTGTTTCGGAGCAGTTTCGATTAACTAGATTACGCGAAGAAATTAGGGTTTAGCAGCGATTCATACACGATTCTTAGTGAGGAGATGAAGGAGACTTATCCCAAACTAGCTTTGTTCCGGGTGAGAATTCAAGGAAATCCGTTTCTCTGTGGTTAGGGTAGGCTAGTTTAGGGTTGCTTCTTCTCTACGGTCAATACTTTTCGTATTTGGATTTTAGGGTTCATGAAAATTTCATCTAATGCTCAGGTTTGAATGTAGAACCAAATCATAATGAGCTTTTGGGAGTATTCGTAAATCGGGGGCAGTCTCTTCCAGACCTAGGAATCTACTAGCTAGAATTAGATAAAAAAATTAAGGGGGAGCTCCCCTAGGAAACGAATCCCGGCGGATCAAAGTTTGGAAGTGACATTGACCTTTGAGAGTGAGCGAAACTAATTATTGTGGTACTACCCAGACTATCTTATGGGGCATTAGTTTGATGCGTGATCATTGATTAGGTATTGACAATAGAAGATTTATTGATAAATCCAAAAAAATCAGTAATTGCTAGATCACCTTCATGCCATGGAAGTTAGCAGTCAGTGATGGGGAAGAGGCGGGAGAGAAGCTTAAATTATGCATTGAAGTGGAGTGGGTTCATCAAAAGAGTAGCTGTGATTTCATCCCCCACCGCCCCCCCCCCCCCCCCCCCCCCCCAAAAAAAAAAAGAAAAAGAAAAAAAAAGAAAAGCAAAGAAACCTTGATGGTGTTGTGTTTTTTGAGAAGTGATATATAAAACTCAATTTGATCATCAACAAGTGTGCTTGGCTAAGGTCTCCAAAAGGGGAGAATAAATATGCTTTAGTATGCAATAGTATGGAAAGCACCTAAATACAAATAAGTGGACACACAAAATGATTAGGTAATGTAAATTATGTTACATTAGCTTGTTTTCAGAAGTTGGTTTACTTTCTTTATTAAGTCCATCCTTACCATTTTTGGCATACGCTTATGTTTATATTGGCATCTGATAAGCTTCAAACACGTGAAATCAATTATATCGATGGAGTTTGTATGACATTAGTTCACATTTAGTGATTTTCATCAATCTAGGGATGGAGCTAAAGGGGACGGGCTTGCAACTAGGCCCCTAGCAGCTTAGAGTACAATTTTTTATTTCCATAACAGTAGCGCTGATAACATTGTGTTCTAAGTTCTTCTAACATCAGTCCCTTTTTAAAAGGGTTATCAGTGTCATTTATGATTGCAGGGGCTTGGTAAAGTTCGGCCGATATGAGTTATGTTGTGGTGATTTCTTTTCCCGTGATACTTATCTTCTTGATTGTGGCCCTTGCTTGTTACCTTCTGGGAAGGAATCGTGGCCGAACCGAAGCAACGAGAGTTCCGCAGTATTACGGGCCTCCTGCACCTCCTTTTGAACCCCAACCAGAGGCCCATGAGAAATCATCAGTGTCACAGCTCTAGCTATTTTTAAACAGGTATGCACCTCTTGCATACAGACGGCACCTAACAACAGAATACAAAATAAAATGTATATAGGTAATGCTAGTTATTACAATGTGAGAAATGAATATATTCTAGTAATTGTAAACATACTTGCTACTGATTTTCTGATCTTGTATAAACTATACTTAGCCTGGTAGCTTAAGCTTTTGAGTCGAAGTGAGGCTCATTCAGCTAGGTTAGGGTCACTCTAGCTGGAATCCCCAAGCTCAATAATTGGTATTGGAGTCGGGTGTCCATCCCCGAAGCGAATTTGGTTAAGCGGAGTAGTCCCAAAATCTTATTAATTTAATCACTAGGCTTAAATTTCTTGATGCGAGATGATATTCTCAACATGGTCCCTAATTAATCAAATTCATGAAAAATTTATATTGAATGACATAAATGAATTGTTTGTTTGCTATAGTATAATAATTAAGTCAGGCGGTTTTCATCCCAGAACTAGGTGCCCCCAAAATCTTAATTGGGTCATTACATTTTAAATATTTTTTTTGACCTGATATTCTCTTAGGAGTTCACTCGGACATTTTTATAAAATGATGGTGTGAGTAAAACCATGCACTAGTTGAAGTTTAACATTATAAGGGTGTTATCATCTCTCGTAACCTCTCACATTTGCTAAATTTATCAGAGGGGTGGTATCATGAGCTTCGTGAAATCTTATAATTTATTAGAGATTTCTAAAAAAAAAAAAAAAAAAGAGTATTGATTTGCATTGACATCCAAACGATAGACTTGAATTATAAATTAAATCAAACGAAATGAAGTTGATTTAATTCATTATATATATATACACACACACCATAAGCAATCCCTTAAAACTACGGTTGCAAAAAGTTTACTTAATTTGGAAACAACATATTTTAGAGAGAGACGTGGCGCAATTTGGGATGAAGAATTAAATTTAATTGGGCGACGCCCTACGAAGTCAGAAAGAAGGGGGAAAATTAATCCAGTCGCTTTCCTCAAGAGGGTGTTAATTGTGTTTAGTTTAACCGTGATGATCCATAACAGTGATTATGATCATTATCGTGAGCTCAATTATTATTGTAAATTTTAAGTATAACAAAAGTGTGATGACTTAGATATTGATATGACTATAATTAATAATAAAATATTCTTTTGGAGGGAACAAAATACTTTTGACAACGAATTTTTGGCTGTTGTGGACGCATTTGCACTTTCTATTTAGGAGAGGAGAAGGATTTTAAGTTTTCAAATCTTAAATTTGTCTATCAAAAGTATTTTATTTGTTCTATTCAAATATTATTATTATTATTATTATTTTGGTTACATAGGAGGCTAAAGTCTGGGGAATAGGAAAATAAGAATTATTTTACAGTTCAATGTAACGAAGCTTCGGATCCTGACCTACACAATCGGAAAGCAGGTCACTACTAGTTAAATTAATGTTTACCCATATCTATTACATATAATATATGAAAGTAGAAGCATCTTCCTGCTATGTGTCATCCAATTGTGTTTCTGGGAACTATCCTCAAGACTTGTACGCATGAATACTCTCTCCACTTTCAATCAATGCTTTGCTTTCTTAAAGTAAAAATGAACATTGTAATAAATTCTCAATAAAAATGATTTGGTTTCTTCAAATAAAATACAATAACTGCCTGCTGCCCACAAAAATTAAACCTTCTTTCAACTTGCTCAACTTCTTAATAAAACAAAATTCTAATTTTTGGAAAAACTAAACTTGTCATGAAAATGCCTAAAACTCCTCCGAGTAGCAAATGCTTCACTTTTCTTACAAACTAAATACTTTAGTTTAATAAAAATTAAAACTTCCAATCAAATTGGTTCAATTTCCTTGCCCAAAAAAGTCTTTATTTCCTAAAAAAAAAAATTAAAGGCTAAATAAATTTCTCACTAAAATGTTTCTTATTCCTCACATAAAATGCCTCAATTTTTTAAAAAGATAAATGCTTCAATTATGAGATAATAACCATCCCTAAACTCAAAGACTATAAATGTGAGAATGAAAATTTCAAATTCAAGGCTTAGTAGCACAGTTTTATTTCCCTTTCTTTTCTCTCAAATTATGCCTTTGTTGGAGTGCTTGGGGTTTTTATGTGTTTTTCGTGATGAAGCACTTACATCAAAGCAGTTTATGGTCTTGACATAAAGTTTATATATTTTTCAATGATCTACGACATATAACTCGAATGCCTTGTTTTCCAAGAGAGTAGCAAATCAAAGATTGGATTGCCATGAATTTATTTTAATGTATTCATAGCTTTTTGTTGATTTTATTGAAATTTAATATTTACTTTTTTGTATAGATAAGTAAGAAACATGATTATGATATATAAAAAGTCATGAGTTTGTGTTTCGATTTTTTTGACACAATTTATTAACTTTTGGGAGCAAAATGCCATGGCATCAAAAGGCAGTGAGCTCAAATTCCTTGCACGTCAAGCAACCTATCCAACCCAACTGATTCCATTCTCTTGCTAAACCCTAACTCCCTTTGCCTCAAACCAATCGAAACTGAAAAGGCTCTCTTCAATATCCTTGCGGTTACAAATAATGCCTCTTCAACCGTTTAATCTCTTACCCTAACTTCTCCAGAATTAAATATTTCAAAATCTTTATGATACATTATTATTCTCAAAGTTTAATTTGATTTATCTTTTAAATACGGCCCATATGGACTGCTGAGTTGGCACACCTTAATCTTATTAAGTGTTTTCATTAAAAAAAAAAGAGAGAAATATTGATCTAAACTACAACTTTAGGTGTCCCTTTGAACCGAACTAAAATTTTAGTGGGCTCGCCTTGGCTCAGCATAAATGGTTCTCGCCTTTGGAGTAACCCCTTTCCGAGAATGCACACGTGGTCACTGTTATTTGGCGAGTACAGGAAAATATCATACGTTAGCGCGTACTCCTATATATTATTTTTCTCATCAGACTCGTCACAGCTAAATCTCCCTTATAAGTCTCATCTCTCAGCTTTCGTCTCTCCTCCTCTCGCTCGCTCGCTCGCTCGCTGGCGATCCCTCTTCTGGTTATGAGCAGAGGGTTTATTAATAACCCGTAAACCCTGTCATTAACTTCTTCTTCTTCCATTAATTGTAGGTTTTCCAGATCGGGAAACCCTAAAATTTATTGTCCAGATCCGTTCTACAGTTTCTTCCGTTGACAATTTGTTGTCGAAGCTTTTCTTAGGCGAACTTTCTTTTTTCCCCTTCTCGAACCTTCCGAATCAATTTGCAGCTGCTGTTCAGATATCTAGCGGAGCGATTTTCAGAGTGTGGGAAAAATTCCTCTGCTCGTTTCGTTTCAAATGTTGCACAACTCTAGGGTTTATTTGAATCTGTTGCTTCTACCCTTGAACTGCTTTGGGATTGGTGGTCCATTTTTATCTTGGGTCTTAGTTCTTGGGTGCGAGAGAATGTTCATGTAGTAAATGGCATTTTAATTCCGGACTAAATTCTTTGGAGGAATTTCATGATATTACGGTTTCCAATGTTGTACCACTCTAGAGTTTATTTGAATCTGTTTCTACTTGTGAACTGCTTTGGAATTTATGGTGGCTTTTTTGTCATGGGTCTTAATTATTTGGTTCGGGAGAATATTCATGTTGTGGCTGGCTCATTAATTCCGGCCTAATTGTTTGAAGAAATGATATTAGGGTTTGAATATGAGCGATGGAGGTAGGGAGAGTAGAAGGGATGGGGATACTGAGTGCCAATGGCCAAGGGAGCCTGAAGGAGATGATAGCTTCAACCAAGCCGTGTCAAAGATTGCAGTGGCACAGATATGTGATGGTCTGGGGTTTCAGAGCCTTCGAGAGTCTGCCCTGGAGAGTCTTGCGGAAATTGCGATTCGGTACGTCCGTGACTTAGGAAGGACATCCAATTTTTATGCAAATTTAGCTGGTAGGACACAGTGCAATGTGTTTGATATTATTCTAGGGCTAGAAGATTTGGGTTTTTCAGAAGGCTTTTTAGGTGCAAGTTCAGGTGTGGTCAGGAAGATTTCTGAGTATGTAGGATTGGCAGAGGAGATTCCGTTTGATCAACCCATTCCACAGTTTCCTGTAATTAAGAATCAGAGAGCAATACCGAGTTTTATACGAATGGGTGAAACACCCAGCAAGCATGTCCCGGCATGGTTGCCAGCTCTCCCTGATTCACACACTTATACTCACACACCTGTATGGAATGAGAGGGTGGTAGATCCTCGTGCGGAGAAAATTGAGCAGGCACGGCAGCGGAGGAGTGCGGAAAGGTCTTTGGTTAGCTTGCAACAGCGATTGTTGTACGCTAGTCCAGTGGCGAGCTTGGCCTCTATGGAGCATGGTGATGCTGCAAAAGCATTACGAGTGGATAAGAGTAATCCGTTTCTTGCTGCAGCCGGGATGGCTGCAGTGGAGATGGGTGATGAAGCCCGACCATCATCCCCTGCTGAAGGCAACCCGTTTCTTGCCATACCCTTGCAACCTGGGGAGAAAGATGTTTCTCCTGTTGTCCTTCCTACTAAGCTCAAAGATGAAGCAGTTGTGGGAAACCATGCTTCTGTGCTAGAGGCATTTGCTCCAGCAATTCAAGCAGGGAAGGGTGGGTCCTCTGGGAATGGTGAGAGAAAGTTCCTTCGAGACAAAAGACCCACTGTTCATTTTAAGTTCAGAACAGCGAAGAAAATCTTGGGTGAATGTAAGAGTTTGAGCTTGAAGGACAATGCATGTTGAGGATGAAGTGGCCAAGATGAGCGCTGCTCATTTCGAGGAATCAATGAAGTTTGCTCAGAGTGTCAGCGAGGAGGATGCTGAGGCTGAAGCGGCCAAGATGAGCGCTGCTCATTTCGAGGAATCAATGAAGTTTGCTCGGAGTGTCAGCCATGCTGACATTCGTAAATATCACTCATTTGCTCAGACATTACAACAGTCTAGGGGGGCTCGGAACTGAATTTCGCTTCTCGCAGGGTAACACGCCGACGACTAGCTTCGGCCTCTTTGCTGGTGGAACTGATGGTGACCTTTATAGCTTGGCCTTCCTTCTGTTTTTGTTGGCCTCTAGCCTTGTGAAGGACTCCTGGCTGGCTTATGTTCAAATTTGAACTAAGGCAAAATTTTGTCAAGTGTGTAGTCATTTTAGTCTTCTAGTTTCATGTTTTTTCTTTTCCCAAAATATAATAATTCAATTGAGAGCCTTTATATTTTTCCTCATTTCTTTTTTCAATGAAAATGCTAGGTTTTTTCCTTTGGATTTGCCTTTTTTTTTTTTTTTATAAATGAATAAATTAAGAAAATTCTCTATACATAGTTCGTATAATTTATAACAATAACAATAATAGGCAATAATAAGGGAAAAAATTTTTTTAAGACGCCTTATGATTTGGGTCATTTTAAGGGATTCCTTGTAGTATAAAATGTGTCAATTACATTACTTATACTTTAATTTTGTTTTCAATAGATTCATTTTATTTCTTTTTTATCCAAATTTGTTAAGTAGGGGACACATATGAAGATGTTGAATTACGTCACTATTTAACAAATAAATTATTAAAAATAATAAGAATACTTCGACAAATAATTTTAAAAGAAGAAAAATTAAGAAAGTAAAATTAGAAGGCAATTCTAATACAATAGCTAGCACTATAAAACAATAGGATTATTTTGATTGAGAGTTTTATGGAGAAAAGAAATGGAAGAGAGTGAAAGATGAAAAGCAACAATTTTTTTCACACTTTCATCCTTCCAAAAATGGAGAAAATGAGTTCAATGAGGCTTTTGTAATTTTTAAACTAACCCTAAAATAATAAAGGATGAAAAAAAAAATATATATCACATGATTCTTTGTTACTTTTTATTGTTTAGATCAATCTCCTTTCTTTTATTTTTCTTTTCTGTGGAAGATTTTTATTTCACTTTCTTTTATAAACTCCCAATAAAAAACAAAGCAAACTATGGCATCTTCTTTTTGAGTGAAATTTACTTTAAAATCTACATTTTTACCCCCTTTTAAGTTGAATTAATGGATATTGACGGTATGGTTCAAATTATTATGCTATAAAAACATTAGGATCCACCTTAAATGAAAATAAGATTAGAGTTGAATATAAAATGGATTGTAAACTTCGGAATTTAAGCTAAATTTTGCTCCCTCCTTTTCATCTTATTTTAGTTTTTCATCGTATAGCTAAAAAATGTGACTCAATATGAATTATATAAAAATTAATAAGTCTACTATATTTTTTATGTACTTTTAATTCATACAATTGAAATTTTCATAAACGAATAATGAGCTATTGGGATTACAATTATATCCCCAATTTTCCCCTTCCCCTTCTCCTCCAAAACCCCAAAAATCAAAGTTTAACTTTCCCTCTTTCCATGAGAGCCTTGAACCCTACTGATCACCTGTCCGTCCCTCTCTTAGGCCTCACCATCCTCTGTTAAGATCATCAACACGTTCTCTCTCTCTCTCTCTCTCTCTCTCTCTCTCTCTCTGTATTGACTGAAAGAATTGCTACAGATGCTCGTAAACCTCAGTTCATGTAAATCCCATTACAGAATTCAATTCCCCCTGATCTTTCAGGTCGGTTGTCAGTCTCCCCTAATATTTCCTTGAAACCCTAGAAATTTATCTGTAATGTTTTTGATTCTTGTTGATTCTCCTAGGAATGGTGACTGGAGGGAATCATCAAGAGGAGAGGGAGCAGAAGAACCCATCGAGCATGCCGAGAGCCGGGGCTACGAGATCGTGGGGCACCACGGTTTCGGGCCAATCGGTCTCGACAAGCGGTAGCGCCGGGTCTCCTTCGAGCCGGAGTGAGCAAGCCACGGCAACGCCTGTGAGGGAGAGCACTTTCCTCAGATCAAACCGTCTCGACATTCAAGGGGACGATGCTGGATCGCAAGGCGGCAATGGGTGAGTCTTCAGGATCTCTTCTCTGCTTCTTTTGGGTTTTGGTGGGAATTTCGTGTCATGCTGAAGTAATAGTGGGTTTGAATTGTATTGCTGTTGTGGGGTTTTGGATTGATTAATTTAGTCACCCCGAGTTCGTGTTGATTATAATGGCAGGGAATTTTGGAACGAGTTTGTGTTTTTCTATGTTGTTCAAACTTAGATTTATGCTATCACTTTTGCATTGTTGAAGCTAGTGTTCGTACTTGAATTTATATTTATACATTAAACACACTCAATGGTAATGTTACAGTGAGATGAGCACTTAAGCTGGAAAAGACCTGCTAGCAACCACCTAGTTTCTTAGCAACAACCCCATGACTCAAAAGAACCAACTTATAACTGCAAGCGAGTGATGTAGTGTCGTCCCTACCAACCTGCAGACCCTCCACCAAAACATTTTCCTCACTCCGAAGAACCAATTTATATGGAAATGCTTGCTGTAGGTTGAACAAGCACATAATAATGAAGAGTTGGGGAAGAAAACTAATCTAACTTTTCCATGAGAGCCTTTCCTTTCTACAGTCCCATGTCAAGAAAAGTCTAGCTGACTAGATCATAAATGACTAGATCATAAATTTTCTTAAAGCTCAAATATCATACAAATCCCTTCTCGTATTTGTTAAAGGCCTCTGTGCCTTGCCCCTAGATTGAGGTGAGGCGCATGCTTTGGCATTGCCACAAGATGCAGAGGTGATTGTGTGCCAGGTATACTGGCTCTCAGGATTCTAATTCGAATGAGGTTGACTATAAGGAACTGCACCTTATATGCATGAACACTCTTACCCCTTTTTAAGATAACCAAAGAAATGTATTAGGAAAAAGAAAGAGTACAAAAGGGAGGACAAGACGTCCTCCAAAGAGAAAAACGTGATATTCAGCTCTCTTTTAAGTCATTTGCTTAAGATAGCCATCGAATTGATATTTATTGTAGAAATTGATATTAGATCGGTCAAAATTAGGTCAAAATATCGAGATGCTCATACCTAAATGAATTATAGAATTGATCAGCCTTATATTGGCTTATCCCCTCTTGAGCAAAAAATTTCCTGTTTATATCTTTTCATGAGCTTATCATCTGATGCAGAATTTAACTGTGTTGGGTGAAGTATTACATCTCATTATGGTAAGGACTATCACTTTATTTCGTGTGTCCATTTTAACTGATCATAGTTTTCAAACAGTAGCAAGAAGAAAAAAAGAGGTCAACGTGCAAATGGGGGTGATAAAAGTGGTAGGGGACTCCGCCAGTTCAGCATGAGAGGTATACAATTCTCTGATGCTGCTTTTGTTATTTTTGTTATTTGTTTTTTCTTTGGTAAATAACTTTTTTTTTTTTTTTTTTTGTTATTTGCTTCCTTCTCTCTTTTCCCAAATTGTGAACTCTGAGGAGGCAGGAATAATGATTTTAGCGAGACAACAATTTAACAAGATTGGTCTCAAATATTTAGTTTCCAGAGTGATTTCTTGCATTGCAGTTCTTTGTATCTAGTAATGACTACCCATTTTTTATACTAATTTCATGCCTGTTTTGCTGTTGCTGTGTAGTGTGTCAGAAAGTGGAAAGCAAGGGAAGGACAACTTATAATGAGGTCAGATGGTTTCTTAGAAATCATGCTATCCATTGTGATATTCTCTTTTGGAATATTTCCTTGTCAGCGTGCATGTCCTCAAAAGCACTAGGTGGACCTAGGCGCTTAACCTACGGCCTATCGCCGAGGCTGCCCAGGAGGGGCCTAGACAGTTAGGCAGCCTAGGCGGGTTCTTTGTATTTGTCCTTAAAAAATTAGTAGCTCAATGCAACTATTTAGATAAATTTATAAAATATTATTGAAATAACATAATAAAACACAATAAAATTACATAAATAATATCCTTTTACAGCTTAAGATAAATAATATTCTTTCAAGTATACCTCGTTGCAACAATAAATTTGCAATTGTGATTTTGATTTTTTTAAAATAATGGTTAGGTGTTATTGCTGCAAAAGAAATAAAATAAAAAATAAAGTATGCTTAGGCGCCATATTCACCTAGGAATCCTCCTAAGCGGCTACGCCTTTGACCGATTAACGGCGTTGATTGCTTAGGGGAGTAGTTTCCCCCTAAGCGAGGCATTTCGTTGCTGCCTAGGCACTATGCGGCCACCTAGGTGTTTCATAATTGCCTAGCGCCTTGGTGGCCGCCTTGACCGCTTTTTGGAACACTTAAAAGATTAAGGGATGTTTAGTTGAGGCAACTAGTGCCAGTAGAAAATAGATCAAGATACAATTTAGAGAGTTTTAAGGCGAGGCTTTTATGTAACCGTGTTAAATGGATAATGGCTTGAACTCTTGAACCTTTGAAAACCACTTTAATAGTTGCTCGGAATATGCCATCAGTTGTTGACGTTTTCCCCAAAATTTTCAGTAGACTTCTCTGAGATAAATAGTCTTTTTTGTGTGCAAATGTGAAGTAAGTCTCCGTATCTTATCGCACTAGCATACTTTCTGGAGTCTTAAAAAAGTATATTCTGGGAAGCCAGAGTTTGCTAGGCAGTCTTGGAGGTTGGATATTATTAATCCCAGAATATGTGTTAAAGTAATATTCAGCATTTGTTTGACTCTCCACTTGCGGTTGGGCCACATGTTGGGGGTGTGGGGATGTTTTTTCCTGTTTTGTGTTTTGGGGGGGGGGGGGGGGGGGGGGAACTGTAAGGCCTTCATGTACCTGGTTGACCCCAACAAATAGCTTAAGCTTTTAGTTTAAGTGGTTTCCTAACAGATTTTAGTTATGTCTGCCTCCCAACAACAAATGTAGATGCCAGCTTACTCAGACCATGCCACTTTTTTCTTTAGTAATAGCATGCTTTTTTCGTTCCATCCTCTATGTTGTTAGGGTTCCACCTCAATTGAGGAGAGTATACCGGCACAACCTGGGCTCTGCATGCATACATCATGGGGACCCAAATAGGCCACTGTTGGGCCAAACACCACCCGACCACTTTTGGTCCAAACACAATCTGCGTCACTTTTTGGTCATGAAGAACTGTGCTCTGGTATCATATAACGATTCCATCCCAAAACCAATTGGCAGTGAGAGGAGATTAACTCAACGGGGTGCTTCAAGTACTGCAATACTTGGTCTCGACCGATGTGGGACTATCAAGACATTTTTTATTAGAAAAGGTCACATTATATATATGTAGGTAGCAAATGAATGAAGTAGAAGTAACTTCCAGTACTCATATCCTTTTACTCCACAATGTAATGGAAGTTTGTGGCTTCTTGTTGCTTGATTTGGTCTTCAATCATCAGCCTAGAGGACTAGCTCCTTCTAGGATATCATGCTTTTCCATGAATATATGTTCTTCTATTTCTATTTGGACGTTTGATAATATTTAACATTTTAAAACCAAAGTAGGAATATCTTGTAAAGGTTTGCCTAAATCTAAGATTTAAAGTACTCTGTAGGTTGCAGATGAGCTTGTTGCGGAATTTTCTGATTCTGGTAATGGTGTTGCATCTCCAGATCAGGTTTGCCATTCTTCAGTTGGCTTGATGTAATGACACCTTTATTTGTTCACCTCCATTCTTATATATAAGTTTTTGTAACAGCAACAATATGAAGAGAAGAACATAAGGCGAAGGGTATATGATGCCCTGAATGTTCTCATGGCCATGGACATTATATCCAAGGACAAAAAAGAAATACATTGGAGGGGTCTGCCTCGCACTAGCGTGAATGATATTGAGGAGTTAAAGGTCTGAATGGTAGCTTGGCTACAGGAGCAATTTCCAGGTCTGCTTTTCTGGATCTAGTAAGAGCTAATCCAAGACCTTTAATGTAATTATTGCAGAGTGAGCGTGTTGAATTGAGAAATAGGATTGAAAAGAAAGCTGCATATTTGCAAGAGCTGGAAGAACAGGTAACAATTAAAAGTTGTCTTATATTTGGGTCATATTTCAAGTTCTCTGAAATTTATTTCATCTTGTGATTTTAGAAGTGCAAACAGTTTTTAGCTATTCCCATGGATTAATATGTGCTCAGTAACTTTTTTCTCTTTCCATCAAGCACATAGGACTTCAGAACTTGATACAACGTAATGAACAGTTATACAGCTCAGGAAATGCTCCGAATGGAGGTGTGGCTTTGCCTTTTATCCTTGTTCAGGTATGTTTATTGAATACTTGTATCTTTCTAGCCAGTTCAGGCTGAAAAAGGATCAAGGAAATTTCTATTATTTTTTCCCATATCCGACTGTGTTTCCTGAATGTATTTAATTGGTGTATGGACTCAGACGGTGCTCATCTCTCAATGTTTATATTGTTTGTGGTTGATGCTGTGAGATATGATCACATTTGTATTTGCACTGATTTGGGGCACCTTTTCTCAGCATGTCTGAAAAAAGAAATTCGTTTATCCTAAATTCAGCTATTGGAAAATTAAAATGGTAGTTTCGTTGCAACTAGATAGCATGGTACGATTTGAATTTGTGTTTGTAACCTGCGGAATTTTATAAGACTACTATTGCAATGATACGACAGTTTGCTGTCTTGTACATTTGTATTAGCATATACTAAAAAGGTACAACTCATCTTCATTAGCAACTGTGCATATACAGTTGCCTTTACACAAAAACGTTCCTTAGGGAAAGTTGAAGAAGAGTGGAAATAGGGTAATGTGTAGGAGGATGAACATCCTTTGAAAGTGTAGCTGTAAAGGAAGGTTCCCTAATTGATGGATCAATAAATCTGGCTAGAAGAATCTGACATTTTGATATGAGGAAGTAGCTTATCTGACCTTCAGATTGGAAGAATCTTGGTGTGTTTTCTGCTTGTACCATCTGACAGAAAACTGAAGTGAAGGTGAATGGAAGACCAGAATCTGGTTTTAGTAAATAACAAAAGCACTGGGTTCGTTATTTGTAGAAGAAACTAATTCTATTATATTTGTCGTAATACATGCTGGCAATGTTTCTTGCGATTAAGGAGTTGACTTAGTTTTGAACTCAGTAGCAAGGAAAAATCAATGTGTTAACTGACGCCAACCAGATCTTTAGTTCTTTCTGCTTTGGTACGAGGCTTTCCAGTTTCTGAGTATCAGGGGAGGGTAATTTTCTCGTCCACAACCTTCCCCTTGCTTTTTTGTTTTTTGCAGAAATGGTAAAGTGAGGTTCGGAATATTGGTAATCAATTGAAATTTGCGCACCTTTCAATTAATTTTATATGATTGATATGTTTGTCAAGTGCCAGAGAATCGGTTCATATACGCATGCACACTTGTTTAGAGATGAAACAAAAAAATTATTGTCGTCCCTTTTGTTCGGTTTATCATCATCATCATTAAATATTCTTAAACGTTTTCCATGCTATTCATTCCTATTTAATCTTTGCACCTATTCTTTTCTCTATAGTATGCTTAAATATATATTTTTTAAAATCACATTTTCTTGATTATGACAATGAAATTCCAACAAAGTGCCATGTCTTAGTTTCTAGCTTGTACTTTACCTGTTTACCCCAGCGCCTCTGTCATAATTCCTTGTCTTCGTTTTTAGTTTGTACTGTACCTATTTACTCGGCTGCCTCTATCATAATCCCTTTTAATGTTTCGAAATGTAGACGCGTCCACATGCAACAGTTGAGGTCGAAATATCAGAAGACATGCAGTTGGTGCATTTTGACTTCAGCAGGTAAGTCAAGCCTACAATAATGTTTCTTTATGATACTCTTGCTGATTGCTTCAAACTGGCCATTCTTCTTATGAATCGTATATGCTGTTGCCCGTTGGATCTACGGCTGTGAATGAAATGATATGCTCATGTGTCATGACCATATTAGCTTGGCTCATTTAACTTCGTGCTAGTTATTTTCCCCCCCCCAAAACTGCGCAAAATCGATGTTTTATTTGATTTACGTTGGGAACTCTTGGTTCTATATGGGGTTAGAGTCCATCAGCTTTTTGTTTTAATATAGAAAAAATTTATACCGAAAATAATGAAATATATCCTTCAGGTTTGGTAACTAATATTTTATCTGGAAATTTTGATTGTAGCACCCCATTTGAGCTACATGACGACAACTATGTTCTGAAGGCGATGAAATTTTGCGATAGACCAGAAAGTGATGATGCAGGACATAGGGTTTCTGAAGGAGGGGAAAGCTCTAGCATGCCTATCAGTTTCCGACACCCAATCCCACAGCCGTCCATGTTAAACACCCCAGGTCGGCCTCCCTCTTCACCACCGCTCCCTGGTATACTAAAAGCTCGTGTCAAACCCGAACATTGATCTGAAAGCTTTATCTGCGATCCTCGCATGGTATCTGTGTATATTGTGTAAAAATAATTTGCTAAAAGTTGGAAATCCCTTTCTAGTTTTCGTAGCCGGGATCAAGGGAGTCCAGTTACGAGGAATTCATCTCCATTGATTCAAGACATCAGGTGCTCTGGTTCTCAACTTATTATATCATGATTCACTAGTGTAATTTTTCCAGTCATTTTCGTTATCGCCATTTTTTTTGGTCCGGTCCGATGTAGTAGAATCAAAGCTGAAACATACTAGATTGTAGTGGATAGTCCCATACCGTGCAGAACTATGGATACATTTTAACAGTCATGCTGTTTCTGCTGCACTTGCATTCATATTTCACAGGGCTTTTTTCACCAAAAAATGTGTAAGGTTTTGACCTATGGTTCCACGCTAAAGGTATCGAATTATACGAATAATGCTGGCACTAATTCTTAATCGCTGTGTTTCCTCTCTAATAAAGCGGTGATCAGGAGTGTGTCGATATTACAGAAGTTATGTTGTTTTCATGCACTCGTGCTGCGGTCCAATCAAAAGTTGCATGCTCGACGTTCGTATAAACATGAGAAATCGTTCACGATAGGGCTGTTGAAAATATTTGTATGTGACTGCACGCATTTGGGGAAATTGTTGAAGGGCACTTTCAATTAGGCTGCAGCATAAAAATGTGGTGTCTCTCTTTTCACTTTAGCGTTTGTTGGGGCGCTGAAGTCCTTATGGGTGTCCTGCAATTCATTTTTTGGGGCAACATTAAGTCCTCAAACTGGGTTGCCACTCATAGAGCAATATAGATTTTACCAGAATTTGAAAATTTTGAAAAGTTGTGAATTTGTGAATTTGGACAATTTTAGTAATTCATTTCCTTTACCTCTAGTTTTTATCTTTATATCTTTTTACAATGAATGAATAGAATTATTTAATTTCATAGAAACTTAAAAAGAATGTTAAAACCTTTATAAACTGACTAAATTTAAGATACAAATATTTATTATTACGCATACAAATCATTAAAACTAGTATGCTATTTTTTTTTGGTAGATTAGGAATAATATACCATTGATAGCACTTAAACTGGATATATATATATATAGAACATGAAAAACTAAGTATACTCATAAATTTTCAAATAATCTACTGATTTGAAAAAAAAAATTTGTCAAAAGTATTATGTGAAATCTATCTTATCGTTATATTTTCCATCAACCGTAACCGAAAAAAAAAAAACCTAGGAAAAAAAATCTTTTAATTTACTACTATGATTCAAATAATAGAACAGAAATTATTTCATTTATTTTATGCTTAACTTTAAATTAAAATATATTAATTCATAAACTTTTTTCTTTTTCTTTTTTGACTAGGACTTGCCAAGAAATTGTTTTCAAATTGACAGGGTGCACACTAATAAATAAGAGAAAAACATTCTCTCGTATAATACCCACCGGCTGACATGGTGGTACAAACCAATAAAATCACCTCACCTCAACTATTCATTTACAAAAGTAAGAAAATATTTTCTTCCTTAGCCTTGCTTTATTTTTATTTTATAGCGTAGCCACTACACTACATTATTACTAATTTTTTTAGCTATTGACATGAATTTGTGTTTTATCCCCTTACATTCTATTTTTTTTCCCATCTATTACTTATTGCTTATTCCCATTATTGTAGAACTGGTGCCATTTTTATCAATTTCTATTTTTTAAATTAAAAAGCATGGATATATCGTTTTTCAAATAATTTTTTAGTACATGTGTCGTAATTTATCTTGTAGGGGTGAAAAGTCATTATATTTTATTTTAAGAAAATAAATTATTATTATTTTTTTCAGAGTATTTATAAAAACTTATATATTTCTAAAGAACTGTAGCTCGTAACATAAAATAAAACATAAAATAAGAAAAGAAAACAAGTTTGGAGGGAAAAAAGCAATTACCTACATGACAAAATAACTAGAACTTTAATAAGAGAGGTGCTCACAAGTAAAAGCAAAAAAAAAAAAAAACTAAGAATGCCTGTGGCAGATTAAAAAAAATAAAATATATAAATAACTTATTATTGTAAAATGATTTTATCAGTGCGTAACACCTGTGCTGCACCGCACCGGATAAGTTTTTCTCCACAAATGGAGTCAAGATTTAATTAAAATTTCTTAGGAATACATAACATTATTCTCATTCGCCGTTGTGAATTTTTTAAACGGTGGATAATGGAGATGAGCCCAGATTCAACACCCACTGCGGTGTTGTCGGAAACATTACTGAGTTGCTCCATTTTCTGTTCGCTCTCCAACAGTTTGATCTTCACAACACCCCTTCTTCAACCTCTCAATGCTTCAATACCCATCTCCTCACGAACCACTTTTTCTCTTCAATCATGGCTCTCCTCCTACCTTTACCGGGTTTCTGCTCTCTTCCTCATCCCAAGCTCTTCTCTCCTTCTCTCACTCTGGACCCGCCTCAAAAATGCTTTGCAGTTTCGGCTTCATCAATCAATAAACCCAGGTTCTATCTTTATCTTATCTTATTCTCAGTATCCTCAATTTAGTTGTTTGCAACTCTGAAGAAAATGGAAGGAAAGAAAGGAGAGAAAGGAATGAAGAATTTGGGATATTATATTTTGGGTTTATTGTACTTCATATGAAAAATCAACCCTTTTCTTTGAGCCCTAGCCCACCTTTTTTATTGGGTTTTCTTGAAGTGGATTCTGTTGTCGTTTGGGTCTCGAGGAACAAAAGTTTTAAGATTCAGCACTTCAGTTTTCATCATTTTCACTCTATTATGAGTAATTTAAATGGAGCATTGCATTTTTCTCTCTCTATCTGATTGTCATGATAGGGCTAGGAAAAAGGCCAAGAGTAATGCTGACCTGTGCAATGATCTTCGGGAATTTATATCTGTTGTTGGACTTCCGGATGGTCATGTCCCCTCCACGAAGGATCTTTTGGAGCATGGAAGGTTTTGACTCCATGTTTCTTGAACCTTCAAATTTCTTTCAAGTTTGTCATAGTTTGTGTTTGATGCAATTTCGGATTTATGCTGAAAATTTTGATCTGGCTTCTAGGCAATGTAGATATTACAGTTTAAAATGTTGCAGGCAAAAATGATTTATAACCCCCAGAGAAATTAGCTAAGGCTTCTGCTTTGCTAGGGTTTTCCACAACCTTTCTTGGCTCTTGCAAATGGCTCAGGATTGGCTAAGCTCCTAATGATGTGAATAATATGTTTGACCGGAAATTTTAACAGATTGATTAATTCTCCCCATCACATGTTCAGGCTCTTGGATTGGACAGATTCACTTTCATGCAGTGGGGAGCAATCTTATCTAGCTCATTGGAATCGCACACTCAGAAAATGAAGAGATAAATTTTGTACCAGTGGCTATTGATTGTAACAGTATTATGAACCGACAGTAAAGTCTTTGTAGGACATATAAACTAGTCTTGAGTTTACATTGTTTCATATTAAGGTTATCATCAAACGGTTCTCCCCTTATACTTATCAAAACTCTTCATAAATCTCTCAAGTTCACGCTCGTACCGTCTGGAAAGATTTTATCGTTGCAGAACAGTTTCTTTTCATAATAATTTTTGTGTCCCCACTAATTTTTTTTTTTTTTTGTGCATGATGTTTAGGAAAGATCTTGCGAACATCGTTAGACGGAGGGGTTATAAACAAATTACAGAGCTTCTTGCAAACTCTAAGGTAGCAGACATTGATGGATCAAGTAAAGGGCAAAGAATAACTGAAACATGCGAGGAAAGGTTAACTGAAACACGTGATACATCCAGTCCAGTTATTGTAAAGGTGAATTAAGTGTTACTGCATGTTCCTCTGTTTTGCGCATGGATTCTTTCTGTAAACAACTTCAGCTCATTGATAAAGGTCAGGACTTGGAGGCAAATGATTTGGTTGAAGATCTTTCCTCATCAGGCAAAATTTCCGTGGAAGGAAGCCATCTCATTGGTGCAAGTGCTGACTCAGATCTCAGTGATCAAGATCATGTTGCTTTGAAGTCGTCAAAAAATTTATCACTGCAGGCAAAGGTGGCAAACTTTATTCAGAATGGGGAATTGGATTCAGTTGACCGTAAGTTTCTTGATAACAGCAGATTTTTTTTTATTTATTTCATCAATTATTACTGTTTCATTGCAACAGAACTGGCACTATTATTGGATTTTGACATGGACAACATTACATAACTGATAAAATAAAAAAAATTGGGAAAAAATCATGTGAAGATGCTGAAACTGTTGTTACTTGTTGATTGCACGGTTGTATTAGTACCTTCTAAGGAAGGCATTAGAGGACAGTTTGCTAATTAAAAAAATCTATAACCATGAAGGTGCTTGCCTTGATCATATGATCATTCTTAATGACACCTTTGGGAAAATGCCCCCCGGATGGATCCTTGGGGTGTTTCTTTATTAAGTTTTGAAGGGCATTATGGAAGATAGCATTCATAAATTTAGTATATGAAAAACTAATGTTCGGTGCTTTATTCTGTTAATTTTCTTTGTGCATTTTCTGTTCAATTTGAATGAGACTGATGCTGAAGACGCTAAGGACTTTTCACTGCTTCAGAGAATGTGCTAGAAATGGGATCCAGTAATGTTGATGACTGCCAAACAGAAAATGTGCACGGTGGTAGAAGTGTTAATTCTGTTTTGAATGGAAGGGCTAAAGCAGATAACCTGACTGGGTAAGTATTTTCTATATCTGTCCATCTGCGTATAGAGCCAAATCTGAGGCTCAAAATTTCCTTTCAAAAATGTATGAATTAGTCTTATATGATGACAAGTGGTGTTTTACTGGAGGTCATAATCTGAAGAAAAAATTAAGAATAAGAACGAACAAACTGAACTGTGCCTTTTTGATCTTAGTGACCTAAATGATGGAGAAATTAAAATTGCAATTTAGAAACATTTGACTGTGTGGTTATAAGATATTTTTATCCCAAGTCTTCTTAGCAACCAAATCAGACACTGGTTATGAGTGAAGGAACATAGAATCACGTACTACAATTATACTTAGAGTCGCACAACGGGTCGAGACTAGTTTTTGTGGTGCCTGATGTACTTCAAATTGTGCTTGCACGTCAATTGGGTATTGAGAGCCCCGCATTGGGTTGAGATTAGTTATTTTAGTGCTTGTTATACCCATGGGACACCTGCCCACTGCCAATTGGCTTTGGTACAGAAACTTCACAGCTTATATCCTGAGATTTGATTTTGCTTTCTGATTTCTCCAGTTAAAAGTAGCTTGTACTAAGCCTCCTCTTCCTTTTCATCGTTGCAGTTGTCTCTTTTAACCTAATCTTTCATATCGCCCTCTTTTTTTTTACACCTTGCTTTCTTTGGCAGGTTATCATGTTTTATTTATTGTTTAAATTATTTATAGGGATATTAAATTGTCAACTTTAGGACCAAAGGGTGCTGATGTTAACAAGGAGTTGGATATCGAGGTAATCATTTTCCCCCTAATTATACTTCAAAATTTATGTTTCTTAATTCGTTAATCTTGCGTTTTTATTCCTGTAATTCAGACGAACAAAAGGGAGAACCAAGTCGAAATTAATCATCTCAAATTCATGCTGGTACAGTATGTTGATACTATTTTCTGACTTACTTGTCTGATGTACAGAAATCCTACTAGAACCATAAATCATTATTTAACGTATGTTTGATGTGCTTAGCATCAGAAGGAATTGGAGTTGTCTCGGTTGAAGGAAGAAATTGGGAAGGAACAGGTAACTGAATCGATCTTATTCTACTCAGTGGGATATCTTTTTACCTCTGAAACACCACCTATTTTCTTTGTCTTATTGCCAATTTATGCTTTCTGTCGTTATTAAAGTTAGGTGTGTTAGCATTTTACGTATCCTGTATGATTCTGACCATGGTATCCCTCTCTTCTGCTGATGGCATTAGTAATTCTCCGGCTTATAAAGATAGAAACAGAATTGAGTATATTTTATTTTATGTATATTCACTCGACAATTTCAAATTGACCATAGCTTCCATGTACTTAAAGTAGAAAATCCAGGAGCACCCCCCCCCTCCCCGCCCCAGGGGTGAGTTAGTGCTGCTTCTTTTCTTTCTTTCTTTCTTTCTTTTTAAAAAAAAAAACTATTATTAACTACTGTATGCTCACTCTAATCTCTAAATAACTTTTGTGCATGAATAGGAAGCAGAATCTTGTTACCTATATGCCACTTCTTACAGTGAAATGGTTTCCTTATTTGTCATTTTGAATCTGTGAATGTATATTACCTGATTTCATCCATTCTTCTCCTCCCTCCCCTTCCAAAAATAAAAAAAAAAGCAGAACAAAATACGTGTTATTAGAGAATCTTGAAATATATACGAGCTCCAGAATGTTTCACTCCTCAGGGGAGGATAGGAGGACATGTACTCTGAAGGGGTTGGGTGCGTTTTCTTGTAGATCCTATATTTTGTGTATGGCTAAGTCTAACCCCGTGCCACTGCATAACTGTAGGACTGTATGTGAAGTGCCATCTAAAATTAGGGCATTTGCTTGGTTCGTAGCACTTAATCATCTCAACAGTAACAATTTATTGCTACATCAAATCATGTGAAAAAGACAGGACAACTAGGATCATGCAGTTTGACCAGCAAAATTCTTGGTACCTCAAATTGCTTATTTGGTAAAAATGTAGGATTAGCCGCCAGATGATTTGATAGTCCCAGTGGGGTTGAAAGGTTGAAGAGAACCCATTATGACCTTTCAAACAGTCTCCATATGAGAACTCATACGTATAGAATTTCTGCAATTTCATCAAATTGCAATGAAGGTTTACATTCTGATAACTGACGCACTGCCTCAATCAAAACGTGGTGCATCCATGGCATTATTTTTTCTGAATGAGTATGTCTCCATGTTAAATATATGTCATTCACTAGAAGAAAGAAACGTGAATCAACAAAATGGATGCTCATATATACATATATAAACACAAATGGAACATGTACTCTGATAGCTTATGATAAAATGTTTTTTGTGAAGAGTGCAGTATAGTAGCTCATGTGCTTGCGTATGTAAAATAGGATGTTGGTTAACAAATTCATCGACGATTTACTCTGTGCTTCCTCTTTGCCTTCAGCTTGGTTTGTCCATCTTGCAAACAAAGGCAGAAACAGAGATCAGCGAGGTTCGTAAAATGATCTCGGAAGCTGATGCAGAATTACATGCGGCTGAAGAAAGCCTTTCAGGATTAAAGGAGGTGCCCATATTTACCTTTTTTACTTTAAATTTTTCTTGTTTGCATTTATTCTATGCAGTCAGTAGTGGAACTGGATAATTCCAGACATGGCAAGGGATAATAAATGGGCAATTTTTTTTTCCTAGGGATTCTACTAAACTGTTCAATGTGAATGTTATTCACCTAAACTGCACTTAACTGAGTGACAAATGTTCAGCTGGGTGCTTTCTCGATCCTCCTTCAATGAACAGACACAGAAATATTTAATTTCCCTATCTGGATCCTGATTTGATGGACATTTAATGGGAATAATAACTGAAGTTTGGGTGTTAAAAGCGAGAAGTTTCACATTATAAAGCAATCACGATAAATGGTTATGCATGAAGCAAAAATGACGTATATAAGGTTGGTAAGATTGATGACTTGGAGATAAAGGACTTGTATGTTTGTGGATATACATACACACAGGGAAACAGAGGAAGGGCGTAAATTTCTTAACTATATCTTTTTCCACATGTATTGGTAGTTAATATGAAAAGGATGAAGCTGCTTGTCTGGACTTTCCTTACTGTTATTACACACATCATATCTCCTGACTAGGTTTGGTTTTCAATTATTTAATCAGGTTGAGATCCAGTACTGGGGGGTTGGCGAACTTGTGGAGGTGACAGGTAGCTTCAACGGTTGGCACCATCGAATTAAAATGGATTTGCAGCCCTCCTCTAGCAGTACAGATTCCGCAGGATCAAGGTCTTCATAAATTTTACTTAATGATGTATAATAACGAACAATTGTCCTTACAAAGGTTTGATAGTAAGCACCATTATTAGTTCCTGTATATGCAGGTTTGTGAAATCCATCATTTTGCTGCATTGGATAAGTTGAATTTCAATTAATTTCTTGTAACCCTTACAAGCTTCTGAAACACTTTTTTTCATTTTCATCAACTTTTTTTTTGCTTTTTACTAGTTTTAATGCCTACTGGTTCACAATTTTACCCGCAGAACTGACTAATGTATTATTGGTCAGAAGGGGTTAGGGAAAGACGCTGTTGTTGGACAGATATGTATTGGCATACCCTAAGAGATTTTGACTCATATTGGCTGTTCCACTTAATGATACCTCCTGGAGTCTTCCTGCTTAATGCTTTCTATGTATTCTGCATGCTTATTTCTATCTCAATACCTTTATATATGCACAGACTTTCTTTACAAGTGGGAAGTCAATCATGTTTGCGCTTTTTTTTAACATGTTTCCAGGAAACTTGAACTTTGGACAACAGTCCTGTGGCTTTACCCTGGGAAATATGAGGTGCGGATTCTTCCGTCTTATATTTATGGCTTTGATTCTCTTGTGAAAAGAATTAATAGATCCTGTTGACATGTGTACAACTCTATCAAGGATAAATAATCCCTACTTGTGACTAGAGTTGGCTTCTTATTCTGCTTGGAGAGCCTCCAATTTTCTTCGATGGCACTGTTGAATTCTCAGAAGAGAACTGGCACTAAATGCTCGGCTGTGTCTAGCATAAAAACACCATGTCCAAGACTCTGACCTTGTTCTGTTATTTGGTGGCAGATAAAGTTCATCGTCGATGGCCATTGGAGGATCGATCCTCACAGAGAATCAGTTACCTCCGGTACAATAGAGAACAACGTTCTCAGAGTCGAAAGATGACATGAGAATGGCTGGAAAAGGATTACTACTAGTACAGGGGTAAGTTTCTCCAGTATCATTTGCAGGCATTCTCCATTGCTGTTCAATAAAGCTTGGCATGTGGAGATCTCCACCCATCATGATCAGTTTGTTGTTTGGAGTGCTCATTTTTACTGTTAAACTTGAGAAGGGCAGTGAGGATTTTTACTGGGTATTGTTGTTTTTGTCGACCAGGATGATGCAGGGCAATGGTCTCCCTTCATGAAAAACCTTGCCCATGCTGTTTAAGCAATGGAGCCTGTGCCCCAACAAGAAGGGAGACATGAGTGGGATTTTGAGCTCTGCCATTACCATTTTGCACCATGTAAAATAAATAAAGGAGAGATACAGAGAGAGAGAGAGAGAGAGAGAGAGCCTGTCCTGTACATTGTACATCACTTCCCTACGGTCCTCATCATGTTTGTATATTTCTTTGTTTATTTCGGTTTTGGAGTAATTAGCAGGTTGTGCCACGAAACTTCTCGATGGGGTCGTGTATATAGTTAAGGAAAAAATTTCAAACTCTGGATTATGAATTTCCCAAAATAATCAATTGTTAATTGCGTGATTAACTTTTACAAACTTTGACCATTAATGGAGAGGAGTTCATGGTGTAGTTTGCATCATTTTTTTCAATGCATTTTAAAAATATTTAAATCATACATATGGAAATAATATACAAAAATATAAATACTTATTAATTTTTAAGTGATTTATGAGTGTTGTGGTCAATCTTAAAACTTTTATTCAAAGTATGGAAAAATTTATGCTTAAAAATAGTCCTAAAATTTTTTATACTTAGGATTAATTGGATTTACATTCCAAATCAATTGAAAACTGATAGCAATGTGCTTTTTATATGTTACTTTCATCTATACGGTTCATATTTTTCAAAAATGCATTAAAAACAAATGGTGTAAACTGTACCATGAACACACTTTCTATTGACCCACCCCCTCCCCAAACACACCCAACTACCCAGCAATGGTCACATAATTATTAATTACATGAAGGTAAATGAGAATAAATTTAGTCACATAATTGATAAATATGCAATCGCCTAAAAAGTAATTTTGAGAAAAAATTAATCCGCACGCATAGTGTTTGGTCTGGAAATGTCTGTGGGTGTGTTTTATGTGCACCTCAACTTATTGGTCTGTTTATGTGAGAGCGGTTTCAATCCGGTTTCAATGGAAGAATCGGACAGAATTTAATAATTTTATGGAAACCGGGATTTTATAATAAAAATATAAATGATTTATATGGCATAAATTTAATAAAAGATATTTTAATAAATAATAATTTATAATTTTATAAATTTATGATATTTAAGTTTTTTATAATTTTAGTATGAAATATTTTATGTTCAGCGTTGTTCGATAAACTTTGGGCCATTTAAGTGTGAGTCCCATCACACGCGTCAGGTGAATGACCCAAATTTAGTCCAATCCAAGGTAAGAAGACAAAAGCTAAATCCTATTTATGTCATCCTGTCATCCAATTCAAGGTTAAAGGAAGAATTTTATGAATAATATCTTTTCTTTTGATAAATGATTTAGTGAATACTATTAATCCGTGCACATGCAATTAAATTGTCTCTTGGGGCCTCTCTACCCGAGGTCATTAGTGGGTCTAGTTAATGGATTTGACACCCTCGTTTTAAAATATATATATTTATATTGTGACATGATATATAAGTTATTTATCTTGTCATCCTAAAATAATTTTTTGATGTTTATTTTTAAAATTTCATTCTTATTGATTGAATGGTCATGGAAAAAAATACCATGCCAAAAATCATATAATTTCATCATATATTATCTATTCATTTATATTACGAACAATCAAAACTATTCCTAAATATTTAGCCTCGATTGGCGAGGGGTCTCTACATAAAATTAACGGCGCATCTTATTTTTTACTTTTTATGTTTGTTCAACAATTCACAAGGTTTAGATTTGAAACTCGAACATAAAAAAATCAGTTAGGGGCGATGTAGTATATAATTCACCAAGCCCATAAATACATTAATAGAAGTAAGCATGGAGAATTTATTATATATCCGGTGCGTTTAATAAATATATTAATGGAAGTAAGCATGAAGAATTTATTATATTCGCCATGGATTGTGACTGATGAAGGGGCCGTTGCTCTCACCTTATCCATTTCTCGGAACAGAATTTCGAAATCCCATCCAATCAATTTTTACCAACTGTAATCTTTCTGCCTCATATCAGTCACCTCTCATGAAACCTAATAGTCATTTATATATTTCTTTTCTTTAATCCTTTTTTCCCCTTCATTTTTAATTTTTCATGGATGCTTCTTCCTTTTCATTTCTTTTATATATATATATATATATATATATATATATGGAGGGATGTACCTTACACATCATTCCCACACTCTTTACGTTAAATGAGTGATATGACGAAATCTGTATGATCCTTTTTGAGAGGTGTTTTAATCCAATAATAATATAGGATCACACAAATTTTATTACGTGTCCGCTTTTATCATGTGGTGTGTGAAAAAAGTACATATAGTACTATCTTACTTAATTTAGATAAATTAGATGAATAATCCTAGAAAATAGAATGATGAAGGATGAACGCAATGGTTTCTCATTTTATCAAGAGATTAAGCATCAAAGATGATATATATCCAAAAAAAAAAATCCAAAGAGCATGAAAAAGTAAGATAATCATTTCAGAAAAGAGAGTAAGTATTCAGGCAGACGCAAGCCCAAAATGATATTATTTTATTAAAAATAAATTTAATTATGTACTTAAAGTCTTTAGCAAAATAATATTATTTTAGGAACAAATGCATGCAAATGCACTCTCTTTTCTCTAATTATTTAATCTTCTTGGCAAGGTAAATCCTCTCACTTTGATGCTTTAACATTAATATATTGGATCATCTAAATTTCGATTAAATTTTCCCTACTATAATGAAGAGATTGTGTAAAAATTCAAATTTCTCATCCAAAAAATAAAATTAACTTAAACTCATCTGGCTCTCATCCAAATTTCTCCCTCGGCCAAAGTTTATCCTAATTCATAATTATAAACTTCTAAATAATAAGTATTAGCGGATTCTCCGAATAACTAAAAAGTGTATCATGCTTGAATTTAACTGAGGTCGGTATTTTAATCCTTTTTTTCTTCGGCTTGCGAAACCAATCTAACGAATTATAACATCATCTACAAAAATTATTAGCTAATGTAATGATTGGATTAACTTCTGTAAATTTTTCAATAGAGTAAAAGAATGAAGCTTTATATGGCGCTGAATATAAATTCTTTTTGTTTAGTTTAATCATCGAAAAGTAAAGAGAATTACTTTTATAATTATATAAAAAAAATCTCTTGGTTCTGTTATCTGTTTTTTTCCCACTTAAAAATAATTTCCACTTATTCTTTTCACTCTCCGAACTTCGTTTCTTCGTCCCCAACCACCCCCCCCCCCTCCCTCTCTCTCTCAATTGCGCGCGCGCTCTCCGTGGATTGATCGCAAAATCCCAATTCCGGCGATCGATTCGCTTCTTCCCGGAGATCCGGGTCCGATGGCCCATCTTTCAGATCCACAAAGGGTCGAAATTCGAGGTGATTCGAATCAACAAATGGTACAATATGTTTTCTCTTTTCTGTCTCAGATCCGGGCATATTTGATTACTACAACACTATAGAACATCTTCCATTGCGTATATGAGGGTTAGATTTCATGCATGATCTGCAGTAGTCTATATTAATCTATATAGCGTTCATGATTTGATTGGGATATAGTGTTAGGGCTTGTTAGATTGAGATGTTGAAAAAAATCATTAAGGGTGGAAACCGTAAGCCCTCCAAGTATGATGGTAGTGATTCTGGGGTTTATGGGTATAATAATCCGGGTTATGGCAATTCTGGGTCAGTCTCGGCTCCGAATGTGGTGGTGAATCATGCTTCCCGAGGAGCCCTGGCATTGCCGGCGCCGAATTTGCATCCGGTGGGTGCGGCAATGGCTTCTGCCCCACCTTCTGGCACCATTGAGACCCTACCCATGTTCCGGGATGTACCTGTTTCAGATCGCCAAGGCTTGTTTCTTCGGAAGCTTCAAATTTGTTGCTTTCAATTTGAGTTTTCGGACACGCTGAAGTCTGTCCGCGAGAAGGAAATCAAGCGGCAGACTCTGCTTGAGTTGGTTGATTTTATACAGTCGGGGTCTGGGAAAATTACAGAAAATGTTCAAGAAGAAATGGTTCGGATGATATCAGTGAATATTTTCCGAAGCCTACCGCCTTATTCCTACGAAAATACAGGTTCTGAGAACCTTGACCCAGAAGAGGAGGAGCCCTATTTGGAACCCTCTTGGCCTCACTTGCAGCTTGTCTATGAGCTGCTACTACGGTATGTTGTTTCCTCAGAGACAGACACAAAGATTGCGAAACGATATATTGATCACTCGTTTGTGTTGAAATTACTTGATTTGTTTGAATCTGAGGACCCACGAGAGCGGGAGTATTTGAAAACAATTCTGCATCGCATATATGGGAAGTTCATGGTGCATCGCCCATTTATAAGGAAGGCAATAAATAATATATTTTATCAGTTTATATACGAGACTGAGAGGCACAGTGGCATAGGTGAGCTTTTAGAGATTCTTGGGAGTATTATAAATGGGTTTGCATTGCCAATGAAAGAGGAACATAAGTTGTTCCTGGTGCGGGCTCTTATACCACTGCATAAACCAAAGGTAGTTGCAATTTATTATCAGCAGTTATCGTACTGCGTTATTCAGTTTGTTGAAAAAGATTACAAGCTCGCAGATACGGTTATAAGGGGTTTGCTGAAGTATTGGCCAGTCACCAACTGCCAGAAGGAGATTCTTTTTCTTGGGGAACTTGAGGAAGTTCTGGAAGCTACTCAATCTGCTGAATTTCAACGCTGCATGGTTCTTCTTTTCAAACAGATAGCCCGGTGCCTCAATAGCTCACATTTTCAGGTTTGAATAGGTTTTTATGAATATTCCTGTGGTCCTCACCTATATGAAATGTGGACACACATGCACAAATAGATTTTCATGGTGAAAATCTGCCTCAACTTGGCAGGAAAATGGTTCATTCTTAAGATATAAGTTCGCCCTGAAAGGTTGATGGTGCACGTGTTATAACATAACAATTATTCATTCTCCTTTTAAGGCATGTTTCACTTGGAGGGTGACTGCTGTTAAACTCATTAATTAAACTGCTTTATCCTTCTTTTTAAAATTCTTAGCCAATCCTCACTGGCATCGTCAGGAATTAATTGTGGTAGGTTAAAATTGTTTCATTCTCTATGGCCGAATCGGGAATAGTGTGGTAAAGTGAAAGGTGAATCAGAATCATATTATTTTTAATGGGAAAATATTTGTGCCTAGTTTCTACGGATATGAATGTTGTTTTCCATTTTGTATTGCACTGTGATAAACTAATTCAATATAATTGTGAAGTTCAGGTGGTGTAGGAGTTTGGGTTATCAAAAAAAGAAAAAAAAGAAATACAATGGTCAATCATATGTTTATGAACTTCATTCAATCAAATTTAGTTACAGATAGATATAAATGTTTTAGTTTTTTTTACTGGTAAATGCAGAGACTTAATCTAGTGCTACAAGGGATTGAACTCTTAACCTGGCGCAACCGCAAATTAGTAACAGGTTAGACAAGTAGTGGTTATAAATGTAATAATTGACTAATAGATATGGTTGCAATCCTTAACTTTTTGTAGTAGACTTTGTCACAAAATAAAGGTATCATAGAAATGAGGTGGTGACTGTTTAGGACATTAACAGAATGTGTTATATCTTTTTACTGTTGAAACGTTAAATAGAAGTATCAGTTCTGCTGCACATATGCTTCTAGTATCAAATGATATGACGGCGTCAAATCTTAATTTTGGAAGGCTAAGCTGTACATAACTCAAGGATTCCAACAATAGTCAATATAATTCAAATTTATGAGTTAGAACATGTGCAAAGGAGAAACATCGAATGACATCCTTGATGTGAGGCAAGGTTAAGGGCTCAAACCCTTGTAGTTACTAAGTCGGGTGCGTGTGTATTCACCCATCAATATTGGAAGAGCTTCGCTGCATTCTTCAGTCTTCCGTCTGTCAACTTTTCTGTATCATAGTGCTTCTTAATTTTGATACATCAGCTAAAAAAGATGGTTAGCCACTATGTCTCAATAACTTTATAGAGCCTGATTCTTTGGCATGTCCTTTGTGTTGGTGGTCCATGTCCTATAGTATAGATTTTCTATTACATGGGATTTAGGCCTGTGGCTGAGTCAAGTTGCCCCAAGCTGAGGCAGCTAAGCTTACTGTCAACATGTTGAATGGCTCATTTATTAGAGGCTTAGCTAGATAATGTAGCTGATATATCTTGATCCTTTGAGAGATGCTGACTGCATTTTTATGACTCCTTTATGATGATGGCCTGGACGTAGATTCTTTATAACGTGGATATAGGGTCGCAATCAAGTTTAGTTGAGCCAAGCTGAGCCTGGTTGATCTTAATGTTAACATTTTGAGATGGAGATCATATATTCTTAACACGCCTCAAAATTGAGCTTTAGCTTGAATCTTTACAAGATGAGTCCTACCAAATAGGCTGCAGCGTCATGCTTAAGCTTTGTTTATCCATTAAGGTCCATTTTTCATTGAATAAATTTTAATGTGGCAACACAATATGTTTTCTAGTTATTCCATGTTGAATGGAATAGAATGCATCCCATTTAGGGATCATATTATTAGGCAAGTGTTCTATCTTTTGTCTAAGCCAACAAAAGTTCTTTTGGCAAAAACAAAATACTTGTTGATGTCCAGTCAATTGCTGTGCTTCAACGCATTTTGGGGAGAATCAGCTAGCTTGGCGTTATAGTTGTCAAGGCGTCACCTAGGCGTCCAGGCGTGAAAAAATAGGCAAGGTGAGTGTTCGCCTTGCCTATCGCCTCTAGGTGGGCGCCTTGACTAGTGCCTTGGACGCCTTAGACTCCTAGGGGCTGCCTTGGCCTTTTTTTTCTTCTTTTCTTTTTTCTTTTTTTCTTTTGTTTTTCAAAATAACAACACAAGAAGGAGATTGCATTCTTGAAAGCTAAACATTCAAGAGATAACATAAAAACTTACAAAATACTCTCATTTTGTGAAAACAATTGTAACATTTTGTCTTTTGTTTTCCAATGTATATTATTTTAAATGAGACATTAACTTATGTTGCTTTATAATGTCAAGAAAACATTAATTATACTTAAGATGTTGATCTTAAACATATATATATATATGTATACATGTCTCTTATAAGCGCCTTGCAAACGCCTAGGCGTCCGCCTTGTCGCTTAGGCGTCCAAGCTCCCTGCCAACGCCTTGCTTTGCCTTGGTGCCTTGACAACTATCCTTGGCGTTTGAGTGGCATTTCATCCCTAGCCACAATCATCCACTGATTCTTCAACGTCAGTCAGTCGATTCAGACCTCCACTTAGTTTCCTCCAAGCTTCATCCTGGTCATGGATAGATCCAACCTTCTTTTATGTGAATCACAGATGAAGAATTAAAAAATATTGGATTTTAAATAAAAGGTCATTAGCTAAGAGTTTGTTTTGTTTGCCAAAAGCTCTTTTTCTAACTGCTTGTTTGCCAACCAGAGAGCTATTGGGGATTCAAGAGTAGAAAGGAATTTGATATTAAAAAATAATAGTTCGTATATTTATAGGACAATTGTGTCTATGAGCTACGTAGTTGAGGACATACAAATACCCATATCAGGCTTTTCACGAGACTGCATGAATTTTTTTACCTGAACAGCAAAAGTGAATTTTTGTTAGAGGACACTAAATGTGAGCCTTTTTATGAAATAATTTACAAGTACAGAAATTTATTACTTCATGTGCCTCTAAGGAGCTAGCCCAAAATCTCGTAAAGAGTTAGATCAACAACCTTAGTGATTTTGCTCGTTTATTATATGAGCTTCAAAATTATGCTTGGGCTTGGTTTATTAAGCTCAATGAAGAAGCTTGTGCAATATTTTGCTAAGCTGTGCTTTGAACCACTTGCCAATTCCTTGGCTTGTAAAAGCTCTTGGTATAACCTGGCAAACTGAAACATCTTAGTAGCCAAAGGAAAGGAAAGGAAAAGTGATTCCTGTTTTAGTGGCGAGCAGAATGGGAGCTAAAGCTCATTAATGCACTTGCTCTGGCAGCTGTTTGGCAATTAATAATGCCATAGTTGTTGTTGAAGTACCATTAGCAGCAGTTCCTTTTTTTTGTATGTTTTTGCTTATCCATCACCAAATCAAATTAACTCAATCTTATTGCAAGAATTTGGAGTTAGTCACATTGGTTTCTGTTCGCCATTATTTTGTAGGCTCTTTTTGCCTGTTGTTTTTATTTCCCTTTATATGTACTTTCATTTCTTGTTCCTTTTGGTCTAATCACTTGGCCAATCTTGCTCTTTTGCAACACCAACTTGAAATCAAGTTGCAAATTTCTGGCAGATCTACTTCAATTGATTTAACCGCATTACTTGAATTTCTTTGACCATGTCATTAGATTGTTACTTCAGTTGACTTCTAATTTTTCTATTAATTATATTTAGAAACTTTGCCATAGCCATTCAAACATATTCGAACTTTTATTAGCAGGATGATCCAATTATATCTTCAAAGCTTTCTCTTAGGTGAACTCGCATTTCAGGTTGCAGAACGGGCTCTCTTTTTGTGGAACAACGAGCATATTGTGAGCTTGATAGCGCAGAATCGTAATATCATTTTGCCGATCCTTTTTGAGGCACTGGAGAGGAATGTTAGAAATCACTGGAACCAGGCCGTGCATGGACTGACCATCAATGTTCGGAAAATGTTCCAGGAAATGGATGTTGAGTTATTCGAGGAATGCCAAAGGCAATTTGAAGAAAAGGAGGCCCAGGCCGAAGAGTTGGAAGAACAGCGAGAATTGGCGTGGCAGAGACTGGAAGCTGCAGCAGCACAGGGAGGAGGCGAGGATATGGTTACAAGCTAATTATTAAGGAAAAGGATAAAATTATTCGCTATTTTAAATGATGGATCCATCTATCATATTTTTTCTTGTTTATTTTCTTTTTCCCCCCATGGGTTCTTTTTTTTTTTGTTAAAATTGTTGTTCTGATAATTGATTATATCAGAAAAGCAGTTAGCAATGTAACCTATGATGTATTAGAATTTGGGAGTAATTTGCTGCAGATTAAGAATGGTGTGAAGTACTCATTGTAATTTTTTTTTTTAATTTACATTCCCAACCTTTTTGCATCCTTTCTCCCTGTAAAGATGAGTATAGAATATGTTATAGAATACCTTTTGTCATAGCCATCATAAGCTTCGTTTCAATTCTTTCTTATGTGAAATCAGATTAAGGTTTAGTTGTTGCCTAGTCGGTCCATGATGGTTGACTTAAAGGGATTCGGCTCCCCTCCATTACCCTTCCTTGAATCTTTTTGACCTTTCTTGTTCCTAATAAATCTTTGCACCTCACATGATGAGGTGGATCCCACCAAATATTGTGAGTGTCGGGCTTGTTAGGAATATGACTTTTGTGCGGATAGACTTATTGATGTATGAAGATAACGTGTTCTTTGATTTACCTTATTCGAGTGCAGTAACTTATGAGTAAATTTTTTTTACCATGTAATTCGCATAAACTCCATAGTTTTGATGGTAAACAAAGTATGCTATCAAAATTATATGAGTTAGCTAAGATCACTTGTCAAAACTGTTTAGTTTTAGATCTTTTTAAAAGATTTCAAGTTTCTTATAAATAATGGAAATAACATGAAAACTGAGGTGTTAACACAGCCCAAATGAAGCAACTCATAATTCATAAGAACACTTGAAACACACTTGAAGCCTTTGTGAAGTTAGTGCCTTGAGTTTAAATTCACCCAAGATATTAACAGAGCAAAGAGTACAATTCATTTTGTATTGTAAATGGGTAAAAATTTTGTGGGCCACCCTTCCTCATCTCTCCGCTTTCTTCCCACAAAAAAAAAAAAAAAGAAAAAGAAAAAGAAAAAGAAAAAAAGAACTAAAAGCAAAGAACATCTTACATTTGCTGCTTAATCCAAGGATCTATCTTTACACTACTCACACAAATCCTTTCTCTATCTTGGTGACATAATTAAAGTCTCCAGAGAGTTTGACATTCAAATTTTTTTTTCCTTCTTGTTTCATAGTTTCCATTATGGTTGTTAGTTCCATAAGTTCTAACATACAATTTTCCCCACATTTTCTCAAAAAACTTTCAGTCAGTCTCATGTTTTAAACTAAAAAGCAAATAAACCAAAAGATCGAATGAGCTTCTGCGATTCCTCTTTGAAGTTCGTTCCGTAATATCATTAATATAAGATTTCACAAAAACTACACTACAAGGATTCATGCCCTTTGTGCTATTTGTATTGGTGCAGGTGAACTCAAGATCTGGTGAACATTTTTAACAACAAACATGAAAGAAATGGCATCAGATATTATTTGACCTCATCTCCCATGTTATAATCAGAACTCCCCATTCATCGGTGCTTCACGAAGCAAAACTCCAAAGCGGAAACTATTCGATGATGGAAGTCACCTTACCATCTCCTCAGCTCTGGATGAGCACGGAGCAGGGCGGTCTCGAGTCTGCCTTGTATTGTAGGATTTGCATTTCAGGCATTTGTGCGCAACGATATGGAAGTTGACTTCAGATGTCTCTCCACAATCATTGCAGAGGATCCAGACCTATTCAATCAAAATGAAAAATTACAAATTTGTTAACACTTGACTGCAGTGCTTATCAGAAGCCAAAAAAAGAGCATAACTCAGCAAGCATTCCTCACCATCTTATTTTGGTAGGGTTGAGGCATCGGCATCAACGCGACCTGGATGTTGTTTTCCATATCAGATCAGCAATGGCACAAAGATAAAAGCATGGCTAATAAAATCTGGTGCAAATTTGTCATCAACCAGCACTGATGGCTCACAGGCTCTTTAAATCGGCATATAATCATTAAACATTATAAGCTTTTTGGTTGATTTTTAATTTTTGAAGCTTCTAAGTTAACTTTTGTTAATAATTAACAGAATAAACAGCTCTCGCAATTTCTAGGAATTGCAAATCATAAAATTAAAATGAAGGCATCTGAAAGTAACGAGGAGTTGCACAACTTAGCATTTGGCTACATTTAATGCTCTCGTCGAGAGCATTTCGTAAGAAAGTTTATTTACTATGATTCGTAAGAGTTCTCTCATAATTTTAACATTTTTTTTTCATAAATGCTAAGTAATTAAAGGAAAAAAGATCATAAGGGTATTCTTGGAAATATGCAAGCACACCAAAGAGGCCGTGGGCTTTATAATGGTAGAGGAGACATACCTCCTGATCAAGCCTTTCCCACACACGAGACATGTCACAGTATGATTTTGAGCAAATGGGGCAAGAGTACCTGCAAGATTACGTCATAATCAAAATAAAGCCCCTAAAAAAGTACCCATAAGCTTTCTTTGAATAAGAATTTACCGATCCAATAAAATAAAAAAAAGTAACCATAAGCTGACATGCCTAGGGTGTTCTTAATACAATATAATACACACAGATTAACGGGTTGCAGTTATTTCCCTCAAGAAACTTACTGAAGGTGCTGCTCCATCTCTTTCACGCATTCCAAATGAATAGTGTGTCCACATGGCAAGACGGTAATGTCCTTCATTGTATCAAAAAGAAACTGCAAAAAGATTGACAAAGTCAGCCCACTAGTCAAACATAGCAATTACCTTGTAAGATTCTGATTATGGTCCTACTACCTCAAAGCAAACAGCACAATTGTGGTGCATTGCTCTCTCCACACAATTGTGTGAATCCTTCAATAGCCTTGAATAGCAGCATCCTAAAATGAAAACAAACAAAATTCTAAAGTTAATTGCTTAAGAAGGAAATTACTCTTCTTGATTCTAAATAAGGATTCACATCATAATCAACTAAAAAACTTCTGTGCTCTCTGAGCCTTTACTTATACAAACTTACCACATTTGTTACAGTGGAAAAAGTTGTCTGCACCTCCTGTTCTGCAGTTCAAGAGCAGAACAATTTTATTTTACAGGTGTATAATGTTTTAATGAAGAGGAATCACAAAAAAAAAGAAAAAAAAAAGAAAAAAAGAACAACAAAACAAAACATGATGGCATCTGATTAAAACAAGTGAAATGGGAAAGGATGAAATAAATTATGGGAAGGCTTCCAACCTGCAGATTCCACATTTATCACAGTGATACTGATTTTTGGAAACCTGGAAAATAAAGTAATTAGGTTCTGTGTAAACTGAGAGGCATCCAGAAACAATGGCGGGTAATTTCAAAAACAAAAGAAATAAAGGTTCATACGTCATCATCAAAGAACTTGCATTTTGAGCAAAAGTACTGCCCCATGCAAACCCCACAGTTTATGCACTCCTGTTGAACCTAAATGGGCCAACATAAAAGATATTTTAATAATAACAATATTAGTAATTACTGCAATGGTGATGATAAATGATAATTGAGACTAGAAGAGAAAACTCACATCTTGTTCAGTATCACACAAGGAGCATATGACCTTGAAGACAAATGCAGAACATAATATTGTGTAAGTATATAATGAAAACAAAAAGAAGGTAAAGATAGATGGGGCTTGCAGGATCTTTTAAAAAGAGCCCCTGTAGTTTTGAGGAAAATTTCCCACGATTCTTGGCCAGGTGTAGATGCATTGGATGATATGTTTTAAATGGGAAAAGTCCAAACTCAGCCATGTAACAATGAATTTTGGCGACTTGGCTGATATACTTGCTGTAAATAATGCAAGTCCAAATGTACACAAAATTAACGTGTTATTGGAAGGGAACTGCCAGCTATTTGATAAACTTAACTTTGATGCATCAGTATGTGATGTAATAATGGACAGTTCCCGGCTCATTGTAAAGCATGAGAAATGAGGCAAGAACGCTATGGAGTTGGTTTCTAAGTGTAAAAACTGATAAGAGCATATCATTGCATCAGTGAACCATAGAGGAGACCTTCTCTAATGAAGGATGATCATCCTCCACACCCCAACTTGAATACCATGTGGCTTGATAGCCCATGAATGCCTAATATTTTCTCATGTCACAGGCAATTAAAAACTAATCCAAAAATGGCATTTCAAACTTAGAGCACTGTTATTGCAAACCTCTTCTTTATGGGCACATACATTCCTTTCTCTTCTTTGCTACAGCACCTATTTAGTAGTTCTGATTTTGTTATTGCAACTCTAGTATCTTTGAAATCAATAAGCAATGAATGCCCAAACCACTGTCTAAATTGATCAAATTGGAAGTCTTCATTCAGGAGAAAGTTATCAACGATGGGAATGGCGGGCTGAAAGTAGAGGGGAAAATGCAGCGAATGGTTTTGCTGCGGACTTCACAAGGACTGCAAGCGCATAAATGCTAGAAAATGGATAATAGCATTTAACTGGGGGTGCAGAGAATGATCAGAAATTGGAAGGGACCAACCATGAAAGCTATGGGCAATAATAGCAAATATTCAAAAATTTGTTAATGTATTTTAAAGAGGTCAAAATTGCTCATTTTTATAGGGAAGGTAATAAAATAGCTGGTACCATAGCTAGTTATGGTCATATTTTATCTAGCCAGGACGGCTGGGGTGGTTTGAGAGTTTTTCTGGTATTAATAACGAGTGCGTTATTATATGTGTTGCACTGCCAATGTTAATCAAAGGGTTTTTTTTTCCCAAAAAAGAAAGAGACGGCCCCGTTGAGAATGAAAGAGAAACCTTATCCACAGGAGCTGCCACGTTTAGATGGTAAACGTCGGTTTCCCAAGATAGCAAATAGCATTTTCATAGCAGAAAAAAAGAAAGAAAACATACATACAACCCAAAACCCCCCAACAGAACCAGCTCCATATGCGCCTTCATAAGCAGTTAGCACTTGTCAATAGGTCATTAGTACGTTCAACCAACAGACATTTGTTCCAAGAAATAAGAAACAATTGGTATAATAAGGTGAGACAAATAACGATCATGGATGATGAAATAAGAATAGCGTTAGTTTCTCACTCTATCAATAAAAAAAGAAGAAGAAGAGGAAAATATGTTAATTCCTCTCAATTCTTATTCTTTTTACTCCTTTCTGATCCCTCTTCTGGATCCCGTCCAACACTTTTAATGCACATCAAAGCTTATCCTCTATAATTTTATTTTATTTTGGGAAAAAGTAAATTCTCCCGAAAATGTGTTAGTTCTTCTGATTAGTCAGTTTTTTCACATTTATTTCTTTAAAATAAAATATACTTTGCATTTTATGTGTAGGCTGGGCAGGGACAGGACACTCTTCCCATGCAACCCAACCGTGCCCAAAGGAAAAAGAACCCAAAAAAGGAATCAAAAGGAAGGGAAAAGAGATGGAAAAAAAGAAAGAAAGGGAAATCAGATAAGATTCTAATTTATGAACTGCATATGTAATTAGTGATAAATAGTAATAGTCAATAAAGCAGAAGATTAATTAAAACAAACCTTTTTTAGTTCATGGCGAGGAACATCATGCCGATCAACAGGGTCAATTTCTATTGAATTCTGTATGACGATAAGTTAGAATTAAAATTGTATAATATTTAAATATTACATACACTAAGCTAAAAACGCAAAGGACAATCAAATCCTGCCTTTAATTCGTTGTGGCAATGCCTGCAATCGAATATCTCATCGCAACAAGGCGCTCTGATCTTGCATTTCCTTCTGTAGTGTGAGCACCTACAAATTAAAAATGATTTCTTTTTTTCAAAAATAAAGGGATTTGATTGTTTCCAATCCAAACCAGATGAAAACAACAAAGAAGGGAAATACCCCATAATCTTAGATCCAAGATCCATCATAAACTCATATACAGGAACTTATTACAGGCAGACCCACAAAAGAGAAGATCTAGGGCTACTCCTCTTTCTTCACCACAAAATTCACCTGAACCCAACAACATAAAATCAAATTGAAACAAAAGCAATTAATGGGTGGGAAAAAAAGTCAAAGTCAAAGTTGGACCCCAAAAGAAAGAGGGCGAAAATGGGCTGATCCGAACCTGTAGAGAAGAAGACGCATTGAGGGTTGTCATAAAATCGAAGGGAGGACTGATTGAAAGAGGAGGAGAAGAGAACCTCCCACGTGGGAGGTGAAGCGCCAGATTTAGACATTTCTTTAGGAAAAAGATAAGCCGCATCTGTTAAGGGCGAGAGGAAGAGGAGAGAGTGGAGGCGGGGCCCCCATATGTGTTATTTCTGCGTGTTATTTTCTTCTTCTGTGGATTCCTCCTCTCTCTCTCTCTCTCTCTATGACGATGATCGACGCGGCAACACGACAAAGTCCCTTTTTTTTTTCTTTTGAACGGTAAAAAGAAAGCGTTTGCATGTAAATTGTGCGATGGATATTATTATTTAATTAAGGCATCTTTTTAAAAAAAATCATATAAAAATTTTTGATAATAATTAACAAGTAATAATTCAACGAAAAACGACTTATTTTTTTTATTGTGAAGACCATGACTTCATATTTTAATTTTCTTGACTTATAAAAAAATAGCTAAAATTTAAAAAATAAGAAATAAAAAATTATTTTACAGCGTAGTAAAAACTCAAATTCATCGTTCTCATAACAAAATACAATTTATTACCTAAGTAAGAGCTCTTATATTTAACTTTATTTAAGTACAATTTTATGTAGATATTTAAAAATAAAAATGGATTAAAAATGTTTGTTAAAGTTCTATTTATAATGATGTGGTGACTCTCATTTATGGTTTCCCATAATAAGATGCGGTTTGTTACCTAAGTAAGAACTCTTATATTTAACTTTATTTAAGTGCAGTTTTTATGTAGATATTTAAAAATAAAAATAGATTTAAAATGTTTGTTAAAGTTCTATTTATAATGATGGGGAGACTCTCATCTATGGTTTTTGTGTAAATAAGTGTGCCAGATGGAACGCCGCCGTTTTATGAGCTCCAAAGTTCGAGTCGTCTCATAAGAGGGTTTCAGAGGGAGAGGGTGAGGGAGAGAGAGAGTGCTGCGATGGACAGAGAATGGGGATCGAAGCCGGGGAGCGGCGGCGCCGCCTCCGCGCAGAACGAAGCCATCGACCGGAGAGAGCGCCTCCGCCGTCTCGCCCTCGAAACCATCGATCTCGCCAAAGATCCCTATTTCATGCGCAACCATCTCGGCAGGTTCTCTCTCTTTCTATCTCTCTCCCTCTCTCTCTCTCTCTCTCTCTCTCTGTCTCTCTCTTTCCTTTTTAGGGTTTGGATCTAATGTGGGGTTTTGTACAGCTACGAGTGCAAGCTTTGTCTGACATTGCACAACAACGAGGGGAATTACTTGGCGCACACACAAGGGAAGCGGCACCAGACCAATTTGGCCAAAAGAGCTGCTCGTGAGGCCAAGGACGCCCCCGCGCAGCCTCAGCCCCACAAGCGCAAAGTTTCCCTCCGCAAGACAGGTTTTACTCCAGCTATCTATCATTTTTTTTCCGCTCATTTAGAGTCTACTACTCATTGCCGCAATAAACCTAATTCCATCTTTCTGTGTTTTTTGACTTCTTTTATCATTTATAGGTAGAATCTATTTTTCTATACGTGTGGTGGGAAGGGTTTATGATTTCAGCGCAGTTGATATGTCATTTTAGGGTTCCATTGCATTTAGGTAGAGCGGCACTGCAGAATGAATTTTCTTTTGACGTTATAAAATAAAGTAAAGAACCATGTAACTGTGAGCAATTTAGTGTTAGCATAGATATTGGAAAATTTTTAGCCATGAGAGGACGTATCTTTTGAGTATAAGAAGGTAATTTGTAATCCCACGAGTTTGGGTTGGCTACATGGAATTGAAATGAAAAATTGCACCGGCTTGCCAATGTGTCATGTCCTCCTGTAATCCCACGAGCGGCGACATTGAATTGAAATAAAAAATCACATGGGCTTGCTAATGTATCATGTCCTCCTCTACTGTCATGAGTGTCTCTGCATTTTCTTATAACTTGTGTACATGTTTATAGTGGTCTACTCCTAGACTTCCTAATCTCCCGCAGATCCTTCGCATCACTTTTCCCTAATGGTTATGCTCGTAGGTTTGTGAACCACAAGCCAAAACTACCTCAGTAGACGCTTTCTCATCTTGCTCTCAATTGGAGCTATCCCTAGTTTTGCGCTAATCATTTAAAATTTTATCTTTGTATGTTACCCCATTCACTTTGTTTCTTAATTAGCAATACTCTCTGCAGTACGACAGAGTTGGCCTTAGAGTGATTTCCTAACTTCAAAGTCACTTTATGATATTAAATTTTTGATGCACTTGCTGTGTACAACCTGCCTAAATCCTAAACTAATTTCATCTTTTTCAGAATTACTCTGAATGAAGATCCCAAGATAAGAAAACAAATCAATCTCTGGTGTTGCTTGGCAATCTAGCCCATCTACACTATGATCCAATTCCCTATGCTCACTACACTTACATGCCACATATTATAGTTTTTGGACCTCGTAACCATTTGATTCCCTATAATCATGAAATATACAGTAATATTCTATTTTGGACCTTAATCTTGCTCATTACTTGACCATTGATCCATCATTTCTACTTTACTTTGTCGGCCCATACACCTGCATGATGTTTGGTTATATTCGGGAAGGAAAAGCTGCAAATGTGTAATTACGAATTGATACATGTGGGAATAAGTTAAACCAATTCAAAGTGAGGCAAGGGTTGTATGGTGAGTAGCACTTTTCAGCCGTATTATTGATCATTTTGTTGAGGTTGAAGTATTAATGGCTTCATCTATGTTGATCGGTTTAATAAGATTACTGCTCTAAAAGCATCATTTTTGCACATAATTACTGTTGTATATCACCAAGATGAAACTTTGATAAGTAGCTGGGGGAATAAATTCCATTATAACAGAAAATATGTTCTGCCAGCTTGTATTTAGCTTACTGTTGGGCCTATACAATGAGTTTCATTGTCTTTATATGCTGATTATTGACCATTCTTCTCTCTAACATTAATTTGGTCTATATCTCTATAACCCATGCAAACTCCTTGGCTACCTAAATAAATAACGCGAATAACAGACTGAAATTTCTTAGCCTGAATGTTTGCTGGTGGATATATAATATACTGAGCTTGACACATTGGCGAGTATGGCCATTTAACAACTTGGTTGTCAATAGCTCTACAATCTCATTCTTTGGCTTTTTTTTTTTTTTTTTTGATAAAATTGGCTATTTTAGAATTACCACTGGCACTAGGAACAAAGCCTACTGTTTGCAAAAGCAATGTGGTAATTCAATTTTCTAGATTGAATTTTGAATTTGTATCTTGAACTTGCAGTTAAGATTGGTAGGCCTGGGTATCGAGTAACAAAGCAATTTGATGCAGAGACAAAGCAGAGGTCACTTCTTTTCCAGGTATGTAATTTTTTTTTTTGCTTCTCTTTATAAATAAAAGCATAATGGTAGCCTTGGACTTTCCCCTTTATTTGATTCATAGTTGTCACGGTGCCAAGGTGGTTGGCATCGACCGCCATCCGCCTAGACGCCTAGGCAGCAAGGCGCTTGCCTTGGCATGCTTAAGGCAGTCCAAGGCACCTCTTAATGAAATTCATAATTTTACTTGTACATGTTTTAAATATGAAAAATATTGGCAAATACTTGAAAATAAAACACAAATATGGAGCTTCCGGCAACGACGTTGAGTGGAATGCTACTTTAGACCAACAACGGAGTTGCCGATCCGAAGTCAATCGTCGAATCGAAGTCCGTTGTCGGGATTCGCTGTCATCAATTGGAGAATGGCTGATTGTCAAATCTTCCAGTACAGAGGGAGTTGCTGCCATTGCTGGAGTTTTCACCGTCGATTTGTTTAGTTTCCGCCGTTGATTCTCCAAGGTGCAGTCAACATCGAGGTCGGGGGAGGGTTTTTTGTGTGAAGAAGAAGAAGATTGCCTTCTGCTCGATTTCTTCTTCATCTTATGTGTGTGTGTGTGTATATATATATATTAAGCACGCAAAACGACTTCATTTTAAAATGACGTCATTTTGCTGGGTTTCTTTTTTTTAAAAATAAAGGCCCTAGGCGACGCCTTTCCGGCCAAGGCACACACCTTGGCCACGGGGGAGCAAGACACTGCACACCATGCTCCCCCCACTCCGCCTGGACGGCGATGCCTTGACAACTATGATTTGATTTAAATTGAACACTTCTATTTTTCTGATTTCTAACTTGAAGGTAAACTAATGAAGCAATTCCGAGTCTTGTCCATAATTTCCATCCATCTTTGTTTGGATCCTTGTCCAGTGGACAAATAATTCTATACAAGCATGATGACATGGCGGACAACTTGTCACTTTATATGGTGGGGAAAAAAAAAAAACCTCAATACTTTCACTTTATTTAAAGTAAATCCTGAACTTTAATTTTGCAAATTCGTATTCCAACCTTTCATCAGTGAAGCAAGTAAAGTCTTGAAATTATTGATAATTAAATTCTGCTGGTTGAAGGCAAGACATTAGTAGAATGAGAAATGAAAATTGTTTAACTGAAAGAAATTTTAGAATTTAAATTGAAATAATGTTAAAGTATGAGGTTTTTCATCATATTGGACCTGTTGTTCGCCATATCCATGTAAGAAGTCAACCAAGCAAAGATGAATGGAAGTTAGGAGGACTTTAATTTCTTTACTAGTTAAAGTTTGGCTTAGAAACTGGAAAAATAAAAGTTTAGAATTTAATAATAGTGAAAGTACAGGATTACTTTTACTATTTGGCCTAAATAAAACTCATTATAAATTCCTTTATGTGGTATACTTACAATAAGAGATAATGCGATACATTTTTTTTTTTTTTTTGGTGTAATGATGTTTGCACTGAAGATTGAGTATCCTGAAATTGAAGACCTCACGAAGCCAAGGCATCGCTTCATGTCTTCCTTCGAGCAGGTACGCTATATATTTAGTTTCTTCCCTGCTTTGCGTGCATCATAATTCATGTTTTTACTTCCTCTGTAAGTGGTAATTTTTTCCCCCTACATTACACTTGACACGCATAGGTTTGCTTCTTTTTTTGTATATTGACATGGACAGAGGGTGCAGCCCTTCGATAAAAGATATCAGTTTCTCCTGTTTGCAGCTGAACCATATGAAATCATTTCTTTTAAGGTAATCAAATCATGTTGTTACATTTGCTATTATCCTTCCTGGCCCCCCCTCCTCATAATCCTTAGTTGATGCCAATATATATTACTCATTCGTTGATCTGTGTTTTGTTTCAGGTTCCCAGCATTGAAATCGACAAGTCAACTCCCAAGTTCTTTTCACATTGGGACCCAGACTCCAAGATGTTCACGGTTTGTCTGATTTCCCTTGAATACGCTTCTATATCCTTCATTCTTCACTCTTGTAGAGTTGTTGAATTCTAAGACATCAGATCGATGTCTCTTGATTTACTAAAGCTTCGTTTGGTTTGTTGAAATGATTGAACGAAATAGGATAGGCTTTAAAAAGTAAAATCAGTTCTCATTGAAGGGGGTCTCATTGTATTGTGCATTCCCATCGTAATAAAAATTTACCAAATAGTCTTCAAATCAAAGCACAGATTTTTAATTTGATTTTATTTTTTGGGATGAACTCTAAGACATTTTATCATTTTGTGGGCTGAATGAATCTGCAGTTGCAGTTATACTTCAAGACCAAACCACCCGAGACGAACAAACCTCCTCAACCTGTTCCTGCAGCCAACGGCACCACGGCTCCTGGGGTCCCACCAAGGCCCCCGCCCCCATCAACACAACCACCACTGCCGCCACCCCCACCATCTCAAGGACCAGGGGCTCCTTCTAGAGGGCCGCCTCCGGTTCCACCGCCACCTCCGATGATGAACGGTCCTAGGCCTATGCCACCTGGCGGAAACCCAACGGCCCCACCACCACCTCCGGTTGGGAGTGGCACAATGTCGCATTTTACACCAGGAGCTCAAATGAATAGGCCTCCCATGATGCCCCCCCAAGGTTTTCCGGGGCAACAAATGCAAGGCCAAGGCCAAGGTATTCGCCCCCCTTCCACAACCACCTAATGCGGGTTAACATGTCTTGATGAAAAGAGAACTGTTTGTTTCTTGCAGTAGTGCATTTTTTTCGAAGAATTCGTCACGTGGACCTGTATAATAGAATTGATTAAGTGTAGCTTTAAATTACTTGAGAGTTTCGGATGGGTACGAGTGTTGGCTTTCTGGGAATTCCATTTTGAGGACATTTTTCCTTTCGGGATTTGAAACACGAAAAATTGGACGGAATTACCTGAAGGTAGAAGCTGCAAAATGTTTGAACACAATGTAGTCAGTATTAGGGTTTTTTTGCAAGGTGTGAACCGTAATGTTTTGTACTTCAAAGTAAAGAAACTGTGAAATTTGAGCAATGTGAACCTTTGGTCCATGGAGAACTTATCATGTTGCTGCCCTCATAATGCCATTTGAAATGATAAAATCTATGATAACATTTTAAATAGCCTTTGGTCCCCAGAAGATATGCTTCGTTACTGAGAAGTGATGAAGTGGGAAAAATACTTACCAAGTTCTAGACACAGGAAAAAGAAAAACGTACACATTGAAGCCCAATAAAGCCTTGATTTAAAATCACTTCTGGAATTCCAAGACGGCATAGAAGTGGTCGATGTGGAACGCTCGGAATGTGGGGAACCCCACGGAAAGACCGAGCTGCCGGAATTCCTTCTCGGTCCGGTGCCTTCCCTTAGCCCGGTAGACAGTCATGACGAATACGTCTCCTTCTAGCAAAGCTCGTGTCCGGTGGCTGTCATCGGATTCGTGAGGCAAAACCGGTTCGCAGGCGATCAGTTTGCCGCCGGCTGGGAGTGCGTTGTAGCAGTTCTTCATGATCAGCTCGCATTCGTCGTCGGTCCATGTCGTCAAAATCCACTGCTCCCCAGATTTTAAAGGAGAGAAGGAAACGAAAGCATTGAGTGTAGGAGTAGAAAAACCCTAATAAGGATGTAAGGTTGAAGAACTCAAAGCAATCGCATAATTAAAAGGATTAATAGATTTTATTTTATTTTTTTTCATTTTTTCTAGATTAACAAAAAAGTTTGAAACTATGAAGATGGCTCCCAAAATATCGAAGTTGCGTTGAGCTTGAACTCACACGTACCTTCATGAAAATAGCATCGGCCGTGGGGATTGACTTGAACATGTCACCGCCCACATGCTTTACTCCTATGAATCAACGAAAACAGAAAAAGTCAACACCCTTTAAAACCCTAAATTCAAACCCTAAACTCACGAGAAATTAACTTCCACAACACACCCGGAATATCCGGAGCCCTGGCCACCACCTCTGGCAAGTCAAAGTTGATCCCCTCCTTCACGTTGCTATGCTTCTCCAAGATCATCCTCAGGCAATCCCCTGCGCTTCCTCCCACGTCCACCAATCGCTCGACTCCCCCGAACCCGTCGTAGCCGTCCATCATCGCCCTCATGAACGGCACCGATACTCCCGACATTGCGCTCTGCATTAGCGCGTTCATCTCTGGCCTCTTCCCGTAGTACTCAAACGCCGCCTCCCCGTTCGCCGCCGTGAATGGGGTCGTGGCGGGGTCCAACACCGCCTCATGGACCAAGCCCCAAGCGCGTAATAGCGCGTTGTGATGGTGTTGCAGCACGTACGGCCCATACGATAGCCTTGGAACGAAGTCATAAATTTTTTAACTAATTAGCATGCTTAACTTCTACTTATGGAATAAGAAAATTTATATATATATATATATATATATATATATATATGTATGTAACTTTTTAAAATTTGAGTGATTAAAATGATAAAATATGTAAGTTTCAGTATGATTTGTAATAATCTGAAATAGCCTATACGGTGATAATCAATCATAAGTTGTCACACATGCCAAAAGTAGGTGCCATGACTTTCATTACATGTAAAATAAAATGATAAACAAAACAATCAAGTCAAAAGGTGCGTATGATAGTGTCGGCCAATCACACTTTTTGCACGTGTGATAATTTGTGATCGGTCGTCACCAGAATTGGATTGTTTCCATCCCTACTGGTAGCAACGTTTGCCCGATTTCGTGAGGAGGAATATTCGTAAATACGCCAGCCAATGGGTCGAGTTCGAGTTGATCCAGACCCAAAAATGTAATCAAGTGTAGACCCGACCCACTTACTCGATGGCCCCAACAAGGTTAAACCGAAACTCGGATTTGATGGACCGGGTTATCGGGTCTGAACCAGATCCAAGGCACTGAACTGCCCCCGTCAAGCAAAATAAGAAGTGAAGAAGCAAAGGGAACCTTTTGAGTTTCATTTAGCAAAAAAAAAAAAAAATCCCCTAAATCAACAACAAGATTAAACCTTTCGTGTTAGATTTGTGGCTTCCTTACCCGTTGCCGTCGGTGACCAGCGTCCGTCCGATCTCCGTTAGCGAGTACGTCCGGAGGGAGGAGGAGTCGCCGGAGATGTGCTCGGCGAAGACGCCGTAGCTCGACAGTAGGCGGAGGAGGCGCTGGAGGTTATCGGCATCGGCGCTGGCGGCATCGTCATCCGAGGAGGGGAGGATGCGGCGGAGGATGGCGGAGGGGGAGAGGGGGGAGTTGAGGCCGCCGTGCCAGATGGCGTCGGGCACGTTGAGTCGCACGACGGCGGCCAGCGACATCGGCACGCTGATCATGTTCGCCAACTCTAGGATGGCTAGCCTGGCCCTGTTCCGGCTCTCCGAGGTTTCCTCCTCCTCCGCCGCAGCCATCGCCGCCGGTCGCTTGACTTGTTCCATCCCTTCTTTCTTCTGTTAGGAGAGTGAAGATGGTCTCACGGGCCGAAAGGAAAAACGTAAGATGTGAAGAGAAGGAAACCTCGGCCCCCCCCCATACAAACTTACTTGAACCGAGGCATCACGTCACAAAGAATCATTTTAATATACGGCAGCAAATTATACAATAGCAATATATAATCTGGAACTCGATCTGAAAATTTTTAATACGATAAAAATGAATGAACTCTCGTATTTTTTTTATATTTTTTCAATTCGTAAATTTTTTCCCCTTGGGCTCAAATTAATGAGAAGAACTTATTTGACCCAGTAAGAATGATAGGATTTTTAGTGTAAATTTCATTAATTAATGATTGAAGATAATTAAATTTTGTTGAACAGTAAAAAGAATAATCGATAAATGAGAAAAAGAAATATATGAATAAAAAGTAGTTTCAAAAGTAATACCTAGAAAATACTCGAGAACAAACTCAATGATAGTTACAAAAATAACCATTAAAAAATACTCGAGAACAAACTCTCGAGACTGACAATAATTAACTAAAAGTAATTTTTTTCCTTTAAAAGTTTTTTCCTTGGAAAGTTTTTAGTGAAACGTTTGATTCTTTTTATTTGTAGCTTATGGCTGTTTTTGAAACTACGGGTTTATTTGTATTTGTACTTTTTTCTGATTAAGCGTTCATTCTTTTTACCAATCAAATAATAATAATAATTAATTAAACGGTACTTAAAGTCTTAACTACGGGAAGTTCCTTGCTTAGCGAATGTATCTTTCATGGGGACCACGGGCACGGGAAGATAAGGGTAAGTTGACTATTTTCATTTAACTTTTTAACTCGCCTAATATATTCAAGCCAGATGGGTGCACAAAGTCCAATCTGGTTATTTATCTTTTTTTAATCTTAATATATAAATTACTTGTAGTGGTCATTGGACGGTGGATCTTCGTCGTATGAGTTAATGCTTATATGACTAGGCCTAACTTTGAATTTGTCTCTCTGGTTCATTCATAAGATTAAAAATCTCCTAAAATAATTCGGTCGCTTGACTTGTAATCCTTGGCATAATCATAATATATCTAACTCGTCCAATCATTATTTTTAGTAAGATTTTTTAAAAAAATATTTTTAATAAATATTAATTGATTTATGAAAAATTTAAAATAAATAATAGACTCACAAGGTGAACCATCGACTCATCTCCATATAATGGGATTCCTAATATAATTTTTTGAGTTAAATTTTAGATTTTAATAATTTTTTTGTAAGCATTTATGTATTTGTGGGTAAAAAATACCACGAATGAAAATAACCTATTTTTCAATAGGGGAAGAGGAGAAATCACATGAAAGAGATGATGTTACTATTGGGCAATGGGGCACCCTATTTGGTCACGTATGAGTTTGAATTTTTATTTTGGACCTTGTGTTGTAATTTTCTTTTATTTAATTTTGAGGCCCAATTCCCTAATTTACCCCCATAACCCTAAACCTATTGAACTAGATAGATGAAAATTAGTGTAACAAAATAAATTTTTTATTTTTATTTTTAGGTTAAGTAAGAAAATATCTTAAAACATACCTCACCATACTATATACTTCTGTACAAATTTATCAGAGGGTAAAATCTAAAACCCACTATACCTCCAACTATGGAGGAGAATCGGGAAGAACGCCCTAAGCGGTCTCAGAATTCTTCGAATTTCCGATCAGCGACAGAACCCAGTAAATAAATCCGCCGGAGAAGAAGCCGAAGAACCAAGCGTTGTTGTATACGGTCACAAACGCCGCCGGAATCCGTCTCAGAACCCCAAGTTTCTGCAACAGTCCCGGCAAGACGGGCAAAATCCCCATCACCAGAGCCGCCATGGCCGCCCAATTGTACCCTCCCCAGTAGTAATAAGCCCCATTCCGATCTAAAGTGTACAGCTCATCGACCCTCAGTTCCATTTTCCGGATCATGTAGTAATCCACAAGAACAATCCCTCCGATCGGACCCAGCAGCGCCGAGTACCCGATCAGCCACGTGTATACGAAGCTCTCGCTCGATCGGAGGAGCCGCCACGGCTGGAACGCGACTCCGAGCGCCGCCGTGATCAGAGCCCCTCTCTGGAACGTGAAATTCTTCGGGCTTAGGTTGGTTAGGGCGTTGGCGGGCGCCACGACGTTGGCGGCGATGTTGGTGGTGACGGTGGCGAGCCCGATTCCGGCGATCGCGACGAGCTTGGTCCCGAGTCCCCCGATCCGCCCGAGGAGCTGGATCGGATCTGAGATTGTGTAGCCGAAGATGATTCCGGTGGATGCGGTGACTGCGAGACCCACGAATGTGAACAGACCCATGAAGATGGGGAGCCCGGCCTGACCCAGGATCTGATCCTTCTGTGATTTGGCGAATCGGGTGAAATCGGAGATGTTAAGGGCCACCGTTGCCCAGAAGCTTATGTTCGCCGTGATCGAGGGGAAGAAGAGAGACCAGAATTGAGAGGACGAGAGGCTCGAAGATAAACAAAGCATGAAACTGAACCCGCCGGCTTTGGTATAAGCCCAAATTAGGAGGCATGATGTGAGGAAGACGAGGATGGGGGCGGAGTACTTCTCCAGGGATCGGATTCCCTCCATTCCATTGAGCACGATGGCGAGCTGCGCGGCCCAGAAGGCGGCGAAGCAGGCCAATTCGAGAACAGAAGTGCCGAGAAGAGGGGAGAGTCCGGCGAGGGGGGAGTTCTTGAGGGATTCGGGGAGGAGGAGGAAGATGGCCTCGCCGCCGATCCAGGTCTCGATGCCGTACCATCCGCAGCCGACGAGGGCGCGGAGGAGGGTGGGGACGTGGGCGCCACGGACGCCGAACGCGGCGCGCGCGAGGACGGGGAAGGAGACGCCGTAGCGGGCGCCAGGGTGGCCGGAGAGGACGAGCGGGAGGAGGAGGAGGGCGTTGGCGGCCACGACAGTTGCGATGCCTTGCCACCATGCCATGCCGAGGTCCACAAGGCTTCCGGCGAGGTAGTAGGAGGGGACGCCAACCACTAGGCCGATCCAGAGACTCGCCATTTCGTAGCCGGAGAGCGTGCGGCTGTGCGGCGGGGAGGGGGCGAGGTCGGCGTTGATCAGGGTGGGGTGTGGGGAGAATTTAGGGGACAGAGGAGTGGGATTGGGGCTAGAAGAAGAAGCCATGGGGACAGGGGATGAGGAAGCTTCTTGTCTGTGGGGGAATTGGCCATGCCCGTGGGGGAGAATTGGGTTTGATTTTGAGGGGAGTGGGAGGAAAGGAGTTTTGAGGTGGATTGACGAAGAGGATTGTGGATGGAGATGGAGGTTGAGATATCTGGACACCATCGTTTGGAACCAGAAGATAGAGAGACAGAGAGAAGATTCTGAGGTGGGTGGTGGGGCAGTAGGTGAGAGATTCTTGGATCTTTGAGGAAAATGGTGGATGATTGAAGTAGAGCTAATAATTTTATATATAAATGAAGGAGGGGTTCTGATGAAATCTCCATGGCTCTTCTTCTTCTTCTTCTTCCATGGGACTGTCTTCGAGTGATCTGAAACAGTACACGTAGGGAAGAGGAGGTTGAGTTTGTGTGGTGAAGGAGGTTTTCAGTGGGAAGAAAATGAGTTTATGTAATTTTATGTACCTAGGAATAATGTAACCTTATAATTTTGCAAGACGTCGATAAAAAAATAAATATTTATGTTAAAAAGAAATAGCCTAATGGATCCAAAAGATTTAACTTTAGGAGGTTTTCATGCAGAAAAAGCCCAAAATTTATACGGCCCGAACATATAAAGGGGCCTGTAATACTTTACTGGGCCTGGATAGAGTAGCCCATTCCCTTCCTAAGAAACTAGGTATGGTCCCCGTTATCGAGCAGGCCTTGTCCTTATGCATTGTCACCCCAATACATAACCAAGCGTCTTTTATGCAATGTCGCGGTTAATAATTAAGCATAGATGAATCATAAATAATAATTTTTTCATAAATTAAAAAAAAAAGGGAGAAGAGTGAGAATATGATTCTGGAGACCATCCTCCAAAGGCAGTTTTAAAAAAAAAAGATTTTTATTTATTTACAGAGTAAAACTACGTCATTTTGGGAGCGTACTCACGTAAATTGTGTGAGTTTGGATTCACATTATTTTTTTCATAAGTAAAAAAATATATACTGTCTTGACAAATTCGCTTATCAAAACAATGTTATTTTAAGGGTATTAATTGTGACACTTTTTCTCTTGATGCCACCTTTGAATTTATATTTGTACGAACAATTGCTCCTTATAGTAACTTCATTATTTTAATTGCTCTTTGGGTGTCTAGAAGAGGAAATTTTGTGATGAGTTACCATCGCCCACTATGAATATACTCAAAATGTGTAAGGTTTCGTTCGTTTCAGTGAATATATCCCAAAAGTGGTTCAACGTTTCTTCCAAAAATGGATTCGATTTTCGTTGTTTGATTGACATATTTTAAAAAAATCATGAGAATGCGTAGTAGGAGGGAGGTCGTCAAAATGAAATTGGAAAACGGTTTACGGTTTGAAAGAATTCAAAACAATTTCCATAAAAAAAAATGAAATTTTTGTTAACCTGAAAATATTTTTTATTGACTCATTTTTCTTTAATGCTTCGAACACCAGAAAATAGTATAAAATAAATATTTTTCGAAATATGTTTTCCTCAATTGCCATTGTTTTTTTCCCTCAGCAATTATGCACAGCTAAGCATGATTGAGATGTGGGGTGCTATTAGACAGGAAAGCATGTGTAGTTCTAAGATTCTTCACAACATAAGGAGTTGTTTTCAAATTTTGGTTTCTAAAATCACATTCTTCTCAAGTGGACCCATAGATACAAAAAGCTTAGTAATCTTAAGATTAAACCAAGTTGGGACACAGAATCCATTTAAGGATGTGTCTTTTAAATCTTCAATATTTTATTTCTCGTGTAAAACTTCTTCGGTACAATATTATCACGTCATCAATTTTTGAACCAATGATAGTTAGTCGTGCGTGCCAATACATGCATGGTAAGAATGACAGATAGGCCACTTGAGTCGACCCCATTAAAAATAGTTATGAGACACACCATTAATTGTACATTTGATTAACTGTTATTTAACGATAAGTTTTTTTTCCCTACCATTTATTTCTTTATGTTTTGTTAGAAGTACTATGCTTTTTATACATATGTATGCCTCATTCTCACAGAATGAATTAAAAATTAAAAATTAAAAATTAAAAAAAGTCATTCCAATCAATGATTATAACCTAATCATTGGTAATTAATTCATTTTTAAAAAATCATTATATAATCTGGTATCAACCAACTAATCATAGTCTAAAATAATGGCTAGTTCAACATATAATTAGAAATTGAGGGGGTTGTTTATGGGCACACTGTCATACAGCCATGGAGGGACCTTCACTCAACCAAACACAGCCCTACTTACATAGGACTGTGAAATGGGTACTATCACAAAAAATAGTCTAAAAAACCTTAAACTTACATTGTTTGCCTTAAAATATTTTACAAACCTAAGTCATTGAAGTTAGTAAATTATACCATCAAACCCTATTATTGGTAGTGTGTCTCAAAAAAATTTTAGATTCACTGAGGCTGAAAAATGTTTTGTAAACTATATGTATATCTTATGCATTATGTGTGTGTGTGCATATAAAGAATATATTTTATGGTAGGGGGAGGGATTACGAAGCTCTTAGAAAAGGGCATTAAGGGTAAAAGGAAGTTAACTTGTATGATATATATTTAATCAATCAATACGGTACAATTTCTTCGTAAATATGTGCTAATGAAAAGAGAATTTCAAAAAATTTTTATAAATTTTTTTTATCGAAACGGTATAGTTTGAGAGTTCGGTCTAAGGTTTTCCAACTTGATGTGCTAATATAGACATTAATGGCTCGTTTGACCTTTTCAGAAATTTCATAATTGGTGTAACCAAAATAGTATAATTATTTAAAATTCAAAAAAATAAAATAAATAATTCAAATATAAAAAAGGGGCTCAAGTAGAAGGATTTAGGAGCTATCAAAACAAATATTTAAGATAAAGAGCATAAACATGGAGAAACATGTGAGGCTTGAGGCATTATTATATTTTGTTTAAAGCATGAAATAAAGACGTTGGATGTACTGATGAACCCTACCTTATCCATCTTCAAATTCAGAACTCCGTTGTTATGTATAGAATCAACCAAGATAGGAGCTAGCTTTTGTGTCTTATGGATGCAAATAATTGCGAAATTTATTTACTTCTGATTTATTTGATCCTAGTAACGGGGAAATTTTATGCCTTAAATTTCTATCATTAAAAATAAAATAGAAAATAATAGTGTTATTCAAACTAATCTACCCATAAATTTAATCTTACTATAATAAACCTCAAAAGAGTTTGGTGTAAGTTATCCAAAAATAATTTATCATCACTTCTTTCTTTCTTTTTTTTTCCTTTTGCCTCTTATTTTTCTTGGCTTAAAACTTTAGTGAACTTTGTTTATTTTAACGGAAATTTTCATTTTCCCCTGTGAAATTATTTTACCTGAAAGAGACGGATTTCAAGATTTGGAAATGATAGCATTGTTTTATAAAGATACGAGCTGTCCACATCAATATCTTTTTGGTGCTCCCAATAAAACGTGTAACATAGTAATAATAATAATAATAATTACCATAATAATAATAATAATAATAATAAATAAAAGAACTTATTAGAAAGAAAAAAAAAAGAAAAAAAGAAATGGGACATTATTGGAGTTTTGTGAGAAGGTATGTTGCTGGACAAAAGCTGCTTTGTAGATTGTGCTCAGTTTTAGTAGCCGACTAGCCATGTGAAAACAAAATGAAAAGCTACAGACTCCATTTTAAACACTCTCCTGCAACATTTTACAGTGAAATTTTGTTCCTACTTGCATTTTTGGCCTTCTCATTCCTAGGGATGGATGGAAAATGAAAAAAAAAAAAAATTATAATAGTTCATAATTTTTATGATTCCTCATCTGTAGATGGGTGCTTTATGTTGGAATTTCCTATTGAAAAAAATTAAATTTGAAAATAAATGGAGTTTTATTTTTAACTTTTAGTACTTCCATTATTACCTTTTTTTTATTGGGTTTTTATTCGGTCCATTAAGATCCCTCGAGGGTTACAAAGCCAACCCACGGTATAAGTGGGTATGGCAGAACTCTTGAAAAAAATGTAGAAAACAACAGAATAAACTCTGTATTCCCCTAAAATATTTTCTTTGAGTATCTGGAGATTCTTAGATTGACTAAGTACTCATTATTTCGTTTGTGTTTGCGAAGGAGGATCCTGATATTGGGCTGCTTGTGCCATTTTGGAAGTAACCACCACAGAGGGCTTACAAGAAGGTCGATAACTATTTCCTTCGAGCAACGAGTGTTGCGCCTCTACTCTCAGGACGGGATATTCTTACTTTATCTTATTATTGTATTTATTTATGCATAAATTCTATTCTTATCAAGTTTGTAAATATAATCTGCAATATGGACTCCGAATGTATTGTTCTTACAATATAATTTTGTGAATATAAATTATGGGAATTGAGAGTAGTTTCCAAACACCCTGAACATCTTGAAATTCTCTAAAATTTGATAGCTTCGTGTATTATATAATGTTTTTTAATTCATGCGGTGAAAATTAATAGATTATGAGAGGCACAATAGAGGGCCGGTACCATTTAAACCAACAGAGAAGTAGGATCCGACATATCGAAGGAAAGAAATTAATCGAAGCATTTATTATTTAGAGGAGTATTTATGTACTCACCATTTAATACAATGAATGCATCTATTAAATTTGAGTAATGAAATCAAATGCTCACTCTCTCGTTTCATGTTTTCTCTTCGTGGCATTTTTATTCCAAGTCAAAAGAAAATACCGTCCCATTAATTCATAAATAAAATAAAATAAAGTCACTTAAGATTCTTCAAAGTACCTAGCAGCTAATTAATTTGGGTTATCATATCACTACAAAACACCCAATACACATTACAACATTGCTCTGCAAAATAAAATAAAAAATAATAAGTCTTCAGGATACCAATAGTTGATGTGGGACTCATTAAATAATTGTGGGTCTTAAAATCTTTTAGATTTTTGTGATAAATATTTTGTTTTGATAAATTATGTTCTCTAATATATTGAATTAAAAAATTGGTACAGGAACAAAATAAAGTAGGGTGGAATCACAATAAACTTGTGTTGCATTAGCTTATTAATAATTTAAATGTGATTTGCTCTGTATTTGTGAGTTATTTTAATTATAAAAAATATTTATTACTTGTGGATCTATTTAGAAACTATGAAATATAATTACTAGCTAAAATTTTTTAAATTTACAAATTCATAATCTTTTTAAATTCAGGTCATTCATATCCGGTCTCTTTATAATAAAAAATAAGTTTAGAAAATCATAAATTAAAAGGTAATTGATTTAAAAAGTAATGAAGTTGAATATTTTTTTACCTTTATTTTTATGATGTTTGTCTATGAAAACTTAAATAAGTGTACACGTATTTATAAATAAATAAAAACCCTGGAAGAATGCATATTTTTAAAAAATAAAGTTTGAGGATGACTCACGAGGCATAATTACGAGGAAAAAGAATTTTAAATGTCAAATAATGTCATGTCCAAACAAATAATATTAAAAATCTTCATCAATTAAACTTACAAATAAAGACAAATGGAATTGTTAAGTGTAGAACATCAATATTGTAAATTAATTCTACATCCCATATAATAACTCAACTTTCATTATTTGTTTTTATATTCTTAATTTATTGAGGTAAGATTCTTGGATCATTTATTTTTCTTCTGCTTAGTAAACCAGGGAAAAACGAAAAGTTCTCCGAAAAGGATAAATTGGGACTAATCATCTTGGTTTTACCTACACAAAATTACTGGTGAAAACTAATTTTCTTGAAAAAAAAATTACTAAGTAAATTGAGGTGTTCAACACCCATTGAGTATCGACTAATTCTTAGAAGCATATATGATTATTTACGTTTGCCTTGCCCACATCCCAAACAAATCGATGGAATCTACTTAAACTCGAACTAAATTAATCAATATATTGTCTGATATGATAATATAAAACTTATATGCTTTTATCCTCAGAAAGCAATTTTGAAAATTGAAGAACCAAGCAAAGTAGATCTCACAAGTTCTTAAAATGTGCATTTGGGGGGCTCCTTTCCTTCCATTTTCTTCTCTTTTGTTTAAATGTGAAGCAATGGCTCTCCTTACTTTACCTTTCATGTTATCACGGGAAATTATGCTCTTTTTGGAGGGTCTCTAAACAAATTTTTTTTCCAAAAAAATTTGCTTAGCTACCCTAACCTTTTGATATTTCTTATTATGGGCTTTTCCATTGGAGAAGTTGTGGAAAAGTGGCAATCCCCTCCATTATCATTTTTTTTCCCTAGAATTCATAATACAATATAATAGTAAATTTTAAGATATGTTTGATTCATAATAATAATTATCCTGTTTAGAATTTATGCTTGTGAAATAGTTATAACTTTATTTAATTTATTTTAAAGCTTATAGTAATCTTATTCCAACCTAGTCAAGAGGAGTCATTTATGTAACTATCTATAAAAACATCTATTTTATTTATTTTATTCTAATGAAATAATTGCACGATTCTCGTGATATTCTAATTCACCAACAAAATATGCCCTTAAATTGTTTCGATATGTTTTTAACATTTTCTTTGGTAGTGATTTGATTAAGACTTTAAGTAAACTAGAAGCCCTTCTGATGCAATTCTATAAGGCACAGAAGTTTTTAATATTTTTTTTCATTACTTCTAGAAAAATTGAAATGGCTTAAATAAATTACTAAATTTTTTACTAATATATAAAACAAGTTTAATTTTACTTTAACCGAAAGTAAACATAGGTATGAGTAGGTAAAAAATAAACGCGTTTGCTTCAACAAGCTGAGAACTGAGATTACTTATATAAAATTGCTTATATGCTATCTTAAAGAATTGTTACGCTTATCCCAATGCATTTTAACTTCTTATGCATATTTATATTTGTAGGGGATAGGTGGCATTAAGCTATAACGCCATTTATTATGTTGTACATTATTTGAATGAAGACGCGTAACTTCTTCTCCTTATAATTTGTCATTTGGTGGTTGCAATATATGGTCCCTAAAAATCTCGAAAATCCATTCAACTTATAAACTTATCGTTTTATCGAGTACAACATTTTGACAAGCTTAAGTTTGAATAAAGTTGACGAGCTTAAAATTTAAATGCAAACTCGAGATTTGAATTATGTACATGATGACCATCTAGCAGTGAATTACATTGTGTGCTTTTTCTGTCCTAAATACAGATGACTCCGATTGCTTCTCACTCGAGGGAATAATTAGTTTTTACGTAGATAAGGTGGAAAAAAAGGGCTTGTATTCGGTGATGCTGCACATAAAGCAGCTGCATTGGACACGAAAAATAAATGACGAACCTTGAATGACGGTATTTCTGTTCTTTTTTAAAAAAAAAACATCAATAAGGCTATTGTTGCTGCAGATTAGTTTTTTCCGTGAAAAGAAAAAAGGATGTAATTATTTTTAATTGCAAGGGCTATTTATATTATCATTTGCTTTAAAAGGACTAATGTAATATGAGAATGGACCTTTCTTTTTTCCGTTAAATGAGGAATGATCATCCGTACTTCATTTAAAGAAAGGATGCCCATGTTAAAATTGAGTTTAAAGATTTTGTAAAATGAATATTTAGTTTCCCAAATTAAAACTAGATAAAATGAAAAAAAAAATGAGTAGACTAAAATGGTCAAGACTTGAGTGAGGGCATTTAGGTAAATTCATATGGCCAAAACTGTGGTTTTGCAAATGCACCGACCTCCCTACATTTCTAAAATATAGTTTTGGGAGTCAAAACTAAGTTTATGTAACCAAACAAATCATTTCAACAAATTTAAACAAAGCTATATTTTAGCTCTCGAAACTAAGTTTTGCTTACACGGTTGATTAATTCATAAGAGTGTTTGAACAAAAATGCGTAGGTGCTCATGTAAAGGACTATTTAAGATTTACACCGGGCAGCGAAATGGAGTTGAAAGGAATAAAAAAGATAATTATTTTTAATTGAAATGCCCATTTTTGTTGTCATTCACATCATAAATTTAAATTAGAATAAACGTTCATTCTCATGCTTGACTTTTTTATTTTATCAGAGAATATATTATTTAAATACCATTCATACATGTTATGTTGGCAAAAATTTGGGGAATAGATTGAATTGACCAAACAACAAGCAAGTCAATTCAAAGTTTGACTAAAAAATTTACGTCTCGGTCTTAATATTGACGGAATTATGAGTCAACATCTTCTTTAAAAAGAGCTACGATACTAATTAATTAATTAATTAATTAATCTATTATTGTTTGTTGGTATTTTATCTGATGATACTTTCCACCATTTTAACCTCACCATTATTATTATTATTATTACTAGTCGCATTGTACGCTTTGCTCATGCTTAACGGATTTTTATCAATATACAATATCTAAAACAGTGTATGGGTAAAAAATTTAAATTAATTAGATATTTAAAAATTGAAATTTTGGATCATTTACAATCAAAAGTCAATGCACCAGATGTTTAGAGAAAAGAAGGGAATTGTTATATGATAACTATAATGTTTGAGTAAAAATAGGAACAGTTATGTGGTAACTGTAAGTAAATAACTATAATATTTGAGGGTATTTACAGAAGCTCAGGAACCAAAGCACCTTTTAACTTTATAATAGTATTTATAAAGGATCAGAAAATTTCAAAAAGTAACAAAAGAAAACACTTTTGATACCAATGAATTCAAAATTTAACAAAAAATTAGAAAAATGAGATAGTAGAGATTTTAACGGTGGTATGAATATTCAATCACGCTAAATTCCAAAATTCAAATACTGGCCTAATTATATGATTTATTTTTTAAAAAGTAGTGATGAATTTTATTTCTAGTTCGAATACTTTAGTATTATATGTATGTATAACACCAATTCTTGTCTCTTCTTTTAGAAGAAAATTACTGCTGATTGTTTTAAATTACAATTAGGCAAAAACATGGTTAACACTTCAATATGGCAAAAAAATTAATAATAATCATGTAATTTATATCAATTATATGAACTATAAGAATTATTAAAAAGTTGACTCCAATGATTCAAATATCGTACACCCTAAATATATATAAAAATATAAAGATGTCATTCATCAAGTTTCTTTCAATTTCCTTTAACTTCTAGTCAATATGAGAGTAGGATAACAATTGTAGTGCTTTACAAACCTTGGGGGCATGCTCGAAAAGGATCAAAGTTGGTTTGATTTCACATAATAAAATCGAAACATGCTATTTTCTCGATTTTTATAGGAGTTTATAAAAGGTAAATCTATATTTTAACGAGAAAAGAAAAAAGCTAATTCATGAGTCGCTTGAAGCACTAACAATGTGGTGCACCTATTTCATATGAGTTTTTCTCCGTTGTTACTCCCATGTGTGTAAAGTCCACATACACGGTGATAACACTGGGAATTATTGTTTTTAAGATTTTTGTAAATTTTTTTCATGTATCATACTACCTAATTAGAAAAACATACACGAGACGTCAATAAGTAACTGAATCAAACTTATGTACAGTATCTTACAGTTTCATGAAAACCGTCGAAAATGTATATTTTTGATATTGTTGCATCACTAATGATGCGTTGACGTTGTTCCATATAAGATTTTTCGGGTCGTGTATTGCTATTTAGGTGCCAATGTTTATGATGGAAAACTTACATTAGATGGTCACACCCCATTGTTTATGTGGCAGCGTGATTAAGAACTATTCCAATATTCATGATAGCATGGGGCTCATTTACGGCAGTGCGCACATAAAGCACTTATAAGAATAGTTGTTAGACTCCATAAAAGTTTGAGTTTTCAAATTATTTGTTCAACCATCGAGTCAGTGATATTAGTAATATAATAGCTAGAATGTTTAAAATAGCCGGTGAAAGTCATATAATGTAGAGTAATAAATGTTAAATCAATACATTTTATAATATATTGTACTAAATAAAATGATTAGATATAAATATATTACTGAGATTTAGCACACAAAATATAACAAAGCATTTACCGGTAAGGAGATTTCAAGCTTATTTTCATTTTTCATGCTTTGTAGGCTTAATCAAATCTTTATTTTTCATTTAGCCCTAAAAAAGTGAGAATTTATTTCCACAACAAAAAGATTAAAAAATAAAAATCATTGACCGATTTTGTTTGGGTCACGCTTCGAACTCGTCAAATCAACTGAGTCTCACGAGTTCAATTACAACTCTTGACTTAATTAAATTCGAGACTCGAACTAAAATTAAAATTGCCCCCACCATTTTTATACAAACAACATAAAATGAATTTGTAATGAAGGTGCAGTATGAATAATGTAGTAAATTTCTATATATATATATATATATATATGTATTTATACCTTTCCCAAACGTGGCCTAGTGGGCGACCCCGGAGCGTACGTAGAGACGCCACGCAAAGAAGATCCAATGATCCAAACGCAAAGTAGCGTAAGCGCCAAACCGGATCTTTAATCCGAGGGTCCACAAGGGGTTCGAGCCACCGCGAGGAATCTAGACCGTCCAATCCTCCTCCCAATTTTGTTTATGAACCTTCCCCTTTTTGTCCCCTCCCCTCTCCTAGGCGTTGCTGTGTTGTTGATTTCTAAGTTGCAGTTTGTTCATCTCTCTCTCTCTCTCTAGATTCCATTGTTTCTCTCTCTTCACCTGCAGATTTTCCATCATTTTCACGAGAAAATTCCAAGCAGTACCCTCTCTCTGACACACAAGCACCCTTCTTCACATTCAGTGATCCAGCTCTGGTAATGGTAATCTTCATTCCTCTATAGCAGAGCAATTTGATTTCTACATTTCGAATGTGATCGTAGAATGGATCGATCAGGTTCGGATGGGTTGTGGTCGTTGTCGTTGTTGTTGTTGAGAATGAATGTGAGTGTGTGTTTGGTTGACAGGAGACAATGCTGGTGCCGCCGTGGCTGGAGCCGCTGCTGACGACGGCGTTCTTCTCCGGCTGCCGGACCCACGGCGCCGCCGCCCGGAGCGAGTGCAACATGTACTGCTTGGACTGCAACTCCGGCGCCTTCTGTTTCTACTGCCGCTCCTCTCGCCACAAGGATCATCGCGTCATTCAGGTATACAAATCTACTCCTCCTCATAATCCCTCAAACCCCATCCGTGGATTGCTAGTTCCCCGGAGATTCATCTCTTTCCGGCGTGCTTCTGAGATTCACGTTTGGGGGAAAATGTGGGTTGTTCTGAAATTCCCGGCGATTTTTTAGACTGCGGGTCTCCAACAATGTGTGCGTGTGAGCGCAGATTCGGCGGTCGTCGTATCACGATGTGGTGAGGGTGACGGAGATTCAGAGGGTTTTGGACATAGGCGGAGTTCAGACGTATGTGATCAACAGCGCGAGGGTCCTGTTCCTGAACGAGAGGCCGCAGCCGAAATCGGGTAAGGGCGTCGCTCACATTTGTGAAATCTGCGGCCGAAGCCTCTTAGACACTTTCCGATTCTGTTCTCTCGGCTGTAAGGTACTAATCTCTCGCACTAATTTTGTTTACAATGGGGTTTAGTGAGTGATTGATTGATGAACTAATGGATTATGGTTGTCTATCTGGGTTACGCTAATTGAGATTAATTGATTTATGAAGTTCTTCTTTTTTTTCCCCCCCTCATTACTACCCATGTTCCAAAACCCATTTCAGGAAACCAAACCATCATCTTTTGAATTATTCCGGTGGGTGTTGCTAATTATTGAATTAATTCATTTTTTAATTTTATTTTATTTTTCCTATTCTCAACCCACATTCCAAAACCCATTTGAGGAAACCAAACAACCATCTTTCAAATGGTGAAAATGGGTCTTGCTAATTGTTGAATTAATTCATAAAATTCCTCTCTTTTTTTTGTTTCCTCCTTCCCAGTTTCAAGCCACATTCCCAAAACCCATTTCAGGGAATCATTGGAACATCATCCTTTAACTTGTAAAATGGGTCTTGCTGGTCGATGAATTAGTTCATGAAACCCACATTGGAGGAAATCAAGCCATCATCATCTTTCAAATCATAAAATGGGTCTTGCTAATTGATGAGTTCATTCACGAATTTCCATTTTTCTAGGGTTTTTCTAATGGATGAATTTTAATGTTTTTTTTTTTTTATGTTGTGGGGGTTGTGCGCTTAATTTAGCTTGTGGGAGTGAAAAGGAATGGGGATGCAACCTTTGTCTTGGGATCAAAGAATGGGGAAGAAAGGGAGGGGATTTCATCAAGAAGAGGAGGAGGAGAAGAAGAATTGCGTGAAGGCTCACAACAAGACATTTACCCGCCCACGCCCTCTCCACCTACCTCTTCCAATGCGAGGAGAAGAAAAGGAATTCCTCGTAGAGCTCCGCTCGGAACCTAGTACAATACATTATTATCACCGTCGTTCTTGATTGCGTGCTCTTAAGCCTTAAAACGATGTCATTCCATGATAATCGAATTGTTATTTCAGAGCATACCGGTAAATAATTAAGAACCACTGTACTTCATAAAGGAAGTCCTCAATATAAGTAATTCTTTCATTTTTATAAATTTCCACCCAAACCCCCTTATTTCCACCGAATTACCCAAAATTATCTCTTCCCTTGTTCTCTCTCATAACGGGGGAATGCTTGTTTGATAAAACGTCCAAACTGGGTTTATGGAGTTTCTAGTTTGGGCGTATTTGGGTGGATCTTCTCAATCAATGGGTCTTTCTCAATCAATTCAACAACACCAAGGGCCTGCCTCTCATCGTGAAGAAGAAGCAGCAATAATGGAGGAGGGTATTTTTTTTAATTATTGATAGTTGCCAGGGTGTACATTGTAATTAAGAAATTGTTGTTATTAAAGCAAGTCTTCTTTGTTTGTAGTTTCTTTTAATTGCTTTCATGGATGTGGGCCCGCCAGATCACATGGGATTGTTTGCATAAAAGAAATCAAACGTTGTTTTTTTTCTTTATTTATTTATTTGTTGAATTTAATACCTCTAATGTATTGGGGCTAATCAACTTTCCATGAACCTTACCAACTTTGGGGGGAGCTCCATGAATTGTGGGTCATTATCTCTTTTTCCCACCTTCCCTTTACTTCTTTTCATGAATGTAATATTGAATGTTTTATTTATTGATTTATTTATGTATTTATGCTGATATTTAATACGAATATTTGTAAATTTGAGCAATTATTATCAAAATCAAGCACGCTCTATAGCTGGGGCCCCATCTATCTTTTATAGGGACATAATATTATTTATACTAACATTTACCTCATAAGTCCTTTATTCGATAATAGTAAGAATTTTGTGAAGAGGGAAAAAAAAATATATTATTATTATTTTTTCCCTTTTTGAATTTCGAGCCCTCCAGCTAAATTGCGAAAAATAAAAATCCCAGCGCATAGAGTGAATTTTGAACTTCTCAAATTGAGAATGTGAGTTGGTCACAAGTTTCCTGGACCGGTCATCACATGTACGCAAATTTAAATGTCACGAAAAATAAAAAAGAAATTAAGACGCACGTGCACGTGTATACAATCAGGCAAATAAGGCTGCTTAATTAGCGGGAGAAGGCAGATTTGTTTACCAAAGAGGAGAAAATTGCTGGGAAAATATTAATTAATTATTGATTTAAGGCCAGCATTGGTGGGTTTGTTGAAGAAACAATAGTTGAAAGGACTGTTTGTGGACTTTGGAACCAAGCAACTGAAATTCCCTCGCAGTACTAATTGAATAGGTGCATGGGTAGGCTGGTGGTGGCCTATGGACCAAAGTTGGATTAAATATTACCTAAAGTAAAGGGTTTATCTTTTTTCTTTTTTCCCTTTTTTTTTTCTCCTCTTTGTTTTGACTTAATGAGAAAAATGGAGAGAGGAGAAAGCATGGGGCATGTTAAAATGTAAACTACCAAATCATATACTTACCATGAAATTAAAACGGGAAATATGTAATTAAAATGTAAAGGAATACAACAGCTCAAACTGTACAGCATATAAGATTTCAATCCGAGTTATCAATCCCACACTCCCTTTCTTCCTTCGCGAGAAAACCGAGGCCCATTCTTTTTTGATGAATTCATTTGGGAAAAGGGAGAAACCGCGTGAAAGAGCCTAATTTTTCACATAAAAAGAGCACCTAAGGAGACTTACTCATTTAAGCGATCTAGTTCTTTCTCCCACTTGAGCCCACACATCTGGCGGCCAAAAGGTACGATGAGGTTATACCTAAAGACCTGCACTTAACAACGTTATAATCAAGTCATTTATGAACGAAATACCTGCAGTTAACAACATTAAAATCAAGTCATTTCTGAATGGAAGACCTGGAGGTAACAACATTACAATCAAGCCATTTCTGTACCCAATGTCAAGGGCCTAAGCCCCTTAAGTTGCTAGGTTGAGTGCGCATGCAATGCAATTTGACCGGCACAAACCACTAACACTAAACACAATATGGAATGGGGTTCCTTTGGTGCCTTTGCTTAACATTGACGTTTTACAAACCATGCAAAATAATAGAGTTGCTATGAAATTATCAGCTTCTAAATCTATAAACTTTATTAGCAGATTCTGGCATTCACACTGGCATTAGACATCAGCACTATCTGGTTGCCACGACCTTGGTGAAGTTGATTTCAGGTTCATTTTATTATCTATCCCGTTATAAAGTCCTACATTGAGGTGGGACTAAGCATTGTGGTGCTTGAAGTAATCATGTTGTGTTACTCACCCCATTGTCAATTAGTTTTGGAATAGAAACTTGATATGGTATCAGAAGCCTAATTTTGTTCGTCCCTAGAGTTTTGCATTCCTTATCATAATAAAGATTGGTTTCAGCCTGTTTGGTAGAAGTAATAGAAGCATCTAGTCCCCAAAAACATTTTGAAGCTTAAACTTAAAACAGTATGTTTATTGTTGACTCACCTTGTCGTTGATGTCACGCATCTGCACTTTCAAAGCCTCTGATCGTTCAATCCATTCAGAATTATTATCATCACACCTGGATGCCGATGCCTTCTTCAAGGCCAATCGCCACCCATGAATTTTACTGCAGATCTCTTTATTCAGCTCAACCCATTCTGGTGCACACCCATTCTTCGAGAGAATTCTGTACAACGTGTCTTCTGCTGGGTCCGCATGAGGATTAGTGTTAAGGTCAAGGGGTTTCCCTTTCCCAGGCAAGTTCTCAAACTGACCCTCTTCCATCGAATGCCATATTCTTTGCTCCACGACATTAATGATATCAGTTTCAGACCTATCCAAATTACCAGAAACTTAGACCGTGATTGCATACAATTACACAAATAACAAGGACACATTTGAATGACAGGAATGAGAATGGAAATGGGAATGCTAATTCCCTTTTCCGTATTTCATAGCATAAAAGGGAATGGAATGGTCATTGCTATAGAATGGCTAGATCCTCATATAAAGGTATTCTCATTCTGATCTTATCATTCCATTCTCACTATTCAAACACGATCTAAGCTCAAGACTACATCAAACCATATTTAACTAAAATATCATATTTCCTATGAGCAGACAGGATCTACTGTATAGAATAAATATTAGGTGTACCTCAGATAAGTTTTAACAACCTTCATGTGGTATGTTCATTAGATGGTACATTTCCATGAACATCTGATGCCCCTACTGTACAGAAAGCACTACGTCATGCTTATGTTCCTTTATGATCGATACAAGCTCGAGAAGCTTTTTTCCTTAGGCTGGTAAATTCACATGCTCTGCAACTAGAACGAGATGACTGACCTTGCCAAACACCGGGCATCTATTACACAGGTTGGTATCACTAGATTAGGCAACTAGTGGACTTGCTTGAGAAGCTTTTTGATGAACAGATACCTAACTATAAGTAAAAACCACATTACTTAACACCGCAGAAGCTCCATTTTAAAGTAAATTGAGCTGAACCTCTAAGAACAAACTCGGCTTTCGTCACTTTTGTGATTCCATCATAAAAATAACAGTGATTATACAGGAACAGGACAATACAGCTCTTTCAGAGGCAATTAGAACCAAACAAAATAAGTGGGTTATTCTTAAGCCAAACAGAGATTTTATTATCCTTCCTACTAGAATCAACGAAGCCTTTTTCAACGTTCGAAAGTGAAATTATGTTTCGAATCAATTCCATTTCATTTCTAAGAAAGTTACGAGAAGAAAATAGTCTCACTCTACAAAAGGAGTAAAATCAGAATACTAAAAGAAACAGTAGTCATTTCAATCCAATATCTCGCCACCTGCCAACAAATCGATAAACAATCAAACGAGCCATATAACCCTAAACTCTGTTTGGTTGACGAGAAAGAGAAAATTAGAGTTTCAGTTTTTGCACCTGACGGAATTCCGTTGGCCGCGAAGCTCGGGAGGGAGGTTGCGGTCGTTGACGGCGTCTATGACGGCGGCGAGACGGTCGTCGACCTCCTTCTTTGGCGGCTTCACGGAAGAGGACGACCACCGGGAGGTGGAGGAGAGCTCCGCGGGGAATCTCCGAATGAAGGGAGGTGAGGAAACCGATGCGAGGATGGTTCTTGTGAGGCGAGTGATCCCCATGGTTCTTCTTCTTCGCTGTTGATCTTCTAAAATTAGGGTTTCTTCGGGCTCGGCCCGCTGAGTCGGACTCGTCTCGGGGTTATGAACTCAGTGGCCTCGGCGCCGGTGTGTGGGGGCTTTCGTGGGTTACCTGTCACTATGCTGACTGAGCCCCGGTGTTCCACGTGGCACGTGTATGACTGGTCACCATTTTCCTTTTTTTTTTTTTGGTGGTTACAAGATAGTTTTGAGGTTGAATTTTATTACTCTTTTCTGCTTAGATCAAATCCTTTTTACCATTTTATTTTTGCTTAAATTTAATCTTTATCTAGTCTAATTAGATACGGTATAATACGAGACGAAAGAAATAAAATGAGACGGATGGTAGAGGGCTATCTGCGCCCAAAAATGATGATTTACTTATCCCATTGTTCATAAGATTCTTATTCACACCATTAGACATTGTTCGGACCAACTCTCTTGAGGGCAACGGATGCAAGGGAATCAGGAAAATAAGAGTTAGTCGATAAAATGATGAAAATGAGGACTCTTCCATCCCTCTAAACGATGTTGGCTCGATCTAGCATTGCAAGTGAGAGTTTTAAGCCCAAAGACAGCCAACTTGGGGTCAACCACAATAGCTCCATCAAGTTGAGTGAATATAAATGATCATGTACACATAACAGGCAACCCATCTCGAGAATACCCGTTTCACTGAACATAAATCCATCACTTCTCTAATTAGGATTCAATTGATCCAATTTGTGCTCGACTTCTATCAAACCCAAATCATATTTACCCAAAAAAATGATTCATGACCTACTAGTGGCTCCTAAAATAATTTAATCGTGTGTATCCAAATATTATATTACTTTAATAAAAAAAATCAGCTATTTACAAATTAATTTTTGTCTCTTTCATTATACTGGACCACGAGCTGCTAAGACAAATTAGTTGAAATCCCCTTCGTCATGCGATGTAAGCTGCACAATGTTGGTAAGCCATAATTGTTGAGACGTACTCTAAACTCCCTTTAAGGCCTCCCATTGATGGAACGTGGACTTTCCACTCTTTTTCATTTTCATTGTGAGCTGTGTGAGCGTTCACCATATAGTGTGCTCCTTGATTTTTACATGACACCATATAATCATAAGAGTAAATTTTGCATACTCGTCCATTAATAACCATTTTTCACTTATTCAATACATCGCGTGAATTTGATTAGTGGAAGTATAACCCCACCGGATCTTAACTATAAAAGGATCAATATGCCAAAACTTTCAGTTTGTTCTCAATTTAGTCGTTTGATTTCAATTATGAGTAATTTGATTCTTCAACTTATATTTTCTATTCAATCGAAAACGAACGTTAACAGATTTCATGGTTGCTGACATGGCATCTTGCGTTTGTACCTACGTGGAAGATCACGTGTGCAATCCTAAGTCCACATAGCTCTCCTTTTCCTTTCCAATCCTATTTCTCCTCATTTCTTCCTCCTCAAACTCTTTTCCTCTTGCCCTAACTCTTTTCACGCTCAAACGTGAAGTCGCTTAACGTTTGTTTTCGAATCAGTAGAAAATAAAAATTTAAGAATCAAATTGCTCGCAATTGAAGTTAAAGGACCAAATTAAGAATGGAATGAAAATTCAAGAGACATTTTGGTGCTTTTGCCGATCTTAAACTACTCATTTTTTTCCCCATGGTGTAGGAATTGATCTCAAAAGACTTTGTTGTTTATGTATATGTATGGATGTATGTTTCGCTTTTGAATTTTTCATGGAAATTCTTTTAATTCCCACTAATTTTATGAACCCGTTTCAATGCAACACGACTATTATTTTTTTTTAAGTTTTTTTTTATAGTAAAAAGACTTAGTTTTAAAACTAATTTCCTCAATAAACTCCGGTCAAAGCTATTTAATAAAGTAGATCTTATCTTACCACATCGCTGAGTTTTGTTATCAAAACAAACTTGATTTTAAAATTAAATATCTGAATAGACTCCCTCCAAATTTATTTACCAAATTAGATTTCATCTCTCCATATCCTAATTATTTTTAAATTATATTTTTCATTTATTGTTATAAATTCCTAGGCAGCATCTACAAGCAATCAACCCCCCCCCCCCCCCTTTTTTTTAATAGTGAACTGTATACAAGAAGATTTAATGGAATTATTTTGTATAATCCTTGATGTTATACATATATATATATATATTGGTCCTGCAAGTATTTTTATTAAAAAAATTGATTGACATGAAAGATAAAATATTTATCATGTAATGCATGGATTATTCTCTATAATTTTATGGAGATATAAATGTTCAATGATGCATTAAATAGGCTTTAAAATATAATTTTAAATTAATTAGGGGATAGTAAGTGACATGTCAAGTGATGTGGCTACATGAGATTTAATTTGGTAAATAGTTTTGAACAGAATTTATTCAGGGAATTAGTTTTTAAATCGAGCTTATTTTGGGAAATCAGAATATATTTGGTACATAGTTTTCACTAGAGTTATTTAAGCAATTAACATTAAAATCAGGTCTTATTTTAGTTTAGAAAACGGGGTGTTACTTTGATGCAGCACGTACACCTAAATTAGGTGCAATACACATAAAAAAGTAAAAATAAAATAAAATAAGATCCAAAACGATATAGTTTTAGAACTTGAGATTTTCTTTTTAAAGTGTCACAAGGCAGCAACTGCACCCAACTTATGTACAACTATTACATATTAGTTTTTTCCAAAAAAAAATCTAAAATTGAAGGGTATAGAAAAAAATTTAACTTGAAAATTTATTTACTGGTCCATGCCAAATGAGAAAAACTAGGAAATTAAATTGCTTTGATGCAATAAATGAACATTTATTCTTGAGCTCAAATGGAGTAAATGAAATCTCCTAGCATTTAACTCGGGGCTGATTAACGTAAGCATTTAAAAACGATATAATCTCAAATTTTGGAAAAAAAAAATTTAAACATGAGAAACAGACAAATTAATTTGCAAAATCAATTAGATTAGCGAAAGGAAAACCAAAATATTTTATTTGTATATATAACTCTTAGATTAACTTTGGTGCAATGTACAAAAAAGAAAAAAAAATTTAAAATAATATCGTTTTGGATATTGTCTGATTATTTTTTAAAATATTATAAGATATAATTGCACTTAACATATATATGCAGCTACTACATATTAGTTTTTTTCTATAACTTTGACGTAAACTAATATTTTTTACTTATGAGTATAATGTCAGGTTTTGAAAACTTTTTAAAAAATAAGGGTGAAAAATCTAAGAAAGCAAGTCTTTTGAATGAGGAGAAATTAGTAATTTTGATCAAAAATTGCAAATTAATACGAATTACCATTTCCAAAATTAATTTAATGGACGAGTATTAAATTATGGTTAAAATTTTAAAATGAAGAAATTCCGAGGATTTGGGCGTGGGGAGTGGAAAGGAAGGGGCTCTGCTTTTGAACATTGAAGCAGTCCTACGTCACTGGGTCCCACACGTTTTACGCCTTTTCACCACGCAAGTGTCAACTCCTATCACGCTCCCACGGCGCGTGCCCTTAGTCACTGGGTCACGCTCCCATTCCCTCGAGGCTAGGGCAAGTTTGATAAAAGATTTTTAAAAAGCTAATTTATTTATTATTAAACATGTTCCTAAGTAAGAACACCAACAAAGCATAAATGTTAAGCTCTAAAAAAGTGGGACATATCAATCTTCATAGTCTTTAGTGCAAAGCTCACAACTACCAAGTGAGAATTTCGATAAAATTATAATGGTTCAATTTTTTTAATTTTCCATTTTTTAAATAAGAGTCTTACCTTTCACGAAATCATTTCATTAAAAATATGTTCAAGTAAAATCTTTAGTGGGCTTGGTTTCGGTAGGTAAATTATTTATTATAACATACTTAAAAAGAGAGAACTTAATTGTACAGGTTAAATAAGCATGAAAAAAACTAAAGGAAATGCCAATTTTCATACAAATTAATTATGTATCAATTTTTTTTTTGTATTGCAAATCACCTAGAGATCCAAATCGTTATAACTAGTGCCATTATGTAGACCCTGCGGATGAGAAATACATATTTTGATTTTATCAAGCAAATAAAGGCCTAAATCCTTTCTTACTTCAGCCTTTTTGTGAAGGCAAAATTCATGTATAATCTTACATAGTCTTTAGTGTTATTAGTATTAGGGTTTAAACGGTTGCTTAGGGCATTATCTCTTGAGTATTAAGTTTGAAATACTTAAACCGTTGACTTCATTAAATATATATAAAATATATATATACATATATATATATACATACATATATATATATATATATATATATATATATATATATATATATATATATATATATATATATATAAGAATTTTAGGTTGATGGCCCTAACTCATAAGACTCAATTAACTTAATTTATATTTATATAATATATATTAGAATATACATATTAAGATATAAAATATTCTTAATAATTAGTTCCCATAAGACTAAATGATAAAGTGCAAGCAAGGTTCCAAGGTTTATGAAAACATGGGGCACCGTATAAATGTTGTCGGTATTTAAAACACGCGGACGTGATGTTTGTAGGCCGCGAGATTATAAATTTAGAGTATTCCGTAGTTTTAACGCGCAGGATTTGTGGGTGGGATGTGGTTTAGTATTACGCATCCTTTAGGTGAACGCTTGGAGGTCCCAACTCCCGCTTCCATGCAAAATCCGCACCCGACCCTCTCTCTCTTACACGCCCCATTTCTGCACGCTCACACCTCTCTCTCTCAAAATCAGAATCAGAATCAGAATCAGAAACTCTCTCATCGGCATTGGTGAGGGGAGGGGAGAGAGAGAGAGAGAGAGAGAGAGAGAATGGCGCTTCCTCCGGCGTTCCCCGCCGCCACGGCGTCGCTGTACGTCGGCGACCTCCACCCCGAAGTCTCCGACGGAGAGCTCTTCGACGCCTTCTCCGATTTCAAGACCCTCGCCTCTGTCCGCCTCTGCCGCGACTCCTCCTCCGGGAGGTCTCTCTGCTACGGCTACGTCAACTTCGTTTCTCCACAGGACGGTATTCTTCTCTCCTTTCGTGCCATCATTACTTGATCGGAGCCACACTGCTAATTATAATCCCTGGTTTTGATTATAATCGATTAATTCTTATCCCCAAGGATCGGATTCTTGTGATTTCCTTCGTTAAATGAGGGAATGTAGAGGAAAATGCTTTGAGAAATCAATCCGAATTCAGGCGTTTTTCATTTCCTCTCGTTCCTTCTGCTGTCTTAAGAATCATTGGGCGATGTTAATTCTTAGTTATTTTTTATTTTGCTCTTTAATCGTTTTCTGTGTTATAGGAACTGCAAACTATAGTTCTCCGTGTGCAATTTTGGTGGTAATTAACAATGGTGTTTGGTGTGTTGAGAGTGATGAGAACTAATGTTGAGGATTCTATTTCAGGGAAAATTTTGCGATTGTTTTGTTTATCGAGAACGGGATCTCTTTCTCTTATTAATTACACTTTCATCAATTTTATCGTTTTCCGACAGCAATCGGAGCTATTGAGGCAAAAAATAACATGCTGCTAAATGGGAAAGCGATAAGGGTAGCGTGGTCTCATCGTGACCCAGATGCGAGAAAGAGCGGAATAGGAAATGTATTTGTGAAGGTGATACCTTTGCTGGATCACCAGTAGATAATTTACAATGAAATTCTTTAGATTTTGTCATTTTACCGATTCACATTTTAAAATAACTTTGGTTTCGGGTGATTTTGGCAGAACTTGAATGATTCTGTGGACAATACTGCACTGCAAGATATGTTCATGAAATATGGAAATATCTTGTCTTGCAAAGTTGCCACGTCCCAGGATGGTAAGAGCAAGGGGTATGGCTTTGTCCAGTTTGATTCTGATGAATCGGCAAATGCTGCCATAGACAATCTTAATGGTGCTACCAAAGGCGGTAAACAGATGTACGTATTGAGTTCCCATTTTTCGGACTCTCTCTTCTCATAATTAAGCATATTATTTATTTATTTTGGTCCGAATTGGGAGCAAGGCCCACACATTCTTGGGGCCGTCGCTGACAAGCGATATGATAAAGCATATTATATTGAAGCTAAGAATGTTCTTGCGATTCCCCTCACTTAATTTCTTTATTAGCTGTGCTGTCTTTTCCTTTGACCTCCTTTCCCGCTAATGCTTCTTAATTGGTGGGTTGGCAACTTAACAATCATTATTTTGCTGTAATATGGCACAGATATGTTGGGAAGTTTGTTAAGAAGAGTGATAGGATTCTACCTAGTCCTGATGCTAAATATACAAATTTGTACATGAAGAACTTGGGTCCTGATGTCACTGAAGAACTTCTGCTGGATAAGTTCTCTCACTTTGGGAAAATTGTTAGTTTAATTATTTCAAAGGATGATATTGGGACCTCAAAAGGTTTTGGGTTTGTGAACTTTGAAAATCCCGATGATGCCAAACGGGCTGTGGAAGCCATGAACGGGTTACAACTTGGTCAGTTACATTTCTTTATGTCATTAGATTGTCCACTGTCCAAAAAATGTTGAATCTTGAGCCTTTTTCTGTGTTTGTTTGTGCTGAGTAGGCTCAAAGGTAATGTATGTCGCAAGGGCACAGAAGAAAGCTGAGCGTGAGCAGATATTACGTCACCAGTTTGAGGAGAAACGTAGGGAGCAGTTCTTGAAATTCAAGGTAGTCCTTACTTTATTTCTCCGAAGGTTTTTCATAAGGCGTATCTTTCTGTTTAAAGTTTACCATAGAGTTTGTTCTTTTGCATTTAGGGGTCAAATGTTTACGTCAAGAACATTGATGATGAGGTCACTGATGATGAGTTTCAAGAACACTTCAGTCAGTGTGGCACGATTACTTCTGCAAAATTAATGAGAGATGAGAAAGGAATAAGCAAAGGCTTTGGTTTTATCTGCTTTTCCATTCCTGAGGAGGCTAATAAAGCTGTGACCACGTTTCATGGTAAGTTGGGTTGCCCATATATGTTAAGAAGCCCATGGAATCAGTTCTGGTGAAATCTTTTTGAATTCATCAGTTGAAAAAAAAAAATGACATTTCTAAGTTTGGACATGTAAAAGGGTCACATATCATAAATCTAGGAAGAAAGCATGACCATGCTTCATTTTTCTTTTCTTATTCTTGAAATAAGTTTAATTTTGAAGTTATGCAAATGTGTTGGTTTATGATTGCGTGCTTAGAAATTAAATGTTGCATTTTTACATAATAATTAAAATGTTGTGCCTCGAATTAATTCATTTTATATGCAGTAAAGCCTGTGCATCTATGTGAAAGTTTATAATTTCAAATGACAGTAAATCTATTTTTCTTTATTTTGTGACTTTGAACTTTAATTGTACACCATGCTTAATGAATTTATTTGGTTGTTGTATGAGGAGTAGGAAGTTATATCAAAATGATAAGTCTAGTGAATAAAATGTTACAAGTTGGTGACCTATGTGAACCAATAATGGCAGTCTGTCATATTGGTAACTGGTGATGAATCCTGTTTAGATTTTAAAGAAATAGATTTAGAATAAAAGCATTATAAACATGCAAGTTTCTTACTACTTTTTACAGAAAGTATGTCTATAATATGTAGGGTACGGTAAAATGCTACCATTGTTGCAGTCAGCTTTTATAGAAATTCATTTATGCTTTCATATCTAGTCTTCTGACAGGTAATTTAGTTTTACCATGTAAAACAAGCTGATGTTTTAGTGAGTTAGTTCTCAGCACACTAAACATGGAATTCCAGTTGAACTCCCCAGTATTATTCAGCTTATTTAAAAGATACGTTAGCTCAATACTAGTTAAGTGTTTATTGAGGTGAATTTCTTTTATTGATTAGTTAGCTTGCTAGCAATGTACAGATTCAGAAAAAAGTTGTATGTTCATGGATCTGTAATTGAATGGCCTTTGCCATTGCCAAATTACAATTTTACTTGTCGCCCAATTACGAGGACTTTGCACCTTTCTTCAGTTTCTTCTTGAAGGATTTTGCACCTTCCTTCAATTACAATAGTATTGACAGATAGTTGACTCAAGATTTGGCAACGTGGTTATAGTGGTCAGTACAAAACGCTGATGGCAAATGTTTCCATAAAAACGTGAACTGGTTTCTTGGTTTCAGAAACCTAGAATGTTCGTGTAATTTGCCTCTGTCCATTTTCTTTGGTCCTTTAACAATCCATTTTCTTGATCCTGCACGGTGCATATATATTGCAGGACACATGTTTCATCATAAGCCTCTATATGTAGCTATTGCTCAAAGGAAAGAGGACAGGCAAGTACAGTTGCAGTTTCATTATGCGCAGCAGATAGCAGGGCTAGCAGGTCCTTCAACTACTGTCATCCCTGGTGGATATCCTCCACTTTACTACACGGCTCCTCCTGGTGTTGTTTCCCAGTTGTCTCCACGACCAGGGTTGATGTATCAACCTTTGGGTTTGAGGCCCAGATGGAGGCCCAATGGTTTTGCACCTCCAACTAGACCAACTTTTCAACCTGCACCACATCCTATGGCAAGTGATATGAGACTTTCAGAATTCTGCTAAAGCATTATATGGTTGAAAATGCTTATACTTGCATGGAACATTTTCTTCAAATTACGTGTCTTTATTATCACTGGCATATCATTCTATTGCAGTACATAATTATAACGGATTCACTAGTCTGAGAATGTAGACATGTATTCTGGTGTGCTGCTTGATTTTAGGAAGATAATAATCTTGGTCTCGATCTTCAAAATTACTGCTGCAGGTTAGCAATGGAAGGCAACATAGACAAAATCGGGGAAGGATGAGCAGCCATATGCTTTCAAATGGTGGCAGCCACTCTGCTTCACCAATGCCCTATACACAACAGCTTTCTCAGTCGGTGACTTCATCAGAAGAGCCGAACAATCTGCAGGTTTGCTTTCTCTTTGTATAATAATCTCCTCTTAATCTCATTTTATATGCAGAAGACTTATGCCTTATTGTGCATTGCACGGAAGCATAATTTCTGGTAGTCTTTCTATTAACCAACTTAGAATAAATAGATTACAAGGAATAATTGGATCCGGCTCTTTCTTGAAGGATAGTGAGGAGGTTCTGGTCATTGATAAGAAAGGTTTTCCTTTCAGATATTTTGTTCAGTATATCAAAGAGAAGAAATGCTTAAGCTTAGTAGAAGGTGCCTGGTCGACCAGCACTGTCTCATAGAGATCCTGTCATTTCCTAGTCGACCTTTGTCCATACTGGTCGACAAGCCTATCATGGAAAACCCTATTTCTTGTTATATAATGAAGCTGCCTTCAAATCGTAATGTATTCAAATACTACTGCTCATATGCCACTAGGGTTAAGGACTGTCAATCTCTATCCCTCCTCCATACATTCTCTCTTCCTCCTATATGTTTACATGGTATCAGCTTTGGATTTTATAAAGAAAATCTAGTCCTGAGCATCTCTCCCTAACCTTAGCTTCAGCTATCGGATCTGTTGCGAGATTCAATATGAGGTATTGGCTTGAGCAAGTATTCAATCTGAGGTATTGGCCTATCTCTCCCTTTGTCTAGATTTTTTGAGGATCTATCACATGATTTAAAACTTGCTGAATGTAGCAGCCCCCAATCTGCTGTTTCTGGAGTGATGTCCTCTTCATCCACTTGGATCGCTGATCAATGCCATGATGGAAACAATTTCCGGTATTAGAAGAAGATTGCCTTCGTTGTCTTAGGAGGGGAAGCAAGCACTTGCATCTCCCTGTCAAGCCTCTCAACGCAAAACACTCTGTTGGGTCTGATGCCTGGTTGCAAGAGGACTTTAGGATTGTTTGAGAATATGCTAGCATTCTGCGAAGGAAACCCTATATGATTTAAAAGAAAATCAGCATATGTTTCCTACGGATGGATAAGCAGTATGATTATGCATGGTGAGCTAAGAAATGAACACATCCACAGTGAAGGGTGGCACTTGTGGATGGATAAGACAAGGGAAGGAAATTTAAGAATTTGGGCACTTACAAAGTATACCAAAATGCAATGCCAGCATTAAAGGAGGAGTTAGTTTCGGTAGTGCCTGTATCAGGGGAGGATATATATAAATAGAGATGGAGAACTGTACTGAGGTAGTAAAAAAGGATCCAGTGGCATTCTGTCTTTAGAAGAATGCTTTGAACTAACAATGTCATGAAAAGGTTCTTATGGCGAACCTATAATCAGTCAATCATAGAAGCTATATGCTAACATATTGTATAAACATTGGAGACAAGTGATTCATGAGCAACTAGAACACAGTGTTCTGTAATTTTCATAGCTATTCTGTTTAGCACACTGTGCAATAGTGTGAAAGTGAACATACAATTGCCACAAATAGCCTTTGCATAAAATGCACTGTTAGATTTCTGTTTTCTTGTTAGTTCCTTAATCCCAGTGGAGAGATGTAGAGTGCTCTAACAGTGGAATGAAAATCCTAGTAATATTTTCGTTGTCATGCAGCGGAATGGAGAGGCTAAATACATGCCGAATGGAAGGGTGAACAAAGGGAATGAAGTTTCATCTCCTACTTCAAACTCTGTTGCAAATGGAACGCAGGGATTGGAGATGTTGAGCAGCATGCTTGCTGCTGCCTCTCCTGAGCGGCAAAAACAGATACTAGGGGAGCGCCTTTATCCCCTCGTAAATAAACACAAGGTAATACTATAAGGACAAATAACATGTTTGGTTCATGAAATGAAATAGTAGCAATGAAGTATTGATTTCGTATGAATAGAATACGTGAGGAATAATTATTCATATGGACCAGCGAAATGAGTATTTCTTGATTGGGCTGGAACTGCATCTAAGGGTAGCTATTATGATTTCTGAAATGAACGGGATGTGGTAATTGCTATTCCATAAGAATAGAGCTGGAATGGAATAATTATTACCATGAACCAGTATCAGCTGTTTGCAAGTTCAAGATTCTTTCATTGAAAACAGCTGTAATAAACCTTTTGTTCAGATCATGTCAAGGTTACAGCTTTAACTTCGAAATGTTTGACCTAGAATAACTATTACCATATTACCATTGGCCGGGGAGATAAGTATTGGTTGATTGAGCGGAAAATACTTATTTCATAGGAATGGAATAGCTATTTTCCAAGTTCAGGGAACATCCGTAACAAACTTGACGCATCCCGGCTAGATTTTGTTCACCATGTTCGAGTTTACAACTACTGCTGCAAAATGTTTTGTTTGGGATCATTTTGCATATATTAATCTACTTCGTGTTTTGGAGTGCAGGCCGATCTAGCTGCGAAAATAACAGGAATGCTGTTGGAGATGGACAACTCGGAATTGCTCCTGCTATTGGAGTCGCCGGATTCATTGGCTTCCAAAGTTGAAGAAGCTGTGCAAGTTCTCAAGCTGTCCAAGGCCAAAGCAGCCACTTAGGAATGCTCTTCTCACCCATCACCTCTTTGCAGGAGAAATTGCAGTAAGGCAAAACAGGCCAAGCCAATGCTGTTTGAGATTATGCTTCTTTTTATTTTTGAGTAATTTATTATTTTTGATAGCTTAAATTACCAAACCCTCATCCATTTCTTGACCTTCCATATGAACTTTCAGTTCTTATTTTTCTTTTTCTTTTTTTTTCTTTTCTCCTTTCTAATCCTCCCTAGCATAGATACAAAAGAAAGCATTTCGCTAAGATATGTAGGTTTTTATTGTTTATTTTTATGAATCCTAGTATTTTAAGCTTTAATAGAGTAATAGCTATGAAAAAGTTGAAAGGATTTTGGAGACTAAGTTCTTATGTTGCTTCAGTTAATTTTGTCTGCTGGTCTACTTTTACTCCTCTAACTTGTATATGGTGCTCAAAATTACATTTTGCTCAGCATTTTTATTGCTGTTTATTTCCTTTTAATGTCTGTCATCTATTTATATACGAATACGATCCAAAAAGTTAGAATTTTGTATATTTTATTTTTTGAGTTAGGTAAGAAAATGACGAACATGGGACCTACTGTTAGAATTTTTTATATTTTATTTTTTGAGTTAGGTCTTCATTCGGCGGGGAAAAAAATCCCCAAATAATATAGGAGAAAGAAAATCTCAAGCTGTGATTGGCAAATATGTGATTAACATCCAAGAGTTAATTGCGTAATTGTTAAATGCGATGATTAACTTTAAAGGGTTAATCACAATTGACAAAAAATCAGCGCCCCATAAAAATCCCACTCTTTCCCGATAAAGTTGTTTCCGATTCCCCCCCCCCCCCCCCCCCCTTCCCCGTCTCTCTCTCTCATGACCTCACACTTCCTTTCTTCGTCTAATCATCCCTTGAGTTTTCTCCCTCTGCCGCCAACCACCGCATCAAGAGCAGCGAAAATGCGATCTCCGCCGTCGCCTCACCCCCGAGTGCCGTCTCCTCGTTTCCAATCCACCGTCGCCGTTCAGAAGCTGCGGCGATTCAACGCCCTGATCCTCGTATTCCGCCTCGCCACCTCCTGCTTCACCCACACCGCCGCCGTTTTCAGGCTCACCAACTCCCAAGGCTCCGATTCCCCCTACTGCCCCCCCCCCCCCCCCCCCCCCCCGCTCTCTTCTTGTTCTGTTTGGTTCCCGAGAAAATCCTGCAGCATGAAGGGGATTTGGAATCGCAGCCTCGATTTCCCATCATTTAGGAGCTGTAAATTCAACCAAGCTCACTAGAGCTGATTTGTAAATTTAGTCCACGCTTTTAATAATTGTGTGATTTAAATAATTTATGGAATCAAACTAATTTAGAATTGATGTGACTGAAAATATGAATAATTTTAATCATATAATTAATAATTTCATTATTTTATAATTTTCTTTTTCCTATATTACTTGGGCCTTTTTTGATTTGTGGAGCTCTCTCCGTCACAACGTTGGCTCCATTTCAATGTTGCCTTGGGTCCAAATTACTTAAATTAAATATAAAATATAAAAAAAAAATTAAGAGAAGAGAGTATAAATGATTAAAATTTTATAAATTTATCATTCTTTTAAATTCGAGTGATTCATATCAGTGTCACACCATATTTATTCAATGCACACGTTCTTGTGTGTACAGGTGAGGTGGGCTTCATTTTTGCACATGCATCATTGAGCTGCGAATCACCTAGTCCTTTTGATAAAAGAATGGACAATCTCAAAGTAACAATGATACATGCACAGCGTCTCAAAAGTTTCTTTTGATAAAAAGTATGAATTATATATTTTTACCGCTCAAAATGAAATGAAATTGATATTTCATAATATTTTAGAAGTAATATTTTCATGAACTATGAATAAAATGATTATTCCTATGAATCATGGGAGGAACGAGAAGAAATATACTAAAATTCGCAATCTGATCTGCTACGTTATTTATGTGAATTTTTGATAACTTGAGTTAAGATCGTATGAAAAATCTAGATTTTACAGATTTTAAGATCAAAATCGAGATCCCATGTAAGGTTTGACCAACCTAAGATTTTGCTCAAGATCTGAATTGTTTTGGATAGATAATATTGTAAAATGTTAAGATTTTAAAATTTAAATCGGAAATTAAACAACCATGTATATTCTTCATATAATTCTCTCTCATTGTTCGTATTATATTTTTATTAAATATTTATTCCGTTTCGCAAAATTAAAAGAGTGGCTAACCTCAATAAAATTGTGACCTAATACAAGGGGGTCAATTAAAAACACAATAAAATATTTTTCATTGAATCAGTTTATTTATTTATTTATACTTTTTTTTGACCAAAAAAATAACCCTAGACTATACATTCTCGAAAATCAAGTCACCATTGGATTTATTTTACAAAAAAAAAAAAAAAAAAAAAAACAAAGAGAGAGAGAGAGAGGGAGATTCCATTTGATTCAATTATAAATAATTTTTATCTTCCAAATGTGTTTTGGTTGTCTTCAATTTTAAAATATTTCTCTCCGAAGCACATGTACCTCAATAAGATTCGAATAGGGTTCTTTTGTATTTAAGGTGAAAAATACACTTTATAATAGTCGTTATGCGTGTGTAAAAATATATTGACTATTTATTAAAATTTTAAACTTATTATTTTACAAACTACATCCAATTTTAAAAATTTATATTTTAAACAAATTTATTAATTATAAAATTTAAGTAAATAGTTAAAATATTTTCGTGCTCTCATTCGAAAAGTTACCAATTATATTTTCTCCCTGAATGTAGAAGAACCTGGCGGGTAAGACCCAAAATATCTCGGTGAAAATACAAATTAAGCAGAGCATTAATTAAGAGTCGACGAAAATATTCACATTTCACATAGAAGCTTCTCATTTGATTCGTTTATTTATTGGATTGAAATTTTCTTTCTTTTTTTTTTAATATTTTATTTTTGGTTCTTCGGCAAAAACGTCGGACGTGTACTTCCATACTTCCTTCAATACATACAAAGTGTGTGTTATAAATGCGAACAAACGCACCCAAAGCCATGTGCACTCTAGAATTTCTGTACGAGTTCCTCTTCGTCTCTCTCTCTCTCTCTCTCTCTCTCTCTGTATCTCTCTCTGTGGGTTAAATTCAGTCCAAGCTTGTTCCTCGTTGGCCATTCCCAGAAACAAAGTAACGCTCCTCCCCATAGTACTGAAGAAAGGGATCATGGGAACAAAAGGATTCCTCTTGTATCTCCTCTCAGGTTCCTCCATTGCTATTCTCTCCGTGTTCTTCATCACCACCCACCAACTGTTCGATGAAAAGCCTTCCCCCCAATCTCACCTTTCTCTTTTCACAAACTCCACGGGTTTGGAATACCCACATGGATCTAGGATCAAAAGAGTTTGGCCCGTACGATTCATTTCTCAAATTTCCCTCTTTTTGTTTATTTTTTTTATTAATTTCTTTGGGTTATTTTGGGTTCTAATATGTTTATATTTTTATTTTGAATCATAGGAGTTGGAGTTCGATTGGAGAATTGTATTGGCGACGGTGATAGGGTTTTTAGGGTCTGGTTTTGGGACAGTGGGTGGGGTTGGAGGCGGCGGCATATTCGTCCCCATGCTTTCTTTGATTGTAGGGTTTGACACTAAATCCGCCGCTGCCCTTTCCAAATGTAAGTCTCTCTCATTTATATTTTTTGTTCAGAAAAAAAAAAAAAAAAGTTGTCTACATAGTGGTGAGTGGGCCCCTCACACTCCTTTATTACTTTGTATCAACCCGTTCTCTGAAAATTTTCTGTACCCACGGTGCAACCTTTGTTCTTGAAGAATTACAAGAACATTTTTTTTGAAAACTAAAAGAAAATAAAACACAGTTACTTCATCGTTTTATAACTCTGAGAGTAATTTTCAAAATTTAATTACCTTTATGGTAGAAAACACTTGAGAACTGCTCGCTACCGATTCTAGACTGCAGATCATTGAAACCAAATCTTCAAATCATTTAAATGACTGCCAGGAAATTGATTCAATTGTGCTGCATTTAAACCTGTATAGTTTTAAAAGGATATTTTTCCATAAATAAAACATCCCTTGCTAGTTTTCATTGATAAGTTGAAAAATCAAAGCAACCCCTGTTCTGTTCTTATTAGGGACAAGTGACCTTTCTTTGACTACCCACTAACAAGTGAAGCTTTGGTCGGATGATTCTTTTTGCAGGTATGATAATGGGTGCGTCAATTTCATCAGTTTGGTACAATCTTAGTGTATCCCACCCAACAAAAGAAGTGCCAATCATAGACTATGATTTGGCACTCCTATTCCAGCCCATGTTGATGCTTGGCATCACAGTTGGAGTCTCCCTCAGTGTTATCTTCCCTTATTGGCTTATCACCGTTCTCATTATCATTCTCTTCCTAGGTTTGTTCATTTTCCCATTATATATGTATTATTCTAATGTTGTGCTTGGTTCATGTGGTTCTTTTTAGAGCTCAAAATGCACAGCAATAGTTATTTCTTACTTGGTACAAGGAAATAACTATTCTTATTCCCATTCCCATGGAATAGTTCTTACATTCCATTTTATTCCATTCCTTGAACCCGAGTTTATTGTATAAAAAAAAATCAATGTAAACTTTGGTGGTCCGTAGGGCCAAAAAAAGAGAACCTTACCCCGATGATTAATGCTGCCTTTCTGGCCACTAATGATTTTCATATTGTTTTCCTGAACAGGGACGTCTTCAAGATCTTTTCTCAAGGCGATTGAGATGTGGAAAGAAGAAACTGTGTTGAAGGTAGTAAGTAGCCTGTTGAGGTGTATCCACTAATTTACATGCTCACCTGTGCTTTTGTGTGTTTGTATGTGTAATGGGGATCTTTCTCACTGTTAATGGCATCTCCCGTGATAATGAAATATGACCCATTGCTTATTATTATTCTATTTGTTTTGGACATTTGCAGAAAGAAATGGCCAAACAACAAGAGACCCTCGTTAATTCTCGCGGAGAGCGTAAGACATGCTGCAAACCAAAATTTTTCTTTTCCTTGGAAAAAAAAACGGAATAAAAAATTGGAAATTATGTTGGTTTGGTCTTCTCACTTTTTTATTTTTATTTTTTCGTTTTTTCAGTTTTGATTGACGCAGAGTATGAACTCTTGGTTCCAAAAGAGGAAAAATCAGGAGTGGTGAGCAAAGGATTTATCCATAATAGTGTGATTTTTCTACTTCTAATTAAGGTAGATCAAATAAAAAGTTCTAAAACATTATTATGTTTTTTTTTTTCCTTCCTCTTCACAGGAAATACTATGTTTTAACCTTAGGTGGAAAAGACTTCTGGTGCTAATACTTCTCTGGGTTTCTTTTCTGCTTCTTCAAATCCTCAAGGCAGCCCCTCTCTCTCTCCCTCTTATTTTTTCTAACTGTGAAATAGGAAGACTAGTGGTGTTTTTATTCCTCTTATACATTGTTACTGTTTCTGCAGAATAATTTGGTGGTTTGCAGTGCATGGTACTGGGTGCTCTTCTCCTTACAGGTTCTTCACCCTTTTTTACTTTAAAAGTTATTTTGTTTTTTCAACTGATTCCTTGTTTATGATGGGATTATACACTTAATCCACTATACTCCATTCGTCTGCTGCGTCGTCAACTTTTTAAAGGATTTGGTTGGAATTTAGTAGGGGTCCTGTAGTTCTAATGCAAGATTTACAATCTCCCATGTTGTTTATTGGACTCGCAAATAATAACATTCCATGGGAGACTGTAATTGGTAAAAAGCAAATTGTACATTTTTTCATCTGGACTATACATAATCTTCTTTTCAGCCTCCTATTGTATGGTTGATTCCTTCAATTATTATCTTCGAGTATAGAGAATTTTCTATAAATGGTTGAATTTTTTGCTTTTATTTTGCAGTTTCCTGTAGCATTTGGGGTGTTTGGGTATGAAGCAGTGAAACTGCACAGGGGACACAAGAAGAGGATGGTGGAGGGGAACACAGAATCAATATGTGGTGCATCGATCCAGTGGACAGCCATGCACCTCGCTTTCTGTGCACTCTGTGGCATCGTAGGGGGCACCGTCGGGGGCCTGCTGGGCTCCGGCGGCGGATTTGTGCTGGGTCCCCTCCTCCTTGAAATTGGTGTGATCCCTCAGGTGAGAGCTCTCCTGAAACTCATCCACTTCGCGGCAGCTAAGCATTACAAATTTCTTGAAGTTTAGTGGTCGAGTTTCTTTACAGCATACAATCTGTATTTCAATGGTATTCTCACAGGCCTTGTGCCAAGCACGATCCGCTCATGCTATTTGAGAATAGTTATCCCTTACATATTTTTTTCATGGTTCTTGTGAATATATACTCATTGCCTATTTTCGATTCGTAGTTTTTTAAAATAATTATTCCTTACATATCAAATAGTAAAAAAAGTGGAAGAGATCGTATAGAATAGAGTGATGGATTTCTAGTAAAATCCAATAGAATAGCTATTATCAATCATAGGATAACAGATGGGTCCTGCTCCAATGCCACTTATTTATTTTTTTAAGATTTCCTCAGTTACTTTTTGCCTGAACTCGAGTGTAATGGGTCCTGCTGCTTTATCAAAAGTGATAGTTTTTTTCTCTTTCTCATTGGATCTTTCTGGGTACAGGTGGCTAGTGCAACAGCAACATTTGTGATGATGTACTCTTCATCCTTATCTGTGGTGGAGTTCTACCTCCTAAAGAGGTTCCCCATTCCTTATGGTACATTCATCTTCACCTTCTTTCTCCAACATTCACTTTTCATTTTCATATCCATCATTTATACGCATTAAATTATGGTTGGCCCCCTTCTTAATAGATGAGGGGCATGCCCGTTAATTAAACAGCTACATTCAGATCTAATCAGACCCCCCTAATCACTTGAACCAGATAAATTAAAGATGGGTGACCCTAAAAATTGAGGATCTCCTCCCTTGCCACCGGACTGACTCTGGAAATTATGGTCGAGTCCGTCACTTGAAGTACTCTTTATCATTCATAAATTCTGTTTTGCAGCTTTGTACCTAATGGGAGTATCAGCTTTCGTCGGCTTCTGGGGACAATCTTTTATTCGAAAAGTAGTTGCAATCTTAAAGAGGGCGTCCCTCATCGTCTTCATCCTCTCCGCCGTTATCTTCGCCAGCGCCCTAACAATGGGTAATTTTTATTCCATTGTTACTACGCTGCCACCTCAACAATTTTTGCGAATATTTTGTATGCGCAAAATTCTTGATTTTACAATATTCTTTTCAACAGGCGTTATTGGCATCGAGACGAGCATTCGAATGATGCGGAGTCACGAATTCATGGGATTTTTGGGATTCTGCGACGCTCCGTGATTATGGGAGGCGGTGGGGATGGAGGAACAAGGGAGGAACGAACGTTGGCCAATGCCTAATTGACCAGGCTCCCACAATCTCTTACTCTGGAAACAATAAAGGAGTGAGTGTGTATTATTTGTAATCCTTGGTTCATTGAGAGTGTTAGCTACTGGCTAACACCTCCCCCATTAACTCCATTGATTTTGCTCTAGGCTTCAGATCTTGATTCTTCCCTTGTAACAGGTTTATGGGAATATTTTTAAATTTATGGAATTTTGATTTACATGGTTGGGCACAATTAGGTTGTCACTTTCTATAGTGCGAACTCTGAGGGTGGAAAGCTATGTTTCTGTTCCCTTTTTCTTATATTGCCCCAAGTAATTATCATATCATAATATGCAGTGAATTGAGAAGACTGTTACAAGGTTGAAATTTGGGGTTGGTTTAGTTCGCGAAATTTGCTTGAAATGTGCTTGGGTATGTCACATTCCAGCATTTGATATAATTCTGGAATGTCACACTTCTAAAAAAGGGGTTTTGATATTGTTGAGTTGAGAGGTGGGAATGTGAGATTTCGAGTAGACCGGAGTGTGCACATGCAATATAATGTCAATACTATCCTTTTAGATGAAATATTTGACAAAATTTATATTTAAGTACATAACTCATAACTTAAAATAATATTAATAATAATGATAATAATAACAATATTGGTAGTAAATAAATATGTTATTCATAATAAAGAGTTGATAATAAGATTCTGAAAACCAACCAAACGGATCTTTAATTCAACCAGCTTGCAAGTATTTAAAACACGTGCTCAACGAGTCGAGCTAATCTATGAGCTGTTCCTCGAGAATAAGCTCATTTTAACAGGAGCCTTCTTTGAGCCTATTTCGCTTCTCTTTAAGCATTATGGGCAAGTAGGGTTTTAAGAGACTTACACTTCTATCGGGATACCTCCATCTTGGAGGATACTAACAGATGACCATACAGTCTACATAGGCAACTGCAGTCTTTATCGTGCTTACTCATTTTTTATTCCAATGGTACCCTTCATGGGTGTACACAAGGTTTGTGTGTGTGTTGAAGGTCCTTTTTCAAAAAGAATAGATCAAGTGAATTTGGATCAACCCCAAATAATTGCCCACTTTAAGCTCCCCCTCTTTTATCAATTAAAAAGTAAAACATAGGTACTATTATTTTAAAATAATAAATAGATAACGCAGCCCCCCTTGGAATTTAAAATTCCAAAACCACACTTGCTCTTTCTTTTCTTTTCTTTTTTTAAATTATTTTTCTCCCTGTTCAATGGTCCATGATAACAGTGAAAAGGCTACAATCTAACCCGACTTAGGGTTTTTATTATTATTATTATTATTATTATTTCTCCTCTATCATTTGTTTTTTGTTTTTTTTTTTTTGGCCATTGGAGAAGTGGGATCATGTATCACGCAATGGTGTACAAATTTGTCTTTCCCTTTCCACGTAAAACCATTATTGTAAGTTTTGTCCTTTGTTTCTTTTGTCTCGTAGAATATTTGAACATGTTTTTTTTGTTGTTTCATGCAAGAAAGCATGCATGCAGCTCCCATGGCCTTGTTCCTCTGTGTGGGTGGGTGGGTGGAACCATAAGCCCCTCCACTTCCACCTCTCTATTTAATAATGTTGGTACGTATCCCCTCACCTTTAAGAACGGTCCGTCCACTAATTGTGTTAATTGTCCCATTCATAATAATCTCGAATAAATTACACATCATGTAATCTAAAAATTGAGCTCGGACAAGTCACAGTCTCAATCATCGAGGTCATGTTTGTCCTTTTGATAATCATTGAAGAAAAAACAAATTCTTCGACTCCTTTCTTTCACACTTTGTGAAATTTTATTTTCATTCTTTTCGGGCTCAAATTTCATGATTTTCTTTTTTTATTTTCTTTCTTCTTTCTTAATCTACTCCCTAATCACGCATCATACCCTTTTTTTCTTTTTCATTTCTTTTTTTTTTTGTCATCACTTTAGCATCATATGCCGAAAATGAAAGATAAAATTATTTGAAACACAGCATAATAAAAGAATTATCTCTCGAAGCAACAAGCTCCTTTAAAAAATAATATTAATTTGTATCAAGGGACCACCCACAACTTCACAAAAAATTTCTTTCATATGTTTAAGACCGAAAACAATTCACAATTAAGATGGTTATATTCCTTATTTTTTGTGTAATTTTTCTTCATTTTTTCTTACATCTCTGCTTAAGTTGTTTTGTATTTTCCTCCTTTGATTTTTTCCTCTTTTAAGCTTAGTTTTTTTATAGAGCACGCGCAGATTAGGAAGGGAGAACAAAAAAGAAATCATAAAATTAGAAGTGGATGCAAAGAGAGGAGTAAAGTATAAAAGAAAACAAGAAAAAAAAAATCACAAACTTAAAATATAAAAAGAGGGAGTTGAATTATTTTTCAATCAGTTATATATATCATTTTTAACCAGAAAAGATTGAATTATAATAATTATAAAAGTGTAATTATCGTAAAGGATCCGAATCCGCCGTTCATTTACCGTCGTCTTTTGATAATAGAAGCCTGACTAGGATTAGCTTGTCCCTTATTCGAGGAAACACCCGGGAAGGCTTCTTCGTCTTTTCTTTTTCCTTTTTAATATTTCTTCTAAGTTAATCCAATTACAAATATACTTATTGTATCAAAGATTTGGACAGATCTCTACCACGTGGTGCCCCTTCCACATTTTTATTTTTTTATTCTTCTAATAATTCTGGAACTACGCGAATATAAAATAATTAGATTCCAATTTGTGACTAATCGGCCTAATCCCTCAAATTAATCTTTAAATAAATAAATACATAATACACTCGACGTCTTATCATATAACTAATATCATATAACTAATATCACGTGATAATAAATGATACCTTCCATCATTTTGTTTTATTATGTTTTGTTTTATTATTTATTAATTATTTTCTTCATGTTCTACTGATCAATCAATTGAGTCCAGATCGACATCCACATCGAATATTTTCCATTTGGGGTAAAACGATTCCAAAACCTACCCAACGTCTTTTGTACATTAATTAATGACGAGTCTTAATCCCCTAACTATGACTTAAATTTCCCACAATAATTATCATTCATGTGGTCCACCCTTATTATATAGGAACCATAGGGTGTAATAAAGGCAAGATTTGCACCATCATACTTTGTATTTTGTTGAATAAAAAAAAAGGTTTGTTGAATCTTCTTATTTGGTGGGTCATTCAAAATTAACTTTTTAATATTTATTATTGAAAGAATATAAAAAGATAAGATGCAATACTAATTTTATATAATTTTATATCTAAATGTTGAAAATAGGTTAAGTAATATAAATTTCTTGATTGTTCATAATATAAATGAAAACTTTGTACATGATAAATATATATGAAAATTAGTAGGACATATTTATTTTTTATGATCATATAATTTATAGGGTTGAATTCATGAAATAGACATTGAAAAGTTATTTTAAAATGATATAATAAATAAATTATCTTTGTGTAGGATAAGGAAATCCATTGTCGTTATATCAATGCATCATCATTGATTGACTCATAATTTTTCGAACTTACGCGCGCTTAACCAAACCTTGCCCCTTGAGCCAAAAATAAAAATAAAAAAGAGATCAAATAAGCAAGTCATCATATGCACGACAAAATATTCGATGTGTGTGGTAAGGGAAATTTTATTTATACATTATTTGTATTAAAAATTTTGTGTTATTTTTTTTTGAGATGTTTTGATTAAATAATAATATAAGATTATATAAATTTTGTAGTATGAATAATGTGTAATAATTGTACATGTAGAATTATTTGACAACAAAATAGTGGGACATTGTGAGAGGATCCGAATCCTCTAAATTTAAAGGATAAACTTCAAGTGAAGTTATATAATAATACTTATTTTTAATTTTTATTAACTTACTTAAATTATCCCACATATCACATTTAATAGATTAGTCAACTTCACACGATGTTGATTTCTTTTTACAACTTGAGAGGATCTTGATTCTAATATGAGGAACCTCTGGCACAAAATATTTATAAAATACAACACAAATAGCAAGGAAGGGAAAAAAAGTGCATAGGAGCACAATTAGAGTGCATTGGAGAGTTGAAATAATTTTTTTTGTATATTTATGCCCACTTAATAATTTTAAAAAAAAAATTCAAACGTTTTCACACAATGAGTGCATGCTCATGCTCCCTTTTATTTACCCCAAAAAGCTTTTTTACGTCCTATGAATAGTTTACGAGAGTGGCTGAAATAATATAGATTTGCGTGAGGTAGTTATATTTTTCCAACATAACCATGCTTTTTTATTTTTCGAGCCAAACAAATAATTTTGATGATGTACAAATTAACATGTGCCATTTTTTTAGTAAAATATTTAAATGAAAATAATATATATATTGCATAAGCTTGGTGCAATTATATACTGATCACGATGACTCATATAATATATTGAATATAACTAAAAGTATTCACTCATGAATCTAATATATTGCACACATAAAATTAAACATATTCAGGATGACATGAAGCTTGCGTGGGGAGTGTCATAAATCTTTTTATTTTATATATTATATATATATTTTTTATTTATTTATTTATATTTATATTTTCTCTTGGGTGGGGATGAATGATTGTGATTTGAGATGGAAATTGAATGAATTTGTAGTGATTTTATTATTCCAGTCATGTTGAAGTTGAGCATTGGGGTTTGTTATGGGCTGCTCGAAGGAAACGGGCCCAAGCGAAATGGGCCACGAGATCATTGGGCCAAGTCTGTGATTGCGTTAAAGGGCTGAAATAAGAAAACAAACAATGCCCATAAATGGGTCATCCAAGGGACGAGCTTTATTAGGGTTTTCGCTTCCATCTCTAGGGTTTCTGTGGACGGAGACGAAGCACAGCACAACCAGCAACCATGGTTCTCAAGTACTCCTCTCTCTCTCTCTCTCTCTCTCTCTCTCTCTCTCTCTCACACACACACACACACACACACACACACACACACATACACATATTAGAGAAAATAAACATTCACAGCTCAATCTTTGTGTGGATGTTTTCATTTGAGACATCTTTGTCTTTTTTCATGATATGATGAAAGAATACGTTCTCAGAGCTTTTGTGACGTCACATTGTATCCTAGATCTTGTGGTAATTGGGTTAGAACTAGAGGGTTTCTAGTTGTAATTAAGGTTCGTTGCCCTATATATGTTTATCTGAATTATTTTAATGTTTGGGAACACTTGACCTCGTGGCAGCTAATCCCAATTTGGTGAAATGACTAAACGTTTCTTGGACGATCGATTCTGGTAGAGGTAGCATTTGCTAAGAATTGTTCTTTTTCATGGTTGAATAATTAAAGGAGCTTTTTTAGTCCAGACTTCAGAGGGTCTTCTTGAAGATTTAAAGGCACTTAGCACATGAGTTTTGTATGGATGACTCGTTTATAATGATATCTTGTAAAATGGCAAACATATTTTGTGAACTGACGACCAATAACCTAATCTTCACTCTTTATCGGGAGTTTGTAATGAAGCCATACGTTCGACTATGTGAAATCTATCATGATAGTCTCATATGGCGTGGTTTTTTGGTTACAATAATGAAATTCATTTCAAATGTCTGAATCGAGCTTATGAAGTGAGATGTGTATGCTAACAGTGAAGATGATCATGTTAATATAAGGAACTGATATTTTGATTTGACCAATATTTTATAATCTGTCAATTTTCTTGCATCATCTGGTTATTTATCAAAGCATGAATCAATATCATTGTTTGTGCATCAGGACTGAGCTATGCCGTTTCAGCGGGGCCAAGATATATCCTGGAAAGGGCATCAGATTTGTTCGTTCCGATTCTCAGGTATAATTAGTAATTGAACATGGATTGTTTTCTAGTATTCTTTATATTTTTTTTATTTTTTCTTTGCCAGGAGTGGGGTTGTTAATTAGGTGTTTGCATTTAATTTTATCTACTCGCAAAAAAAAATATAATATGGCCTGTCAACTTGTTCAGGTGTTTCTGTTTGCAAATTCAAAATGCAAGAGGTATTTCCACAATCGACTGAAGCCATCGAAGCTTACTTGGACAGCCATGTATAGGAAGCAACATAAAAAGGTGAGGCTGACTTTTGAAGTTGCAGATTCTTCTTATTTGAACAACAGGATTTTTCCCCTTCAGACTTGGGGTTACTGCAGAGTTAGAAAATGTACCAATGTGTCACCCACAAAAAGTTACATCTGAGTTATACTAATTAAAATGGTCCTTGAATTCTCACCATTATAAGTTTTGGGTTTTGTCTTCGCAATTTCCTATATAGTGCTTGTTATTAGTATTTGCTGAATGATAGTGTTGTAAGAAACTTGCACTCATTTATAGGCTTAGATGATACTTTGTTTATCCTCCCTTTTTTCCGTCTCGGTGCGTGCATGTGCAATCTGGAGTTTGGTTATAGTTTGTTACTTCCTAAAAGTGACCCACATTCTGTTCTGTGGCCACATCAAAATTTGTAATTTCTTGCTACTTTGACAATTTCTCAGGACATTGCTGCAGAGGCTGTAAAGAAGAGGCGCCGCGCTGCAAAGAAGCCATACTCTAGGTCCATAGTGGGTGCCACCTTGGAGGTAATCCAAAAGAAAAGAACTGAGAAACCCGAGATTCGAGATGCTGCAAGAGAGGCTGCTCTCCGGTGAGTTTGAGTGAAAATCATCACTGGGATTCAGTTTATGTTGCACTACACTCTCCTACACAGGAGCTTTCCGTTTAAGTTTATTCTTTCTAGTACTGGAGTTTCACATTTACTGGCTTAAAATTTTGCAGTGAAATTAAGGAGAGGATTAAGAAAACAAAGGATGAGAAGAAGGCTAAAAAGGCAGAAGTGATGGCCAAGGCACAGAAGACACAGGGCAAGGGTAACTTCCCCAAGGGCCAGAAGGGTCAGAAGCTTGGTGGTGGTGGTGGAAAGCGTTGAGTGGTGCCGTTAATTTCCATTTTGGTTAAAACTGGTAGTGTTAGCTAAGAAATTTATTCACCTGGACTTCGTTTGCATTTAGTTGCCTTGGCTTTTGGTTAACTAGTTTGCTTTGTTACTCCAGTTTTTGATGTTGTTTAACAACTTTATTGTACTTCATTCGATGCTGATATTACCTGTACCCGTGGCTATGGCAATCCTTTTTTGGATTTCGGATTTTACTTGTAAACTAACATCATATTTGGCTCAGGTAATATGAAGTCACGTAATCGTTTCAAGATTAAGATTATGAGTGAAATGAGCATTCTTAGTTGGACCGAAACAGGGTCTTCACCGGCGTAACTATTTCAAATTTTAAATTTAACCAAAAGAGTGAATAACTACTCCATCAGTTCCAATCTTCCAAGTAGTTATCAGAAGTCTTCAGGAAGGGCTTGTGTTTTGCCCTACAATATACAAAAGCTATAGACATAAACTCAAGGGAAAGAGTAAGAGTCCAAACCAGTCACATCCTTCTAAGTATTCAATACGGTGCTATAACTTACATGACTATGTAGAGGACACATTCCTAAGAAAAAAAAACCCAACTAAGATGACATCCCCTATAACATCAAAATGCACGACTCCAGGAAGTATAAACACATAAGACAGAATACAGTTCAAGCCGCCCGAAATCACTTCACAACATATGAACCTAGTCTACTTCAAATTCCCTCTTCTTCTATCCTCTTTCAAGTCACTTGGAATAATAAACACAGAATCTACACAAAGGCCGCCCTTGGAATGTGTGCAATCGATCTGTTTCATGGAGAAACTGACTTCCGTTGCAGGGTCCGCGCCACTCACGATGAACTCACCTACCTTGTAATTGACCCAGCACCCTCGCTCATGGTTTCCGTTCGGATCGTCTTGTTCAGTTTCATCTAAGCAGCAATCATACGATGCTTCATGACCGTCGGATGTAGACAGCTCAAACCGTACTGGCTTTATGTCCCAGCCGTGGGTGTGTTCGAAATTGCAGATGCGTCGTCCTAGCCTTTTGGAATATCTTCCAAGGTGAAGTCTGAATGAGAGGGCATAGATATCAGCAGGAAAAGGGAACTTTACCATCCCATCTACCTCGAACCACCATATTTGTTGCAAGTAGGCCACAACATTGAACCTGCAAAGCAGTGGTACCCATAGCATTAAAAAACAGAATGAATGCATAAGTAATTCACGTAGAGCAGGAAGGAGAGAGGGAAATCAGGGGAAAGAGGGAAGAACCCTAGAGAGGAAGATTTATGTGAGACGAGAGAATTTGAATCGGAGAATAATCTAAATAACAATTCATTCAGTAAATCAAGCCTAAGAAACCCTGAAATGCTATATCTATACATAAGATCAGAATCCATTTATTCTAATAATTGAATATAAATAATCATAATAATATTCTAGTTAATCCCAAAATAAATTCCATAATTCCAAGTAATGGATACATCCATAAATTTCTGAACTTGGTAAAAAACAGAGATAACAAATGCACCAAACTTGCAAATTCTTATTTTTCAAACTCACAAACAAATTGTTACTTGTGAAAATCTGTGGGAAATGAGTGAAAGCTTGGTGACATTGACAGCTGACAGTTCTGATGTAGAAGACACATCACACAATTTCAAGAAAGTTAATATATCGACGACAACATATGAATGGAGGATAATCAAGTAATTTCATTGACATGGTTAGATATTGCTTTTCATTCACGTGCTGATGCCACAGTTAATGACAAATAATCATGAAGCATGTAGCTCCACCTCCAATGAGCGGTGCAGTACCCAAAATGAATAAAGCAAATCCATTGTTAACAAGCAAAGACAAGGACAGACTGCTTTTTTAGCAGCCCGAGCCATTTTGAACAATAGCTAGAAAATCCCATATACTATAGCAGCTAGTGGCATGGAATAGGCCTAGGTTTCCACCAAAAAGAAATTCAAGAACATTTTGTGTCAATAGTATTTGCTAATTTCAAGATGAAGCAGGAATATAATAAAAGGTCTGTGCTTAATAGGACAAGAGGAACTCATAAAAATTGATGGTCAAGGAAGCTAATGAAACAAAGGAAAATGTTTTCCATGAAATTGCTTCATTTCTCGTTGGCTCATTGAAATAATGAAAAAAAAAAAAAAAAAGATGGAATTATGCAACACGGACAGGTCCAATACCAATCGACTTGTCCAACAAATAAGCGAAATCATTGTAATGCAATTTTCAGTCTGCAGGAGGCTAATGCTTTTCCAAATCTAATCACTAATGAGAAATTAACATACAATTACATGTAGCAGTTGTACAAGCTTCCGTCAAGAATCTAACAAAAAAATAATGAATAGCGTGCAAAAGACATCAACCCAACACAGTTCTACGTGCGCATATCTACCAACAGATACATAAAATAGGAGTTGCATCCCCCAGAGGATTGCCAGACTGTAAATCAAGCTCTTCATGCATATTCCGGTGCATATAAATAGTAAAATACTAAGCCTTTAAAAGGGGAGAAATGCACTTAGCAATTGCTTGGGTCATACATGTAAGGAGCGTCTAGAAAGGGCTTAAAAGCTGAAACAAGCACAAAGACAAGGGGAAATAGAGAGGAAACAACTTCTCATAAATCATCACAGCAGCCAAGACGAACCATCTGAATAATGCTTATCAGTAAGCTTAGTAAGAAATATACTGAACACATGCAATATAACTTAAATTAAAAAACATTATTTTATTACATTTTGGGTTCACATGCTGAGAAGAAATACAGAAACCAATGACCTGCCAAAAATTCACCTATCAGCTGAACACTCCCCAGTGGATAATGAAAGATGTCTGCAAGCTTACAAACGAAAAGTGGGGTGATGTAGGGCAGGATGCATACTGTAATTTATTTAATAGTATGCATCCCAGACAATTCTCATGATTGAGTATCCTTTAATAATTCAGGAAAGACCAGATAGCATAAAACTTAGTTATGTCTTTACAAACCAAGATATGTTTCTCAGGCCAAAATAAATTATAGACAGGGAGACAACATTTGAAATAAAACAATCAAAGTAATGTCAAGGAAACAATTAATGAGATTAAAATACCAAGATGAGGTGCACAGGAAACAAAACTAAACAGGGCTTAGAAAGGAAAGAAGGGACTTTATATATTCACATATTCTTAGTTGGGGAAAAAAAAAAAAAAAAAAGGAAGCCAGTGCGTCAGATCAATACACACCAGCAAAAACAGAAGAATGCATTTGAAAATGGTGTGTTCTATCTTTTCCTGTTTAGGAAATCAGGAAACATTTTCTGTTTTAGATTCCAGGAAAAAAGAAAATAACACAGGGCAACTTAGTGGAAAGCAGCCATCCAAGCCTTGCTCATTTCAACTGCTACTTCTTTTCCAAGAAAAAGTAACACAACATTATAATACAAAACAATATTTTTGCTTCCAATTTACATGCCGATTTCAGTACAAGTACATAGAAAATTACATGTAAGATTAAGAAAGACATGCACAGATCATTAAGGAGGCTTCCTTTTTCCTATAGTATGGAGACAAAATTTGGCTCGAAAGAATTATGAAAATTTGGATAGCTCATAGAGTTTAATAATCATGAAACTAACCTAGAGTCTTCAGCAGTCATCCAATTCCAGTACCTCCGATCTTCTATCCCTGTTATAGCCATAGCCTTCGCTGAGACTGACACACAAACTCTTCCAGTAACTCTATCCAGCCACATTTCCTGTAAAATTGCCCATATAAAAAAGCAAGCAGCCAATTATTAGCGTAAACAGCTTCAAATCAATTATTGGCTGTGCATACACAAATCAAAATCAAAATCTTCAAAGAGAGAAATCACACACTCCGAACCCTTTCATTACTAGCGTAAACAGCTTCTCAAAACCCCTCATTGCATCCCCAAAGTGAGAGAAGTTCATCACAAAAACTAATCCTGAAGCGAAGATCAGTAATGTGGAAAGCAATAATGAAGAACTGAATGTAGTTGGTGAACTTTCCAGAGACCTAAAAGCAACCCCAAAAAACCAGAGGACCAATACCCTTAACTCCAAAAATACTGAACTAAACCCTAATTTCCCCAAAATACATCCAAAATAATTCCAGAATGTCCCAAACCCTAACAAAATGAAACTGACCCTGAACGGCAAATTTCAACCTCAACTAGAAGAATCAGAAAACACGGCCAGAAAAGAAGATGAGAATCAAAATCACATGCCTTATTGCCGTCCCCAAAGGGCACCGGGCGAGAGAGCAGAGCGAAGATGCCCCTCTTGGACAGGTTCCGGTAGCTCTCGGGCGGCAAAAGGGCGAGCAAATCTGGGTAATTCCGGGGCAGTTTGGAGTCCCAGACGGCGTCGGAGGAGGCGGCGCCGCGGAAGGCGCGGTTGAGGCGCGCAAGGTTGCAGATCTCCGGCGGCGTCAGGTAGTGGAACACGCACGCCACGCAGCTCTCCGGGATGTCGCCGAGGCTCGGCCCTGCGGCACCGTCGGCGAGGTTCGAGACCGAAGCCCCCATGGGGCTCGGGGAACTTCTTCCGGCCGCCGGGGGCTCAAGTCATGGCCCCGGTGAAATATAGGAGACGGCGGGATCGACTGGGAGATAAGGGTTTGAGTGATTTCGCATGGATAATGATGATCGTCGTGGATGATGAGGGGGTGTCTTATTTTCTCTCACTGTCTCGCCCGAGAAAATGCCTGTTTGGGGGAAGAGATTTGGTCAGAAAATAACCCCCCATGCCGGATTCTCTCCGAAAACTTATGATAGCTGCAACCTAATTTATACATATTAACAAGAAGTTAAATTTATTACCGGATTATCATGCATCGTTATGTATATACATAGGAACCAAATTCTTAGTCGCCAGATTTTTTCTCGAAAAGAGTGAAGCAGAGCGAGCCCTTGGTTGGGTACAAAGCTTCATTCTATGATGCTACTCGTTCGCCAATAGTACCCCGTCGACCCTGTGGACTCATCCTATTCTAAGCATTTAGACAACCTAACCCTACCGGTCGTGATCACCGCAAACAAACATACGACTGCAAGAGCTAAGGTAAGGTTTCTTTGGATTCAATTGTGTTGGGGGTGGACACATACCTGAAATATGGATCGAAGCTCGGGTTCGGTCGGAGGTTTAAACTCACGCTAAACTTTGAAACGTCATTCGTGCAATTCGATTGCACCCCGCGGGTTGGATGACCTAAAATCTCCCACCACAAATATGATATCGGAAATAATTGGCTCGAAAGATGTGGTTGCTTTGTGTTTGAGGAGTGAATTCCAAATTCTATTTTTGAATAATGGCGGTCTAAGACTGCAAATAACATTGTCCACAAATAACCCCTCAAATATATATATATATATATACGAGGGCTTATGGTATACGGTGTGGTGCATTACGTGATTGTAATATTTTTAGCTTTATTGACCAAAGCTCTGGTTTAAATTTGCTTTTTAAGAAACTATAGAGTTATCATTACTTCAAAATGGAAAATTAACTTATAACATAATTTTCTAGTTAGTAGAATAATGCATGCCCAGCAGATAAATAAAAATAATTGAATAACATGACTTATCCCAGAAAAAAATTAATACAGAGGAGTTGGTAAATTTTAGGTCAAATTTGACCACTACTGATTACCTTTAACTTAGATCACATGGTTTCGCTGATTTTAAAAATGGTTGCCTTTTTTTCTTTTTACTACTTTTCTTTATTCAGTCTCCACTAATACCCAAGGTTAAGGGTCTTCCCTGTCAGTGAAATTACAGAGAGGCAAAAAATCCAACTCAGCCCAAAAGCTTACGAACACGGCTTTGGACTTCGGCTAGTTTCGTTGACAAGTCCAAAATTTCTATTTGCGTATCACTTATTTGACCAATGAATTGCTTAACGAGGCGAGCTCACAAATCGGCTTGGTTGATTTTACCGCCATAATATGAATACATTGACTCGTAACTAGGCCCTTTAAAACTGATATGATTCAAAAAAAATCTAACTTAAAATGAAAGGAACTTTTTTTTTCCTTTTTTATAGAACGATATTATTTTCGAGAGTCTTACTATACCAATATGTTTTGAGAAAATATTAATAGTTACCCCAATCGAATTGGGAGGGACGTGCACAGGGATTTCATTAAACTGCACAGGGAAATCAATGGCCCACGGCCCACTGAAACAGAATTTGGACGGACGATGGCCCATTAGGCGGTATTACTCAGCAATGGGCCCTGAATCGGGGACGGCGCAAATAATTTATGATTTACAATAATTATAGAAAAGCATAGGTTCACCTTATATAACGTACGTAATTAAAAAAAAAATCTAATAAAATGACGAAAGTGGACTTGAACAATAATTTAATATAATTAAATCCATTAATTAATAAAATTATATTTGAATATAATAAGACATTCATAATTTGTTCATATTCACCTAATTTCACCTATAACCCTAACAACTTTTTAATTTTGTCCCTCAATTATAAGGTTTCAATATGCACTACTACCTCGGTCAAAGGTTTGAGGTCACCCGTACCCCTTGATTAAAGTTTAATATTTTCAAATTCAAGTCCACCACTAATTATTAAACCCGACACATATCTTTGCACAGACCAACACCAGATCCACAGGATTTGAAATCATCTCATCATCAATAATTACCTAATAAATGGTTTTTCTGATATTAATTGCCAATAAATGAATTAAAATCTAGAGGATTTTGCTAGTAAGAAGTTAAATTTTGGTAATCGGTTATTTACAGAACAATAATTAGACAAATAATTTGTGTTTTATTGACTCTTTCATGGTAGGGGTCAATAATTTGAGCTTTAATGAAATTGTGTGACACACTCTATGCTCATTTCCTTTTATTAGCCCTTTGCCTCCTTTAGATGATTAATGTATACCTAATAATACTTAGCGCCTATTTTACAACTGGATTAGACTTTAACGGGGTTTAGTAAATTTTGTGACTCTAACCAAAAACTAATAATTAAGAGATGAAAATGATACTTTAATGAGTTGACAGCATGAAGCTCATTCGTCTATACATTGATAAATCAAAATATTTCTTAAATGTATAATTTATTGAATTTTTCAAGTGCTAAAATTGATAATAATTTCATTTTTGTATGCTCTTGATATCGTATAATAGAAATTGTTCGAGAAAATTCCTGACTTACTTTAAGGAATAATATTGAAGGATAATAAAGGTAAATAACAAATCAAAATAAATCATCATAAAAACGTCAAATAAAGAGGGGTCTTTTAAAGCAAAGTGTGATCTAATTTTATTAATTGTAAGACCACATCCTAAATTATTTTTAAGGTACTTTTATTCATACACAGTAAAAATCCCTTCACATCATAGATATTGATGCGTTATTTGTTTATTAATTATTAATTAAAATATCTTAGATGTGAATTCTGTATTTTAAAAGTTATGAATTTTTGAAATTAGACAATTTCAATCATTTATTACAGAAAAAAAAAAAGTAGAAAGAAAGTGTACAAGTAGAAGAAAATGATGATTAAAATTATTCAAATTAAAATAATTATGATTTATTTAAATTTAGGTGGTCTATATCCAAATATAAAAATCTTGGGAACACAAGAAATCCAACCCCCCTACATAAAGGGGTGATCCATATCTCCCCGACACTTCTCATCCAAATATACCACTTATTAAAATATATTTTTACTATACATATCGAGATTAATTATCAACCACTCATAATTTAATGGAACGTATAATTTGCATTAAGTCCCTCAAATTATGAGTGGTCGATAACAACTGACCTCTGTACCCAGCATTTTATTCAATTATACCACTTATTAAAATTGTGAATTGTGCTTTGCCATATGCATCGGGATTAATTATCAACCACTTATATTTAAATGGGATTCACTAATACAAATCGAGTCCCCCTGAACTGTGAGCGGTTGGTAGTGACAAACCTCCTACGCATAGCATTTCTGATCAAAAAATTTTCAGACCAACATTATGTAAGTGTGAATCTATCAACTTTTATTCCCACCAAATGAGTTGAATTCAAGCAGCCCGGATTAGACGGCTCAGATGATTTGTGAGAATCCCAAAACCACTAAACGGAGGGAGTGGGCCACGCCGGTTTCACAAATCCTGTGGACTATTTTTTTTTTTACCGAAAGCGGCGGACGCAAACAAAACCATGGGCGGTTTTCGGGCCGCACCCTCAAAAACCTCCCATCCCAAAACCGGTTGCTCCGCTCTATGTATATCCTCTCTCTCTCTCTCTCTCTCTCTCTCTCTCTCTCTTTTGCCTCCTTGTATATCACTCAGTCTCTCGTCGTACTCAACTTCGCATTGTCTATCTCTTACTCTGAGCTTAACTGGGTTTTTATTGAAGAAAGAGCGCCAGGATCCGTTCGATTTTGTCCAGTTCGATTTCAATCTTGCAGAAACCGGTGCTCCCGGCAGCCAATTTTGGTTTATTTTTCTGGGTATGTTTTCTTTATCGATTTTCTGTTTGGGATTCATGATGGGTCTGTTGTGATTTTTGGAAAATTAGGGTTCTGTAAACGATAGTAGTGTGGTTGGTTGGGTTTTGAGTTCTGGGTTGCTGAATTTTGCGAGGGAAAATCATGGGTCTGTTTTGATTCTGGAAAGTTTTGGGTACAATAAATGATGAAACTTTACTGAACTGAGTTTTGAGCTGTGGGTTGCTGAAATTTTTTAGGGGAAATCAAGAACAGTGCTAGGAGAAGCAGGTTTAGGTTAATGGAACAGAATGGATTGCCCGGAGGGATTTTTTCCGGTGCGACTGCCATGGGTTCTGGAATTTTAGGGTTAGAAATGCCAATTCACCAATCACAGCAACAAAAAAGCCCGCAAAGTACTCATCTTCAAATTCACCACCATAACCAAAATCCCCAGATGGCTTCCTTTCCACATCACGAGGGCGACCCTCACCACCAAACCCTAAAGCAAACGTACCCATTTGTTCCCAAATCGAAGCCGCAGCAGCTAGCCCCAGTTAGTGACGAGGATGAGCCTGGGTTTGCTCCTGATGATGGGAATGGGGACGCAAAGAGGAAGATGTCGCCGTGGCAGAGAATGAAGTGGACTGATAACATGGTGAGGTTGTTGATAATGGCGGTTTATTACATTGGAGATGAAGGCGGGTCCGAAGGGACTGACCCTAAGAAGAAGCCTGGGGGATTGCTGCAGAAGAAAGGGAAATGGAAGTCGGTGTCTAGGGCAATGATGGAGAAAGGGTTTTTTGTTTCTCCCCAGCAGTGCGAAGACAAGTTCAATGATTTAAATAAGAGGTATAAGAGGGTGAATGATATAATCGGGAAGGGAACTGCTTGTAAGGTCGTGGAGAATCAGAGCTTGCTCGAAACAATGGACCATATATCGCCTAAGATGAAGGAAGAAGTTAGGAAATTGCTCAATTCTAAGCACCTCTTTTTCAGGGAAATGTGTGCGTACCATAATAGTTGCAGTGGTGGTGGCGGGGCTGCAGGAATTGGTGCCCCCGCCCATCATTCAACTGATGCAGTAGCAGAGTCTTCACAACGTTGCCTGCACTCGTCGGACAATGCCTCCGGAGGGCCTCATTTGGGGAGAGCGGAGACAGAGGGATCAAAAATGGTGAAAGCGGGGAGCGAAGCGGACGAGGAAGATTCTGATGATGTGGATGACGACGAGGCGGATGATGATGACGATGAGGACGTGGTGGAGGGTGTGATTAGGGGCCGAAACGAGCAAAGACACGAGGATGACGACGAGAATGACGGGAGGCGTTCCATGAAAAGGCCGAGAGAGGAAATGGCAGCTTTGTCCTCGCCCCTGGCACGGCAATTGCACAGCGAGTTGAATAATGTGATTCAGGATGGGTCGAGGAGCTCATGGGAGAAGAGGCAGTGGATGAAGACACGTCTAATGCAGTTGGAGGAGCGGCGTTTGAGCTTCCAGTGTGAGGCTTTTGAGCTCGAGAAGCAGCAGTTGAAGTGGTTGAAGTATTGCGGGAAGAAAGAGAGGGAAATGGAGCAAATGAAGCTGAAGAATGAGAGGATGAGGCTGGAAAATGAGAGAATGGTGCTTCTTCTTCGGCACAAAGAGCTCGAGTGGATCGATCCGCATCAGCAGCAACAATCGAACAACAAGAGGTGCGACCCCTGTTTCCCGAATAGCTAAAATATAGAATAGAATTACATACTATAGCTAGAAGGGCGTTCTCTTCATGTTTTTGTTTTGTAATTTTGTTAATGATACTGGTGTTTCAAAATGTATTCAATCTGTTGCATGAGCAATTTTTTCCACTTGTCATTCTGGAGAGATGCTGTTCTTAGTGAGTTCTGTGAATTAGAGTACTGGGTGTGGAAATTCATTACCAGCAAGTTTCTGTTTTCTAAGCTAACAGCTCACATTGGAGGGCTTTGTTGGGCAAGGTGAAATGTTCCCCACACATTTTATGTCAATTTGACTTTCATCGTAAAATTCACCCATAAATTTCAGTTTAGTGTCTGAGAGTTTATCAAACAACACAAATTCATCCATATAAATCAAAAGGGAACAACATGTAAAGCAATCCTTCAATCTGAATATTGAGAAGGGTCAAGATTGGAGTTTTAAAAATATCCGTCAAACATCGACAGCCAGCTTCATGTGTGCACCTTCATAAATTTGCTTTTATCGGTAAAGTCAACAAGGGTAATAAATCTTAATGAGGAGATATACTCGGCTGAATTCTCGATCTTTTGTGGCTCGGTGGATTGCTCCTATTAGCTCGTCTGGCTAAGTGACTTTCTCCGACATTAATTTAGTCGAGACCAAAAAAAAAAAAAAAAACAGAACTTTCGAGCATAGTTATCAGATTCGATCCGGACATCGACCTAGTCAAGACACTGGGTCATCAGGGCCATTAAGTCATTGGTTCAGCCGTTGGGTCAACGATATTTATATTATAAATTATAATAATTATAATTATACATATTTTTTAAAGAGAATTTTTATAAAATAATCAACAAAATAGAAAAAATTATTAAAATAGATTTACCACTTAAATGGCAAAACTTTCCACTTTTATTAAGTTGTTCAAACTGCTTTACAAAATAATAATAACATTAACAAGATAAATTATTTCGTTATTACATTTCTAAATTTATTAGATTAATTGAATTTGATATAATCAAATTGAAAAATAAATTTATTAAAATCAAAATTCTTGTATGACATGACGGATATCAAAATGCAATGGGATTATAGTTATATTTCAACGACAAGATTATTTTAATTGTTAAAAATATGATATGATTAGTATTTTCTCAAACTTGATGATTTATTATTTTGTAAGATAAGAATAATAAAATATTATTTGCCTTAGTTTAAGGTATGTTATTATACTTATTTTATAATTTATATTAAAATTATATATATATATATATATATATAATTTATTATCCACTAACTATTATTTTAATTAAATATTCTTCATTTATAACATATTTTAAAATAATTATCTTGATTAGTTAAGCATAAGATTATAATTAAACTTGTTTTAACGAGTTTTCATAAATCTCCATTGGCTCCATTGGTTATGGATATTAGATTTTTATGAAAATGGATGGGGTTTTGTCTAGGTTGGCACCCGAGTCGTCGGTTCATGGGTCAACCCATCGAATCAAGTGAGTTCGATCGGGTCAATGTGCAAGTTGGGTTAATTGGCAACCCAAATCAGATTAGGACTCGGGTCGACAGGTCACTGGGTCGATCTGCCGGGCTGGGCCTAGTCTCATAATTAGGCTTTCGAGTTTGAGGGGATTCATTACTCAAGGCATTAATAGCACTTTAGTCCCTGAAAACAAAAGGTCGCCTTCTCAAGTCCAATAAGTTTTAATGTTATCCATTGAATCCTTGAATAATTAGGCTTTCAAGTTTGAGGGGATTCATGTTAAGGGCTTGTTTGACATTCATTCAGACTCTAATATTGACGCTATCTCAAATCTTCTTTCTGAAATTTGCTAATAACTACATGATCTGCCCCAGAAGCGTTCAATCCATTCCCCTGGCTTCTATTCAAGAGATGGTTTTGCTTTCACGATCTGCATCATGTTATACATTGACTTGCTCATGACCTGCCACACGTCTAATGGGCTGATTAAGGCCCAATATAAAGAGAGGGTAATTGGGGGTAATGAGAAAGAAAAATAAAAGCCCATTTGTTTTAACATTTTGATTTTTCTTTTACAAGAAAAACTCGATCTAAATTGATCACGTCGGTGATTTTGATGGACTTGTATAGAAGCCTCAACTCCCATGGGTTTTCAGTATAGGGTTTTTCATGGTGGGGTTTTAGTTGCTCACAGCTCACACTGAAGGGTCTTGCTGGGCTAAGTGAAATGTTCCCCGCACATTTTATGTCAATTTAACTTTCACCATAAAATTCACCCATAAATTTCAGTTTAGTATCTGAGAGTTTATCAAACCACACAAATTCATCCATATAAATTAAAAGGGAATATTTAAAGCAATCCTTCAATCTGAATATTGAGAAGGGTAAGATTGGAGTTCTAAAAATATCTGTCAAACATACACAGCCAACTTCATGGGTGCACCTTCATGAATTTGCTTTTATCGGTGAAGTCAAAAAGGGTAATAAATCTTAATGAGGAGATATACTGGGGTGAATTCTCCATCTTTTGTGGCTTGGATGGATTGGCTCCCATTAGCTCGTCTGATTTGGCTAATTGACTTTCTCCGACATTGATTTAGTCAGGATCAAAAAAAGAAAAAAAAAAAGAAAAAGAAAAAAGAAAGAAGAATATATCTTTCTATTCTAGTTTGAGGGGATTCATTACTCAAAGGGTTAATAGCACTTTAGTCCCTAAAAACAAAAAGTTGCCTTCTCAAGCCCAAGAAGTTTTAATGTTGTCCATTGGATCCTTGAATAATCATTCGTTCGGGTCAACACCTTTGAATATAAGCCAAGCACTTGTTCCCCCTCCCTCCCCTTGAGGGCATGAACCATATTGTTTTCGTGGCTGTTCTTGTAGCTGCCTTGTATTATTGGTTCATTTTCTTTTTTACCCATCAAAATGAAACGGGACGAGATGATGATTGAAACCATACGTATTTTAACCAACTGACGATGAACCAGAACTGATTTCAGTACATAAAAGGAAGAACAGAGGCAAGAAACAAACTAATGAAGCACTGCCAAAAGAAAGAAGATTGAATTTACTTAAACTTTTTGATAGTCTGAATGGCAGCCTTGGTACTCTTCCTAGCTAGATCAACTTTGCCCTTGACATTGTTCTTATAAGCCTCGCGAAGGCCTTTGAGCCGCTTTTTTGCATAGATCTTCGGCTTCTACAGCGCCGTACAACGTGGTGTTTATGGTCTGGAATCCCTGATTGTTTAACAATAAACTCTGGGACAATGTCAAACTACCGATGGCGTTGTGCATCTGTCCGTCGCAGACCGCCAGTTCGGCTGCTTCCTTGTTGGTGGGATTGAGTTTTTCGTACTCTTGGACGATCGGCAAGGCGGCTTGAGCATAATTCAGGGCAAGCGTGACTTGCTGGATTGCTGTATACTATTCATATGGGAGGTGTACTATTCATGTAGGGAGAATCCCACATCGAAAATTTGTTGAAAGGGGAAGGAGGGGAGAGCCTATAAAAGAAAGGCTCCTCCTCCCCTCCTTCACATCCCATCTCAATTTCATCTTCTCTATTGTAATTTTCTTCTATAGTGGAGTTTTCTCTTCTTGCCTGTGGTTTTTTTCCGAAAGGGTTTTCCACGTAAATTTCTGTGTCCATCCAATTTTCTTTATTTGCTGTTTGCTCTATTCGGTTGGGGTTTTATTACCCAACAGTGGTATCAGAGCAAGGTTTTTCCAAAGTATGCTCTGTGGTTGCAGCATTGTCTGATCTTCCACATCAGAAAAGGAAAATTCCTTGGGGAGCTGTTCGCAGGGTTAGGGTGTTAATATCTACTTATCGTATGCTCTGTGATTGCTACTTTTAAGTGGATCCTTCACATCAGAAAATAAGTTAGATATTGGTGTTTCATCCTACGGAGGTGCTGCAGAAATTATATTGAAGGGCCGCTTCAATATATCGTCACTATTCACGTGTTTTATCTTCCTTCGGGTATTCGGGAAAGGTATATTGGATGATTAGGTGCATGTCTAAGGAAAATTTTGTCTAAGGAGTCTGGTACTTAAGCGGACCGTTTGTGTCCCTCCAGTCTTTCCTGGAAATTTTCCTGGTGCACTTATTAACAATATACTAGTTGAAGGTAACCCAAGGAGATACTTCTCACGTGAAATAGTGGGATCTATTCTGTATTCAACAACAGTTCGTGATAGAAGCAATGGCAGCAAAGGTTGATATCGCCAAATTTGACGGTACAAAGTTTTCGTTATGGAAATTGAAGATGAGGGCATTATTGGTAAAAGATAATTGCCTGGAGGCCATCGGTGCTCGGCCGGCGGAGATCACAAATGACGCAAAGTGGAAAAGGATAGATGCAATGGCCCTTTCAAATCTGCATATAGCCCTATCGGATGATATCTTATCGGGAGTAGAAGAGAAGGAAACCGCTAAGGAGGTTTGGGATCACCTCATCAAATTATATGAAGCCAAGTCACTTCACAACAAAATTTTCTTGAAGAGAAAGTTGTATACCTTACGGATGTCAGAATCTACATCGGTGACAGAGCATTTACATACTCTGACCTCGTTATGTTCTCAACTTTCAACGTTGGGACATACGGTTTCGCCACAGGAACGCGCTGAGATTTTACTCCAAAGTCTCCCAGATTCATATGACCAAATCATCATCAATTTAACCAATAATATTCCCACGGATATTTTGGTTTTCGATGATGTTGCTGCTTCGATTCTTGAGGAAGAAAATCGACGGAGAAATAGGGAAGATAGACAGGCAAGCTCACAACAAGCAGAAGCTCTGTCTATAACCCGAGGAAGGTCAATGGAACGTGATTCCAGTGGGAGTCACAAACAAGGGAGGTCAAAATCAAGGGGTAAGAGGAATCTTAGATGCTTCAATTGCGGCAAGAGGGGACACGTCAAAAGCGAGTGTCGATTTAAAGGTGTAGACAAGGCAGGAACATCTCGAGGGTGCGTCGCCGAAGCTGATATTCTATACAGCGAAGCAGCAACGGTATTCAAGGATAGATCGGAACTCACTGATGCTTGGATATTGGATTCAGGAGCAACATGGCATATGACTTCTCGTAGAGATTGGTTTCACACTTACGAACATATCTCTGCAGGGTCTGTGTACATGGGAAATGATCATTCCTTGGAGATTGCTGGAATTGGCACCATCAAATTGAAGATGTACGATGGTATGATGCGCACTATTCAAAATGTGCGGCATGTGAAGGGCTTAAAGAAGAATCTATTGTCTTTGGGACAATTAGATGAAATTGGATGCAATACCCGCATCCAAAATGGAATGATGAGGATCGTCAAAGGAGCGCTAGTTGTAATGAAGGCTGAAAGGATTGCTGCGAATTTGTACAGACTCATGGGAGAGACTCACCTGGAGGCAGAGGCATCAGTTGCATCAACCAATTCTGCTGAAGAGACAAAGAAGTGGCATAAAAAATTGGGCCACATGTCAGAGCAAGGGTTGAAAGTACTCGCTGAACGGAAACTACTCCCGAGCCTCACAAAAGTTTCATTACCCTTTTGTGAGCATTGTGTTACAAGCAAGCAGCACAGATTAAAGTTCACTGCATCTGATTCTAGAAGTAAAAATATTCTAGAATTAGTTCATTCTAACGTATGGCAAGCACCGGTTATATCTCTGGGAGGAGCAAGGTACTTTGTATCTTTTATCGATGATTATTCCAGAAGATGTTGGGTGTACCCTATCAGAAAGAAGTCAGATGTGTTTTCAGTTTTCAAGGCATACAAAGCGCAAATTGAACGAGAAACAGGGAGGAATATCAAGTGCATCAGAACGGATAATGGCGGAGAATATACGGGGGATGACTTCGTTGGTTTTTGTAATCAAGAAGGCATCAAGAGACAACTCACGGTGGCGTACACTCCTTAACAGAATGGAGTGGCGGAGCGGATGAATAGAACTCTACTCGAAAGAACTAGGGCCATGCTAAGAACTGCAAGCATGGCAGAGTCATTTTGGGCAGAAGCTGTGAACACCGCCTGCTATGTGATTAATCGATCACCAACAATATCAATTAATCTGAAAACACCGATGGAGATGTGGACTGGTAATCCAGTTGATTATTCACGCCTGCACACATTTGGGGGTCCAGTGTTTGTGATGTACAATTCTCAAGAAGTTTCGAAACTGGATCCAAAATCCAGAAAGTGTAGATTCTTGGGATATGCTGATGGAGTCAAGGGGTATCGACTGTGGGATCCCACTGCCCACAAGGTCGTCATCAGTAGGGATGTCATATTTGCAGAAGATAAACTGCAAAAGAAAGATGTAGGTAGCACATCGATGGAAGTTCCAGCGACTACAACAATTCAGGAGGAAGAAAAGTCTGAACAAGAAGTTTCTTCTGGAGCAATACCAGAACACGAGGAACAAGGACCAGTTGAGTCTGAAACTATAGAAGTTCGACGGTCAACTCGTGAGAAACACACACCAGCCTGGCAGTCTGATTATATTGTGGAGGGCAATATTGCATACTGTCTTCTAACAGAAGATGGGGAGCCGTCAACATTTAAAGAAGCAGTTGAAAGCTCAGAAGCGTCACTTTGGATGACAGTAATGCAAGAAGAAATTGAAGCTCTTCATAATAATAAGACGTGGGAGCTTGTAACGTTACCGCATAGGAGGAAGCCCATTGGTAACAAATGGGTTTACAAGGTCAAACGAAATAGTGATGATCAGATCGAGCGGTATCGTGCAAGGCTTGTGATAAAAGGATATGCTCAGAAAGAAGGTGTTGATTTTACAGAAATCTTTTCACCTGTGGTTCGACTTACTACTGTTCGGATAGTTCTGGCATTATGTGCTACATTTGATCTACATCTGGAGCAGTTAGATGTGAAAACTGCATTTCTTCATGGAGATCTTGAAGAAGAAATCTATATGCTCCAACCAGATGGTTTTGAAGAACCAGGGAAAAAGAACTTGGTTTGCAGGTTAAACAAATCTCTATACGGCTTAAAACAGGCGCCGAGATGTTGGTATAAGAGATTTGATTCCTTCATATTGAGCCTTGGATACAACAGACTTGGTTCAGACCCTTGTGCGTATTACAAGAGGTTTGGTGTTGATGATTTCATTATACTGCTGTTGTATGTTGATGACATGTTGGTATCAGGCCCCAACAAAGTTCGTATCGAAGAACTGAAGGCTCAGTTGGCTAGGGAGTTTGAAATGAAAGATTTAGGACCAGCAAACAAGATTCTAGGGATGAAAATTCACCGAGACAGAAATAACAGGAAGATTTGGCTATCTCAAAAGAATTATTTGAAGAAAATCTTGCGCCGCTTCAATATGCAAGATTGTAAGTCAATCTCTACCCCACTTCCAGTTAATTTCAAGTTATCCTCAAGTATGTGTCCTAGCAATGAAGCAGAGAGGATGGAAATGTCTCGAGTGCCGTATGCATCAGCAGTGGGGAGTTTGATGTTTGCCATGATATGTACGAGACCAGACATTGCACATGCAGTGGGAGTGGTTAGTCGGTACATGGCAAACCCTGGTCGAGAGCATTGGAATTCTGTGAAGAGGATCCTAAGATATGTCAAAGGAACCTCGGATGCTGCTCTATGTTACGAAGGATCTAAATTTACTGTCAGAGGATATGTTGATTCTGATTATGCAGGTGATCTTGATAAAAGGAAATCCACTACAGGCTATGTGTTTACAATTGCAGGAGGAGCTGTGAGCTGGGTATCTAAGTTACAGACAGTTGTGGCGTTGTCTACAACAGAAGCTGAAGTATATGGCAGCTACACAAGCTTGTAAAGAAGCAATCTGGATAAAAAGATTCATGGAAGAACTTGGGCACAAACAAGAGAAGATTCTCTTGCACTGTGACAGTCAGAGTGCCTTGCACATTGCAAGGAATCTAGCTTTTCATTCCAGGACAAAACACATAGGAGTACAATATCATTTTGTTCATGAAGTGGTGGAAGACGGGAGTGTGGATCTACAAAAAATTCACACAAAAGACAACCTAGCAGATGCACTGACAAAGGCAATCAACACTGACAAGTTCACTTGGTGCAGATCCTTATATGGCTTGGCGGAAACATAGACGGCATGATTGTGGTAAGATAGAGAATGTGTGGAGATTGTTTGATTCTCAATCAAATCTCCAAGTGGGAGAATGCTGTGTACTATTCATATGGGAGGTGTACTATTCATGTGGGAGAATCCCACATCGAAAATTTGTTGAAAGGGGAAGGAGGGGAGAGCCTATAAAAGAAAGGCTCCTCCTCCCCTCCTTCACATCCCATCTCAATTTTATCTCCTCTATTGTAATTTTCTTCTATAGTGGAGTTTTCTCTTATTGCCCGTGGTTTTTTCCCGAAAGAGTTTTCCTCGTAAATTTCTGTGTCTATCCAATTTTCTTTATTTGCTGTTTGCTCTATTCGGTCGGGGTTTTATTACCCAACATCGATGGCCCTTTGCCTCGGGGTTTGCTTCGGCTCCGAGCCAGATTTGGTGGTGGGAATGGGAGCTGTTGAGATTGGATTCATGTTCGGGTTAAACACGAGAAGAAGAAGAAGAGTCATCACAAGCACTGTGAATGAAGAAGCGATAGCGCTGTTGTTGGCTTCCATCCCTCTCTCTCTCTCTCTCTCTCTCTCTATCTCTCTCTTTCTTCTGGTTTTGGTTTGGCTTGTTGTAGGTTATATATAGATGTGTATATATATATATAGGGGAAAACTAGCATCCAATAGTTGTATGCTAATTAAGTGTAAGGCTCCCATGCATTTGTCAAGTCCATAGAACAAGAAAAAGCCTCTACTTTAGATTGGCCAAAGCCTGTATATCTGTTTTAATCATCAGAATAAGTACATCAAAACTCTAATAATCTTTAAATCATCAGAATAAGTACATCAAAACTCTAATAATCTTTAACTTATTTTTTAATTAAGAAATACATATTTTTCTTCTAAAATCGCCGTTTTTATTGATAATTCTTTCTTTTTCAGCTTTTTGTCTTCTAAGATTTAATTATAATCTTTTTAAAAATTTAAAATATAATATTGGTTAAAAATTTAAAGGGGAATAAACCGCGCATTGCACGAACTATTTACTAAAATATTAACTTTTTATTTTAATTTTAATTCTTACTCCGCCCCCAGCATCGAATCTCCGTTCCGCCCCTCTAGTGGGGAGAACAAATAGGATCAAAAGTTAGGTTGAAATTATTGAAGAAGGCATAGAACATGGAGGAATTCCTCAAATCTTAGCCATAATTTTGTTAACTTTTAAAGACAGCTAAAAAGAAAGAGTTTATGAGCCATCATCAGAATAAGCACATGATTTACCTTTTTTTTTAAAAAAAAAAAAAAAAAGTGCTTTACCTTAGTTTCTAAAAATGAACGAATATTGGCAATTGCTTTTTGTTATTCAATATTACATAAGAGATCGTAACGGGTGAGAGTAAACGGGAAAAAGACTTGGAAAGACGGGCAAATGGTTTTACCCTCTAAAACATGAATTACATGGGATTATTTATCAACTTTAGAAAGTTCTATCAGAATCGCCGATAATTATTTTTATAGATTTTAAGGTGATATTGAAAGTCATTGAATCGAGGGGAAGCTACTCAAATTATTATTTACTAGAGGAATAAATTTGGTGAATTCTTGAATTTTGAATTATTTAATAAATAGCATATTATCAACTACAGATATATATTTTAAGGAAAAAAAATTGGATTTTTTTCTTTTAATTTTTTAATCTGTCTCCATTTCAGCTTTTTTCATTCCGGATAAAAGTCGAATTACTTTTCAAAAAGAGATGGCACTGTGAGTAGGGACGGAGAAATTTGCCCCTCTTGTTTTTTTTTCCAAAAATAATTATAATTGCTCCTATCATATTTTGAAATTTCAAGTCTATTCTAAGTTTATCCCTTTATTTTTCTTTATAAAAGTTCTACCATTATGTTTCATCCTACTTACAACCCTATTATCAACTACAGATATATATTTTAAGGAAAAAAAATTGGATTTTTTTCTTTTAATTTTTTAATCTGTCTCCATTTCAGCTTTTTTCATTCCGGATAAAAGTCGAATTACTTTTCAAAAAGAGATGGCACTGTGAGTAGGGACGGAGAAATTTGTCCCTCTTGTTTTTTTTTTCCGAAAATAATTATAATTGCTCCTATCATATTTTGAAATTTCAAGTCTATTCTAAGTTTATCCCTTTATTTTTCTTTATAAAAGTTCTACCATTATGTTTCATCCCACTTACAACCCTAATCAGTTCCTTTTCCCCCTCATTTTCCTACCCTATGACAACATTTGATTCTATGAGCATCGAGTATAGAAGGAAATGAATCTTAAATGGTATACGGTATTTTGCTTGCTAGTTAATGAAGACATATGAGAATTGAACGGATATTCCCTTCCTTCGTGCTTATTCAAATACTCTTGTTTAAGGGAAATTTAATGACTCACGCCATAAATTACTAAAAGCTCAAGAGTTGTGTGAAAGTGCGAGGGATTGTAATTTTGTATAAAAATAATGGCATTTAAACAGTGTCTCACTATTCTTGAGTTTTGGGTGATTTAGGTGATTCCAGGGTTAATATGTGATTCTAATTCGTGCTAGTCAAATTTTATGGGTTTTGAAAGCATACCTGTAAGTGGCGGCAGCCATGTGTTTTGTGATTAACCAGAGAATGGGACACGAGACTAGCCCTATCAACGGGTCGGACCTGGAACTGTTTACTTGGGTGTTATATAATATTTTGTAAAGAAGAGCGTGAACGTGGTTTAATTTGGTCCAAATCCAACCCGTTGACAAGCTCAAATAGAACATGCGTGCGTTCGCAATTTGCCTTTTAATTGCAAGTTGACATTGTAGAAGGAATAGGGAGAAGTCTGTGACTCGAAGAGGGAATTTTATTAATTTTAAAGACTACAATTCTTAAGAGGGAAAAAATTGAGGGGGAGGAAATAAAAAGATATTATGGAAATCTGTCGAAAATTAAAGAATTTGTCAAAAATATGCCATTGCCGGATAGACATTTTTTTTGTTCCTAGTACTAGCACTTAACAATGAGCAAAGCTCCCCTCGGATCAGGAGCTTCATCTCTTTGAAGTTTGACTGTGTTTGGAGAGCGCGCGGACGATTTGACCATGCTTCCAGGTCGCCAGCTTCTACATCACAAGCACGTCCATTTCTTAAGAAGGAAAATAAATAAATAAATAAATAAATAAGTCTACAGGTTATTACTTTTCCATACTCAGTAACACTCAGATTTTATCTTGTTTGTCAAAACAAAAATAAAATAAAATAAATAAATAAGGAAGAGAAAAGCAGGAAATCCTGTCATAAAATAGTGAGCTTACCTGAACATCTATGGAGGCTAAGGCCCCGTTTGATAAAATTAAGCATTATGTTTTGATTATTAAAAATTCTTCTGATTTGTTAAGAAATATAATTAGAAGTGCTAAATCTGAATTTGTAATCTGTTTAATTACAACTTTGTTAAAAGGTTTGAATGAATTGTATTTCCAATTTTACCCTTTATATCATTTAAAACAAAACTATTTGAAAAAAAAATCACATAATGGAATTAATCAATGCCATTCTATTTTTGTTTTTCATAATAATATTTTCAAATACAATGCAAATTCATTTCACTTTTTTTTATGAAAAAAATATTTGTTGACTGAATAAATGAACAATTCATTTCTCTTTTTTTAATTTTTAATTTTTAATTTTATATTTTCTATTTTAATGTACAGTTCTAAGAAAAATGCAAAAAAGAAAAAAGAAAAGGAAAAATGGAAGAAAAGAACAAAAAAGAGAAGAAGAAGAAGAACAATCACCTATGAGAGAGAGAGAGAAGTGGGGGGGGGGGGGGGGGGGGGGAGGGGGAGCCACCAGATTGAGAGAGAGCGAGAGAGGACCGCGAGATTGAGAGAGGGAAGAGAGAGAGAGAGGGAGCCGCGAGAGAGAAACAAAGAAGGGGCGATATCATAATTTTTTTTTAAAAAAATTGAGGGAATTTTTGTCTTTTGATCTCTGAACAGACCCCTCTAACCCAATTAAAATTTTTTTTTTTTACCTCTAATTTAGTCAGAGACATTCAGAACCTATTCAGAGCGCACACCACACCACACATTCTCTGACTTAATCAGAGAATGGGCTCATTCAAAACCCATTTAGTGCAAACAAACGGCCCCTAAGAAGGAGTAGGTAGAACCAAACATACGCTTAATGCTTCGGGTAGATTTACCTGAATGCCTATTTTTGGAGTAAGAGATAGAAATGGCAAATCTAAGACGTGGGCACGACTCACATAATTTATTATTTTGTTTTTAAAACTAATCTACGAGAAAATGGTTAATTTTCCATGAAATTATGTAAATCTTTCTTCCTATGTGTAGGGTGTTCGGCATTGCCTTGAGTCATTTTCACCCTTTTATTTATTTCTTTCCCCCTTTTTCATTTTTAGAAACCTTTAATCATGACCCTAAGCAATAAGCGAAGAAGCGAGCCGCTCCCTTTTATATTTTCATTTTTCCATAAAATATTGCGGCCAGAAATTATCTGTTCACATTTTTTAATGTGTTAGTTAGTGTATATAAAAAAGTCTTTATTTTAGGTAAGAGTAAGAAATTGAATTCTTATAATACTAAATAGGGTGCTTGTCAGGAAAAAAAAAAAAAGATGTGGGTTTAGATTTTTTTTTTTTCCCCCTTCGGATTTTTGCTGAAATAGAGCAAATTCACCTTGATAATGAGAAGAGGGAATTGTTGAGGGTGGCGTCCATTAGTATACGAAACTTTGCTATTTTAAATTTTAACTTAGAAACATAGTAAAAAAAAAAAATACAGAAGTTGGTAAAATTTTATACAAATTGGTGGTGTTTTAATGTTTTTCATCTATAGAAAAGATAATGGTAAATTCCTTGAATTCTTCAAGGATTTACACAGAGATTTTCTAAAACCATAAATTACTGGCCTTCACGGTTTGTATCCTTCATTTCTTTGTAATTCAGTTCACTTTTGTAATTTAAAAATAAGGAAAATACTAGCTATATAAAAAAATGCACTATAAAAATTCACTTAATAGACTCAAGAAAGGTAAGTGTGCACCTAGCATTACTCAAAATACTTATAGGAAAATTTTTCTTATACATTCTTTACACATATTTCATACTAAAAGAGTAATATGATAAAATTTATCTGGTCCTTTTTGAGTAGTATTTCGGTCAAATAATAGTACAGGATCATGAAAAATTTGCCACGTACATAACCACTTTGACTGCGAAAAGTGTTTCGAAAGATATGTGAAGAATATACATAGAATATTATTCAAATATGAGAGTTAATTGGCTGTTTTTTTGTAAAATAAATAAGTGAATATTTTACTAATAAAATACAAGTTCTCCATGATAAACCTGTCCCATGGGCCACCCAATTCCTACGGCGCTGCCCAACTCCTACAATGGGGTCATAATTATCTTTAAGATTCTGTGCATCCACTCATTTGATCATTTTATAGGTTATTACATGTAAATTTAGGGATAAATTCGATTGGAGTCACTCAACTTTTGAGATTTTTTTAAAATAATAATTTTACTTTGATTTGTCTTATTTTTTATACTAAGCTTTCATTATGTCACGATCCCATTGTTGGCCTTAAATCTTCTTAGGTGCGAGTCTGCTCCTCTCTATTTCACCTATTAATTTATTCTTCTATTTCATTCTCTTAGTCAATTTCAAAGCATTTTAAAACAACTTTAATCGTACAGATTGAGATAACATACAAAAATACATAAACTTATCTATTTTCATCGGATTTAAAGATGTTGTATAAATTCATCACAATCATTGAAAATTAATAAATCAAAGGTAAAAAATGTATTTTTGTATGTAATACATTCTACGTTTATAAAACTCATGAAAATTGATAATCATATATGTTTTTTTTATGTATTATATCAATAACTACGGTTCAAATTATTTAAAAATGTCTTCAAAATAACTAGAAGAGTGAAAGGGGGAAAGAAATTGATATATGAAATGGGGATGAACTTATTTTCCCTTAAAGAGACCTAACAATAATGATGGAATTATGACATCATGAAGGTATAATATGAAAAGTGAGATAAATCAAAATTCAATAATCATTTTGGAACAAACCCCAAAGTTTAATGAGCTTCAATGAAACTTACTCAACTTCTAGGTTTTGTTAGCATTGAGTGTCAAGAAATGGAAGGGAATGAAAGGAAAGGGAGGGGAGAGGAGGGGAAGGGGGACCATAATTATGACTCTTTTATCTCAAAAATTATCTATATAAATAGGTCTATTACGATCAAATAATAATTTTTATCAATTAGGTTGATCTAAACAAACAAATAAGAGTTTGAACTCAGAATCATAAATAATAACATTGGGCTCCGCAATCAGGAGTTTGGTTCGTTACATACACAAGCCCAAGCCCAATTACTAATGAAGCTTTTGGGCTATGCTCGAACACGGCTCATTTGTAGCGTTTCTTAATTTACCAATCAACAAATAAATAAAACCAGATTAAATTAAATTGTAGTTATATAAAAACAATTCACTTAAATTTGAAATTAGATCAGTTTGACGCACCATAAGTATAATTAATCGATCATGATTCTGATCCAAATAAAGATATACGTCTCCATTAATGCGCATTCTATTATGCATCACAATCCTTACGTGGCATTAGGCAATAACGAAATATAAAGAAGGCGCAAAGTAAGGAAATGTTTTTTTTTTTCCAGAATTTTACCAACAAAATCAATCCATCAACCCATCATGTCACCCCGAAAGGAATTTTTGATGTCCAGTTCTTAAATTTCAACCTTAAGGATTGAATGAGCGTGACAAAAATAAGATGTAATTTTTATTTCTATAGAATTTTGTTATGCTTTTAAACCTCTAAATCATTGAGTTTAAATATTCAAACAGTTAGACTGTTTTGATCTCATGATCATTCATAATATAAATAAAAAAATCAATACATAATGAAATTATATGAAAATCAAGTAAGGAGTTTTATTTTTATAAGATCAAAATTTAAAATTAAATATTAAAAAGTCATTTTGGAATAATACATTAAATAAATTATCTATTGTACCACAATCCGTGCATTTTTCTCTATGTATAAAAGCGAAACAACTCACTATTATTTCGTGGACAGCTTTTACCCCTACTTGGCAAATAAATGGCAGTTTTATATAATTGCACGGAAATTGCCATGCATTCATTAAGTGAACATTTTGGCTATAGAAGGTAAAGCAATGAATTTTATTTTCTTCCCCAAAAGAACGTATTGCATGATCTGTGAATTGAGAGCATTGCCTCTTTTCCTTTGGTTACTTGAATGGCTACACACAGCCGTTCCCAAAGAGATTTTTCAAGCATGGTCTTAGTAAACAAGGACGCTATTCTTGTGAAATAGCGTATCATCCAGCTTATTTTTTTTTACTGAAAACACTAATTCAATCAGATGGCAAGACATTACAGATTGATCTAAAATTTTACGCGCACCATTTGTTCTGGTAAATAAATCTAATGCACATATAAAATCATACGAATTAGAATGAATTTGAGAATACTTTCTGGTTCTTCGAACTTAGTTGTTCTGCAGCCCTAGCGAGCCTCTAGTTTTTTTTTTTTTTTTTTTTTTTTTATCAAAATGCCCATAACACCTCATCTCTGAAAAAAGCGAGGAAAATTGCACGAAGTGCACAATTTTTCACCCCCACTTAGAGCATGTTGATGATTGAATTAGCATCATTAGTGAGCTTTTGAAGATCTGAAACCTTTCCCATATATTTGCTCTTGAAGGCCTCAGTAATTTGCGTATCCTTGCTCTTCATTACTTCCATGCACGTGCTCTCCCCCTTGAAGGCCTTCCCCATCAACTCCTTCAAGCCCTTCACAACATCAGCGCCGCTGGGAGCTTGCAACAGCCGCAGGGTTTCGCTCAGGTGCTCCGCGACACTGCCGATTTGGTACGCGCAATCCTGCGAAACAACCGCCTCCACCGGCTTCAATCCGGGGGTTTCCGGGAGCACCGTGAACAGCGTCGCGGCGGCCTCGGCTGCATTTAAGGCCAACGCGACGGCCGGGATGGCCCGATTTTGCTGGGTCGGGTCCAATTGCAGGGTTGTTATGTACGGGGAATTAGGATGTGGGTTTGTGGAAGCATAGCTTGAAGAAAACAAGAGAAGAGTTGTGAAGAGGAATGATGTAAGAACATGGTGCAATGTGTGTGTGCAAAGTCCCATGTCTCTCTCTCTCTCTCTCTCTCTCTCCCTCTCCCTCCTAATTTGGGCCATGAAGGATTAAGATCATTTTACAAGGATTTATTCCATTCTACTTCATCAGCAAATTTTGGACAAAATCTATCTAATGATATTGGTATTAAATAATTCTAACATTGAAGCTTCCATTTAAAATACTATTATTGCCTTTTTCCGTGGTGTTGTATTTATAATTGGAATCTTCCTTTATAACTACCTATTTGATATGGAGAAATATAAAAGGAAAATGACCTAATCTTTTTCATAATTAGGTCTCGTTAGAACAAGCTCTCAGTCTTGTCCTAGTTGTTTTTTTGGTAACTGCATGCACGCCCAAAATTTATAGATTACAAATGAAGAAATCCGAAGAATATGAAATAACAAAGAAGTCTACTAAATTTTATATAAAATTTAACGATTCCATGAATTCGCATTTAAAGGGTGAAAACTTTGAGATTGTTATAATTTTTAATGGTTCAGATTTTTTCGTTTAAATATTGTGAAACTTTATGAAAAACAGTAGGTTTCCTTATGATTCTGCACCGAAGTTGAGAGTTTTTCAATTGAAAAGGATATTAGGTTGTCAAATAATTGCGCGGAAAATATCTCTATTTAATAAAGTGAAAAAAAAAATGGTTTGGTCATATAGAATAGGCAAAGTATTGAATGCTTTTTTATTTTTTAGAAAGAAAAAAAAAAAGAAGAAGATATATATTGCATTTAGTTTTGTGGATTTAGTGTTTATGTTCAAACTTTTCGCTTTGACCATGAATTTTCAACTACAACAAGAGAAAAGAGATTATGAATTCAGGCTTACACAATTTAGGTAAGGTCAAACTTAGAACAATATATTTTTGTTAAAAGTAGTTTCGATTCATTTATAATTTTTAGTAAAAATCTTGAGTGGACTCATGCAAATTGTGTAAGGTCGGATTCGCTCTTTTTTCACTTGTAGTAAATTAGAAAAATGTGTTTTGGTTTCAAAGCTATAGTAAATTCCAAGTTTTCGTCACTTCATGTGATGATGGGCCCATACGAACATATAAATATTAGGGAATGATAACGGAATGAGCTCACATCCCTGTGTGAGTGTTCAGAAACTGAGTTAAGTTTCTAATTTAAAGTAAGCTGACAATGCTCTTATTCATAAGTCCCAATCACAAAAGGAAAATTAGAATTCACAATCACACGAGGCCCCTAAAGCTTGTTGACACTATTAACGGCCTGAAGAGTAAGCTGTTGAGCATTAGAGACCATGTCCGCAACCGAGCTCTTCAAGCCACCGCTAAGTTGATTAGCTTCACCACTGCAAGCATTTTCTGCGTGCAAGGCCTCGCTCGCCCATCCCTTTACGTCCCCGACATTCCCATTTCCCTCCAAGGAGTCGAGCGACCTCTTCAGGCCATCGATTGCGACGCCGATTTGCACGCCGCAGTCACGTAAAATGCCCGCGTCCGACTGGCTGTTCCCGGACTTCTGCGACAAAGCCGAGATCGTCGAACCGGTGGCTCCCGCCGCGTTTAGGGCTAACGCGACGTCGATGATGGCTTGGTCCTTCGGAGTCGCGGCGGAGGTTCGTTGGATGGTTGAGCTGAAGAGGAGAAGAGCAAGGAAGAGAAATGTGATGGTGTCGCCTCCCATATTCGTACCTCTTTAATTGCTTTCCCTTGTTTTTGGTTCAATAAAGAAAATGCAAGGCATGGTTTATATAGAGGTGGGGGTGGATGGCTCGGACCAATTGCCTTCAAGAATTTGTGGGGCCAGCCTAATCAAGAGGCTAGTAAAGGAGGGAAAAAGGAAGTCCTTTATTCTCGAGTAACAGATATTGGCATCTTCATTAAAAAAATACTTACTCTCTTAAATATTTTAAATTAATTTTTTGACTCATCAAAAATTGATAAATAATAAATTATTGTGTTATTACTGCTCCTGAATGCCTTTTATCTTGTTAAAAGACATGGTAAATGCATTTTTATCATTTATCAACTTATGATAACGAGTGTCATCTTAGAAAACGTAGGGTGTGTTAGAATCCTTTTCATAAAAGTGATGGGATGTTAGTGTTTTTACTTGTTGCTCATTGAACTTTATTAATGACGTATTAATTATTATAATTAATGGGCTTGGAGTTTTTGCACCCTAAGATCATGTTGTTTAAGGTCTAATTTGTAAATTTCATTCTTATGAATCAAAAGTGCATGAAAAAATAAGAGGGCATTATTAATTTTTATTTGATTTCGCTACGTACGAACTGTTCATCCATATAATTTATATATTTAAAACATTTTAATGTTCTAGATCACTAGGTAGTTGATAAAATAAAGAAAATCTAATACCGAACAAAATTGTACGGGAAATTGACAAATAGGCATCAAGCAAGTAAATGTGGCGTCGTGGTAGAAAAATTTTCTACCATGGTACAATGCAACCACTTTCCTGTAATTAATTGCCTCCATTTTCTTGAAATTCAACATCATTTATGGTTGGTAATAAATGGTATAATTATTACCATCATTGATTATAGAGTGCATTAACTTTTGTAATTTTCAATGCATTGAAAAAATAAATATTTTAATTTTTGAGTTCTTATACACTCAGGAAAACCCCTAAAAAAAAAATAATTCACTTAGGAAATGTTATAATTATTACCATCATTGATTATAGAATGCATTAACTCTTGTGATTTTCAATGTATCGAAGAAATAAATGTTTTTATTTTTTAGTTCTTATACACTCTAGAAAAACCCCAAAAAAGAACAATTCACTTAGGAACTCCATGCTTGTCCCTCTATAGGTTGATATATTCCAAATTTTAAGCACATGATTGAATAAATAAGGGGAAAAAAAAAGTCTATTAAAATTTGTTTAACCTGATAATGTTTAGGATGCTCATGATGGAATAATAATAAAAAAATTATAATCATTTAAAATTTTGTAACTTTTTTATCCTTAAGATGAGTAACCTGTGGAGCCATGAGCCCACCATCATTTGGGTGTTCAGGTACCGGACAACGGTATTAAAAAACTTTCCTAGCAAACAACTTATAAAAATGTTTATTCATTCAAATACTTTTTTTGGATTGGCGATAAAGAAAAATAAATTTTTTCGACCCTGAAAAACACTCAAAAACATTAGATTAATAACTCGATACATATCACATAAGATTAACTTTTTCGCATGTAATGTTGACACGACTCCCTATATGCCCAACAGTACTTTTCCTCCACTTGTTTGATGAATAACTTGATATACATTAATGACTTGTAAATTTTAACCATGTGGATTCAAACAACCTAAGATTAACCATGAACTCGTTATCTTTTTTTTAATTTCAAGATTCTTAAGACTCTCATCTTACAAATGGAAAAAAAAAAAAAGAATAAGAATATTATAATAATTAAGAATTTTTATTATTTTCTTCCTCTAGATGAATAAAGCTATATGAAAATTTGTAGGTACAAAAATTATTTAAGATATTTTTAATCTGTGTAGTTAAAATTTATAAATTATTAATATATATTAAGTTATTAACCAGACAAGCAAAAAATAAAATGTATCTGACAAACAGAAGTGCACCCAGTCAGAAAATGTTATACATTTAATACGTGATTTGGTAAATAATTTCTAATACATTAAATTGCTAAACTTTATAGGTCTGGTCGTATCCAGTATTCAAAGAATGGCAATTATAGCATGGGATCCCCTATAACGTTTCTATTTTTCCTTCTTTGATATGAAGGGGGGCGTAATAATATATTACTAAATAAATGGCTAAGATTTTTGAGATTTCTTCTCATTTAATGCCGAATTTAATATTCCAGGCTGTGCGATTCTTAATGAGAATCACCATTTTAGCTTTGACTTTTTCCCTCCTTTTGTGGATTGGCCGCCTCCTCTAGAACGCTATAGAATTCTTTTCGTCCTATTCATTTTCGTGAACAATATTAAAATAATATCATTTTTTGATCAAAAAATATTTTGTGAAAAATAATTTAATGACAATTAATACATTGAAAATTCTTCCCCTTTTGTTGACAAATAAAAAGAATTCAATATTTCCTACCAGAAATATAGAAGCTAATACCCAAAAAAAAAAAAAAAAAAGAGGCAAAATCTGACCCACCCAAACCAGAAAATGGTAGGAAAAAAGAAATATTATATAAAATTATGGTACGAATAATAATTCTACATTTTGATTGGGGGGGGGGGGGGGGGGGAGCGGGGAGGGTTTTTAATGCAATAAATATGATCAAATTATTTTTAGCAAGTTATTCTTCGGTGAAAGGAATTCATTAAAGAGGTAAAGTGATATGCTTTAATCCTATCCATGAAAACCGAATCAATGAACTCAATGGAAAGATTTCTACCACGGAGAATTTTCAAGGAATCCAGAGGGATCGGATCTCATTTGTATTCTTAAAATTATCTTGAATAATGTGATGTACACAAAAATTTCATAATAAAAAAAACTTATGTATCACAAATTTATAAGAGCATATTTGCTGTTTACTAAAATATCCTCTATTAAATTTATACTACATAAACTCTTTGCGATTTTTTTTTTTTGTTATGAAACCTTTCTTTATATAAATTTATTAAATTATTTTTGTCATATATATATATATATATATATATATATATATATATATATATATATATATATATATATTTATATATACTAGCATGGCCCACTTCAATGCTTAGATGGGTCCGGTGAGATTCTCAAATCTCATACCTTAATATATTTTATGCTACCTAAATCCGTATATTTGAGTCATTAAAATGTGTCTGACAAGGTGACAAAACAAATACATCAACAAGTAATTGAGGCACCACAGACAGAGAGAGCAAAAGAGAGAGAGAGAGAGAGATGAAAGCACACACTCTTGCAAGCCATGTCTTCACATTCCTTTCCATCACTCTCCTCCTCTTTAACCCAACCCATGCCTCGAACTACCAAGCCATCATCGCCGTGGGGCTCTCCATGAACTCCGCCCAAGCCGCCTCATCCGCCGTCGCCGCGCTGCTAAAAGAGCCCAGAAACAAGGGCGGTGCCGACGGAGACGCGCTGCGCGACTGCAGCGCGAGCCTCGGCGGAGCGACCGACGACCTGAAGAAGTCGCTGCGGGAATTGCAAGGGGACGGGAGCATGAAGAGTGTGAAGGGGTGGGTGGGAGCAGCTCTGGAGGGAGAAAACGAGTGCCTTGCCGCGGCTAAACGCCTTAGAGCTGATTTGAAGAGCAGGGTCCAGACTCAGGTCTCTAATGCCCAAGAGCTTACTAGTTATGCTGTTCAACTTGTAAACATGTTCTAAATCCTCTTCTTGTTTTTTTTTTTTTTTTCACCTTTTGGATGATGAATAAAGAGTGGGTCCTCGACAAGGTTTGCTGCTTTTGGACCATTTCTCCAATAAAAAGTTAAGGTCGGTGGGAGATGAATCAATTTTAAAAATGTCAAATCTCGTGAATGGACTTTAAAGGAGTAACATGAAATCTGATTACTTGCGATAAGAGTAACATGAAATTTAACTTTCATCCCGAGTTTTTACATATTTTTACATTTTTGAAAACGTAGCAAAAATACATAATTTTCTTTCGTTGAACGCATAAAGACGAATAAAATGCAGAAATATAAATAAGAGCCATATTTTTATTGAATATATACATTTGCATCATTAATCGTATTATTCTCGTACTTTTCACGTACCGTACATTTTCTGTGCCCAATTTTCTCAAATCGTTTTCTTGGTCCCTCCGTTTTTTATTGGGAGCCTTTACTAACTCCGGAGATGCGTCGGTAAAATGTGCGCATCAGTGTCTGCCGGAGACTGAATGAAACTCTTTCCTTTGATTTTTTGAAATATTTTGTAAAAGACCCATTTGATTTAATATATATATATATATATATATATGTTTCTTTCAAGTAGATGCACTATGTTTTATGATATTCTAGATAGGCCCTTCTCTTTTATCTTTTGGGTTTAAAAAATGGATAGAATGGGCCCAGTGTAAAAAAGAGTCAAAGTTAAAGTGGACAGAATCGGTTTGTAATTCATGTTAAGTACATAAACAAACGTTGCCCTCCGCTAGTCCGTTCAGTAAATCTCAAACTTGCAAATTTCAATAATTGAGATTAAAAAAAAAAAAAAAAGATTTGGTGCTGGGGATAAAGGTAGACATTTCTTACTACAAGGGCCGGAATGCAAATTCCCATGGCCCGTTCTTTGTTTTCTAATGATACGAGTGGGCAATGGAATGAACCTTTCAACGAGGCATGGCGCGATTCTGTAAATCCATTCCAATGCACCAAACACAGCCTAACTTCACACCAGTCTTGTAGCACCACCATTTACTTACTTTCTAGCATCGCCTGCCTGAGAACATGAAACTGAAGGAGATCCCACGTCTTTGCAACGATTCCGCTTGAAAGAGCATGAAAGGCTTGCGTTGCAGCCGAACGGCGTGCTTCCAATGCTTTGGCATCACTGATTAGCACACTGAGCGCTTCTAGAAGCTCCTGCTCTCCGGGGACCTGCACAGCAACGGGCGCTTAGAAATCTCCAGGACAGGCGTGGAAGAAACCTGGACTTGAACTGATGATATATGTTCTAGCATTTTTCAAACCTTCCGATAATAATTTTGCAGAAAAGACAACTGCCTCAATCCAAGCCGTAAAAATGATTAACACGCATGGTCTATTTTAAAATGATGAAAACAAAAAATATATTCTCAAGTCAAAATGTATTTTCTTTTTTTAAGTGTAAAAAGAATTTCAGATGAAATTTCAAACACAATCTACAGGAAAGGAGGCGAACAATCGGGAAAGGAGAATAAAAAGAATTGGGGAGGTGGAAACACACAACTTGGAAGCGACTCTGTGTCTTGCACTCGAAAGAAACGAAATGCATTGTGCATTGCCAAAAACAGAAAATGTATAATTAATCTTTGAAGTTGAAGACCAAAAAATATATATGAGCATAAAAGCACTGTCCCACACCTGCAGAACTGACAAAGGATTTGATCGCTGCATTTCCAGTATCATTTGTGAGAAGTGACCAACGTGATGACCTAAAAATAAACCAAACAAACAGGCAGAGTAGACACGGTATGGTTAAACCATGTGCAATGCAAAAAAGAAGAGGTTTTAAAGCAGATGCTCACCAGTCAAAACTGCACAGCCAGCTGCTGCAGCTTCAGAAATGTTATGACCCGCTAAACCGGGCAAGAAAGAACCACCGACCACAGCTATTGGAGTTAATTTATACAGGCATCTGAGTTCACCTAAAGGGGTGAGATGGAAAAGGGAAAAATGATATTACCCCCAAAAGCAAGCACACAATATTCTTTTTTCTAAAAAAAGATTGATGTGCACATACAATTTGATATTCACAGGGAAATGAAAAAAAGAAAAACTCTTTTTATGTTTAATATCCACCACAGAGTTTGATGTTCATGCAAAACTAAACATAAAGAAAAAGAATGCAATGACATGATGCACCAAGTACTGAAATATGAGCACAGCAAGTCAACCGATAAGGGAGAAAGAACAAGAAAACATAGTCTGTTCATTTCTTTTTATTAGCTTGATAATTCTTTTGTAATTTTAGATCTTAGGAGTTTCTAGCCTTTCGGTTTTAGTTAATGCGTTTTATTAAGGTTTATTTAAACAACTTAGATTCAATGGTTCCTCAATGTTCTACCGGGTTTATTGGCCTATAAATGTATATAGTCTAAGAAATTTCTTAGATTCCTTATCCATGAAAGAAGCAAATACGCAACATTTGGGTCCAAAGCTGAAAATTATAACCATATGGATTGGCAGAATATGGAAAAATATGATGACCTGCCAATTTTCATGTAATTTGATGATGCATAGGGTCCTCATCAAAATGGTGAAATATCAAGAGATCTTAACCAAAATAACTATTTTAAATTTTTCACTGTATAGGCTCTAGGTGTGTGCTAGCACAAATTGCAAAAAAATTAGCATATCATCATCATTTTTTTTTTCATGTTCTTTCAATCAATATGGTTAGAATTTTCATAGCAGATCCTAAATAATGGATTTCTGCCTCTTTAATAGATAAGAAATTTAAGAAGCTTCTTAGACTCCTTATTCCCATATATATTATAGTGGTGTAACTAATTTTTAACTGCCTTTGCCAATTGCACTCTAGCAAAATTATCTCCTCCTTTCCTTTCTCCCCCCCCCCCCCCCCCCTCTTTTCCCTCTTTCTTCTCTATCTTCTCTCACAGCTTCTCTTACATTGTTTCCTCTAGCAACATCAAATGATGCATAAGCTCCTAAGTTGCATAACGTCCAAGACCGACCTTTGGCAGCAATATTAAAAGTTACTTGTTCTTCATTATATTTCATCACGTTGACATGTTTAACTTTGTATGAGGTTGAGCCTTGGCACAGCCTGTAAATTTGCTCCTGTATAACAGGGTCCGAGACATGAGAAATTGCAAAAGCAGAGAGCTCTCTGCACTAGATCCCAACCCTTTATGGTCACCTTCGATTTGGATCCGGGTTATTTAGCCAACAAGCGATTGGTATGAGACAATGTAAATTGAGAAGAAGCAAATGGTATGAAAGAAAAGTTCTCTAAAGATTAAATTCTTGAATCAAGAAGGTGCATATGCATGCTTACACACAAAAAGGGAGAAGCAAACCTAAAGTGTCGGCTACATAAATATTTACTCCAGGGATAAGCTTCTCATTGCGGGACCTCAAAGCTGCGTCCAGACCTTCTTTCTGCAATTTCTGCACCATTCAACGTATACTAAAAACTTGAAGTACAGAACAATAATCCACTCATGAAGCAAGTGCGAGCATTTATTACTTGATATAGAAACATGGATTATTAATGATCTTTGATTGGGAGAAGTTTTTTGATAAAATACAAAGTTTGAGATCATTGTCGAGAAAGCAATGGAAAAGATGAAAGAAACATGTATGCACACCCAGTGCGCCATTGATTTAATCTGCAGGAGTTCGTCAAGCAGCCATGAACATGCAAATAGATATAACAACCAAGCGAATATATCTATAGCATATCAGCAGGCATCAAGAGCCATACCACAGCAATCTCTTGTCCACGCTGTGGGTGTCTAGGCACAATAATGATGACCAAATCAGGGTACCTTTGCATTAGTGATTTGTGAACTCCTAGCATCACTGCAAATCATTGTGCAACTGCTCCAATTAACATAAATAGTTACAGAATGTGCCATTAAGTCAGATCTGCTAAAAAAAGGTGAAAAGCATAGTAAAAATGTTAAGATCGCAGAAAGGCTTGGCAACATTTCCCATCATATCTGACTAGATTAAAGTTGCAAATAATCAGAAAGTAAATATTATTATGCATTTCTCCAAGCAGGTGCCAGCGGCTAAGTGATCAATTAGGATCCATTCTTGGATCCCTGCCCTTCAATTTAACTGGTTCAAGTGGCTAGCACGGTTGCTTGGGCCAATAGATACTCACGTCATGGATACACCCCTCAATTTAAAGAAAAGTCCACCAAACACTTATTGATATACTTTTTGGCAGCAATTTAGTTATATTTAAAAGATAAATGCCACAAGGACAACCAAGAGACATCATACTCATTGAAGACTATTCTGTAAAGCCTTGATCAGGATCTATTCTTGGATCCCTGCATTTCAATTTAACTGGTTCAAGTGGCTAGCATGGCTGCTTGGGCCAATAGATACCCTAGTCATGGATACATCCCTCAATTAAAAGAAAAAGTCCACCAAACACTTCTTGATATACTTTTTGGCAGAAATTTAGTTATATTTAAAAGATAAATGCCACAAGGACAACCAAGAGACATCATACTCGGTGAAGAATGTTCTGTAAAGCCTTGATCACAGGATGACAGATGTTAAACATATTATTACATCATACAAGACTAGACATTACTGGATGAGGGAGCGAGAAAAAAAAAAGTTAATTATGAACCAACCACTTAAAAAATAGCCACGATGATAAAGTAGCATTGTTGGAATCAAGTTACCATGGCACACACAATTCTAGCAATTTTTGTGACAATCAGTGAGGCCCAAGATTTCTGTTGCACAAAATCTCATGATTCTGAAGTAATAATAAGGTGTATTTGAAGGATTATGGAGCCTAATTATCACCCTATGTTAAAAAAAGAAAGAAAGAAAAGAAAAAAGAAAGAATAGAGACGGAATCACACACCTTCTTCTTCACCTCTATGTGTGGAAGAAACCATCCATACCCGCCTGTCGGCGAGCTGTAACTGCAGATCCTCTACTCTTCTTAACTCCTCGTTAGAGACAACATATTCTTCAACAGCTGAATAGAGAGAATGATAACTCCAGATTATGACTCATCTTCTTCTGATGTTTCTAAAAAGAGTTAACAATGCATCAGAATGTGTAATAACAGATTTAAAAGTAGTTAATGAGTAGAGGAAGCAATCAGAATAAGCATAGAAGCCTGAAGTTCTTTTTGAACAATGATCAATATACCAAACAACCAGCATTTCCAATTTCTATCACAAACGTTATGCAGTTTTGACATATACTGAATGCGTGGGCATACCAAATTTCAAGTCACCAGAAAAGTTAATGATGAATGGCGGGGCTTGCAATAGCTGAAAGTGGATTGCCTGCATTCTGCTCTGAGACATACAGAAAAACAAAATCAGGGACAACAAAACAGAAGACAAATAACTTCCACAGAAAAGCATAGAAGGACATACCAATGCAGTAATCAAGGAAAATTTTGATAGCATTAATGATATCAATGGAAGTGCCACTGGTCCAGACCAAAATTTAAAGGATTTTGCGGACATTCGAGCATTTAAAAGAGCTAGTGGAATCTGAAGAAAATAAATGAGTGTTAACCATATTGATTCCATAGAAATTTACAGAACCACAGATCATAATATAAAGCATCAGACAGAATAAAATTAAATGCTTTCAAGAGTTTGTTCAGTTATGATGCCTTCAACTCATTCTCCTTCATTTGATCATGTCAGTTGTGTTGTTCCATTCACAGTTCCCAAGCCCTTTTTAGCATTCCTCTCCTTAAGAAAAAGAAGAATGATGGTTGATTGAATAAACATTGTAAGCACCTTTCTAACCGAAATGTTTTTTTTTCCCTTCTTCTGAACAAGTCTGTTTACAAATCCAAACTAAACGTACCTTCCAGCTGAACTATATGTGTATACATGATAAGTACTTCGAATTTTTGTAAAATCCATGCACATCAAATATAAATATTCACCAAAAGAAATAACTTACACCATATCCTGATGCACCCATAATAAGATTTGGCCACAGTTCACTCTCCATTAGAATGACGGCATTGGGCTTCCAATGGTCAAGGAAAGAATCAATGGCAAAAGGTGTATCCAATGGTGCAAACTGGATTTTGCATAAAATTCAAATCCATAAAAAAAACAATTAGAGTTTATTAATGCAGAAAAATGAGAAGTCATCACCAAAAACGTGAACAACATAATAACACTGTCTACGAAGCAGATAGACTATATTCATAACAAAGAGAGAGAATGAGAGGCGAAGGATCATCCTGATGACTACAAAAGGTAAGTCCCTAACCACCAAGCCAACCACTTTGGTAAAAAGCTACAATATCTACTAACAAATCCAATTCCATCGACATTATAACCATATGAAATTATAACCTCATTGTTTTTTTGGTTGCAAACATCGGAGAGAAGATAAGAAAGTTTTAAGAAAGGCAAAAAGAAAATCAAGACTATAATAAACTGCCGGAGATAGTTCTACCAATGTTACATCCATTGAACTCGAAACTAGTTCCCCCGTTCATCATGGAAATTTGTTATAAAATGAAAAGCTCAAATATTTAGATGAAGCATTTTAACAGAGATTAGATGTGTTCTAGGCCGACAGAACTAGATGAGCATACTACTTCATAAGAAGTGAAAGAATGAGAATTTGAAATTCAATTCTGATATATGACAGACCATTTAGATAAAGAGAACTGCAAAGTTTGATGTAAAACATAATTGAAAATCATGAAAATAATAGGCAATCAGAAAGAACATGTCATGGATCAGCAAAGGGGTACCTGACATATGACACTGGTAGGAAGCCGCTTCCTTATTATTTCACTGCACACATGAATGCAAATAAAAACTATATAATTAGTGTAGTCACAAAAAGAGGACTTTACTTAATCATTAACGGAACACCTACCTTATTGACCTTATTACAAAGTTCTACAGAAGTTCAGGAGAGTGATAATATTAACAAAGGCAGGAATCGACTTGTTTGTAAACCATCACATTCACATTTACATCACATTTTCCCTCAAAATACATCCTACTCGCAATATTAAAACGTGATATTAATTTTTCACTATCTTCTTCATTTAATTTTTTTTTTTTTTTTTTTTGTAACATTGAAGAATACAGGCATTTGCACGTAGACTTGAGAAAAGTAAAATCTATTCCCATCTTACAGAGGAGCCATTCTTGTAGTTGTCATCAAAATGGTTAAATCAGGCCTGTGCTGACAGCAGTGTTTGATTACAGGAACTGCAGTCATTGCTTCACCTGCTCAGCATTCACCGATAAAATTCAAAAACAATATAAATGACCCAAAAATGTCAAACAGGCACAAAAAAAACAAAAGAAATCAAAGATTCAGCTACTTCACATTGCTATAGATTTTCTCTCCTAAAAAACTAAAACATAAAATTAAAAAATTAGAAAAAAAAAAAAAAAAGATCCAACAAGTGCTTTTACGTCAAAACAAAATTAAATGAATAAAATTATTTTTAAAATGCAAGGAAAATCATTGGAATCAAAGAAACTAGACCGCAAAAAGATGCATTTCAGAGTTATTAACCTAAATTCACAGCCTACTTCACATTTCATATAGATTTTCTCTCCTAAAATGACAAAAGCACACAAAAAATCAAACTCTTGCCCTAATCTTCAATGAGAAAAGGGAGTATACACCGGGTGGTTTTGGGGCACAGATTGGTTGCGCCCGGACACATACTCCTCTTTCTGATCTTTTCAATTCTCCTGCAATTTATCTTCCAATAAACAGTGGAACGGAAAATTTAGAAGGCGAAAATGAGGAGGAAAATGGGGACCTAATGAGACAGCGTGGAACCACAGGAGAGTGCCGGGAGGGCGAGGGAGAGAAGGGTGGCCGAGGCGCTCGAGCCACCGGAGAGTGTGCTCGTGGCCGCGGAGTCTGCGCCACCGGAGGTGAATGTAGAGCAACGGTGAGAGTCCGTAGGTCAGTGCCCTGTAGAGCTTGTACACAATCTTCCCCTTCCCTCCAGCCATATTTGTGAACTCAATCAAAGCCCTCAATTCAAACCCTCAACTCTAACCATTGTTCAGATCAAGCACAGAACAGAGGGAGGTGCACAAACGAGATATGCCCTGTCGAAACCTTATTCAGACATTGAAGGATGAAGCTTGATAAATTTATTCATTTCTCGCCCGAGGATGATCCACAGTGGGTTGTCGATCTTTCATCATTTTACAACGATGCAAGAATTGAGTAATGGCAACTGCAGAACAGAGGAGCTGAGTTGCGGGACGAATGGCAGACGAAAGACTAGGGTTTGGGGTTTTCAGTTCCGTTCACTGGTCCCTCTTTATTATGGTGTAATTTTCATAAAAATAAATTTAACCACAAAAAGGTTTCTATAAACACTTATGACCGTTAATTTATTCCTAATATAAATAAAAATTAATACACGATGGTATTATATAAAAATTAATAAAATATTTATTTATTTTAAAATTAAACATTAAAAATTACTTTAAGATGATAGACTATATCTATTATCTATTACATCATGATTAAATTTGACAATTGAGATGATGGGTTGGGTTAATAAAATATTTATTTATTTTAAAATTAAACATTAAAAATTACTTTAAGATGATAGACTATATCTATTATCTATTATATCATGATTAAATTTGACAATTGAGTATGGTGGGTTGGGTCACAATAAGTAAGAAGTTGTTGGATAATGTGTTAGATTACCGTTTTATATAATAAACCTTACGTTGGATATATACTTGTTATGAGTGGTATGTACCCATAGAGCATCATATATTTTTCACATAAAATATTTAATATTATAAAAATAAATATTCAAGCATGATATGGATTTTAAAAATGCATCATATTGCAAACTTAAAGATATAATATTTTTTAAAAAATTACTAACAATAATTAGTCTTGATATAAGCCAGATATAAGATTATCCGGCAAAGATCGGCCCCATGGGTAGTTGATGTGACCTGGACAAGGAGAAGGAGCTTTCATAAATATAGAGGCGAGACAATTTTATTGAGATTTAAAATTTTAAGACTTCGTATAATTACATGATTTTAATATATGTTTTTTCAAAGGATCCAATTGTATGAATAAAAATAACTCGAAAAATTAATAAAATCATTCAAATTTTATTAGATTTGACAACATGGGACATCATAATATAAAACTTGGAAATTAGCAAATTTGGGCCTTTAAATTTAGACTAATTTTCCATACTTCGATGAAGGGTTCCACATTACTAAATTATACGAAAATAAGTAATCCTACATATACATTCTTCACACACATTTTACACCGAGATCGATCACGCAACAAAATTTATTTGTTTTTGTATTATTATTTGATCAAAATGCTTCTAAAAAGGATCATGTAATTTTTGATATGTCACGCTTTTAATTTAGAGTAAAATTTTGCTACAAAGACCTGCAACAATACATGACTTTCCACGCTTCTTTCGTCCACCTGATTGGATCTTTAAAACACCATCTAAAATTAGGCCCACCAGCCAACCTTTTCCCAATTTTTGATACGCAGTTCTCCCCTCTTTCTTCCAAATGCAGCTTCTCCGAATTGAAGAGAGGAGACCTGCTAAAGTTTTGGTTCAATGGATCGACCTAAATTGAGAGGATTTTTCCTTGCTCTCAAGGACAATTTATATTGTGAATTAGTCATTTGGTGAGACCCAAAATTGGTCAATTTTGTCCAAAAATTAAAAGCCTGAATTTGTTCAGTAAATTCGGTAATTTATCGACCAATCAAATTAGCGTTCTTTCAAATTAGGAAAACTCTATGAATTAAAAGGGCATTGAAAAATATGAGGGCCTACTGATTTCTTTATAATTTGTATTACATCACACCTAAACCTAAACAAGTTGTTCAAATTTATTTTAGTTTTTCGCCATTAAAATAAAAGGCGTAAACTAACACGAATTATATAAAAATTAATGGGCCATCGTATTTTTTAAACGTTTTCAATCCATATTGTTTGAACTTTCAAATTAGAACCCATATAATCCTTATAGCTTCGTATACTTATTTTCCTCTTACAGAAACATAATTAATTCAAAATGATGTCATTTTAATTATTGAATGATTATTTTAAGAAATTTACTCGACAGCTGCCACCCCTAATGTCCTCTTGGCAAAAATGAAAACTCTTTTTTTTTTCAATATGTTCGAGGAATAATGTGGAGTTGTAATGAGACGTATATGGCAAGTTATATTTAGGGGGAAATATATTTTTCTTTCCTCAAGTTAGAAATAATTGCTAATTTAGCTCTAAAAGAAATATATTTAAAAATGACTAATTTATTTAGAAAGCTTTTTAAAGTAGCCATTTTAATCCTTAAACTAATTTCCATTCAAAATAAAAAACATTGATAAAATTCTTTTTATTTTTCCAAAGAGAATATTAATGAAATGGAAGACAAATTTAATATAACTTTTAGTATTATATTTCGTCAAAAGTAAGATTTATTATAATTTTTTTAAAAAAACTAATATGGAGAAAAGGTATACATAAGATGTTGTAAGGAAGTTTTGAACTCGGAACCATTTTTCAATTTACAAAAGCAATTTATCACATGGTCTACACGTTTCATGTGATTATTAATTGTCTGCATTTCTAATAACTTGTGCATATCAAGAGTGGCATGAAATCAGACTTTGCAAAGTTGATTTTAAAATCGCACTTTGGGAGTGAAATTTGCCTTTTTTTCATGTATGTCAGCAGGCGTCAAGAGGTGTCAGCAGGTGTCGGACCTAAAATCGTACATCTAAAGTTTGATTTTGAAAAAGTAGGGCAGTTTGAGAAAAATTTAAAAATATAAGGTAGGTTTATCAAATGCTTTATTTTTTGGGGTACATTAAGAAAAAGTTCGAAAAATGCAGGGAGAGGTAGGAAATAAATTAAATAAAGTAATGCATGCATTTGAAATTGGTAATACTAAAGAAATCAGTTCTATGAGATTGTCTATAATTACAAAAATATAAATCAACCATCAGTTAATTTTTTCATAAAGAAAAAAATTCAAGAAGCCAATGATTCCAATTTAATGGAGAATTTTGAGTGTCGTGTAGACTTCTAAATTGTATGGCTTTTAATTACAATAGTTATATATATTAAGCAGGTTAGCAATCACATGGCTAAGTCTGAATGCACCCCCACCCAAAAAAAATGACGACCGTTAACAATTATGCAAGTTAATGCTAAGATTTAAAAATGGAAGAAACATCTAATGCTATCAAATGAATTAAATAAATTTGTTACTTAAATTTTAGCCGTTCATCAAATGCTTTTAACAATTAAAATTCAGTAGCTTTAAAATTCTCGAACTTAAATTTTAATCTCAAATTTTTTATATTCAGTCGCCCGTCGTAGCAAGCACGATATTATATAAGATCGCCACATTTAAACCGAACGAATGACTACATTTTGAATCTTCCACATAATTTACTAGGGAAATTACACTTAACCTCCCTATCGTTTGACCTCGTTACAGGGAACTTATCGATGGTTTGAAAATGAGCACATAACCCCCCTATGGTTTCAATGGATTACAGAAGTTAACTTTTCAATCAAATCTAACTATTTGTTCTTCAAAAAAAAAAATTAGAGTGTTTAATAGGAAAAAGATAGACTTTAATTTCCCAAATTACCTAAAATTAACTCCTTACCTCAATCACAATAGTTCTCAAAGAAATAATAGTTTTTACAATTCCTAAGCCATAAAAAATATATATATTCTACCAAAAAAAAGAAGCATTTGTACGCGCACCTATGCTTTTATAAAAAAACTTATATAGATGCTTATAATATTTATATATATTTTTCTAGTCATCATAATTAGCTGGAATTATAAATATATGACCCCTACAAAATATATATTTTTTCAAGATACAAGAAGTATAAAAGCTTCAATTTATTTGGGCACTACTACAATAGGAGTTAAGAAGTTAGTTTATACGTAATTTGGGAAATTGAAATTCTTTTTCATATTGAACACTAAAAAATTTATGAAAGAACAAAACGTTAGATTTGATGGAAAAGTTAACTTTTGTAAGTCCATTGAAACCACAGAGGGGTTATGTGCTAATTTTCAAACCACAGAGAGAGGTTCCTGCAACAACGTCAAATCACGGGGGGGTTAAATGTAATTTTCCCTCATTTATTAAATAAAATAATTTATTTCATATAAGTTCACATGAAAAGAGTTCCTACACTCGAACTCATAGATTTACATATATTCGAGTGTTAAAACAAGGTCATTTTGATAATTTTTTTCAAATATTAATTATTTTTATCAAAATGACATAATTTTCACAAATTCATGCTTTCAGAGACGGGAACTCCAGCATTTAAGTTCAATGCGCCATGAATAAATTCTAGATCATTACTCGAAATAATAAATCTACTCTTATCATTACCTGCAACGAAGGAGTGTGATATGTTACTAAAATGATATTGTATTGAAAGACGGCTTCCTCTTCCCTCCTATTTTAATAAAAGCTCATATATGTTCAATATAATACGTGTGTGTGAGAGGAGGAGGATAGTCTTAGTACTCTCCGATATATAGTCTCTCAAAATATTTTTGAGTGATGCTGCTATTTCTAAAAAGATATATCTGAACAAATTCTATCTCTCATATATGAAGTGGACCAAGTGAGTCATAATTGTTAATGATGAGATTTATGGACAATGAGTAAATAGATTATCTAATATTTTATCCTCTTGAGAACTTTTTAAAATCTTAAACTTTAAACAAAAATAGTGTGAAAACGAAATTGCTGAATCCGGCCCGTGCCACAGAATGGAACCATAGGAAACAAAGAAGCCTATACAAATAAAATAATAATAATAAATAAATAAATAAAATATAGAGAAAAGTGGGCATGTACGGATTACACTTAATTTATGTGCGTTCGTTTTTCAAAATAATATCATTTTATTTTATATTTAAATTTTTTAATAAAAGAATATTATTTTAAGGATGGACGCACAAAAAATTAGGTGCCCCTAATCCTCCATTTTTGAAAATATAATAACGAATCTTAATTTCTTCGTCTTTCTCCCATCGGAGGATAAATGACACTTTAAACCCTGAAGTTTCGCCCTTTTTTGACATTGAACCTCGATCTTTTTTCCCTATTAGATCGAACCTTAAATTTTCACTTCCGTGTTGAATCAAACCCCGCTATTAGCCCCGTCCAAATGGATGGATGGAAAAGGGTCATGTGCCCCCTCACATGACCCTTTTTAGAGGGTAAAGTGGGAAAATTACTAACCAAATTCATCTAAATTACAACTTACCCTTTTTTTATTTAAAATGGCCACATGTCATTCTTTGATTGGCCATTTTTTCTTTTTTTTTTCTTTTCCTCCTTTCTTTCTTTCCTCGTCTATAGTCATTGCCCCTCCCATCTCCTCCACTTCTCCCTTACACGGCCCCCTCCGGAGCCATATTCAAAGCCACCACCGCCACTGCTACCATGCCCACCACCACCAAATCTAGTGCCCCTCTCGAATCCTCATTTTCCCTTCTGTGTATGCTAACTCGTGCCATATCGAGCTTGAAGTCCTATTCCCAAATCGATGCAGCATAATCCGCGATGCCTCGACATGTAGGAGCTCAAGCTGCAAAATTTTCTCCAGCTCCTCAATTGCCGCTTGCTACCAGACTTGGCCAATTTCACTTTGTCTTATAACTTCTTCTGTGAAGAGGAAGGGATTTGCCAGAACTCGACATTAATAGGCACCGTGTTCGATGTTCGACGAAATTATTTGCTGGAGAAGCCATTTCAGAGGAACAAGAAGGACTGCGAAGCTTTTGAGGTTTCGGTCAAGTGCTTTGAGTATGACTGTCATAGAAATGCTGGTGGCCTTGGTGTCAGTAGTTTAATGCCAACTGCTGCAACCATGGCTTCAGCTCCTAGCCATTTTTGGACTGACAGCAGTACAGTGGAAGATCCTTGGGCACTTCAGAACTAAAATAAAAGTCCTTTGTGTTACATATGATGATCTTTGTATATTAAGTTTATATATGTACAGCTTGTGAAGGTTTTGCATAGTTTATGAACCAAAAGAAAAGGAAACGGAAATGATTGTAAAGTTATAAATTGATAAAAAAAAAAAAGAAAAAAATCTATTAAACACTCTCTCTCCCCTCAATCATGAAGACATCCTCTCTCCCACCCTCCCCACTGAAAGCTCTACCCCACCACCACTATACCTTTGATCCCTTCACCCTCTTCTTCTCCATCCCTGTTCGCCCCTCCCCTCCCCCTCCTCCTCCTCCTCTCGCTAGAACCCTAGATCCTCATATCGATCTCACCTCCACTGTCGTAGCAAAGACGGCCGTGGTGGCGAGTGCCCCGTGTGTCTCTCTCTGTCTGCCGACGGCAACAAGCTCCCGCTGGTCTCCCCCTCCTCTTCTTCTTTTCTTCTTATCTTCTGCTGCTATGGCTGCAGACCAAATTAGGGCTTCTGGTGCATAATGAAATGCTGATGGAAAGGTAGGGCATGTAATTTGATAATTTTACCCTAAAAAAATGGTTACGTGAGAGGCACATGACGATTTTCCATCTATCAATTTGGATGGGGCTGACAGCAAGGTTCGATTGAACATAAAAGTGAAAATCCAAGGTTCGATCTAATAGGAAAAAAAGATCGATGTTCAATATCAAAAAATCGTGAAACTTCAGGGTTTAAAGTGTTATTTACCCCATCGAACGATCCAGAAAGAATCGGAACTACCGGGTGACACAGAAATCGAAGGGAAAAAGGGAAGAAAAAGACCCGTTCGGCTCCGCCTCTGCTCCCGATTCTTCTTCGATCGACGTGTGGAAATGGCTGAATCTAGGGTTTTGTAGGAGCCGTATAGGGAGAAATCTCTTCATGGAAATGCCCGGAAAGCGTTTCAACTACTCTTTGCTCGGTCAGTCTCCTGATGAACAGCTCGAGTCTGTAGCCGGAGAGGAGAACAACAGCAGCAAAAACAGGGGGAGGGCGGAGAGGGGTTTTGATTTTGACGGCGGAGACCATCGTATGCGGATCGGGATGGGATTACAGACGCAGTCTAGCGGGAGTAGCTTCGGCTGCGAGAGCTCGTTGTCGGGCGACTGTTACGTGCCGGGAAATGAGATTGATTCGCTGGGGTATTTGCACGGGGGTGTTGGAGGAGGGGAGTTGATGGGAATGGAGGTAGCGGTGGGAGGGTCTTCATCATCAAAGAGTTGGGCGCAGCAGACGGAAGAGAGCTATCAGTTGCAGCTGGCTTTGGCGCTTCGGTTATCCTCGGATGCTACGTGTTCCGATGATCCGAATTTCTTGGATCCGTTGCCCCACGAATCGGAGCTGCGGTCGTCGGCGGCTACATCTGGTTCGGCTGAAGCTATGTCCCATCGATTTTGGGTAGGTTTATGCTACTTCTTATATGTTTATGTGATGTACGATTGAGGGTAGTTCTGCGTAACTTTGCCAGAGATGCATACTGTTGGTTTAGATATTTCATCCATGATTTATAGCTTGTGAAGGATAGGCTGCTGAAAGACCCGAAGAGAGTGTTTTCCAGAGTACAATTGGGTGCTCAGCAATTACTTTCTTTGACAGAACGAGTGGAAGAGAAGAAAAGAAAATTAAAGGATCGATTTAGTTGTAGAAAGCATTTTCCTACGCTTAATTATGTTTTGGCCTAGTTAATTTCATGGTGCTTGTTTGTAGTGATCGGAAGTGTTGTTTCCTATATGGTTTACATTCAAAAAAATTTATGAAATGTGTCAAGTCTTTTCTCATTGACGCACTTATTTTCGGAAATGCTATTCTCCAATTTAATTGATTTATCTATGATTTCAACTTAAAATCACCTTTGGAAAGGGAAAACCAGTTTTCCATAACTGAAGAGGTCTGAAGCTGCATCAATCTTCATATCAATTCTGTGAAAAGTTTCCTCTGTTATTTTATGAAAATAAAATAACAAAGCCTATAGTGTATTATTTTTAACTGATGATGCTTGGGGAACATTTGCGACTCTCATGCTTAACTATTTCTTTTTTCTAAACTCTTCCCTGGTCTACATATTTGTACGCGGTCAGATCAGTGATATAACTTGCCACTGCATGCCTGTTTGGTTCAGCAGTCCAGGGATCCACTCTTATTCATACTTTATGTTGTCAGGAGGAAAAATGAAGTTTGATGCCGTGCATTCTATATAGTTTCTGTGCAAATTCATTCAGTCAAATAACGGTGCAGGTTTTATAGTTGATTTTTTCTTTTGCTTTTACCGCATGAAACATGGCCATGCAATGGTGCAAAATACGAGAACCTGCTTGTTTGGAAATCCATTTTTATTTTCATTGTTTTCACATGTCAGAATCTGTTTGGATAAAAACTGAAAATGGCTCTGCGTTGTTTTTCCTTTTACTTCCTTTTCTTATGCTTTATGAGCAACTGACGTGAACATTAAGGGAATTAATGGACTAGACTCTGAATTACTAATTATACGTTATTTATTTTGATAAGAAGATATATTTGCGTTAGGCTTTTGACATGTCATCCCTATTGGATTTGATAATCTCCAGCTTAATGGTTGTCTATCATACCACGACAATGTTCCTGATGGGTTTTACTCAATTCATGGAGTGGATCCATATGTCTGGACTGTCTGCACGGATCTCCAAGAGAATGGTCGTATTCCATCAATTGAATCACTAAGGTCTCTTGAACCTAGAGGCAGTTCTTCAATTGAAGTCCTTTTGGTTGATCGGCGCAGTGATTCCAGCTTAAAGGAATTACAGAATAGGATCCGTAGCATTTTAAGTAGTCGTATTACCAAGGAAGAGGTTGTTGATCAGCTTGCAAAGGTTGTCTGCAATTGCATGGGGTGAGTTGTTGACTCCTCAATCTGCTGTTGGAGACCTTAACGCTTTCTAGCATGCTTCAGTAACCTAGTTTTTGTTGCCATCCCAAGGGGTGCAGCTTCCATGGGAGAAGAAGACTTGATTCCTACGTGGAGGGAGTGCAGTGATGATCTGAAGGATTGCTTAGGATCTATCGTGCTTCCTATTGGTAGCTTATCTGTTGGTCTGTGCAGACATCGGGTTTTACTATTCAAAGTAAGTTGGCATCTTAAAATACAAATTCAATTTATTTTATTTTATTTTATTATTTTTTTTTTGTATTTTGAACTCATTTTAGCTGGGTTCTGGAAAATAGTGACATTTATGAAGATTGAGAGAATTTTAATTATGGCCATTTCTATTTGTTATGACACAATATAATTTAATTTGTCAATTCCAGAGGTTAAATCCTTGTTTTGTTTATTTTATATTTGTTTTTCCTTTTCATTTGTACTTCATTTTTGAAAATGTCAGTATTATTTTTTTTTAAGTTACTAAAATGGTATTCTTTCTTATCTCTTAAGAGGAGAAGGGGTTATACACTCTAACTATGGTTTTACAGGTGCTTGCTGACACCATCAATTTACCTTGTCGGATCGCCAAAGGATGCAAATACTGCAGAAGAGATGATGCTTCTGCTTGTGTTGTTCGATTTGGGCATGACAGGTATGAGCTTTAACTAATATTATAGCTGTTAACTAACATTTTCTTCCTTGTCTGAATACGCAATACTACATGCTTAGGGCGGTTAGGGAGAGAATATAAGCTTCAAATAGATGCATTATTCTGTTGGGGCAGCATTCGCACGCATATTGATGTTCTTAATATGTTGCTAACTTTTACATACAATATAGTTTATTGCAGTTGTCAATGACCCTGGTGATGTTAGAATTTAGAATATTATTTTATTCAGCTGAGTTTATGATTGAAGAGTACTTATAATTTGTCGTTATTCCTTAGGAAATTCAATTGCTTATTTATATTTGGCCAATTCTCATTTTAGGACCAGCCGATTTTGCTATTTAAGAGATTAGTGCCATTATTTATCTTTTTGGCCTGTTAAACCTTGTTACATCAGCTATTACAGACTAGCATTATGATATGTTCTCTTCTTCCTTTAATCTGCTTTTGTTTCCCACAAGGATGTTTGTTCTTTTGTACACTAGTCTAGATGGTTTTGGCTTATTGTTTAATGTTATCAATTTTATTATAAAATCTCACAAAGTGAAGTTGGTTACCATTTCAGAGAGTATTTAGTTGATCTGATTGGAAGTCCAGGACGTTTATGTGAGCCTAATTCCTTGCTCAATGGTCCATCTTCCATCTCAATTTCTTCCCCCTTGCGCTTTCCACGATTCAAACGGGTTGAACCGACGATAGATTTCAGTTCGCTGGCCAAACAATATTTCTCTGATGGTCAAACCCTTAATCTTGTATTCACTGATGCTTCAACAGGTGGTTTCTTTAATTTTTTATATTTTAAATTTAGCCTAAAAATTTGTCATAAAAATTCCTTGAGTTCTACAAGGACGTAGATTTTAGTGCTATTATTGAATTCATATATTAATTATTTCCTTTTTTTATTTACTGAAGTGTTTGTCTTAGACACAGGGAATTGGTTAGTCTTTGTAATTGCCTCTGCAGTAGTATATGTTCAATGAATTGTTTTGTTCTTATTTGTTTAAGTTATTTGTTAGAGACATAAGGGAATTGGTTTGTCTTTATAATTGCCTTTGCTGCAGTAGTATATGATATATCAACTTTGATAAATTTTGTATCTGGAAATGTGTTTCTTATAACACTTATTTATGTTGTAACCTTTAAAATTTGGATGCTTCGATGTTTATAACTTTTTATGAAAGATGACTTTTATTGATAGAGAAAAGGAAGGATTGCATATTATAGAAAGTCTGGATGATTTGGATGGCTATAGTTTTGTCAATTCCGCCTTAGTTCTATGTGTAGTTTTTGATCCATCTTCCTTCTCATTCAGTCTTCTTTGATGAAATCAGTTTGCAAACTATGTTTTCTTAACTTGTATGCTACATAGGCTTGTCAAGGAGCATGCTAATTCTTCGTATTCTCTGTCTCCACTCACACATACACACTATGCATGTCGACTGCACAGATTCATGCAAAAAGCTGACAGGCAAAGCTCCAGCCATTTTGTTCTGTTATGCCCTTTGTTTTGACTATAATACTTTTAAAATTATGTTTGGGCCCTCGTTGCATTACTTCAATTAAAGGGTTTGGGCCTTTTTTGCTTGTCTTCTTTTACGTCTCATTTACCATTTGTTTTATGTTAAGCTTGTCAAAGGCCATACCACAGACTTGGGTTCCAGCCCTCACAAGGGCTTGGACACTTCCCATATCCAAGTTAATTATTTGGTGAAGTTAGCATAGCTTTTTATGCAAAAAAGGATTACTTGGTGAAGTTAGTGTACCATGACACAATAATATTGCCCATGTTAGTCTTGAAGACCATCTTAATGGTGGTCTTAAATTGGTTCAGTATAATGGTTTGATTATTTAAATTTTTTCCTGATTTGACCGTTACAGGCACTAATATTATTGAAGAAGATGCCGGTGACTCTAGGAAGTATACTGATAAAGGTGAACATGTGCCCTTACCAAGTAATGTTGAGACTTCTCAGTTTCATCAGCCCCCAAAATTTGTATGGCGAAGTGTCGATGACAGAGATTCCCATCTGTTTAAACAATATAATATTCCCCATGGGCATAAGCCTGATCAGCTACCTATGGTCTGCCCGAATCCAAGAGTTAATGTAGTTAGAGATTCCAGGTGCATGGAGGGAAGTCATTTGGCTCCAAGTAAGTCAAGCAGAGATTATACCCTTGATGTGGATGATTTGGACATTCCATGGACTGATCTTGTTTTGAAGGAGAAAATTGGAGCAGGTGGTGTTTCCCACTTCTTTTTGGTTTTTGGATAGAGGCTTGGCAGTTGTTAATGGATTAGCCATATACCTGATCATGTTTGGGTTGCATTTCACATCATTATCTAGAGAGAATTGACGTGGTTTATTAACAGGTTCTTTTGGAACTGTCCACCATGCAGATTGGAATGGCTCGGTAAGAATTTTTCTTTCTTTACAATTTTAAATTTGCAACACATTCATGCTGTATTAATTAACTAGATTTATGTGAACTTTGGCTAAAGGAAAATGATGATAATTTTATGGCATTGCCTAACTGAATTTTGTCCATGAGTATTGTTTTGGGGATGCAAATGGTTGTTATTGTTTGATTTTTTGGGTTCTTCAAGTGATAAAATCATTCAAGTAAATTTTATCAGGAAAGGCATTTCGGAAATTGGTCTGATTCTCTGTTCATTCCCTTTGAAGAAATGAATGTGTATGTGATCATTGAGGCTTACTTTTTCCGAAACCTAAAAATTTCATTCACATAAATTTTCCCACTGTTTATTAGAAAGCTACAAATATTATGAAAATAGTTATGTTGTTTTTGCTTTTTTGGTAAATTTATGTTGTTATGTTGTTAGCTTCTTTTCATTTTCATAATGAATACTGTCTTATCAAAAAAATAAAAAAATGTGTGGATTTATTTGGCACCGTTGATGCTAATGGCAAATGAGGTTGGATTTTTAAATGTAAATTTATTTAAAAGTCAAGTAGATTCAACTCAGATTTCCTTTGTTTATACCTATATGTCTTGTCTATGTTAGTGTTTTATCTACTTTCCGAAAATACATCAGGCAGCTCCCAGAAATCTTTGGAAAAAGGAAAATTCTTCTACTGACTTGCATGCCTACTTTTGAAATCCTCCAAAATAAACTAACAAAGCCCTATCGTTTTTTTGGTCTCAATTGCTTAGTAAATTGAGGCTATTCATGAGTTGATTGATTCTATATTTCTTAAAGGCATTTATAATTCCAAACACTCCAAATTTCTGATTTCAAGATTCAGTTTATCAACTACTAATGCTTTGTTGCTTTATCTAGTGGTATCGGCATACATAAGAAATCCATCCTGCTGGCAACACCAAGGATTTGAGTCCTTTTGCTAGGTCGGTTCGTGAATATTTACCAGTAAGAAAAATATCTGTTGAGGTGGCAAGAGAAGATATTGTACAAGTCAATGCTCACCTATAATGCCCCCGTATGGTGTTTACTGGGAAAAAAGTTCATGTTATCAGGATTTTAGGCTTAGGCAATTCTACTTATCTGAACAATGTAGCTTGAAAGAACACCCTACATTTAAGAATGCAATCCGACCTTGTTCTGCATTGGCGAATTAGTACATAACCTTTCATTTCTTTTTGGTTGATACCATGAATCTTAAAGTAGACACTGAATTTGTGAGGATTTTGATGGCAGTTGATCTATTATAACTTCGCTCACTGTGATCTGTATTATGAACTCAATTATGCTTTAAGGCACAGATTAGCTTTACATAAACTAGATGTAGCAGTGGAAACTCACTTTTTTTCTTGCATCTTCAACAATCCTTTTGCATTGTTCGTTGAGCTTTTGGGTATTTGAAATAGATTTCTTTTATATTTTTTATTCTTAAGATACTGTTGTCTGATGGAAATCTGTCTTGTGTCACTTGAATGTGTATCATAACCTTGATTACAATGATCAACTGTATGATCTGTATTATGAACTCAATTATGCTTTAAGGCACAGATTAGCTTTACATAAACTAGATGTAGCAGTGGAAACTCACTTTTTTTCTTGCATCTTCAACAATCCTTTTGCATTGTTCGTTGAGCTTTTGGGTATTTGAAATAGATTTCTTTTATATTTTTTATTCTTAAGATACTGTTGTCTGATGGAAATCTGTCTTGTGTCACTTGAATGTGTATCATAACCTTGATTACAATGATCAACTGTAATTGTATGCACATGGATCTAGTGATCAGTCTTAGGCTATTGCTTTCAGGATGTTGCAGTGAAGATTCTAATGGAACAAGAAATTCATGCAGAGCGCTTCAATGAGTTTTTACGCGAGGTATATATTTCTTATTTTGCATTGTTCTTTAAGCTTGAGATGATATCAGCTACATGTAAGAGGTTGTCTTCTGTTGCTGTTCACTTTTTTGGTTAGGTTGCAATCATGAAACGCTTGAGGCATCCTAATATTGTTCTTTTTATGGGCGCTGTCACGCAGCCTCCCCACCTGTCTATTGTTACAGAATATTTAGCAAGGTTCTTAGATTTCAACCCTGTTCCATATTTTTTATTTTTCAGATATGAGTTATAATTTCATCAGTGAACTAAATATTCGATGTGAACTACAGAGGTAGCCTATATAGGCTGTTGCATAAACCTGGCGCAAGGGAGGCGTTAGATTACAAGCGGCGGCTGAGTATGGCTTATGATGTTGTAAGCATTCATAAACTCTGTAGTTCTTAGTTACCTAAGTTACTTGGACATGGATACTGAACATGATGCAGCTCAGACTTGCAACTTTTCAAGTCTTTAGAAAAATGATGTGGCATAATGGTGGCGGCCATGGCGGCCAATGAATAAATCTACACACACACACACACACACATTATATTATATTTTTACTTCAACTATATACTTCTTTCAAATCATTGTCTGGATATTGGAAATCAGGAATCTTTAATTTAGAAGAACAGTTGTCAAAATCACGCAACTCACGATTTGATTCATATGATTGAATTTGATTTTGCAAAATGAAACAATTCAGTGAAACCTCTTATTAGCCAGCTTTTGGAGTCTAAAAGTGCAAAAGAATTCTTGGCTTTTAAAATAATTGATATAAATCCTAATAACAAACAAAAATGGGGCCATATTCAAATTGGTGGGAGTCTTAAACAGAAATAGGGAAAGCAAGCATCTTTTTTGCCTTTTAATTATACTATATTATTGAGGTTATAATAAAGTTAGATGTTTTTTATTTTTTATTTTTTTGTTAAAGAAAAACATATTGCACCCAAAAAGGATAGCAGATGCCTTTATCACGTTTGGATTCACAACTTGATTCATGATTTGACAACTATATTTAGCTGACATGACATGGGAGGAAAGGTTGGGTTTAGACTGTCATATACAAAGAAGCTACCATCTATTGAATGGTTCATATTTTGTTAGCTTCTATGATAAAATACCTACAATCATGTACCTTCCCTAGACAAAAAGGCCCTCTGTGCTCATCTATCAGCCGTCTGTGCTTCCACTCAGGCACAGCCACTGGTACACCCAAAGGTTCCGTCATGACTGCTCAATCCCATCACTTACGCTCACAGATTTGTCTGGTTGTCATCACTGAAAATGATGGCCTTCCATCGTGAATCTTTAGATGGGAAGTGAGCCTTGTCTGAGGAATTGCCACCCATCCAACCGTGTGCCCCAAATGAAACCCACTTGTAAATTGAGAGGATAATGGTGAGGTGTGAGGCACGCTAACCAAGACTATGACAATTCTGAATTCTTCCAGCAGCTTCCCAAAAGCCCAGTATGTCATCTGTACTCAAATAAGCTTCGGCATAGATCTGTATTCCATACTTAGTCTAGCTAGCTTTTTGCAGATGTCTCAGCTGTGATTTCACAGTTTCCAACTGCGAAATCCTCAACAAATTCCTTGTATTCTTCACCATCATTTCCCCCTACTCGATATCTCGGGAGAAGTTCATACTCTGTTCAGCTGTAGATGGTCTTTGTCAATTTTCATTATTTTGAGCTTCGCAATCTCAAATTTCCAGAATGGATCTCAGTCATATCGATGGCGGGAAGCTCAACCTCCTCTAATAGCTGGGCAACCCATTTTCTGGGATCCAGGGTGACGGCCTTCATTGTAATTGGTGGATCTAGGGTTTTGAATGAGGTTGGGAATGTGATGCAGCAGCTTCTATTGAGGCCACTGCTTGAGGAATTAAAGGAAAAGGTAGTGCAGTGTTTCAATTGGTTTCTTCTCATCAGCAGTGGTGCTAGGACAGGAAGAGGTTGAGCGAGTGGTGAAGGGGGTCTCGGAAATGAATGATACGTTGGGATTAAGCTGTCATGGATGAAAGGGATGCTGATGGCAGGGGGTTATGGCAGAAGGTTGGGACAAAAGAGGGGTTGAGATGTTGCAACTGGGGATCTAGATCCTCTGTATTTGAAAGTAATGGATTTTTGTGGATTAGAACAATCCTAGCCATTCATTGCAAAAACAGGTAGAGAGAGAAAATCAAAGATAGGAAATTGTTCAAATTCACAAATTCATAACTTTTCAAATTCAGAATATCCATTTCCAGCTGCTGGATGGGGGAAGTGACACTTCTTGTGACGACTGGTTGCAGGTGCTGGTGGAAACCATGGGTCTGTTTCCAGATTTTGGGGCAACGGGATGCAAGTGTACCACTTTTGGCAATATGCGACATAAGTAATCATGTCGCAGCTGGTTTTTGTCATCCTCAGTACTTGAATGGACAGTTGTTACAGAAGTGGTTCTGATAGGATCAGAACTCATTAGCGTTAACTGCATCTCCATAACTGTTACCACCAAACAGGAGAAGCAAAAAAAAAAAAAAAAAAAACATACTTTTGATGGTTTTATACCGGAAGGGGAAAAAACAGAAAGTGTTTGAATCAGAGACAACAGCCTTCAAACACTACCCCCCCTCCCCCAACACACACAGAAGAAAAAAAAAAAAAAAAACATCTTGTAAGTTTCAGTAATCTGTTTTTAATAAGCACAATAACTGATCAGTTTTCAACCTTCCCTACTTTTATGGGATAATTTCTGTAATTTACCCCAAATATCTTTTTGGATTAGTAAAAGTTCATTCAGAAGAAAGGCAAATAAGGGTGCCAACCCGGTACAAGGCAAGGTTTACTACAAGATCATAACCATTGATGGAAAGCTTGTAATTACAAGAAACAGTCCAATATTTCAGGTTAAAGAACTAAATTTCCTTTTAACTGTTTGAATCAAGCTTTCATCGCCTTCGTAGTCCCTTGTTTCTTTCCCTTCAGATGACCCATATAATGCTGAGGGGGATGAGGCGGACAAGCTTCTTCCTAGATTTTCCAGTTATCAAATTAGACCAGCCCGTGAGCTCTTTGTCAATGCTGCCTGCGTTGACCCAGAGGATGCCCAAGATGGAAATAGAGAGGTCTAGCCTAAGGGCAGTGCAAAAGAGTGGCTCACAAATTCTGAATCTGATTTGCAAAGAGGGCATCCATGGTAAGGATTTCCCCCAAGCAGCTTCCCAGGTCAAAAAAACAAAAAGAAATAAAAAAGAAAAAGAAAAAGCAATTTTGGTTGGGGGGGCAGAATTCCAGTTCAGATGCCAAGGCTGATTATCAGGGGCCAGACCCTAAATATTATGGTGGTTGTCCTCTTCCCTCAAATGAGAAAAGAAAAATTACTCTTTTGAATATGCACCTGAAGTGCAATTTTGCCATGTATATGTGCTTTGTAGGTTGTTATGCTGCTTGTTTCTATGACTTTCTTCTTTTAATTTTGTCTCCCAATCATCTTTAGTTCCTACTTTTTGATTACCATTATCCTTAATTTTAGTTTTTCAGTAATATATGGCTTTCTTGTGTTTTTAAGGCAGAGGGAATGAATTATCTCCATAAGCGCAATCCTCCCATTGTACACCGAGATTTGAAGTCTCCAAATCTTTTGGTTGATAAAAAATACACAGTGAAGGTACGGGTGTAAATATCCTTAGATTATTAGATATTCTTCTGTTTGTAAATTGTTAATCTTGGGCTTAAAAAAAAGGAAACATAGATCTTCCACACCACTTCTGTTTTTATTTAAAAAGCCCTCGCTGCTTGATAGATTCTTTTTGGCAATGACATATGATGGCTTCTATAGTTTAGATAGCTTCTGGATCATTCAAATATAGGGGGTTTGTACGTAGGAGTGCTCGAATCAGATAGATACATTTATTTATACATAGATTTCATTTATCTGTTGGTTGGGTGCGAGATAAATTATAATGGTCTGTTAATCAGGAAAATGTCAGTCTGGTCAAATGAGTTTTACCTCTGCTGGCAAGATATATTTTAATGAGGATCAGTTAGTTGAGACCTTAAAAGATCCAATATGTATTTGTGTAGTCCTGCAAATTAATAAATTGCAGAGCAGCATTAGGGAGGATATTTAGATATATTTTAGTTCAAAGCATACACAAACACAGACACAACAAATGCACTTGAATCAAGTTGTCATTCTTCTGTTAAGAGATTGAGTACCTTCTTTTGTTGAGATTTGTTTGGTGTTCAGCATACCTCACCGTGGGTTTTCATTCCATCATTATTCCTAATTCATGATGTCTGGTATTGATCTTTCAGGTATGTGATTTTGGTCTTTCGCGCTTGAAGGCAAATACATTTCTTTCATCAAAGACTGCTGCAGGGACTGTGAGTTATATTAGACTTGTGTCACTATCCTGAATTTTATATCAAGGACGGCATAGTTGGCATTTTTCTAAATCCCAAAAAACATTTATTTTTTATTCTTTTTCCATTAGCCGGAATGGATGGCACCGGAAGTACTAAGAGATGAACCATCAAATGAGAAGTCAGATGTTTACAGCTTTGGTGTAATTTTGTGGGAGCTTGCAACTTTACAACAACCTTGGAGTAATTTGAACCCTGCACAGGTATGCATTAATGTAGAACGAAGAAGAGAAATGAAGAGAAACTGTAAGGCTTTTGTTCAACTTCTGTTTCTCCGCGTATGGAGAGATGTACAGAGAAGAAAGTAAAAAATCAATAAAAAAATCCTGAGTTCCAAAAATGGTTTGAAATGGTGCAATTTGACTATAAAGTTACAAACTGTGCCAATTCAACCATTCATGTTAGTTAAAATTCTTAATTGTCTTTTTTATTCTTTTAATCAATGTTAATTGCCAAAAATAACTATAAAATGTGTTCCCCTCCAGCAAAACTATTTCACTTAAAAAAAACTAACAATAAATATTATATCATTATTATTATTATTATGGGACATCATTTTAATATATGTTTTCAAAATATTTAATGAAATTTAATTTAATTAATTGCAAGTATAGTTAAAATGAATTTGATACAAGTAAATTCAAAAAAAATAAAGTATGCATTTTTCGATAAGTCAGACAACAGACTATTATTTTATCCCATAATATTTGAGATATTGGCATCCCATAATATTTTATAATGTCCGTCATTTTACATTAGATTTTCATAAATAATTTTTGAATTTAATTGCATAATTTTTTTACTATACTTGCAATTAATTTAATTTTACTCATTCTTTATTTTGAAATATATATATAATTGATCTCATAATAATAATGATATAATATTTATTACTATTATTTTGAGTGAAAGTTCTGCTGAAGGGGTTCACAAATTTTTGCATTTGTTTTTGGTAATCAAAATTGATTAAGAGAATAAAGACAATTAAGAATCTTAACTACATAGGTGGTTGGATTAGCCCATTTTGTAACTTTGGTGGTCAAGTGGTCTAATTATCCATAAGTGGTGGCAACATTGGCGACCTAGGTGATCTCATAGTTCGTACAGGGTGGAGATGGGGTTGGCCCATGGATTTTCTTTTTGTTTCGTTGCATTTTGCTCAAAGGGATGAAAGGATATAGTGCGTTAAGCTGTTCTGAACTTAATCCTTCCAAAAATATCATCAGTATTACCATGTAGGAAATGGTCTGGAGTCAACCAGACTGGTTGGGACCTCCTCATTAAAGTCTACTCTTGTCCTGCCCTATTTTTAGGAGGGCACTGCAGACCAGACCAAACCATTGTAATGGACAACAATCCTGCATCCAGTCTCCCCAGCAAGTCTTAAGTTCTTAAACTGTTTTGAGTATATTATGTTCTTTCCTATTATGAACTATAAACAAACAAAAGAAAATCTATTTGCTTTCTTTTCTTTCCACAACTATACAAACAATAATAGAAAGCCTTCTATTCTATTTTCTTCCATTTTTTCTTCTCTTGTATCCCCCCCCCCCCCCTCTCAACATCTCTCAATCCTGTCACAATAAGGTGAAAATTGTTCCACTGTATCTGTAGCTTCAGTTACTGCTCTGTACAACATTTCTTTTTAATGCGTATTTCAACGGGAAAAAAAAGAGGAAAGGGAAACTTCATGACACAAAGCCATCATGAGAGGCTGATGCAGCATGGGGTTATTGGGTTTTTTCATTAAATAGGCCAACTGTAAACCTCAATATTCTTGTGCCACATCATAGTTGTCAAATTGTGAATCGAAAATCTCATTTTTCGAATAGTCAATTGGATTGATTCATGAACTGTAAGTGTCATTATCATATTCAAGAACAGCTTTTTATCTGAAGTTCCTTAACAAAGCATCCCTTGTTCTTGTAAAATGGCTTCTTGTAAGATTTTTTGTGGCTTGTCATTTTTTTCTTAAAAAAAGTTTTAGCTTCTTCGTTAGTATTACAACCTCTTAAGTGATTTGCTAGGATTTGATAGAAAGTTTGCTAGGTTTTCTATTTGTATTTGAATTTGAATTTTGAGCTATTTTGTTTGTCATAGGGTCTATTTGAATTATTTTAGCTATCCAGCATTTTCTTTTGCTTTTTAGACACCGAAAGTCGGCTCATTGTGGGTGTCATGAATCATTAGGTTCTTGAAATCAAATTGAATCGTAGCAAATCAAATCATATGAATTTAATCGTGAATTATAAGATTCTATCAGCTTTTTTGTGATTTAGCTATGATTTGTTCTATAGAACTTCCCGAGGAACCAAAAAAAGCAGTATTATGTGATAACTAGCGTGCGTTGATGATCTAGTTTCATAATTTGTAGCCCCATTGTTATTGCTGAATCTAGAGATGCTATTTTTGAAGTAACAGAAAGAAAAGGTTGTCCATCCCTCATTTTCTTTTCAATCTGAAGTTTTTCTATTCATCTATGTGATTAAAATGCTAAATTCACTTGTGATATTCTTAAATCATTGAGGCTTAGTTCAATATGCTTTTGTTTTACAGGTTGTAGCAGCTGTTGGCTTCAAAGGAAAAAGGCTTGAGATTCCGCGCGATTTAGATCCTAATGTGGCAGCAATAATCGAGGCCTGCTGGGCCAAGTGAGTAGGAATTTTGAAATCACTCATCAACTTTTATGTCCATTTACTCAATTACATTTTCATATGAAATAATTTGATATTCTGCAGTGACCCATGTGAACGTCCGTCTTTTTCTAGCATTAAGGATTACTTAAGGTCACTGATTAAGCTGCCCGCACCTCAACCACTTCGGTCAGATGTGGCCCTTCCTACCTGAATGGATTGAATGTCGGGGTGGTTTTATTTCTACGCACATGGTATTCTTTTTAATGATTTGATGTCTGGGTTCGTGCTGTTCAGGTAATCTCAGGTACTTGCTTGTGAACTCAGTCTATGAGATTCATCTTTAAAAGATTTTGATGTTATTTTCCGGTGTTTCACTGGGCCCTTAGAATAGAGGTATCTTTCATTGCATAGGTCTTGTGGGAAAAGCTTAGAGGTCGGAGTTAAAACATTCTCTTCAATAACATCGAACGGGTTAACCGATTCCAAGTATTGCTCTTGTCAATCAATTGAAGCACAAGTTTACATACTGAGCAGGAAATTTGCGAATTATGATGACACTCTGATGGCTTGTTCCTGGGTGGAGTAGAGTTGGAATGGGATAGTTGTTCCATGGAATTGGAATAAGTATGGAACGGTTATTCCCATAAATCATGAATGAAAGGGTATTCTTAGTTGGGCCTGAACAGGAATAACTATTCCATGCTGTAAACTGAACCAAACAAAGAAATAGATCAGAATAAGATAGCTGCTACTATGAGCCAAACACACCATGATAGTTGCACTAGCCTTGCCGTCCTTTTGTGCTTGATTAAGCTCTATTAGTTGTTCTCTTATTAGGGGTTTTTGGTGCATAAAACCTCCATGCTTATGATCGCGTTACTGATTGCAGGTTGATTGTTGTACATTTTCCTTCGTAATAGCCTGTCAAGAACACTGATTTTTATGGTGAACCAAGAAACTGCTATAGAGAATGGTGCTTCCCAACACGGCTTCCCCTCGAACCGGTGTCACTCCACCGCGCCTTCATAGAAAAATTGTATAATTACATAGTTTTGATTTGTTTGAATGACTGTTAACTTTGTCAAGGCAGCTAGTGGAGAAGTTTTCTGGTTTACGCTTCGGTTTAGCCTAATTTGTTGCTAATTTGAAAGGTGTAATTAATTTGTTCATGGGTTTGGATATCTGCAGCAACGATTAAAAGGGAACAATAGAGTATGCATTTGGGGATGTAATTTCGGTTTCAGTTTTGTAATCGGAGGTCTAGAAATGGCTCATCTCTGAACGATTCGAACCGGGTTGTTTCATGGGAACATTTTGTGGACTAGATGATCAGTGATTGAATTTGAAAGGCAAACTATCTGCAATTGATTAATGATTTCTGATTTGAAACTTAAGATCAAGTTTTAAAAATGTTAGTAAACCAACTCTCATTTAAGGAAAAGGCTTTTATCTCGGGTTGCGATCGTTGGTGGCGTTCACGAATGCCACCTGTAGTTCTAGTAAAACTACGTTGGTATTTTTTTTTTTTTTAAGGAAAAATGGCTAGAAATCCAAAATTTGGAGAAAAGCTTCTAGAATTCTTCTCAATGTATAAATTTGACGGGGAGAGAGAGAGAGCGCCAAGGGACCCGCATGAATAGCGACTGTGTCGAAGCCTCTCACCTAAAACTAACCTTATCCTCTCCCTCCCTCCCTCCCTCCTACGCCTTTCTTTCTCGCTCTAGAATTTTCCCCCAGTTTGGTCCCAATAATGTCTTTGCTACATGGGAAAATACACTGGTAATCAATCCTCTTCTCCCTGATGGAGAGTTTCCTAGCATCTTTGTATGAATCGCCGGTCTTTGGTTTGGGTGTTTGATTTGTTCTAAATGATCTAGTAGTCTCACTGATCTGTTTTCTCCGTGTTCCTTTCATGTTTTTGGAGTTTGGTTTTTGATACTTGGTGGATATACCAAGAAAAGCAAATCAAACGAGTTTTACGCTTGATCGGAGGAGTTGCTCCTGTTAATCTTTTAGCTTTCATGGACTGGATTTGGGTTTTTGTCTGTTGATCGTCATAGTCTTGGATTTCTGTGTTTTTCTTGCTATCTGCTATCTTACTCTGTTATGCATCCTTTTCTTTTCAACCGGAAACGCTAACACTTTGTCTGGAAGTTTTTTTGGACATGGGAATGGAAGGGAAGGTAGTGTGTACCTCTCTTCCCTTCTTTGCGTTTTCTTTTTTTGGGTGGTGGAGGGGTGACCCAAGGTGGATACAATCACCATCCCTCATCGCACCTCGATTTTTAGGGTAGATAATATAGGCAGTTAAAGGTGATGAGCAGGTTCCACTTGATTCCCCTATACTCAGAATGAAAGAAAAGTACTTCAAAATAAGTGTAAAGGTTGAGATCTGTTTTCTTTAGCGATTCAGAGCAATAATTATGTTTTCCTTGTAATTTATTCAGTTTTATCACACCCAGGTTCTGTTACTGCATCATTTTCATTTTTATTATAAATCCAGAAAATGTGCAGGCACATCTGATTCTGCATCTTTTTTGAGCTCTAATATCTTTCTTTAATAGATGAATAGATAACAAGGTTCCTTGTACTTTTAGATGAATAGATGAATAGATAGCTAGGTCCCTTGTACTAGATTCCAGATATCTGCAGCGCATCCATATTTTTGTTTGCAAGAAGAAACTCCTGTCTTTGTTCGAGTAAGAACAACAAGAACATGATGTTTAAGACTTCTCTGATGTAGTCTATTATTGGTTTGGAAGTTTTGTATATACATTAAAGCATTATGTTTGTACTCCAAAGTATAAGGAACTTCTGCGCATTGCGGATGAGCTTATCGCCAATGCGGCCTACATTGGCACCCCTGGTAAGGGTATCCTTTCTGCAGACGAGTCAACTGGCACAATTGGGAAGCGTTTGTCCAGTATAAATGTTGAAAATGTTGAAGCAAACAGGAGGGCTCTGCGAGAGCTGCTCTTCTGCACACCTGGGGCCCTCCAGTACCTCAGCGGAAAGATTCTTTTCAAGGAAACTGTCTCAGAGGACTGCTGCAGGTATAAAATGACTCTTGAGTTTCTCAAGTTCTGTGTTACCAATTTATTGCTATCTAATTGAGATCACCTATCCATTTACTGATGTTTGGAAGCAAAGCTTAATTAAAATGAGTGCATTTTCCTATAGTAGATATACTTCTGTTATGTTGGTATGCCACTGAGCGGAATGGTATGACATTGTGTGTAGTAAACCGTACACGTTAGACATCATTACTATGTTTAGTTGTAGTTTGTAATTCAAGAGTGGAGTAGTCTCGACAATGAATTCGAGCATGTGGATAAGGGTGGGATTGCTTGTTACGAGGGTATAAATGCTCATTCGCACGGTTTGATACTTTTTAGCCACGATGGCTTACAGCGGAATGAGATATTCTAGTGAGAAATAATTTTACCCCTTAATCTCCATGTTGTTCTCATCCAGTCATATAAGCAGTCATTCCTAAGTTTAATGCTAGTTGGTAATAAAAAAAAATTGAGGTGCAGTGTTGAGAAAAAAAGTGAAAGCATGGAATATTCATTCCGATGGTTTAATCTATTTTTAGCTACTGAGGAGAAATAATTCTACCCTGTAGAATAACCCATTCTATAGTCATTTTGAGTCGAATTAATTTGTTTCTAGGTGTTATCTCTCTGGAACTTCTCTGAATTGAATCTTTTTGGTTACAGGGAGGCCCTTTGTGGAGGTCCTAAAGGAAGGCGGAGTCTTACCTGGAATCAAGGTGGACAAGGGCACCGTGGAGCATGCCGGAACCAATGGTGAAACCGCCACCCAGGGTCTTGATGGACTGGTGCAGCGCTGCCAGCTGTACTATGCAGGCGGGGCCGGATTTGCCAAATGGCGCGCAGTTCTGAAGATTGGCCTGAACGAGCCATCGCCCCTTGCCATCATGGAGAACGCCAATAGGTTGGCTCGGTTGGCCATCATCTGCCAGGAGAATGGCCTCCTCCCTATTGTTAAGCCTGAGATCCTCGTCGATGGGCCCCACGACATCAACCGTTGTGCCGATGTCACTGAGCAGGTTCTCGCCGCGCGTTACGACCACCACGTGCTTCTAGAAGGAACCCTCTTGAAGCCCAACATGGTCACGCCCGGATCCGAGTCGGAAGGTTGCTCCTGAGGTCATTGCAGAGAGCACGGTTCACGCCTTGCAGCGAACAATGTCTCCTGCGATCCCCGCAGTTGTGTTTCTGTCAGGAGGGCAGAGTGAGGAGGAGGCGACGCTCAATTTGAACGCGATGAACAAGCTCGAGGGGAAGAAGCCGTGGAACTTGTCTCTCTCTTTCAGGCGTGCGCTTCAGCAGAGCACGCTCAAGGCCTGAGGCCGGAAGGAGGAAAACGTGGAGAGGGCTCAGGCCGCATTCCTTGCAAGCTGTAAGGCCAACGCAGAGGCAACCCTCGGGACTTACAAGGGTGATGCTCCTGTGTGGGAGGGCGCCTCTGAGAGCCTTCATGTGAAGGATTACGAGTACTGATGAGGTATATTTTTGCTTATAGTTGGGCTACGCGAAGGGTATGGACGGTGTTGATGCCTATGATCAGGAACTGGTTCAAGACTTTCTCCGATAACTGGCATGATCAGTGGTTGCTTTTTTGAATCTGGGACATGTTTTTTTTTTTTTTTTTTTTAAGGATGAATTTTGATTTTTTCAGTCATTTCAATTCTGCTGTTTTCTTCAAACTCGTCAATGGTTGTCCTGCTGGTCTTTTAATGGTCGGAGTTTGGGGCGAGCAGTATAGTTTCTAATGATCCAATCCCCAAACTTTCGGACCATTTATTTATTTATTTTTATTATTCTTTAAGAGTCTTCAAACCTTTATCTTAATGGGTAAAGTAAAAAAGGAAAATAAAAAAAAAATGTTGAAAGAGTGATCTCATTCGATACGCAATGCGAAGGGGATAAGTGTGCTGAAAATGCAGGAACACGTGCTTTGTGGGAGTATGATTATGCACTTGAATCTCACAACACTTCAATCATTAATTCCACTGAACTAGTTAAGTCGAGTCCAATCATTAGCTCAAAGAATGTTTGTACTTCCAGAAATTTGTGAAGGCGGACTTCACCCTCTCACATGATCGTATTTACTAGGCTCTCTCTCCTGATAATAATATCATTAACAAAAAATAAATATATTCCCGTGGCATTTATTCATGAGAATAAAATAACAGTTTCATAGCTATATGATTATATGCCTAGGGAATTAAATGATTTTTTTATAAAATAAATTTAGAGGGATCATCACCTGTGTGTGTTGTGGTGGTTGGACATTCACCTTGTTCTGTATATGAACTAAACCCATAAAATAAATAAATAAATAAAAGACAACACCGTATCAAGAAAACTATGTAATTTCCCTTTGATGGTTAAAACACTTAATTTAATAATTACAAGAACCCAAAAAGAAGAAAGAGAATTAAACATCTTAATAAGATTGGGCGTCACAGTCTTACCAAAGAAAAAAAAAAAAGATACGGTGCTGGTATTAAATGTCCATTAGTTACAGTTTACTTCACATTTAATTATATTATGTTCAAGTGAAATATTATCGTGGATGGCAACTAATAATATGGTGGTGCCCCCTCCACTTTTCAAAAAAAAAAAATCCAAAAAAAAAAAAAAAAAAACATTGCTAGTGAATCAAATCTCAGGATCACCAAACATATTGCAACTTATATTTAGGAGACACTGCAGAGTTCAACAGGAAAAAACTAGAATTTAAGAACAGAAACAACAAAAAAAGAAAAGCTTAGAAGATCTTTCACCTACTACAAACCTGCTTGATAGGGTAAATTTCTACTTCCTAAGATCAGCAAATATTGGAATGGAGAAAAGGACAGCAATCAAATCACAGAATACAAAACACCCATTACATGTACCGTAAATCAAAGGGATGAACAAGTCACTCTAAATTAAATACATCGATCCATCGATCAACCAAACCCTAAATTGATCGACTTCAGTTGGTTATCAGCAAGAGGTTATTGTTACTTTGACTGTTCAGGGCCTCTATGCTCTTACTCAGCTCCTCTAGCTTCTTCATCCTTGTTTTCTCACTTTCGCCCACCAACTACAATCCATCCACAAGAGACCATCAGAATTACCCATTTAAACCGAAGAATTAGGGTTCCGGTTGATTGGAAGGAAAATAGCTCTAGGAAATTATATATCTTGTAAAGTGTTCTTAATTAGGTTTTCTTCAGAAAAATTTCAATCCAACCAAACAGGAGTCTAAAGAAAGATCTACATATGCACATAAATAAGTACAACTATTATCCATTTAAGCTATGGAACTGGGGTTCTGCCTTTCTTAATCGGGGTTTTTTCAAGATATTGGCTATCCAACCAACACAATAGTCTAGAACAGAGATCTAAATAAGCACATAAACAAGAACAACTTACCTCCATTAATTTGTTGATTAGCTGCACTTTTTCCTTGTTCTTCTCATTGAAAGCGTCTAGGGCTTCCTTGTATTCCCTCTCCTGCGATAAATTCAGCAGAGAATTTGAGTTTCCTGTTCAGATGTAATCATCCAATCAACACATCAGTACTAAAATGGTAATTCTATTTGTGGAATTAGAAGCTTTACTTTCTTCTGGCAGGTCTGTCCTAGGGGCTTCAATTCCTTGTTAACTGCGTCGATCTTCTTGCGCACCTGCGCAACTTCTTTCCTCATCGGATCTGCCAGTGCCTCAAGCTCCTAAAAACAGAAATTAAATCATTCCTAAAAACGAGAAAAAGATAGATCATCTTCTCCATAAATGGCTCAATTTTATAACTAATTTTCCTACAACGAGGTCAAGCAGTCTAAGATCATAAAATATAGTAACTTAAAAGAAAGAAAGAAAGCACACCAAAATTTATCTGACAAATTTGCTATAAAAAAAAAAAAAGGTGCTCTAGGGTTTCCTTATCTTTTTGAAGAGCTCGGGGAAGTTTCTTCAGTTCCCAGGAATTTGACGAAACAAACCAGGAAAAAACATTCATTGTTAATAAATCATCCCCCTAAATAATTTCATTGCACATCTAATTTCCCTACATCATGATCAAAGTAGTCGTAGATCACATAACACAGTCAACTGCGAAATCGCACAAAAACAAGTGCTCTAGGGTTTCGTTTTCTCTTTTCAGTTCGTCAAACTTCTAGCGCTTTTCAATTGCCCCCAAGACTTGGGAACGAAACAAACCAGAAAAAGGACGACTGATTCCACCCAATTTCTCAAATCCAGGAATGATCGAAGATCGCTTAAAATCAAGAAGAGTGCAAAAGAAGAACGCGTACCTCGCGGATTAGGGCGAGGCGTTTGGTTTCTTGCTCAACGCGGCCTAACTGAGCATGAACACGGTCCCTAACCTCGGTCTTCTTCCGCTCGATCTCCTCCTCCTTGGCTCGGAAAGCGGAGAGCGCGGACCTAGAATCATCCTCCTCATCGTCCCTGCTGATGAAGCTCAGATTTCCAGAGTTTGGGGCGATTGAAGATTGTTGATGATCCAGCGTCTTCTGTCGGCTCTGCATCATCTCTCTCTCTCTCTCTCGCTCGCTTCTCTCTTCTCTCTCTCTCTCTCTCTCAAAACCTTTCTTCTTCCTGAAGTTGCAGTCTTTATGCTTTTGTTTATTCCGTGTTTGTTTTCTCTGTTTGCTTTATTGGTGGAGTGATGATGAGGTCTCTCCCTTTTGCTGTTGCAGGGTGCTTATTAACAAGGAACTCCTGCTTTCTTTTTTACTTTTTATTTTTCTTTCTTCATCGGATATTCTACAAAATTGTTTTATAGGTTAAGATTTGGAGCACTTTAGGTAATTATAATGTGTATTAAATTTTTTATTATGTATACTCTCATTATATATTATTCAAAATAGTTTTTTTTTCTTTCTTAATCAGATGTTCTACGAGCATCTATTATCGTACGGATTGAAGGAACATGAAAAAGTACGATGACCTATGAATTTTAATGTAATTTAAAGAAATGTATTAAAAGTTAGTAATATCAACACGTGTGATAAAATTTTAATGTCGAAAAGATCAATAGTTTTGATTCTTATACTCTAATGTAAGTACTTCACACACAAAATGTAAGTAATAATAATTTTACTCCAAATGACAATACAGCAGAATTTGTTGAATTATTTATTATTATTTATTAAAATATTCTTCAAACAATATCACAGAAATCTTATCATTTTATCATATTAGTCTAAATGATATATATGTATATTATTATTATTATTATTATTATTATTATCCATTTAAAAAAAGTTAAACGAAAATTGAAAATGACAATTGTGAGAGTTGGTACGATTTAACTGCCAAGTACCCATCAACAAAAGGACGGTTTGATTCTTTTATATTGAGAGAGAGAGAGAGAGAGCTCCTTTAAGTCACGAGTATCCAACCCACTCTCACTTTCATTCGTGGAGTTCATGAGTCGATATAAGCAAGTAAATAATATTTTAAAATTATTTTATGAGTGAGTTTGGTTGGGATTGGATTCACTTTGATAGTATTTTTGTCTTTTTTTAGTATTTCTATAAACCACTTAGTAGTTAGTAAAATTTCTAATTTTAAATTAAGAATAAATAAAAATTTTATCTGTAAATGATAATTGGACGTATTGAATAGATTGCAGACCAGTTATAATAAGTAACGAATCAATATACGTAGGTCAAAAATTATTTAATGACATAGTGATAGGTCATAAGTTAAAGATTATCGATTACATCCCTAATTGTGCCTCAAAAAAGTTTTTTTGTTTTTTCTTTCTTTTGGGAAGTTGGAAGACTAACCATAGAGCTAAAATGTGTAGTGAAAACTTCAAAATAACATTGAATTTGTAGATCGATGAATTATACGAGGAATACACTTGAAGAAAACCATAATCTTCCTTGCTTTTTACGTTCTACCAAATGAATACATTTTGGTGGGTGTCTTCAAATTATTATTATTATTTTTTATTTTCTAGAGGTGTTGGTGGTAGACAGCCAACTTCAACCAATATTTTATTCTTCGTTGCGAGGGTGGACGTGGGAAAAATATCAGGGTTAAGTCCGTCTTTGCATCCGTGTCAGGTCCCGATATATTCACGATTAGTGTAACTCAGTTCTCTATTCTTAGTCCTACTCGGCAATGACACAGATAATTACACAAAAAACTCAACTCTCTTCTTTCCCGCTCGAAGTTTAAGAATTTTTATTTTCTTTCTTTTTATTATTTTACTCCCATCTTTTCGCGTTCCCTCTCTAATTTATGATTTTTTTTTTCCTAATCTACTTCTCATCATGCACCATATTATTTTTTTGTGGAATATATTCTAAAATAAATTATGTAAAAATATAATTCCCAAAGTAAGTGCACAAAAATAAGTTTTCTCAAAATAAATTTAGTCAAGCAAATTATTAATTGCCCAACTAATTGTCAACTTTGGTCACGCAATTGACTAACTTCAACATTTTAGTCATGCAATTGACAAATTGGGAAGGAATAACAATAAATAAATAAATAAAACTTGGAGGTTGTAGAATGAATGGAGGGAGTTGAGATTTTTTTCCCAACTATGTATGCCACTCTCAGGCATGATTAAATGGAGAGCTAAGTTACAATAATCATAGAGGTACAATAATCGTAGAGAATCCAGATCCTTCATATTGTCACTTACGAATAATTAGACTACTAACATTCTAGATGGTACAATTTGATCATCAAAATTATAAAATGTACAACTCAACCATTCATATTAAATAAGATTCTCAATTATCTTTCTTATTCTCTAAATCAATGCTAGTTAACAGTTAGCCATATCGTGACTCCACTAATTATTAGGATATGGATCACGTTAATATGACTTAAAAAGTCATGAATTTATGAGTTCAGATAATTTTGATCATTTAATTTTTTTATATTCAATTTCTATACCTAAATATTTTAAAATAAATGACTAAAATTATCTAATTCCATAAATTTATGACAAAAAAAATTACATTATTTCCTTCAATTAACCGTCGCGACTAATTTTCTCTTGAGGAAATCCGTGGAAGAATCCATTGGGCCTCTAGACAAAAAAGCCCATCTATGGATTGTGAAAGATAGGCCGGGCTGGGTAAACCGGCTATGGAAAAAGCCCACCCGTAAAACCAGCTTGACCCACCCCACCGATGGCTAATGGGGTAATTGTTAGGATTTTTATATTATTTTGGATTCAAACTAAATATTAATTAATTTATAAAAATACTAAAATAAATAAAAATTATATTAGTAAAGTGAGTCTTTGGCTCATACAAGGCATCATTCTAAACTCCACAAAGGTAGAATTGAACTTAGAACCTCCTCGAAGAAGAGAAACCTCTAAATGCCAACTAAGCTAGGCTCATTAAAGTCATCTTAGTTATTATCGATGCACAATGTTAGAATATGTATTTCTGACCCATTTAATCTGAGATCCATGAAACGAGTTATTCCTTACCTACCTCATTTTTTTATATTTATACGGAATAACTCTTATATTTTTGTAATATTCTATTATGGTGAACCACGTTATTAGAGTCAGCAACCATAACTTATGGCACGCTAACTCGCCCAACCTGTTTATATAACTCGACTTGACCTAGCTCGAGACGTAATCTTGACTGGTAATCCGTATTGACCCAATCACAATCCGTCCAATCTATCCAATTATTAATTTTAACTAGATTTATATTTTTATTCATTTTTTGGGGTTTTAAAATTGAAACTTTATCAAATATTCATTAGTTTATGAAAACACTAAAAAAATACAGTTTGTATGGATAATGTGAATCTTTGGCCCATTAATTCGACCCTGCCCACTTATAATATAATTCGCTCTCACTCGCCACATAATTTTGATCTATAACCATAGCAAATAAACGTTGACCAGATTTCAACAAGCTAATAATTGTGGGTTTTCTGTGATGAAATCTTTTAGCAATTTGGTATGATAATGTGACAAAATTTCAACAGTGGCAAAATTAAGTAGTCATATCAATGTATAATTCATATCAATGTATAATAGAAGCCATGATTCAAATACTTTACCAATGTATTCTGAAAAAAAGAGCAGTATTAAATGCTTAGAAAAATTTATAGAACCAACACAATCGGTGATATACATATTTTTCTATCCAACAACGCTTATAGATAAGAAATGCATGGATTTAAGTTCTATACCCTTATACTACTTAAAAATTTGATTAATTATTTAAGCGCTCCAATTTCAAAATACTCATGCATCCGGTACTTGAGAATTTCTAATGAACGTAGAATTCCTTTAAAATTAGACGTACATCGTCGAATGTAAATTTTGAGCATGCTAATTGAATGAGGATAATAAAATAAGAAGACCGTTAATTTTCATAATTTAAAGATGTGGGATCATAATCTAAAGCATAGAGTGGCTTTTATTTGTAATGATACGTAGCAAAATTCAGTACTACGTATCGTTACCTGTTCATATTATATATATTATTTAGATGAAAGCTCTATTATTAAATTGAGTTATATAAGATAAATTGAGTCTCAATACTTAAGTTAGGAACTACAATTCTCAAAATGACGTTGTTTAAATAAAAATGATACAGTTTACTTACTTTTCATTAAAAAAACACGAAACACTGTAATATTTTAATTAAAATAATATCATTTTAAGAAGCTTCTGTTTACACAAATTTCCTTATCAAATTATATGAAAAAGTTATAAATCTACTTTTTTTTTTCTTTTTGAAAAAAACATATATCTTTCAATTCATCGTATATAATTTTTTTTTTTTAAAATTCGAGCACGTGGAATTCTTTTGGACATTCCAGAGTGATCCAATTTGGTCCTTTTGAAAATGTAAAGAAGGGGACTGAGCCAACTGACACACACCACACGCGTCGAATCACACACATTGCGAGCTTCTCTATAAGGCTCTAGGGTTCGACGTCGTCTCCTCCCTCTCTTTCTACTGTACAGGAGAGGCTCTCTCTCTCTCTGTCTCTCTCCCGATACTGGGCTTCGTTTCTTGCTTCTCACCCTAACCGGATCTCCACTACGAGGTAAGCTTCGCAGCTCCCCCTTCTTCACGGTTTCTCCTAATTGCCGCATTTGATTTATGGATCCAACTTGTGTTCAACATTGGGACTCCTCATTTGTGTCGATTCTGAGAATACAGATGTTTTCTGTTCCCGAAATGATGTTTTGTTGAGTATATTTGTATGCGTATGAATTGAGGTCAATCTCGGAATTAGAATGTTTTTTTTTTTTTTTTTAATCTTGGAAGGGAGTGGCAATCGGGTATTGGTAATAGTGGAGAATCGCCTGATTAATTAACGCAGGTGTTGGTTTTTCGTTGATCTTTTTTAATCTCATTTTGGTATCAATTGAGATATTCTAATTTTCCTGATGGTTGAAATTGTTGGCCATATTATTCAGATTTAGTAACTCTCCCTTTTTGGCTTATTCACTGCGGTTACCAGTTAATTGAATTATCCATTGGATGAAGCTAACAAATTCACCCCAAAAGCATGGCGGATAGTGTATTACTTTCCCAGAAAAGGACTGATTATCTGTAAAAACCAGGGCTGCAAATGAGCCGAGTTTAGACTCCTGGGCTTGGCTTACCACGGAGTATGGAAAGATAACGAGCTCCAAATCGTGTTTGCTTGGTTTTTTTTTGGCTCCTTTGGTTGATAAAAGATATTAACAAACCATAATAAACTTGTATACATATAGTTTTTGGGATAACTGTCCTAAATAAAAATAATGAAAGGGAGATGTGGGCTGTTTATTAAGATGGATGGGTTATATATATAAATTATATAAAGAAAAGAAAAAACCAATTGAGCCTAAAAGGCTCATGAACACGTTGAGCTGAGTCCAACTATATTTGGACTCAGTTCGTTTGACAAACAAATAAACAAAAACTAGAGCGAGCTCACGAGTTTGCTCGGTTCGTTTGCAACCCTAGTAAAAGCTTTGAATCATTGTAGGAGTTTGCTACTGAATGATTCTTCTCTTAATCGAATCTGATATTTTCTGTTTAGAATATGTTAAATTAGTACGTCTGGTAAATGTTCACTACTTTAAACTATCTAATTTAGTTTACCTTCGAAGTTTATTGTCTTCAGTGAAAATGGGTATCATTCCAATGTATTGGACTGCTATATAATATTTCATTTCTTAAAGTACTGCTTTCAAACAGCATATATTTGCAGTTAACATGAAATGACTCCATGAACATGTGATTTTAGCCATGTATTGTTTGTTGGGATCATAGATTGTTAGATTTATTTTGGCGGAAACAATGGTTTTGGTCACAGATTACCTGCCATAGGTGTATAAACTTCCCACTTTTAACAGCTGTAGATACACTCAAGGCTCACATGGCTGCTTCAGAAGAGAATAGTGCACTGTTTCCCATCTTCATTTTGACCATAATGGCTCTGCCACTAGTGCCCTACACAATCCACAAATTATGCCGTGCAGCATCACAAAAGGCAAAGACCATCCACTGCCAGTGTCATGTTTGTTCTCGCTCAGGGAAGTACCAGAAATCCATATTCAAGCGGGTAATTTTATTTTCTCTGCACATGCTGACCATTTACATACTTATTTTTCTAAACACGGGCTTGGGAATGCTAATGATGCCATGGATCGAATTGTTTTTTGCGTTTTTGAGCATGCTAATTTTTCTAATACACTTTTTCAGATTTCAAACGTTTCAACATGCAGTAACCTAACCTTGGTTCTCCTTTGGATCATCATGGCAGGCCTGGTTTATTACATAAAACATATGAATCGTGAGGTACTTTTATTTTTAGCTGTGTTTAACTCTTAATAATTTGCCTGAGCTGAAAGGTGATTAAAATGTTAAAATTGCCATTTTATCGGTATCAATGTCTCTTAAATTTGTCATTTCTATTACTAGTACATGTACTCTAGATGCTTGTCAGTACTTTATTGTGGATGCCTGCCAACTTTTGTTTTTTTGAAACTATAAGAAATTTCTTCCAGTTTGAACAATTTCAGCAACTGGTTAACTGCTTTGAGTGGGCAAATTTATGGTATTACCTGTTTTCCTATCCTCAGGTTCAAGTGTTTGAGCCATTCCACATTCTCGGACTTGAACCAGGAGCGTCGGATTCTGAAATAAAGAAAGCTTATAGGAGACTTTCTATTCAGTATCATCCTGATAAAAACCCGGATCCAGGTTGAAGGTGTTCCATGCCTTTATCTTATTTTTTGCTTTTTAATTCAAATTGACAACAGTGATGCTTATTTGTCTAGCATGAGTTATTCACTTTTGTTGTTTTACTTCCAGAGGCCCACAAATATTTTATAGAGTTTATATCAAAGGCTTATCAAGCTCTGACAGATCCGGTATCTCGTGAGAATTTTGAAAAGTATGGCCATCCAGATGGTCGGCAGGTAGTAAATAGGCTGTTAGAAGTCCATTAAGGAAGTTTATCCAGAGCACAGCTGATTTTTCTTCTTCTTTGCCTTACCTTTTTTGTTTAGGGTTTCCAAATGGGCATAGCTCTCCCTCAATTTCTGTTAAACATTGATGGAGCATCTGGCGGATTTCTTCTACTTGGAATTGTTGGAGTTTGTATTCTTTTGCCCTTGATGATGGCTGTTATATACCTCTCAAGGTCATCGAAATATACTGGAAATTATGTCATGCATCATACACTGTCCACATATTACTACTTCATGAAACCTTCTCTGGCCCCAAGGTTTGTCTCTGTTTCCCCCTGCCCTCTGTGTTGCTTGTAGCAAGCCATGTTTATATTTCACTTTGATTAGATCCTGATTGATTCCCTAGGGTTACTCACTGTGACTCTTTATGATTCATAAATTTGCTGGAATCTAAATATACTATATTTGTGTTTTATGTTTATTTTTGTGTCCAAATCTGTATATTTTTAAATTAATCTTCTGTATCTGGAACATGGAAAGCCCCTGAAAGCTTTTGCTGATGCAAGAAGTAGTTCTCTTCAAACCCGTGTTGTGGCTGTGGCATTTTCTTTCTTTTATCTAATATTTTTCTGGTAATACAGCAAGGTTATGGATGTCTTCATCAAGGCTGCTGAGTACATGGAAATTCCAGTTCGCAGGAGTGATGGCGAACCACTTCAAAAGCTGTTCATGCTTGTGAGAAGTGAGTTGAACCTGGACCTTAAAAACATCAAGCAAGAACAAGCAAAATTTTGGAAGCAGCACCCATCCCTAGTGAAGGTGATGATGTGGTTTCATTTTTTGCTTTCGGATCTTGTGCTTATTGACTTTTATGCTTTGGTTCACATACTTCCCTCTTTTTCTCTGTTCAGACAGAGTTGTTAATACAGGCACAGTTGACTCGTGAATCGGCAGCTCTATCACCAGCTTTGATGAGTGATTTTAAACGTGTGCTTGAACTTGCGCCTCGACTTCTTGAGGAGCTGATGAAGGTAATTTTCTGATATTTTTCTGCATTCTCTTTTCCCAAATTTCTGAATTTTTTCTGCTTTTCAAGTAGGAGTGATTTCTTGAGATTTTAATATTGCACTAGGTCATTTGCCTGATATCTGTAAAGATGTCCACTGCTCTCGTACTTTATTTGATTATTAATGAAAATTTTGAAATGAAAATAATTAGAATGAACACACTGGGCCCCCGTGGGGGAGCGCAGCTGTAAGTTTGGACCAATAGTAAGCGAAGAGCCAAAGTTCAAGTCCTGCTGCCTTTGTGTTGAAATCACAAATTTGAATGGGGAATTGAGTTGGGGCCAGCCTATACCCTGGTGGATTAGTAGGGGGAGGGATTTAAGTCTAACACCTATCCTGAGGGGGCATCTGATACCACTGTTATAGAAGGAAGATTAAAAAATGAACACCACTGGGTTAATTATACTAATTTAATGCCCAATGAAACTTTACCATTTTCATCCTTTCCAAAGTATGATGTGTGATATGATAGCACATGCTTGCAACCTTATTTGCTGTATACTTCTGGAAGTTGTAATAACTGCTACGTGCTGCTGTGGATATAGATGGCACTTATACCACGGACATCCCAGGGGCATGGATGGTTGAGGCCTGCTGTTGGGGTGGTTGAGCTTTCTCAAAGTGTCATTCAGGTATTTATTTGAAGCTTTTATGGAAACAATAATTTCAGTTATTACATTTTCAATAATGCTCACTCTGCACATCAATAGCTTATGTAGTCCACTTTATTGTTTTGTGGATATGAAGCCACATCAGTCGGTATTCAAAGTTGTTGCAGGTTGTTGGTTTCCATAGCAGTACTCTCTTATTATTATTTTTGGGAATTTGGGAGTCAATAGTCATACAATAGCATCCTGTCACTCCATTACAATTTTCAGCAATTTAGGTCATCTTTAGCAATGTTTTACGGTCCATAATTGGCTGGCTGGTCGGATCAAGCTAGTGACAGCCAGAGTCAGTCTCATGAACCGGTGATGCGCTGGATCCATTTTGCAGGTCATACTTAATAACAACAGATTCAGCAACAAAGATGAAGAGAAAGCATACAAAGAACACACAAAATTGCAAAGAGCACTGTGTAACAGAGACTTACAGTGGTGTTTCAGACCCAAAATCCCAAAGATCTCTCTGAGATTTCTCATGCTTGTTATTCCTATTAATTACTGTCTCCTTAGAACTACAGACTTTCTTTAATGATTATAAGGGAAAAAACTGCTTCAAAACCGCTCAATGCCAAAACAGTAATAGTCATGAGATAGTCGACTGCCAAAATGTACTCTGCTCTCGAGTATTAGTTATTGTATGATCGACTATCTGAAGAAGGGCATAGTCTACTGTGACACTTAACTATGCTATGCTGACTTGCTGAATACGAAGCCATATCATAACAAATCTCCACCTTGATCACTCTCATCACTGTCTGGCAAATAGATAAGATGGCATCCACATGCATTATTATCATCCTCCAGAAACTCCACCTCGCCCAGTTCCCTTTCTTTTTCTTGAGCTGTATTGGGGCTGTCACCATCCTCATTTTCTCTTGAAATTCGGGCATTCATTTTGCTAACAATTTAGGACATAATTTGCACTGTGGGGTATTCAAATGGTTTGCTTGGGGCTTTCTTACCCCTACAATCATTGAGCTCAAGAAGTTTTTGCCATTTCCCTTCACTAAAACTGCTAAAAGTGCTGTTTGCTTTGAATAATCATTTTGGTGCAGGCTGTCCCACTTAGTTCAAGAAAACCATTTGGAGGTTCTAATGAAGGCATTGCACCCTTTCTGCAACTTCCACACTTCAGCGAAACTGTAGTAAAAAAGATCGCACGGAAGGTAATTAAATTTTGTAACTTTTTCTTTTCAAGTACTATGTATGTCATAAGGCAGCTACTTGTCGACAATGATGACCTGTATTATAGCTTTGATTAGGTTTGATGCCTTCATTGTTTTGATAATCCTGCAATCAGGCAGTCATTTTTGTTGAATCCCGTTTTCCTACTGAAATGTTGTTTGGGCTGATCTACTGGTTGAGCTTTGTGTTAGACGCTGCTTTGTTTTTTGTGGCACTTGTATATTCAAAAGAAAGCCTATTCATTGAGATTTGCATTCACAGACTTTCCGACAAATCAGATGCATTCTGGTCTATTTTTGTTAATTTAGCTGGTTCTGAATTTAGGTTTCAAATTACCTGGACCTAGTCTTAGAACGATCTTATGAGATGACTTAGAGAGTCCTAGAACATGATTTATATTAGTTTAGTAATTAAGACTCTTGAGAGCGAGCCTTGGCCCAACTGCACACCTTTGCTTCTTTATGAGTAGGATGGCCACAGCTTCGAGTTGTGGAAACAGACTCTTTGCACAGAAAAAATGAAAAAGAAAAAAGAAAAGGAAAAGGGGAACGCTGCGTACAGTAAACGACCCTTCCCCAACCCTTACAAAGTGGGGAGCCTTGTGTCTGGGTTCCTCCCTTTAGTAATTAGAGATGCTAGCACCCGGCAACATTAGGTCCACTGTGGCTTTTTGACACGTTTATAAATTTTTATTAATTGTTTCTTACAATCAGAAGAGAAAAAAGGAAATGAGAATGCGGTAGTTGAACCATACAATTCTAGTTCAATCCATACTCCGCTAGCTGATATAATTTTTTTTATTTTTCTGATGCGAGAGCTCTCTTTTGAAGTTTTACTGGACAGGAGACGCTCGACATAGTGTTTGGATGTCTGATGATCAGTTATTTACCTACTATTGTTGTTTAGTAAGAAGGGTCATCACTTTGTTTGCAGAAAGTGCGCACATTTCAAGAGTTCCATGAAATGGGGTTGGAAGAGCGAGCTGAGCTGCTGAGTCGTGTTGCTGGGTTCTCCACGGATGAAATCAATGACGTGGAGACGGTACTCGAAATGATGCCTTCTGTAACAATCGACATCACATGTGAGACGGAAGGCGAAGAGGGAATCCAAGAGGGTGACATTGTCACAATGCATGCTTGGGTGACCCTCAAGCGCAAGAATGGCCTCATTGGGGCCCTTCCTCACGCCCCATACTTCCCTTTTCCGAAGGAAGAGAATTTTTGGTTACTATTAGCAGACCCCGTCTCAAACGATGTGTGGCTCTCCCAAAAAGTCAACTTTGTCGATGAGGCTGGTGCTCTAACAGCAGCATCTAAAGCGATTCAAGATGCGAAGGAGGGGTCAGGGGCTAGTTTGAAGGAGATAAATTCAGCTGTCAAAGCAGCCGTTGAGAAAGTGAGAAGCGGGTCTAGGCTGGTCATGGGCAAATTCCAAGCCCCTGCAGAAGGAAATTACAATCTGACTTCGTATTGTTTGTGCGACTCTTGGATCGGTTGTGACAAGAAGGCGGGCTTGAAGGTGAAGATCTTGAAACGGAGCCGATTAGGAGCAAGGTCTGGGGCAGTACTGGAGGAGGGGCCTGGGGTGGAGGATGGGGTCGAGCAGGAAGAGGAGGAAATGGAAGATGAATATGATGATTATGAGAGCGAGTACAGTGAGGATGAAGATGATGGGAAGGGAACAAAGGACGGGAACTTGGCCAATGGTGTTGCCCGGAGCAAGGGCAGTGATTCGAGCTCTGAAGGCTCAGGAACCGAGGAAGATTGAGAAGTTAGTGTTTTTCTTTTGGTTTTACCTTTTTGGGGGAGAGGGCGACAGGAGATGAATTCTTGTCATTTATTCAGTCATACCTCGCCTTGCATTCGCATCCACTATGGCTTCAGTTGCAGGTATACAAACTTGCCTAATTGACTTGAAAGTGTGATACGATACGATATGCGAGTATATACGATGTGCGAGTAGTTCGAATAAAATGGGTTGAAAGAAACATGCTAGTCCACTATGTTGGAATGCAAATATTTTGATGCACAAGTCTCTTGATGCACAAGTCTCTTGATGCATTCAGTTGGGGATCCATTCTGCTGGGCTTGTAATGCCGTCACACCTCATGGGGACCTTGTTTCCATTGTTTTGGCCTCGAGAAGTACAAAATCTGGGCAGGTCTAGTATCACTCCCCATTCTCACTACGGTTCAGGTTAATTATGATTAAAAGCTCTATAATTAAGTTTAAAGAATGGGATTCAACAAAAAAGGTGATTTGACATTATATTACCTATAGGAGAGCTGTAAATTATTTATATATAGAGGCCTTTTTGTTTAACCCGAATTGGCTTTTCTGTAAGCAAATTTACTAACTCATAAACCATCCAATGGTAAAAATTTACGGTGTAAACTGAGTGTTACTTCATTGAAATAGTTGGTATTGAGTAGTCGCATGATGAGTAAAAGCCTCTGGCTTAAGAATTGATCAAGGCAAATTGCAAGGATTAATTTAATCTTAAAGCAGGAGATTGTCGGCCATGGACGTTAGGCTTACTTGATTCAACTGGCTTATGAAGTGTTAGAACTTTGGAACATATGAATGCCTAAAATAAAATACGAGACTTGAAAAAACCTAAGCGTACAATTTCGATCCTTGATCAGATTAGTGGCATGGCGGGCTTTTCATTTTCTTTTCATCTATTAAAGCTCATCGCTGGTAATCTTTGTCGATGGTGGTGGAAATTGCTCGCATGCTTTGGATGCACTCAAGCTTTCGAACCAAACCTCATCAGCTACAACGGAGGCAGAGTCGTTGTTCCTATGCCATGACCAGTGGGCGTGCGTTTGGTTCACTACCCTCAGCCTTCCATGCCCGAAGCTTGGCTCTCGAAACATCGAAATTGTGGGCCTTGGCTCGTCAAACCTGAATCAATCAACGTTTATTTTCTTCAAGATTTTGCTAGAAGAAATATACGAAAGACAAATACAATGGGACGTTCAAACATCTCAATTTCGGGACATTTATTTTTTTCTCTGATTCTTTTTAGCCATGAAATAAACTAATAAATACGAGGGCTATTTGACTTTTTGATTTAGGGGGAAAAAGAAGGAAAGTTTAAATTTGAGAATGAATACTCACGTTAAAGCAAGTCCTTCTCTGTTCCCTCCATCGCCAATGGTCACATGAACCGGACCACATGGGTCGCCCTTCTTATCATAAACCCTACTCTGCAGCACCCACCAAGCAAATGTTAACTGGCAACCCCCAAAAAAAAAAAATGTTGAAGAAGAAGAAGAAGAAGAAAAGATAAAAAAAATTAATAGGTTGATATTTCATGTCCACTTATAAAATCTCTAATATATTGTTTTGTGATAGAGCTACGAAAAGATCAGAATAGGCTAACATTGGCTCAAATTTCCTTTTTTTTTTTTTTGGGATCTAAAAAATTTCCTTTTTCTAATTCTAAATAAGTTGATAAAGCATATTCTTTTGTGTGTTGAGTTGACTCGTAGATTATATCATTCCATTTGTTTTTGTATTCATCGTAAAAGGCCAGCTGAAAGAATAATTTGCTTACAAATCGCTCATATGCATGAACATGTCCAGCAAACACAAAGTCGACCCTCGCATTGTACAACAATTCCTCCATGGCTTTCCTCATGCTCTCCCCCTCCCCTTGGTGCGCAGCATTCGAGTTGTACCACGGCGCGTGGAGGAGCACGACGAGCCACGGCGTCCTCCCCCTGTCGACCCTCGCCAAGTCTGCCCGTAGCCACGCGTGCTGCGCCGAGCTGGGGTCGAAGTCCGCGTAGGATCCCAGCATGATGACGTGGACCCCCTCCGCGGCCACGTCGAAGGAGTAGAAGAGGTTTGAGGGGGAGCCGCTCTCTTTGTGGGGCATGAGCCACCTCGAGTCGTAGGCCTTGAAGCCGTGGGGGCAGACGATGGGGAAGGACTCGACCTCGTGGTTGCCCTGGGTGACCATCCACGGGCGACGGCTCGCAAGCGGCTCAACGAATCGGCCGAACGAGTCCCAGAGCGGTTGCTGGCCGTCGGCGTAGGATAGGTCGCCCGGCAACAACAGAAGGTCGTAGTCGGATGCATCGATGTGTGCTAGGGTTGATGCAGTCCATTCTGTTTGCCCCAAGTCCCCTGCAGCAACCATTTTTTTCGTTTATTTTTTCTTTTAGTGAGAAAAGCAGTTTCAAGCTTTTCAAAAAATATATGTTATTAAAAAAGAATACTTATCGATAAAAAAAATAGAAAATTAACCATGTGTTCTTAAATTATGATTAAATTCTAGATTAGAATGTGGTCAAACTAGGAATGGGAGACCCCTCATTAAAAGGAATTTATTATTTAACAATAGGACTTTTTAATTGTCCTCCAGGTTGCGGTCGTGATGGGGAAGGCTCAGTTCTCATTGGATAGCCCACAAGCATCGACTTTTTTTCCTTTTTTTTTTTTTAATTTTTTTAATCTGTCGCTTTTGCTTGGAGCACTTAGAAGCACCAAACCACACTCAAAAGCCAAAAAAAAAAAAGAAAAGAAAGGCCAGAAAGTTAAACAGGCCCGACGGCATAAAGGGTCGGTTTGAGTCCACTTGAAGGAATTTCACGTCAGAGCATCATAGACGGTTGGATCGAAAACTTTAACTTCAGGATAATGTAGGGTTTATTAGGATTCATAGGTTTGCTCTAGTCGAATAGAATGAGTGATCGTGAATAGTATTGTTCTCTTGTTAATGGACAAGGGGGGAGTGGGTGAGTGCTCACCAACAACGACAAACTCAACGGGGAAGGTGGAAGGAGGCGTTTTGAAGGAGAACTCAGGCCCGGAACCACCGCACCTATAGTAGTAAGTCGTCGCCGGATCCAACGGCCCGATCGTGACATGGTGGATGAGGCCGGAACTGTAGAAGAAGTAATGGTACGACGTGCCTTCTCCGGCGACCGTCGCTTCATATTTTTCAGATTCCCTCCCATATTCAACGATCGACGGCGCGCGCTTGTCGTCGGTAATCCACGTAACTCTCACATGGTCTCTCCCTGCCAAAGATACGTGAACCTGAAACGAGCATTGATTTGAGACAAGGCAAAACTGAAGCATTAATTTACCAGAGAGAGAGAGAGAGAGAGAGAGGAGGAGGGAAACCTACCTGTTGAGGGTCCGAATGGGATCTGTTGTGAGGAGTGAGGATGATGCTCCGAGGAGGTTGGCGTGAGTATTCAAGTGAAGCTCGAGATCCCACTAGGAGGAGGAAAAATGGGAACGAGATGGTAATGAGAACCCAACTCCTGTTCGCCATCTTGTTTTTGTTTTTCCAGATTGGACGGTGAGGGACGTGAGAGAGAGAGAGAGAGAGAGAGGAGCCCGCTTGATATTATAGTGAGAGCTCGAAGAATTAATATTCGTCATAGCACTGTAAAATATGGGGGGGGGGGGGGGGGGGGGGGTGGGTTGGGAGTGGCGTCACGCAAGCATATACCTTTGGACTCATTTGGGATATGCCTCCAGCAATTTTCCATTCCCAGACTCATTCATCCATATTTCCAGATGAGAGGGACGTTAATGGCGTCAATCACTTACTTGCGCACACTGTCGAGTTTTGTCAAATTCTTCTTAGAGGAACCGTTTGTCTCAATATTAGGTGCTTCTGGATCAGCTAGCAGTTCAGGTGATGCTTTCAATCAGAGAAATTCCTAAATTGTTAAAAACTCTACAAGACAATGTTGTGTGCTGAAAATATAAGTCAGGGGTGGCAGGTGGGTCGAGTTAATTACGAGTAGGTCAAATAAGGGTCATATGCACAAGTTGTCGGGTCAAGGATTCACTTTATCAGTTATAACTATTATTTATTTTAGCATTTTCATAAATCAATCAATGTTTAGTAAAAAATATATATATATAAGTTTAAACCTGGAAAAAATATAAAGACTCTAATTAGAAATGATAATTGAATAAGATGGATAGGTCAAAATATATTACAGGTTGAGATTATTTGTAAATGAGTTGAGTCAAGTTATCTTATAAATGCCTTGATGGATTGATGAGTGCAGGGTTTATCTTGTCGGCCCTTGAGGAAAGAATATATTTTTATGCCAACTCTCTACTCTTTTTTTTTTTCCCCTTTTTCTTTTTACATACAATTCTACTCACACAATAAGTTAATGGCAACCTGTGTAATAAACCCAGGCCCATCCTGAGATAAGCCCATAATTACTTCAAATTGCGCTTCACAGTTGGGCCGGGCCAGGCCAGCCCAGCTCATCAACCTTGAGCATTGGGACAGCTCGCGAGTACACGCTATCCAAGTTCCCAACCGCACTCGAGGGAGAGAGGGAGAGAGAGTGAGAGAGAGAGAAATGCAGGCTCTTCGAGTTGGTGTTCGATCGTTTAGATCATCATCGTCATCGTCTTCGTGTTCAAGGTTCTTCTCGCCTCTTCATCGAGGCCCCGATGATTCCACCATAGGAGGACTTGTATTCGGCCCCATTGATGGATCTAGGGCTTTTTCCCAACCAGCGGTTTACTCTCCTTCGTCTGGCATGGGGAAGGAGGAAGCTACGTCTCGCGTTGTAGATCTCCTCAAATCCGTCGCTTTCATTGATCCTGCCAAGGTGCACATCCCATATTTCCTCTCTTTTATTTTATGTACTGATTCCACCTCCTGATATGTTTACGTTTCATTTGGTTTCCGGATTTGATTTTATTTTGCGGTTAATTCGAAAAGATTTAGAAGATACAGTGTTTAAGATTAGGTTTTGTTATTGTTATTTGCAATATTCATGTCTTCTTTGCGGTCAATTGCAGTAATGATAATTCCTGTTCGTATTTCCATAATCTTCCCCTTAGCTTATGGAATGAGGATTTCAGGTTATTTGGTGTGAACTGAAGTTTCCTGGAGAGTTGCAGAGTTGAGAAATGACATTTATTGCTTGATACAGTACAATGGAGTAACGTACTAAAATCTTAAGCAAGAAAAATAATAAAATATGTACCAGCATATCTTGAATTATGTAAATGAGCTCTGCAAGCTATTGACTAATGCACTGCACACCTTTTAAATTTGATATTTGACTTGTTTCAGGGCATAGGGTTTGATTAAATGGGAAGGCATGTCAAAAGACAGATGTTAAGTATTAATACTCAGCAATTTTGAATCAGGTTATTCGAATAGAGACAAATTTTGATTCCAAAATTCTAGTCCTAGAAGTTCTCAACTACCAGCTCAGCCGAAACTACTTGCATCACAAAATTTCTGATCACAATGTTATGTGTTGATTTGTGGAAAAGTTTATTAGACATACATTTTATCCTCTGGTTGACTAGAACTACTATAGGATTTGTTAAAATTTGATAAGAATCTATTAAAACATAGCATGCTAATTCTTAAAGTGGGCAAGGTAAAGAAAGTGCTAGGTTTGTGTAATGGTGGGCTTTTCTTTTCCCTCATTTTCTCCTTATGCACGCAGAAGTAAAGTCTACCATGCTGAAGGATCTAATGTTTTAGCTTGCTTTTATATTTCAAAAAAAGTGGGAGGGTAGGTTCTTTTACAAATGCATATTTATGGGTAGAGTAATAGAGCCATTACATGGAAACTTCTCTGAAGTTGATCAAGTTCAATATCAGTTGGAGTATTTACCCAAAAATCTGGCCCATCATGGAGAGAAGTAAATTGTCTTTCATTCTGAGTTGAATCACTGCAATGTTTTCGAGCTGCCTCATGGAGCCAACTATTTGTTTGGCAGCTTTTTGTAGTCAACCTGGCGATGGGATGTGTCAACCGACGACTGAATGGTTTGAGACACCACCAGTGGGTTGTACCTTGGTTGCTGAGTTCACACCAAGGTTCAAAACAACACTGGAATTTTTTTCAAATTTTGCTATGAAATATAATTGGAAAGTGACTATCCATTTGCGGTCACATGCACACTGCATGTACACTTGAATTTATATTCAGAGCTCTGGCAATGTAGAATTTTGCCAAGATGAAGAAACGGATATCACATACTATGGCGAAGCATTGGCCTTCATAAATTCAAAATTTTAATTTTAATTCTCTGCTTATTTGATATCTTTTGAAATGAAGCTGCAACAAGATGCTGTAATGCGCATCATATGGATAAAAAAGGGTCCACCTTTTAGGCCTTAGTTTAATTTAGTTCGAAGTTTTGGTGATTTTTCATGCTGATTTTGTCCACTGTCATTCTTATATGTAATGAAAGCTTGCTAGTTCTCCTTTCTTAGGCAGTGGCTGAGATTGAACACCTTAGAATTTGAGGATAATTTACAGGTGAACCCAACGGCAAATTTCAAGGATGATTTGCATCTAGATATGTTAGACAATGTTGAAGTAGTGATGGCTGTTGAAGAAGAATTTGCAATCGACATACCTGAAAATGAAGCCAAAAAGTTCTCAACTACCGGGCATCTCATTGACTACATTGCAACCCACCCTCAGGCAAAATAGAGGTTTTCGCTGTCATTTCTAAATGAATTTTACAGAAATGTGGTGTTTGTAGTGACTATTCATTGTTGGTTTCATCTGTAGTTTGTAATAAATCTTGATGTGTAATTCAGGACATGTTTGCAACAATGTAAAAGATGTGAGCATCATCTTTTCCCACCTCATAATTTTGCGTTGGTTTGTCGAAAGCTGGTGTTTTCCCAGTATTTGGGATCTCTGGATGCGATTTGAGCTACTTGGTTATGCTGAATGAGAAAACAGGAACAAGGTAAAGACTGTTACTTGATTTTGGCTGAAGTGCTTCATCTTTTGTGTTGGTATAGAAGATCTCAAAGGCTTTGAAAAGAGAGGGAAACTGTAAGTAGGATGTGAAATGAGATTATTTGGAGGCTCTCCAAAACAGTTCAGTTCATCTTGACCGTACAGATCGAAAAAGTAGGAAAATGAGAGAACTAACCGCTTTTAGAAAGTTTGAGAATGGGTAAGATCATCATTTAGTGAAATTTGAATTGTTATAATTTTGAATTGTTATAATTGACTTGTATATTTTTTATTTTATTTTTTACCATTTAGATGAAGTCGTTACATATTGTCCAATTGCATGAAAATTTTATATTTTTTTTAACGATTCGTGTTATCTAAATTTAAAGATTTGATAAGCATATCTTCTTGGTATTAAAGAAATTTTGTGTAGAATTCTATAGAAATTCAAGAGAAGCTCCATCCCATAATTACACTGGTTGTGACTCATACAACTCGTGTGTGTATATACTACACACACACTCAGATTCGCATGCAATGGTTGACGAGACATGATTTTTCATGTTGGCTCACTCATAACTCGTCAGCCTTGTCCCACAGCTCACTACCGCAGGCTTCTTTAGTTATAAAATTATGATCTTGAGGTCCCCAAAGAACCATCTAATAATTTATTTTGTGATAGGAACAAAATGCCATCGATGCTGCTCTTGATGGAACACTGTAGGCTCTGCACGGGCGAAGTGGCCATTTTCCATGCACGTTCAAGTTACATTTCCATTGTTCATTTGCAAAAAGTACGGAAAACCCAATCAGTTGCCATGATTTAGAATAATACACACGGAGGGGCATTCTCGTAAACTGAGCAGTGAACTTTGGATCCCAACGACCCAACATGGGAACTTGGAGAATAAAACCTTGGTGGAGATTTCTAAAGTGGGCAATTCTATTTGTAAGTCCTTATATCGAAAATGTGGATTTGATAAAATTTAAGTGGTTTTTTTATTGTTACCTGACCAAAACACCCCTTCAGAGCTACTTAAATTTTGCCGCATTCAGATTTAGATATAAAAAATGTATAAAAGATGCATAAGTAGAGTTAACGCTTAAATAACACACATACGTCATTATGAATAATTTTGGAGGCTTTAGAAATTAAATGAGTGGAGCAGTACGTCATCCATATCAGAAGAACTGCCAATAAAGCATCCATGGACAATAACAGTGCCAAGCACAACACAGGAAACCATAATTAAAGTGAGTATGATATTTTTAGATGATTATGAAACATAGGAGGAAAAGGAAAAGAGTGGGAATGAAAAGTAGGAAGAAAAATATTAGGGATTAGAGGAGGTGATGATGGCACACCGGCATAAACCAAAAGAAGAGCCATGATGAAAGGATGGAAGGCCCCCATCATTTTGAAATGCAGAATCCCCAAACTGCCCCTGGTTCCACACATGAATCACATGATGACACCATCCATCCAAAATTCACGAAATTGGAAATATTATGTGCGATTTACTTTCATCGATCATGATGTACAACTTACATGCCTATTTAATAGACATGGACACTATCACTCCAATAATGCTTATAAATTATGGCACGCTTCATATAAAATAGTTACGAGTGATCCACTTGCAATGGTATTGTCATTTTATGTACAACCAATAATATTTTGCCTACTCTTCTCTTGCGAGACCCTCCCCTCGTTAATAGAATTTCCTTATTCTCTTTAGTTTGAAGAATTTCATATAAAACTTTTGGAATCTTTGTTTACCGTCCACATGTTCATCATAATTGGTGAGAATGCCAGATATAAATGATGTGTACCACCGTCCCATCACAAATAGTTTTTCATAATGACATCTTAAGAGCCAAAGCAATTCTCTCTCTTTTATTTTCTCAACCTTCTCCTTCTTGTTCCTCTTCTTCATCATAATCATCAAGGAACATCAAATCCTCTTACACGCTTACACATGCATGATTACTCTTGCACAAGCCCACGTTCCCCTTCTTTAACATTCTCTCTCTCTCTCTCTCTCTCTCTCTCTCTCTCTCTCTCAACTCTCAAAGTTTTCTTTCTTGACCTTTTTATCTCTCGTTTCCTATTGCTCAATTGTCTTCCTGTTCTATTCTGGCTCTCTCGCCTACTTCACTCTATATCAAGGCCCTGTGTTGTTGCCTGTGTTCCTCACTTCCTTCCCAAGTCCCTCTCTTTTACACCCACTACTGACAAAGTTTTTCTGCCCTTCTGTAACCTACTTCAAAAGGTGATCTTTTCCCAAAATCTGAAGAGAGGGAGAGAGAGAGAGAGAGAGAGAGACCTCAGAATCTCTCTCTTTTTGTTCCCTCTAGTTTTACTTCATTTCCTTCACTGGTGAAGGAATGTGCATGGCTTTATAGATGTGGAACATTTTGCGACAATGCTTATTTCAACTCCGTAGAAATGTTTAAATTTCATCTTTTTTAACGGATGGCCATCACTGATCGTCTTCAGCAACGGGAAAATCAGTTGTCGATAGTATGTGGTTTTCTCGTATATATTCCATGCATTACCTGGTAATCCAATGTCAGTTAGCACAAAAGGGGATAAAATAGAGGAGCCCTCGGAACAAGGCCCTGTACACAACTTGGTTCTACAGTTAAATTCTTACAAGAATATATAAATTTATACGTATGACCCATAACAGATAGCTCCATCGAAATTGATTCCAAGCTCTCAATTTTATGTCCTTTTCCCATGATATGTAACCGTGGAATGGATCCTACATGTTGCTTTGGAAGGCTTATATATTTTCCATATTGGAATACAATTCTGATTTTTGACAACATGGCCTCTCTTATTCTTGAAAGTGTTCGAGTCTCATCTCACGTGTATAAATTTTTTGTTTTCTTTCAACAGTTTGATCTCAGGGCAGCTGATCAAAAGTAAGCAGAATTTGAAGCAATGGAGAGGGTGAACTCAAAGCTGTACTTGGAGAACTGTTGCATTTTCCAAGAGAATGAGAGGCTAAGGAAAAAGGCTCAGTTGCTGAACAAGGAGAATCAGCAGCTACAATCTGAGCTTGAGAAACTGTCCTCTAATTCCAAGGGAGACAACCCTAAGCACGAGGATGCTTCTTCATCCTCATCCACCTCCTCTCAGAACCCCAAGCCCTGGGGGGGGAGAACGGATGGCCCCGCCAAAGGAGTCAATTCCCATTTTGCCCTCCATGTGAAAAACCAAAGAGCTAACAGTGGCTAAAAAGTCTCTCCTTTTGTGTCTTCTGTCAGTTGTTGCCCCTGTTTGCCAGCAGCGTACTCTCCGTGCATTCTAAATTTGTTATAATCTTGTAGTCATCTACTGTGTTTCTTTTTCCCCCTATTTGGAGGGGGTTTATGGGCTACAAGGATGCATGGTGGTATCGCTCTTTCTCTCCCTTGAGTTTGAAATTCGAACGTGATTAGTCGCTCCCTCCCTCAACCCATGCACGTACACTTCTATTGGAAATGCAAGTCCTAGTCCGAGTGAGCGAACAAAGTCACCTCATAAGAACAAATACATATAGAGCCCGCATAAGACAACATCAAGATATAACTTCTACTTTTTATCCTAATAGAGGGTGAGATTGGAGTCTCATTCACCCAAACAATCAAAGCTTATCACTCCTTTCCTTGACCAAACAGGTCCCCAACTTTAACTACTATAATAATGTAACCTCATCCATAATACGAGGAGGCTCAAGAAAGACCGATAAAGCTGGTCTGGCGGTGGTACATGTATGTATGGGGCAGAGGAGAAGGACCGGAGGAAAACTAGAGATGGTTGAAAAACTGAGTGGGTACTTTTATCGAACAAGTGGTGTGCGCTTCAGAAAGCAGTACCAATCTTCGTGCTCACACAAAAGGATCGTAATGAAATTCCATGTTATATACGCACAGGGAGATTGAGGAGGCCATGGAAGAGCGCAACGCCGCCACTAGTTTCGAGACGCCGTCTTCCAATCATCTTCCACCTCCCAAAACCCTAGCCCGAATCTGATTTCGTTGAGACTTGAAATTTAAGGACCGTCGCTCTCCAAGGCTAAATGGGCCACGTAGCCCCATTAATGAGAGGCCCGGCCCAATTAGTCCGACCTTTTAGTAGTGGGCTCGGACCATCCGTGTGGGTTGGGGCTCGTCAAAATAAATCGGTCACAATCTTCAACATGGGGCTCTTCCATCAAATATGATGGTTCCTTAGTCACTTTCAAATATTAAAAACTAAATTGGACCAAAGAAAATAATTTCCCCTTAAAAGTGTCAAAGGTCTTACAACCAACCAAGGGCCAGATCCTTCAACTCCTCCATATTTTGGCTTAAAAATTAATTCTATGCATCCATTAAATCCAAACTAAATTTGGAAAAAAAAAAAAATCAGATAGATAAAAAATAAATAGTATTTATACTTGATTACAGCTGATCCATATATTTTTCTGGTTATTATTATTATTATTATTATTTTGAATTTAGTTAAAAATTGAATCGACCACGTGAATCAATCCACAATGAATGTTGAAGTGACCACACCCAACTCCCGGAAATTGTCGCCACCATTATCACTTTTTAATCTAAATCATATTTTATATATATATAGTCAGTTGAGGTAGCTTGGTCTACTTTTGCTAATGCAAACCAACAACTCCTCTTCATAACCCAATTACATTGTTCTATTCCTTTTCTACTCTGAAAATGGTACAAGTTTTGTTGAAGGCCGTTCTAGCTAATTAGCACCAGGACAGAGCATGCTGATACGTGCGGGGAAGCTTATGCGTATAAGTATGCATGAGTTTCTTCATTACATCCCAAGCACCCTCACCCACCATGGCTTCCGCCGTAGTCAGCGAGTTCTCCGGTGAAACCCGAGCCACCACCGAGCAACAAGGAGAAGAAGAAGAAGAAGAGGAGGAGGAGGAGGAGGAGGAGCTGTTTGAGATCAATCTGGAGGCGTTGGATAGCATCCCTCCAACTCAGTATCACTGGGAAAGTTGGGCTACCGCACCCACTGATGGTGTTCTAATGGCGAATTGTTTGATTCCTGCTGCTGATGTTTCCAATGCTGTTCCAGTGTTGGCATCAAATGAGGGAAGAGCTCCTATTTCCACCTCCAAGGGCTTTTGGGCTGAGAGGTCATGGAATCAAAAGTTAGTGTATGTGTACTTGAATTAGGGAACAAGACGATCACTTGGCACTAAACTTTTGCACCATTTTTCTTTTTTTTTTTTCTTTTTCCTTTTTACTTTTATTTTGCTTATTGGAGCCGGTAAAAGCAAAGTATATTGTAAGGGGTTGTTGAATATGATGTGAGGCAGTTATTTTTATTTTTATTTTCTTTTTTTCAAACCAATAAATAAACATATATGTATATATGTATATATGTATTTATATACACACACACATATATATATATGTATGTATGTATGTATGTATGTATGTGTGTGTGTATATATATATGTATGTGGTGATCCAATTTTATTAATTGAATAGATTTTAGCTTTATCATATGGCATAATATTCTCTGCAGGTATGCACCTCGCTCATTGAATTCCATATTATTCAAAAAAAAGAAAATAATGGTTAAAATTTAGAATCTCTTTCGGCGTAAAAATACTGAATGAAAACTACATGACTCCCCACTAAAAAATCTTACCCCCCCCCCCCCCCCCCCCCAATAGAGTAATTATTTTCCCCTAGACAGAAAATAGAGCTCAAGGCTAGTGCCTCGTGGAATTTGAATTAGTTCATTTTACAATAGAGTGTTGCTTATTAATGATTTTTCATTGATTAGTTTTTTCAATCTTTATTCATTTTCAACTCAATTTACTTCCATACTAAAGCGGGAGGACGAAAACAATGGAAAGAGGAGGAGAGGGGGCGAGAAGGAAGGAAATGAAGAAAAATTGTAAAACGTTAATCATCAATAATTAACGATAGGAGATACATCGAGCAATCGAAACTCGAAAGAGGAGCACCAAATTTTCGCTCATGCGAGGTGGTGAAAATTTTCAAAAGTACTAAGGCACTTTATGTTCTATAAGCTAGAGAGTGCATGATAGCATGCCACAAAACACTTCCAAAAGCATTTTGGGGGAAAAAGTGCAAACAATGGGGATGTGAAAACAAAAATGGAATGAATATAGGGGATGCATGGGATCCAAATGCAGCTTTTGATGTGATGCCGGTGCCAGCTTTTTTCCTTGAAAAAAAAAAATAGAGTCAGTAAAAGCTGAAGCCTGAGTCGAATAGTTGTACGGCCCAAGAATGCTCAAGCCCTATAAGGTTCTTGCATGATTATTCTTTTGAATTTCACGTGTGGATCGAAAATTTCGTGTCTAAATGTTACGGAGTGATTAATATATTTGACAAAAAATCTTATTTCACCGTTTTGATCGAAAAAGAAAATTAATAATACGAGCACTACGTGTAGATTGATTCGTTTTCTTTCTTTAGTCAAATCAAGCTTTCACAAATAAGAGTGCATCAACACTCATAAATTCATTAGATTCACATTAATTATTTTCATTTTACTTTATTTCACGGACCAACACAACCTAACAATCCAAAGCAGCCCCCATTATTTGTAGACTTGCACCAAATCAAGGACAGTACCGGATAATCCAAGTGATTACCGCCTCCTCGCAGCAGTTTCTCGCTGCGCGTTGAAGTAAACCGCGGCGACGGGGGCGCCGAGGTCATTATCGGCGGCGAAATTTCGGGTGCTGAAGTGATCCTTGGAGTGGGGCGTTGCAAGGACTGCTTGTCTTCTCTTCTGCTTGAATAGAACAAACACAAATCTGTGGATCCCTATGTTAGGGTTTGCGCTCTCATAGCTCACAATCTGTCTTCCTGCAAGTGTTAATTAATACTTAATTAATGGAAACTTATAGATTATTAATAGTTAAAAGAATTCCAAAAATTCAGCTAGGCCATTGTGGCAAAGATACCAAATGTGTCATCTGTTGTCCCTGGAATGTCTGTCACCAACCTGTAAAGACGTTAATTTTTATTTATTTATTTATCACGATGAGAAAATACATCTTCAGTAATAATTTTGTCTTGATACCAATAATATATATATATGTATGCATGTATATGTATGTATGTATATGCATGTATGTATATGCATGTATGTATATGCATGTATGTATGCATATGTATGTATGTATGTATATATGTATATATGTGTACATATATATATATATGTATGTATGTATACATGTATATATGTATGTATGTATACATGTATATATGTATATAGGGTGATTTAGGTGTACCAGTGAAGGTGCTCCCTTAAATATGGATCACTTGGACCAGGAACATCAGGGTCTGTCATTACCTGCATGCATTATTTTGTAAATGAATTAGATGATTCGCCTAATATATTCAAAAATTAATATGTGCACAAATAAAATGGAAAGAGTAGCAGGGTCAAGGAAAAAGGAGGAAACGCTTAATTTTTTATTTTAATTTCTATAACAGATGGGCGTACTTGTGATTTGTGCAGCTACTTGAATCAAGTAAATCAAAGATGGGTTGTGATTTGTGCAGCTACTTGAATTAGGTAAATCAAAGATGGGTGGCTCAAGAATCGAACCCTGCTGGATCAAAATGAGGGCTTCCTACTTTGTCACTGGACTAACTCTCGAGCTCGGTTAGGCTTAATTAGTTAAAATATTTGTTGGGGGGGGGGGGGGGGGGGGATTATATACCAGTGTATAAAAGGATCTAAGATCACCCCCAAGAACCTCCACCCTGGGCTTCGTGGTAACTGAAGAAGGAAGGAGCTCATGACCATTGAAAACTTGCTTATTGGAGTTGTAAGTGACGCACATGTCTGTGGTCGGAGTGAAGGGATCCACCACATCTCCGACCACTCTTCCCACCACTAGAGGTTCCAAGATCCTTGCCATTGTTTGGAACAATAAGAGAGAGAAAGAGAGAGAGAGAGAGAGAGAGGGGGGGGGGGGGGGGGGGTAACAATTAGGACTTCCCTAAGTATGGTGGTGGTGGCACTACTAGAACCATGGGGTACTTATAGAGTGGAAAAACTTTGGCGGTTGCTAAACTAGACAATAGAAAGCCATATACTATTTTTAACATAGAGACACACACACACTTATATATATATATATATATATATATATATATCTTATGGGGTTCACATGTTCCATGTCTCGTAAATTTGAACCGTATTAACTATAAGAGAGCATGAAAAGATTCGAGAATATACTATTTATCATACTCTATTAATGCAAATGACCCATTTAGATGTATGACTAAACCATTATAAATGTCAAAAGATTCTCGCATGTTTTTTTTTCCTTGTGAAATTTATGAAAGGAAAATTATGCAATCCCCAGGTGGCACCTGATCTTGGGGGATGAGGAGGAACATCAAGAATATATTTGGATGTTTGTATTACGTGTACATGTCAAAGTCAAAGCAGAGCTCACAGGTCGTTCCAACACATAGCTCAATACAACACACACATACCAACCCCCCCCCCCCCCCCCCCATGGGTCCCTTGGGATCGGTTCTTGGTTGGCTTGAGGTCACTTAACTCCAAATAAGACACGTGTTCTCCAATTTGTCAAGTCAGGGTGTGAAAATGCAGATTAAAAATAATCATGCATGGAACTGTGAGGCCAATCACCAACTCATCCTTTATTCTTCCACCAAAGAAGCTTATCATTTATGGTAATGGGAAGGGAGAGGTTGAGGAGAGGGTGTTCTTACAAGAACCTTCCCAAAACAGGTACACGTCGTGTTGTTTGGGACCCTGCATTAGGACTTTCTAGGGTTACTATAAGAGCATAAAGATAACTCCACCAGTAGACCATGGGTGTAAGTAAACTGAGATTGGCAGAGAACCATGTGCTCCTAAGTCATGTCAGTGCAGAGAGAGATACGCTCAGATTCCATAAAGGGGCGTACATGTGTTCTCATATGTGGCGATGAGTAGAAAGCAAAAGTTCCTTAACTTTCCCCTCCCAAATAATTTGAAAATAGAAATTGTTCGATTATAGTTTACACACATGTTTGTTTTTGGGCAAAAGACATCGACGGGCGACACCTCTTCACTTATTTGAAAAAGATACTGATACCTACTATATTTATGTTTTCCAAACACTCACTCATAGCCCCTAAATCTTTAATATTTATTTCATAAGTTAATAAATGATAAAAGAAATAATAATTATGTTATTGTTAGTTTGAGGTACTATTCGTCGTGTTATTATCTTCTTTTACAACTTTTTTTTTGCGGAACAAAAATTGTGGAATAATGACCTTATTCTATTTAATTTAAAAATAGGATTCAGTGAGGGTGATGTGATTTTACAATTACAAAACACATGACAAATGCTTTTTATTTTTGATAGTTATAATCATTTAATGGATATATGTATATATATATATCCCTTCAAAGAATTCAGGGGGTGTGAGCGACTTTTTAGGAACATAGAGAGTGTCGGTGCCGCTTTTAAATATACGAGGGGATGCAAATGTCTTTTAATCTTTATTTTTGGGAGGAGGGGAGGTGAAAAATGTTATAACACCGTCTAAAATTCCTTGATTACATTTCTTTTCTGATCATTTAATTAGGACAGAAATTACTTTTCCAAAGGAACAAGTTGAACTTCACTTTTCTAAGACTTTGGGTATGGGAATATCTATACCAATCATGTAGGATAAATGAATCGGTAGGACTAGAGAGTTTATTTAGTAGTAGGCCTTCGAGACTGGAACCAGGGAGACGAGAGTTTGTGGGATTGAGCGTGTGTGTGTGTGTGTGTATCAAATCCCCCACGGGCCCCAGGATTTGGAGCGCATGGACCGATAATCTATAGGCGTACGAGGCTCAAACGCCAAGGACAATATGCAAGGGTTTGAGTATGTGGGGGCGGAGGGGTGATGGATTTGGTGCACGTGAACCCATGTGTGAATTTGAGAGTTCTCAAATCTTAAGGGGTGGGCTCGAACCAAATTCAAAGTTTTTTTTTTTTTAAAAAAAAAACTTTTAAAGAGCTTGCAAAGAAAAGATGTCAACTCACTTATAAGCCTATGACGATGTTCCCATAGTTACAACTAGCGCCCAAGCTCACATACCTTGCATTCGTAACCCTGCTGTTCCTTTCTCTGAAGTTCAAGTGCACAAAGGAATCATAAACAGAACCGGACATAAAAGAGAAATAAATTTCAAGCAAATAACCAAGATGGATCACTAATAACAGCATAACTCAGCATTTTCATTTCTCTCTCTCTCTCCCTCCCTCCCTCCCCCTCTTTTGTAGTAACAGAGGTTCAGGTTGCAGTTACCAGTGGGAAAATAAAACTAGAAATACAATAAAATCAGCCTGCAACTATAATCAGAGTTGGGGGTGAAAGAAGAGCGGGGTTTGGTTTAAATTGAAGCAGAGTGCACCACCTGCTAAACGTATAGCACGAAAGAAAAAACTTATGACCAAACAATAGAAAGACTGAGAGAAAGAAAACAGATAAGCTGGCTCTCTTTCGAAGCAACATGTCGCAATTTCTCATACTCTTGTAACGAAATAGCCCAAATTTCAACGGCAGTAGTAAATTTTTTTTTTTTTAACTAAAACATGCACGGCTGACTTACTGGTATACCTTAAAGAATAGTTCCTTTTCTTTTCTTTTCTTTTCTTTTTTTTTTCAAAAAAGAGAGAAACTTACAGTATAATTGTCTCAACTAGTTATTGAAAAGCAAGTGGAAAGGAAAGTGATAAAATAAAGCAGGCATTCTCTGAATTCATCACCAGTCTCAGTTCAAGCTGATAAACACCTTCCCCCCCCACCCCATCCTTCAATTTCAACAAGCTTCATTTTTCTTTTCTTCCCACATGGGCGTGAAATGAGGTGTAAAATTGCTTCCATGGGTACTGGTGACCAGCACCACATGCTATGAAACGTATTGATAGGAGAAGGGCCAATTACATTGTAATTGTCAGTCGGCACTGTTCATGAGTTTCTAGAGTTATGTATGCTGCTAAGAAAAACCAAAATATCCTTCTTTCGACTCCCTAAATTTCGACCTTACTTTAGGACAAAAATAGAAATCAAACGGTTTAGTAGTTTAGACAGATATAGTCCACCTCAACAGCAAATTAGGTTTCAAGAAAGAGTAATATCTATATATAGAAATTAAATAAAATGTTATAGGCTTTACCTTCTCCATGCAGAAAAATGCCAACTGCAGAAACCAAAAGTCACTCAGCAAGGCAGCTCCATAGAGAACTTCAGGACATGTTCAAAATCATATGTCAAAATGTAAGTGCACTTCAAAACCAAGTAAGTAGAAGTTATAACACACTATGAAATCATACAGATATAATCTAGAATTGCCAGTTTACAAGAAAATGAATGCTTAATATCAACACAATGAAAAAGGAAAAGTCTATACAATCAAAAATAATTTTGAAGCAGAAAAGTAATCCAAGAAACTAGGACAAACCATGTCATTCTGACATAAAGAATAAGGGAAATTTACAGTTCCTCAAAGTTCTGGTTCTTCCAAGAAGGAAATGGTGAAGAATGAAGATGTTTTAGAGGTCTGAAACAATTCAAAGAAGGATGATATGAAACTTCTGGAGGGATATTTACTTGTACAACTCAACGTTGACCAAAACTCAAATATACGTCAAGAGGCACAGTCTGGAGTTTCTAGTCATACAGAAACTGAACCTCGATGTGGGTATATTTCCTCATAAGTCGAACAATAGATGACGTAAAATTGGCCAAAACCTGGCATTCTTCGCGGGTTTTGGCCTCTGAAACAACCCCAGAAATTACGAGTTTCTTGAGATTTGGACATCTTTCTAGCAGTCCTTCTACCCAGTGAGAAAAAAGATCACTGATTACAGTCCATCCAATTTCCAAGGTAGCCACATTCATCAAATGAGATGACCCCTGCAAGCCATAATGAAGTACTCCATCTCTTAAATCATAACTCAGGGACAAATGGTTTAACTGAGGGAAGCAAGCAGAGATGGTCTCCAAATCTAACACTTCATCTTCATCATCAAACGTAACACCCCAAAGCCGTAGTCTTCTCAATTTTGATGACCTTGAGATCATATGGTAGAACTTTGGCCACATGATTGTGAAGTTACTAGCATCTACAATCTCAAGATTTTCTGAACTGTCTCCAATGTCAAGATGGATGACACTAACATCGTCAATCTTGAGATTCCTCAGAGATCCTTTACCAATAAGCTCAAAAAGCTCAAGGGTACAATCTTTTATGTACAAATTCTCAAGCCTATCAGCCTCCAATACGAATTTGTCCAAACTGATTGATTCTACATGGATATCCTTCAAAGATGGACTACTCAGTTCCATTGTCGAGTGAGCATCAGATACAGCAATATCTGGATTAACAAGGTTCAGGACCTCAATTTTTGGGCAGGCAGTGAGCAACAGGCTCAGATCCAAAGCCGATATACTGACATGACTTAGAGAAAGATACTTCAGTGCGGGAAATTTTTGATAACAACCTGTAATAGAATTATGAGCCAGTGCCAACATTTCCAGCTTTTGCCGGCCACATTTCTCAAGAATATTGAAGGTCGGGTTTGTCTTTACGTTGTAGTACAGTCGACGCAAGGTTTCCCTGGTGTACATGAGCCAAGCTATCACCGACGCAGCTGAGAACTCGCCAATGTTCTCCATATCGATCAACAAGCATTGCAGTCCATTCATTTGGAAGACGGATTGTGTTATAAGAATTTCCAACCTACTCATAGTGATGTCATGAAAGACAGGCCAGTCATTGGAATTAAAAGAGAGAGCATGGAGATGATTCGTCCAAGCCTCTCGCCACTTTCTGCAAGTCGTCGAAGCAATCACCACATCTCGGGCAGACCCAAGTCGGGATAGTATGTTTCCAATGACTTCAACAGGAAGTTTCTCCATGCTCAATGAAAATTGTGCAATAAATAATCTATTGAAACTTCAAAGATTCTACATCAAATCACTCGTACAGAATAACCTATCCTCGAGGGTGTATAAACCAATCTATGGGATCCACGCATCACCTAGAGTTCATTAAGATTGATGAAATCCCACCACCGCGTCTGCAAAACATTCCCCGACAGAGTAAACAAATTTCCCAAGAAATAAGACAAAGGAAACCCTAGATAAATCGCCTGAGTTCTATCTAGAAAACAAAAGCGTTAAAACCATTAACGAACCCCCAAAGTTCACCATTAAAGACGAAATCTGAAAAGAAAATCGCTTCTAGAAATCCCAATACATTTCAGACATCGTTGGACGTGAACAGTTTGAAGACCCGGATCGCAAATCCCAAACAAAACCCCGGATTCAGTAAGTATAACAATCGAAACGGCAGAACCTGGAAAACAAGGAGAATCGGAATCTGCGTCTCTTACCAGGCGAATATAAGATCATGAAACTGATAAAAACCATAGATAGTTCAGTTGCGCGCGATCCATTTGAGAACCCAGCCAGAAACCGCAATCAGAGTACAGGGAAGAGCGTGTCCGAGTGAGAGAGAGAGAGAGAACGGATGAGAAATTCTGAGTGAGGGAGGACAGAGTTGGATCCCGCGGAATGAAGGAAATCTACAAATTCAGAATCAAATTCCAAAAAAAAAAAAACAAAAAGGTTTTAATATATGAATACAAGGAAATTAAATAATTTTATCAAAATAATTACTTTTCTAACGTGCAGTACATGTACCCATATCATAACTTTTTTCAAAATTTATAAAACTAGATCAAATAGTGAAAATAATTCTTTACTTTCATCTTAAATTCCAACATTTTAATTTTCTGATTACTTAACTTCAACTTGTATTAATGAAACAGTTCTAAACCTCACCTAATTTATATCCATCCACATCCGCTTCCATTTATTTTAATTAGGATGGATGCTCATATTATTTATTCTGAATAATATTATTAGATAATATTTTAATAATAAAAGAGTATTCCCAATTTTAGGTTAGAAAATAATATTCCTAGCTCGACATCAATAGCTCATATTTTTTTAAGAATACTATTGGTGAAGAAATTAGGATTTTTTTTATTTTTTAGTTTTCTTTTTGTCATATGAGCCCCTATTTTTAAGAATACTATTGGTGAAGAAATTAGGATTTTATTTTTTATTATTTTTTTCTTTTTGTCATATGAGCCCCATGCTAATAAACTTGGATAAAAATAAATGTAAGTGATGGAACGTAGGGTGAGGATTAGAAGAATTGTTCCCACTATCAAACCTTTAAAAATTAGTAAGGATGCTTAAAACTAATCTTTTAGGTATTAGACCTAATGATGAATATAAACCCAAACTTCCGTCATTATTTATTTAAATCTCAAACTTTTAATTTTTTAATTTATAACTTCTACTTATATTAGTAAACCAATTCTATATCATTACCCTAACTTCCAATCTAGTTTCATCAATTTTTCTTGGGATAAAAAAAGTTCGCATAAGCACCAACGAGGGATGGAGGAAAACAATATAGAGTACGACAACCCTAAAACAAATTTAAGGATACAAGTGTTCCAGAAATATTAAATTCTGCTATTCAACGTATTTGCGTAAATTTTGTTTTTCTAAAAGAGTCCTCATATGATGCTAGGAACCAGTGATAACTACACAACCTAAATACATATTTACGACAGAAAGAATAGTAGCAAGAGTGCAATATTGTTTTTCTTTTAATTATTATGATTTACCTAATTAATGGCGTTGCTCGAGCTTAGAGATAGCTGCTTAATTACAGATATGCCCCTCCCTTGGGGAAAATAGTGTCCCTCCTTAGTGAGCATGCAAGGCTAATGCCTAAGAGAGTTCATTTCCCCACTCCCCTCAAATGCATGAATGAGGAGTTGCACATACAAAATCAGGAATGCACACCAAAGGAAAAGAGGAACTGCAAATGAGCTTTCAGATACTCCTTGAGCAAAGAGAGCCAAATAAATAATAATAATAAATAGATAAATAAACCTAGACGAAAGGCACAGCAATAGGTTAACGGATAATTCAATTCGAAGAAACGTTTATCGGCTGGCTTATTTCAAACAATTTATTCTGCAAGAACTACCCACCCTGTTTCGGTCGATGCTTTCACTAGAATATCATATGCTAACTTATGATCACAATCACACTTCCCTCAATGGTACAAACTAGTTTCTCGTATTTTCAAGCCAAGGAACCGCACAGACGAGCGTGGATACAATTTACGAAATAATACACAACATTATGCTTAGTGGTTCTAAGAAAACCATAAATATTATTACCGCAGTCTACGAATATATCAGGGTATGGATGCTAGCTCCCATATCTTTATCGTTCCATCATCACTTCGCAGAAGCAAGAAGCCGCTTTTCCTTTAAAAGAACAATATATATACAGATATGTCAGATATGTGTGAGACTCCAAAGCTACTTGAGGGTGAAGAAGAATGAATATATAAATTCCAGGATCGAACATATACTGCATTAAGAATGGAAGAGTATCCAGCATTTTCCCATATACATTAGCTGAGCAAGGGACAAGGGTACAAATTTATCATTTATTCAATCGTCGCCAGGAAAAAGGTTGGGGAAAAATGATAGGAAAATAAATTCCAACAATTCATTTTTATGAAGATAAAGCAACTGAAATTACTTTTAACTGACGCGCGTAATTAGGAATAAGAAAATAGACAAGAATGGGTACCCCAGAACTCCACTGGACGGCATTTACATCCATGTCATGGGCTTTTTCCTCCTTTAACAGTAATTTATAATGAGAGGCCGCCATCGACCTGTAACAGTCACGAATAAGAGGGTCAGTTCCATGGGCCCAAAATAACTAAAAGATTCATACAGCTTAGACATTTCCATAAAAAGTTTCAAAGTTGCAAGATGATTTTCCGTTCTTTTTGATGAATCATCAAGCACTTACGATCTCGGGTTTTACTCCCTATTGTAACCTTATAAAAAGATTAAAGAGACAAATCACTGGGAAAGAAACAAATTTGAAATTTTAGATCCTCCCAGCCGTCAACTTTCAGCAATCAGTGTAATCTGGTTTATTTCAATAATAAATGAATAAAAACTGAATTCAGCTCCTTTCGTACCTGCTATGAATGGCTTCTTTCTGATACAAGTCTTTAACAGAAGATACAGGATTACACAGGAGATGAGAGGGAGAGGAACAGCAAAAATATAAGGGGAAGATGCATGGTGAACATATCTCCAAAGTGTGGACAATTGTAAATCTTCCAGAAAGGGGGAAAAGAAATTATTCTTCTATCTATTCTATGCTTTAATGACACTGCAACTTATTTCATCCGCGGTTGCAATGAAAATGAATGGATGATTAAACATCTGAAAAATCTCAACCATTTCAGACCCAACAAGAAGTCAGAAAATAGCGCAACATGTACCACAAGAACAAAAAACTAAGCCCTAAACCCAAGAATCTGGGGCAAGCATTGCTAAACAAGAAACTACACCTAGCTTTGCATGGAAGTCCGTAGTTGTTATCTTTCCATCCCACCACACATCGAATCAAAATTATACTGAAAGGAAATAAACATGGGTAATAAAGTACCAATCCATCCTTGTCCTGAACAAAAAGTCGTATAGCGTCATCAGCTGCTCCACTAGCAATTATACCTTCCCTGTCATAATCAAACATTAACATGATAATGATATCAGGATGATCGGTAAAAGACAGTAACAGGAAAAAAGAAAAAAACGAAGAGCAGTAGAAACGACAGATTCGTAAAAGTTGAGCAAAAGACAAACAAAAGTGGCACCTAACATTCCCTGAGCAAAAAAAATGAAAATAGCATTGATGCCTGGAATCACCTGAAAGAACTAATGATTCAAATCAATTTTGCACAGGAAAAATGCATATTTTGGTTGTTTACAGTTTTTTTCTTTTTTCCAGAAGAGTTGAGCAGTGATATTCTTTTTCACATCATTTAATCTACAGAACCAAATTACTCATCTCACAAAATAGAAAAGCTTTCTTTTCTTTCTATGCTGTTAGGCCCCATTGTTCGATTACACGCTGAAAGGTTTAACATTGTCAAAACCTCAAATGGCTCAAATCAGAACAAATGATCACAAGTTTACAAGTTATGCATGTCCATGTGTAAGAGAGTGCAGCCAAATTACATGAACTCTTTAAGATGGCATGCTCAAAGAACGATCAAAGAAACTCTACCTTGACCAATGAACTGAAAAAATCGTCCGGTCGTGATAACCTGAGAGAGTGCAAAGATGTTTCCTGATAAACCAGAAAATATAATCAAGTTAATAGACTTTTTATGCAAAGAAACCTACCAAAGAATAAGAATAATAATAAGCTCACCAGAACATTTACCATATCAGAAACAACATATCCATAATCAACTTTAATTGTTTTATGGATCACACAACCAACAACAACAACAACAACAACAACAAAATAAAAAATAGAAAAGTTTACAAGGTACAAGGATCATTTATCATACAAGCCTTCTGCTTTCTACTTTTGAAAGATGTTTCAGCAACTTGAACCCATAATCTTCCAACCACACAGGAGCAAACTTGCCAGCTATGCCACAAGGATGAAATTTAAACTCCCAGTTTCCTCTGTTTGAGAGTTACCAACGGTGAGATTTCGGAAGAAAATTGGGTAATGGCACCCATTTAAAGAGGGGTGCTCACTCTACAACAGTTGACTGATGAAAAGGTGAAAATACAGTCTCATGGAGGAGGGAGAGGTTTTCTAAAACAACCTCACACTCACACTTCTCTGTATTACAGATTTACAAATGGTGAAATTTCATAAGATAGATCGGGCGAGGCCCATAATAAGAGCAAGCACCAACTCTTCAGGAGCTCACTTAACATGAACAATACATAAGGTCAGATAATTGTCACAAATCACTAATAACATCTAAATAATATTTCAAAGTTCTAACACATCATAATACTATGTAAACAAACATTACAAAAGCAGAAAGAATGGGAAAAAAAAATGCAATAGGTAGCATGTTTCTCACCAGGTTGTATAGCTATCACTAGATTGCACATTTATGCTGTCCACCTCCCACATTTTCATGGTAAGATCATCACTGCAAAACCAGCAACACGATTTGTTGTTCCATCGATCAGTGACACCATTGTTTATATTTACATATGTCAAGGATAGCCTAATCCCTTTTATTTCCAAGGTTCACCAACTACGGGAATTGTTATTCCAATTATATAAGTGACAGTGGTTCACATACCTACATGTAACCATTCTGTCTCCTTTAGCATTAAAAGAAAGGGCCCAAACAGTAGAAGAATGCCCACTGCAACCAAAAGAAAAAGGGTCATGTAACTTGGATAAAAAGATCTCAGCTTATCAGACGTTAGATGACATCAGTCAAAATGGAACTCAATAACATAGTTTACAGGAAACCACTACAAGAAATGAATCTTATTTGATATGAAATATTGAAAAAGAGAGAACAAAATCCTTCCAACATGGAGATAGACTTTAGACTGGAAAAACATTGGCAATAAGAAACTAAGAAAATATGCCCATATCATTATTTGAGAAGAAAAGGGGGATTGAAGTATAGTACTTGTTAGATTCACCTAAAGTTTGAACACAGCGCCAATCATCACCGTCGCCATCCTCTGCCCAAACCTGTGCATGTATGATGAACAACTTATAGCATATCTGTTGTTCCTACTGTTTTGATTTTATGCAATTACTGTCACAGACTCAAACGTATTCATTTATAGAATTGCCACTGCAAAATTAAGACATAGAACTGGCTTTGGCTTTTTCAATATACTATACCTTAATGGTGTTATCATAACTGCAAGAAAATAAAACATCCACAAGAGGGTGCCACTGAACCATTTTCACATCCTGTGTATGTCCTTGCAAAACTGATACACAGTCAAACTCATTCCCAGGCAGAACTTCCCAAATCCAGACAGACTTATCTCTACTGCATGTTGCAAGTAAAGACCCTGATGCATTCCAAGAAACACTTTTGACTTCATTTTCATGACCCTGTATTCAAAAGCGCCATATTCCCATACAAAATCAAAAATAAAAGCCAACAAATTGAGATGAAGTTGACTATATATACGCACCCCCACAGGGACAGACCGAGTCTTTGCAGCCGACCCATACCTAACCATTACTAAAAAACCCAAGAATAGCTCTCCATGTGAACAAGAAATAATACCTCTAAAGTAGCCACACATTCAAAATCGTCCCCAACTTTTTTCCAAACAGCAGTGGTGGCATCGAAACTGGAAGTGGCCAACAACTTCCCACATGGTGACCAAGCACATGATCGAACTGTTCGAGTGTGTGTTTCGTCCAAAACTGCCTGCATGATTTAACCCCAATCAATACTAAATCAACACACAAACAAGCATCCTTCAACCTAACGAACCCACAAAAAGTATAATATGGGAACTACTGGTCAAGTAACATTAATTGAGCAAGGGGGAAAACTGCGGAGAAGATACAATTCTTTTCCTCCTCTTCATATTTTCTATGCATCAAGTAGCATGAATTGAAAAATAAGGGGACAACCACACAAAAACACAGACAAGAATAAAAATTTCCTTTTCTTTACATACTAAATCAACACAAAAAGAATCAGTCACCCCTTCAACCGAACGAAACTAGGAAAAGGAGAATATTGAGGCTACTGCACCAACACCAAGTGACTTAAATTGAAAAGGTTGAAGGAAAAAAAAAAAAAAAAAAACTGGGAACAAACAAGACTCAATTTTTCTTTGCATGTCGTATGAAAGAATGAGATGGGATGATAGGGAATAAGGAGAGACCATGCAGTTCCAGGAGTTGGTGGAGAGAGAGTGGTGCCAGATGCGGACGGTCTTGTCTCCGCTGGAAGAAGCGAGGAGGGAGGGGATGGTGGGATTCCAGGCAAGGCTCCATACCCTATCGCCATGGCCTTCGAGCTTCTGAATCTCCTTCAGCTGGAAGCTCCCTTCCGACGAACCCTCCATTGTCATGCTTCTCTCTCTCTCTCCAGTTTCAAACTTCAGTGGGGGTTCATTCAGAGCATGTGACAGACACGACACGAGACACTAAGATCGATCACCGAACCGAAAAGTGAACAAAACGCATCGTTTCGAGGTCCTTCCCGATGATCGATGCTTAATATTGACTTTTTGGAAAAAATCTCGAAATTATATTTATATTTTTTTTTTATGAATCTAGTTTTTTTGGAAAAGGCGTTAACTTTTGTATAATAGTTACACATATATTTGGTGTATTATATATATATATATATATATCAAATAAAAACATATAAGAGTTAAAATGGTGTAATTTTTTAACTTATATTTTTTTTTTCAAAATACCACAAAGCAGTAGATGCACTCAATTTATATATAAATATTGTATATCAATTTTTTTCTTTTAAAAATTAGTTTTTAAGTAGTCACATAATTAGTTTTTTTTAACTATATTATTTCAAGATTTTGTTAGTTTTTTTTTATCTATATTATTTCAAGATTTTGTTCTTCTTCTTTTTTTGTTTTTTTTACATAGGGTGCAATATCATCTCTCTCTTGAGTCGGGTCAACTTAAACTAATATGTCTAATAGGAATTAGGTGGTAAATTGTAAAAAATTGCCTGCCATACTCATTGTCCCATCGGATCTAACTTGCTAATCCGGTCAACTTAGAATAAAAAATATTTAATACCATTAATTAACTCAATCCGATGGGATTACATTGCACCTGTGATAAAAACTTTAATATGCCAAATTGGTAAAATATAATAATAATAATAATAATGATAAAGAAGTATTTAAGAAAGAGGAGGATGCTTTTGAAAGTGAATAGTATTAATGCTTCAAGAGCTTATTGTGAAAGGAGAATATTAGTTTGTACTTATGTAATTTGTATTGGTTCATTTTTAAAATAACGTAAATTTACTGGAAGTTAAAAATTATTAAAAATTATTTTTAACAAAATTAGAATATTTTAATAGGAACTCAGGTAAATTGTACAAGTCTGAACTTATACTCTTCCTTTACTTTTCTTGATTATATTTTGCAAAAATAGAATATAAATACGAACTTATACTAAATTCATCCTCAAAAATAATGTGATCTTAATAAAAATTAGATTACATTTTATGAAAATATAATATAAATGCAAATTTATACAATTTACGTAAATTCACCCTAAAACATAATGTGACCTCGATAAAAATTATGAATAAATAGAAGCCCTTTTTTTTTTTTTTTAATAAAACAACTTTACTTTTGGAGCGAAGCTCCTTTACTTTTTTGACGACAAAATTTGACCCATAGAACCCGTGAAAACTGGCCTGCAGGAAATGGCTTACAGGAAATTCCCACCCCGCCACTGTTCCTTCCCGCCGCCGACGTCTCCGCCGCTAACCGTCGTGACGGAAACCTCACCGGCACCGATCCCCCTCCCCACAGTCTCCCTCTCCCACACCTCCCACTCCCAACTCTACCAATTCCTCAAAACCCACCTCGCCCCCTCCTTCACCCCGCAAACCCTCCTCTCCTTTCTCAAGAACAAGCTCCACCACCACCCCAGATTCACCCACTTCGACCTCCACATCTTCCACTGGGCCTCCAAAGTCGACTCCTTTCGCCACGATCACGGTACATTAGAGTGGATGGTCAAAACCCTAGCCGTTTCCGACCGGTTCGACGGGCTCGGGTCGGTCCTCGAAGGTATGGTCTCGAACCCGTGTCCCTGTTCTGATGGAATTTTCGCCTGTCCTAGGGTTGAGCCCATTTTCCGATTTGCTATCAATTCTTACTGTAGGGTTGGGAGGTTGGATGATGCACGACATGCGTTTGATAATATGCGTAAATTGATTGATGGGAAGCCTAATGTAGCCATTTACAATATTTTAATCCATGGGTTTGTGAAATGTGGGGAACATGCCAAAGCTATGGGAATGTATGGTGTGATGCTCAGGGATCGTGTTGAACCGGATGTGTTTACATTCAATATTTTGATTAGCAGTTATTGTCGGAGTTCACAATTCGAGTCGGGCTTGGATATGTTCAAACTGATGAGGGATAAGGGTTGCAGCCCGAATGTGGTTACTTTCAATACCTTGATTAAGGGGTTCTTTAGGGAGAGGAAGTTCGAGGAAGGAATTGGGATGGCACATGAGATGATTGAACTAGGGTGTGAGTTTTCGCGGGTAACTTGTGAAATTTTGATTGGTGGATTATGCAGCGAAGGTAGGGTCTCGGAGGCTTGCGATCTCTTGATTGACTTTGCAGGGAAAGAGGCTTTGCCACATGGGTTTGATTATCTTTGTATTGTTGAAGGGCTTTGTGAAGAAGGTAATGTTGTTAGGGCATTGGAGGTAATGGATGAGTTATGGAATCTAAAATGTGTTCCGAGTTTGATCTCATGCACTACTCTATTGGAAGGCCTAAGGAAATTCTGCAAGATCGAAGAAGCATTTAAGTTAGCAGAAAAGATGCTCAAGGCGGGGATCGTTCCAGATACTATAACTTATAATTGTCTAATTCAAGCTCTCTGCGACGTGGGAAGAACAGCGGAAGCTAATAGGTTAAGGTTGTTGGCTTCAAGCAAGGGTTTGGAGTCCGACAGCATGACCTATAATATTTTGGTTTCTGGGTATACAAGAGAAGGTAAGAGGAGGGAGGGGGAACATGTGATTGATGAGATGTTGGACAGGGGATTTGTACCCAATCTCGCGGCTTACAATCGATTGATGGACGGGCTTTTGAGTGGAAGTTCTCCTTGCTCATCAAAAATCATTAAATGTGGATAAAAGAGAAAGCATCTGCTTTCGAAATTGCAGCATTGGCATCCACCTTGAGGCTAATGCGGGCTTTGTCTCGAGCAAAGGAGTGCCTGTTCTTTGGAGTTGGCGACTGGTTCAAACATAAAATGGTGTTGATATCAACAACGGATGTCTGAAAAAAGCACAAGCGAAGGAATTCTTGGAAAAGTAGTTATTCCTAAACATATTGGGTGACATTCAACTTCAGGCCGTGTTAAATTAAATATAAAAACTCCACCTGGTCATATGCGAGCATTTGTTCCGAAGCTTCCAGCATTTGATGCAGGTTTTGGTTCGTGGCGTGGAATATTTAGGGATCGAATAGTCATTTTATGGGAATGGGTAGCTAAGGAATAACTATTCTTTCGACCTGTATTCTTGATTGGGCCATAATAGGGCTTAAAATAGAAGTAACATTGTAAGGGTTAATTACATTTTTACCCCCTAAAGTTTCAATTTAAACAAATCAGTTCACCTCACCTCCACCTATCAAATTAGTAACAATCACCTCACCTCTATGAAATTTATGAGTAAATCGATGGTAAAAGCCCTAATCCTGCTTTTAATAGTCAAATTGATGGATCGGTTAACCGGAACTTCACAGCAATTTTACTTACAAATTTAGTGAAAGCCATATTGATCATTAATAATTTGATAGTTTGAGACTCGGTGTTCAATTTGAAACTCTATGGGAGCAAATTGATGTCCAGCTAATAATTCAAGGCGTTTGTAGTTGACCCAAAGTATGATTCTATATCCATTTTGGGGAACTTCTACTAGGGTATTTTAAGGCAGAAGAATACCGTACTTATTGATCACCTTTTACAAGTCTAATGAAAGCATGAAAAAAGTTGTGGCTATTTAACTGCAACTCAATCAAGCCGTAAGAGAGTTAAATGTATTTTACCCTCTCATCATAATGCTATCATAGGCATTTAACTGAAGATCGATATTGATCTACCCCAATGTGATCTAAAACTTGGGAGAGAATTATTTTCACAAGTTAATCATTAATCACCAAATCACATCACTACGCAAAACTGATACAGAAAACGAATTTCCTAAAAAGAACCTACATGTTACAGTAAATTTTACATCATCCTCAGTATCATTTGGAGCTTTGCCATGAAACCTTGCATTTCCATTGAAGAACTGAGAGTACGCAAGAAAACCAACAGGTCTCAAATCGTCAGCACCCTCATACTACAAGACCAGTTTCCAACGATGAACCATGGGGGCGCTCCAACAGGGATGTGCGATTTAGCTCCTCAGCCTTCCCATCTTTTAGAAGGAAAACCCGGTTGGCCATTAGAACTGTTTCCAACCGATGTGCAATAACTAGCACCTGTGCATATTGATGCCAAAAACTCGGTTAATAAACTGAAGCTGATCGAAATGTCATGCAGGCAAAGAAAGGAATCAGTTTAGGGTGACATGTCCCAGTTCAAGCCTCACCCAGGGAATGCCATTAGGCTTCTTAAGGACCCATTCCCATATATTGACATAAAAGTGTCAGCAGCCATTAAAAAAAATAAGAAGGATTTGGCTTCTAGTTTAGTGTTGAACTTATGCCATGTTTGAAATGCTGCAATGGTATGGGAATGGAAATCAGCAGGCCTGCCTGGTAACTACACCGGGCGGATGGCCAATTTATGATTGGGTACACCGAGAATAAGAAATGAATGGTCAATGCCTGACCATTGCATTCCTCTTCGCATTAATTCTTATCATTCCCAATCTTATACCAATATCGATCATGACCAAACAGTCTACAAATTATCACATAAAGCAAGACATATAATCGAGAAAAGGAAGGATGGTATGATAGAAAAGACAAGCATGTTTTTATCACATTTTAACTTTTAAATATTTTTTTAATGGTATGAACGGTGAAAAGATGATAAAAACAGGCCTGCCTTTTCAGTTGGACCAGCCTCTTTCCCTATATAATTTTGGTCGAAACAATGCTTAGTTAATATAATCATATTACAGTACAGATGATTTAAGCATGGTAAAACAGTTAATGTTTCCACTCCCACATGCCAAATTACATGACTTGGAGTCATGATAATATTATTTTTTGGTTGGGGGAAAAAATTTCAACAGAAAATCTATTTAAGAGAAAAATATATTATCCTAGTTTTCTTTTATTTGATCAATAGGCAGGCACTATCTTGTCTGAAAAATTTTCAAAGAATGAAACCAAAGGAGCAGTGCCAAAAAACACAAATCAAATAAAAAAACACAGTAAATTCTAATATACTAAAACCAGGGGGAAAAAAGTCGAGGGAAAACGACGGCCATAGAAAAAGGGGAGGGAAGACCAAAACGTGAGATAAATCACTTCATCCATACAATGCACACCAAACCAACAGCTATGGCAGCAGCAAAACATGTATCCTTGGTACTCTTGAGGATGAAAAACAAAACGTGGTCACAAATACCAAAAAGGACCCTCACTAAAATCTCGACTGATTTCAATCTCACCACATATTTTTGTCTTTCTCCCTCTCTACTTATGTTGACCTTAATCTCTGGATAAATCTTAATCCTCCTCCAGATCTTGATTTCTCTCTATCAATCACTCATCATTTGAGTGACCATGAGCAAGGGAAGCAAGGTGTTTTTCGGGGCCTTAGGTAATCATTAATTTCTCCAACATGATTGGGGAGTTGATTTCAGCTGGAGTTTCTCAGGGCATTAGGTAATCATTAATTTCTCCAATGTGAATGGAGAAGTTGATTTTCCTTTCAGTGGAAACCCTCCCTCCTTCCAAGAAACAACCCCCCAAAACCAAAAAATGAAAAGAAAAAAGAGGAAAAGTAAATAAACAAACAAAGCCTTGTAAGAAAAACAGAAATAAGAGAAGGCAATCACGTGGACAATATAGAATTGTTCAGTTTCCTTACAGTGTGATCTTTCACTACACGCTCCAGAGCTCGTCTCACCAATAGCTCAGACTGGCTATCTAAAGCAGAGGTCGCTTCATCCAAAATCAATATAGAAGATTGCTGATAGAGTGCCCTTGCAATAGCTAGTCTGCATGGCAAGTTAAGGTAAACATTAGACAATATGAAAGCTACATTTATCCACACTAGGAATTGTTTTCATTGTCCTTCAATTATATGGTCAAATATATCAATTATACAAATCCAGAAGATCACTGTATCCCAATTACAGCCTGGCTCTGTCAAATATCAATACTATCATTGCTGTTATTATTTTTGAAATTTGAAACTTCACCTTTGCTTCTGGCCTCCGCTTAAAGTCGAACCCCTCGGTCCAATATACGTTTCGTAACCTTGTGGAAGTGATCTAATGAATTCATCTATATTTGCAGTATGTGCCGCAAGCTCGACCCTCTCCATGTCAATTTTGCCCATCAGATCTCTATACCCAATGTTTTCGGCCACAGTCCCAGTGAACAGTATCTGACACATATATAGAGGTCATAACAAGACAACAATGTCAAGGCCAATGTCATTCTACATTTTGTCCCAAAAAAAGGAATATGTAAATAAACTTTGAAACTGTGAAAACACTTGCTTGCAGGCATTTTTAAACAAAGAATGCTAGGAATTGAATTTTATAAAGATGATTCATCACTTTATATGTCGGTGCAAGAAGCACTTTATACAAAGTTGTGTATTCATGAGTTCCCTCAAGTTTCTTCGACGGATAGGGATTCTCTCCATTGTGACGCTTCACTCTAAATGGAATCACAACCATTGTTATGATAAAGTTGGATGTTTTCAAGTTAAGAATGAAAAGACGAACGAATGGCCGAGATTGCTTGAGAAGGTGAAATGAACAGGTGAGATTGAAATTGATGGCACAAATGGAGCAAATCACGATCCGCTTTTATGTGTCTTGAGCTTCATCCATTTATATCTTTACACATCCGCTCAAGTACTTCAAGATGGCTACGCATGTCCACTTGTGCTTCAATTGCTTTGGGCTTTAAAAAACTCCTCTCAAGTCACAATTTCATCTCGTTTGCCTCTTCGAGTACATAAAACAACAAAACCTACCACAAAACTCACCACAAGGAGTCCTTAAAGCAATTGAAGAGGGATAAAGATCCTCTCAATTTCTTTCCCTAATTTATCTTAGTTATCATTTTAACTATCCGGATCAAGGGAAAAAGAAAACATACACAAACACAAGCACAAGAATATAAACTTTTATGAGATTTGAACATGGATAGATTATTCTTCATAAATACTGAAACTAAAGGAAATCGAAGATTTTAAAAAAAAAAAAATTCTGAATTGATAATACTTCTCAATACTTGGGATGAATGGAATTTATATTTCTAAATCTCCTCAAAATGGGCATTTATGTGGTGTGTGTATGTTTTCTTGACTTGTACGGTTAAAAGTATTGAAGAGTTCATTTAAATTGATAAGGGAAAGAAATTAAAGGAGATGAAATTTGGAGGATCCTAGTCCAACAAAGAGAGGCACGGAAGTAAAAGTGATTAATCAGGTCCTACAATGTCTCATGATCAGAAGCTGAAAATTTTAATAAATTTGGAGATAAACTACACATCCGCTATTTACCAAAAAAAAGAAAGAGCTACACATATCCGCTTAGCACTTCTTTTGCTGACAATGAGAAATCCAAGAGTGCCATCTTCTCCCAGCTTAGGCTTCAGGAGGAGAGCTTTTACAAGGAAAAAAATCCAGGGTCCAATGGCTGTCTGAAGGTGATAGCAGAATACAAAATACTGCCACCAGTATATCAACCAGAGACATGCAGAATCATATTCTGTCTATACAGGATGAAGTGGGAAACTCATTGGTAGACATGGTTGAGACAAAAGCTCATTGCGTGGACTTCTTCAGTGACTTTCTAAGTCATAAACCTGCCCTGGATCAGCCTATACTGGAGGATGTTAAGCAATTCATTGCCTCTCCTCTCAATCCTGATCAAGCTGCAAATCTCATTAGGCCAGTCACAGCTGCAGAGATTAAATCTGTCCTGCTCTCCTTGGCCACTGGTAAGTCCCCTGGCCCTGATGGCTTTAATTTAGACATTTTTGCTAAATGCTGGGACATTGTTGGAGGAGATGTCACGTTGGCCATCCAGGAATTCTTTCAATCTGGCAGGCTGCTTCATGAGGTGAATCCTACTATCATCTCGCTCATTCCCAAAGTGGCTAATCCCACCACTTGGGCTGACTTCAGGCCCATTGCCTACTGTAAGACACTACATAAGTGTATCACCAAGCTTCTAGCTAATCAGATTGCTCCCTTGCTCCGCTAGATCATCAATCCATCTCAATTTCGATTTGTGAAAGGCTGACATATCAGTGATAATATCTTGATTGCTCAGGAGCTTTTCCTTTATCTGGTCCTCCAAGGATTTGGTTTTCCCGATATGATGGTTAAATGGATCTCAGTCTATATTGAATCAGTTATGTTCTCAGTTTGTCTGAATGGAGAGCTTTGCGGGTACTTAGGCTGTGGTAGGGGCATTAGAAAAGGTGACCCTACCTCTTCACTCTTTTAATGGAAGTCTTTTCTGGAATCCTAAAGGCTTTAGCTTCTAAATATCACTTCCATTATCACTGGAGATGCAAGTCGGCTGGTTTGACCCACCTATTCTTGCAGATGATGTTTTATTTTTTTGTAACCAATGCTCCATCTATCTCACTGCTCCAGGAGGGGATTTCCCTCTTCTCTAGCTGGTCTGGTCTCCTGGCTAATAACTCTAAAAGTTTTACTTTTCTCTCAATTGTAGAAGACCAGAACAAGAAGCAGCTCCTCCACTTATTAGGTTCCCCTCCACCTATTGAGTTTCCCTGAAGGCACCCTCCCTATTACATACCTGGGAGTTCCAATCATTTCCCAGCGCTTGAAGGCCTCTGATTGCTCTCAGATGGTAAACTCGATCGCTGCTAGAGCCCAATCCTGGACTCATAGATTTCTCTCCTTTGCTGGGCGTATGCAACTTATCAAATCTGTCCTCCACACCACTCAGGCCTTTTGGGCTAGCATTTTCATCCCCCCCAAAAGGCAGTTACCCACAGGATTGAGCAGATCATGAGAAACTTCCGCTGGAAAGGCCCCAGCCTTGAGGGTGGGGGTGTCAAGGTTGCTTGGGTGGATGTCTGTCTGCACTAAAAATGAGGAAGGCTTGCCGAAGAATCTCAGTGTAACAAGGATGCAATGATTAAGCATATATTGTCCCTCTCAGTGTTCTAAAAAGCGGTATGGGCAGCCACGCTAGGCGATCATGAAACACCAAAGAGGCCGACTATCACCTAGACAGCAAGGAAACGCCTCGCTTAGGGGGAAACCACTCCCTTAAGAAATCAACACCATTAATCGGTCAAAAGCACAACCGCTTAGCAGGATTCCTAGGTGGATATCGCGCCTGGGCATACTTTGTTTTTTATTTATTTTCTTTTATAGCAATAACACCTGGCCATTATTTAAAAAAAATCAAAATTACAATCATAAATCTAATACTGCAAGGAGATATACGTGAAAGAATATTATTTATCTTAACTTGTGAAGGGATAATATTTATGTAATTTTGTTGTATTTTATTACATTATTTCAATAATATTTTATGAATTTATCTAAATTATGGTATTGAACTATTAATTAAAAAAAAATACAAAGAACCTGCCTAGGCAGCCAATGCGCTAGACGGCAAGTCAGGCGCCTAGGCCAGCCTAGTGCTTTTTAGAACACTGGTCCTCTTCACGGACAAGGAGTCTCTTTCATACATTTGGATACCCTCTAACTTCCTAAAGAATCGATGTTTTTGGGAGATTAAAGCTCCCATTTTTGCTTCCTGGGCCTGGAAGAAGATTCTCCAATTGAGACCTCTTGTACAACCTCTTTTAAGTTGGAAGGTAGGTAACGACAAAGAGGTTATGTTCTGGTTCGACTCTTGGCTACCCTTGGGACCTTTATGTAACCTCTTCAGCAATAGAGACATCTAAAGGCCTGGAATTGGAAGGCATGCTAAATTAGTGGACTTCATCACGGATATCTAGTGGACATGACTTCCTGTTTTCACTGAGCTGAATGTTTGGAATGGCTACTTGCCTATCCTATTTGCCACCAACCACGATACCCTACTATGGGGTGGTTGCACTACTGGCTCTTTCTCTATTGCTTGTCTTTGAGGCTATCAGAACTAGGTCCTTGTCTCAACCTTGGACCAGTTAGGTCTGGGCTAAATTCTTGATACCCCATCATTTTTCCTTCTCATGGCTGGCTGTCAGAGATAGAGTTCCGACTCAATCTGCACCCATTTCTAAATCTAGGATTCAAGATGGTGTCTGTGGTTTCTGCAAACATTGCCCTGATAGTGTTGCTCATACATTTTTCAACTGTGCTGTCACTGCAGGGCTTGCTTCTTTCTGGGCTGGCCTCTGCAACGTGGATCAGATTCACAGACCACGGCTTCTCACAACGAACACACATTATTGTCCATTTATCCTTTGGTGTTCTGTGCTATATCATTTGGAAGAAGTGCAACAAAAACAACCTGTTCCGTGACAAGATGGTAAATCTGAGTGCTTTGAAGAACCATCCCCTACGTATTGTCTGGGACAAAGCCTCTTCCTTGAGGAATTTTCCCAAATCCCCAGAGAACATTTGGATCCAGTGAAGCTGGAAACTTCCTCAGTCTTTGCTTGTTTAAAATGCTGGATTTTGTGTGTAAGTTTATCTTGTATGTAGTGAATTGTTGCTGATGCTGTCCCTTTGGCCGATCTGTGCTCATTGCTGTGTCTTCCCCCGCCCCTACCCTTGTGCATTATGAGACACTTTGTGGTGGGTAGGGGTGGGGTAGAAATCTTGCCTTGCTCCTGTCTTTTTGTTGCATGATCGGCAGTTTCCCTCGTGTTGTCCTCGGCCTTGTAATGTTCCTTTTGGTGGTTAATATATTTAATTTACCAAAAAAAAAAAAACTGCACATATCATTTAAACTTAGTTGAAACTTGCATCCTCAGAATAATTGCAATCCGATTATTGCTTGGTCAAATGCATAAATAATGAACACTTCCAGAATTAAAATTAACCAAAAATAATATTTGCAAAATCTCTTGAAGAGAAAAACCAACACAAAAACAAATAGTCAACAAATCACTCACTATATCTTGTGCGACCAAACCAATATGTCTCCTTAAACTTTCAAATCGGATACTTTGAATATTATAGTTATCAAGAAGTATTTGACCTGTTCATAAAATAATCAAAAGCATGTATTCAGACTAACCCGAAAGCATAACCAAGTCTATAATAGAATGATTTAAAGAGCTAGTCAAAATTTTCATCGAATATGGATACAGCTCCTACTGGCTCACCATGTAGAGGATCATAAAGCCGCAGAAGCAGTTTTACAAGGGTTGTTTTTCCTCCTCCGGAAGGGCCAACAAAAGCAACTGTCTCTCCAGCAGCAATATGAAGGTCCAGCCCATCCAATACAAGAGGCATGCTGTCCCCATATCTAAATGAGATGTCACAAAATTTCAACTCTCCTCTAATACAGTCCAAATCAACTGCATCTGGTTTCTCAATCACCTAAATTCAATAATAAATAATATAAGAGTGGCTAATTCATTAGATCCTCACACACAGCACAAAAGTAGTAACTTATTAATCATGCTAGTCCTTACAACACATTGTCAAGAAAAGAAAAAGGCCATTTTTCAATTAAGAACATGATTTGATCAGTGATAGAGCCATCAGACAACTAAGGGTGAAGCTCTCTTTAGAAGTAGAAGACAATGGAATCCGGTTTCATGAATAATGCCAATAAAAATCTCTAAAGTCCAATACAGCAACACAAAATGCAAGTCAGTAGCCCTGTTTTTTTTCACTGCTCTTCTTGTAATGCTAATCCATGAAGTTAAGATTAAATTTATAATCCAAAAGGCTTCTAAAGGATTGAATGACAGATAAAGCATCAAAGTGATACTTCAGAAAAAAAAAAGTGTTCTAATTTCACATCATTATGTGAAACCTAGGGCTATTAATCTCAAAACTTAGGGCCTGTTTGATAGGATGAATAAGGTCATATCGCAGAACAAGATAAGCGATTTTTGTATTTAAACCGTCTGATAATCCTTGATTAAGCCTGACAGTCTAGAAAAAATATCTCAATGCAACAAGAAACAGTTTTTAGCTTAGTGCTTATGTCTGAACACACTCACACAGTTTTGGGCACCTTTCTAATTTCTTTAGATTCAGCGGCCCAAGGACTTCTCATCCTCTTTCCCCTTTTGTACTTTTCTGCTTCTCCAATAAATCTTTTTGCTTTTATAAGGGGGGGAAAAAAAAAAGCCCCCAGATTCGGTGTTTCTGGTTATTCTGCAGGTGTCTCATTCATTTTTTAAATTCATTTTCCTTCTATCCTTTTCTTTATCCATTGCTTCGGTTTTCTTTAAAGACACAGGATCAGGTAAATTACAGTGACATCCCCAAAGGTAAGCCTAATTACACATGGTACCCCTCTTTTTTAGAAAATACAACAGGTTCCCGTATTTTTAATCTCTCACAACAATTCCCTTCCCCACGTTAAAGAAATGTCCAGAACTTATTACTAAAACGTCAGCAGCCCCATTTTAGTCATAGGGAAGATTCGTACCAAACCTTCCACCAAGCACACTATTGAACAAGGAATTAAAAAGAAAACGAAAATACGTGTCCAGGCAACATTGGAAAGGGGGAGAGGGGGTTGTCAAGGCTCGATAAAAATTGTGGGACCACAACCGCTTATGGTTGCTTGTCAATATTACTTGCAAACAATAATGATGTTCATTTTACATGAAAACATCTACTTAAAGAACAGAACAAGAACTGGCCATTTGAACACATAAGAATCAGAACAAGCAATATTGAACAAAACTAGACCATGAGTAAAGAAGTTTGATCTTTCTTGCAATATAAAAGACTCATAAAAAAATGATCTCCCATCATGCTGTTTCATTCTGTCTTGTATGTCAGTCCATTATGAATTAATTACCATAACAAAACTCGCCTTAATTTTGAACCTGGTCAAGTCAAAAAGGCGTTCAATAGCCGGCTCTGCTTCCTTCCAATCATTGTATGCCTTTTCCACACCCTGCGGGATGCTTTATATTCAAATCAATAGTTAGGCATCTTCTCAATGGCTGAACCAGACCAAAAAACAGAGAACAATCAGACAAACTGTCCTCAAGTAATTATAATTCAATATAAAACTAGCACTTGAACCACTGTTGCTAACCAAAGTTGGCATTCAAAGAATTTTATGACTTATACATCATTTCACATCCTAGAATGCAACATCACTTTAGTAAAAATTAATTCAATCCATCATAGACCTCAGAAGCCATTTTAATTACCCCATCTACCAGCCTTAAAAGAGTACTGGAATTATTTTTTTTGAAAACATCAATGGTTTGAAGATAAAATTATTTACATGTGTCTAGAACATCTTTCTGCAATTCCCAACAACTTTATATTTTCTAGCACCAATTATAGTACAACCGACCTCTTAGATTTTAATTCATCATCACCTACCACAAAAACCCTTCAGATTAATCAGCTGAAGCTGGAATTAGTGCTCTATATTATACACATCCACTGATAATTGATATTACAGGCAATACCTACATCACCACAGCTTAATTTATAGATTCGTAAAGAGAGAGGCCAACACAATGTATCACAGATTTAAAGCAGGTTTCTAATGTCATACAGAAAAGGAATATCATAAGCCCATCACCGCACCCACTCACCCTGACACTTTAAAAACTAAAAGAAAATTAGAAAAACGATTGGAATCAATAATTTTACCTGAATTGGTTCAATTATGAAAACCAAAGATGTAACAAAAGAAACTATGCTACTGCCGCTGATGGAACCCCTTGAGACAACCAAAGAACAAACACAGAGTATGGATAATGATCCAAAATATACAAGTTGTACAATCTGAGGGATCAGTGATTTCAATTTTCTCTTTTTCAAAGATGCAGATAGGTCATCACGAGCAAGTCTTTGAAACCGAGCACTCTCAGACATTTCCAGACTGTTAGCCTTCACAAAAAGGATTGATGAGAACACCTATAATATAAATAACATGTTAATATGTATGTATTATCAAATTAGCAGTATGAGAAATGTGTTTGTGTGAGGGAAGAGAACAAAATTGAGAGGTATAGAGATATCTCACACTAAGGCCATCACATAATGCTGGTTTATAAACACATTCGTAGGTGGCAATTTGTGCATATGCAAATATGGCAGGAGAGAGATGAGCTAAGTAGCAGGATACCGGACAAGAAATTGACTATACAGTCTATTTCATTGAAGCAGACAATAATATGCACTGAAGGTTGGCATCTGACTTTCAACAAGCCAAACTACTTGGTGACTACTCGAGCGACATTTTTATGTGATCTGAATACTATCACGACCCATGACTAATATAAGGTAAAAAGGGATATCTGAAGGACACCAGTGCAATTATTCACATCCTCATGGGTTTCCAAAGTAGTGTTGAGACTTGGAACAGATCATTCCCATGTCTTCAGTAAAAGAGTAAAGTTCTTGACCCACCTTAGCTGAAGCGTGGTTAGCTTCCTATGGTTCAGAGTTAAAAAAAAAAAAAAAAAAAAAAAAATGAAAAGAAAAAGGAGAATACAAAAAAAGAGATGTGATTGTAGCCTTAGACAGAATTGAATGGCGCCAAAGGATTCATATCAACAACCCAATGTAACTTATTGTGTTGATTCCATATAAGCTAAAAACCTATGCTCTTGGAATTAAGGCAAAGTTCGTTGTGCTTGTTGCTGTTGTTGTACAGGAAACCATTTGCTCCTGGTAAGGCAATAAGGGAGGGTGGTGTGCAGCTTTCCGATATGGTATATTAATAAGCACTTTCAGACAAACGATTCTCAAGATTGATAAAGAATTTATGGAGATAGATTATTGCTGGAAACCATGGGTAAGAGAATTGTGTACTGATAAATGTACATCTATTAAAGCAATGCTCACAACATGAAGAAAATGTTTTTTCATTTACTTTTTTTAAGGTGAATACATCCAATACCATGGATCTAACCTGCCTGGTGGCCGTTGGTAAAGAGAAGGCATTTTATAGCACCAAGATGAAACAATTATTTCAATCTTTGTCATAATTCTTGGCCATAACTATTTGGGATGGAAAAACAGGTCAAGGCTATGCATTGCTTTTCACATTCAGCATATCCAAGCATGCTTACACTTTCCAAACCAAATGAATACTTTTTTAAATAAACGCATAAAACTGCAAGTCTTTATACAGAAGGAACATTTGCCATTAATTACATGATACCTCATTAAGGTACACTGAGGTGTTAGCAATGCTGATTTGGGCCTTCCTAGATATCTTACGAAGCCTTTTGCCAAGGTGGGCAATGATGAGAGCCATACATGGAATAACCTAGAATAAATTAGACATAGATTACAAGTTAAATAAATTGCATGAACAAATAATATGAAAAACTACTAATTTACTAATTCTGTCCTCACCAAAGCCGAAATTAATGAAATAGCCGGACTGATAACCAGCATTTGGGTTATCATTGCCACTAAATGCAGAGTACTTGGTACCATGACCTGTCATATGGGGAAAAAAATGTTAAGTAAGAAATGTATATATATTGGGGTTTCCAGGGAATGTGAATAGGCCCATCAAACAGACACCCAAAAGATGACTATTTGGAAATCTTGATGAGAAACCCAAAAGGACGGCAACTCGAAGCAACTGCAACAACAATGACCTAATTTAATTAACAAACATTTGAGAAGGCAGGCAGGTAAATAACAAGTACGAGTACGAGTACCACAGGAAAAGGTTAATAGGAAGTCATATTTAGGAAGAAATAAATCCAAAGGAATCATACAGACACATGTGACTGCAACAATAAAGACCTAAGTTATTTTCCAAATATTGTAAGGCGCGCAGACAAATAGCAAGTACCAGCGAATTGTATAATTGCAACAGCACCGCTAATAGACTATGAAAATACATAGAAAATGCCTTAGCATCCCTTCTTTCTTTCAATAAGACGCACAACTTATTAATAAGACCAGCACAAAATAAACCCTCAAACAATGTGAAACCCTCACGCACATTCAGAAGAGCATAAACAGCATTTGCACTATGCATAGCCTCCGCTGTTATCCGATGAGCAATATCTCCGCCCATAATGCTACCAGCCCCTTCGAAAAGCTCCAAGTCCCTCCGTAAAACCGCCTGGAAGACATAAACCCTAATTCTGTACACCGAATTTAATGCCGCGTCCCACAGGTACACCTGCTGCCCGTAACTCGAAACCAAACGAACCAGAAAAAGCACCGCCAGAACCAAACCCTCGTCTTTCAACCGAGCCACATCACTGAGTCCGCCGGTCGAGAAATGGCCGATCCTGGGGACCGATTGGGAGAGGGCGTAGACGGAGAGGAGGCTGCAGGACCATCCCTTGAGGATGGGGATCCACTGGGATCTGATGAAGGGTTGGAGAGATTTGATGGGTGAGGATGAGGGCTTGACGGAATTCAAGGCTTTGAAAGAGGGCTTTGGGGGAAATCTGGATTGAAGGGTGACACGAGAAGAGTTGGGGGTTAGGGTTTTGAGGGTTAGAAGGGAGTTTAGGGTTGAAGAAGAAGGTGAGGGCAACGAGAGTTGCAGAACCGCCATTGTTAGAGAGAGAGACAGAAGAAGCTCGAAGCTTCGAATCTACCGAACTTCCCTCGTGCGATCGCATCGACGAGCACGCGTTGTTTCGGTCGCATTTTGTTATGAAATTTGAAACTTAGAAAAATACACGCAAGCCCTTAAATGGTCCAATGAATAACGGTCGCTTCTGAGGAAATAAAGAAAAGATTACAATTTTAAAAGGAAAAAAAAATACTAGCAACCGGAGAAAAGACAAGAACTCTTTGTTTAGTTAAGGATTTGTAAAAGAAAACAAAGTGATGCATTTCCATATTAATTTTGGGTTGAAGGAAGGAGGGGCGGCGGATTATGAAAGCTCTATAACCCAATGACAATAAAGTGACATATACTCTATGATTCAAGCACAGGACACTCTTTCTTAAAAATTTATCGTGATTGCTGAACTACAACTCAATTGACCTTCTCATTTCTTTCCATCATAAGAACTTCGAAAGTGTGACTTTATATTTCTGCCCTCAGATGACTCCACTCTCCTCCAAATTCACCCATTCCATCATACAAGTTGTATATTTTTGCAAGCGAAACTCGAATTAGAAATGCATTCCTCCGTTTGCGCGATGCCTCTACAAGTCCTTGCCAAACATCACAAGGAGTAATTTTTACATTTCCAGTCACATCTGATCAATGCAAAATAGAGAATTCCACCAAGACAATCATCTCCTAGGAACAAACCAACTGTTACAGTTCAACTGCTTAGTAATGCAAGCTAAACATGAACTCACCATAAGAAGAGAAATGAGAGGAGAATGACTGTACAATGTCTTAGTGCTAATAAGAAGCTAATAAAAATGAGGAAAGTTGTCAAGGTAAAGACAAGCATCCAACAGGTTTCGAACTTGCGACCGTTCCTACATCTCTAGAATAATTACCATCACACAATCACCGAATGTCATGTCAAGCCAACTTTAATAACCGCATCAGTTCCAGACACACATTCATCCTCGACAAATGGAATGGTCTTCCATGCTGTTAAATTCATCGGTGCCACTCCTCTGCCTGCATTTGAAAAGAATTGCCAACTTTATTTCTTTAGCAACTCTACGATATCAGGTCATACACTAAAAATTAAGTCTTACCTCCTCCAATGCTATCGTCCATTTCTGCGCATATTGCAGCATAATGAGAACCAGCCAACTCCAACAGTGCAAATCGCCAATTGCTTGTGACGACCTCAGAGTCATCAAGAGATTCCACAACTATTTCAGATGCCTTGCAACATGTTCCACATATCATTAGGGGGACCAGGCAAGTTGCCTACTGTGTACCACTATATTAGTTGTTCTCTATATATAATAGATAAATATTTTAGAAGACAATCACAATTTTCCTTGCCTTTTGTTTCATATTACATCAAATTGCATTATTTGTAATATACTAGATCAAAAACATTGTTATTATTTTATACACAAAACACTATTAACAAAATACAGGGTTTATCGAAAGCTCATGTGTGCCTTACCTCAGAATCAAAATTTTGAAAAGGGGAAGCAGCTCTCAAACGGATGGTGAAGGTCTTGAAAGGCGCAGCAGAGAAGCCCCTTCCTAAGGCTTTGACATATGCCTCCTGGAAATTTTAAGAAGCTTTAGGCAAAAAAGGGTTTTACAAAATTAAGTTGAAATTAATACTTTAACTCGTAAATGGGCAGGCTTTTACCCTATGCTTGTTGATGCATTCCTCTATTCAAATAATTGCTCAAACTTCTACTAATATTCTTAAATGGATAAAACAGAAGTAATGAACTACAAAAGCTTCTTATAGTTTATATCACATATTGCCTATACGGAATTTCCTTTTTATTTATCAAATTACAAAACTTGATTTTCTAAACACAGATCTTCAAAACTTGGTTTTATATGACCAACAACAATCCTTCTTGGCCAATAAGCTATATCAACTCTCCCAACTCATCATAAAATACTTCTTTTCTTTTACTTTTTCTTTTTTTTTTCGAAAAAAGAAGGAAATCCATCTTTATTTAAATAAATAAAAAATCCATCCTTGCAAAACATAGGTAAATGAAGCATGAAAAGGGTGCTAAAAAGCACTTACAATTAATTAACCTATAACCCGAAGGAAAAAGATGTGAAATAATTTTGAGACTTGAGAAACTAGAGCACAAAATAAACAGACCATCACATAAGCAAAAATATGTCCACTAAAACGTTTCTAACCTTGAGTGTCCACAATTTTATAAACTCTTGACGCTGAAACTCTGGGTCTGACATAGCTGCCAAGATTTCCACCTCATAGGGAGAAAAGTAACGTTGAGCAAAAGACAATAAATTATTCTTTATCCTCCGTTGTTTTTCTTCAACGTCTATACCAATCTATGGTGACAGTGACTTGTATCAGTATAGAGCAAAAGAATAATCAAAATAGCAAGCCAAAATAGTTTTCAAATAGCTGAAGATACATCTTAACCTCAAAATGGATTCATACTCACTGAGGCATTCACTGTCACGCCACAGGCTATGAGAGAAGAAGTATGTGAAATGTTGAAGTGCAATGGTGGTGGACTCCATTCGTCTTCATGTGGCCACTCCACCTGTTTAATTAAGATAAAACGGACTCAAGGACTAGGAGGAAAAACAAACATTGGGTGAAGAGAAATGCCAACTAGATGAACAAGTAAGCAGGTGGAAAGAGCATGACCAATCAACAGCAGGAAGCTCACCTCAGGTTTTCCATAGATATTTTTTGTGAACTTCAAGGATCTTGGACTAACTTGAGAGTTTATCTGGTCTAGCCATATTCAGCATTCTCTAAGTAACCACACAATCTCTGTGCACATCATTTTTTTTTATTTCATTTTTTTGAATAGATGTAATACCCAGCCAATAGTAAATATGAGTAATCTAACAATAAGAAGCATATTAAATGCAAGTTTTGTGGAGATGCGTTCAGTCCAATAGTTCTATATTCTAAAAATAATTTCAAAGAATAGTTGAGTCACTTTAAAACAAATTTCAAATTAATGGCATATCTTTATTATTTCCACGAGTGGTTGTCAAACTAAAAAAGCACATATTTGGGTGTCTACAAATGTTGGTGATAGTATCCTAATTTTGAGTAACAAATGTCTATACCAACATTACACAGCATGACTTGAGAAGAGATTTTATAAAAACCCATTGCTAGGCAGCACAGTACTAATAAGGGCAAGCCTACAACCCATGTGTCCCGCACATCAAGGACCTTTGGATCAAACACGGATTAGATGGGGCCCTGGCAATGGTTGTTGTGCTAGACACGTGGAAGTAGGCCTCCAGTTAAAGGGATGCACCTTTGTTTCTAATTAATTAAAAAATATGGTATATTAATTCGCAATATGGATTTGTTTTGAAACTCTAGTTGAAGGTAAAAAGTTACGAATAATAATGCAAATTTCACAGAAGGTTCAAAATCAATAACATTAAGCAATCAAATAGTCTTACATCTTGCAATAGTTGAGCGAACCAGAGTGCGTGCTAGCAAAGCTCTTTTCCTAATCTGGCCATGCATGCACAGAACATTTTCTCTCTCACAGGGTGAAAGAAGATCAAGATATTGATTTAAGAGGGATGTACTCTTCACCTCGTCTGGCAAAATATACCATAGATGGGTCTCCCTGCAATAATTTAGAATGTCAGCAATAAATGGCAAACAATAATCAAAATTATTGTTCTCCGATAGAAGTGATGAAAGCATAAATGTCTACAAATCAGAAAGAGTGCCATACGTTCTTGATGGAAGTTGTACAGGGATCAGAGAGGATGAAGCATAGAATTTCAATCCAAAGCAGTAAACCCTCATGATAAAACTTTTTCTGTCCCAAAATGAGAACATGCATACTATGGATCTGGGCTTATCTCCTAGATCATTCTATTGCAATAGTAATAAATCATGCGCCACTGGAAAATGGAGTAACAAACTGCACAGAAAGAAGAAAGATCACATGCTGCAACCTTCAAAAAATAACCTCATATACAGGATAAGCAAGATGTAAGCTTTTCTACGGCAGTGTGCAACATGAACTGAAGCGTCAATACCAGACTAAAGTACAGCAATTATATCCCTCGAAATTTGTTTCTACCCTTCAGTTTCCCAACAATATGGTAGCAATCCTAAGTGGATATTCAACTTTGTTTGCACAGTCAAAACAAACAGAAAAGAGACAATCAGCAAAAGAAAAGACAAACCCTCTAAAATTTTGGAAAGCAAACCAATTGTACCAATTTTAAAAACAGGTGTTGGGTACAATAGATATCCATTATGTGACTAGGACATTCCAATTGAATACCAAAATATATAATAGTTGCAGATTAAAACCCAGCTTTTGGATATGCTGACCAGAGAAAGCTCCTGGAAACCTGACATGCATTCAAATCCAAAAGGACTAACAAGGCCACCAAGCTATAAAAGCTCTAGTATACTAGACCAAGGGTTTGAGAGGCACAGTTCCTTACTTGCAATATCCCAGGGCTAGGGCAACCAATCAGTACTCATGTTTAATCTTTCAAAGTAAAAAATTAATCAATCTATTTTTACTACAAAAGTGGGTTGAGAGGAGGGTAAGGTTTGAATAATTCCTGTACATAATATACATAATACATTAGTATACCCAAAAAAAAAAATTCTATAATTGGAAGAAACCCACAAATGACAACAACCTATAAAAATAATGAATGAAAGAATGGAAAATAATAATAATAATAATAAATATGATCAAAACCAATAAGAAAGTGGGTTGAATCTAATGACCAAAGATGTAGAACAATTGAAACAGAGGAGATGAATGCTTATGGCTCTCCTCCGAAATCCTCGCAAAATATGCAAATTAAAAACTAAAAAGAATTTTTGGTATTGAAAGCGTGCAGCAGACAAGCAAGACAATAATAAGACAAAGCCCCAATATCAGACTTACACAAACATATGAATTTGAAACTTAAAAAAGGAAATAATAATAAGAGAATAATCATACCCACTGAAAGCCGTTGATTGCCTTTCAAGTTTCCAACAATGCCAAGCAATCGAAAATAAATTGTTAACTATAGTTTTAGCCTTTCAAAACAATCAACAAGACAATCAAAACACAATCAAGGACAAGACACTTCGCAGATCTGCAAAAACAAACAACAAATGAATACATTTACATCCCAACAACCGACTATAGCTTTCCAGGTAACATCATATTAGTGGGAAAACCCCACTTAAATTCTACGAGAAACATTCAATTAGAAGGGGGGAAAAAAAGAAAAAGCCCAATCAAGACAAAAGTAGCACGGATGCGTTTTTGGGTGGAACGACGGGAATACGGGAAAAGATAGGGAAAACCCTAAGGAGATGAGTTGAATTTACTGAATGAAGAGGTGGAACGTACCTTGTAAGGATACGCTTTGGGTTGAACGATGGGGGGAACATGAGAAGTGGAATTTGCCCCAACCCTTCCGCGTAAAATGGCCGTCGCGAATAGAGGTGTTCATCTGGGATACTGGAAATTTTTCCAACCAAATTTTTATTTTTTTACTTTTTATTTTATTTTATTTTTTATTTTGATTTCTAACCCGACAAAATATTTATTCAAAATTTTTCGATGGGGAAAGGGGAGAAAATTCATAATATTTAGAAGAAAAAGAATAAAAGGGGAAAATGTAAAATTGAAGAAAAAACTTAAAATTTTTATGTAATTTTAAAAAATTCAGGTATTTTGAATTTTCAACAAATTTCTTAATATCCGAATTTTTCTAAAATTATTTATGATTCCCAACGGAATTTCCTAAATTCTGCACACCCCCAGTCACGAAATAGACTATCATTTTCCATATATCATCCTACACTTCTATTAATCAAATCCAATTTTTCATTTTGTTTAATAGCATATAGAAAAAGGAATAACCTAGTTTTGGAAAAAATCATAAATTCATGAATATAAATTTATGAATTTGAATAATCTTAGACCATTCTCATTTTTTCCATTTCTACTTCCTCTATCATATTAAACTGTTAATGTGACTAAATTTAAGTAGTTCTACCAAAGGTATTTTGATCAAATAATAATGAAAGAATTATTTAAATTTTGACGCAACAATATTTTATATATGAAGAGTATATAAAGGATGTATAAGAATATTTTATCCTAAAATTATACCATTCGGCGTATAAGATTTTCCAAGATAATGCCAGTACGTATCTCTACGTACACCGGAAGGGAAAGGAAAAAATAAAATTCGTAAGCTTGAATCCAAACCCAACTCGAGTTTTGGGTTAACAAACTCCAACACAGGACACACTTTTGAACACAAAGGAGTCATGAACGATACAAAACCGCGAACAAGATACATCAAACTTGTTCCATCAGTTAGCAAATCCACCCACTCCCTCCCACCCAGGAAGGGGGAAAAAATAAAATGAACTTCCCATGCAAGAAAGAGCTGATTCCATTCATCGCCACGCTTCAACCCTCTCTATCCTCGAAGAATTAATACGGCTAACAATGCTACTCCCCTTGCTCTTGTCCGTCGGCCCCATTGTCCGACGCTGGTAAAGCTTTTTGCCCTTCTTCAGATTAGAACTCGACTGACCAGTTCCTGTTTTGCGTACATTTCGTCCAGTTCCTAGGCTTGGGCCATTCGAGTTCTCAGGAGGTCCAGTTTCCATTATTGGGTCAATTTTAGGAGGTTGAGGGAGGCTTTCTGGAGCAGGTTCTTCGGCTGCAAAGATTTGGTCCTCGTCATTTTCCTCGTTTGCCTCCTCAATCCCCTCGAGGAATGGCTGCGGAGAACTGTGATGCCCGTTATCATCAGAGGGTTCCCCTCGCGAAGTGGGGGACGATTCGATTAAGAAGCCATTTCTATCTCGAAGTGTCCTAATAATGAGCGTCTTGAGAAAATTCATCACTTGAACTGCATACATCAGTGCTGTCAAGGGATCTTCCATCTGCAATCAATCAAGGGAGGAAAACAAGCTTACGGTCGGAATCATAGTATCAATCCCAGGATAAAGTGCAATAAAGCCAGCCAAAGTATATGAGATGTTATAATCTAAATTGATTTAAAAAAAGAGATCATATAATTTAAGAGAAACCAAAAATAATCCAAAGTAAGACAGCTCTAAGCTTAACAACCCCGACCCCTGACATGCACATCATTAGCAGAAGATAAACAGGATTGGGTATATCAACTTTTCCACCATACATAGTTTCTAATCTCTTCAGAAGTTTAGTTAGCACGAATTCATATTAAAATTTTAATTAGTGTCCAGGAAAACAAGGCATTCTGACTAGCTTAGGCTTCCCAACTAGTTTAGTTGTATGTATATTATTAATTCCCCAAATTTTCTATAATTTCAGACTATTTATAAAACACAGCTTCCCAATTACCCGAAACAAGCAGTTCAAATCAAACTAGATCATAAAAGATGTAAGCTATCAATTTTTGGAAATGTAAAACCGAATAACGTTTCCCATAACTATCCAACCAAAAAAATAATGTTTCCTATAACTAATTAAGGCCAAAATTTTCCCCTTCCATATCATCTTTGAGATCAACTGAATGATCGTTGAGACCATAACCTCAACATCCTAAGTAAATAAAAGATACAGTAAGGAAAATGCATTATTCTTACTCACATGGGTCATGTTTGGCGCGAACACCATAGCGACATTGCGTGCATTCATCTTGTTCATGTGCTCGAGTTGAGCAATATCAGCCATTAAATTTACAGCCCAATCAAGCAGAGCAGCCTCTGTTGGGGGAAGGAGACTGGCCAGCCGAGCACACTCCTCCTCTGACTGGGATTGCATTACCTGCTCGGGTGAGAGGGAATCCAACACGCCAGTAGGCAATTCTCTAAACCAGGCCTGCAAAAGCACTAGCACATCAGAGAATGTGGGGGAAAAGAAGGAAATAGGAAAGGAAGAACTAGTATACAAGAAAGTGTGAGATTTATGCAGGACTGATAAAGATATTTACTGTAGAAAGGCTCTATGTGTGGAGGATACCTCATTTCCTTTTTGCAAATATTGATTAAGTAAAAAGGTTATTAATGCAAGTGGCCCAACTAGTGTTAGGCCCAAGAGTGAACAAAGTTCTGTTTGACCCAAGACTGGCCCAAATTGTGTTTGGCCCAAGGATGGCCCATTTGTGTCCCCGTGTGTGGAGCCCATGTTGTGCGTGCATACAACAGCAGAGCAGAGAGTCCAATGTTGAAATGGATCCAAGTATTGCAGTGCTTGAAGTACCCTATCATGTTACTCCCTTATTGCCCATTGATTTTGAATAGAAACTTGACGCTTTTATCTCATTATCTTGAAAGAACAGACATTTTTATGTTTGTGTGTTAATGTGGTTATGTTTACGAGTTAATGTGGTGCCAAGGAATAACAAACCTTTTTATGTCTGCGTGTTAATGTGGTGTCAAGGGTAAGGAAACCATATGTATTAGAAAGTGCATTTTTATCATTTGACTAAACAAGCTCAACCCTACAGCCAAGCTTACTAAATGGCATTTGGGTTGGAGGCTGAAAGCTGTTGGTTGGTTTTGGCTTCAAAAGGCTATAAAGTTATGCACCTTACGCTGAACCGTGGCTACCCACCTAGGTTGCAGTTTTAGTTGGTAGGTGAAAGATTCCCGCAAGAATGTCGATGAAATGGAATGATAAAATTCCAAAATGCTACCTTTATAAGACCTGCCAAGCAATGAATATCAACTCCATCTGGCACCACACCCCTATTTAGTTGATCCCTGACATACTCCTCTTGGCTGTTCTCAGCATTAATTCTAAAAATCCCCTCTGCCTGCAAAATTAGGTTTGCCATTTGAAAATAAAGAGTGAAGAAATTAGAGTCTAGGTAAAGTCACAAAATATAACACAATGAATACTGCACTTATTAGTATATTACTGTGACCGTAGTCTGTATCAGTGATACCCTACTTATGCCTAGGGGAGAAAAGGAAATACAAACTGCCGCAGTTACATACTTGCAGACCTCCTTGTGCATACAAGCGGTTCTGCATCAGTAGGAGTATCGTTGGCACACTGTTCCCTCTAGAATCAAATGAAAGCTGCATGGACTCCGTTGAAACTCCAAAAACACTTGCACTACAAATGGAGGACATCCCAGTCAATTGTGTAGACCAACAATAACACATCCTTTTGAAAATAATTATGCAGAATTAAAATCAATGCCATAGACAGGTGCTGAAAACAATAGCTCAATACAAAACTTTCTCTTTATATGCACAACATTTACTGAAATAACAGGATAGAATAGAAAAAGAAAATAAACAGTATTTTGGACTTTAAAAAGCTAGAAAATAGAATTTTGAGCCAACTATTTAATAATATGTGCTGTCAGAAACAACATCATCATCTATATATGTGGATAAACCCACACACATATCTACATGGTTAAAATGAATCAACGATCCAAGGTTTTGTTCACCCAAATTGTTTAATAAACTAAAACCTGTACCTACAGAAGAAAAGCAGTAGATTAAACAATTTGGGGTGAAAAATTATAATTTGATATCATAAAATTATTATTTCAATAATAAAATCAAGACTTTACATCTGTTTACCTTTTATTTTTGTTTTCCCTTTTAGTACATAAGGTACATACAAGAGCCAAGTCAGTCTCTGAGGAAAACTAGGACTGAACAGACTATACAAGGTAGTTACGGTAGGGTGCAATTGCAGACTGCCGTAAGGATAACATGGCAGGGATTTTTTTCCCCATCAGTAGCCAAGGAAATCCTATCCACCTAAAGTTAGTAGACTCATTGCTAACCTGCAGAGATGACAAAGGCCCTCGACAGAAATATAAACAAAACTTGCAAGTTCATAAATACAATAGATCTTCAATACTCATAACTGGCAATGCTGTAAAAGTTCACATTTCCAAGAAACCCAGCAAGTTCTTTACTGATTTAAACGCCCTTCTAACAAAACTCTTCAAGGTTTCTTCTGCCTATGCCCAAGTTCAATATATGTACATCATAAGCAATAAAAAGGAGGGCCACGCTAAACAATTAGTATAGATGCTAATTTATCATTCCATGCCCAATGAATAGTAATCCAACAGCAAAATCCCCAGAAACTCAAAGCAAAATTTACATGCCACAGGAAAAGAAAATCAAAATTCAAGCAGTCACCGGTAACCCAGAACACCCTCCAACCCAGAAAAATTTAAAATAATAATAGTGTAATGAATATGAAGCCCAACGTAGGATGAAGCACATTCAGAAAGAAATAATTAAAACTCAAACCTGGCACTAGGGGGCCTCCTGGGAACCTCAGGCTCAAATTCAACAGGAAGACCAAGAAACCCATTGAACCGATCAAAGGTGACATGGGCAACATGCCGTACATTTGTGGGTACCCCAATCTCCATCCCGGGCACCTCCCCTCCTTCCGAACTATTATTACAAGCAACCCAAGATTTCCTCAAAAGGGTCACCAACAGCGCCAACAAGGACAGCTGATCTCCCTCCCTGTATCTTCCCTTCCCCTCTCCTCGTCCTCCTTCTAGGGTTAGGGTCAGGGTTATGCCCTCTTCTCCCTCTTCTAGAGAATTGGAACTGGTGCTGTTAATAAGGGTCCGGAGGGCATCATTGGAAGGCGCGGACGGAGCACATGGTAAAGGGGAGCTTGCGGGCGAAGAGAAGTGAGATGGGGATCGAAGCACTTCCGTCATTTTTCAATAATTGGGGGTTTTCTTGTAGAATCAAAGAGGGCCTTTTTTTTATGAGTTGCTTGACCTAAATTTGGGGAGTGAAGGTTGAGTAGAGTTGGATTGAAGGAAGGGTATCAGCTGGTGGGGCGTAAACATCATCACTGCTCTTATTTCTCTGTGATGCAATTTATCCCTCAGATCCTGTTCATGGCGTTGTTGAGGCCTCAAGAAGCAAGAACATAACAGGGGGAGTCCCTAGAGAGAGAATCAGGAGAGAGAGAGAGTGAGTGGGTAATAAAAATAATGATTTAACTTTGGTGCAATAAGTGGGATATTCGTTAAATTCTTTTTATCTTTAATTTTTATAAATTTTTTAATAATTTTAACCGCATTGATATAAAATACATATATAAATAAATAAGCATGTTAATTTTCATGATATTTTAAAATAAATTACCTATTCATTCTAAGCATTGAAATTTAGGACAAGTAAAGATTTTTTTAAAAATCTTATAAAATATTCAGAATTCTCGATGCTTAGAATGAATAGGTTATTCATTTTCAAATCTCATGAAAATTGACATGCTTGTGTATTTGTATATGTATTTTCTATCCATGTTGTTAAAATTATTAAAAAAGAACTCGGCGAAGAATTTGATGGACGTGAACTTGAGAAGATTTAGGTTAATAACAAATGCACCTTGTTTAGGTGCAACGTATGTAAGGGAAGTTAAAAAAAAAATCTTCAAAATAACATTATTTTGAATTTTTTTTTTTAAGCATTATAAGGTAACGAGTACATCTAACTTATGTTTCAGTTAATCTATATTAATTTTTTCCTAAAAATAATAAGAAACGTAAGAAGGGGGGGGGAAGGGGAGAGAGAGATAGTGGGTACTATGAAATATATATATATATATATACACGGATGCCCTTAAGAGGGAGGGTGCGGAAGGAATTGAGGAGAGAGAAAGTGGGTACAAGAAAATGCATGTTTTAGAGAGACAAAATGAGGATAGAGGTAGGTGGAGGTGGGTTGAGATGACCGGGGAGGGAAAGGCCGTCTTTTTTGCTTCCACGCGGTACCGCTACTATGGATATAAAGAATTTATCGTAAAAATTTATACGATCATAAATTATTATTTATTAAAATATTTGTTATTAAATTTATGTTATATAATTTTTCTATAAATTTATTGTGAAATTTTTTATGATTATAAAATTATTGTTTGCTTCTTCCTTTTTATCTTTTTTCTTTTTTTTTACAAAAATGAAACAGAAGAATCGTTTCTCAGTAGTGATTTATAATTGTCCATGTCATCAATTAAAGGGAATCTTTGTAATAATATCCAGGGAATGATCGGATTGCCAGAAATCTAACACCATGTTTGTTAGTTTGGAAGGAAGGGTGGGAGGGAGTGTATTTTTTTTTTTTTCCGGTAGATTTGAGTGTCTTAACTTTCATCTATCTTGTTTGTAAGTTTCTGAGGGAAAGTAAAGTATTACTTTTGTTTTCCATGAAATCGATTATTTTTCTATTGGAGCTTGCCTCATTCTTTTTATCGAGCATGATGATGCAAATTAGATTTTAATGAGTTCATATATGTAAGCAATTCTTTTTATCGAGCATGATGATGCAAATTAGATTTTAATGAGTTCATATATGTAAGCAATTCTACTTTCTCAGTTCAAGAGGTGCATTGTTGGAATTGGATTGGAGTGCTACGTAACTCTAGATTTAGGGGTTACTCCTATAGTCGAATGCCGAGGAAAGATCATTTCTATCGATACTGATAAGATCATTTTATCGGACAACGGGATGCTTTAAGCCTAATTTATAAGTTGAAAATAATATTTTACCCAACATCATTTTTTTTCCTTTTTTACTTTTAGGCCATATATATTAGCTAGATTAGATTAAGGGATGAGGTGAGATCTTTAATCCCGTGGGATATGAAAAATCTCATCTCATTATTTGATACAAAGACCGGATAATTTTTAAAATATCCTATCCTTTATTTGAAAGAACACGAGATTGAATGAGACAGAAGGTCATTAACGTTTACTTTTTGAAAATAATTTTTTATTCTTTAAAGGATTATGTAGTTATTTTTTATTGTTGCATATCACATTGTTTAAGATACTTTATACTATAACAACCACAAATGGAAAAAAGAGAGGCTAATGTGTGTTTTGGTATTCAATCTTGTTATCATATATTTTTTATATTAAGAAAAGGGTAACACAATCATTTCACCATCTTATACCTTCCATGATATTACTAATCCTACGGGCAAGAGAGATTAACTAATCCCACGACGGCAACGAGACTAAAGTACCATGGGATGATTTTTATCTCATTTCATATATATTATCAAACATATGATAAAATAAACTTTATTCCATCCTATCCTCTAATCTGATATAATAAACATGGCCTTAAGGATATAATTAGTGTCATTTAAGTTTCTCTCTCTTCTTTTTAATTTCTCCCACTTTTGAAAGAAAACTAAGAGTTTTTTTTTTCTCCCCTTTCTCTCTATTAAAAAAAACTCACAAACAGAAAAGAGTTTTTTTCTCCCCTTTTTCTCTATTAAAAAAACTTACAAATAGAAGAATATTCGGAAAAAATCTATTTTTTTTCCCTTCCCTTCTTCTCCATCCTAAAACTAAAAATCAAAGTATAAAGGAAACTACCGAAGGAAAGAATCACATTATATTTTCAATTTTTAGAAGATTCGGTAACATCAAGTGCGTAGAATTATTATCATCGGCGGTGAGTCCGACCCCAACATGCGACCGCGTAAAGCTGAGGAAATATTACCACTTGAATACACTAATCATGATTAACCCTTAATTAAAAAAATAGAGGGAATAGCACAGGCTGGTAATTATTTAGATCAGCCCGGTGGCCTGGGCTTGTGAGGTGGGGCTGCTAATCGTTATTTGTAACCATCGACGCGTCCTTACGTGATGGTTACCGGGGCAACAAAAGGCCAAATCGAGAGCATGGAAGCTTTATTGTATTTATTGATTAAATATTATGACAAAATAAAATACAAAATACTTCTGGCTAAGGTCAGTTTGGCCCCACACTTGCAGCATTAAAGATCATTTTTCCTATGATTGATCTTCATTTAAGAGCAGCACTGATTTCCTTCCTAACAAGTGAGAATTGAATAATAATAATAATAATAATAATAATAATAAAATAACTCACACACAATATATGTATTTCCCTTATACTTGCCCATTGTGAAGCTACTCTAACACTAACGGACGGGTCCGAGGATAATGTCAGATAATGGCTAAAACCATCGAGCACAAAATGCCTTAACTAATTTTAACTATTTAATGCGTTTGATAATTGAAATTAATAGTATGAAATTTGAAAAATCACTTGAATTCTAATGTAATTTGCCAAACTTAGACGGGCTTAAATGGATCGAGTCCGAATTCAGGTTTAGACCCTAAAAAAAGCATGTTATTTAGGGATACTGGTATTGAAATTAGTTATTGAGCTCCTTAATTGCAAAAAACTTTTGCCACATTGCCAAGAGTAAAATAATTACCCAAGAAAATAACCAAAATGAAAGGACGCACAAATGCAAAATAATGTTAGTACAAGATAATGGCCCAAGAAAATATTAATGTTCTTCGTTGAAATGTTCCATATTTCTACCAATGTTTCTTCCACAGCTAATCTTATTTGAATTAATGTTCAAGAATTCTTATGTTAACAGTAGCACCCCCAACTAAACCCAAATAATTAAATACCTTATGCTATCTAACTCAAACACATACGTTGCAAGCAGGATTAATCTCCTCGTCAAGGAACCCCTACTATGGATACAAATTTAGTACGAAGATTCGAAATTATTTCTAAGGAAGGGATACGAATACGATATATTAAAAAAATTAAATATATATATTATATATATACGAGCACTGAATTTAAAAGAAATAACATAAACAAGTCATTAGCATATGGATCATACACATTTAAAGTTCAACATCAAATCAAAACTAGGCCACATTAACTACATATCCATTTTTGACTCCCACCCGCAGCTCCGGATTCTCTTGGTTGGGTTGACTTAACATAAGCCCACGGTGAATGTAAAGCTTCATTATCCGAAATAGCTTTAAAATTACTGATACTCATACAGGAAGAAGAAGAGCTGCTGCAGCCACCAGTGATGAGTATGAACTACTTTTGATCCGGTTGACCACACAAGTTTATGTAGAAACACCTTTTTTAATTTTTATTATGGTCTCTCTCTCTCTCTCTCTCTATATGTATCATAATATTATTATTTTTAAATAGATATAAACAGGCTTCAAAATGATAACATCTCAGTAACAAATTGTGTTATAATTTTAAAATTGCAAAGACATTAAGATGTCTTTCGAACCTTCACTTCGTTCTCAATTTGGTTCTCGAATTTTCATTTTCTACTCAATCGACCTCAAGTTTGAGGAAGAATGGAATTAGACTAATAGAAAAGGATTTGAGTAGGATGAAAAGCGGGAAAATAAGATAAAAAAGGAAAAAAAGACTACGTGAACTTAAAGCCATACGTGATGTTTCACGTAAGCACATATGTGAGATACATCGTCGCTAACTGATGAAATCTTTTAATGGTCATTTTTGATTGGGGTGAAAATAAAAGTTCAATGATGAAATTACTTATAATTAAACTTAAATGATTAAATTGTGAACTTGGAGTTTTGTTTTATTTTATTATTATTATTATTATTTATTTTTGGTGTTTATGCCTTTTAAAATTTATTGTCAAGTCAAATTAGGACGCATCTGTACTCCCGCGCCGTAGTGAAACTGGGGCATGAGTCATTGACACCAGTTGTCGCAGTTCACTGCCACGTGGAACCTCCTCTGTATATTAATGCTCTCGTGGCCACGCAATCAAACGACTTTACAGGCGGCTCCACTGTATAACTCCCCTCTCGTCCCACAACCACCGAAATGGAGAACGGCGTAGGTTTCCGTCACTTGCGAACTCCCTCCTCCGACCGATTCCTTAACGTATTCTCCCAATCTCCGACGGATCTCTCCGGAAATGGCTCCTTCACCGCCGGCGACGAGCTCGACGAGGATGAGATCTTCTGGACCGGCGACTTCGCCGAGCGGAGCCGCCGCTCCAAGTCCCCATCCCGACGGAGGGATGACCGGAACCGCCGCGCTTTACCGGCGGCGGACAAATTCGGGATCCTCGCGGCACTGCCGGAGGACGACAGGGGCGCGAAGCCCCGGGGCCGCCGACCCGTGCTGTGCCGTACGGATTCCGTCTCCTCGTCGTCGTCGTCGTCGCCGTCGCTTTTGATTCCGAAACCTCCTTTGAACGCGTACGAGAGGGAGGGCTCCGAGTTCTCGCAGTCGATGCCCGGCCGGAAGTTCCATCAGTCGGCTCCGATGAACGTGCCGGTGCTGGCCAAGGCCGTGGCGGGGAGCAAGGGGAGGAGCAGCGTGCTCGTGGAGGTGGATAATGAGGAGGACGAGGAGGAGGAGATGCTTCCGCCGCACGAGATCGTCGCGAGGGGATCGGATCGGTCGCCGAAGACGACTTGTTCGGTTCTGGAAGGAATCGGGCGGACCTTGAAGGGGAGAGATCTGCGTCAGGTTCGGAATGCCGTTTGGCACAGAACAGGTTTTCTTGATTAAGTAGCTTTTGAATTGTTGAAAGTGATTTTTATTAACTTTCACCAAATGGATAGATTGACCGTGTCTAGGTCATAGTGAGGGACATTTTGCTTCCTCTATGGGTAATCTGAGCAGTGTTTGGAACCTGTAGTTAAATATATATTTGGGCATTTTGTATCTCAAAATACACACTGGTTAATCAGCTGAATTTAGTTCCATTTTCTTGTTTGCTTATATGTCCTGATTGTTCTTGCATCTTGACATCTCTGTAGATTAAACATAGTGATCAATATTGATTCTGAAATTCTGGGCACTTGAAATTTTCTGCGACACCCTTGTCATTAATATTTCCATAGGTAGAATATATGCAAGCACATGGCATTGTAGCTGCCAACAGGTCATGCTGTTGTTGCCTAAAGAGATGAGACTTCTTCATAAGAATTCATGTTCATAATGGTGTGTTCTTTTTTCTTTTGATCGATAAAAGAGTGCAGTGGTTACAGAAAATAGTAGTGATGTGTTCTTCTTGCACTCAGACAATTGATAGGCAAGTCTAGTTGAATTTTTTGAATCTACACTGATCTGTTTCAGGAGCATAAATCTATACTTTCCTTTGCCTGTTTCTGCTGTGATTGTTAGACAGGGACTTTCTAAATGCACACCATGTTATTGCAAGTTAATACATAAGTGCATGCCTTATCGTGACCTGACTGGAGTGATTTAATTTGGGTTGTAATTTGCTTGATAGACTATTTATAGTGGTTATCTGTCATGCAGTATATGCTTTGTAAAATTTCTCAGTCCTGTAATCCTTTTAACTAGTTATAAATGTGACATGTTGTTGCTTTTATGAGAGGCACTGAGAGTTGTGAACTTGAAGCTGCAACTCAAAATGGCAGATAGGAGTGTGTCCATTTTTATGTTTTGCCTTGGAAGCCAAGCTTTGAGAGTTAATTTTCTTCAGCTAAATGAATTTTTTGGATCAACCTTGTTGGTAGTTTATTTGTTGGCATGCACTACAAAATTTAGGAAGTGACATGATGTACTTGTACGATGAGTTGCTTGTTTCAGACAAATTACCACTGTACAGTTGTTTTCAACTGTATCAGCTGATCTGGATGGCTCATGTACTGAGAACTCACAGCTGCCTAGTCTTTTTGTCCATCACTATAGATTTGATATTTGCCGGAGGAATCTGAAACCGATCTTGTGTGTCGTATGTAAAGTGGATAATGATGAATAATCATGTTTTGCATGAGGGTTATCTGGTTTAGGATGATTCACCTTGTTATCATTGTTAATCAAGGGTTGAAGGCTGATTGATAATAGTAAGCGCTGCTGTGCAATCTAGTTTATATGAAGCTGTTGTTTTATGACATGCATACATTCAACAATTGTATTTATGAGCACACTAAGTTGATGCTGTTTACAAAAAATACTCGGCTTACTAGCTTAGGGTTTGGGCGCTTGAGGAGGAGGAAAAAAAATATGGAGCAAAAGAAAGTCGATGATCTGGTTCAAGTAAAAATGTCAATGGTGTGATAGCAACTGCTGACTTCCTTTTTACTGGATAGTGTTACTTCTATGGAAAGGTCGCAGTGGTCTAGAAATGCAACCTACCCGTTGATTATTCCTGGTTTCTGATGCTTGGTCCAATTAGGGTTTGTATAAACATCCTAGGGAGAAGTAAAACAAGTGGTAACAAGTGGGGTGGAGATCACCGGCACAAAAAAGACTAAGGACTTCCTATTTGTCAAATATACTAATGGCCTATCCTGCCCATCTGGAAATCTTGATTCAAATTTCTTCTACTATTATTTTGTGTTGAGCTGCTCATTTGAACCGTTTGAGGCATGAAAGAGCGATCCCAGCTTCTCCTATCTTTTGTTTTAACCTTATGAAGCAAATAAGGTGTTCTCTACGTTAGGGTGGGTGACCATAGTATTTATGTCAAATATTACGTTTCTGTACCATGGAGAGATGTTCTGGACAACAAATCTTGGTATGGGCATTACCGTAATCATCAACAGAAAACTGCTAGGTGGATCTCCTCCTCCATAGTTGGTGCTTTGATGGGTTAGCTTGGCATACCCTTGTCTACGGCTCCTATTGTTTCAGTAGTTTAGTAGTTATATTTGGGAGTAACAAAATTAGGGGTATGTGAATAATACGGAGGAGTGACTTCTGCTCAGGTATTGCATGTGGCATAATCGTTCCGAGTTCCCAAATTTGCGCAGACCATAAAGATTGAATGACCATGGCATGTATGGATCTGACCTTGTCGTAGGCATTGTTTTTCTGTCATGGAGATTATGATGTGGCTCCACTGCGGTGCGTTTGGCCATTTTCCTTTATAGCTAGTGGGGTTTCCTTTTCTTTCTCCTCAGAAGAAAATGTGGGGAGTGTTGGAAGCCAAGCATCACCCAGCCTTTGCTAAGTAGGTTGGTCCAACAATTTTCCAGCGGCCCAAATTCTTCATCCCCATCCTATTCCCTTGTTTGGCTGAGACAGTTCAAAATCATATTCAGATAATCTCACCAACAAAGAAAAAAGATAATTCTTTTGAAGGAGTGGTTGATTCCTGGTCTACTCACGACTCACTAGCAATAGTGAATGCTTGCGCAAGTGGGGTCTCGAGGGCTATGCTTTTCTAGCGGACCCGACCCAACCATCTTTGTTTTAAAACCAGTGGATGAGGGTTGCGACCGGTGTTTGGTTGCCATAAATTGTTGAAATTGTGTGAGTTGGAGATCCACATTACAAGGATGTAATGTTATAATTGGAGGGTTTTAATACCTTTTATGTAATTGGTATGCTAGATTATTCTGTATTTCCTTCAATAACTTGATATATTTCTAGAATTTATAAATTTCAATAGATTTATTAATCAATACATAATTTATGGACCTATTAAAATTTATACAATTCAGGGCCGTCTGTCTTAAAATTTAGAGATTCTTTGATGGTTCTGAAAATCGCATTTGAAACACCGGTGATGAAGAAGATGAACTGGGAAATTAAAAATCCAAAGAAAAGTAAACGGGCGAGACAATACGGACAGGTCGGTGGTGGGCTATTGGCATGTTAAGCCGGGTTAGTAAGTCAAGGGTTTATCTTGGTGGGCTATTGGCATGTTAAGCCGGGTTAGTAAGTCAAGGGTTTATCTTGGGATTACAACGTTTGTTTCTTTTATTATTTCACAAACTAATCAATATTTAACAAAATCTTTAATTTTAAATCCAAAAGAGATTAAAAAAATAAATCCTAATTGAAAAATTCAACTGGTTGGGAGGGTTGCGGATGACTTAACACGGATTATTACTTAACATGAACAAATTAAAAATGAGTGAAATCTGGTCATCCTATAAGCGAGTCGCTCTGAAGGAAACCATTAAAAAGTTTGAAGGAACTTTGGAAAAGGGCCGCGCTTTTCTATCGGGCTGGGGATGGATGCCGCAATCACAGCTATTATGAGTCAATTATTTTGTTTTATTTTAGCGGGGACTCCTTAATCATATTAAAGTTGACGGGAAAAAATATCAAATTAATATGTTTTAAAAATATATTTCCCTACAGCCTTGCGATTTCTTGTTACAAGTTTTTTTCTCGGTCGCCCAATTGCGTGACCATAAATTATTATAAGGGAAAATTGCAAGTTCATACGTACAAGTTGGGAAAAATATTTTTAAAATAAAAAATTGTGAAGTGCAGAATTTTTAATACTGAAAATTTTAAACTAAATTAATGGTCACGTTTCAAATTATATGTTATGTTTCCATTTAAGGTCCCTTCGCAAAGAATTTCTCTAAAAAAATCACATGATAACCTCAGTAATTTTCAAAATTTCATGCTCTCAATTTTTGTTATCAAATAAACTTTTAGAGACACTGAAAATCAGGCTTTAGCCAACTCCACTGCATGTAAATCAAGGTGCATGATCCCAGGAATCAGGCCACCATGGTGTAGCGGCACTCTCTTGTGTTGCCTAAACTTTGAGAGTAAATGTAATCGGTGGAATCTTACGGTTCATGATCCTAAGAATTAAGTCACTTTCTGTTCAAATCCTACGATTTTCTACGGTTTTTTAGGAATTGAATTGATGACTTTCAAATACTAGAAATTAGACGGGGACTAACCACAAATAAGGGAAACCAAAAAATAAATAAATAAATAAAGAGAAAGTAAGATAATTATCTTCTTTTTTTTGTTTTTTTTTTTTGGGGAACAAATCAATAGTCTTTGGAATAAGGCGTTGCCTGTCAATTAAAGTTTGAACGTTGGAACCAAGAAAGAAACACAGGAAAGGAGAGAGGGGAATTGACGTACGGAAAAGACGAATAACTAACTGACGGGTGCGGGACAACAAAGAGTCCTTTGCCCTGCAGCGGACGCGGGGAACTTTTAATGGCCCAATGAGAATTAAATATGGATCACGCGAATTCGCGAATTTGGATAATTTTTTTCTTTTTCATTCCACTCATAATCTTTTGAGTTTGAATGCGCATAAAATTATGATAGTAAATAATTCTGATCATTTATTGTGAAAAAGATATAAAAGAAAATCAAAGATGGAAGATTTTTTCAAATTCAAGTGATCCTCATTCTTTTCTTTATGCATGAGGATTACCTGAGTTTGAAAAAAAAGCCATCAATTTGAACAATTTTGATCATTTATTTTTCCGGTCTCTAGTTTTTCTCTTTCTACCCTTTTTTTAATAATGGATGATTAGAATTGTCTAATTGCACAAATTTATAATTTTATAAATTTGGAGGGTCTATATCATCCCTTTCTTCCATTTCTAATTTCTCTCTCTATCTTTTTATAGTAAATGATCATGGTTTTCCAAATTCATGATTTTGCATGCTTTTAAATTTGGGGAAATTACACTTAACCTCCTTGTGGTTTCACCTCATTGCAGGGAACCTCCCCGTGGTTTGAAAATCAGCACATAACCCCCCTGTGATTTCGATAGACTTGCAAAAGTTAACTTTTTCATCAAATCTAACTGTTTGTTCTTCCAAAAAAAAATTTATAGTATTTAATAAAAAAGTAGACTTTAATTTCCTAAATTACCGAAAATTAACTCCTTACCTCAATCATAATAGCTCTCAAAGAATTAGTTATTTTTATAATTCTTAGGCCATGAAAAAGATATACTTATTGTACAAAAAAAAGAGAGAGACATTTTTATGTGAATCTACCTAATTGGGATTGGGATTGTGAATATATAACCTCTATAGAATTTTTTTTTTCAAGGTACAAGAAGTATAAAAGTGTTCATTTATTTACGTTCCGCTGAAATATTGGTTAAGAAATTAGTTTATGGGTAATTTTGGAAATTAAAGTCTTTTTTTATCATATTAAACACTAAAAAATTTATGAAAGAACAAATCGTTAGATTTGACGAAAAAGTTAACTTTTGCAAGTCCATTGAAACCACGGGAGGTTTTGTGCTCATTTTTGAACCACAAAAAGGTTCTCTACAATTGCGTCAAACCATAGAAATGTTAAGTACAATTTCCACTTTAAATTCAGAGGATCCCCATCCATGAGAATTTCACCAGTTCAAAAATATAAGATGGCGAAAGTTACCTACTTGAATCCTCTTGATTTTGGAATCGATACTAATTCAATTCTTAAGGTTTGAAAGTCAATCGATTTGAAACCATTAATTTTTGAAAGCGACCAATTTGATTCTTAAATTAATAAATAGGAAGTCTCCTGTGCAATGCATGTTAGGATTTTGGTAGGTAGATTTGGAATTTGTTTCAAGTAAGTTTCAGCAAAATAGAAAAGTAAAATCAAATTTAGCCCCTTTCTAGGAAGTTTTAGTTGGGGGGAAAAACATAAACCAACATAAAAAGATCTAAGCTTTATTGTATATATATATATATATATATATATATATATATATATATATATATATATATATATTATTTTTTTGGTTGCTATGGATACCATAAAATTCCAAATTTAATCGTGTTAAGGACACGAGGTTTTTCCATCCCATATTAGTTTAATAATGATTAAAATAGCCACTTTTAAATTATCACTTTCAAGCACAAGAGATTAAATTGGATGACACTCAGCTCGAGAGACTAATAAAGGAGTTTTTCTGATAAAATATAATAAAACGGTCTTTTTTTCTTATAATGACCATTAGGAGGATGGCTAGCAAATTGAACGGTTTTACGGAACACTCACGACTAAGACAATAATTATTTAATTTCCAATCTCATCTTTCATTATTCGATTCTCGTTTCTTTATCATTTTATTCTCATTTTTAATCCTCGATGCTCGATTCTCAAATCTCATTTTCTGCAGCTCACGCGGACGATCTTCCAACAGCGCGTCGACGGTGACGTAGCGACGGCCCTTAGATTCCACCGAACCATTTCGCAAGGTCCCCAAAGTCCGGTTGACTTCTCCCTTGACTTGCTTTTTCCCCCAACATTTTCCCCCCATTTCACATACTAGGAACATGCATTTGTAGCTTGCCACAATAATAGACTACATAGTATAATATTTCAAAACGACATTATTTTAGGGGCGAACATAAAAAAAAAAAAAAAAAGAAGACATCACCCATCCTTTTTAATCGAGTTTAAATATTTAAAACAGTTAAATAGTTCAGATAGTCTTGTAGCTCTCAGAATCCAATACATGACGAAGCTGCATAGACACTGGTTCAATTTATACGGTGGAGCTCCGTCTCTCTTAATAAAAGCATCCTTTTGAGTGCTACGTTAGGTAATTACTCGAGCCCCTTAATTTATGACTATGCCTTTCCAATAGTCTTAGATCATTCACGCAGTCTCCACACAAAAATGATTATGTGAAAATTTTGAGTGATCTTATATTATTATTTGACCAAAACATCCTGTAAAAAAGATTACAAGAATTCTAATACGTCACTCTTTCGATACGAAAGGATATAAAAGTGGAATTTCTTTTTACCTCTTTCTGTCAAGGAAACAACATAATTGGCTTTCAAATGTTCAGATTGAAATTCTATAAGGCAAAGGTTCAAAAAATTATTCTAAAAAGAATAACTTTTAAAATAGAAAACCAATGGGACGAAATTGGTCCCATCTCTGACTCGTCGGGTTCTCCTCCAGCTGGGCCGCCATGAGCGTTCCTCTGAAATTGAAACGTTCTAAACCTTTTTTTTTATTTTATAAAAATATAGTATGGAAATTATTTGCCATGAAACTCACGGTCTGAAGGAATGTCTAAATTGAAAGAATGGAAATGGCAAACATCCCACACAAGCAACAGAATAACACGATAAAAAAAAAATAAAAAATAAAATATGTCACCTTTTAATTTTATATGAACTAAAATGACTAAAATGGATGAAAAATAATTGAAGCTACAGCAATAACGTGCATGATAGAAAGCAGTATGCATGCATCCATTTGAAGTGGTGCACTAATACTAAAATAAAAATTAAAGTCATAAGTTATTTGCCTCTATTTTAATGAATTATATAAGTAACACTGTTCATATAGCAGGTCCAATGCTACATATGTAAAAGCAAATATTGTATGAATAGGTCATTGAAGCAGTTGACAAGTCAAATATCTACTTAGAATAAAATTTTGAAAATATTAAATGATAGACTGGAGTTTTGTGTGACTTCATTTATATGTTTGCATTTTATTCCATATATAATTCATAGAGCTACGGTTGCCTCCGTCACAGTAGATTCGTGTATCCATCATATTTAGTCTGATAAAAGAAAGTTCAAGAAAATTACATTTCTTCTTTTTATTTCAGATTTGAATTCAACAACCACACACCTTGAGAAAAATTACATTAGGAAGACATGACCCAGTGCAATAATATTACGTGCAATCCAAGGTTAGTCCAAATGGTGAAACCGGAGACCTAAAATCGTCCCTAACATGTTGAATTTATGAGAAGATCCATGGTTGAGTTATCTGGTTCAAATGTTAACCTAAAGTTACGCAGTTGGGTTCCTGTGAATTTAGCGAGGGAAATGTATTATGTGATTCGCGGATGGATGGTCGTCATGCGCACAGGAAAACATCCGGACCATTTATTTTGCAAGTCCATTATTTTGGAAAGTTTTATCTCAAATAAATTTGGTGGGCATAAAACACGAATAAATGACCAGGATATTTCCGTGTAAATATGATGACTATCTAATGCACCTTACTTTTTACATAATCTTTAACTATTAATTGTGTTTATTTCAGTAACATACAATAATATAGACGCATTACAATTTTTATGAGTTTTCATAATCTAAAGCATTATCAATCTAGTAAGTATTGGAATTTTGGCACGATTTTCAAGACCATTGAAAATACTAAAGCATGCAACCAACATAATAACAAATGTCATAAAAACAAGTATATCTACATATTTTTGCATTTTTTTTTTTCTATCTGTGTGGCTAGAACTTTTAAATAGTATCTGAAAATTCTTGAAGTAGGTGCATTAAGGAGTAATGGAGGTAAAATATATTGGAAAAAGCTAAAGATCAGGCTCCCCAAAGCCTCACTTTTTGGTGCTTATAGTCCGTTTGTCCCTACATGACTCTACACGCATTCAAAATCTATAAATTTTAATATTGAAGATTGAAAGAACAAGAAGTAATAAAGAAATCAAAGAAATCTCTTCCAATTTAATAATATTTAGTGTTATCATCTTGAAACTGGAATTATGAAAAAGATTATTAAGGTTCAGAATTTGCACCAAGAATCTACGGGAAATCGATCATAGGAGCTTGTCCTTAAACCACTTTGTACATGTTAGAAATTTGAAAACTTAAACCGCTCTGATTTGAAAGGCATGAAATAATAACGAAACCCATTAATTATCTATGAATTTGATAATGTTTAAGGCTATCATAGTGTGAGTTGAAGATTAAAAACAGATTCAATATTCACATTTTATCTTCATTTTTTTCACTTTTACAGTCACAACCTCATACATTATTAAATTAGACAAGATTTAGTAGACTTTCTTTGTCATATATTACGTATCTTTCTTTGGAATTTATAGATTTTGAACATGTATAAAGTTTTTTATATTACTTTTAGGACAAACGAGGACAAGCACCAAAGAGATAACAATGCTTTCCTCAAATTCTGTAGTTTTTTTTTTAAAAAATTTTTTAACAAGACTCTCAATCATATAAATTGTCTAGTTTAGGAAATTCGGAGTTTCACATCCACGTGTTGACTGGTTCCAAAAGCTATATCATGCACAGTACGGATGAAAGCGAAGTATAGGAGGAGTAGGACAATTTTTTTCTTCCTTTCTTACAAAACGCGTAGCCGGAAGTTTCCATGCAACTCCAACATCAGGAAAAAAAAAAAACAAAACAAAACAAGAAAAATAAAAAATAAAAACTCCTTCCCATTGTGTATATAAAGAGGGAAAAAAAAACTGAAACATCTAACACAAATCAAACACAGACTATTGCTGCAAAACCATAGTACTAAATACACTTTGTCAGTGTTGTTGTTATTATTACTATTATTAGAGGGAGATTGCGAGAGCAAAGCCTTCCTCTATCGAAACCGTGTCGTTCGTCGTATCATTCTCGAGAACGAACCGAGAGAGCCAGTGATGAAGGATTTGGTACCCGGGTTCCGGTTCTACCCGACCGAAGAAGAGCTGGTCTCGTTCTACTTGCAGCACTGCAAGATTGAAGGGAAGAGGCCGGACCTCAATCTAGCCATGGATCGTATCATTCCCGAGCTCGATATTTACGATTTCCGTCCTTGGGATCTTCCTCGTTAGTCTCCCTATCTCTCTCTTTTTTTAAAAAAAAAAAAAAAAATTTGGTTTGAATGAGTTCATGTAGGTTAAACATATGGTCTCAGGCTCTTTAATTTTGGATCTTCATAGTGGTCCAGCTTCGTGTATTTAAGAGGAGTAGATTCTGACTTTACGCTCACTGCACAACCTCAGAATCCATCTACAAATACATATTACTTTCAATGCATTGTTACTCTCGGATTTAATGCATCAATGGCTATCTTTAACCTGAACGAATAACTACGTAGACACCAAGAGAATCGCAGGAAAAAATTATCGAAAACTGGTGTCATGGACAGCCGTTTTATTAAATTAAAATACCTGCCGTGAGCTGCTAGAAGGGATTTGTACTGCATCAATCTTTTATGATTTTGCTATGATTTTCTTTGTATCGGTAGAACTGTCTAGATCACGATTGGTTGGAGTCCTAACAGTATCTGGGTTCGGGTGGGTTTTCAGAACTGGCGGGAGAGGCATCCCGGGGAGATTTGGAGCAGTGGTTCTTCTTCATTCCGATGCAGGAGAGGGAAGCCCGGGGAGGGAGGCCGAACCGCCTCACCGATTCCGGATACTGGAAGGCCACGGGCGCTCCCGGATACGTCTACTCCTCCGGGAACCACCGCATTATCGGCGTGAAACGGACCATGGTTTTCTACGAGGGCCGGGCTCCGGCCGGGAGGAAAACCGTGTGGAAGATGAATGAGTACAAGGCCATTGAAGGAGAAGCTTCCTCTTCTTCAAGCAATGCGCCTCCAAAGGTTATTTAATGAACTCTTCATTTACTTCTTTTGATTATGCACTGGTCTTTGTTACGATTCATCATAATTTGATACATTTGGTCTTAAAACAGCCTCATTTGATGTTCTCCGACAGGAAAAATGAAAAAATTATTTAATACACATTGAACTCAATGCTTCAGTTTATTACTTTTATTTTATTTTATGCACCCATTAATTTTAAATCCTACCATCTTACATTTCTTCTGTACATATAATTTTATTCTATTTTTTTATGTTAGTTGAGGCATGAATTCAGTCTTTGCCGAGTGTACAAGAAATCAAAAACTCTGAGAGCATTTGACCGGCGCCCCTCCGCGGGGTTGACGGGCTGCAGCGGTGCTGAGGCGGCGGTGGCGGCCGCAGTAGCAAATCAACAAACTCACGGCAGTGATCTTCATCAGGGTGTTGCAGTCACGCCAGAATGTTCATTTTCCGGTGACCAGAATGCTCATCCCTCCTCGACCGGAAACCCCTCAGAAATGGAAGTGGAGGATGAGCCGGTGTGGGACTGGGAACAGTTGAATTGGTTTTAGAGGGGAGGACGAACCGATTATTAAACATGAGGGTAATAGTATATGTATACTCATCAAACCACCTTCGTGTCGAAATGATGATATGATAAAATTTGTGTGGTCCTTTTTAAAGCATATCTTAATAAATAATAATAAAGTATCACATAAATTTTATAACATGGCTACTTTCGATGTGAATTATGTGCGAAGAATATACTTTTAATATTATTCTAGACATTATCATATGGGGATATTAGTTTGCAGTTATTCCGGAGAGTTTGTATCAGTGATGTGCACTTTTCTCTTGCTCTTGTTATGATAATGAAGCAAAGATTTTATAATTATGACAATAAAATGCATTTGGGAGCCATTTGATTTCCATTTTAAAATATACTGTAGAACCTTGAACATTATTATATTTAATCGGTAATCGTAACTTACCGATGAAAAAACAACTTGCAACCTTAGTTATGAAACTCGGCCTGACCTAGCAGGTTGGCCCGGTGAGCCGTCGATTTGGTTCCTAACTTGATTCGGTTCGTTTATCAACCCAACTCATTGACTCGGTCAAACTCGCTTAACTCGACGGCTTGACTAGTGACTTGGGCACCAATCTGGACGAAATGCGGTCCTCGTAAAAAGAGCGAAAAAATCCTCTAAATTGCATTTGATGAGTTTTAAACCCATCCACTCTCATAAAAACCAATATCCTTAACTATTGGAGTCAATGACGTTTTATGAAAACTTGTTGAAACAAGTTTACTTGTAATCTAATATTCAACTAATGAAGAAGATAGTTATTTTAAAATATATGTTATAAATGAGGAAAATTATAAATGAAGAATATTTAATTAAAATAATGGTTAACGGATAATATATATATATATATAATTTTAATATACATTATAAAATAAGTAAAATAACACACCTTAAATTAATGCAAGTAGTATTTTTATTATCCTCATTTTAGAAAATAATAAACCTACAATTTTGAGAAAATCCTTATCATATCATATTTCTAAGGATTAAAATAATCTTATCATTGAAATATAAGTGCAATTCCATAGTATTTTGATAATATCTCATGTTATATTGGAATTTTATTTTTAACAAATTTTATTTTTCAATTTGATTGTATCAAATTCAATTAATCTAATATATTTAGAAATATATTAACAAAATAATTTATCTTGTCATCATTACTATTATTTTGCAAAGCAATTTGAATAACTTAATAAAACTTGAAAGTTTGCTATTCATTAGGTGGTAAATTTATTTTAATAAGTTTTGCTATTTTGTTGATTATTTTATAGAGATTCTTTTTTAAAATATGTAAAACTATAACTATTATGAGTTATAATATAAATGTCATTGACCCGTCGGTTTAATTAATGAAATGATGGTTAAATCAATGACCCGGAACCTGGTCTCTTAACTGGGATATCTGGGCCGAGTCTGATAACTATGCTTGCGACTATTGACAGAATTGTTATTTTTATCATTTTTAACCAACAAATCTAGGGAGACGGTCCATAATAACACTACTGGACTGTTGATTTGGCGATTTTCTTTATAACAAACCAATAAACAAATAATTAATGAATTTATCAACCCTTTTTCAGAATGTGGGTAAACTTTTCGGTAAATTTAGTAAATCGTTTACACCATAGGCCTAGCAAAAGGAAAATAAAATTATAATGAAAGTTTTTCTTTTGGTAGGAAAACTATAATGGAAGTTTCAGTCAAGAAAGACTTCGACCTGTATTATGCTGAACATAGTGACGAATTGACTTGGTGTCCATACGAATTCCACTGTACAGTCCAAAGGTACTAAGACTTTAAAGTGAAAAGACTATATGAGTCTGAATTTACGTACTTTCGTCCCTAAAATAATGTAGTTTATTAAAAATTATGAATGAATGAGAATTATTATTATCAAAGTTACATTATTTTAAGGATGAATTTGCGTAAGTTACGTAAATTTCGACTCATATTCTTCATTCTCAACTTTAGAATCCTTGCTCCTTTGATAAAGTCTCACTGGTCAATTCTTCATTCATAAATAACCCTTTTAACAAAATATATCGTGAAGAAGTGCACGACCCAAACGGGTCAATAATGTCCCCACATATCACTCCCTGAGTTTATATGATGTACATAGGTCCTAATTATGCCATTTATAGGTAGGTTCATTTTTCACATAAATATCGACTTGCGGTGTAAACTTTATGAAAATTGTCATATTTATATATTTTATATATTATTTATTCCCCTTAAATTTTATTCCTATGGAATATATAATTTATTCTCAGTCTATTCTGTTTTTCGTCTACAGTTTTATTTAAGCCGTAAACATATTTTGGAACCGACCAAACCTAAAGCTAATAGTTATGAACAGGAGACTGCTCTTGGATTTTTGATGAAGTCTTCTTCTCTGTTTCCCTTAATGCCCTTTCTTGACCCCACAAAAAATATGCAAAAAGGGCCTGAAGCATCGCCAAATTACCAAAATGCCCTGAAATACCCAAGTTGTCTAAAATGGCCCAAATGCCCAGCTTCTTTTTTCTTTAGAAACAAAAAGAAGTTTCAAATTCAAGCAGGAGGGCATACCTTACAGGATGTTATGTACTCCTTACTAAAATTATGCAGAGAAAATCTCATACTTCTTAGATTAGGTTATTTTTTATGAATGTGCGAACTGTAGGCACTTCACTTTTTCCTGTTGTGCATGTTGGGGGGAAGGGGGAGGGGAAGAGCTCATAATGAATAAATCATCGGCCACCCGCCCTTCTTTATTGCCTAATGAATTTGTCTGTTTGGTCTATAAACAAAGCCATGATTTGGGGACCAACCCTTTTAAAGGGTCAAAGTTGAGGTTGGGGGTCCGACCATTAGAATTTCCATAATCTTTATGGTCTGTAATATGTAGAAATTACATTACTTGTTTTATATATCGTGGATCTTCTTGCTTTTTGCGTGCTCATTTTTTTTTCTGGGTTTTAACTGGTCATAAATGCTCCTTTAACTGTCTCATGAACCCTTTTTATTTTATTACAGTGCTGTATTGATGCTTGTAAGCACAAGTACCATCTACAATCATAATATCAAGGAGCTTATGTAGAGAGCGTGGGCTTGTGGCCAAGTGGCTGATCTCTAGACCCTAGGAGGGGGTTTTAAGAATTTGAGCTCTGTAAACGAAAAGGAGCTAAACAACCAACCTCTTTTGAATAAAACAGTGTTCTCTTTGTCATCTCTAGCATCTCTGTCTATCTGGTGGAAAAGGGCTTGGGCTGGGGATTTTTAACACAATGGGGTGTTGTTTCTCTTTTTTATTAAGTATATTTTTGCATTTTCTTGATTTCTTTTTATATAGAAATTTGTTATATGTTTGTTTTGAAACAAATATAAATGAGGAAACTCGAAGTCCAACAGATATTATGATTAAGATTGTCAATGGGTGTGAAAAGATCCGAATTTGAGCTGGGCAAAATCCCGTAATGTTGCCAGGTTTGATCGATCAGCTCAAATTGTATTTGCTTTATGAAATCAAATAATTGTGTTCAGTTTGAATATGTCCCATTAGGACTGGAATTTGATTAAAGAATCTAATTAAAAAAATTTTATAGGTAAATACACATACACCCAACCTAATAATTACAAGGATTCGAGCCTTTGACCGTACTCAACTCCAAGGATTTAACATACACGTTGGTACTACAAGGCAAGGAAGCCAGTGGTAAGAACCTAATATCAATGTACATTGTAGTCTGAAACCAAACCAGCTACAGCCGCATGATTAAGTGTGCAAATGTTGATAGAGAGAGCAAGACGGTGATGTTAGGCGGTATGAAAATGTTATCCCTATAAACCTTATTGTGGTAACTATGTTCATTACTGAAATGTGTATTTTCCTCGCATGCATTGCATGCTAGTTGACTATGATTTTGTCTGCCGGACCATACCGAGATTTACGATGAAAATTTTGTCACTTGATCTAATTATGAGCTTGGTGAGATGAGGGTTGATCAAAAGATTGTCAACTTGCACTAGCTGTAATCTGAACAGTGTTTCTTGCATGCGCTTGTGGGTGCATTCGCGTGTTTCATATCTTTGATCAGTAAAGTTAAATTTAGAGTTTGTAAGCTGGGGAAGAGGGCATATCTTGTATCCCATATGATGCAAGATGTGACACAGAGCTGCAGGCATAGTTGAGTTTGTTGTTTAAGTTATTTTAAATGAGTTAGAAGAAGGCCATCGGCATATGAACGAATCTGTGCTGTCTAGATTAAAAAAAAGCTCACAGCCCTATAAAATATCATCCGTTATTGCTTTGGTAAGTAAAGAATAGAAGGAGAGGTCTCCAAAGTTCGTGTTCATTATTACCATTCAGCTTGGCTCGTATGAATCATGACATAGGGGTACAACATTTTTTGTTGGTATAATTTTTGTGAAAAAAATATAAAATTTACTATAGAAAAGTAAATGACGACAAAAATTTCATATAAAACTGCAAAAAAATGGGGAGAAGTGGGGGAGTGGAGAAAAATGGGGGTCGGAGAGAAAGGCGGAGTGAGGTATTTTACTATTGTAGCACTTTTTATGTAGCAAGTAGTGTGTGCATTTATTTTTATTTTTTTTTGGAGGTTTTAAAGGAGAAAGGAGGCTGTTTTGGACATTTAGGGGCTGTTATTATTGATTGATTGAAATTGTAATGGTCACTTATGTGTCACAAATACTCTATTCAAGCCTACATGTCTGTGCCTGTCATGTGTTTGGACACCAGCACTTATGTGACACATTCATGTGCTACCAAGTATTCTTGGCTGCTACAATGTTACAAAATAATGAAATATGGCGTTTTATCAAATATTTTTATATTTATGTATATAGGGCAAAAGCTATATACTGTAGCACTATATCTAACTGTGTAGCACTATATATTTTCGAATTGTCGGTTGCAGCTCTATGACTTACGACTCTAAATAGTGAAGTTCAGCATTTTACGTGAACTGGTCGAAATCATCTGCTTCCATATAGTTGGTTCTAAATATTTGGATCTGGTGAAGTTTCTTGGATTCTTTTATTATAGTCTTGTTCTCCAACTATGTTAACTTTTGTTCTTTATTATTTTTGGGAGCTTGTGTAGTTTTGTTCATTGTTTACTGATGTGTGAACATTTAACTACAAAAAGTTTTGTGTTAGACGAGGTGCAGGGACTGAGGTAGGCGCTTTATGAGGCTATACTCGCAGTACACTTCATGGGACAACCCAAAAGATCCAGAACGGCCCCTTGTTGTTGGATGTGTATGTCCAGATTATTTTACTCATTCCGTATTGAAGCATCTCTCGTCTATCATGACTCTGCAAACTACAAAGTTGTTTAGCTATTGGGGATTAACCTCCAAAGAGCTAACTAATTTGTTCCTTTTGTTAATGGATTTGATTATAAATCTCTTTGTTGTGCTATTTCATTTGGTTACAATGAGACCTATGAAGATAATATAAGACATTGTTGGAAATATATTATAGTTGAAAGTTCATAAGGCAACTTTGTAAGCTTGAAAATACATTGAAGTTATGTTGCATTCTGATTGCAAATTTGGGGTTGTAGGGAGTAACCGACTCCAAGCATAGGTGGTTTTTTTTTTGGATAAACGAAGAATATTCATTAAGAGAGAAGGAGAAAGTACAAAAAGTGGGGATGAGGAACCCTCCAACGACCAAGCAGACAACAAAAGGGAAAGGAAAAACGAGAAAGAGCAGTATTACATCAAGAAAGCCTTCCAATCCTATGAATGTCGCTAACGCTAACCCTTGAGGAAGGCCCCAGGCCACAACCCACAAAGTGGAAAGGCCACAGCCCCCTGAGCAGCATCAAGTATAATTTGTTGTCATTATTATCATCACCATTTTGTGCTTCGTCAATTTATCATTTTCTTAAAGCCCAATAATTTATTTTCGTCACTCCAAAATGGTCAAGCTCATTCAAATCTGAGCTGACTTGAGGTATTAACTTGTCGGCAATTTGAGATTGTTGCTTCTGTTTTTTAAATAGTGGAATGAGTTTTTCCCCTCATGAAACCTTTACTGGTGAACTCTCACAACCCTTTTATGTTCTATTTAGACTCCTATGATATTGCAGGCGGATGCAAAAACTGTGAGATTTAAAGACAAAGTGATGAAAAAGGGAGGTATGTGGAGAGATATTTATGGCGTTGATGAAAAGAAGGTTGCAAGCATAGTTAGAGAAGATAAAATTGACATTTTGGTAGAACTCACGAATATGGGAGTCCCATGTGTTACGATGGCGGGTGCAGTTCATGCTCATAAGGTTGGCATGAGTCTTCTCAGCAAAGTTGGTGCGTTGCTATACTTTCGGACATTTAGATCAAGGTTTTCCCGCCGTTAGCTTGGTTGCTTGAGGACTACCTATATGTCTATGTGCCTTTGTACGGTACAGTATGCTGGATTCGCTTCACGTAATAATGAAGATATTTGTCCTCCAGTCATTTCTTTATCTCTGTTATCTCATTGATCATGATCTGGTAGACATCAGTCATAACATTAATTAATCAGAAAAGGAAAGAAGATTCTGAAAGTTCATTTCTTTTGGGTTTAGCTTACTTGATTTCAAGTTTAACTTGTGTTTTTCGTCGCCATTTCATGTAAGACTAGGGTATCACATCAAGGTCGATGCACTTTGTGCCTGCTTTCATAGGGGTCACCGATCTTTATGTTAACGTGAGTATATGTATGCTTGTATTATGTGTGGATATGCCCACCTTACTTAGATGTACCGCTAGTCTATTATAAATAAAGGGGCTCACTTAACACAATGTTAAGTGATTCCATTCTCTCTAACACTTTATACCTATGGATTATTTGACCATTTCTACACAGGGTTGAGATATCTCATAGCCAAAACGGAGGACGAATACGTGCACTTGGCACCGGGTTTGGCCTCTGATATTACAGCCCTCTCAAATTTGAGGATGACTCTCCGAGACCGCATGCCCAAGTCCCCTGTCTGTGATGGACCAAACTTCATCCTTGGTTTGGAGTCAGCATACCGGAACATGTGGCATAGGTACTGCAAGTCTGACGTCCCATCCTGGAGGCGAGTGGAAGCATTAAACCATATTGACTATCCCGAAGAGCCAAGTAGTAAAGCCTCTGAGCCAATGAAGGCCACATCCCCAAGAGAGAATCCTTTGTTAATTACAATGAGCAGTGGATTTAGTCAAGTGTCATCAATACCAAAAATCTAATACTTGGAGGGGACCGAGGATAAATAAGATTACATTCTTTCCTTTGATGTGGCCCAAGCTAGAAGATCATGTTCCCTTATGATTAGGCCTCTTGAAGGTCCTATTGTGGCTTCTGTTGGTGAAATTTGATCTGGGTATTAACGGCAGGAAGTATTTGTGGTAAACTCTTCTCGACGAAGGATGCTGTCGGTTGGCTAAGTGCTATGTAGCTTAAATTTACGGTCAAATTCTTCGGGGGAATCACAGGCGGTCGGCATCACTTAATTGCTTGTGTACAGGGCAATGTGGACTGTACAGGGCAATGAGGACTGCCATGATATTGTATGTTGTCGGTAAAATCTCTCGGGTGAAGGATGCTGTTGGTTGGCTTAGTGTTTAATAGCTTAAACCTAGGTTCAAATTCTTCAGAGGCAGTTGCCATTACGTAATTGCTCATGTGTGTGTGGGACAGGGCAATGCCTTGTATGTTGCATTCCTTACCTAGAATCATAGAAACTAGTAGTGTAAATCACAAGGGATTTGTAATTTTGTGAAAAGAATGGTTTCTTCAGTCAGGAGGGAATTGCTGGTCAGATCACTTTGGGCTGGTGGTTGTGTTTCTTGTCTGGATTGTATTTGTGGATGCCGATCTTCTGAGGTTTCATACAGCGAAATTGTCGAAATGGAAGTGGAAAGTAATAGCTGCAGGGTTCTTTGTTTTGAAGATGAATGTACATGGCAGAATTGAGTTAAAGTCGACCAATCCGCTCCATTGGACTGCTGTACTGTATGTGAATCTACATTTGAAAACCTAGGTCATGTTTCTCCTGTAAATCTCGTCGGTGTCTCAATTTTCCTGTAACTTTGACTACAGCTTTAGGCTCAAGCAAGCCCGCTAGTAACTTGGACCGGGTAAATTGAAGATGGGCAGTCCCAAGGATCAAATGCCGGTATTGACCTCTTGTTGGTTTAGATTCTCTGTTGGGGGATTATGTTGCTGACTTGACCACATTTTGAACACACTGCATGCCAATACACGCAAAGATTGGAGGCAAAATGAGAACCAGATCGAAAACATAAGCACAACGAAGCCTAGAAATTTAATTAATCATACCTTTGCCTCGCATATCAATTGATTTCATGATGGAAACCACTTAATTTTATCTATACATCCGAGATCAATATATGTTAGCTTCTCTTTTATTTGTAAATATGTAACACATCCAACTTAGAGATTACAAGAATTCAGACCCACGACTTTACCTGTTTTAAGGATTTAATATACAGGCTCGTAAAAGAAGCTATGCGAGTAGCAATAACTAGCTTAAATATCGTCGCTCATGTTCCACTTATTGAAATATGAAGTTATCGGTTTGCTTAGGCTCAAATCATGCTACACGAGAACCCAAGTTAGAAATTAAAATAGCCAAATTTCATCAGTCAGCACAATCGCAGTCTACTCAATTTCCCTGTAATAGGCGAATGTACGTTTACATGTAGGATGAAATCAATCACAAGGACTCAGTTGCTCACCAAATCTCGGCAGAATGGTCATCCAAGTACGAGATTGCCACTGCAGCATGAAGAGCTGCTCCGATCGGAAGAGCCTCTTCGTCGATAGCAAAATACGGTGAGTGCAACCTTCTGCCTAACAGCGTCTCATTACCTGTCCCTATCATGAAAAAGGCCGAAGACATCTTCTCCGCATAGAAGCTGAAATCTTCCGCTCCCATGGACATTGGAATTAGGTGCACGTTGGGTTCTCCGAGCAAAGTTTCTTCGTACATCGCTTTATCATTAACGGTGGCTGGGTAAGACTTCCGTGTCTCTTCCATGAAGTCTACCGTGGCCGTGCACCCCAGCACAATTGCCTCTCTCTCTATAATCTGTTGATGATAATACACACAAGTTGGCATACTCCCCCATTACAAATAATACTAATAATAATAATAATCTGTTGATAATAATACATACAAGTGGTTGTGGTTTATGTTCGTCCGATTTGTATAGAGATTTGGAGGCTGCTATTGTTTTGATCTTGTGATCTTTTCCTCTCATTTTTGCTTTGTTTGTCGTCTATCTTTTTTCCTTCTAAGGATCTCTTGTACTTCTCTTTATAATCCTCCTTCCTTGACATATATTTCTTCTTTTCTCCCAAAAAAAAAATATATACTAACTACTGGTTTGGTCGAAGAGAATAGAATAGAGTGTGAATGGAATAACTACTTGATAAAAATAAAACATATAAGTAATTATTTTTTCATAGACCATGGGTGAGACAGCTAAACACACAAGTGAAATAGACAAGGAATAACTATTACTAGGGACCAATTCCTTACCTATTCTACTTATGGTCCTTAAAAATAGCTATTCCTCACATATTTCTCGCAAGATTCTTTTTACATTTCTGTAGAATAGCTATTATATTCCTGCTGTATTCCATTCTAAGAACCGAGTGATTGGTGAGAATGTTTCTTTTTTCTATCGGTCCAACCCGAAAGAATTAGCTAGAAAGCGATTTTTCCTATCACATTATTTGGTTCACTTTCTGCGCCCAGCTCAGTCAAGAATACATATTCCAGTAGTCGACAAAAACTCAATAAATAAATAACAAAGTACCTCTTTGACCCTTTGCCGAAGGAATGATAGACCGTCTGAAGTCATGCTCCGGAAAGTGCCTCCGAATCTCAGTGTCTTCGGGATAACGTTGCCCGATTGGCCACCCTCTACGAATGTAACTGTTACAACCTACGCATTCATTAAAACCATAAAATTGATTGTCCTATTAAGTTTGTACTTCGAATCGGGCTCTGCATAAAAAGTGACTCCACAGATTAAACTCTCTACTGATTTTATTCTAAGGACATACATGCGACCATGGTTGAACCTATATATAACTGGGTAGCATAAGTGTGTTTTTCATTATCTCTGCACATAGTGCCTATGTCTCATATGCTCAAAATGTCCCAAATACCACAAAATAGGCAGAGCCCAAGAAGCCGAAATGTCTAAAGATCTCCCAAATATTCAAAATGCCAAAAATGCCTGAAAAACCCCGAAGGTCAAGATAAATGTTCCTAAGGACCCAATTGTGAAATGAACCAAATGTTAAAAAAAATTCTCAAAAGCCATGGAGCGCATGGATGGTGCATCATAAAAACACAATAAACCAGATCCCAGAACTCATATTATACGAGGCAGTCAGAAAGAAATTACCCCGGCCTCAAGAGGATCGGACTCTCTGGAAACAATCTGTTGGAGTGCGAGTATTGCCAAAGACGCAGCCACGACAGGATCTTTAGTCCGATGGGGTGCTGCAGCATGTCCACCTCTCCCTTTAATGACGGCTACAAACCTACCAACGCCAGCAAGCACCGGACCCGGTCTTGAACCAATAGCACCAGTGGCCATATCTGGCTTAACATGCAATCCGAACATGGCTTTACATTCATTGAGATCGCCCTCTTTTAATACATGGAAAGCGCCGGCCTGACCCTCTTCCGCGGGTTGGAAAACAAGCTTGACAGTGCCCTTTATGATACATTACAACAGCAAACTGATTTAGCAGAAGCAAATAAACAGACAGCTGGAGGGCAGTCCCCAAACTTGGGGCTTCTCAATTACTGAACAGCATGAGTTTAAGGTTGATTTTTGCTTTGACCTTTAATTTATCACCTTTGGCGTGAAGTAGCTTAGCTGCTTCAAGCAGCATTGTTACATGAGCGTCGTGGCCACAAGCATGCATTTTACCATCGTTCTTGCTCTTGTGCTCCCACTCTACCAATTCCTATCAAAACAATCCCCTTTGCATGAAATACTACAAACCAAAATGTACACAACTACATGCCTCAAACAAGCAATTCCCAAACTAGCCTCAAAATAATCAAGAAACAAAACCAGCTTAAAGAAGAAAACTGCGTCCTGTTTGGCTCATGGTAATAATTTCATTCCTTATTGGTGGACTTTAGAGCATAGAATAGCTATTCGTATTCAGCCACAATCCTGCCTAATCAAGAATGCTCAACCATAGATATTCCTTGCCATTCATAATTCACGACCATTCTTCATTAAATGGTGATGTCCAGGCTGTAAACGAAAATTCATGACCAAGAACAACAGTGCCTCTCTTTTCATTCCTTAAGTTTTATGGGTGTTTCGAAAACAACAAAAAAGTGAAATCTTGAAAATCTAGACACAGAGAGAGAGAGAGAGAGAGAGAGATCGAGATCGTTTCTTACTCGAATGGTGAGAGCATCCATGTCCGCTCTGAGACAGAACCAAGGATGAGACCCGGTCCCGATTGAAGCCACCACCCCCGTTTTCGCAACGGGCCATCTGTATCCGATTCCGAGCGAGTCAAGCCCCGACCTGATCAGCTCACTCGTCCCGTGCTCCTCAAAAGCGAGTTCTGGGTACTCGTGGGCTCTCCTCCGGACCCGCTTCAACCAACCGGAGAACTCGGGTTCCCTTGCTGACTCCAACAGGTCCCGAGTCAGAGACTCGGCTTGCGACCCTGTTTGAGTCTTCAAGGAGCATGAAAGGGTTAGATACGAGGACAGTACCAAGAACAACGGATACAACAACCTCATATTTTCGTTCCTCAATTTTTGAATCCAAAATCAAATCAAAGCATCCATGTTCGTACGTATTAAGCCGCTGCACCATACTCAGACTTCATTCTTATTTTAATAATGGACACGCGTGGTAACTTTTCCCGTGGAAAAATGTATTAATTTTAAGAATACCTAACAAAAATAATCTCGTCCATTCACTCACTTTTAATTTAAATCCTACTTTCAATTTTTTTAAAATTTTTAATGAATACTATATTAAAAAAATAATTTCAATCCCAACCCTAACTTGTATTCAATTTTTTAAAAATGCATGCTTACATTACCAAAATCAATTGTCATAACAATATCTCCAATGTTTGTACCTCACGGTTGAAATAGGCGAGCATGAGCGTGAAAGAACCAATTATTTTTTTACTTTGATATAATTTGTTATGAATTTAGATACTTGGCAGAGAAAAAACCTTGAGAGTTTCGTAATGAGGACAATTTTTCAATTTGAAATTATGTCTGTCTCTCAAGAACATTCAGTTTGATCCTAGACCTTTTGAATTTTTTTTTTTTTTACTTCGGTGCCTGACTTTTTGAAATTTTAGTTTAAGCCTCCAACTTTTAAATTTGATCATTCTTGTTAAAAAAAATCCTTTGTTCAGAAGCTCCTTTTGCAAACAACAAGATTTGTGAGTATGAGATTTCTAAATCCCAATATTTGACAAATCCTTGGCATTCATAAATATCCCATCCAAATGCACCGAAAGCTTAAATTGATCTATTCTGAACATGGCTCTACAACTTTTCCCCCCAACATCCGGATGACTATATTTAATCGGCTTCCCTAAACTATAGAAATTAGATTAAATTAGTCCCTTTTGTAACTTGAGGGGCAAATTTGACCGAATTTAAAGATTCGTGGTCACATTGGCTTAAAGCCAATTTCGGTGGCCTCCATGAACTTAATGCAGAGGAGAAATCAGAAGGCAGCATATGCAGGCAAAGGTAATTGTCACTGCAGCCGCAACTCCTTGCCAAGCCCAGGCAAGGTGTTGATTATCCGAAGGCTTCAATACGGCAATGAAAATCTACGACGCATCCTTTCTGATCGAGTCGAACATCTTATAGCATGTTTGTTCCGATGGAATAGGATGGAATGGAATCAATATTTTAGACGGCAAAAGTGATTTCCCTTGAAATGCCAAATTCCACTACAATGCCTCCAACAGCAAAAAAGAAGAGAAAAAATCCTACGATTCGGTCTGAGAAATTATTGCTGGCTGAGCATGCAGTGAAGCATATCAAACACAAAAATCTTACGATTGGGTCTCAGAAACAGTTCCTTAAAAACAGTTAAGACTAGGAAAAGTTAAAATACATACAATACACAAACAAAACTCATTCTCCAGCAGTAAATGTGCAACTGCATATAATTGTTACCTTTATATTGCTGCGAAGTACTCCTTGCTAAGCTTAGGGTCGGGCTTCATGGACTTCTCCCCTGGCTTCCACCCAGCTGGACAAACTTCATCGGGGTTCTCCTGCACATACTGCAACGCCTGCAGTACAAAATCAAGAGGTTGAGAAAAGTCGATCGATTAGCAACATGATCCATTCATACGATGTAATAGACTGAGAAAGAATAAACTATTGCTGAGGAATAGAATAGGTAGTGACTAGTTATTCTCATGGTCCATGAGTGGAATGAGCATTCTTGATTAATCTAGAACAAGGCCTTATCGAGAATAGCGATCCCATGAATTGCTGTTTAATTATTAACTATTTCATAAGAAAACCACAGAATTTAACAGCTGTCACCATGGACTAAACATGCTGTAGAAGAATTCTAGATCTGTTTGTAACGTAACCTCTACTATGTTCTTATTCTTAATAAAATACCTGGAGTGTTCTCATTGTCTCATCAACGCTCCGGCCAATTGCGAGATTGTTTATGGTGGAGTGCTGAATAATACCTTCCTTGTCAATAATGAAAAGTCCTCTTAGCGCAACTCCCTGAAGCAACAAATATAAATATACCCACATGAGGATCCGTAAATGCCCAAAAATAATAAATTGCCAAAACAAAAAACTGTCGATTTATAATTTTCCTGTTCCGGCTCATCTTTGCAATGCTTTGGAAAGAAAAAAATAATAATACAGGAAATAAACTTCAAAGCATTATTTTCTTTATAATTATATCAGATACCAAAAAACTATTGGTTCAAAATTATTCAGTAAATTTGTAGTAGAACATAATATCTGAAGTAAACATTATGCGTGAAACCAATCATGCCCGCAGGATGAGATACTAGTAGTTAAGTAATAACCCATACCTGATCCGGAATCAGCACATCATAAGATTTTGATATCGATTTAGTGACATCAGAAATCAGTGGATACTTCAGATCACCAAGCCCACCTGACTTTCTATCTGTTTGGACCCATGCCAGATGTGAGAACTACAAGAAAAAATAACATTGACACTTAGATATCATGAAGAAAGACCATTCAGACACCCCCTTGATAGCCTAAAAATTGTTTCCAAACGTTAATCCCAAAAGCCAAAAGCATACAAAAGACAAGCCATAAGGAAAAAAATCAAAAAATAATCCACTGATGAATTGAAGCGTTAAATGAAGATATCCGTCGAGATAGACTGGCTAAAAATAGTGAAATTTTCCCTTTGAATAACCCACACTTAATTGTTAACCCAAAACAATATATTTTTGCTTCATTTGTTATCTTTTCCAATTCAAATCAGCCCTCTCCATCTACTCTCTACTTTTACTTTGAGCAACATGGGACTTTTAGTAAATGCTACTAAGAGGAAACAAAACAAGGCTGAGAACTCAAATAGTTCAATTCAACAACCAAAGTAACCCAGTTATCCATGACACTGCACAACCATAATTGTTTCTGTGTCTAGTAACCATATATAACTCCAAAACATCATTGTGTTTGTAGAATTTAACTGATGGAAGATGCCACAGTTGAACACAAAAGTGGCATTTCTACAATTTCTAAACAAAAGATTTGGTACTGTAAAGCAGTCATTAATGCCATTTCTAAAAAAGAATTGTAGTCATTGAAACTACAAACATCAAAAGTAACTGGATGATCCCCTACCATCACAACATGACTCCCCATTTTGTTTGTCAAACAAATTAAAAAGGGACTTCAGCATAATCAGCAATGTTTTTTATGGCATATATCCACTCAAAAACTTGCTGGCTAGGATAGCAGCCATTTTCCATGTGGTTATATTTCTTTACTATGCAATTGCACAATGCATTTACAAAATATATAAATTTTAAAGTTACATTAGAGAGGGAAAAAAATTACTGGCCATCAGAATCTTCGAAATAACTGAAAGAGAATAACTCACCACACTATCAATGGATACGCCTAATATTTCAGTGTTCAACTTCTCAAAATCGGCATAACGATCACTAAAAGCGGTGATCTCTGCAAGAAACATGAAGAAAAGGAGAAACTGGTTCAGGATCCATTGTTTTTTAAATCCCAATTTATATTAAAAGTCAAACTCACCTGTTGGGCAAACAAATGTGAAGTCCAAAGGGTAAAAAAACAGAACCACATACTTCTTTCCAATATACTCAGAGAGTTTAACCTGCAATACACAGGAACTGTGTTTTAGAATATATAAAAGTAAATATACAAAATCGATATTTCTCTTCCAAATACTACCTTGATGAACTCCTGATCAAAAACAGCTTCTGCCTCAAAATCTGGTGCTAAGTTTCCAACCAGTGGAAGTTCACCCTACATAGAGAAATATGACAAGCATCACGCACTGAAAGTACTACTACAGGAAAAGTTACGAAATACAAACAACCATCCGTATGATGTAGAGGTTTCTTCATAGTATTCACTTAAACACCGATTATCGAGCAGCATCACCTATTTTGAACCTGGGATTTCATCGCAAAAACCTTCAAAACTGCTAAACAATTGCAAGCTACTAACAGAAGCAAAGAATTCTATGTCAGAAATGCTTAACACTTGCAAAAGCAAAGTTCTAGTGAGAAATGGTGGCTGAGAGTATGGCATGATCGGACTTGAATCCAAGTATTTACAAATGATAGATCCAATCCAAGGTGCATATTATACCAGTTAAAATAATAAAAAAGCACACTATCAGGCATAATGTGCAGAAAGAGGCAACGACAGTCAGCAATAAATATTATAGTATTGAGGTAGAACCACAATTGCTTCACCAGCCAACCTAGTTAAGGCTTGACGAAACTAAATTATTTTGTAAATTCGTTTTGTATTATCCAAACTTAAAAGCAGGGAATGTAAAGGAAAACATGGAAGCAAATCTGTACCACCTTCAATAGAACTGAATGGAACCCACGATTGAGCTTGGGTTCCACCTCAATAAACTAATGGCCTTGCTTATAAGCTACATCTAAGTCTTAAGTTGTCACTCACCCCTGGACTTCCTAACTTCTTCCAAAACAATTATTTCACACCTCCTAAAGATGCATTCATAGGTCTGTCTTGCACATGTCCCTCGTCTTATCCTCAAACTCAATCAAAGCAACCCCTATCTGTCTCCTAGTTTTCCCACCAATCCATCTTGGCGCGCTAATTGCTGCTACGTTAACTTTGTACTTAATCTTAACTCCCTCATCTCAGCTACATCCAATTCCACATACTACATTAGTGAAACAAAAATTCTATCTAAATCATCTGTTTTCCAAATTAGTGAAGAATAAACATTCTAGTGCAAACCCATGCTTACATGCATGCAAGTAATCTTTCTTACAAGATTGTAAATTAAATATATATACCTAACTTTATGTACATGCTTTACCGATGGAAAAAATAAAAAGTGCGTGTGCGTGTGTTTTTTCAATTGCACTATCATATATTTTACTAAGAATTCTCAGAAACGAAATAGAGCCCAAGAACTTCCTAACTAAGAACGCCAGTGGGTGTGAAGAACCACAATAGTATGGAATTATGGACAGGAAACAGACGTGCCTAAACCATATGAAAGAAATGACGGCGTTTACATCCGTATTTCAATAATCAGTGTACACGCATGAATCAAAAAGCGTTCACAAAAACTCACGGAGCTTTTGAATAAAAACACAGAGAACTGTTCAACCACTTACAGCTCTAGCAACGAAGCTGCGTCTAGAGCGAGATCCACGAGAGGAGATGGATGGAGGGACGGGAGAGCCGAAGGGTTTCCGGAGTCCATCAAAGGAGGAAAAGGGAGGGGTTAGGGCTTGAAGAGAGAAGGGCTTAGAAATGGAAGCTCTGGGGATTGAGGAGAAGCGCCACGGGTTTGAAGAGAGAAAGGCGGCGGTGGTGGTGGAGGAGACAGCGGAACAGGCCATTAGGTAAACCCTAGACAGATTGAGAATCAGAGTGTACCGTTGAGGGAGGAGAGAGCGGAAGATGTGGAGACAATGGCGCTGAAAGGATATGATTGTCGAAAGTTTTTACTTCCCGGTTCCGAAGATTTTGGCAACCGGAAATTTATTGGCTCCCGACTTTCGAAGTTAGTGTAATCATACCAAGTGATTAAGCATGAGAAAAACTGATTCGAATTCTTTAAATTTATAAAATTATGAATTTATGCTATTAGATAATTTTATTATAGGAAAATAAAAATAAAAAGAAAAATTAGGAGTAAAAAAATAAATAGTTAAGATTATCTAAATTCATAAATTCAAGTAACTTTTGTTGTTAAAAAACGAGAGGACTTGCCAGTGTATATATATATATATATATATCCTAGGATGAGAACATACAAAAGTTTAAAATGAATGATCATATACATCATCATACTGTATGAAAGATGATAGGTCTTCTTATTTTTCTATACACTTTTAATTTGTACGTATAAAATTTTCCTAACAAATCCATGTTAATGTGTACTTATTTTGTGTTCACATTAGGTGTACTCATTCTAATATTTTCTCGTGTATATATAGGAGAGCAATAAAGGAAGAAAGATAGCACACTTCTTAAAAGCACCCTTTATATGGGTACTAATATGAAAATTCTAACTATACAAATTTGAAGTATTTGAGAAAATAGAATGACCCTTAATTTTTCAGGCAATTTAAGTTGGCGCATATCTGTAATCTAAATGTAAAAAAATTAAAAATAGTTTTAAAAATAGTTACAACATTTAAAATATTTCACCGCTAAGATGATAAGTGTCAACAAGCCAAATTGCATGAAAATTTGATGATCATCCTACTTTTTTCAAATTCTTTCAATCAATACAGTTAGAATTTCAAAAAAGTACCCATATGATGGGTACCTCTTTTAAGAAATGCACTTTCTTACTTCCTTTATTGCTACCATATATATATATAAAAGAAAATGTTAAAATAATCACACCTAATGTGAGCATAAAATGAATATATATATATATAAGAAAATGTGAGAATGATCGCCCCAACTATAAGCACAAAATGAACATACCAACATGAATCCATTACAGAAATTCTACCCATACAGATTGAAAGAGTGAAGAAAATAAGAACTACCTATTTTCATATAATTTAGGGACTCAAAAGACCTTCATTTTAAACTTTTATTAACTTTCACCATAAGATCTAAATATCAAAACAGTTGCAACAATTTACATCTCTCGATAGTTTTTAGTAAAAATATAAATAAGAACCCTACTAAACAAATTCAATAAGTTTTAAACCTTAATAGATGGTTTAGATTTTCAAAGTACACAGCACTCCCCACCCAAAATATCGACAAGTCCAATTAAAAAATAAGTCCCTCACTTTCCAATAAAAACATTTCACCAAGCCTTAAAAACATTCCACCAGGCTTATCAACAAGTCGAGTCCGGACCCAATCAAACCACACTTGTGGATCTCACATAAAAGTTCTCATCCTCTCCGTTCGCCACAAATCATATCAAACCCGAATAAACAGGTTTGGACCTTTGTGACCCAACCTATTAAAAGTTCTCCTCAACCTCTTCGTTCACAAAATATCGTATCAAACTTGAATACACTGGTCTGAGCCCCTGCGACTCGACCCATTGACAGGGCTAGGTGCACCAATTGAAATAGTCATCCAACTGGAACCTTTGTGCACGTAGATAAAAGAGTAAGACAGATCGAATGAATCCCAACAAACCATGCACTTCACACAGCTCTGAAAACTTAAACAATGACATGATTATTACACGATATTTAGGTATTTCATTAAAAATCTCACTTTGAAATAGCTATTAGACCATATAATCATTCGTGATCTATTCCTTCAAAAAACAGATATGGGATAGTTTTTCTTAGACTATTCTATTCTCACAACATAACTACTCCATTCCCACACTAGAGAAGCATTGCCATGACAATATCACAAGCCGACTATAGGGAGAACGACATGAAAACAAACCACTGAATAAGCTAGGAGCAAATGCTACATGAGTTGTTTCAATTCTCAGCACACGAGAAATGCCATTAATCAAGCAGAATCCAAGTAAAAAGAGGTCTGATGGGGAAAAGGGGGCAAGGGAAACAGAAAATAAGACAAGAAAAGAAAGAAGATGCCACAGAGGGATTATAGGAGGCAGTTTTAAAGGCATCACCAATGTAATGTATAGTTTCAAGTTTTTGCCTGAACGCAATCAATACAGCATTACAAGTTATATGTTGCATATAGTGTATGCGAGAAATGGTCCCAATTATAAAACTAAACACTAGAAGTAGGTACCCTCGGGAGGCTGAACCAGCTTCCTGTTATGTGGAGCTGCCATCTCCTTCTTCAGCTGTGTTAATATGTTCTCCATGGTGATTTCTCTTTGCCAGTTTGCCAAAAGCCCAAACTTTTTCGGCTCCACCTGTACCAAACAGCGCCATTGCACATTATGAGTCACTTCATCTATCATCTTAGCAGCGAAATGGACCAAAGCATTTCTCATTGCAAGAACAGCAAAAACAACACTTTGAAGAAAACAATAGGATAAAATTGTCAACAAATGCAAAGCATCCAAGTCCCCAAAACGATGTCATTTTGATGAAAAAGTCCTAAAAAAAAATGGCATCACCATAAACACAATTATCTTTTTGTTTCCTTTTTTTTTTTTTCTTGCAGAATGACGCTGTTTTGGATCAAGACTAAGTTACTCTTTCCCAATTTTTAATAACAATATGCGAGCTATCGTCGTAGCAGGAGGATGATGAGATGATCCCAGGTTCCCCTTCAACGTCGCAGATTGTTCAGCAACTCAAGAATCCTATTTCCATCTCCTTTTCTTTTAAAAAGGGAGGGAGGCAGTAGATTAGCATCTTCATTGGAACAAACCAAGGGATTGTTTGCGCAGCTAAAACAAACCTCTTCTGTAGGAATGAAATAATGAACACAAAATACTAGTAACAAAGGCAAGGGAAAAGACTGTTTTCTAACTCCATTAGGTCCACCTGAATAGTAGCAACACATATATAAGTACTGGGAAGTCCAAGATCTATGGCAACAATAACACAAGTTCCACAACAGTTAAAATGTAATAGGAAGTTGCAACTATACCACTCCAGTTTCATGGCTAACACAAGTCATGTTTATCCGTGAATGGAAACGAACACTTGGCGGCTTCTCTGGGTAATCCTTGTCACAGAAAAGCTTTAACTGATATATGCGGCCTTCGTGCACAGACTGGAACAAAAAATATGGAACTTGATTATCAAGGTAAGCCATTTCTATCAGTAAAGAGCAGCAATCTTCACCTCACGCTATCTGGACCACAATAGCAGGTTGTCTAAAAAAATTGATATGTAAATACACACATCCATTGATTAAAACATATGAAACAAATGTTTCCACCATCTAGTTTTTTTATTTTATTTTTCAAAGCAAAAAAAAATAAAAGATAAAAATGAAGCTGTCTTGTAAGATTTGAAAATCAGAAAAAGTATAAAGAGGAATGTTGATCATGGGTATCAGATAAATTATATAAAGTGAAAAACTCTGTTGGGTTGTCTCAGCAAAAGAAAAGAGAAAGGAAAAAGAAAGAAAGAACTGGCGTCTGTATTTTTACACGATCATAATATACAGTTGAGGATGAAAGAACCACTTACAGTATGAAACCAACTGTTGGGCAATCAAGAAAAAGCATGAATACAAAATTGTAGCCAAGGTTTGCATGCCTAGATGGATGGACTGTGAAAGACAGCATTAGAAATGTGGAGATTTGTGCAAGATTAGGGATAACTTCAATTGACAATAAGATAAGAGCATTATTTTTTAGATGTTTGTACACACAAGACAGAGACCTATGAGCACACTTGTCAGGAACAACTAGATGATCTATTAGGGAGAGTTAAAGGAAGGCTAGGGAACACCTTTAAAAACTTGGATGAAAGTTTATGAAAGAAGACAGATGTTAAGGAGATAGACGAAGAGGTTTCCATGGATAGGAATGAGCCACATAGAAAAATCAAAATCAAAGATACAACGCATTTCTTTTTTTGGTTCCATGAAGTTGACTTCAAACTATTAGAATCAAGACATATTCTGCTGTTTGAACCCCAACCCGAGAACCAGCATTGTATGTTTGAAATATTGATGGACTTGGCCCAACATCATTCATGGTATTTCTGTTCAAAATTAAATCCCTTTTTTCAAAAGAAAGTCACAAGGCCAAGCTCAAATAAGAGATCTACCACCATAAATTGGAAAATAAGTTTTCGCAAAGTTGTCTTTCGACAAGTTAAAAAATAAAGCTAAAGACAAAATCCTATAACTTTCCAGCTATCACTTCACTATCTTTACAAAACAAGTTTCAGCTCAATTGACCGAGTTCTCTCGAGCATGGTTCACAATCTATGCACATTTTCCCTATCTAACAACTGGAAAGAATCCTTTCTTACATTATATGTCACCAATGGGCTAGACCTCTTACTCAACCATATACTTTACATAGTCAATACGTGAAGCTCTCCGGACAAAGTGGCAGAAAAGCACATGAAACCAACTCTTAGGGAACTTGCAAGAACCTAAGACCATAGTTGTCAAGGCGCCAAGGGGACCCTAGGCATTCCTGGGGTGCTTGGACGCCTTGACAAAGCCGCCTTGTCACTTTGGGACGCAGGCAACAAGGAATTGGAGGGCGCCTTTGTCGCCTTGGCGATGCCTTGACAACTATGCCTAATACCTGATTGGTAGAGGTATTAAAGGCCTCATATCACTGTTGAGCTGAAAACAAGAAGCTTAGGCATTTAAAATAAACATCTACATCAGAAAACAGCTAAAATTATGTTGCATTAAGGAAATCTGAGGAATACAAATAGACTGACATGTTTATAAAATGAAGAAAAAAGAAAATGAAAGAACATGTGGCCATAGCTGGACAAAAGGATGGGAGGACGAAAGCTCACAGTAAAACCGGAAAAAGGAACCTTACATTGTGGGGACCAATAATGGTGCCTGTCCAAGAACGCATGTAAATGTCATCTCCATCATCCATTCCATAGCTAACAGTACCATCTCCAATACCTTTTTCTCCACGTTCAAGTTCCTCCAACAATCTAAAGTTTCGAGGGACTACATGGAAACTTAAACGCTTACAAATTCCCAATTTTCACAATTTCAGCATACTTGCCATGCAACACATTTTGAAGCAAAAGTAAATAACCTCACATCTGACAAAAAAACAATATGCACAACGGCCAAAATTCTTTCAATTCTAATTTGGCAATACCATTGAGACACACAAAATTGGGAGAAGGACACGCATTTCTCATTGCCATTAGAAACATTAGTATCAAAACAAAAAGAGTGTGGATATGTACTATTTCAATTCAATATAATAGATTTAGCCTAGATGCAGGGTAAAACTAGAAGTATCTTCTCCTCTCTTTTTTTTTTCACAACTGACACGCCAAATATACTTCCTGAAACGGACTCCAAAACTAAATTGTATTTAACAGTGAAAGAGATATAAAACAGATATTAATGTTAGTCTCAATAAAAAAAACTATTTACTAAATTCAAACTTCTAATCCACTTCAAAAGAATGTGCTATGCATACTGCACCGAATCATCAATCTTCTAAGCTAATACACTCTTCTCCATAGCAAGTTGCCATAAATGACAGGTTAAATACAATAATATACCCAAAGACATGTTCCTGGAAGACCCAACGAGGGTTCTATACCAAATTAAACCTCAAATAGCATAAATCAACATTCGAGAGACACTAGTTAAACAGATTTGCCGAGATCCACAACAAACATAAATCCCAAAAGCCGAAATCCAGCCGGGAAACATCGCTGATCGTAAATTATATCAAGATAAGCTACAACAGCAACCAGAGAAAGAATCCAGCGCATAATCGGCGAATGATTTCATGAGAAATAGAGCGGAGGACATGGATTCGAACGAAAACGGGTAATAGAAAAGCATCAACGATGAACTAGGGTTGGAGACTCACCCACGACACTGGATCCTCCGGAGCCAAGCGTCATGGAAGAATTACAGAGGCTTGAGCAGTCAGATCTCGTCGGGGAGTCTGCGAGAGGAGACACAGGCGGCTGCTCGAGGGGGTGAATTATAGGGGAAAGTTGGAGAGAGAGACAGTGGAGGGACACATAGGTCAAAGAAATCCAACACCGCTTGTTTGGTAAAGGAGTCTCACAGCCCCGGAAACTTCTACTTTAATATTGAGAAAAAAATTACTAGACACAACGGTTTGGATCATTTGTTAAGCAACAATAACACTTGTACATCTTGGTTTATAATGGATGCAATGAAATGGATAAATTAACTTAGTTTATAATGGATACAGATATTACCGACTCATAATGAATAACAGGTACTTGAAAAAAATTATTGTGATCATAATGGAAAAGAGATTTCGAAGTACTTGGTAAAACCAATTCGACTTTAATTTCGAAAGTTCAAATTTTATAGAATGCTCTAACTTAAGATTCATTCTCGTGGATACACACGAGTACCTATGAATACCCATATGTTGGGTCAGTATTAACATTATTGTGATCAAAATGGAATTTCTTTTTTGAAAAAGAAGAAGAAAATCTTAGTAAAATAATGGGCTCGACAAATCCAACTGTGCCTACCAGATAATTTACCTAATGTGACAGTAAAAAATGACATCATTCTAAAAAGGGTTCGATCATTCCGATTGAACAAGCGTAAAATGATCTTATGTATCGTATTGTCAATTATGTTGGGAACTAATAGAAGATTTCAACGGTTATAACTGTTATAAATATTTGAATTCCATAAACAGGAGGTTGGTTTGTGAAATATTAAGAGAAATAAAAGTTGCAACCCTTGATATTGCCTCATAGAACAGTTTTGACCCATTATCGGTCTACTAATTGCAAAAAATGTGAGCAATAATTATTTATGTTAACATTTCATTATCCGTATGATCAGTGCACGGCTGGTCACTAAAAAAAAAAAAAAAACGGTGGGGAAGACGGACGAATTGATCCATTTAATCTGTCCGCATATATATATATATATAAACTGAAGCCAGGGGAAAAAGAAAACACAGAACCCCAACAGCGACTCATCTCTCTCTCTCTCTCTCTCGCAAAACCAAGTTTCCATACATCCTCTCTCTCATTTCTTTCTTCAAGAAATCTTCATCGGAAACTATGGCGAGAAGGTACTTCAATCCGCTCGAGTTTTATGTTGGGTGGGTCCGCCGGAGAGTGGCAGTCATGCGCCCACCAAGAAGAACACGCAATGCGTCCGAGAAACTCTGCTTCCTGGTTGCATGCGCCATTCTCGCATACACGGCGGCGCTGTTTCTCGTTTCTCAAGCTAATTTATCGCCGGTCGATTCTGTTCTTGACCTTTGTTCTCTAAGAGGATAATGAGATTCTTCCATTCTGACCTGTTCTTGGTTTTATTGCAGTGGGGTTTTAGGTTTCTGTCTTTAGTTGCCCGAGAAAATTTGCTTCGTAGATTTGCCCAATTCAGCGTTGAAATGATGTATCTTAATTTCCTAAGCTTCTCCGATTCTAATCACTGCGTTCGTTCTACTTCTTGCCTTTTTTTTTTCCTTTGGTACGAGCTCCTTCCTGTTTTCTGTTTTCTTTTTCTTCTTTGTTTCGTTGCCAGTGGCTCTTACAAATATGTATATGTGTTTCGTGCAGATTAATTACAATTTCAAAATACTGAAGGATTCCTACGAAGATTCATTCCATTTTTTCGGATTCTTTGATACGACGGCAGTGTACGAACAATTTTGTTGGGCATGGATGTATTCTGTTTTAGTCGTGTAGGAAGATTGGCGCTTGTGATAATTGTAGTGCTATAGGCATTCTTGAATCGGAGATAAATTAGCTGGAGAAACAGCACCGCCGTGTATGCGAGAATGGCGCATACAACCAAGAAGCAGATTTTCTCGGACGCATTGCGTGTTCTTCTTGGTGGCCACATGACTGCCACTCTCCGGCGGAGCCGCCCAACATAAAACTCGAGCGGCTTGAAGTACCTTTCCGCCATAGTTTCCGATGAAGATTTCTTGAAGAAAGAAATGAGAGAGAGCCTGTATGGAAACTTGGTTTTGAGAGAGAGATGAGTCGCCGTTGAGGTTCTGCGTTTTCTTTTTCCCCTGGCTTCAGTTTATGTATATGCGGACTGATTAGAAAAAAATATTTATCCAAAATTTCTCGAAATTAGAAAATTCAATTTTTCTCCTAAGATTATCTTTTCTTATTTAATTTAGTGCTTGTTAGCAGAATTTAAAACTAAAAATCTACAGTCGAATTTAAGTAGTCATAAATCATTGATAAGATATAATTTTAGCTTCGGAAATGATTTAAAAGTAAATTGTTAGATCTAACTGTATGCATCAAAGGATTGAACCTTAGGCAGGCGAAATCAACCAAAAATCCATCAACCTATCTGATCTGCTTGTTGTATGGCTCAACCCGCAAAATGATCTTGACCCGTATTGACCGGTGACCCGTATACATCTCACTCACAATCGATCCAACTCGTTCAATTATCTTTTTTAGTTAGGATCTTTGTATTTATTGGAGATTTAAAAATAAAATTTTTACTAAATATTAATTGATTTATAAAAATATTTAAAAAAACAAAGTTATTCACTTGTCAACCCATTCAATGTGTGACCCAGCGAGCAAAATGATCTTGACCCATCAGTGACTCGCTCATATCGGCCGTGGCACATCCATAACCAACCCAACCTGCCTAATTAACCAAAAAATCTCCATCCCTGGTCTCTCTCCTGCGTCAGGTATCTGTGCCATCTTGATGAAGTGATCACAAGTTCAAGAACAACCCAATCCCATAAAACTTGATCTTGATGATCATGCAGAGATCGTGCGCACAGAGTTTGCTGTGGAAGATCCAGCCATTGACTGCCATCAAAGACTGGACATCAACGGTGGGGATGCTCTTCTCAACACCCCCCCCCCCCCACTTCTTACCAATCTTCAGTTTTGGAATTTCACTCGGTGACAAATTTATCTATAGTTAATTGCATTCTTCAACTATACATTTTGGTTTGCAGACCAGAGTGGGAGTTGGTTCTTGCATTTGCTAAGCAAGCTTTCTAATGACTCTTCACACACATCTGGAATCATAGTTCCACAAGCATGGCATGTTAAAGCACAAATGTACATCTTCAAGCACACATTTACAATCAACTCTGTTTCCCTATCATTTTTTTTCTCTTTTTTTTTTTTTTTGAAAAAGAGGTTAAATTTACAATGATAACATGCTCCTCCAAGAATCCTAAGATGTTAACAGACACGTAAGTTCACTCGCACGTACTTGTAATTCTAAAACGAGTTTTATGATAATGGACAATGAAATCTCCCAATCGAGCCAAAAACTCCCTCCGGATCAACTAATACACAATAGAGTGGTATGAGATTAGGACTAATGAAGGAGCAGTTTAAACAAAGGGCCACTAATTTATACCTCACAACCTCCCTTCTCTGTTCTGCAAGGGGAAGACGTGGGCAGGCATAAGAAGTAAAAAAAAAACTAAACTAAAAATAGAAGTCAAAAACGTAAAATGATTCCGATATCAGCCCAAAGAAGAAACGGAAAATTATTACTTATAGCTTGTTAGTCATACCATGGTTTCCATGTAACAATGTCAGTCTTCTCTTGGCGACCTTGGATCGGTAGCACCAAACCTCAAAAGCCTCCGTCAAGTCAGGGTAATGGACATGTTCATTCCCGAGCCACTCTGTTAGAATCTCCGCCTGGTCTCCTGATGGCAACGCAAGGATTATAGAAACAAATGAGGATTCCAAGGATTGCCAAATATCATCATCCATCTTAAGCTCGATGGCGTCCTCCTCTTCCTTTGCTGTTGCAGCATTAACAAATGGCTTCATAACCCTAACAAACGGAAGCCAAACCTTTACCATGTGAAGTCTTTTTGCGGTCGGCAGGATCACATTTCCATAACCGATGGCCTCCAAAATCTTTGCTGCCACTTCAATAACTTTCAACTTCACCTGACGCATGCTAACTGGACTCATTTGGGCAACAACCACTAATATCTTTTCCGAAGCCTCAGCCCAATTGTTCACAAACTCCCTCAATATATCCAACTTAGCTAATATCTGCCAAGCCCAGGACATGTCCGATAAATAAGACTGGAATGTTTGGATTTTTCCAGCCTCGGAAACCGATTCCTCAGGCTCACATGATAATGATTCTAACAAATTGTTAAATCTGCCTAATAGCCTCTTCACACATTCCCCTACCTCAGATTTTATAGTGTCGTCAGTTAATACCAGTGGGGCATCATCATCCTCAGTAAGCATGTATTCAAGCTGCTCTTGGACTGACAATTTTAAATCATGCATCGCCAAAGGGGGCGATGATGTGGCAAATTGAATGGCTGAGAGGAAAATCTGCACAATCACCCGAGGATTCACAGGTTGAAGACGAGAAAGGATTGGCTCAGCTAGTGAACCCATGCTTGGTATGACTCTCAGAATCTCCTCCTCCTCGGGCTCTTCCCATGGGACTGCTTCAAGGTAGTTCACACAGGCAGTAATAATCAGCGGACAACCAAGTTTTACAGCAACTTGAAGAATGCAAAGAGCGTTTCTAACACCATGCCACATGTCAGCGGATGTGTCATCAATAATAACATAAAGGAGACGAAACACAGTGACATGGTAGTCAAAATCTGATTCTTGGCAGCAGACCTCAACACAATTGCGTGAGTCAAGGATTTGACATGTCGGCCAATTCACGGAGAGGCGGTCAGCAAAATACTTGCTCTTTCCTGTAAGGATATGCGAGTGGCAGTAAAACCATTCATCTCGCCCATCCTGTGTTCGCAATCGCACAACAACATCACTGGTCGACCGATCACCCATCCTGCTTGAAGCCTTTGATTCACAACCCTAAAAAACACAGGGTGGATGCAATATTAAGCAATTATTATACAATAATTCAAAGAATGGGTGCTAAAGAGTTGAGGCCTCCTAAGGCAACACAAGACGTGAATTTAATTGATAGAATCCTCCTAAGCAGTAGGAATATTGCAATCGGTGAGTCAATTACTCTAAACTAGTTTAGTTTAGGGTATCACACAACCATCATTATGGGCCGATAGTAGTGTCTTCACCCACCACAAAGCAGCTTGCATACAACAAACTAAGAACAGGAAAAATTACTCATCCTTAAAACTTTAAGGCAGCATTACCACAAACAAACTTTATCAACAGAGAGCAAAAGAGAAAATAATAAAATAAAAGCAAGAAGCAAACTTACATGCAATTCCATTGGGGCAGTGGGCGCTAATGAGTATGACTGTCATGCATCATGGCACCTATTAAACAAACAAGTAATTTACAACAATTGGTATGACTGTCATGCATCATGGCACCTATAAAACAAACAAGTAATTTACAACAATTGGTATTAAAGGGGCGGTGCAAAAAATGGCATGATTCACATTTCTACCACCAAGCATCTCTAATGGAGATGTCAGGGTGGAGTTAGATACGGAAGCGGACCCATCCGTCCCCTCCATGGGTGGATTTAGAGCCAGAGTGAGGTTATCATCGCACAATCAAGTGGAGGAGAATGTTACAAGTCGTCCAACATCTCACAGGCATGGGAAAAGTCTGGTTAGATCGGCAATAACTGCCATGAAAGTAGAGCTCTATAACAATCCTCACAACCAAAATATCAACTGATTTTCCAAATAGCATCGAAAAGTTCACTGCGGGATAGTGGCTATCAATGTCGAAGAACTAACCAAAGCAAATCATAACTCAAAGAGTTCCCCCCCCCCCCCCCCTTTTTTCTTCGTTTTTTTTTCTTTTTTTTTTTCACATGGAAGTGCCATAGGCTCTTCTCGTGAGCTAAGACTACCGTGAACCTATAAATTTTAAAAAATTAAAATTTTAAAAAGCTATAATTCACTAATCAAGCAGAGTGATGAGAAAGACTCTCCAGAGCTTGTGATAGGAAATGGGTCTCTCTGGGTAAAATCAGCAAACACGTAAGCTGCAACAATCCAAGAGGGCTACAAAATCGTGCCCAGAATTGAATTTAATTAGTGAAAGCCACCGTGGCAGATGAAGTTTATGGGTACAAGGGCTAAGTTTCTCGGCCGCTCTATGCGCATAAACCCTAAATTCATAGTATAACAGAGATCCGGCGAGGGAAAGCCTGACAGAGAAAGATCAAACCTTTACCTTTTCATCTCCTTGTCTTTGCGAACTAGAAGCTGACTTTAAATTCAACATGCTTACAGCCTCAATTTGGGGTCAAACAGAGCGGATCGCTATGTGGGGATCGGAGCTCCCCTCTTTCCCTCGTTGATTGAGAATATGTTGTCTCTCTGTGGATGATTACTCCCATTCTCCGTCCGTACAATGCATGATAGAGCGCAAGAAGGAAAAATTATCCGGAGGAAATTTTGTTTCTGAAAGGGTAGCACAAATTCCACTGCTGCTCGCCTTATTCTCTTACTCTGTGTACTTTTTTTTCTATTAAATTATTTTTATTGAGTTGTGATATAATTACTTTTTAATTTTTATTTAACCCACCCTTAATAAACCTTGGCTTACGTGGGAGTAACTATGCTTTCAAAGATAAATAACCTAATAAAGATAAAGTTAGTTTCTTGCCCGCTTTTTTATTTTATTTTTGGCTAAGTAGTTTATCAGGTGGATAAACTCACAAGTAGTCGCGAAAATATAATTACATTCAATGGTAGAGGTAAAAGACCTATAATTCGATTCGGTTTAGATGAATCTCTAATCGTTATAGTGATTCATCTAAACTTTTAAATCAATACTACCTTAGTTTTTACATTATCAATAAAATTTCTACCTTAAATATCGAACTATATGTAACGAAAATTGAAAAGCTAATATCTTCTTCTTCTACATCAGGGTTATTTATTTATTTATTTTTATTTTTTGTAAAAGAATTATTGATTTTATCGATTCATTCTCTATTAAATTCAAGAGATCGATGAATGCGCCCTAAATTTAAACATTATAAGTTTATTTTAAAAAGAAGCGGACAAAGTGGTGCTCATCTCGTCTCATCCTTGAAGCTATCATCCTATCCCATAAAGGCTTCCCACGCGTTTTAGAAGCTTCCAAATATTTACGCGACCCTTCCTTTCAGAAGTTTCCCACAGAGACTTACAATTACACCAACTCTTCCATATTTTCCTCTCTCTCTCGCTCTCTCTCGCTCTCCTTCTCCCCACCTTCCACGATGTTTCCTTCACCTTACCATTATGCACAAATTTCTCATAATCACCCGTCCAGGTTATCAGGGAGAGAAAAAAAAAAATCTTTTTTAGAGGGTTATAATAATTATGTTATTTGTAATGTAACTAAATTAGGAGTGATACTATATTTACGCTTTTTATACATAATTTATATCGAAAGGTGATGTACTAAAATATATATAATCCTTTTTAAATATATTTTAATTAAATAATAATAATATAAAATCCCGTAATCACTTTTCATAAAAAAGATATACGAATAAATTTTTTAATTAAAAATTGGTAGGTAATAAATGTCTTAGTTTAAATGAATTGAAGAATAAAGATCCTATAATGAATTGTTATGTCAAGAGTAAGAAATAATAATAAAAGGTAAAACATCCAACTTGATATTGTAAATTATATTAATTTGAAATGAGGTTGGGGTTCCTGTGCCCCAAAACTTACTCCAATGGAGCAGTACGATCAATTTTTTTTTTTATTTATTAATACGACGTAGTTTTTCGATATACGAAGACATTCGAGGAATTCTTCCTAGGTTTTGAATTGTATATTGGGGGATTAAATAGTCCACGTCATCACCAACCGTATTTGACCTTCGCCGTTTCGCAGTCAGATAAATCAATCAGTCTTCTTTTTCTTTCTCTTCTCTCTCCCGCTCTCCCCGCGTTTCTCTGTTTCACCCATTGACGAGTCTTCTCTCTCAATTCCGCCATTAAAGAAGAACGATTCTCCGCGCTTTCTCTCTCTCTCTCTTCTTATTCTCCTTTCTTCCTTCACTCGGATTGTTGTCAATCCTCGGAATTCCGAATCGATCGATCCATTGATCAAGCAGCAGAGCAAACATGAACGATCTCTTCTCCCGCTCCTTCTCCCGCTTCCGGAACGACGACGTTTCCCCCTCGCCGGACCACCCCCGCTACTCCGCCGGTGTACAGATGTCATCCCCCTCATCCGGCGGCGGCGGCGGCGGAGGGATCAACCTGGACAGCTTCTTCCAGGACGTGGAGTCGATCAAGGATGAGCTGAAGGAGATCGAGTCGATCCACCAGAGGCTCCAGAGCTCGCACGAGCAGAGCAAGACCCTGCACAACGCGCGCTCCGTCAAGGACCTCCGGTCGCGCATGGACGCAGACATCTCCCTCGCCCTCAAGAAGGCCAAGCTCATCAAGCTCCGCCTCGAGGCCCTCGACCGCTCTAACGCTGCCAACCGGACCGTCCCTGGCTGCGGTCCGGGCTCCTCCGCCGACCGGACCCGGACCTCCGTCGTCAGCGGCCTCCGCAAGAAGCTCCGCGACTCCATGGAGTCCTTCAACGCCCTCCGCCACCTGATCTCCTCCGACTACCGCGAGACCGTGGAGCGCCGCTATTACACCGTCACCGGCGAAAATCCCGACGAGGACACCGTGGATCGCCTCATCTCCACCGGCCAGAGCGAGACCTTTCTTCAGAAGGCCATTCAAGAACAAGGTGAAAACCCTCTTTCTATCCCCACCCAGTATACGATTCAGATGGAAGAATTATGCTTTAAGGGCTGAGCAAAACTTGGAGGGTTGGTCTTGTTTTGGGAATCACCGATTTGTTTGCTTTGACTGTGAATTAAGCTCCAAGTTTTCAGACCCCCTGTTTGGATTGACGGAAAATTTCTCAAAATTTTTCTAGACCCTAGTTGATAATATCTCGAAAGTCAATCTTCTAAGATTTAAACAATTTTGGACGAAATCCACCTCGATTTCCTCAAGAACACAACAAATCAATCCAAAAATGGCAACACCTAGAAATTTTCTGATTACTTGGATCTGTTCTGAGTAGGAAAATTTGTAAAGGCACTCTCCTAGAAACAATTTGTCATGTTTAGAATTTTTGAAAAAGTGAATCCTATGGTAACCAAATTTCCAAATAAATTTGAATTCAAATAATTAGCTGAGCTGCTTTTTCTCTACTTGAAGAACACGAACTTCACGTTTCAATCCATGTATAAACTTTGTGTTTGAATATTATGGTGGATCAAGAGAAAGATTTCTGATCTCTTCTATGCAAACAGGGAGGGGGAGGATTCTGGACACGATATCAGAGATACAGGAGAGGCACGATGCGGCCAAGGAGATGGAGAGGAACCTGAAGGAGCTGCACCAGGTTTTCTTGGACATGGCCGTGCTGGTGGAGTCGCAGGGGGAGCAGCTTGATGACATCGAGAGCCAGGTTGCGCGCGCCAACTCCTTTGTCAGGGGCGGCACGCAGCAGCTGCAAACTGCGAGGAAGCACCAGAAGAACACCCGCAAGTGGACTTGTTACTGCATCATCCTCCTCCTCGTCATCATCTTGTTGGTCGTCCTGTTCACCGTGAGGCCGTGGGAAAGCAACGGCAGCAGTGGAGGCGGAGGTGGTAATGGCGGAAACAGCGGCGGTAACAACAATGGCACCACCACGCAGCCGTAGAGTTGGGTTTTCCTTACGGAGGAAGACGTAGTACTTTTCTCATGTTGTGTTACTTTTTGGCTCGGATTCTTTTATTTTGAAGCTTTTCTTCTTCTTTGCTTGTTTTGTTCGTTATATTTAGAGGTTTGCAAGCCCACATGGTCATTCGTTTCTATGTATAAAGAGAACCATTGTCCTTTGTCGATTTTTTTTTTGGAAAAATAAATAGTAGCAGTAGAAATATATTGTAGTACCCCTCCTGTTTCTAAATAAAGCCTACGGAATTCTCTAAATCTCAAGTACACTCGTAGACAATTCTTCAATCACAGAAAGGTCTTCATTTCCTTGAATTGCATAAGTATGAACCTACATATGTGCCTTGCACGTCCTAAGCCTCAAACATGCCATTAGAAGTCCACAACTGCATCAATTGCTACGCACGCTCTGTTCCCACAAAAACTGCAGACGAGCTAAATTCAGTTAGAAGAGAAAAAAGTTGACTAAGCTAATCGGCTGGCCCATGACTGCCTCTGAGTTCGAAGCGTTACATCTGCCAATACCTGTCTCACCAAAAAGGAAACCTGTACTTTGCTAATAGAGGGGCCAATTTGCTAATAGGGGAGCCGATTTGCTTTTTCGGTTGAAGAGAGAGTTCCCCCTCAAATGGGGCTCGCTCCTATTAAAATCGACAGCCTCCGAGAGTGCTGCCCATATTACATTATCTTCAACGATGATCACAATGGAGAAGATGAATAAAATTGCACTATACCTCTCTATAACTTCTAAAGAAAAGGGTAGATGGGCAAGAGTATCTTACAAGAAGAATGGAACCCAGCTGTGAATAAGGCATGATTAGAAGATCTTGTTATACTGGCTGCTGAGGGAGTCCCTGAGAGTCGAATAAAGTCCATAGAGGGAGTACTGCCGAAGGTTTTCCACTTCATACCACGAGTTGAGAACAGAAAGGTGCTTGTCCGTGCCCGAGAATGCTAGCTGAATCCCGAGGCTGCAATCGACTGAACCGCCTCGGTTTTTACAGTTGCTAACCTTGATTCCACAGTCCTGATTGTTGAGGCATACGAAATTAGACTTGCCCAAACATGATGCGCAGCCATCCCTTTTCCAATACAAATTCTGTAGCCTACCCTTATTGAATTCAAGGACCTGCATTGAGAAATTTAGGTATATCCAGTTATAAGTTCTGTAGCCATCCAAGTGAATTATGGAATGTGAGCAGTGTATTACATTTTGTATCATAGACTTACCAGAGTAAAACTCGTTACGGTGTGTGTACTGTTTGCAACAAAAGCAGGGGGCGACCTCGAGGCATATTTCCGTCCCGCAAATGCAACCATGTACCCACCATAAGAATCCTGTGAAGCCCAAAATATTACAGAAGATTAGAGTTATATTCTGGGTTGTCTGAGTTGAGTAATTTGAATCCAAAATAAATGGATTTTATCTTTTTCAATGAACACTTTATACATGCTTAGTACATAATACCCAAAGGATATGGTTAAAAAAAAAAAAACCTTTATCGATTCGGTTGAAGTCGAAAGACAAGCAGCTTTCAAAACATTTGAATGTAAAAACATGGTTTTAAAGCATAGTATGTTGAATCATGTTAGAATAATATTCTAGGTTGAACTTCACCAACAGGGTTCCAAAGCATTAAGATTACTATATAATCTTTATATGTAAATGAAAACAAAACACAGACTCTCTACATGAAGCCAAAGACAATAAGGAGATTACCCAAAGCAAGCAACTGATCAACTGAAAAGGTGAGGCAAATAGTAGAAAATCCTAGTGAATACATCAAATACAATTCAAGGTGCATAAAAATAACGTCACTGCCAAATTGTAGAGGCACAATCAACCAATTGCTACTTGTTGGTTCATGCAAGACAAGGTTTAGCAAATGTGATTGATCAAACCTGTGACGCACAGAGATGGATACAAGATACAACTACAAAATTACATACATTACTATATGGGAACCACTTCAGAGGAAAACTTGTTGCAAGGATACTAAATAAATAAAGGGAGATTTTATATTAATAGTAATAGATTATCATATAAATTATACACTATTCTTATCCATATATACACAATTCTTATTGGAAATTTTATCAGATACTAATTTCCAAAATATTCCTTCATAAAAATAAGCTAAAGATAGATGACATTCTCCTCCATGCTATCATTTCTCAACCTAAGTAAAACTTAAAATTGGTTATTCATAAATGCATGATTATTATATGTTTCATATGTTGAAAAGTATATGTTTGTTGCTGCTTGTCTAACAGTACATAAAACCTATTGGATGGATATAAAATTTAATATGCATGCAAAGTAAAATTAAACTATTCGGAAATATCAAGAGAATACAATACAATAATGTATTATAGATGCCTCTGCAAGTATCTGCGCTATATAAAATGTAACATGTGGGCTCTGGCTGATTCTTCTTGATCCGGGTCACAAGGAGGATGACATTTATATGCCTATTTGTCTTCTAAATATGTTGCAGAGTATCTAATATGGGGGGTCTTTGACATATCTGTTGAGGCTGTTATTGGGGTTGTTATTAATGCTATAATAATACTTGCCCTTGAAGTACTTTTAGACACTAATCAAAAAGGACATTTTGTATTTAATAAATACAGGCAAAAGTAACATTTCACCTTAATCAAGAAGCGATCAAGAGTGAAAACCTAGATAACAGAGTAGTTTAATATAGCCATAACTTATCCTCCGATATATAATATGAACATTTCATCGAAGTATCCATTGTCCGTCTTTTTTCCAATATATATATATATATACACATATATATAATATGGTTGCACCACAAATTCCAAATACAAAGATCATCTACAAGACTCCACCAATGTCAAGCACAATCCAGGGCTCTTCTATTACAGGCTACAAAAGGAGAGAGACTTGGCCAAGGAACAACTTGGCAATTGGGAATGAGAATGCGCAAAAGCGCACTTGGCTGCCCAGACTCCAACAAACAGCCACAAGATATGGTCATTCAAAACTTGCACCACCACAATGACATTATCAGTATCTGATGCCATCAAAGTGACTAGGATGACTCCTCATTCAAGGCCTTCGGACATGTTAACAATTATGCATTCCCACCACAGGCAGATAACAATTATTCACACCCCAAAGTTTCCACAGTCAAACCAATCATGAATGTTATTTCGAAATCTCATGGAGCCATCATTACTTCGACACATAAAGTATAGATGATTTTTTGTGTACAATAAACTGACAAATGACGCGGGTATTACCTAGCTGAAATGATCTCATGCTAAAAGGCCACCACCCCTCCTTCCTCTTCCATTTTAAGGAGAATAAACGATCTAATAAATAGCTTAGTAACAATCTGAGTAGAAAATTTCTAAAACGCATGCTGAAACTAGATGAAAGGCTCAAAAATACTTAAGTCTACGATAAATTAAAAATGAGACAAGCCAATGAGTCAAATACAGTCATGTGGCCCACAAACAAATGAACAAAGAAATAGAGAAAGCCTAGACGCCTTGACGCTGAAAAATAAATTCAACGGAATTCACCGCTCCTAATCCAATCTCATGCCAGTAGTAGGATCAGAAGTGAAAGGGTTTTCATTCCATCCTTATCACTTTCGTTTATTTTCCTAGTTACCGTATCCACCAAAAGGGTCATGGAGATTCCCAATTCCTAGAACCAGATAGAAGTAATCAAGCACAAAGATCAACACCCTAATGTTGAATGCATCTTCCTGGCAAGCAATCAAACCGCAAAATCCTTACCGGGGAAAAGGAGGTGGTGCTATTGATGGTAAGGAGAGAAATCTCGTCGACCTTCGGCCTGAAGAGGGAGATCTGAGAGTTAGCGGAAGAGAGAGCGAGCCGGGAGTCGCAGGGAGAGAGCTGCAGGGAGCGGTTGAAGAAGAAGGCGTCCCGGGACGCGAAGGCGATCCCGAAACTGAACCCGTCGGACCTCTCCACTGTCGTGTCGGAGCAAGGCAAGAAAACGCCGTTGGTGTCGGCGGACTCCGCCGTGAACCCCATGATCGCCGCCGTGAGAGCGGTGATCATCATCAGCAGCAGCAGTATCATCGGGGTGCTCATTCTGGAAGCTTCTGTTCTGAATGACAGTCTGCAAGTTTGGGAACCGATTAAAATCGGACAAATAAAAGCTACGAAAACTACACAAATTCTCGCAAAACTTTCAGCAAAATCTTGTTATTCCCCCAAAAGTTTAAATTATTCCTCTAATTTTAAATTATTTATCCTGTAAATTCTATTGGAGTTCCTCTAAAATTATCGGATCGGTTCCTTTGATACTGACGAGGTCAGATTTGGCCGATGACTTGGGCCTACAACCAACGGCGAATCTGGCCCAAAAGCAATCCATAGGAGGCCCCATGGGCTCATGAACCTCATAACTCGAGCTCCGAATCGAAGTTCTTTGGATCTTGGGGATTAAGGGGGTGCAAAATTCGAGAAATATTTAAAAAAATTATTAGAGATCCAAAATAATTTTAGAAAAATTTTAAGATCGGAAAATCGGTTGAGAAAATTTTTAGAAATTCGGAATACCCAAATTTTTAAATTTTTTAAAATTATATAAGTATTTTAAATTTTTTCTTGGATTTCCTACTCCCTAACCCGCGCGCTCTCTCTCTCTCCCCCCTCCAAAATTTTCCCCTAAATATTGAGAGAATGAAAGTTAAGAGAAAAATCTGGTCAGAAAATTGAATTTCCAGATTTCGTGATCGTAAAATTTCAATCAAATAAATTTAGGTAAGAGAATCGAAATAAAAAATTAAATTCAAGAAAAAATTAAAAATTAAAATCTAGTCAAGAAATCTTCGAATTTTTCAAAATTAACACCCTCACAGAGAATTCCCTTGGATCAGGATTCTCTTTCTTTCTTTATTTATTGGTTTCTACTGCAAGTCCTCCTATAATGTAATTCGACACATTCTTAACTAATTAATACTTCACGAATCTGTATTAGTGCTTCCATCCTTTTATCCCTCCTCTTACTTGAACTCCGGAGTACCCATGGGGGGAACAAATTGCGTGCATCGTGATGAGGGGCTAAAATGTCTTTTAAGTATTAATTAATAGTGAAGGGAAGCGTAAACAAAAGGAATAAATAGACAAACAAAAACAAATTGCGTGCAATTCATGTAAAGCCTCGTTAAACAGTCAATGGCTCTATATTGGCTAGACTGACTTACTCAAAGTATTATTATTATTATTAGTCAAAATGCTGCTTTATTATTTTTTTTTATTTTTTTATTTTTTTTACAGTTTGACGCGTTTGGCGGTTGACCCGCTTTTCATATGATGTACGCGCGAAAATTTGCACCATACGATTAAAGATCTCGTCCCCAATGCAATTTCACATTTTCTATTTTGATAAGATTTGCTCCAAAATAAATAAGCTTTGATAGAATAATAAAAATAAAAAAAAAAGTATATTGTCTTATCAGATATTTATCAACGATTTAGACGGGTTTGTGCTTAGGGAAGAACAGTGGCACAATTCATTGAATTTTCTTATAAATTAAAGATGAGTTGCCTAAAATATTTTATATTCAGATCTCCACACATAATAAAATCTCTAACCACTATATTTGTATGAATCGTGAGAAAATAGATAAAAAAATAGTTATTACTTTTTTATTTCGTTCATAGATCTGAAAAATAATTATTCCTCGCATACCCCTCTTTATCGTTGTTGTATTTCTATAAAATACCTGTTATATTTCACCCGTGTTCCATACAACGAATTAAATGAGTGGTAATATATCCATCTCGACATGTCGGCGAGCTTAATTAAGTTGCCATTCAGGGGCTTTCTTTTTTGAGGAGGTTTAAAGTTTGATTATTTTTTTTTGAGAGTTTTGGGCGTTGCCTATGACCCTAAGTTAATGTATCTAAATCGAATAGAATGACCCGACAAGTTATGTACATACAAGCCTAATTTACTTAAAAACTGTTGTTTTTTAAACGGTTCAGTCTTTCGAAGAGATTAATGGATCCAATCGGTAGATTTGAAATTCTAATTCTCGGAAAAAAAAATGAAAATCTCAATCATAACCTTTTCATCATGATTTTGTCTCACCGAATATTAGTGAAAATTTTAAGCGTACGTTGACTTACCTCCTTTACCCATTAAAAAATTTGTGATTCTACATTATTTATGTAATCTAATAAAAAATTGGTGCTTTGAAGACTTTTAAATACAAAATCATTAAAAAAAAATTAGGATCATGCACCGCAAAGCTTCCTTCCCTTTGTGAAAAATTAAAAATAGAAAATAAAAAGTTTCCTTTCCCTCATTTAAACCTCCACCGATCTCCCACTTTCTCCAAATCCCCATTCCATGGTTGACTTTTGAAATTCTTGACCCTCCAAAAACAACACGAATCATCCTTCCCATGCCCAACCCACATTCCAAACACCGGAGACGATGAACCCCACGGCGAACTCCGGCGGCGGACTCCTCGATTCTGGCAACATCGGCGGCTTTGCCTACGGCATTGGCATTTCCATCGGCATCCTCGTTCTCCTCACCACCCTCGCCCTTGCCTCCTACGTCTGCGCCCGGGCCGACTCCAGCCAGTCATTGGCACCACCCCGGCCAATACACGGGGGTTCGGTGGCAATTGAAGTGTCGGGATTGGACGAGGCAGCGATCTTGAGCTGCCCGAAGCTGCTGTATTCGGAGGCGGTGAAGGAGGAGAAGGGGGACATGACAGGGAGGTGTTGTTCGATATGCTTGGCGGATTACAAGGGGAGGGACGTGCTGCGGCTGCTGCCGGACTGCGGTCACCTCTTCCATTGCAAGTGTGTCGACCCGTGGCTGCACCTCCGGCCAACATGCCCGATTTGTCGGACATCGGCCGCACCAACGCCTCTCTCCACACCCTTGGCTGAGGTTGTGCCCTTGGCGTCCCGGCGAGATTGAAACGCAATACTTTTTCACGACGAAAGGATTTATTGTGATCACTGAACTTCAATCAGAATTGAAGTTGGACAGTAGAATTTAGAGCTTACAGGGACCATTAGTTTCATTTAAGTCTGTGATTGAATATAAAGGAAATTGTAACTTCGTGATTTAATTGAAGGACAGGTTTTATTTTCTCAAGCGTTCATAGTTTTACCATGGCACTAGGGTAATAGAAGCAGCATGACAAAACATAATCCAATTTCACAAATATTTTCCCTTCTGAGAAACGAATTACTGTATAAAAAATGTACGGCATTTGGCAACAAAAATTAAGCGTTTATTCTGGCCAAACAATAAGACGTGCTCATCATGATTGATGACTACCATCCAGCTAGACATCTAACAAGTGAACTGGTGAATTGCAGCAAGTTGAACATTTTGGTGAATTGCAGCAAGTTGAACATTTTATAGTTCTACTCGTTTTGACGGCAGGAATGAGAATGAGAATGGTAATGCTCATTTCATATTTTGCCGGCCTTTCCATTCTCAGTCTAGGGTCACGCAATGCAATGGGAATGAGAAATGAATAACAAAGAAATGGGTGAGAGTAGAATGGAAATGAGAAAGGAATGGAATAGCCATTCCCTCTACTCTAGCGGAATAAAACTCCACTCTACTCATTCGACTGATGGACTCTTCTTCTCGCTTTCTAGCCCTCTTCCGGCCACTAAGAAAAGAAGAGCGTGGGGATGAAATGATGAGGAAATGGTAATGGAATGATCATTTCCGCATATGAGGGAATATACCTTTATGTTAACAAATATTCGAATGAGAATTAACATTCCCATTCACATTCTCACCAGCTAAACGAATCTTTAAGGTAATGCATTATTCAATTCTGAGCTTCCCCAACCGGACCTAGTTACATCATCCTTAAATGGAACCAATAAAAAAAAACCCTACTCTCCCTTAACAAAATTCTGAGCTGCCAACAACCTAAAATCAGTCACTGTTGCTTTCTCTACGATTTCAATTGCATTGAGACAGTGGGAATGAAATAAGAATGAGAATGATAATGGAATGGTCATCCCCTCGTTCGAGGGGATGGCTATTGCAGATAATGACAATTTCATTACCTTTTTGTTACCAAACAATAGAATAAGAATCATCATTCCCGCCATCCAAATGAGTCCTTAGAGTCTAAACAACTTATAGATTTATATCCAAAACCCAGGAGTATAACTATGGTTCCCTTGGAATGCATGTGACATGATGAAGACCGCGTTTAGGTTGCGTCGGAATGTTAGAATGGAGTGAGAATAAGAATTGAATGAAAAATGAGAATTATAAGGGAGTGAAAAAAAAATACAATAATTATTCTCTTATATGAGAAAATAGCTATTGCCAAAAAAAAGACTATTCCATTACCTTTTATGTTACCAATCAATAGTACAAGAATCAACATTCTCATTTCAACGTCATAGTATTCTCATTTCAGGGTCCCTAAACATATAGACTTGAGTTAGAAACATCAAATGTATATAATTGGTAATCATTTGAAATGAAGACCATTTTGCCACTAGATGCCTAGCATAGTGATGTGTATTAAAGCCTTGGCACTAAGCAAAGGTAAGGGTTCAAATTCCTCTAGTCCCAAGGTTGGGCACATCTGTATTCACTAACAAAATAAGCATTCTCATCAAGCAAAATATAGCTGGGGCTTTCATAGTTGTCACAAACTCAATTTCGAAAGGCTTCTACAACTGAAAACCTGTTGATTTCAATACATTCAGATATGGAGAACCTAGGTACAGAAACAAAACTAAAATAGAGCATAAGATGATAAAGGGTCAGGAGCAAACCTACAAGAAGACTTGGTGTGAAGTTCAGACATTCTTGTTCTTCTTCATCTTTGAAGGAGGCCATCGCCCCTTCTTCCTCATGCGTCGTTTCCGGACGAGCCGTTTTCTTCGAAGTCTAATCTTTTTTGCTATTTTCATTTTCATTTTCTGCTCAAGCCTCAACTGCAGCTTGGACTCCAAGGGTAACTTGTCAATTGGCAGAACCTCTTCTTCACTTTCTGATGAAGCCTCACCATCATCACGACCAACTCCATCAGTGCCAGCAGAAGCTGTTGCACTCATTGTGCATCTTCTGCTGAGGATTAAGGGCACGAGAATCTGCACTCCACTGAAAAATGTAGGGTTTCTGCAATTGGATTTATTTTGCAACCTAAAGACTGACAGCAACAACAAAATTCAGAATTAAGTCAAATTTGAACTTGAAATGTAAGAACAATTAGGTGCATATCGCTATTCAAAACAGACCTTAAGAGAAGAATGGAATAGCTACTGCCATGAACCAAACATGACATTAGCATTTAATAGGGATCCATTGGGTTAGGTTTGAGTTGTTATTACTTCTTTTGATTCACTTTACAGCTCCCAGGAGAAATCAAAGACACATACTACACTTATGCACCTTGAGAATAGTTATTCCTTACTTATTTCACTCATGATCTATTTGAATACCTTATTACACTCCATGGAAATAGTTATTCCTTACATATTCTATTCCTATAGAATAGCCATTCTATTATGAAAACCAAACGTGCCAGTTATGAATATCCATAAGTAACGAAACCACTTGTTCGACAGCAAGAAGTGAAAGCGAGTACATGGAATCGAATTTATATTGCAACCAGATGAACGACAGCCACAACAAATTTCAGAATTAAATCAAATTAAAACTTGAAATATAAGAAAACTGAGGCAAATATCAGTAATCAAAACGAAATCCGGATGCCAAATGGATCCCTATAAAACACTAAGACCGGTAACGATCATTCTTCATCACAAACAGCAATCAAGCATTAACCCCCCCGCTAGAGAACAGAAATGGTGAATTGCATCCGCTGAAATCAAACTGTAATTAGCATATGATGAGTAAGAGTGCATAAATTCTTTAAACAAAAAAACCCAGATCCGAAACACAATATTTACTTACATTGAAGACTATTAGTAGTGCCAGACGTGTAGAGAGAGAGAGAGAGAGAGAGAGAGAGAGAGAGAGAGAGAGAGAGAGATTCATACTCGGAGTAGCAGGGACGGCCATGGGTGCTATTGACAAGGAGGAAGAAGGGTAAAGTACAGCGTGAAGAAGGGCCATTCTCTCCCTCCGGCTGCGAAGAAAAGCGTTTTCCTTTGGGATAAGCTCTGATAGTGTTCGGATAGTTTTGGTCAATAAATATTTAAGATTCCCTCATTTTAATTGTATTTAAATTCCCTTTCTACGAAAATTTCAATTTCCCCCTTCCATTATTTTTGTTCTATCCTCATTCAACTTCTCAGCGAATTTGACTCATAACCCACCAATCCATCCATTTATTAGACCCATTCGATTCATAAAATAATTTTAATCCAAAGTAATTTTATGTGTATAAATAATTTTACAACAAAAGGTCTGTGCGGCATAAATTTAGTGAAATATATTTTACTAAATGATAAAATATGCTCTTATGAATTTATGTCATATAAATCTTTTGTAATTTTTTTTTGTATTCATAACATTATTTTTTTAATCAATCCTCCATAAATTCATCCTGTTAACCCGTGGCTCGCATTCGACCTATCCGTAATCAACTTGTACAAAAATAAAAGTTATTCCATTAAAATGAGCCTTACTGTATAATTAATATTTTTCAAGCTATAATATTTTGAAATGTTTCATCCTAAATAGATTTGGTGCACTTGACGACCATTCATCGATGAACTCGAGAGTTCTTTCAGAGGAATCTGATTACCACAAGAGAACAAAGTCATTACATTAAAATTATCAGTTAATTTCTTAAATTATTTTCAGAACCAGAAAATAATTTTGCTTTCTTAATTAATTAATAGTCAAGGTAAGAATGCCTCTGTGTCACTTCATCCCCTTTATTTTGCTACTAAAGCAAGCATTAGTTCCTTAGATTTTTCTAGTCACTATTACTTAGTGTGGGAGAAAAGGCTCACATGGAATCCTTTCTGAAATTCACTCAAATCTACAAATTGTCAAGGGCATAAATTAGTTAAATCTTCTCAATTTCAACATCAACAGAGTCATAAGCGGAGATTAAGCAACCAAATCCACTCAAACAATGTGGAAATTTGTGAGAATCACACTCAAAGTAATAGTCCAAAATTGACCCGTGAAACCCCAATATAGAGACCTCCAGAGTGCTACCATTCGGATTTGAAATCTACAAGAAATGGTTCCAAACCCACTGACCAAATACAAGCTTAATTGGACCACGGAGTCCAATTTTTTCAATAAATGTCAGTATTTTTTATTTTATTTTTTAATATATATCTTCCATGATGCATTGATATGGCTTCATGAGAGCTAAAGGTTGCTTTTGAGATATGCTAATTATCTAGCGTCCTTGCGTTGCATTAGGATGGGGATCAACCTAACACTAAACCCAAACTAAGGATACCCACAAAAAAAAAAAAGAAAAAAAAAAGAGAGAGAGGTCATCTTCCCTTAATGTTATCTTCAAATTATGCTAAACCCACATTCTGATGTTAAAAGAAAATCTAAAATTTGACTCTATTTTAATAAAGAAATTCAAAAATAATATTTTGACTAGAAACACAGGAGCACGTATGTTTCAGGAGCGCAGTTCGAAAATAATATTATTTTATTAAAAATTATATATATGCTCGAATACATACGATATTATGTTGCTAAAAGCTTTTTAAGTATAATGTATAAATTTTATAATAAAATAATTTTATTTTAAGAACGAATACATATAAATTAGGTGTCCTCGGGTATACAATTCTTTCTTTCCCTGTTTGGACAAAAACGATGAGTTTAGTTCTATTTGAATTCCCTAATTCTTTAGTGCGCAATTAAAAAAAAGAAAAACCTAACCCGGAATCGCGTTGCTTGCTTTGCTTGCTTAGTCAGTACAGTACAGTCTCTCAGTCTACCATTGTTAATTCCCTCTCTCTCTCTCTCTCTCTGCTTTCTCCAAATTGAAATCAAACAGATAAACCACCAACGACAAGAGCCCACTACCAGGGAGTAATTTGCTGAATTGATTGCCATCTCTCTCTCTATCTCTCTCTGGCTCGCTCTATAGCGTACATCAATGGAGATGGACGCTTCTTGTCGAGCTTGTGGTCATGGGGGTTAACGAAGTCGATCCGCATTTCCCATGGGCAAGGTCGACCAAGAACCCGCCCTCCCTTCAAGCGATGCCGTTTCTGGATCCCCGGAGCCGAATGCGGTCAGCCGATGCGGGAATCGGCGGTTAGTAGGGTTCAGATGCGTGCTGGCTCTCCTGTTCTCCGCCGCGGTTTTCCTCCCCGCTGTCTTCTGGCTCCCGCCCTTCTTGCAGAAAGGGGGTCAGAGGGATCTGGATCTGGACCCTCTTTTCCGGGGTATGGGGGAAATTATTGGTTTTATTCAATTTGTTTTTATGGAGGGTCTGAATTAGTGATGGATCTACTGTGCTTTGCTTTCTTGTGCATTTTGGAGTTCTGGGTCTAGGGGATTTCTATGATCTGTTTTTTTTTTTGGATTGTTGTGGTTGTTGGGTTGATGCTTATTCTACTCCCCTTTTGTTTCCCGGGAAAAACTGCACTTGGGAAAAAATTGTGAATTTGAAAAAGGAATTTGGGGTTGGTTCGGTTTGTAGAGTGAAGTTTAAAGACTTTCTAGAATTCAGGCATTCAATTTGGGAAAGTATGCTATTTTGAACTACAGGCATTCAATTTTGGAAAGTTTGCTATTTTAAACTACGGGCATGCAATTTGGGAAGGCACACCATTTAGGAATAGTTGACATATTTCCATGTAGAGTAAATTTTCAGTTACACGGTGTCTTTCTGGTCTTGGAAAATACGTTTTAAGGTTGGGTGTCTGTTTATCTAGGTTTCACTTAGACAACGGTTTTAGCGTTGGAGTTTTAGTTCTTGCTGCTCCGAAATAAGTTTTGCTGATTATAGGGCAGATTACTGCTTTTACTTTAGAGAATGTTTGCTGATTTTCTATTTGTGGACATGTCGGTGTATAGGCGTATGTTTTAGGATATAGGCTAGATTGTAGTGGTGGATATTTAAGTTTGAACGTCAGTTTTTGTGTTTTCTTGTATAAGATTTTTCTTATTATGCTATGTTTGCCAAATCTGCTGTTGCTGGTCCTTTTGTTGTGTCCTAATTTTATGATCTTCTCTGTTTATTAGTTCATTCCTGTCATAGGCAGTTTTATTTTTTCCCGAGCAGTGAAAAGGGAAATTTATTGAAGCACCAAGGGAGTGCAGCACAGGTACAAGAGAGCAAAAGGTTACAAGGCTAAAAGCTTGGCTAACTCATAACAATTATAAATATTCACGAATTCCTATCATAGGCAGTTTTTATTTTGTCTTATCCATTACCAGAAAGGTATTCTCTTGAAACTGAGTGATGAAGCTTCCGTTTTGAGAATGTCTGAGAGTTCCGTGACAATCTAAATGTAAACTATGCCACTATTTTATTATCCTTCATCCTTTTAGCTTATCATTATATTATGCGTTGAATTCTTGATTCTTAGTGCAACTCCTTTATCTTTTTGAATGAAGTCTATCATTTCACACTGGCTTAGCAGGCAGCTAACAATGGCTGATTTTCCAGATCATGACATAGTGGCAAGTTTTAAAGTTGAGAAGCCAGTTCCTTTGCTACAAGACAATATCTTGCAGCTTGTGGATGACATTTTTTATGAGATAAATGTCCCCACCACCAAAGTAAGGATTTTCTCAGTTTGTTTTTCCTATTGAACCCTTTTCCCGTACTTTTCATCTGATCTGTAGTTTGAACCAGGTGGTCATTATATCTCTAGAAGCTTCATCTGGACCAAACATTACTGAGGTTATCTTTGCAATCGATCCTGATCCAGAATATTCAGAAATATCTGCAACTGCTCTAAGCTTGATCAGGGCCTCTTTTGAGAGTCTCGTCGTACAGCAATCATATCTCCGGTTGACGACATCTTTGTTTGGGAACCCTTTCTTTTTTGAGGTGCTGAAATTCCCTGGAGGATTTACTGTGATCCCTCTGCAGAGTGCATTTCTTCTGCAGAAAGCACAAGTCTTATTCAGTTTTTCCTTGAACTTCTCTATCTATCAAATACAAGAAAATTTTGATGAACTGACGAGCCAGCTGAAGTCGGGTTTGCACCTAACACCATATGAGGTCGGGTAGACTGTGCGCATGCACTTGAGTATCTATTTATGTTTGTTTTCCTTATGTTTGCTTATAGCTGTCCTCTGTTCTACTTAATACGGAAGTTTTTCATGTTATCAGCTTTGATATTTTTTTATAAATAAAAAATCTGTGCCTAGAATCTTCCTCTCCTGGTTTTCCCTGACAGTTTCCATGAATTTCTGTTTAACTGTGTGCACACACGTTTCTTATTCTTATTCTCTTTCAGATTTTCTAGTTTCTAAAAAAATAAAATCAAAACCTTGCCTACTATCCATTGACAGTTTCTGTGAATGTGTGTTTGTGTGACTGTGAGCACAGTTTTTTATGTTGCGAGGATGAATATGTGTTTCCTTCTGCTGCAGGGGAAGGGCTCTTCATTAAATTTCAATGTTGTACAGATTTTGGTAGTTTGTTAATATTGTAGCAGCTAAACTATGTGCTTTTTATTTTGTTCATGCAGAACTTGTATATTAGCTTGACGAATTTAAAAGGTTCAACAGTGGCTCGCCCAACAATAGTTCAGTCAACTGTTTTACTTGCAATTGGAAACACTCCTCCTACACCGCGGCTTAAGCAGTTGGCTCAAACCATAACAGGTTCTCATGCAAGAAACCTTGGTCTAAATAACACGGTATTTGGAAGAGTCAAACAAGTTAGTCTATCATCTATTTTGCGGCACTCCCTTCATGGGAATGGAGGCGGCAGTTCACCCGCTCCAACACCTTCACCTCACCACCATCAGCACCATCATCACCACCACCACCACCACCACCACCACCACCACCACCATCACCACCACCATCATAGCCATCATCATGCAATTCCACCTGCGTCTGCTCCTGAAACTGAGAAAGGTTCTCCTGGGCCTCGGAAAAGGTCACCTCCACTTGGACCTGCGAAGAGTTACACTGGGAGGCCTCCTAGTTGCCACAACGGGGATACAGGGAATGCTAGAAAGCAGCCTCATCAAGTACCTAATGTTGCACCCATGATTTCTCCTCGCCATTCTGTTGTATCAGCACGGCCACGAGCACGCCCACCTTCTTACTTCTTCCGTCCAAGTCCTGCATCGAGTCCCTTGCCAGATGTAGCCTTTGCTACTGGTCAGCCACCATCAATAAGCAAAGATGGTGCGGAGCCTCCCAATACTAGGCCAGTGGTTCCACCATTGCCATCTTCATGTGAGTACATAAGAATCTTAACATCTTTTTAAAATGAAGTTAGGACTTGGCGGGAATGGGAACATTAAAGTAATGGAATAGTCATTCCTTTGCAAGGGTCATTTCATTCCTATTCTCATTCTTTTGTCATTCCGTTCCCATTCCCATCATCCGAACGCAACATTAGAGTTGTTAGCATGGCTGCCATGCTTATATAACTAGTAAATATGCTGCAGTGTTTGGTTTATCTACAAAGTGTATTCTGTGTCTAGATGCATAATGGAAATTGTTTGTTCCACATTAGCCACTTAGAAGCCTTGGAAAAGGAGGGTTGGGGTACATCAATGGTCAGCATAAAACATAGCCAAATCTTATTGAATTAGACCAAAATGAGAGACTAATTAAATCATTGTCAAATATTATTGATATAGTCCAAAATGGGTGGCTTGTCCTCATTCTTTCATAAAGATCTCGTGACTAAGGTCATAGAACAAATGCATTGGACACCTTAACTAATCCAAAATAATTATAGAACATATAAATTTGTATTCTAAAATATCAGCAGGTATTAGATTTTAGTTTCTAAATAGAGTCCTTCACTGGGAATAAAATTGCAGTTAAGTTTCGCTAAATAGCATTGTTTGTGCAAGTTCTTTTTAACTTTGAGTGCTCCAGAAAGCAGGATAAGGGAGACGTTGAGAGGGAGAAGCTTGGTCAGGGGAATGTACAATCTTAAAACTGAACCTTTCATTTCAGCAATATTATTATCTTACATCCATTGCCTTTAAACTCTTTCAAATAAATTATACGATAAAATTATGAATATTATATTAAAACCTTTCAACAATCCAAGTGGTGCTACTGCACCACCTGGGCCCCCACTGTTGACAATCCAATGTAACTCATTCATGTGGCTGACACCAAATTCCCGGGAATAAGGTTTAGTTTGTTGTACTATTTTTTATCTAATTGATTCACTTTATGCCATTGTGTTGCAGCTCCTGGATGTATCCTTGATGCACATCAATGGTTGGTTCCACTGTTTGTAATTCTCGGAGTTCATTTATAGCATCAGAAAGAAAGCGAGGTCATCGGTTTTCTAGTCGAAAGCACTTCTGCTACTCCACTCCTGTTGTATAATTCAGTTGAAAATGAATGCGACCAACTAAGAGAAGTTTTCTATCGAAGGAGCACGCGAAAGGGGGCGTGTGTTACATCCACTGAAGTGGATATATGTTGTTTTTGTGGATGTGTATATATATATGATGAGTAAAAGTGCAGTTAGCAGGTGAGTTTTCAGGTCAAAGCCATGGTGATGGCAGGCTCTTGAGGACTGCACCTGCTGCTGTTTTGTGCATGCTGTGTATCCTGTGCTGAAAATTAATGCCGAAAGGAAGAAAAAAGAATGTTATATCGATGCATTTTTGTTCATCGTTTCAAGCCCACAAAATATAATTCTGTCTCACTTTTTAAACTCATCTTCTTGATTCCAGTTTATAATGATCTGAGGATTGTGGGATTTTTTTTTTTTTTTTTTTGAGATTGTGTGAAATTTGCTTTGTCCCTGGATTGTAGCCCTCTGATGGTATATTAGAAGTGAGAACTGTTTATGGTTTTAAAGTTGACATTCTCCTGGAGCATTCCAAAAACAATCTTTACATCGAAAAAATGTTGATAGGGTGGATTTTAACTGATTATTTTATTAGTTATTTGATTAAAATATTTCTTAAAAGAATGAGTTTACGTCATCTTTTTAATATTTGCGATGAATAGGCTTTTATATTTTAAATATTATGGAAATTAATTTGCATATGTATTTTTGTATGTGCTTTCTATTCGCATGATTGAAATTATTTAAAGGTATTTTAAAACGGACCTAGAGAGGTGGATTGGAGAGAATTATTTTTCCGCAAGTTAAGAAAGGGGTCATGTGAGAGCCGCATCAACCTTTGCCCTATCCCCTCTAATGGACAACAATGATGAAAGGGTTTAAAGTAGCACTAATATGAGTAATCAACATTGGGGTTTACATTGAAATTTAATCAATGAGTTGATTTAATTTGTTGATTATAGGCCTAATTGTTAAAACAACCTTGTACTTTATTTTTGATTTAAATTCTGAACTCTTAATTTTATGATTTCTAACCTATGCTTATACTAGCGAAGCAATTTCAACCCCAACTCTTACTTCGACCCACTTTTGTTAAGAAACTGATGCTTACATTGCAATATCACGTTGAATAGCGAAATTGTTTCTCAAACTCTAATACTTTTAAATTTATTTCAGAGTTATCATATTCTTTATTTTTGTGGGTTCTCTATCCTTTATTGGTGCTTATGTAGATCCTAATGAAAATGGATGGAGCTGGGATGAAGTTGGGGGGAGAATTGGAATTGCTTTACTAATATAGGTTTATGTTAGCGATCATAAAATTAAAAATTCAGGATTTAAATCAAAAATAGATGAAGGTTAGGCCTTGAAAATATAACCAAACTTAATTAAAAATAGATTCTCAAATAAAACAATAAAAAAAACCCACAGAATCAAAATAAAGATTGGGTCGCAACCCCTCGGTCCACTGCCACACCATGGGCTGGGCTCTAATTCCACACCAGCCCAGGGCCCAGGGCCCACGGCCCACATTAGCATGGATGACCCTATACAACCCTAATTCTTTCCCATATAAAATAAACGATTAGGGTTTCCGACTGCGCGTCTCCTCAGTTCCGCTCAGAGAGAACAGGGAAAGTCGGAGAGAGAGAGAGAAGATGCCGGCGGGTCATGGTCTTAGGGCAAGGACGAGGGATCTCTTCTCTCGGGGATTCAGGAAGAAGGGTACCATTGCTCTCACAACTTATCTGAGGAATTACTATGTCGGACAATACGTTGACATCAAGGTCAATGGTGCCGTCCACAAGGGGATGCCTCACAAGTTCTACCATGGCCGCACTGGCAGAGTCTGGAACGTCACCAAGCGTGCTATTGGAGTCGAAGTCAACAAACAGGTCTCTCACTCAATGATCTTTCCATTTCCTTGTGTTCTTGTTGTTCTTCGTGATCCATTTCGATTTTTGATCTTTCTATCGTGTGTTGGGCTCGGTTTTAGTGTATTTAATAGTTTACATTTTGCTTTCTGCTGTAAAAATGATATTTTTATGTATGGTGAGTGTTTAGAGTCTTTTTGTAGCTCAAAAATGAGTTTTCTCGGATTGTTATTGCGTTAGGGTTCGACGGGCAAAAGTAATGAAATAGTTGCTTGGCATGTCCTTGATCTGATTATATTAGTTGCGTTAAAATGTTCAACCTCAGGTGATGCATATATGTTCTGCGTATATTGTTGTTTGACTTAAGTACCTGTCTGATCTTACGCTTTTTGATTTTGGAGTTGTGTTATGATACCGTTGTTTTTAGATATCTGATGTTAAGAGCAATCTCGTGTAATGTTAAATCCGTTGATGCTTTTCCAGCTTTAATCCATTGATGTTAATTGTTACTGCTAATTGGTGGCAAAATTTCAGTTTAAGATTGTTGAAATGACTCCACTTTTATGCTTTTTAGGCGGAATGGTTTAATCTTTTATCTTTGGAGCTTTTGCTTATCAATTGAGTTGTTGAAAGAAATGGGTTTTCCATAGTTCGAAACTATTTACAGGAAGTCATAATCTCCATTCGCTACATGCTCTCACAAGGAAAAGTTTAATAGGCCATTCCCGCGATGCAGTCTTATCATTTGACTTGGGATTTCGGTTTTCCCACATATCTTTTACGTGCTTTTCTCTAGTTACTTTTCTTGGAGTTTCATATGCTTGCTTCTATGAAATTTTGAAGAGACATTGGAACATTGGCCGTTTTCAAGGTCATTTATCTATACCTTGTACCATGTTTAGTTGTTCCATCCATATTTTAGCATGACTCGATGACCAATGATAGGAACGATCTTACACACACACTTCTCTGTTGAAAGTTGCACTTCATTTTCCATAAGCTGTAGATGCTACTATACAATGTTTTGTTATCATAATTGATGCGTGGATTAGGCAAATGTGATTTCTAAGATGAATTCTTGCTTTAACACTGGTATAGTGTGTTGTTTTCTGACCTCTATTGCATTAGATGCTTCTCCTTAAGGGCTAACTAGGATGTAGTTTGCAAATGTAGATTTGGTTTTGTTTGAATGTGGAGAAAGTGAGAATAATGGTATATTCCTGAAGCAGAATGAGGAGCCTGATATAAATCATGCCAGCGTGTAGATTTATAAATTTGTATTATTATTTTTAGTTCGTTGACTTGCCTTTTCTTCCATCCCCATTTTATCCGAAGGTTTTACAATTCATGTTGGGGTTTGATATTGTGATATGGTTTTATTTTGTTGCTGTCTATACCAGTGCATTTCCAGTTGTGTATCGTTTTAATCTTTTCTGCATTTTGTTTTATATGAAACAAGCTTATAAAGATTGACCTCTTCTCCAGTGTTTTTGTAAATGATACTGTGTGATGGTACAGCACTAGAGTCGATTTCAATTTGCGTGATTGGAAGCGTATCAAACTAAATGTCATGAACTGAATCCAGGTTGGAAATAGGATAATCAGGAAGAGGATCCATGTTCGGGTGGAGCACGTGCAACCTTCTAGGTGCACCGAGGAATTCAGACTTAGGAAGGTGAAGAATGACCAACTGAAGGCTGCAGCAAAGGAAAGAGGTGAGGTTATCAGTACAAAGAGGCAGCCTAAGGGCCCTAAACCTGGATTTATGGTAGAAGGTGCGACACTTGAAACTGTCACTCCAATTCCTTATGATGTTGTCAATGATCTCAAGGGTGGTTACTAGTTTAAGCCAAGGTGATTGGGAACTAGTTATTACTTATTTGTTTTCAAAGTGCAGGTTGGACTAGTTTATGCGATTTCTGTTGAATTTTTGTTATTTTGGATAAAATTTTATTCATCGCAAAGACGGCCTAGAGTTTTGTGTTGAGATTCAGTATATTCTCTGTTATTGATGCTGTCGCCTGCTTCTTCTCGGACTGTTTGAATCAAGTGGGTACTGGTTATTAGTCTTTTGATAATCTAGCTTAAAGCATGTTTGGTTATTAAAAGAGATCTGGAAAAAAATCATGTGTTTGAAAAACGATCTGATTTTCTCCTTTTTGGGCGTCTGAAAATATTTAATATGTAATAGTATCAAAATATTTTAGGGTCAAAATACTGTCAAGAGTTTGTCTTTTAGAGAGATGGTCATCTGTTATTTAGTGCATTGGATCTAGATAGTTACTGCTGTGGAGATATTTTTGAATTTTCATGCTCTAAACGAATATTTTTAATGGAATTAAATTGAATTTTTTCATTAATTCAAATTGAAATATATAGATTCAAGGGCATGTGTAGAGAAATAGAGAAGCTGTTTCTTCTGATGGTATGAAAATGGTACAGAATCACTAAAAGTGTGGCGTATCGGCATTTTGTGCCGAGGGTGCGTTGGATGTACATAGGGCGACAAACCATTCGAGTTAAACTGTGTTTGTGTTCGATTCGTGTTTTAATTTGTGGTTGGGCTTGGGCTTACTTAATGTTTATCACGAGCCCAATTCTCTGGAGTTTTGACGTTGGTTCGTCTCAAAGAACGAAAAAATAGCAAGTTTGGGCTCATGAGCTCACATAAACTCGTCTTTTATTTGATTGTTTTGCTCGTTTCGGTAATTATATAAAATAAATGAAGGATGATCTGATCCATCAATTGGTGATGTTGAATAGTATCATCAAATTGGTGAAATGTCAAAAGATATGAGTTGTTATATTTTTTTGAATTTTTTATCATTTAAATGTCAGGTGAGTGGTAGTATAAATTATAGAAAAATTAATAATTTTTTATATTTTTCATACTGTTTTAATTCGATAAAATTTTCATAATAAGAATTAAATAATGAATACTTATCTTTGATATATATATATATATATGAATGAGTAATATTACTTTTATATCTTTTATATAATTTTTATATCAAAAGAACGATGTGGTAGAATATGTGTTTATTTTTTAAGTGGTATTTTAGTTAAATAATAATATAAAATTATATATATTTTGTTATGTGATTACTTTTAATGTGAAAATTATGTAAATGATAGAAATATAAAAATAAAGGATAGAAATCTAAAAGAAAGAAATTAGATTCCGTTTATCCTATGGAGCATGGTGCAGCCCATGTGTACCCTCCACTACAATTAATTATGATCGAACTACGCAGTAATGGGATCTGTTCCCTACGAGATGGTGTTGAATCATTAGGAGCATGATGCAGCCCATCTTAAATATAACGAACGGGTCACAACCTTTATTGTTTTGCCCCAAAGATATTTACATTTATATCATTCCTAGGGAATGGGATAGGGGTCAAAATTTATATAATTCTGTATTATTATTTCATTAAAAGTATAAATTTTGATACATCACTCTTAAGTGTGACGAACAAGTAAATGATGTATAAATAAAATTTTTTTTTATTAACATCCACCATTTACCATTTTAAATGATTTAATGGTCCAGCAATAAATGTTAGCAACAGTTAATATAAAAGAAAATTTTATTTACACATGTTTTTTGCACCCATCATATGGAAAGAATGACATGATAAAATTTATGTGATCTTTTTTAAGAAATAATAATATAGGACCGCACGAATTTTATCTCGGTTTCATTTTCGATATAAAGGATGTGTGAAGGGAATACGGATCACCCGAATATGAAAAGTTACGAATTTAGTTTCTCTTTCTTCCCTTTCTTTTTTGCAATGAATGATTATGACTATCTAATTTCATAAATTCAAGGCTTTTTCAAATTCAAAGTATCCAAATCTGTGTGAAGGCTGTGCATATAAATTTTCATACCGGCACAAAAGAAAAGAAAGCAAGTGCAATTATGGTGGCTCCCAACAAGTTTTTATAGGGTGCAATTTAAAGCATTGGGATATGAATCTTCTAAATTTATAAAGTCATGAATCTATATAATTATATAATTGTGGTCACTTATTATGAAAAAAATTAGATAAAAAATAAATAAATGACTAGAATTTTCTAAATTCATAAATTTAAGTCTTTTTTTAAACCCCCGGCTATCCTCTTCCTTTAAAGTAGTAGCTGGGGTTTCATCTGTCAATCAAGTTTTTTGTAGGGTGCAATTTAAATTTTTTAAAAGGTGACTCCACCACCTTTTCATGTTCTCTTCCCCCCCCCCCCCCCCCCCCTCTCTCTCTCTCTCTCTCTTTTTCCCTTATTTTTTTTTTTCTTTATTCGGCCGCCTCCTTTTTATTTTTTCTTTTTCCCCTTTGTCTCCCACTCACTTCATTCTTCACCTTTAAGGAGCTATTTAGCACTCAAAATTTTTTTATCTACTCACCCTTGTTAGATAGCGAAAATTACATTTTTAATTTTTCTCTATTTTATAATACCCAAAATAATTTTAATAAATTTTAATAATTTTCTCTCCCCCACTCTAAGGTGACGTTGTGTACATTGTAGGTTGGATCAAAGAATTTTTTATTGGCGCATATATACTTAATTTTTGAACTCAACTTTTATCATTATTTAATCTCATTGGGACATATGATGGATAGCAATAATAATTAAACTGATAGAAGCTAATCCTTATTTTATGCTAATATAATTTTAATATACTTAATAATCTTATTCAAACTTCCTACTATTGATTTGTTGGGTACTTATTTATCGGTAGTCATAAGTAATTTTTCTAAAGCTCGTATATAATTAAATGTTTGGTGGACTCCGAATCTAGTTCTTTTATGAACGGATAAAAGTAAAAATTCATAAAGAATTTATCTTATTCTTTTTGTTTTTATGAGTAGAATATGTAAAGGATTTCTCTTTTTCTTTTTTCTTTTATTTTTATTTTCCAAAAACCTTTTCAAAACCTTCTCTCTTCTTTTCCGACTTCATGAAAACCCTCTCCAACTCCTGAAAAGCTTGGAAACCCTTTTGTCTCCCTCTGCAATCGGGTCATCGTCCATGGCGCAAATCACCACTGTCAATCACAATCTCCCCGACGAAACCCACTCCGTGTACGACGTCAATTTCTCCGACGATTCAGTTCTAACGACGGTGACCCACGCCCCATCCATGGTGGAGCGGTGGATCGAGGAGATCGAGTTCATCCACCGCCGCCGCATCCACGTCCGCCGCCTCATTGCGGGCCTCGACATCGAGTGGCGCCCCAACAACCGCCGCTACACCAACCCCGTCGCCACCCTCCAGCTCTGCGTCGGCCGCCGCTGCCTCATCTTCCAGCTCCTCCACGCCCCCTCCTACCCCCAAGCCCTCGCCGATTTCCTCGCCAATCCAGACCACACCTTCGTCGGAGTCGGCATCGACGCCGACGCGGAGAAGTTGCAGGGGGATCACGGCCTCGGCGTCGCTCACGCCGTCGATCTGCGGTTCCTTGCGGCGGAGAAATTGGGCGCGCCGCAGCTACGTTCCGCCGGGATCAAGACTCTGGTGAGGGAGGTTCTTGGGACGGAGATGAACAAGCCGGGGAGAGTCACGAGGAGCCGCTGGGACAGCCAGTTTCTCAGCCCTGCTCAGGTATCCTATGCTTGTCTGGATGCTTTTCTTTCGTTCGAGGTTGGGAGGTGCCTGAATGCTTCTGATTGGTAAAAGGTTCTCTATCTTTTCTTCTTTCTGGGTTCTTGCAATTTTTTGGGATCGCTGACGAATTCCTTCTTCTGGTGCTCACATGGTCAGAGAGGCATGGGGCTTTGTTTAGCATTCTGCAATATGGGTTTTGGTGAAAGGTTCTCTGCGTGTTCTTCTTCTTTTCTTCTTTCTGGGTTCTTGGAACTTTTTGGGATCACCGAAGAATTCCTTCTTCTGGCGCTTATATGATCAGAGAGGCATGGATCTTTGTTTAGCATTCTGCAATATGGGTTTTGGGGGAGGTTCTTGGATGCTAGTTCTTGAATCACTAGACGTGGATTTCTTGTTTTTTCTCTTTTGAATGGTGATGATGAGTGATTAGATGCTGTCCGAGTAAAACCTTCTTTAGTCAATATAATAACAATGCCCTAATAGTTCTTGAAACTGTTTCAAATGGTTGCATGGAGAAGTCTCTCTCAGCATTGATTGTTCATACCGCCATGATTAGTGAGCGTCGAGGTTTCTTAAATTTAGTGTGTGGATGGTTGTGCTTCGTCTCGGTATTTGTTCTTTCTTCTCGTGTCCCATAAAAGATGAATCGATTCACCCATAAAAGATGAATCGGTTCGCCCATAAAAGATGATAAAGGCATTAAATACTGTTTTGTGCAGTTCTGTTGCGTACCCTGCTTGTTTGGATGCTTTTCTTTTGGTCTTGCTTGATGTAAGCCACTTATTGAAAATGATAATAATAATCATACCTAATTAAGTTACTTTTTGATAATTAAAATTGAATTAATTCATAACCTAGGTCAAACTTTGGCCATTAATTTAATAATTTTCGTGATTTATGTGATAGGTCAGCTTTATAGGGATTTGGCTGACTTTTGATGATGGACATGATAGAATTACGAGGGGGTGCTTAGTGCACCGATTGATGCCTAAAAGGAATACGATATCATGGTGGGCCGTGTTTATTTGTGAGCGATTCGTACCTAAAAAAGATACCGATAAGAGTACTAATATTCGTGTGCTTAGGCTTTCCCCAAAATTATATTTCAGGAGGTTTAAGTGTTTTTAGAAATGTGAGATACAAACATATAATCAAGCCATTTCATAATCACACCGTTCATGAGTACTACTAACTTTAAAATAAAATAAAATAAAAATATTTGTATATTTTTCACATTGTGTGGTCCTTTTTTGATGGGTGTTTTTGTTAAACAATAATATAAGACCACATAAATTTTACCACGTGGTGACTTTTGGTGTGGAAGATGTACATATAATATTACCCTTAAACAAAAAGTTAAAGGAAAATTCTATTTGTATACTCTATACGCACACCCTTCACCCCTGAAGACGTGTGTTTCTTTTTTAGGGGTGTTTTGGTCAAATAACAATATAAGACCACTCTCGATGTGAAGAAGGATGTACACGTAATATTAACTCAAAATTAAACCCTCTAGTTATCAAAAACAAATTATGTACCCTATGCCTTAAGTTGCCAAAAAGTCAAGAATTGTGGAAGGGGAATTATAATTTTGTGAATAAACAAACTCTTGAGTACTACCAGCATTAAAACACAAGTTAGTTCTTTATTTATTTATTTATTTATTATTAATGTGGTTTTTTAATTTCAGTTACTCTACTTTTCAATTTAACATGCGTTTTTATTTACAGGAACTCATTAAAATTGGCCCATTATTCATGAACTAGATTCTATCCATTCCTTGTCCCCACTTCTTTCTCATGATCAATTTTAAGGTATTATTAAGTAAATTACTTTTTGCATAGCAAAGAAAAAAAAAAGGTAAATTATTTTTTGGCTCCATTTCTTACTCCGGCCAAATTTAAGCATTCAAAGCGCTTGGTGTTGAAATTTATAGAATAGACATAAATTTAGAATATCACACTATAAGTACTTTTTTTCTTATCTATATAATTTCAACCATAGGAATTGAAAAAATATATTAAAAAAAAATATAAGCATACTAATTTTCATGAGATCTGAGGATTACAAAATAATTTGTATGGTTCAAATTATTTAGAGTAAAGTGCTTCTACCACTTTAGCCACCAACATTCGAAGTGACTATCAGAATTAAAAAACAAGAAAATTTAATTATTCAGGTTAGTTAAGATTCTTAGTTGAATTTTTTATTCTCATAATTATAGTTTACTATCAAAAAAGAATTATGGATTTACTTTTTTCTTCTCATAGTCATTGTTAATTATCGAAAACGATAAATATAAAGTTTATGTAAAACCACTTAAACAAATATTAGTGGATGAATTAATTCCTAATAACAATGGGCTTAACTTTGTTATGTACAAACACGCAAAAGAAGAGAAATAAAAAAATAAAATTAAAATAATGATATATATATTTTAAAACATTCCAAGATATAGTTATATTTGGAAAAAAAAGTTTAAAATAATATGATTTAAAAATACAATTCTCAAAGTAAGTATACGCGAAAAGAGAATTTCCTGTTCACAAAAAAAAAAAAAAATAAATAAACTAAAATAACGGATATATATTTTTTTAAACATTCCAAGATAAAGTTATATCTAGAAAAAAAATATCAAAATAATATGATTTAAAAATACAATTCTCAAAGTAAGGTGTACCGAGAGGAGATTTCTTGTAATAAGTTTAGCCACATAATTGATAATTGGATGACTGAAAATTGACATTCAATCTAATTATCAATTATGTGGCTAAACTTATTCTCCTTTTAGTACACCTATTTTAGAAATTGTATTTTAAAATCATATTATTTTGAAATTTTTTTGGGTTATATCTAAGTTAGTTTTTTCCGATAAAAATTATTGTCACTGCAAGAGACACGGCAGGGTTGTCCCCTGTTCCCTCCTCGCGCTACGCTCTACAATAGGAACGGTAGGAGAAGCTTCCCTCTTCCGTCTCCACCCATTTCTTCTTCCTCTCAGATTGAAATCTCTTCTGATTCCCACCTTCTAATTCTTCCTCCTTTCACTGTTGTCACAGACAGAGAGATATACAAAGATGGGGTTTGAGATTTCGGAGCCCAACTCGTGCTTACGAGGTTGTTGCACCAGCAACTCCATCCCTCTCCATCTCCCGCCTTCTTCCTATTCCCTCGTCTCCCCAATCGCTCGAGGTAAGCACCGCGAAGTCAAAATCTAATTTGGGAACAAAATGATTCATCGGTGCGATAGTGAGTTTGCTTTGTTCCCGTGGTTGGGGTTTGTGTAGGGGCGGAGAGTGTTGTTTATGAAGGAATATTGAATGTGGGGAAGGTTGCTGTGAAGAAACCCATTTTATCTACCTCGGAGGACATTGATAAATTCCACAAGGAGTTGCAAATGCTATGGTCTGTCTATTATTGATCTTGATATGAATTGGGTGTGCCTAATTTTCTCTGTCATTTTATTGGAGGGCCGTTACTTATTTTTTCTGATTATATATTCGCTTGGGTAATTGATGTGCTTGTTTCCTTTCTAATTTTTCGAAATTCATGTTTAATGATGAAGCAAATTGGATCACCCGGGAATAGCCACCCTGGTTGCAGCACATGCAAAGCCGCCCAATTACATGTTTTTCTTTCAATTTTATGAATCTCGTAATCTCTCTGAGAAATTACACGTTGAAGAATGGAGCCCAAAAATTGAACAGGCTCTCATGATCATAATGAAGCTAGGTAAATTTGTTTTTCTATAAGCTTTCTGTTAACCTTTTTTCGTTGTTCTAAGAATTTTATATAAAATGTTCCCTTTACTTTGTAGTTTTTTCATAGGTAAGTAGTGTGTTTATATACTGGAAGCTTTTGAGAAAATATTAAACTGCTAAATTTGATTTCGTGTGGGATAATTCATTTTATGTTTGGTTTTGGGTTAATGGATGTTACGTGTTGTACATCAACTTATATACTAATTTTTTATGCATTTTGTATTGTATTGCACGTGGAAGAATACAGTTTAGGTTTATTTCCTAAAGAACTAATAATTAGCAACATTCATTCTTTTTATTAGATATCTGAAATTAGAGAAAATAAACTGAAGGAACTTGCCATCTCAGTGCTTTGGTTCTTTAGTAATCAGTGGTCCAATAAATCGAGAGAAACTGGGGACCGCTGATTGGTCCTCTGGAAGTATCAATTTGTCTTACTAAAATTTGTTTTTCTTAAGTTATGTTGCACATATAAATTTTTTGGCATATATCTTTTTCCTGTTTAAGATTTAGTAAGATTTGTTGGATGCTGAATTTACTGCATTTTCCTATCCCTGTTTTTCCTTTTCCAGCAAAAGCTCTGCAATATCTCCATAGCCTTGGGATTGTACATAGGGATGTGAAACCAGCAAATATTCTTGTAATCGTCTTACATAATTCCTAATCTAATTTTCTGTTGGTACTTCCTCTAAAATCTTAATCTTTTGTAATGCAACTTATTATGATATTATTGAGCATACATATTATCACGTTTTTAGTTGCAATGATGTAATTAGGATTCTTCTTTTGATGCAGCTTGATGAAAATCTTTGCCCACACCTGGCAGATTTTGGTTTGGCAGAGTACAAGGAAGATCTTAAACAAGTAACCATCGCGAATTGGAGATCATCTGGCAAGCCCACTGGTGGCTTCCATAAGAAAAATATGGTTGGCACACTCATTTACATGGCACCAGAGATACTTAGAAAGGAAATTCAGACTGAGAAATCAGATGCCTACAGTTTTGGAGTATCAATCAAGTAAGAATGTTTGTGCAAATTGAGGTTATTGTTTACTGCACTTCACGGCTTTCTGCTAGTTTAGATAATGTGGAATGTGAAATTCAGTTGACGAATGTTCTGTTAAAAGTATTGTTGTCTTGGATTTTCGGGATGCAAAACTCGATGGGTCCTGCTTTTGATGGAACATGAGAGCTGGAAATTTGAACTCTGCTATGGTTTGCATAGTTGATTGGACTCAAAATAGTAGTAGGTCTGCTTGTTGCACCCTGATCAATGAAACAGTTCTTTGTCATGTTTGTGGGCTTTAGAGCTCTTCTTATGCTCCTGATAATTATGTATAATTGGAGTAAGTTCCTAAAATTGGAGTAACTGATACTAATTATGGGCTCTTCTTAGGCTCTTCTTATGCTCCTGTTTTTGTGTTTAGTGTTTAGTAACAGTTCTTCTCATGCTTGAAATTTGGAACCACCAAGTTCTTAATTGGGAGATCAACACAGTATGCTTCCTGGCAATTCTGGTTATAATATGTTGCCCCATTGTGGTTAGCGGTGGAACAGGTTGAACTATGAAATTTCTTTAAAACTATATCCTTATTCAGCTTTTCACAAAATATGGCTGGCTGTTTTGTTATGATCTGGCCTGATTATTGAGTTTCCAGGGTAGTACCTCATTTCAAGAGTAATATTCTATACACATATACCTACCACGTGCACTCACTCTCCTGATTGAACATAGGGAGTCTTTGGAGGATCTTAGAATAGGAATTTTCTTTGGTTGGTAACTGAAATGAGTTCGAGGCGTCTTTGTAGCATAAGCTGGAATAAGTTGATTTATTTCTGCCTATAAGCAGTTTTTTGTATCATTTTCTTTTCCTTTCCATCTTAACATAAAATTGGACCTCATTTCTTGCAGTGAGCTTCTTACTGGTGTTGTTCCGTATACTGATCTTCGAGCAGAAGCGCAGGTAAAATTAGTTTTTTCTTTTTTTTTAGACATGAATTCTTAAATTGTTGAGGTATGGGTTTGCTTTGTTTCTGTTTCATGAAAGATGGTAAAGGAAGGATTTTTGCATCCCAGAGTATTAATTGAAAATTTCCAATCGTCTGCTTTACAGCAAGCATATACTTATTGTGCATAAACACATGCACTCTCACACTCTTAACGCGTAACGTTTTGTTTAAGAGTTTGTGCAACCCCATGTGACTTAAATTTTGATTCTTGCTAAAAGAAATTCAAACTATTGATCAGCAGCGAGTGCCCTTTTTGGTTGCAATTCACTTAACTAATACAAAAATTGTGTTTAGAGGTTTTTAAAGTTAATTTAATATGCATATACTTTTTAGGGCCGATTTGATATGATGATTGTAGAAACAATGCAAAAGCAAGGAAAAAACGTATGTTCTCAGTTTCAAATAAAAAATTGAAAATGTCATGACATTTTACTGAAAAGCTGTTTGTCGGAAAAGAAAAAGCATATGCAATGCATCCAAAACTGCAATGATTTAATGGCAATCTCATAGTAATCGCTGGGAATGTATCACTACCTCATGTTTGCACACCATCTAGCACCTCGGCTGAGGTGTAATATGGCTTGCCTTTGCCCTTTTTAGTTTGAGTCATTAACTTTCTTGTTGCATAGTTAGTGGTGCAGTTATTGGTCTAATTAGACTGGTTACCTCTGGCAGGCCCATACTGTGCTAGAAATGAACTATACTGAGCAGCAACTTACAGCTGCTGTGGTGTCTGAAGGATTACGGCCGGTTCTTGCTGGTTCCCAGTCAGGTGCTCCAGCAAGTTTAATGTCTTTAATACAGCGGTGTTGGGATTCAAATCCTCAAAAAAGACCTTCATTTGACGATATAGTTTTAGAACTTTGTCCAATGTTGGAGCACTGTAAGAGAGTGGATGAAGAGAAATCATCTCTTATCAAACCTTCTGTTTCTCCAGCAGATCCGACGATTAAGTTGACTAGCAATGTTCAAACTTATCAAGAGAGTATTAATTGGTCTGCCCAAGGGGATTCTTTTTCTAAAGGAGCTAGTATTGCTGCTGATTGTAGACTAAGATTTAGTCTTGATTTATCAAATGATCCTCTAGCTTACCTTCCAGTTCTATCTTGGGGGTCCTTTGCTACTTGTGGAAGAAGGGAGGCTATGGAGGACACACACTTTCTTATGCCCCATATGTGCAATGAAAAAGACATCCATGCCTTTGGAATCTTTGATGGTCATCGAGGTGCATTAAATACGATTCATTTAAATTGCAAGCATAACTTTGTGCCTTTATTTTTCATAAATGACTAATTTTGGTTATCTCTAGAGCTTAATAGCTTTCAGCCTATTTATTTTGTTGCCATCGTTTCAATCAATTTGCTTGAATATTTTTATTGAAGTGATTACTAGCTTTCTGATGGAAGTAGAGACAGATTATTTAGGCTCCCTTTGGTTCTGCACTGTGCTTTTCGGTCCCCACGAAATTTCTTCAGAAGGAATTGTTTCCCTGGAACAGCTTCACACTATTTTATATTCTTTTCTTGTTGTGCCCTTCCTTTGATAGGACAACTGTTGATACTATGGAGCTGTTTAGTTGACTACTTGATATAACTATTCTAGTACTTGTGATTCCTAAGCTTACACATTGTACAATCAGAAATTGATGTGCCATGCTATTTCTCATTGCGAGAAAGGCAATGGAAAAAGGGCATAAACCATTTATATTGCAAAGAGTCATTTTAGTGCAGTTAGGAACGTGGGAAGAAAAATGACTTCAGAAAACTTGAAAAGTGAAACTGATACTAAACACTAACACAAAAATCTAAAATTGGCTTCTATTTTGATGACTAACCATCTTTTAGAAGCCTTTAGAAATGCCTTTGGATGTTGAAAATTCGACCCCTCTTTAGCAAGACTCTGTTCTCTGTAGTCCAATCAAATGTTTTTTTTCCCCCTTTAGCTATGCATTCTGTCAATTGTTATCTTTCTTTTAGAATGACATCTCAAGGTTTCCTAGGATGGGAAAGTCATCCTTTCATTTCTTGTCTTTTTTATTTCTTTTTCCAAAGACATCTTTCATTTTCTTTTGGTTGTAATTGAACTACATACCTTGTACAGGTGCAGCAGCTGCTGAGTTTTCTGCTCGAGCTTTGCCGGGGTTTCTGCAGATGTTTGGTTCTACAAGCAGGTTTCTTCCATACTGGTTTACATATGCACCTTCAACTTTTTGTGTGTACTAATTTACATATTCAACTCTATTTTTATGTCGGTGCAGTCCTTCAGATGCGTTGGTGGAAGCTTTTCTCAGGACTGATGTTGCCTTTAGGAATGAATTGGACTTCCATCGTAAATCTGGGGGCATTATTAGGAAAGACTGTCATCCTGGCTGTACTGCAGTTGCTGCCCTAATAGTTGGAAACAAGCTTTTTGTTGCCAATGCTGGTGATTGCAGGACAATCTTATGTCGGGCTGGCCAACCCTTTGCTCTAACCATGGTGATCTTCCACTTGTCATTAGACTTGGTGTTTTTAAGATGTAACTATTCTCTGATTAATTGACTTTCGTGTAGTAGGATCATGTTGCTAGCTGTCTTGAGGAGAGAGAACGTGTTATTGATGATGGGGGACAAGTCAAATGGCAATTGGATACATGGCGGGTTGGTCCAGCAGCCCTTCAGGTATTGCCCTTGTGCTTGAAATTTTGTGCTGCCTGTCTCAGGAAATAAGATTTTGCTTTGACCTCAATAATATTTCCTTTCCATGTTGTCTTTTTTTTTTTAATTTAAATACTATTGCTATACAACGGATACAGAAATACTTTTAGTATTTTAGTTTATTATTATTTTTCTTTTTTCTTTTGAGATATAGAATTTGTCTAGTGAATTAGTTAGTATAAAGCTAAAACTTGCTTTAGGGGAAGCGCTTGGCATTTTGTTGTGGAGCCATGAACTTCTAGATAGCGGTGTGTTGAGTAATTTAGCATACTTGTTCACCAACACATAGATACTCCATTCATTTATTTTCTTTTGTTATTCTTTGCACGAGTTGTTTTCTATATTTATCTGAGAACATGCAAACTGAGGTTAAGCACTCATTATGCGGTCCTATGTTTGGTAAAATTTTTTCCCCACAGGTTACGCGCTCCATCGGTGATGATGATCTGAAGCCTGCCGTAACTGCAAAACCAGAGGTAACAGAAACTCTTCTATCAGCCGAGGATGAATTCTTGGTAAGAATTTTATTTTATATCTGCTTTCATTAAGCAACCATTTGTTTCGTTTTAGGAAATTTGGTGAGTAATTTCAGTGGATAAATTCTTGCTCCTTGGTATTACCTTGCTTAACAAGTATGATGAAAACTTCAAATTCATGAATGATCTGTGTAGTTAGCTTTTTCCAATTTCTGTTATTTCTCCAAATGTGCAATGACATGACAAACATAAAGATGCTTTAATATTTTTGTGGGGGTACATTGACAACAAATTATGAGAAATATCCATGTTTTTCCAATCTTTGTTTCTCAGAAGAGCCTTAACACTTGCTAAGAGGATATATATACAAGCACAGTTTTGTCCTCGAAAGAGGTTTACCGCTGTGCCATAGGAAAGAGAGCATCACCTATTGTTTTTCGTTTAAAAGGATTCGCCAATGGTTGCTAAAATGAGAAAACCCTGAAACTGTTTTCCCAAGTACTGATGATCTAAGTTTGAAATATCAGACCTGGCAGTTCATTGCCAAAACAGAACTGAGTAGAAACCAAATTTGCTCCATTACTGAATTATTAGTTTATGTATGTTCTGCAGGACATTTGCTTGCTTGAACTACATGCTAGGGGATTCATGTTTGAGAAAACTAAGCAAGATTTTCCCCCACAATGAAGCTCTTCCTTTCACTTGGTACTGAATGTCATTTCCTACGAGAAGTTCAAATCTCACCATTCACTCGTCAACGAGAGTGTGGATAATAAGACATGAAATTCCATATTTAGCAGTTCTTTCCCACTTATAGATTCAACCTCAGAATCAAACACTTTTAGAAACCCTTAACGAAGAACCCGAGGCTCCCGTAGCCAGCTAGTTACCAGTAGAAGATTGAGGTCAAAAGGGGGAGCTTGTTTACATCAACAGTAGTTAACAGACTGGTAGTCAGTGAAGATTAAAGAGGAGAAAAACTATAAGAAATAGACTGAATTAGTTCAGTATTTTGTTAAAACTAAATCTTTGGTTTAATTATAGAGTATATGACTTCCTGACTGAACATTTGTTTATAAAAGAGGTCATAGTCCTGACCCCTCATCAGAATCCACCATTGGATGTCTCCCATAGATATCCACTCCTACATTAAGTGAGCTGTTCGATTCCAGGCTAGATTACCTCCAAACTATCATGCTATCCTTTAGAAGTTTTCTGTTTTCCCCTTGTAGACACCAAGGAGAATGGCAAGCTTAATCTGCGAGTTCATTTTTCCTTTGCGGCCATACTAACACAATCGGTTTGGCCAGATGAGGCCTTCCTTTATTTATACACATCCACCGCATCCCTGATCCATGGACGGTAGAGATTGAATGCTTGAGAATGGTTGTGAAATACATGCATAAGCCTCTCGAAAGCATAATTTATGTGATGTTGACAGGTACTAGCAAGCGACGGACTTTGGGATGCACTGAGCAGTGCCGATGTGGTAAGCATAATCAGGGACACTGTAAAAGAGCCCGGGATGTGCTCCAAGAGGTTGGCAACAGAAGCCGCTGCCCGGGGCAGCAAAGATAACATCACTGTGATTGTTGTTTTCCTTCGCCCAGTCTCCACAGCTGAGAGAGTTTACTAGGTTTAGAATATGCTCATTCTTTCTGTTCTACTAGGCAGTGAATATGCTTATTCTCTTTTTCCTGCCCCTCTATTGAAATTGTCATCTGCCATTTTCAGACTGGCTTTATTATTACTATGCCCTAAATTTTCCGGTCACCGGAATTTGTTGTCGGAAAACTAATCTGAAACTATTTATATGGTATTGTGGGTCTTTCAGATGACATATTAAAGGAAATAATTCATTTTTGTACATGATATGTCGGTATTTCTGGTGCCATTTAGTGAAAAATCGTACTTCTATGCATGTTTTCATGTTGAAATATCAGTTTTAATGAATGTTTTTGGGAAGCACCCATCTTGGTTCGCAGAATGGGATATGATAGGCACCTTGACGGACCATGCGGGGAATAAACAAGTAATACACAAGGAATAGTTAGCTATGACAATGTTAATGTCGTAATAGTTTTTACTTACCTATTCTTTTCATGAGTCTTTGAAAAAAGATTTATATTACTTATATTCTTATTGTTTATGTTATAGTTTTATTAAATATAAAGGTAATACTATGTGCATTTTTTTACATATCGAAAGTAGTTACATAGTAAAACTTAAATAGTTCTATATTATTGTTTGATTTAAATACCCTTAAAATAATCATATAAATTTTGTAGCATCACCCTTTTAACATGAAAAATATATAAGATTTTTTATATTTTTTATTAAATATGCTTATTCACTTTCATTTCCCGAATTTAACGGTACCAAAGTTTTGCATTATCATTTCTTTTATTATATTGGAAAAACCTTGATGCATGGTTCCTCATAATTGCACGGATAAGCCCCCCCTCTCTTTCCCTCTCTTCCATGGCCGCAGCTTCTGCAACTCCATTTTCCATTCCTTCAAACCGTGCCTCTACTCACTCCCCATCTCCATTCAAAACCCCGGCCTCTCTCCAATGTCTTCAAAAGCATAACAACGCTCTCTCTCTCCGTAGACACTTCCTCACAGGTCTCTCTCTCTCCCCGCTTCTCTGGCACGGCCCTCCCATTGCCGAAGCTCGTGAAGTCGAGGTGGGATCCTTTCTCCCTCCTTCCCCCTCCGACCCTTCCTTCGTCTTCTTCAAAGCGTCTCCCAGAGACACTCCCGCCCTGCGCGCAGGTATACGTGTGTTCCAATTTGGGGAATTTGTTCCTCCGCTTGTTCATGTCCTGTACCAATTATTGTTGCATATTTCCTGTGTTTCTGGCATTTTCCTATTTGAAATGCGAGTAGAATGTTGATCCGTCATCCAAGATTTTGCGCTTAACCAATAACGTAATGCTGATAGTGTGAGGGTATGTAGGTGGAACTCACACCACCCATTCTGTGCATCTATCATTTTTCCAGTTTAAAATGAGAGAAGAGTGTTGTTCCTTCTACAAAATTTCGTGATCTTCGAGCTTTACACCTACATATTTTTTTTTTGCATCTAACATTTTCTTATCTAAAATGTGAGAAGAATGTTGATGGGTCATTCAAAATTTTGTGGCTAATGAATATGTAATGTGATGCTGTGCCGGCATGTAAATGGTTTCAAAATTATTTGTTTATTGTGAACCCAATATGGCGTAATTAAGCATTTGGAAAAAGAATCTCGAAGGAAATTTTTTGTTAATTCCATTAATTACTCTTTTTTATTGATTTTGGGAGGAAAAAACTCAGAAACAAATTTTCATATTTGATTGCTATAGAAAGGGCTTGGTCTGAATCAAAATAGGAAATACAGTCGACTGATTTGAAGCTCTTGGGAAATCATATTCCTAACCCAAGAAGCCATTGAGAATTTCTTGACTTATTTTTTCTGGAGTTCAATTGTGTTGATTAAAATCTGCACAGTTTATTTGGATTTTTCAGTGAGTGTCTAAAATATTATTCTTAAATGTTAAGCGCTTTCTGACCTCAAATTTCTGGTAATTCAATTGCATTTTGTTTTTGGTAATTCAATTGTATTCAGTGTCATCCTTAATTGTAAACTAAAAGGTGTCCTGAAGGCAGTTGTTAACAAGAACCCTTGACATGAAGGTGGCTTCCTTTGCAAAATGAAGAGCATGGCTGTGTTTTTGGATATAATTGGAATTTTCTTATCTTCTTTATATCAATTGTTCGTTCCTGTAGTGTCTAATACATCCACTGAATGGCCCACCTGCTCAAATGGCTAATTCACTTGGGTGGTGGATGATGACGTCAAAGGTTTAAAACTCGTTGCTCACAAAAATTATTCGTGATTTACCTGGTGGGCAGTGAGGAGTGGGCCCTCGTGTAAGCCCAGGGTTTCCAGGCCCTCGTCACACAAAAAAAAAAAAAAAATCCACTGAATGGATAGTAGGAAATTGGGCTTTTGACAGTGAGAAGCATTGATACTCCCTGTAGTTGCTGATTAATTGTTATGTAGTAAAGCATAAGCTAAGCTCTGTCAGTGAAAGCACTGATGCTCTCTTTTATTTTGTATTCTTTAGTACGTGTTATTGATTCTCGAGTTTTATTTCTTGCAGGAAATGTGCAGCCCTACCAGTTCATCCTACCACCATCTTGGAAACAGACCCGAATAGCCAATATACTCTCTGGCAATTACTGTCAGCCCAAGTGTGCAGAGCCCTGGATTGAAGTAAAATTTGAAGACGAAAAACAGGGAAAGATACAGGTAGTAGCTTCTCCTTTAATACGTCTGAGTAATAAACCCAATGCCACAATCGAAGAAATTGGGACCCCAGAAAATGTGATTGCTTCTCTTGGGCCTTTTGTCACGGGAAACACATTCGATCCGGATGAACTCCTTGAAACTTCTGTTGAAAAGCATGGCGACCAGACGGTACAATCTCAAGTTCATGCTCTTTAATATTTGTTAATTTCTGTTTTAAGGTTCACTTCTGTTATTTTTGGTCAGCTTCCTTTATAGATCCAGTTTCATTTTCTTTCTTCTTCTTTTCCAACAAAAGCCTGCATACATGCATTTAACTTGTTTCGGAGCCTGCCTGTGCCTTTTAGTACAAAAGGATGGAAATGAAATTACAATGCTTTCCAAATTGAGGAATCTGAGGGTTAGAGAAGTCCAATCTAATGTGTTTCTCATAGTAAATGCTTGAGAAAAGTTGTCATTATTATCTGCTTAATGTATTTCTTGAAATACACCAATAGCATGATTTCGAGAAATTGCAGACTATACCAAAATTTGCTAAGTATGAAGATTGCATTGTCTCATGCAGATGGTTTCAGAAATGACATATTGACTGCGCACAGTTAGTCAAAATACCTTTAAACAAGGGTCAGAATAAATGTTTTTTTACTTTGTTATGAGGTGTTGGTGTATGGCCAGGAATCATCGGGTATGACTCAAGGAGAAAATGCATGGCTGTTAGGCTTTTCCAAATATCTATTCTTCTTTTTTACTTTGCTATGAGGTGTTGGTGTATGGCCAGGAATCATAGGGTATGACTGAAGGAGAAAATGTGTGGCTATTAGGCTTTTCCAAATATCTATTCTTCTTTGAGCACCCATATTTAGCATGTAAGGTATATACAGTAGTTAATATGGTATCTCAGAGAAGGGCACCGATGCATTCTTTTTCTTTTTTTAAGTTTAGTTTTTTGTTGTATTTGTTTTGGAACTTGTAGAGAATTTCTAATATTATCTATACTCTTCTTTCAACTAAGATATATAGGAATTTTATCCGCTTCTATAACAGTTTCGCAACCTGCTGTGTGCAGTATTACAAATATGTCCTTGAGACTCCATATGCTTTGACGGGTACACACAATCTTGCGAAGGCAACGGCAAAAGGAAACACTGTCATCTTATTTGTCGCTAGTGCAAACGATAAGCAGTGGCAGACCTCTCAGAAAACTCTGAAAGCCATTATTGATTCTTTTCAAGTGTAGTTTTGCCTAACAGAAGAACAAAAGCTTATATATTCATTTCATTTGCACTTTCCTTTCATGCATATAATATAAAATAACAAGTATTCAAATCACGATCTGTGATGTCAAAAGTTTGTTTCCCATATAATGTGACTTATACAGTGGCCTTGTCTTGATCTTCAAATTACTCTGATCAGTAGAAATAGTGGGGATATAATGGGAAAGATCTTTCCTAGTATACTGCAGTCTAGCTGATCATTTTGTTAGTAGACCCTGGTAGTCTGGGCATGTGTGTATGAAGCCTTTCTTATATAAGCGAACTAGAATTCATATAAGATCACAAGGGTTTCCCGTCTTCGAATTAAATTTGTACTTGTGCTACTGGCTGGTAACATTTTGAGTTCCATCCAAGTCTAGATGATGTTTCATCCAAACAATAAACTTTCACAGCTTTTTCTGTCAACTTCTTTGTTGAATAAATATAACTCTAACTTTGACTTTTTGGATGACATCTCATCTATTATCAGATGAGGCTCAAATTTTACCAGTCAATAGGATATATGTTGAATTTTTAGTCCAATGGTTTTGAATCCCATTGTGGCCTTGTCTGGAACCTACAGAAGTTTGGCCGTATAAGAAAAGTTTGTTCACTTGCTCATATTATGTGTGTGTGCGCGCGCGTGTATGCATAGGGAAGACTCGAGGATTTGAACAGAAGGAATGCTTGTCCTCATGTCAGATATCCTATCAAGTTGATTTTGAGACCAGGTGATTTTTAACTATAATTTGGACAATGTAGGGAGGGACAAAGCAAATGCCTTTTTGTTTACATGGGAACTGCAATTCCTTTTGAAGCTTGTTTTTCTTTGCTGGTCCTGTTACGTGATGTAGGCTGATCTGTAAATCTGCTAGCAGCCAAGCCCTTTTTCTAGTTATGGAGAATACGAACAATGCATCGTGCTGCCACAAAAACCGCTGTAAGTAATATTTTGTCACTGTGGCAATTTCGATTTTGGGTGCTCCAGTATTCTTTCCTTTCCTTTTTCATATGGAAAGTGTTGGAACCATTGTTCATTTCTACGGATTGATTGGTTTTCGGTGCCTTTACAGGCCATAAAGTATGGTCTCGGAGTCGAGGGAGGTCCAGTATTCGGATATGGCAATCAAGTTGACATCAACTGATGGATGTTAAAAAAGAAGAGGAAGAAATCTTCATTCATCGCAGCGATTAGCCTGTTCTTGCAAACAGAGATCCAGCTTCATCAATGGACCACTCTTGCATCCTCAGTTGTGATTCTGGATGATTGTTTTCAAAGAGGAGTTCGAGTTTTAGTACCATAAAAATGGCTGAATGTAACAACTTGCGTACAAGGATGTTGAAACAGTTGCCGCTGTTCCAGTAGAAAATTCAGCAGTTACTGCAGCCCCTGCTTCCTCGAGGTATAATTTACTTCATCGCGACATATAGTTTCCTGACTGAAAGCGAACCTTTGCCATATTGTCTCCCCTTGTAGTCCCAAGTTATTGATCAGGTCGACATTATAAGTTATGACACTAATGATATGTTTGTTCGCAAAATCAAATAGATAAGGAACTGCAATAGTCATTCTAGACATAGGATATAATAAAAAATAGGTAAGGAATGAAATGGAACGTGTATTCTTGATTGTGCGAGAATAGGGCCTAAATAGGGAGCTATTCCACAGTCTATAGTGAACCAAATAAGGTAATAGTTATTTCACAGGAATAGATCGGAAATGGAATGATAATTAGCGCGAACCAAACATGACGTAGGATGTTGACCATAAATAACTATACCATATACCATTCTTGAATTTGTTTTGCATTTGATAACAATTGGGTTCCCAAAAGAGTCCATTTTAAGGTTTTTCCTAGATTAATTTATGGAAAATTAGGATTTCATATTCACTACGTGGCTTTAAGTTAGAATTGTAATCATATCCAATGATATTTGGAAATTTAGCTTTTATTTGCCTAGAAAATTGCATGGAAATTGTTCTATAAATATGATAAAATGTCCCATTTTGAAAAACATTAAATTGCCCCTCGAATCTTGGCTTAGTTATCAATATGTTCCACGAATTTTAAAATCATGCAATTTATTCATGAACTTACTAATACTAACACCTATCATTCTTTCATGATAATTATTGACGTAACATATCACAGATTTCATTTTTGTATAAGAAAAAAGAAGAAAGTTTTGGTTGGAGATTAGATGGTTGTATGCAAGATTTAACGGGTAATATCTTTTTCGTACAAAGGATGTCATATAGAGTATTACATTAATAATTTCGACAGAATAGTGATGATTTTTTTTAGTATTGGCAAGAGGAGAGAAATTGAGGGAGCAAATTGTTTGATTTTAAAGTTGAGACACAAAATTGACAACTAAGTCAAAATTCAAGGGGCAATACGGATGCTTTGGCCTTTCAAAGATAATAAATTAATCATTTGAAATGAATATTATAAAATTAACATGACTTGAAGTGAATCTAAAGGTTAATCCGCTTAACTTCTTAATCCGATTAACTTCTCAGAGGCTTACCTTCAAAACGACTTTAATACAAATAAAAAATAAAAATCCCTTCTCAAGCAAAGCACTTCTGCAATTCAACCTCTTCTTCAATTTTAATAAAATTGTGAGGTTATTTTAAACTATTTTTCGTATGTTTGCTTGAAATGGATTCCAAAGCCCTGAGAGAAGATTGTTAGTGTATGTAAGCTTTTCAAATAGGGTCTAATAATATGACCCTTCACCAAATTGAGCCCTCTCTCGGGGTTGTCTAAATTTGAAAAAATTATGAATTTGAATAATTTTTAGTTTTTATCTCGAACTTTTTTACAATAAATAGTTAGAATTGTGTAAGTGTACAAATTTATGCTTTTACAACTAAAAGGATCCAAATCTCTCCCTCTGAACCTCCGGGGACAGAATTGGAGCTTTCCAAAAATGTATGATTTAGCTCTCCTCTCTCAATTTTTGTCTCCATTAAGCCATTTCAAAAGCTTTCAGATCATTTATAACAATTTTAATAGCACAGAGAGGAAGAAAATACAAAAATATGAAGGTAGGCTCACTTTCATGAGATTTGATATTATCCTACCCATATTTTTTTAGTGCTTATCGAATCGAATAATTGAAAAGTTGCATCATAGTTTCAATGCATATGGAATGTCTCAAATTCTCAAATTTAATGAAAACTATCATGTGTATATATATATGCCTATTCTAAATATGTGCATTGAGAAATAATAGAAGAAAGGTAATTACCAAATTTATACAATACATGAACATGAACTCTGTTTCCAATTAAAAAATACATATTCTTGTCTTAACGGGAAGGCTCTCTTATTGGCCTAAATGGTGCTATGTAGTAATAACACGGCAAACATTTAAAATTAATGAAATAAAAAGTTTACTTATCAATATTATTTTATTAAATAATATCTAGGGCTTTAAAGTTGTACCATTTTAAGTTAGACTTGTAATTTTATTATTTTTCAATTAAGTGTAAAAGTCAACTACTAACCGGCTCAAATCAATGTATAACACGAGATTAATTTCATCATGAGTACTTTATGTAATAAGAAAGATCCTCGAATGAACTATAAAACACACCTAATAAGTTCAAATTTCACATGAAAACAGACATTAGCTAAATTCAGATTAAAAAGGCTTAATTTCGAGGAAGGGGCTCAAGCCTAAATCTAATGGCCTTGGTGATGTCGTGGCAGTATTTGATTGGCAGCTGGACAAACCGCGGGGGAACGCAATTGTACCCGTAGATTTCCAAAAGTCGAGGACTTTCTTCGTTTAGGGGTTTCCACACAGGGGCGGACATATAAAGGGACGTTGCTTTTGTCTCGTTTCGTCTTCCTTTCCCCGTAGTGGGATAAGAGAGAGAAAAAGAGAAAGAGGGTTTCTTCTCTCTCTGACCCTCTCTTCTCCTTAAACCTTCCCTTAGACGAAAAGGGTGTAGGGGGAGGTTTAGAGGGAGAATTTGGTGGGACTTTCCTCGTTTTCTTCTTCTTCTTAATCTCCTTCATTGGCCATGGACTCGTCATCAGCTCAGCCTCTCAATGAGGCGGGGAAGGAGCCCTATGTTTCTCTCGTTGACCCTTTTCTTGTCGAGGCCCTTCAGAATCCTCGCCATCGTCTCACAAGTTAGTCTTGTTTTTCTTGGATTTAACTGGTTTTATGATTTGGGTTTCGATCTGATGTCGTTTTGCTTATATGCCCCTTTTGATTTCTGGGCTCTGGTTGAATTTGGGTTTTCGTTTTGGTACTTTTGGGGGTGGGGTTTAGGGTTTCTTAGATTTTATTGGGGGTGCTTTTGTAGCTCTGATTGTATTGTGTTTGTGTTGGATCCAGAAAGGAAGAAGGTTGTTTTGTGTTCAGGGGTGGGTTTTTGGCCAAAGCATAAATTATTATTAGTCGTTTGTTGATTTTGGTTGTTATAGGTGTGCTTTGTTGGTATTAGCTTGTTTAAAATCCATGCTATGAAGAACTCGTTGCTGTGGCTCCTTACATCTAACGGTCCCATTATTTTTGCAGTTCATAGATCGCATTTTTTTTTTATTATTAAAAAGCATGCTTTTCTCCTTTGAGTTCATAAATTGATTGTACTATTTTGTAGCCCCCCTGAAATGTTTGGTAGGTTTTTGTAGCCTATGGAACTTGTTGAGACTATGCAAATGCAAATATTTTGCTTCCAAGTTCAGATCAATGGACCTCGTGAGATTAAGTGTTTTGGTTGTTCTCATCAGCAAAAATCAAAATTTTCTGATCTGGTGTTTCGGAGTTTGGGAGAATAAGGCATTGGTGGTGTTTTCTGTGTCTTGGGTTTTGGATAGTGTCCCTTGACTTATCTGGGACTTCCTCTAAGTTCCAAATTCGAGGAGAAAAACCATGAATATATGTATTTTTTTTTCTATTTTATATTAGGAAAGAGGAGGGAATTTGCAGCAGTAGCTATTTCTCTTGAAAGAGTTGTTACTAGTGTACTTTCCAAAACTCAAGTGATTACATGCTGTTATTCATTCGATTGAAAGCTACTCATTTTGATTTATTACGTAATATGAATTAAAATACCTGTTTGGAGCAATGTTTGGTTGAGATTCGCTACACTATAGTTGATATCTGCGGCTATGACATGAAAAAATTAAAATTATCTACCAATGTGATGGTCCAAATGCTAAACACGCAAAAACGTCAAAAGTGTAAAAATAAGTGTTACCTTTTCACGTAAGTTATGTATTTTATTCTATCTTCTCATTTAATATATTATATGCCGTGCTGCTTTTGTATTTTATGTTAAAATATTTCCTTTCGAATATTGTTTGGCCAGTTCTGCGCATGGAACTCGATATTCAGAAATTCTTACAGAATTTCAATCAACAACAATTTGAGTTCCCACATTTGCCCACTTCCTACCTTCGACTTGCAGCACACCGTGTTGCTCAACACTATGGCTTACAGACAATGGTGCTTGATAACATTTTAGATGGTCAAGGGAATAGAATTACGGCAAGGAGAACGGCAGAAAGCAAATATCCTCCAGTCTGTTTATCTGAAATTCCTGCTAAACAGCCAGAAACTGATAAAACTGAGAAGGTTAAAATAGCTATCAGGCCGAGGCTTAGTAAAGGTTCTTTGAATGAAATGAACGAGATTAGATGCAAATGGAACCACATGAGAACCGTGGAAGAGAGGAAAGAAGAGTATGACAGGGCAAGGGCCCGCATATTTAGTAACCCTGGTAGTCCTGATTCAGGTGATAATTTGCGTCAGTCTCCAATATGTGATGAGAAGAGTTTGTGCTTGAACGGAAATGATAGCGAAGGTTGCAGGAGCTCAATGATTGATCTAGAGAGAAGTCCAAGCATCAGGGATGGTGGTACACCATCTCGAGTCGCAATACTTAGAGATAGGGAGAAGGATCTTACTGACCCAGATTATGACCGTAGCTATGAAAGGTATGCTCTAAATTAGAATAATGGATTTGGTAAATGGGGAATAAAAAGCAATCTTCTTGTGTGTATTTACTTCTATTGCTTTCAATTATTGTTGCTCATTGGCATCAAGGCTTCATGTAGAAATTATATGTGGATGATGCATGTTTGTACATTATATTTTATTCAAGTCAAGGAATGTATAATGTGGAAGAAACGTAATAGTAAAAGGTAGAATTTATTTATTTTCAGTAGTTATGACAACTATGTGCTTATATATGTGAAGTTCAACAGGGTTGATGACATTCTTTGCTTCTGCAACTTGGTTCCCTTTTTTTTTTTTGCCTAACTTTAAAATTTTATATGATCCAAACACATCCCAAAAGAATAGTTGTAAAAAAATTCTGTCTGGGAGGTTTTTGTTCTCTAGCTCTGTAGAATTTGGCACTTATTTTTCAATGCTTTACCTTTTCTTGTTCATTCTTTTGATTTTGCTGCCATATTATAGAACTTTGACTTACTTTCACAGTCCTATAATGTTGTTGATGCTTTCTCATATTGCAGATAAATACCCTCTTCAAGGTCCGCAATGATTTGAATCTTTTTGTTTTTTATTTTGAATCCAAACTTGTACAGGTATATTAGGAGCCTTCCAACAAATCAGAGCTATAGTTTGGCGCCTATCAATGTGCAAAAGATTCAATTTCCATACATGCAGTACGATACCGGCTTTCCTCGTTCGTATCAGATGCCAAGGAATCAAGCTTCCATCAGCTATAGGCCTTCTTCAAGCCAAATCATGAGCCCCTTTGGTGCAACAGGATTTAATGGGACCCCTAGCGACCCTGTTTATATGCAATGGCCAAGTCCTGCTGTAATGTATGCACATTCATATGAACAGTTTAGACATGCTGCTTTCCAGGTAAATAATAATGAAGCATGAGATAAAGATGATGTTGATTGTGATTTTCCTTGATAAGTGATGGTGTGGGTGTTTAGGATGATTTGGCACTGTATAGTTGTGGAATTTATGCTAAATGATAAGTTTGCTGCTTGCCATTTACTCGGGCTTTGAATAGGGAATGTTTTGTTATGTTGTTGACTTGTTTTGCGGGATGATTTTCATTTATCTTTGTTTGGCACTTTCAAAGATTGGTTCATTTTTTCAGAAATTTTATCTGCTTCCCAGTTAATTTATGAGTTGTAACGTAATCCGAAATGTTATGAATTGTCCAACATACAGTTGTTTAAGATTTCAGCCCTCTTCAATATTAATCAATGTCTTGTAGGTAATAAGCATGAGCTGCATGCTTATATTTAAATGACCCATTTTATGTGCTTTGGAATGCTATGTTGCTCATTTGGGTGTGAACATGTTACATGTACCGTCTTTCCATTTCATTGTTAGGATGACTGTTGAGAAACTGCCTCTTTATTTTGTATTGTAGGAAGCATAGATTATTTTGTTATACTAAAGACCCTGTACTTGCCGAGCAAATTTGTATGCCCTTGGACTAATAATGTCAGATTTCGCCCACGCTAATCACGATCTTCTGTGTGGTGCATTGGATAAGAAAAATGAATGCCTATGGGTCAGTACGCTACATGGGAGGTCGTGATTGGTGGGGGGAGTAAATCCTACGGCATTACTTTGGGAGCATACAGAATTTTTCCCTTGCTTACCTTTTCTCGAGTTTGGAAGATAAAAGTGTATCTGAAGTATTCTTGGATATATGACACTACTAGATTAAGTCTGTTGCATGATTCACTTGAGGAATTCTTAGATTCAATGGGTGGGTCAAATCTGGACACGATTTCTATGGTACCCCACATTTGCAAGCACTGATGACGTCTAGTTCATATGCGATGCATTTTGGCTTTCCTGTCATGGCGCCATTTTCGATCCAATTCTGTGTGCGCATTCGAGTTTAGTACTAATACTTTGTGTGTTTATATGCAGCCTCCTTCCTGTCAGCAACCCCTGAGCTTTGATTACTCTCAGAACCATTAGGTGACATTTAGTTGGGGATTATTCTGTACAATTCACTCTGCACCTTTCTCTTCCATTCTGGAGACTGCTTATGGTAGGTTCAATATTCAAAGACATTTGTGTTGGTTTGGTTGTAGTTTGTTAACTTTGGCAAAGTAATACATTAGTACCCCTTTGATTTTATTTGGATCTATATATATTTGTGTGTGTGTGTGTGTGTGTGTGTGCATTATCTTATATTTTTAATTTGCAACCCCATATTATTATTATTATTATTATTATTTTTAATTGTTGATTATGTTTTCTATTTACTATTTTCTTTTTTGCCTTGTATGTTCTGGTTGTAAGCGTCGAAGGCACCTGAAGTTTTATCGTTGAACTCTTAATTTTTCTTGATAAAGGATGTCACCTGAGAAATGTTTTTGAAGAATTGTTACTTAGTATGTATCTTATGCATTCTGGGCGTAACAATAGTTTTACCTAATTTTTAGTAACTACAATGGAAAATGCTAATTATTTAATCATTTGTTCCATCTTATTTGTGCTTTGGGCGGTATGTGTTCGATGTGGAGTAACAGCGGTTGATCATAATTACTGGCGTTAATTCAGTGTTAGCTAGACATTAGTCCAAATTATTCCTAAATGCCAGTGGGGGAATTGTCTTTTAAAAAATAAAAATAAAAATAACTAGAGACATAATTAATCTGCAATGAAAAATACGGCAATAAAAAAATGGAATGAAAATAATATTAAAATCCCTCCAAAAAAAAATAATAATAATATTAGTATGAAAGTTGTATGATCACAATAATGTTTGTCCAGCATCAAATTTGAATCCTCACAAAACAAATAATCATTTTAGCATTTATTAAACCCAATCTTTCATTTTATTTTTCTGAGTGGCAATTTTCCCTTGCAACTCAGCATGTGCTTTTGCATGGATTTGGTACGATGGAATGAAATCGAATCATATAATAAATGTCCCATTACTAAAAAAAAATGCATAAAACTAACCTTGGAACGGTGACTCGGACTGGCTCACTAATCAGGGGATTTCGAGGAAACTCGACGCATAATTTCAACTTCTCAATAGGCTCCATCACAGTGCCATGAGCCAATGTGTATACTAAACGAAGCATAAACCCTAATAGATATACCCAGTCTAACTGCGGTAAGCCCATTTACACAAAAACCCAACTCAATCAAAACCCAAACAAAATTAACTAAATAAACTACTAGCATTTCAAATAACAATTTATGGCTAAATCATCAAAGTTGCGAGAAAGAAAAGTATAATCTAAAAAATCTTGATTCTTGTCCCGCTTCACCTTGCTTTCTCAAAGCACCTTAAATTTCGTATGCCCCTCGTGTCATTCCCTCATGTTTTATATCCCGTATCTGCCTCGACATGCCAGCTCTTCTAGGGCACACAATCGGCAATCATCCGTTTGTGGGTAAACGGCATTCCAATGCCTAAAAGATGATAAAAATGTACCTAACTGCCGGAGCGAGACTTGGTCCATAAAAGGGCTGCTGGCAATTGATGAAGCAACTGCATAAAGGATTTTATCCGGGTCCTGCATCATCAAAGTACAATGAGTGTTCTCAGTTATACAAATAAACCATGAGGAAAGAGAGTCTGCACCCAAACATACATAATTTGCGTGCGCCCGGGTGCTTATTCCCATTTCTGATAAGCCATTTAGACTAAAATTCGGAGCAATTTAGTATAATTTTTTTTTTCCCCTTTTGCATCCGAAATGTCAGTTGAGATAATCAGATTATATTGGATGCCTAGAATTTGTGCCATTTTGGAAATTAATCTCTTAGAGGCCCTCCGATTTACAACCTAATCAACACATAAGTCTTTACTAAAGCCAACCATAAAAGCAAGCAGCACAGTTACACAACTGGCGCCATTCTTTCTAAAATCAGGACTCCATCTCATATCAGAAACTCCATCATACACTAGTGATGTTTCCCCTGATTCGATGGTTTTTCAATTCGGCCAAGGAGTCTGAATCTTGTTTTGGTCTTTTGGTATGACGAAGAAGCTTGGAATGAGAAGCATAGTCAAGTACCAATGACAGCCCTTCAAACCATAACTCCACAGATTCAGACATTAGCAATCCTGACTGCCAGATTCCTTTCCCATCTAAGGAGGGGGGAGTTTCAAACACAGGTGTCTGCATAAACGTGTGTGTTTATCCATTCGACACAATTTTGCATGCGTTATCAATTTACACCAAGGAATTTGATGTGGCTTGGACATCAAACAAATACCTTGGCGCCAAGCCACAAAAAAAGGCTACGGTCTTGCATTACTAATATGATTGTGTGATTTCAGATGTGCAACTTGATGTCATATAGATGTAAAAAATTACCACGTAACTTGCTTTATCTAGTAATTCAAGATTTCGCAGAAAACATGCTTACCAGAAAGAAATCCAGTTTGATCTCCGTACACATGGTTGGTGCCCTAAATCCTCCTGTGTCATACTAGAGTGAACTAGCCTTTGAAACTCTCCTGATAACTCATGAAAAGATTGGATGTTTGAAGGCTGCACTTGTCCAATTGCAGCCTTTAAATGTTCCATAGTGATTTCCGAAGCATCAAAGCTTTCCTGATCAAAACAAAAAATTTTATGTCAACACATCTTCATTTTCTATATGGCGGGCAATATATAATATTAGAAGAACAAATACAGTCATAGCTGCAACAGCTGCTTCACGGCAAATTAAAAATATATCAGCACCAGTGCATCCTTCAGTGAGACAAGCTAGTTCCTCCAAACTGACATTTGAACTGCACGGTATTTTACGTAAATGGATGCGGAATATATCTTGACGCTCAGTCTCATCCGGGGGTCCTACATATAGCAACCGATCAAACCGTCCTGCAAAAAGGTTTTGATCAATTATTAAAAAACAAAGGATCTTACCATGTTGGCAAGATTCAACACCTATAAAGAGGAAGGGAGGGATATCCGCAGCACCTGGTCTCAAGAGGGCAGGATCAATCTTGTCTGGACGATTTGTAGCAGCTATAACAGTAACATCAACTCTTTGGTGCAAGCCTAAATTTCCAGGAGAAGAAAAAAACTTGCTTAAGTTTCAGATTATGGTTGCAACTACAATATATTTTATAAGGAACTGCACTACATTTTTATTTGCTTAAGTTAAATTAATTCAGGGATATCCTCAGTCATTCCACAATCGCTGAATTGTCGCTTAGTCACTCCAGGTTTTTTAATGAGGAAACTTGACATAATGCAAGAACAACGTCCTAATTTATAGCTTATATTTCTATATAATGCAACTTTGCTTTCTGATGAATGCATGAAATGCTAAACTACTTACCATCCAATTCAACAAGAAGTTGACTCATAACCCTATCAGCAACAGAAATCCCATCGCTTTCTTTCCCACGAATGACCGCAAGGCCATCTATTTCGTCAAAAAATATGATGGATGGAGCATTGGCCCTAGCTTTTGCAAAAAGAGACCTTACAGCCTTTTCAGATTCACCAACCCACTTACTGAAAAGCTCAGGACCCTTAACAGCAAGAAAATTCAGACCAGCTTCAGAAGCTACTGCACGAGCCATAAGAGTTTTGCTGCAACCTGGAGGACCAAAAAGCAACACTCCAGTCGGAGGCCGGGTCCCAATACGCTTGAAAGCATCTTGATGTTTCTGAGGCCATTCTACAGCTTCCATTAGTTGCCTTTTCACCTCCCCCTGGCCGCCTACATCTTCCCATTTAACTTTTGGAACCTCAAGGATCACCTAGCAGTAGACAAAGCAAAAAATTGGCAGCTGGTAAATCAGATCAATTGAATTATAAAATTGGGGACAGGAAAAAATATCTAAAATATAAATTGTGTGGTTATATCAAAAGGTTGTACACAAGGCACTCAGATTAATTAGCATTAAATTATTACAATGGGGACAAAAACTAATTTTAAATTGCAAACTGCGGGGTTATAGCAAGGATTGCATACAAGGCACTCATTTAACAATAACTGAAGTGTAGCCGATGCAACTGTACCAGAACCTATAGTTTTGTACTTCACCACACTTGGACTGGTGAATGGAAGCCCGAGTTTTAAATTAGAATGGAAAATGGGTCTTGTAGAAACAAAGCCAAGGAGCCAAAACAACATGGTGATGTTTTTCAATTTCTTACATAAAAGACAATAAAATCATGCTCATAACAAAAGCCATCTGGTAAAGTTTCCATGTTTCAAATAACCAAGCCCATAGAGAGGGAAAAAACATTCCAAGTGATGGAACTTGGTATGAGCGATATGCAACTACCCAAAAAAGGATATCTTAAAATGTTGTAGGTGCATTGGACATACCTCTCGCATTGCGCTTGGCCTCACCTTCCTCCTAGCATTTTCAAAATCTTCAAAAACTATTTTCACGATATCCTTTTCTTTTAATTGGTGAGTCTGTTCCATAGAATTTTGAACTCCATTCTGCACGGAGTCTACACTTTCTGAGGCTGCTCCATTAGCGTTGAAGGATGACAAAATCTCAAATGGAACGGGTGGATCAACTGTAGAGGAAGATACATAATCATCTTGGAGATCTCTTGAGCAATCAAAGCCCCCAAAATTCACATCAGAACAACCATTAGAAACAATAGATGTTTCTCCAGAACACAGATCAATACGGGATTCGTTTAACTTAACGTGACGCCTGAGACAACCTAATGCTGCCTCATTGCAAAGGGCAGCAAGATCAGAGCCCACAAAACCATGTGTAGCTGTCGCGAGCTGTTGAATTTGAAGGTCTAAAAGACAGTGATCCATGTCACTAAGAAGGGTAAGCAATATATCTAACCGTTGATTGGGAGACGGCACACCTGGAAAAGAATTTTTCAAATTAGAAGGCAGATTTATTAAAATAGACAACATTAAGAAGTCAAGTTGTCAACAATCAGTTTATAATCTAATTTATTAGGTCCCCCACAATCCCAAAGTAAGTGCAGTTGAGATGCGTAAGTTTCAATGAATATGTATTAAGAGTAGGAAAATTATGATAAGGCATGAAGAGATCTGAGGAAAGCTGGGGTTTTGATTAAGGAAAGATGAGAAGATGTTTTTTAAGGATGTTCGAGATGATCAATGAAGACCAATGATTGCACAGGTTAGGATGCGTAAGCTGATTAATCCACGAAAAATTAAGGAGCCTGGACATAGACCACCAAAGACTCGGATGCAAGTCCTAAGAAACGGACACGACCAGTTCGGAGGTAAATGAGGACCAAATAAATGAAACGAATGAGCAGTGTGAGAAGATCCATGTCAAAGACCTCATTTTAATTTGTTTTGTGGTTCATATTGCCAAATCCAAACTCTGGGAATAATGCACAGTTTCTTTCTGGTTAAAATTGGCCTTATGGACAATGTCTGAGCAGTAGTCTCTCTCTCTCACACACATGCACAAGTGCGCACCTACATACATGTAAGGATAGGTGTGCACACATGCACATGCATGCACAGACACAAGCGTGCCCACCCATAAATACACACAAAAACATGTAAATACACAAATGTGGTACGGATATCAACCAATTGTATATCTGCGGCCTTTAGATATAAAATCAAACCAAGCTGTCAGAGCAGTATGGTTGGTTTGTAGACATTGTTTTTATCTTTCGACATTTGAGCATACAGGAAAGCCAATGGTGCAACAACCTTGCAATGACAAAACCTTCATCAAGAAGTGCCTAGACAAAGCATATTATTTTTTCATATAAACTTAGGCATTTTACATCTACCTTCTTCAATGATTCTGCAGTTGCACGTTATTGGTCTCTCCTTCAACTACTTGTAGACCTACTCCCATTGTATCTGCTGCAATTTAACCATTCTCCTTCACATGGAAACATTATTTTCAAGATCCTGAAGGTTTAGGCCCCTCAAACACAGAGAGATCCAATATGGGACAATGTCTCTGCAACTATAACTATGTTTAATTTCTCTATTCAGAGTTGTACAATTTTCAGGTTTACTTACTAAGAACTTTTAATGTTTAACTCATAGTTGTTAAGGCGTCGCCTAGGCAACGCCTAGGCGTCCGGGCGGTGGTGGGGGAGCATGGCGGGCAGCGCCTTGCTCCCCGGCCGCCAAGGCAAGCGCCTTGGCCGAAAAGGCGTCGCCTAGCGCTTTGTAGCGCCAGAAGCCCTAGGCTGTCGCCTAGGGTTTTTTTTTTTTTTTTTTGAAAAAGAAAGCCTAGCAAAACGACGTCGTTTTGCATTGTAAATATATATATGAAGAAGTCATCGTCATCACAAAAGACGACTATCTTCTTCTACTTCTTCGACGACAAACAGCAGAAGAGTCCCCGACAACGGCGACTGCACTCGATCGGCGGCGGCGGCTCCAGCGACTGATGGCTGGCACTCCGGCGACTGCGACGGCTCCATTTGAACTCCATTTTGAAAGCCACTCTCCACCCACTCAACTACAGCGGCAACTCCCATAGTTGTTGAGGCGTCTTCAATCCCGGCGAATTCGATCTCGACCGAGTGAGCTCCATTTTTGGACGGCCACTCTCCATCCAATCTCCTCTTAGTACTGTTACTTTATTTTTCAAAACCCTAATATATTCTAGTGATCAATTTTATAAAATGAAATATAGAAAAGGAACCCAACCCAAAAATGCATCACTAAGGAATTTAAATGCATTTTGGTACACATGTACAGGTATGATATGGGGGTAAAATTATGAATTTCATTAGGGGGCGCTTTGGACCGCCTTGAGGACGCCTAGGCGAGCGCCTTGCCGCCTAGGCGTCCAGGCGGTCAGCGGTCGACGCCGACCGCCTTGGCGCCGTGACAGTTAAACTTTAACTGCAAAGTTACCTGATCAATCTACATTAGCCAAGTATGAAAGGAGACCGTTCATGCCACAGCAAAGTAAGGCTCTAGGTCAGTTCGATGTAAAAACTAGTACTAAATGTTTGAAATAAGGGCTTTGAACTCTAGTAATCTTCATTTTGAAATTACTGGATGATTCCAAAAAGATCTGTAGATTCAAGTTTAAGTATGATATATATTGTATTCAACAACAGCAATTTTTCCTGTTTCTATTACAAATTATTCTTTCATCCAAACAAAATTTTCCACTCTCCATGCTTATCCCTCCTACTTTTCATTCTTTATTGCTTTGTTCGTTTTCTTCTACTATTTCTAATATATTTTCCTCCTAGTTTCAGCCATGTCTGTTTCCTTTTTCTAAAGCCTGCTATATATGCAGACCTTCAGCAATGACAGGAATATTCATGGTGTGCTCCAAACCAGCCCACCCGGAAATTTTCTGCTCATCAAGGCTTTCTGGGAGGAAGCCTACAAAGAGGATGCAGAGCCTTATTCCAAAAGTAATTTTTGGACTCTTTGGACGGCAAGGAACGGCAAGGTCTTTGGAGTGAAGTTGACTTTACAGCTTCGAAGGAGAGATGGCCCTCAGTACTTTCTTTTTTTTTTTCTTTTTTTTTTTTTGAGAAAATGAATTTTATCATAAATGTAATGACATTGTAACTATTTTTTAAAGGTCATTTCCCGTTAGTTTCTGTAGCTTCAGTATGAAAATAGTGCTACAATCTTTATGTACTTTTCATTGCTCAATTTTTACTGAGCAAGGGGAAAAATCTTAAAAAATATATTTCTCATTCTGATGATTCGTTTAAGTTATCTTCTAGATAAAAGTGACCAATTTCGTGCTAATAAAATACTTAACCAGATATTCTTTACCTCACCACCAACGCCACTCAAACCTCATTCCAACCCCTCCCCAGCAAAAAAGGGGGAAAAATGGCAAAAGGCCACTTTTGGCCCCTAACCTATTACCCAATATTTGATTCGGCCCTGACCTTTTAGTTCGTTTAATTCAGCCCTTAAACTATCTCATTCGATCCAATGAATACACTTACACCGTTAACTAATGTCTAGTTCGCACTTTGATGTGGTAAAAAAATAAAAATAAAAATTGTTTACTCTCCTTCCCCATTATTTTTTTGGGCTTTTTCATAGAAAAAACTCATGTCATTACAAAAACTTGTTTACATTAACTTCTATCTTCTTATAACAAATAAATAAAGAGGAAAAAGAATAAACAATGTTTTTCTTTTACCATATCAGAATGCCAACTCGACATGAGTAAATGGAGTTAGTGCATTCCGTCAAAAGGGCGCCAAATTGGATTGAATAAGATAGTTTGAGGGCTCAATTGAACAAAATAAAAGGTCGGGGCCTCATTGAATATTAGGTAATACGTTAGGGGCCAAAAGTGATCTTTTGCCAAAAGAAAATTAAAAAAAAAAAAGTAAAAAAAGAAAAAGAGAAAGCTTCTTGCTTGGAGAGTTTTCAACTGATGAATGTCAACTGCATCCTAAGTACAATTAAAGAATATGTGTTTACTAATTTTGGAAATTGTCACCAAAAATAAGAAGTGATGGCAGGAAAGAATAATAGTACATGATGGCAGGGCTATCGACCTCCTTTAAGATGTACAAAGAGAACTCCTTAGATATATGAAGTAACAAAGTAAAATCAAAAGCAGAAGCATTCAGAAAGATTATAAAAAACATAAATGCTTGAAAGAATTTAATTACCAATTTCAATCTCCCGATCAAGTCTTCCAGGCCTCCTGAGGGCAGGCTCAATGCTATCTGGCCTGTTGGTAGCAGCAATTACTAGTACCCCATCAGCTCTACTGATGCCATCCATTAAATCCAATAATGTTGCTACCATCCTTTGAGACAGTTCTTCACCACCTTCTTTCCGTGCAGGGGCAATTGCATCCAACTCATCAATGAAAACCTGAAAATAGAAGACTGTCATTTAATGATCTCTGTCCGACTTAAGTGGCTAAGATGCTGAGTGTTTGCACATCTCGGTCAATCACAAGCAAAGACTTTGTAGATGAAGCTGACTCTGGTAATGCATAAAGTTCACATTAAATTTAGTTTTTGCAAGAAAAGATTAATTGTGAAACTTGCCAACCTCATGAGGCATAATTTTTTTTTTTTTTTACAAACTTCCACTCAATACACTTCCTTTATCAACACTAGTTAATGTTATAAAGAAGGATAAATTAGAAGAATCTATCATGATAGCCTCAGTAGATATAGCACAAGTTGCAGTTATACAGTCTAACTGGTCATAGTCAAACTGCCATTATTGATCCCAGGTTATGATTACAGTTCATCAGGTTAATGATTATTGTAGTCGGAGCATTATTCATTAAAAAAAGCAAAACTTACAAGGGAAAAACGGCTAAAATTTGTAGTTATAGAACATAAATGGATAAAAAAAAAAAAAAGATGATATGGTTTCAGAAGAGACAGAGACATGGTCTAACAGGTCACATTGAAGACGAGACTTACCACAGCAGGTGCTGCTTGACTTGCAGAGTCGAATACTTCATGTAATGCTTTCTCACTTTCTCCAAAATATTGAGTAATGATTTCAGGTCCATTGACAGAGAAAAGGTTAATACCAGTGTCACGGGCACATAAACGAGCCAAAGATGTTTTCCCTGTGCCAGGTGGACCATGAAGAAGCACTCCCTTTGTAGTTTGTAAACCTAGGCTATGACAGTTGTACAAATAATAAAACCTCGTAATGCAGAATAGAGGCGTTGAACTAAAATTATGACAGCAGAACAAGCAACTAAATATCTTGTATGGGTCTTAAAATAGAAATGCTGTAAAAGACAAAAAGCACAAATGGCATAGATCAAAATATGCCCAAGTAACATCGGCCATATTGTATAGTCAACAAACTAGCTCAAGCTTCTACCCATAGATCAATTATATACCTTAATCAAATCAAAATCCTCTTGACGATCTCTATTTTGTTTTAAGGTTTTTTCAGAGCATTTGAGCCGTAAACTTCCTGCAACTTACGCGGCAACAACAGGTCTTCCTTCCAGGGAAAATATCAGGAGAAAGCAACTTGGGAAAGGTAAAACAGGGAGAATGGAGAGGCTTTGTACTCCCCACTTTTTGCCCGTATTACTATACATGTGGCACACAGGTTAGAGAGGCTTCACTTGAAATTTTGGTGGGGTGATTGAGCAACAAAGAAAATGGGACAAACTAAACCAAGAGTTTGGGATCAGGTACATGGAACCAAAACAAGAAAACTACATCTGAGTATTGATATGCGTTTTCCAATGCCACTTTGTTCCTACCTAGGGCGAGACCTCTTCATCACCTCCTCAACGCTCATGTCTTTTCTTACAACTTGCATTCAAGTCTTAAAATTACTTGATCACAAACATAACAGACCTAACCTACAGATCTGGTTTTCTCCCACCCAGCTTGTTCAATTGCACAACACACCATCCCAATTTTCCAGTTTCTCACAAGCTTCAAACATCCTCCACAACCTTAGCTTTTGCAATGTAAGGTCTATAAATACCAGGAAACACATAATAAAAGTTCTTCACCACACCAGGAAACCCAACAAAACCTACCCTATCAGCTTAGCTCCATCCCCCAGCTGAAGCTTTGGATAGCTCATGGGGACAAACGTAAGTTACAATTCACAATCAGTGCCAATCCAACAATGCTTGTCACCATGCCAAAAAGCCACAATCTAAGCCAAATTCACTTTTAGACCAGAGATCGATACAAAACACAAAAGAATGCCTCACAGTAAATGCAACTGATCCCCATTATCTCTCAGAATTAAAAGTTTCATTTCATAACAAAAGGAATATGACAAACCACCATTCCATAACCAAACAAAGATAGTAGAGACGGATACCCTTGCTTGACCCCTTGAACTGTAAGAGGACTCTGGGCACCCGATGAACAAGCATTGAGAAAACATGGTCTTGAAATGAATGCCTAAACTCAGGTCCTCCACTTTTCCATATAACCACTATTGTAGAGCAAAACCATTAAATGCTCCTAATTCACATCAATGTTCTAAAAAGTTGAAGCACCTGAGCAGGTGGTGCCTGGACACTAGCTGGGTCTCAGCAACCAAACTCACACCTAGTTCTTTTAAGAACATCAATTCACATTTTTGTAGGGCTTCTCAATATCTACCTTACAATAACTACCAGAATTTTCAATCTAATCTTGCCAAACACCCATTTGCAATCTTAACTATATACTGGACCTGCCTCCCACTCCCAACACCACTCTTTGAAGAACAGTTGCCAAACTACTAGGAACCTTCGCTGAACCAACTACTAAGCTCCATCTGTTAATTGCATACAAACTTCTCACCAACCAAAATCATTTTAAAATCCTTCACATCCTTGGCTGCTGGTCAAGACCAAACAAATCACCATATTAACATATATACAGGGGTTTCAAAAGTATTAACTATCAATGTTTTTGATGTGCTATTACCTTTAACTATGCCACTACCAACATCTTAAACTGAGAATATAACATTATTTCTTTAACATCATGGAAATGCATTCAGTTTAACGACCGAGGGGGGGGGGGGGGGAATTAGGTCATCTCAATTTATTCATTATGGTACAGAGCTATTTACAATAAGTAAATCGAGTAAAAAGAAGCTGGCAAGCATAATAAAAAAGAAACATACCTGGACAAGGTATCTTTCATCGATGAGGAAATTATATCCTTCAAAATGGCATATTCTTTAGAAAGACCGCCCAATTTCAAAGCATCATAACCCATTTTATCTTTAACATCCTCACTTCCATGTTGCACATGCGGCAATTCTCTTTTGCACAGAGTTTTAGATGCTGATTGGTCTGATAAAATAAAATATATCTTCGTTTCGTGGTTTACAGTAAACGCAGCCTTCACATGATCGACTGACGTACATGTTGTAGGGAATATCTTACAACTTTTAGGGTTTGTCTGATCTGTATAACCGATATCTGCTGGCGATTTATCTGTACCAGCCACATGAAAAATGCAAAGATAGGAAAGTATTGGGATTGTCACGAAATTTCCAGAGAGTAAACTACGAGACTGTAGCCATGAAATGGCACAGGATTGGAGAAGTTTCTTTGCCCTTTCATCGCCCAAAACTTCACTTATGTTGGATGAATTAAAAATTTCCCTATTTGGATTAGGTAAACTTGAGGCCACACATGCTGATGGAGTTAACTGACCAGAGCTAGGAGAGCTGAGCTTCGACTGATACAGCGAAGGTGTCTTGGGAGACGAAACCAATCCATTTTCAAATCGATCCGAGGTTTCTTTTGGAGGACATTTAACAGGAGAAAGCGTATTAAGATCTCTTTTTAAACCATTCATTGAGGGAACGAACTCTAAATACAAGTCCCTAGGATTGTACGTTGCTAGACAATTAAGACTGTTGCTATGTTGCTTGTGATTGCCGTTAAGGAAACCAGGTTTGGCTTCACTTTGAATAGGATACACAAAGAGAATGCCACCCGAATCAGGACAGCCCATAGTGCAAGATAGGTTTGAAGATAAGCGCACTCCATTCTTCGAAATCTGCAAGGTATTATCATTAAGAGGAAGATAAGGCCCTAGTATAAAGCATCTAGAAAAAATCTTATCTATGCAGTTGTTTTATACCAAAAATGGGACTTAATAATGAAGAACTGAAACTAAATGATTAAAGGAACAACTGCTATTCAAACCTTACAAGAAGGAAAAACTGTTGCAAGGGCGAAGTAGCTTCCCACTTCATTGCTTATTTTATTCTGAAATTCTAACCCAAAATGTCTGGCGCATTCATCTGCTAATGAGATTAGAGGAATGCTACTCGAATTTTGCTCCCTTGAAGCAAGTGATACCTGCTAATGATACTGTTATGCATAGGCTATAGATAGAAATAGACACTAAACCGGATATAAAGGCAGCAACGCATAACTTTTGAGCAACTCATGCATAACATGAAATGAGAAATGTAAAATGACAATTATAAACAGAACATACAAAATGAAAGAAGCTTCTGCACCCGCTGAAAATACCAGGTGGAGCTAAAGGAAAACAAGATGAAGTATAAATGGAGTTATCAACTCTTATCACCTAGTATACAGCCTGACAAGATATTTTAAAAATAAAAATCGAAACTCATAAATAGAACAAGAAAAACAAGTGCATAAAGCCAAGAAAGTCTAAGCCGTAATACATGAGTGTAACAGAAGCACTCTAATGAAACAAGAATGTAGCAGGCTTTTTTTTCTTTTTTAATCGGTAAAAAGACAAAGTTCCAATAAACAAGGCACCAAATATACAAACGCTCATCAAAACCCAGACAAAAAATGTAGTAGTAATGTAGCATAAATTTCAAAGTAAAAAAACATACAATTTTCATCTTGTAACTCTAATCCCAAAAAGAAATTCCCTACAATTCTAATCATAAAATACAGCTTAACGAGACACTGTTCATCAACTGGGAATAAGTTCAACCAATACGTCTTAAATATCCACACGACATTTACAGGCTTAAAGTTATATTACGTAACCATCTGTACTTCAGATTGTAAACATTATCCATGAACATTAACAAAAATTGAAATTGCATCAATGAGAACCCAAAATTTCCAGTACCTAACAAGATCACTGAAGTCACAAACACAAGTCCCTCGTTTACAAGAATTCCCGGAGCAACGCAAATACTATTTATAAAGTACCCAACACTGTGTTGTTAAATTGCTTTTAGCAGTGGGCACTGCGCCCAATAAAAGATGAAAATGTAGAATTACCGAGACCGTAGAGCCGGGAGAAATGTTAAAGGCAACCATGGAAACCTCTGAAAGCCAAATCTTGCAGCCTCTGGGCAGAGAGTCGACATCGGTGAGTCGTCCAATGAACGCGGATTTCCCGATCAGAGAAGGGAACATTCCGGAGGCTTCCTCCAGCGAGCGCGAGAGGTCATCTTCACTGAGGTCTGACTGTGGAGCTGCTGGTGAGGCCAAAGGAGAAGGAGACTGCGCGGAATCCGAGAGCTTTGACTGGGACTTCGAATGCTTCTTCGTCTTCGAAGGCATCTGCGTATGCGAGAGAGAGAGGAGGGAGGGAGGGAGGGAGGGAGGGAGACGAAAATGCTGAGGTTGATAAACCCTAGTAAGCTTCTCGGGGTTTTGTTAGTTTCAAAATAGCTGATTTTGATTTAAAAAATTATAAAGTAACTTATTTAAAAAATAAAAATTATCAAAACAACTTGTTCTGGGACTCATATATTATTTACTGACAACTTAATTTTGGTATTCAAGCTGGGCGATAATTTTCTTAAATCGGGCTGAAATAAATTTTAAAAGTGAAAACTTTATGAAGAATGGACCGCTTTTCTAACAAGGTTATTTAAAGTTAGGTGTGGCACCAGTTAAAAAATGGAATTTATTTTGGCATTTATTTTATTCTGCAGTCATCCAAATTACAAAAATCAAAACATTAAAAATAATATTAACATCAACACATATTCAAAGATGTACCCCCTAAAAATTTAAGGAATTCATCCGATTAGACGCTATTGATTTAAAAACAGTGGCTGTTTGAAGTATTTTTCAAATTCAATTGATTTATATTCATGTTTTGAAATGAATTAAAACTACCTAATTTAAGAATATACAATTGATTGATATACATACATACATACATACATATATATATATATATATATATGGCAATGCTTATAAGAATATTTATAAATGCAATGTTTCCCATTTCTCAAGCAAATCATTTAATTATTGGTAATGGCCTTTTAATTACTACATTTTGCATCTAACCAAACACAGCCTTCATCTCCAGTGGTCCTAGCCCATATTAACCAAGTTATAGCCATAAAATCCAGTTCAACAACATATTATAGCTTTTCTTCGAATAGGGGTGCGTAATGTCATAAATAGAACACCACGAGAAATAACGTTATAACTAAACAATCACCCAGTTCTCAACGCCACATAGTTCTAGAGTCCACCATCCTGCAAACAAATCAAAGAGTCCCAGAACCCACTCTTCACGGTGATTCGGACCCTCTTGGAGAGCCGCGGGTAATATCATCATCATCTTCAACAGGGCTCCGATCATCCCTTGGACTTGGGCTGGGGCTGCGCCCATTTGCTTCTGGACTAATAGGGCTCTTAGCTCTTGGGCTCTCACTGTAATCAGACATATTACCCCGTGGGCTAGCCGAACGCACTCTAGGGGAAAGGCTGCTATGCCTCTCCTGGGGGCTGGCTTCCTCTGGGGTCAGACTTTGCTTCCGCCCCTTGAATGGTGGGGGTGAGGGGCTCCGGTCTTGTGGTTCAGGGCTCCTGCTATAGCTCCTTCCTCTCCTGTCTTCGCGCTCGATGCTGCGTTCCCTCATTAGAGGGGATCTTGATCGGCTGCAAAATAGACGATTACATAAACAATGGTGGAAACAAAATAATAAGTCACAGCGGTCCCTTGAGTCAAATAAAGTAAAAGAATTAAGTATATTCTATAGAAATAAAATATGCTGGGAATACTTATTCCCATGGGCTAGAGGTGGCAATTGGGTTGAGCTGGTCAAGCACAAGTGAGTCAAATATTTCATGAGCAGATTAGAAGGTCAAGAGTTCACTTTCTACATACAACTTCAATTTCTTTTAGTATTTTTCATAAAGCAATAAATATTTAATAAAATCTTTAACTTTTGAACAACAAAAAAAAAATCCAAACTCGGAATGGCAATCAGATGGGTTGGGTGGGTTTTGAGCCAATTAAGATGGGTAACGGGACAGAATCATTTTATGAGAGCGCTAAGTCGGGTTACATTATGCACCGGTTATTGGGTGGGGGAGTTTTGACGGGTTGATCTTGCCACACTGAGTGAAAACAGGTCAAGAATTAACTATTCTCATAGACCATAATTAGAATAGTTAAATTATAGCTATTCCTAAGGGGCTGGGTTGTGTGTAATAGTTATCACCATGAACCAAACATGACACAAGAAAATAATATTTCCACAAGCTTAGAAAATAATTTCACACTTGGATTACCATCCAAAAATATTTATGCTCCATCATGCAGCAAGGTGCAGCAAACGGACAAGAAGAAGGGAAAACTAAAATGCACCTGTAGCTGCGACTTGGGGTATAACTGCGGCTATGGCTTCTTCCACGTCGAGGAGAACGAGTTCTCACAGGTGACCGGGAATAACTTGGTCCACGCCTGCAATATCATATATCATTCAAATCACACAGTCAAATGCAAAATATTGCAAGGTACTAATAACAGAATGGTGATGCCAAAATTAGTTTACAGTATAAATATATTAGCAGAAGATAGAACATTCGTATGTTTGAACCTTAGCTTCTTGGGACTGTTCTGACAATTCCTTTCTATGTGGCCTCTTTCACCGCAGCGATAACACTTGTTCTTCCAGTCTCCAGCTTTGCAATCTCGGGCCCAGTGGCCATCAAGTCCACAGTTAAAGCAGCGGCCAGACCCAGGTGGAGGACCTCTGCCCAGATAGTCCCGAGAACCACCTGATCCTCGTGGTACCTAAAGCAAGGGGAAACAAATCTGTTATATGAATGGTAAAATAAAAACCATCTTTATTAGAAACATGGCGTGACAAATTCATCGGAAAGTAAGACATGACCATAAATTCATGTGAACACAGTGCCTCTAAATTCAGTGAAGGCAGGACAGTTCTCCCAATGTTATCAAGAATATTTCAAAATAAATACATTAACAGCAAGATCAAAGCAAGCAACCAAGAAAGAACCTTGACAACCAGCCAAAAACAGAATCATTACTAGCTAATATAACCAAAGCAACCTGCCACCACTTCGAAGCCTTATTTAACTATGAAGTTCCTACAATAGATAATAATATTTACAATTCAAAAACACTCAACAAAAGCAAATTTTTAATACTTTCTGATTAAATTTAGACTCGAGCAGAAATATACTGAGGAGTTTAAAGCTGCAGGGGCTGATATATTTAATTGACAATTGACAAAATCCTCCACATCATAAAGGCACCCCTCCAACCATTTGTCCTAATTAGAGATGCATGAGGAAACGAGACCCCAAAAAGAAAAAAAAAAAAAAAGATCGCATATCAACAAACTTACCCCTTTTGCAAACTCCACAATTATGCGACTTCCATCAACATCTCGACCATTTAAGCTATATCTAGCATCATCAGCATCTCGGGGGTCGCTAAATTCCTGTCAATAGAAGTGAGCACAAAAACAAAGGCATGCGTGTACTTTTGTAACAGAACCAATAAAATATATTTCTAATAAAAACATACTACTACTTATATAGGAAGCCAAGGGGGCCATATTTTTGTCTGAATCTAAGCACATGAGTAAAAGCATCAAAGAAATCTGATGTAAATAAAAGCCTATAGTAGCAGCATAAATTAGGTGAAGTGATACGTACAACGAAGGCAAAATCGTGCTTCATATCCACATCTCGTACTCTGCGTAAATGGTTTCCAGAAACAATCAGGCCATCATTACTTAAGTACTGAAGAGTATGCTACTTCGCCCCTCACAGACGAACTATACACCAGTTTTGAGATTGTTGCCATATCCATAAAAACACGCAATAACATTACACAAAGAATCGCCAAAGTCTGTTATACACTCGGCAAGAATTTCCACCAAATCCATCAAGGCCACCCTCTCACCATAGACCTCCAGGTTAGGCAAAAGCCTAGAAACCTTCAACAAGATCATTCAAGTTAAAATACACGGCACTTGGGCGCACAATGTTCCCAGATAGATAAGATCATGAGAAGTTTACGTAAATCCAAGCACAAAAAATGGCTTGGCAAGGATCTAACCGTGTCCCACATGTAAATAGAACACATACCTTAACCCCGAGAAAACCAATTCAAAAATCAACCATAGAGGTCATGAAGCAAATGTCTACAAATTATAAAATATGAAAGGAAAAAAATGACAGATGAAGCATATATACACTCGTCTTAGACCCTAACACGAACCATCTAGTGAACCCCCACGCACTAATGCAGTGCCAACTCATTTCAAAAGTGAAATTAAGGATAAGAAAAACTGGATTTTACAAAATAATATAGGTAAAAAGGATACACACACACACACACACATTTAAAAAGAGAAAATATCATGATTTTAACGTGTACAACATAGATTATGAACAAATTGTTCATCATCAGTGGAGGGGCCTTTACATTTTAAAAATAAATTAAAGTATAGTAACTGTATATTCACCAAACATGAAATCAAACACACAGCATTCTGTGGTATTGTCAAGGTAATTTCTTTCAGATGTAGAAAGCAAGATGTTTACCTTCCGTATCTGCTGAAGATCCGATCCAAATCGCGGGAGCGTGTCCGCGAAGACAAGTGACCAACATAGAGACGTGTATTACCATATCGATCATCATAGCGAGGCATCTTTGAACTGCAGCAACTATAGCACTTTTTAGCAAATACAGAAAGCAAGGAACAGATTTCCCATCTTTACAGACATTTATAGAGCAAGAGTACAAAAAAATCCAAGCAAGAATAACACAAATCAATCAAAGAAACTGAATTGAATAAAGCAAGCAAAAAAAAAAAACAAACTGAATAAACAAAGCAAAAGCACAAAAAATTACAAACATATATTCTGGTCGCTTTCAAATAAGTTACTTAAAATCATAACAGGCGCTGTTTAAAGGATTGTCTAACAGAGACTCACAAAAGATAAATTTGTAACCGCAATTTTGTCAAAAATCTGCAGACTCAAATTTAAAGAGAATTTCTGCGGAACAATCCTAACAAAATCTTAAACTGCAACTTAAAATATAGAACCAAGCTATGTCAATTTAATGATTGTGGCGAGTTGAACACGAATCAAGCCATGTCAATTGCAGCAAAACAGAACCAGGCAAGAAAGATAACAGGGATTTCAAGATGGGTGCTGAAAACCACTAACAAAAGCTTAAACTATTGAATTTGACCACAAAGGAAGTGTGACTGTACCCCGACCCATTGCTCACATGATCAAAATTGTTTAGGTGACCAAGACAGAACTCACGAAACATGTGCCCACGCAGCCTAAACAATCAGAATTAAATCATACTCAACAATTAGAGTCACAAACATTTCAAACTAAATACACAAACCTAGAAACACCGCATGCATGCTCCAAGCAAAAGAAAGGTATCGAGATCAAATAAAAACCAAAATCAGCCATTACAACAGCTAAATTCCAACAATTTTGCGCTTGAAAAGATTTCTAGTTTGAACCTTTAAACAGAAATCTTCACTTCAAAACAACAAGAAATCATACGGAAACCCCAAAAAGCCAGTTCGGTACTCGCTAACCCTAATTCATTAAAAAAAAAATTGAGAAAAACGCGAAATTCTTGCACCGAAATCGCACGAAGAACGTAAGAAGAGAGAGATTTTCTGTCAAGAAACCCTAATTCAGACGCTAAAATGAGTAATTCTCGAATCCAAGAGTGTACCTGCGAAGAGAAAACGGCGAAACTGGATTTCGAATTAGCCCTAGCCTTCCTCCGAGCCTGCGAGCGTAGACTGAGATCTCGAGTGGCATTTATAGTATAGACGGACAGGATGTACGGTTTTGATGCGTTTTGTATCTATCGGACGGTTGAGAATCATACACACGTTTGGGAGGTTCTCCTATCCGTTCCGCCAATTAGATTACAGCTTCGAGCGTGTGAAGGGAAATACCGATCGCGTCCGAGTTTCCTAACGATTAATGAATTATTGTTTGTGTAATCGAAATGAGAAAAATGAATTATTATGTGATTAAGGAATTGAAAATAATTCAAGACGGCGGTTCTAAATTAGACAGCTGCATTAATATGATTAATAAGAAATAAAAAAATAGAAAGAATTCCTTGAGCTAACCCACGAAAAATGTATCAAATCAGATCCCCTCGAAAAAAAAAAGAAAAAGGGTATCAAACCCCTAATGAATTAATAAAAAATAATAATAAATAAATAAATAACACGACACAAATAATTAATTAGAAATATTTCAAGTGTAAGATATGATCCTAATTGGCAGCTCACATATAGGAGCGTACATGAAAACAGCAACGTAATCAATTTAAAAGGGTCACGTAAAATTTCACCGACTTGACTCGCCTCCAATTTTATTTATTTTCTTTTTTACGTTTAAATTAGGCCTGATATTAAAAATAACTCCCTGCTTTCATCCTTTTTTATTTAATTTTTATTTTTTTTATTTTTTTAATTTCTAACTTCTACTCATATTAGTAAAGCAATTTCAACGCCAACTCCAACTTTCATCGATCCCCTTCCGCTTTTATTAGTATAGATGCTTACACGGCAAACAGAAAACACATGTTAGCATGTTAAATAGCATAATTTAACTCGTAAGTTCATTCTAGGCTTCCCTTTTTCTTTTTTTCCAACTCTCCATCCACCGTTGATGCTTATGGGGACTCTTTTTTTTTTTTTTAATCCATGTAAGCGATCAACCTAGGGTGGGTGAGGATTGAAATTGTTTCATAAATATAAGATCAGGTCAGAAATCAAAAATTAAAAGTTTGAGATTTAAATCAAAAAATAGTGAAAGTATTGAATTATTTTCACTATTAGGCCTTTAAATTATTGTTACTTTAATGCTTATTGAGCGCTGGATTTTATTTGGAAATTTCATTTCCTAGTTAAAAATATTCTGCCGTCCGGGCTTGGGTTGTTAAATTTGTTCCTCATTTTGAAGTCCTTCACGGAATAAATTTTGTCCCACAAAAGATTAGTTTTTTTTCCTGCATATGCAAATCTGGGGATGCCTCGATAGCCCATTAAGAAGTTTTGGCTTCATGAGCTTTGTTACCCATTTTAGGTGATATTTATGTGTTACGTTTGTGATGTTACTCTTTTCATGTATTTTTTTTTTTTTCAGTTTAATCTTATCAATTGACCGGCCCGCCTCAACTTGTTAGCCGGGAGTAACTTTTTTTAATTGCCTTAAAAAATAATTTATTTATTTTTACTAGGCGTCTTAAACATTTACTTGGATGAATGACTTTTTTCTCCTTTCACGTCAACTGGATGGAATGAAAAAGGGCCAACTCAATATTCAGCAAAACAGAGAGAGAGAGAACCAAAATTTATCTTTAATGAAAATGTGATTAATTATGAATAAAACATCCACAAATTCATATGCATCTTTCTTTCCTTTTTTTTTTTTTGGAGACAGGGGGCCACAATGAGCCTCTATTTTAACACATAAAATAGAAAATCTTTTTTTTTTTTTTTTTTTGGTATCAGGCAATAATGTACCTCAAAATAAATTCATTTTGTTCGCCTCAATTGTCCTATCTTCATTGTCTTCATTTTACAAGATTCGCCAATAGTAGAATAGGAGAGTGTTTTGAATTAAGCCCAATCTGTGGGTTTTGTCATACAATAAGATCCAATTTTGTTTGGACTCGTTAGGTTTGGCTCATTACCTTGAGTGAGACCTAACGTGTACACCTTTTGTCATGAAGATGTGATCTTATCCACCAATGGGTCTTGTTCTAAGCGCAATCCTCTCGTCTTAGGGTAGGATATCCAGAAACCTTAGAATCGCAACAACTTTTACTTTAAACGATTTAGAAAAGATTGTACATTTATTATCGAAACGAGTTCTCTTTTGTATCCTGTGCTTAATGATGAACAGCATCGATCCAATGACGCTGCACCAATTCTTGAAGTGACTACGTCCTCTTGTTCTTGCTCCCGAACAAGAGGGCAAAATAGAACAAAACCCTAAACAAAAACCCAAACCCCACAGCGATCCACAAGCAACTCCACTTGCTCAGATCAGTGACCCCTTGCTGTCTCAGTATGTCTCGCCCCGTCGTCACGCAGCTCGACCCCGTAAGGTTCACCCCCAAAGCCGAACTCATGCTCCTCAACATTCGAAGCTTCACTGCCGTCGGCGCCGCCCCCAGCGGCGTCTCGTCGAACATCTGAACTCCCCTCACGAAGCACTTCGTCGCGGCCTCGAACTCGTTCAGAAGCACCCCCTCGTACGGGTACTTCACGAGCGACAGGTAGTGGAACCAGATCCAGTAGGGAGGGATGCGGTCGCGAGCGATGAAGAATCCGCTGAATAGAAGGAAGTAAGCAAGGACGGCGACGACGACGGTGAACCCGAGCATCACGTGCGACACGACGCCGGATAGGAACGTGACGAAGGAGCTCCCCGCCCAGAAGGAAGCGAGGATGGTTGCGAAGAAGAAGAGGAAGCCCGGGAGCCCGCCCGCGAGCCCCACGGCCGAGAAGGTGGTGGCGGCGAAGACGAGGGACAGGAAGACGAGGGCGGGGACGGAGACGAGAGAGTGCGCGAGCACGTAGGAGGATCGGCGGTACGCGTTGTACGCGGTCTCACGCATGAATATGTAGCGTTCCTGGAGGAACACCGGGATGGCCTCGGCGCAGGTGTAGAACGTGGTGGACATGGCGAAGGCGAAGAAACCGAGCCGCTCCCGAACTCCTCGGGGGGAGTCGTCGAGGTCTCGGAACATGGTCGCCAGTATGATTGCCGTGACCAGCACCGCCCCGAGGCGGATCCCGAACACCTCCGGCATCCGCCAAGAGTTCAGCACCGACCGCTTCCCGATCACCACCATCTCGATCCAGGACGGGTTCGCGAAAGTCGGGACCGCCGACGCAGGGTCTATCGAGTTCGTTGCGCCGGAAACAAGCTTCCCCCTCGATACGCTGACCCTTATTGCCTCTTGGAGCGATAAAAGATTGTGTCTAGGGATGGATTTGTTTCCCCCGGCCGTCCTCTGCCATGACCGGTTGAAGTCGACCAGGGTTTTGGTGCCGCCCGGAGTCCCCTCGAGCTCGCGGATCAGGTCGAGCGCGAACTCGGTCCGGTCCTCGTTGGGAGGGATCGGGCGGCCGAATTCGGAGAAGAACTCCGGTATGCTTGTGGGAGTGCCCGCGAAGACGGTCTCTCCGCGAGACAGGAAGATGAGGCGGTCGAGGAGCCTCAAGATTCGGTAGCTCGGCTGGTGTACGGACATCACGACGATGCTGCCGCTCTGCGCGATGCGCTGAAGGACCTTGATCACCATGAAGGCGCTGGTGGAGTCGAGCCCGGAGGTCGGCTCGTCGAGGAAGAGGATGATCGGGTCGTGGATGATGTCGGCCCCGATCGAGACCCTCCGCCGCTCCCCTCCGGAGACCCCGCGGTGGCCCTCGTCCCCGATGACGGTCGCGGCAGCGTTGCGGAGCCCGAGCTGGTCGATCAGGGCGTGGACTCGGGCCCTCTTCTTCGACTTGGAGAGGGAGCGGGGGAGGCGGAGCTCCGCCGCGAACATCAGCGTCTCCTCCACCGTAAGCATCGGGAACAAGAGGTCGTCCTGCATTACGTACGCCGATATCACTTTGAGAGTCTTCGACTCCAAAACGTCGCCGTTTAACTTCACGGAGCCCTTCAAACTGCCCTCGGCTATCCGGTCCGCTAGCGCGTCGATGAGGGTCGATTTCCCCGACCCGCTCGCGCCCAGGACCGCCATGATCTCGCCCTCCCTCGCCTCCCCCGATATCTCATTCAACAACACCTTCTTGTTCCCCGACGACGACGAGCGCGTGTTTTCCCGAGAGAGAATCCCCGGCAAGGCCAGTTTCCGGCGAGTGCTCACGCTGTAGGACAGGCTGTGGAACGAGAGAACGAACGGGGAAGATTTCGGGGGCTCGGGACACGCTCCGGTAAGCTCGAGCACGTGGTGCGCTGGCGCGCGGCCGACCGGCCTCATGAGCTCGCCGAGCGTCGCGGAATTGCGCGACGAATAGATGTTGTTATCGGAGACGATAAGCCGCGGCGCGGCCGTCGGGATGCTTTTCCGACCGTCTACTGCACGAGACATTGGTGATGATGAGTGTGTTTTCCGGGATAGAAACTATTTATAGAAGGTGGAACTCCCCAAGACACTCCATTGGAGAGGTGACGTTTCCTTGATTCAGAATAAAGTTTTTACAAATTGCAGGAATGTTTTGGTGTGGGTGTTGAGAAATTTGATGGCTCAGTAGGTTAGGAGTGCATTTGGTGCACTTACAATTGACTCTCAAGTAAATAATTTTTCATATGAAAATAACAATCAGTCATTTCATATCTTTTAATCAAATCCATGTTTTCGAATTTGTGAGCAATAGACTGTTAACATGAGGTGTTCTTTAACCCATCGGATCTATAATAATAATTATGAGAGAAAATTGTACGAATCCTCTTGGAGTTTCACTAAAAGCTTAATGTCTCTCACTAGAGTTTTAATCTTTGTATATTGTATCCCTTAAACTATAAAATAATTCGCAATGTACCACGTACTAATGATTTCTCATTGACTTTTATAACTTTTATTTTATATATATATATATATATATATTTTTGCCCGAATCGACCTACAAAAGTGAGGGGGAAACAGATAAAAGAATAAGAGTGATGAAAATGGGCTAGAGATGGAGAAGAGAAAGAAGAAAATGAATAAGAGTCATAAGAATCAATGAAAAATCATCAATAATTGATGTAAGTGGCATATTGAGTGCAATATCGAAGTTAAATGCAACAATTGACAATACATGGGAAACATCGGGTTTCGCCAAAACTATGGGCAGGTTTGACGATAGTTAAAATAATTGAACTCATATCGTGATCAATAATTTTAACTTTTTCGAGCATTCGGTAACATTAGTTAAGAATAAGAAATTTTAAGAATCACTGAGCTTGCTATCTGATTTTCTATATAAATTTTTCATAAAGAGATTCTTGAACATATAACATGGTCGGTAATTTGATTTGAATTTTTATTGTAGTATCAAATTTTGAGCACTAAATATTGGGAGCATAATTTTATGTTCAGTCAAAGCCCTTGAATGAGGATTAATGTAAATCTTCCCTAATGATAATAACAATAATAGTCGTAGTAGGGAGGGTATGTAAAGTCTTTGTTCATTAGGATGGTTTACATAATAATGGTGACATCTCACCAATTAGTCTCGGCCACGTGTCAAAATGGGCTTCCTTGAAGAAACGATGCCGTGTAGGGATGAGATTAGGAGGCTCAACCACAGTGAGAAAATCCGAAAAAAATATATTATATTATATGTTACGAATATAATATTAGGGCTACCAAATGCAACTTCAAAGCACACGACACGCATGTTTTTTTCTTGTATTTTTCGTCGAATTAAGCGGATGAGCTGACCCTTTATTTGACCCGAGCTACATTCAAACATTCTAACATCTCTTTAAAATTATCAAATAAAATTATAAATAAAATATTTTATAATTTTCGAAGTTATTCTCTAAATCACCGCCCTTAACTTTTTACTCTATTCCTTTCACTTTTATCATTTTATACATATTTTTTTTTAATTTAATTTTCTATATTTAAATAAATTTATATAAAAATTATATTAATAAAAAGTTATTGAGCACATGGATTACACATGTAATATAACTAGTGTTATTAATGAATGTGGCATCCATTTCATGCGAAATGGTGCTCAACTTCAATAACATTTAAATAAAATCTTATACTTACAAAAAATAAAAAAAGAATTACGCATAAATTTTGATTATTAAAAAAAACAAAGAACAAAGGAAAATCAATTAAATATATGATAGCCAGCATTTAAGGGCGGAGTCAGGATCTGACCTCAGGTGGAGCAAAGAAACATTGATCAAATTTTTAAAGATTTGGGGCTACAAAAGTTCGAAAATTACTCTCTTCGCATACGGGAGAGGGGAGTTCAAAGAAACAAGCATTTTTAAGAAGTTTTATAGTGCTTTTAAAAGACAATTAACCATATGGATGAAAAGAAAATTCAAAAATACATAGCAGGTCAATTTTTATAATATTTAAAAGGGCGAAAGTTATTCATCAATGCATATAGAATTCAAGTGGTGAAAGCCTTGAAAAATTATACTGAATTTTTAACACTTCAAATGAATAAGTTGCATGTTTTTAAATTTCATGAAAATTGACATTAATATCGTTTAATCGTTATGATTTAAATTATTTAAAGGTACTTTAATATTGACTAGAAGGGTGAGTTGGAGAGGAGCCAAACCTTGAAATTGGAGTGCTTACAACATATCTATAAATAAATGATTCTTCTCTCCAAAAATAAACAAATTTGGAAAAAAAAATAAGGTTTTGGAAAAATCTCCTTGCTATGGAATAATAAATAATGGGTTAACGGATTACTGAGTTAAAAAAACCTGAATTTGTCACTTAATACCAATTTTAACTTGAGCATTAAAAATTATATAATTAAATTTAATGCTTCACAGTGTTGGATTACTATTTACCGATTAATCATACTCTAGCCATAAATTAATAAAATAATTATTATTATATGACCTTGTAATTTGTTAGAGGCGGTCAATGATTCGGCATCAACCAACAATCTTTCTCTTGTAACCATCGGCGTCTCAGCCATCTTGTAACTATCATTCACTTTCAAGGAATCAGTGATTTAATTGTTGAACTAATAACTCGATGACCTAGATTTCGAGTCTGTGTTTTGTGTTTAGAGTCAGATTGAATAGCTATGCTTTTAAACAAGACCATAAAGAAATCGTTTTCAAAAATCATCTGAATTTTATAAGGTTATAAATTTAGGGCATTTCAGTCATTTAATTTTTAAAATTTTAGTTTGCACCTGCAACATCTTTCTCTCTCTCGCTTCGCCTGCGGAACGGAGGAGTGGGAACGAAACGTCTGACAGTTTCAATGGGCAACGCCCACCACCGCAAGAACCGCCGATCCGTGGCCTCCTCCTCTCCCTACAAAGATCACTCTCTCACCACCGCTCCCATTCCTCCTCCCACCGCCTCCACCTCCTCCTCCTTCCCCGATCGGAAACCCCCGGCCGCCGCCATGGCCACCACCCTCCCTTACGCAGCCGTCGATTCCTCCTTGAGATCTCTCGCGGCCCACGCCGAGGGTTTTGGCCGATTCGCTGTGGGCGGACTCCACGGCCCGATATATCTTGTCACCACTCTAGCAGGTCGTCTCTCTCCTTCTCTTTTAAGGGTGTATATTTTATTTGAATTTGGGTCGTTTTGCTTCTGGTTAAGTAGGGATCGAGTTTTAGGGTTTGATTGTGCAGTTCATAATGGGTGCATTTCAATGTTAATTGGTTGCTTTGGTGATTTAGTAGTATACGCTCTTTGGGATTTTTGGTTGTTTTGTGAACCGTGTCACTATGGATCTCTTTAGGGTTTTTGTAGAATGGAAGATTGCTTGGGTTGGTTTAGTCGGTCGTAATTATTGGCATTATTGTATCTATGAAATCTAATGGGGTAGAATCTGTAATTAACGCGGAAATGCTACCAAATGGCATATTCCTTTGTTTTTTCTTGGGTTGAATCTTACATTATATCTAGAGATATTTTTCTGAGTGAAGTTTTGGTATATGATCTAGATGACGGGCCCGGATCACTTCGTGAAGGGTGTCATAAAAAAGAGCCGCTGTGGATTATTTTCCAAGTTTCCGGCCCCATTGTTCTCTCATCTTACCTAAGCGTTTCATCTTATACAACTGTTGATGGTCGTGGCCAAAGGATAAAAATCACGGGGAAGGGATTAAGGTTGAAGGAGTGCGAACATGTCATCATATGCAATCTAGAGTTTGAAGGTGGTAGAGGACATGATGTCGATGGCATTCAAATCAAACCCAATTCAAAACACATATGGATAGATCGTTGCAGCCTACGTGACTACGATGATGGACTGATTGATATTACTCGAGGGAGCACCGATATTACTATTTCTAGGCAAGATCAGTTCCTATGACGGGAAATAATTCTATTTTTTCTTCCTTTACAGCATGTTTGGTTTGCAAAACATTGTAGTTACTCCTTATGTGAGGAATAAGTATTGACATGGACTATTTCCAAGGGCCATAAGTGGCCTAGGTATTATATCTAAGAGCCATCTCGATTGGTCAGAGAGCTCTAAAGTGAACCAACTAAGGTAATAGATAATAGGGTGGAATGGAATAGCTGTTACTATGAACCAAACATGGCATTAATGAATTCATTATTTTGCTTCAGGTGTTACTTCACACAGCATGACAAAACTATGCTCATAGGAGCAGACCCTTCTCATACTGATGACAGATGTATTCGGGTAACCATTCACCATTGCTTTTTCGATGGGACCCGGCAGCGGCAACCTCGTGTTAGATTTGGGAAAGTACATCTGTACAATAATTACACAAGACACTGGGGCATTTATGCTATTTGTGCGAGTGTTGAATCGCAGGTTATAATTCATTTAGCAATTATGTTTATGATTATGTAATCTTGCTGGGTTTATGATGGATATGTTTAATTAATGTTCAATGCTATTTTAAATCATTTTTTGACATTATGATGTTCCTCACTTTTGGGATCAGATATACTCCCAATGCAATATCTATGAAGCAGGGCAGAAGAAGGTGGCTTTTAAATACTATACTGAGAAGGTATGTTCTCTACTTGAGCTTTCTCGTGTATATTTATCCAATCTTTATGTAATTGTTTCTGAACTTCAATATTAACTGTACCTGAACCTAAAGATTGCGGAATTAGCAAGGTAATTCTGCAGCGACAGAATAGTGAACTGAACATGTCATAACTAATTCATATCTCATGGAATAACTATTGAATTCTTACTTTATTTCATTCTGTGAACCATTTCATAAATAATTCAGGCTTTATTTTTCTCTATTATGGTGGTAGTACAAGGAAGGAAACAGTGTTTTCACAATCTCTGAATCTTGTGCCTCATGGTAAATCTGCTTTCAACGGTTATTCTTGTTTCATAATATTGAGGATTCCACGTCAGGTTGGGACTAGCTGCCGATTTGCCAATTGGTTTTGGTACTGACTAGCTACCGATTTGCCAATTAGTTTTGATATGGAAACTTGGCGTCTGCATACTTACAGAAATTATACTAGTCATTTCAGTTGAGAGAATTCATAAGTAAACAAAAACTTGAGATCCAAACTCCAGTGATCCACCAATCAACTCCCTGGTCGATAGTCATTGCGATCATATTAGAGACATGAACGATTTATCATTGCAAAACAACTGATAGAGACTTATCCCTGTTGTGGTTGTCTGTGTAGGCCGCAGATAGTGAAGAAGAGATGACTGGCTTCATAAGTTCAGAAGGAGACTTATTTGTGAGTGGGACTCGATCAGGTTTGATGAGTGAGGCTAATGAATCCTGCACTTTTCATCCCAGTGAATTCTACCCTACATGGACGGTGGAATCTCCCTCTGATTCTCTGAAGTATGTTCTTCATCATTGCACTGGATGGCAGTCCATGCCCCTGCCATCAGATGTGAACGCATAGCACCGCATTTGCAGGATCAAATAATCAGAAAATAGCATATACCACACTGTTGGGAAGTTTCCATCCAGATTGATCTTTCTGGCGAGGCCTAGCCAAATAATTTGGGAAGAAGGAATTGTGAAGTGGTGTGATTTCGGTGCTTTGAGTTATGATTTCATTAATTTCTTCTTTACCTTGGTAATCTTGTGAGTTATGCGATGATCTCATACAATATATGACTTGTTTTTGTCAAGGGTAAAGGAAAACAGAACCTAAGCGGTTAATATCATAATACAGAATGTTCCACTGCACAGGATCTGTCAAGATGAACCATTTCTATTTGGAAATTGTTTGGGCACATGTGGCGCAGGTCTATGGTACAATAACAAAAGTTAGGATGGAAAACGCATTAAATCAACTTTGATGGGGGGAAATATGATGAAAGCAATTGTGCGACGTAGTAAGTTTTATCTCAAGAACAACCAAGATTGGAAATAAATAAAAACATTTATGCTGCACACGAGAATATCCCGCAGCACATTTCCCACACGCCTAGTACTCTAAGTCTTCATAAGACCTACATTTTCCATAAGATTATAGAAATAACTTTTTTGTTTTCTACATCCTTCAAAGAAAAAAGGGTATGTATCGGTCTGCCAAACTCGTGCCCAAAAAAATAAAGTTGTTACGATCACGAGGCACCAAACTCAAACCTTACCACTCGAATTGGTGTGTCTGCGTTTGTATAAATTGGAAAATTGACTGGCCCTCTTGTTCTTCACGTTCTTTACATCCCCGTTTGAAAAGATCTAAAACTACGTACCTTTGACAAGTGATAACACCTAAATTAGGTGTTATTAATAGTATATACTCTCCCTTTACCAATACGCGTAGCTGAGCAGCAGAAACAAGCCTGGACTGAGAAGAACTCCTAGTGAGGAAGATGATGTAAAAACACGCTAAAGGTGAAGTTAGTAATATGAACAAGTTATCGAGTAAACGACTCTTTTAACACTACAAAAATAAGGGCATGGACCAGTTTGATACATTCTTTCTCTTTGAGAACTGGAGCCCCTGCCAGCGGGGAATGAATGCTGAGAATGCCTCAACTGGCTCCCATCTAGCTTAGGGACACAAATGGTATGGTATTGAAGGTGCTAGATCAATAATTCTGTCTAGATCAAGATAATTGTTCCTTCAATTCCTTAATGAGTACTAGGATCCCTTGGGATAGCAATATAGTTCTTTGACCACCTGTCTGGGGGTAAGGAGAGGGGGGGGGGGGGGAAGAGGCAAAAATAAACCATGTATAATCAATCTATCTACCCTTTATCATAATAAACCATTTACAGTCAATCTATCTACCTTTTATCATAATTAAGAGGCATAGTAATTTGTCAACTAAGGACTATTCATGCCACATCTCTCCAACACCCCACCCACACCCCCAACTCTTCTTTTCCTACTCTTCTCTGAAGAAAGGAAGGTAATTTTCTCTTTGACGAAAACAGATGTGAAGCTAGTTGATACAGAAACCAGGCGAAGTTTCTACTTTGGAAGAAAGAACCTACAAGGAATATCAAAGACTCCGAAAAGAGCCTAGAGTCACAATCATAACTTGAAAAGCTATTTCATTTTTTCCCTGGGAAAGAAAGAAGTAGGAATCATGGGGGAAAAGCAATATTATAAATTAATGACTGAACTGAAAAAAGAATTCTAAAATGAGCCAAAAAAGAAGTTACAGGAGAAATGGATATTTAAATTAGAAGACTCTTATCTTAAACTGGAACCCATATTTTAATAAAAGCGGAAAACAGGTGAACTTAACCATGAAGACTAAAATAAGAAAGGGAACGAAGCGTATGAATCGACTTAACATTGGTAATCTTAATCTGGGGAAGAATGAACCCAGAAAGAGGGCACAGAATTGGGGGGGAAATTCAACCAAAAATGTGGCAGCATTTATATAGAAGAAAGCTAGAGAAAACTTACTATGAATAAAACTAATACAAGGAGAAAAGAAGGGGTTGGGGGGGGGGGGGGGGGGGGAGCGCTCAAAAATAGGAACAAAATGAAAGTAAATATTCACGATAAAAAAAATCATAGTGAATGGACAAATCAAATGCACTGGACTCTTAAATGTCATTCTCCCTCTGTATAGTTTCTACAAATGTTTCTAGAGAACCGTGGGGTGGGAAGCTGTCTATAGCTTCTTCAAACAACCCAAGCAGATTGCTGACTATTTCCTTCCTCTTCATTTTTAATATGAAAAACAAAATTCATCTGCAGTTTTCAGAATTGGCAAAGGCACATGGTCCTCATGCATATACAAGAAAAAGCAGAAACCAGTTAGAAGTCTAAGCCATTGTACCAAAACTCTACACACATGAAATACTTCAAGACTCATCAGCAGCAGCAGTTGAGGACATTTTACTAGTACATACAAGTTAGGTTAAAATCAAACATATTATGTGGTGGTATGGACAAGTTCAAGTACATGGGACTCAAAACAGAGGGTTCTGGTGTTTGTGTGTGTTTTTCCTTCATTGCGGGCACTTGGAAAGTATGGACAACCCATGAAATGCCACTTGCGCATACCACGGTATTGTATTTAGCTTTAGCCACGCATTGCTACTTTAAAACCAAACAAATGAAGCGGCAAATTTCCATTTCTCCATTAACACAACAAATAGAATGCATTTCCTAATTAGCAGACCCTAAGACTTGGAACCCAAACAAGATTGATGAAACAAGAATAACATTTTACCTGAGCCTTCTTGTACCTATATTTCAACTTAAAAACTATATTCAAAGCATTAGAGTAAAAGGGTTAGAGACGGAGAACCAAAAAACCACTAAGAAAAAACACAACCATGCTTGAGTAACCAGTCTTTCTTCCTCTAATCAAAATGGAAAAGCAATCTCTCTCAACTCTTCTGACCTGCTCCCTGGTCGTCTGCCATTGGCGATAAAATTCGTGTAGCCATCATATTATCATCGAAAAATTCGGCATATGGATGTCCCTTGGGAACAAGCCGCTTATACTTCTCAAATTGTTTATGAGCTTCATCTTTCTTCCTCAACAAAGAATAGATCATTCCCTGACATAGATACGGCCTAAAATCCCTGGGCTCTTCCTTTACAAGCTCCTGATAAACCTTCAAAGCAGCCAAGTATTCCCCCTCAAGCACCAGAATCTGCGCAACCAACAGCTTGAAATCCCTCAGAGTGTCCATCTTCTTCTCCTTCTTGCACCTCTCCATTGCCTCCTCAATTCTCTTCATCACACCATCCAAATCTTCCTCAGAATTCGAAAAAGCCATCACAAGACCGTGGTAAGCCTCAACAAGAAAAGGGTCTTTTGCAAGCATCTCCTCGAACCCTAATATGGCCGATCGGGGTTCCCGATTGTGGATAAGAGTGTGGGCTCTCATCAACGGCCACTCCCGCTCATCGGGTTCGAGTACAATCAAACGGTCGAGAATCTCAATCGCTTTTCCCAGGTCGCCACCCTTGATCTTGGCCTCCAAGAGTGACCGAAGAGCAGCCACATCTTCCGGGTTCGACTCCAAACGCTCCTCCAAAGCCTTCGCTCGCTCTTCTTCTACAATTCCTTCAGTGGATTCCTTCGTGGGTTCGGCATATGCGGGCTTGAGGGAGCTTGAGCCAGCGAGGAATAGGGCAGCCGCGGTTATGGCGATGCAGGTGGTTTTGAGGAGGGGTTTTAGCGTTACGAGGATTCGGGGTTTTGGGGTTTTTGGGGATTTGAGGGTTTGGGGGAAAGGGACGGAGGACGCCCTGATGGACCGTAGCCTGATAGAGGACGGCCATGATAACGAACATGGAGTTCGGAAGGAGATTGAAGAAATGGGTCTTGAAAATAATGGACGGTGGTGATCCAGTGAGAGATTGAATGGCTGTTGTTTGAGGTTGATTTTTGAAAGAGAATCCATAGATTTGCTGTTTAAGGAGGTAGCAGAAAGTGAGGGTGGGACGAGCGGAAGGGGGAACGGAGGGGGCTTCTAAAGCCCTAATCAAGGAAATGGCGGAGAGAGAGACGGCTTCGAACTCCGGAAGAGTATTTAAAAATAAATAAAAATAAAAAAATAAAATTGCACATAAAACAATTTCACAATGAAATTACGAGAAGTTCAGGTGAGATGGTATATTTTGTCATTATTAAAACATTTTTTATTAAATTTGTATCCAACTGTTTCATAATTTTATTATAAATTTTTTTTATATATTTATAATTATCTTATCCCTCTCGTAGGAGTGTATTCTAGTCTAGTAAGGCATTGCTCAAACTCTCTGGATCTCAATTTTTTCAAGCATGAGCTCTACTAAAATTGCAGCTTGAGTTCGACCTAGAGTCAAACTCAAGAGCATGAATAATTTTATTACTATTATTATTATTAATTTATGATATATGCATATATTATATATGTAATCGAGTACGAGTTGAGTGCAAAGTCCAATATCGAGTCAAGTAGCTCGAAAACTATCGAGTTTAGTCGAGCTCAAGTAGCTCGTGAGTGATGTCAACTCTAATACACCCCTAACCTCTTTCATCTATATGTTAAAAAGATTAACACAAACCTTTTTATTACTTTTTATGGAAGGGGGAAATATTTTAAAAACTGATATAAATTCTAGATCATCTTTGAGAGGCAAAAACACAAAAATACCTCTCGAACTTTCACTTCGTTCTCAATTTGATTCTTCAACTTCAATTGTGAACAATTTGATCCTCAAACTTTCATTTTCTACTTAATCAACTTCAAGTTTGAGCAAGAACTGAACTACGGCAAGGGGAAACGGATTGACCGGAAAGAAAAGAGAGGAAATATGGTTGAGAAGGAAAAAGAGGGCTGTCTAGACTTAAAGTCACACATGCAACCCCTCACATAAGCACACATGTGGAATACCATGTCAACAATTCGTGTGAAGTTTCTTAACATTCGTTTTTGATTGAGTAGAAAATAAAAGTTTGAGGACCAAATTGCAAACAATTGAAATTAAAGGATCAAATTGAGAATAATTTGAAAGTTTAAGGGAATGTTTATACCATTTTGAGAACAAGAGTGTGAGACCTGTCAATTAGATTCAGTAGTCTTTCGTGATAACTACGCTCCTTTATAGCAATAGCCTTTAGGTAATAATGTCCTAAATATGCACAATATATCACGTCGTTCGAAACTCCTAAAGAGAAGAGTCCCTCAATGACAACAAAGGTAAGCTCACCATCGAGATCAGGCACTTCTCCTTGATTAACAAATACCATTTTAGTAGATTAACGAGTAATATTTCAATGGATCAACAAGTGCTACTACGCCTCCTTTTAACTTTTAATTTTCCATTTATTTACCATTCAAGTCTTGCACAGAAAAGAGACATGAAGAAATACCGAATCCAATTAATCTACCGAAAAAATATTATGGTATATAAATTTTGATCAAACGTCTTAAACCAAGCGTACGACGTACAGGGGCCTAATTGTTTGTGTACAAGAAACTTGCGTTTTATGTAGAATTCATTCTTACTTCTGGGTTCTCACCCAATTTCTTTTACTGCTGCACAATCTCTTTCAATGGAACATTTCTTTCCTCTTCTTCGTTTTTTTCTTTAAAAGAATTTTATTTTTTAATTTGGGTATAATTAATTTAGGGTTTCGATCTATGTTAACTTTCCCAAATATATGTATAGCTTGAAATTGCTCCTGTTCATTCATTTCTTTTAGCCCTCATGGAAAGCGCTAAAACTATAGCCTATCTCTTCAAATAGGGTCCATTTAATTCGTGAAATCTCACATTCTCACCTGAAATCATATTCTCCAAAATGTAATACTTGAGAACGTGATGATATGACATCATTTTGTTTGATATACTTAGTCAAATTATCCAGATCGTAACATTATTATATTTGATATAAACAATTAAATTCAAAAAATAGAATTAATACAATAGAATAATAAATTTCTAAAATTAATATTATCAACTCTTTATTATGAATAATATATTTATTTACTACTATTATTATTATTATTTTAAATTATAAGAGCTGCATATTTAAATGAAAATTTCATTAATCCGTTTATTCATTAGGGCATTTTGAACATTTTGTTTCATGTATACATTCCAACTTATACATTCCAACTTACTATAAGTTTTACATTCTCACCTCTCATTTCAAGAATGTCATGCTCTTGTGAGATTCAAGAATGTGACACTCCAAGAATCCCACATTGTAACAAATGTTGAAATATGACATTCTCAAGTAGTTTTCGAGTAGATTATGTAAACCAAATGAATCCTAAATATAATTTTGAGAAGACAATGCTAGAAACTTTATTATAATAATAGAAAGAATTCTTTTATCCCATAATAGATTAAAAAATCCCTTTTATTTGAAGATTTATATTCCCAAACCAATCTACCCTCAATAAATTAAGTGATATATTCTTTAATACATGCAAACCCATTCACAGGTTCTTAAAACAAAAAGTTCAAGAATTTCTTGAATTCTATCCATCCATATTCACAAGTTGTTTCATTAAATAGAAAAGGAATAAAAAAATAAAAAAATCTACATTTTTATTGCATACTTAAGTAGAATGATAATAAATTTAAAATCTTTAATGTACTTAGAAATAAATTTGTAACAAATAAAAAGGTCAAGATTTAAATAGCAAAATGATCGAACGTGAGGCTTTTGTACACTATTTTGGCAAAAAGGGAAAAATAAATAAAACATAGATATATATACATTGAAAAGAAGTTTTGGGGGTTCACACATAGGGCAGGGCATGAGCTTCAATTAATGGACGGATAAACAAGAATAGAGAACAGAATATGATGAAAACAAAATTACTACTAAATAAAAATATAATATATAAGGAATAACATATCATTATATCAAGAAATGGCCACTGTTGAGGTCACAATTAAGTGAGTCAAGCACAAGGCACAAGTCAACATAAACAAGTCAAAAGTGCGTCAAAATTATTTTATGAACAAATTCAAACATGTTATATCATGGATGTCAAAATCTGAACTAAAAATAACAATTGGATGAATTGATTTTGTTGCGAGCAAGTAAACACTAGTTACAGGTCAAGATAAGCAAGTCAAAATTATTTTATGCACGAGCTAGAACAAATTACCTTATGAGCCACTCCCATCGACAATAAGAAAAAAAATAGCAATAACCTTATCAACTCCACCATCCTTGAAAATATTTATCCCTTGCATACACCCATAACCCTTCCTAGTTCATACCATATGTGTATGGAATAGCTATTCCATCCCACCCTTTCATCATGAACCAACGAACCAAAGATAATGTGGTTTTTCCTCCCCTTTTTCCTCACAATAGGCACATTAATAATAGTTGTCAAGGTGGCGCCTTGACGTCTAGGCGCTCTCCATGAATCATGGCTAGTAGCGCCTTGGTTCATAGATGCCAACATAAACTTTGCTCGCCCAGGCAATGCGCTTTTGGCGACACCTTGTTGTATGATAAAAAGAACAAGAAGAGGAAGGAAAAAAATGAAAAGAAAAAAGAAGAGAAAACTAAATCAGAGACAACAACCTATAACGATGAATGTGGAGGGTCATGATCACGATCAATCAATGAAGATCTGCGCTTATTTGGACCAGCAACAATGATGTTGCCATGGATGACCAATGAAGCGCATGCAAGAAAAGGGAAGAAGCATGATAGCTTTTGGTCTTGGAGGAGACGAATGAAGGAAAACAAGGATAACGGGAGGAATTATTCTCAACTTCTCATTCATTTAAACCCTAGATCAATTATTGTATGGTATGGAGAGATAAAATTATAAATTTCATTGGGAGGCACCTTGGACCGCCTAGGCGACTGCTTTGGCGCTGTGTCAATTATGGGCACATTAATGAATTGTGTAAATTGAATAAAGGTCATCAATGATACATCATGGATGGATACGGAAACAATAATTTAAGCTCCTAAGTAACAGGCAAAAAATGACTTAAGCCCTTAAACATCAATTACGTAAACTCAACCTTTCTAACTTCTACCTCAGGTGTGTTCCTGCGCCACAAGGGTTTTACTCAAGCATGACAATTGAGTGGAGAAGAAGAGTACAAGTGAGTCAAACATAAGTCACAAGTTAAGAGTCAAAATAGGTAGGTCAATATTATTTTATGATTTGAGTCTAATTATATAACAAGCAGGTTGACTAATTAAGGGTTCACTTTACCATTACAACATTTTTGTCTTTTACTATTTTCATAAACCAATCAATAATTACCAAAAACTCTAATTTTGAATCCAAAAAATAAAATAAAATATTTCCTAACTAGAAGTACCAGTTGATTGGGCTGCGAACAAGTCAAGACAGGTTAAATGGGCTAACGGTCATGGGTTGATCTTGTCAGCTCTAACTTTAATTCACCCTAATGCCTTATATATGTATAAGGTTTTCACTGCCCCTTTCTCCAAATCTAAAGCCCAACAGTCCTTTTCTTAGAGTTGGCATCTTCCGGCCTTCCCTCACTCGAGCATGGAGGAAGAATGGCCTTCCTTCACTCGAGCTGCGAGCAAGAACGAAGCTGTTATTCTGATGTGAGAACTGATGACACTGGAGATAAATATTAAAGCATTACAAATAACATATCAATACATTACCACTTATTGGTGTAAGCACAGATAGTGAATCTATTCTGATAGGGTTATTATCACAGCTAGGATTCAAATCAGTTTAAAAAAAAAAAAAAAAGGCACAAAAGAAGCAATCCCCTAATCCCTTGCTGGAAAAAACTGTAATCTACAATAATTCCATGAGCAAATTAGCTGCCAAAATCGGTCTGTCCATCACCAACCATCTGCCTCCAATATAAATTCTACTGTATCAATGTCTACACAATTTACGATCATGTCACACTAAATGATTTTTGTCTTTTATTAACCTACCTAAAATTTGGTTTAATTATAGGTAGCCCTGCAAATCAGAATTTTGTTTGAACAGGCCAAACCCTAGCACACAAAGTTTCTTGCTTCGCAAGGTATGGGAATGGCTGGTTTATCAGACAACATTCCCCTTGTTCTTTTCTAAAGATGTTTCCATTACTCAGACCCGTGAACTTATAGGATGGGCCAAAAATCATTTATCATATGACATCTTTCCCTTACTCTTTTTGCAAAGAAGATGCAAATTCCATAGTCAAACAACAAAACCATGGTCTCATGAGTCGAGCATAATCAAAGGTTGAAAATTCTTATCAAGGACTACCAGAATTTTTTTCGTAAGTCAAAATGTGAGACAACACATCATACCTTAGATTAAGCACAATCCAAACACATCTCTAATCTGACATGGGCTTATTCATTTAGCAGCAGCAGCTCCTTTCTGCTTGTTACAAGTATAGTGAATTCACCTACACAAATAGGGGGGAAACTTACATTAAAAGAAAAGGAAACAATACAAATTCTCGAACAAAGGAACAAAAGGAAACACAAATTTTCAGTCTTCTCAAGCCTCGAGCATAACGAAGGATAGAATTGCAAGAACGGGGAAGTAGGGTGGACATATGTAAAAAATGAGGAATGTATGAAGGAGGACAGGAATGAGGTTTTAGTGGTACACTGCACTATACAATGATACTCATACAATAAATGTGGTCTTAGTATCGATGAATGATAGCCAACATATCTGCATCATTAATCTTCTCTTCCCTTATATTTTCATTGCCGTCGACGCAAATCCACGAAAAGAGATCATTCAATCACAAGTAATAGCCATATCTCCTCATGTCTCTTGTGAAGAAGGGGTGCCTTAGTGCTTCCCTTGCTTTCAGGCGATGAGAGGGGTCATACCGTAGGAGCCCTTTTAAGAGATCAATCAGATCACCAGCGGAATGATCCACATGTTGCATTACCAGATTCTGCAGTAAGAAGTCAAACATAATTTAAATGGGGCAAGGAATGGCCCCTGGGTAGGCAGAAGGATAAAATAGCATAAAATAACAACTGACAAGGCAGCCATTCTGACAGCCAAATAACATCGTAAGTGATATTATTATTATGACAACAATAACTCTATATACAAATTTAAATCCCAAAAAACTGATTGGGCAGAACATGAATCGAGGGTAATCCCCTCCATCCATCTGTTGCCAGAGTAGATTTTTGGGATTTAGTAGGGATGCATAGCATTGTACAATGTGCAAGCATATACAGATGCTTTTAAGCATCATCGAATTTTTAAACATTAAACACACAAATGCCTGCATATGTAGAACACATCCGAAAACTACATGTTGGCAACGCTAAGATATTATAAAAACTTTCAGTTTCCTCGAATGAGAATACTACTAGAGCTTGCATAGCAGGGAAAATTTGCACTTCTACTAGCAGTCACCTTGTAGGGGATATTTGTGTGTAATCGAGTAAATTAAGTCAATATCAATTTACAAGGTTAATACCATCAAAGTTATTTTTGCATATCAAACAGCAATCTTATGAATAAAGTCAGTAAAACTTCGATCAGCTACCTGAAGACGAGGCAGTTTCCAAACCGCTCTCATGCTCTCTCTTGAAGTTGCGCCTCCAGGCCAATCCAACCGAGCACCCCGTCTGAAATATTTCTCAGCATGACGGCTGCAAAACAATCAACCATGAGTACCATCCATGTGAAGAAATTGAAATAGCATGTACAACAAAAATCACAAAAAATAAATCTCACTCTGCTCGGATCACCATATCCTGGGGCAGTGGCCCCAACACCCTCTCCATCATTGCAAGATGTTCCAAGTTCTCGTGCGTTTGGAAGAGTGCCTCCCCCTGTTCACAAAAAAACAAAAAAAGATAAAAAAGAATGCGACACTAAATTGTAACTTCACTGACGCAATGATAAAGCAGCTATATGGCCACATTAAGCTTTAAATGATTCAAGATTGCAGCAATGATAAGACAAAGATTCAGGAAGTAGTAACATGCTCCACCTTTAACATATGCAGGCATTCTTACAGGCATCAAACATGGCACTGGTAACTAAATACTCAAGATAATGATTGCTCAACTTCATAATTACATTTTTATGCTTGCTATTATATTCCTTAGTACTCAATTTTGAAGTCTTCTTTATGTCACAAAAAACAAGTAAATTGAGGACTAAAGTTTCAGCTGAATCCTCTATTCAATATAAATACAATAGGAGAATCCGTCATTACTAAGGAATTAAGATGATAGGAATATATGAACTTCGGCGCGTGTGGAAGAAGGAATGGTGAACATAAATGCTATATCAAATCACTTACAGAGCAAAGTTCAACGAGTATGCAACCAATACTCCATAAATCACAAGGATAGTTCCACCCAAGACCTGCAGAGACAAATGGCGAACATAAATGCGATGTATTGCATTCTGGGAATAGTAGTTTGATGGGGAGTAAAAATTACCCAATATAACCTCTGGTGCACGGTAATGCCTCGTTGATACCACATAGCTGTGATCCTGATGTTCAAATGTCGTACTCCCAAAATCAATGAGTTTAATGGCACTAGATTTGGGCAAGTTCTTGAAATAGGAACCATCTTTATTGGAACGTGATAGAACCTGGTGTTGTACAATATTTAAAATAAAAGTAAGGAGAAGAGCTGTGAGAATATTGAACATTACTGTGTAAAAATAAAATACTAACCTGTTTCAACCAGCTAGAAAAACAGATCAATGTTCAATATTAAAACAAAAAATTTGTAATAATCTCATAAATGGATCAACAAGTATACAGAAAAGCTATTCCAATCAAACTCATAGCATGTGCACCAAATATCACTCATATACATATCAAAATCCTTCATCGGCTGTAACAATAAAAGAATTAAAAAGAATACGTTGTAAGATTCAAGTGCATTCAAACCACAATGCAGTTTTTGTAAAACATCCTACTTCCCCCCTCTTCCTTTTACAGTATACATAATAAATAAATAAAAACAAAAGGAATACAGATTACAAGCAAAATATTAACAAAAATAGTACAAGCATGATTACCTTATAGTCAGGCACTTTGACACATTCTGAGGAAACAAGAAGAATATTTTCTGGCTTCAAATCGGTATGAATAAGGCACAAATCATGCATGACTGCAGGGTTCAAAAGCAAATGATGAGTTAACTAGTACCAATATGACCAATAATTATTTCAAGTTCCAAAAAGATGTGGAAAATAAAAGATAAAAAAGAGTGGTGATTGATGCTCAAGTCTCAAATTCATATTAAAGGATTTGAGCATCAAAAGAATGTAACATCAATTAGAGAGTGCAAGAGTTGTCCACACACATGCTACAGACTCCAAAAGTTGTCTGCCAAGCTCTCGTACAAGATCAATGGGAAAAGATCTGTAGCTGTTTTTACGAAGAGAATCGTACAAGCTCGGTCCAAGCTTCTCAAACACCTGATAATACCATTTAAATCCATCCGCAAGTTTTTAATTCGCAGAATATTCAGGCACTAAGGAACATGTGACGCCCTTTTAAAATAAATAAATAAGTATCAATAAATACTTACAATACAAATATGATTACGATAGTCAAACCAATTCCGTATTTGTACACAACTGCAAAGAATGAAACAAATTATACAGAGATCATTTAAGCTTCTACAGCTATAAATAGAAGAGAAAAGAATAGATTGTTCTTACCGAGTGCCACCAATATCATGTCTAGCAAGCTTTTGTAGGACATCAATTTCAATCATGGCTGCCTCACGATATTTGTGGATGGATCGAACTATTTTAATCGCAACAACTTCTTCCCTTTCATAGTCAAGACATTCCACAACTTGCCCAAATGTTCCTATAACAATTCCATGTAAAGCATTAATTCAGAATAAATAATAGAAGAGCGGAAATGCAACATAAACAGTTTGATTTAAATAAGCAATAACTACAAGATCAAAGAAACACGAGCACAAGAAGAAAACAAGAGCTAGAAAAAGAAAACTAACCTTCACCTATTTTTCTGAGGATTCTGTCTGGAAAAAAAAAAAAAAAAAAAGGGACTGGTATCAGAAAATAATAATAATATTGCAGGTCACTTTTACATCAATTTGGGGACATAATGCTTATATATACAGAGATAATGTTACACCCAATGGTCAACACGTTGTTCATGCATTCTGGTTAGCATATGATATCCATGAAATATATAAAAAGGCGAAAAGGATTTGTTTACATAAAGACATCCATGATTTTCAAGATACCCTTCTATGTATAACAGGCAGAGCCACCTTAATTTATTTATCTAGACAATATATAATCTGGATAAAATTATTCTTTACCCTATACTACCATTTAGATTTTAAATTCTTCTCCATAATATTTTCCATATAACCATTTGAGAATTTATTGGAAGATAATTACAGCGAGGCGTTAAATTATCTCCAACAGAGAAGACATAGTGACCATCTTTATCATCAAGCCGCCAAGGAGGGGATCCATTGCGAGGAAACCCCTTGTAACCGAAGGACAAAGTAGATAATCCGTAGTTGGAGACAGATCCATTTTTAAATTCCTGTCCACAATATATTGTTGGAAGGACCTACATCATGAAGGGAAAACAAAAATCAATAAGTAAAAATATAATGTTCGTGAATGTTCATAAAACTAACACAATTTTGAGATCTCAAGAATGGTTGTATATTTTGAACATTAAACGAAAATTTAAAACTATTTTGAGATCTCATGATTTTCATTTGGTCCCCAAACCCTCAATCAATAGTAGAAAATTAATAGAAATAAATTAAAACCATATGTGGGGGTGAGCCTTTTGCTATGGGAGGATCACAGATTGAGTCCTCAAAACAAAACAAAACAAAAAAAAAAAAAAGAAGAAGTAAGCAAGGGAGCCTCAGTTGCACTTAAGACAATATGGAATGATTTGGCTTCCATGGTTGAACAAGAGACCCTTAAGCTCCACAAATTATTCAATAACTTAAAACAAAAACAAAAAAAAATCCATCAAATTGAAAAGAACAAACAGAAGGGGATCAAGAATCATACCCTCGGCGAAGGAAATGGAGGGGGCATGTCCCAGGTCAACCGAGGCCTCTTCCTGGGGCGCGTGTCCATGTTCTTGTGCGGAAACTCCAGAATCCTCTGAGTCTCCATCACCCAAAACTCGTCTCCTATTCCTATCTTTCCTACTCCTGAGAGTCAATACTCGATGATTCAAAAACAACACTCAGGACTCGGGGAGGCGCGGATCGCGATCGGAGTCCTGGAATTGAGCAGAAACAAAATTCATAATCTGAACAAGCGTGCGTGGATCGGGATCGGAGACCTCGAATTGAACAAAAGCTAAATTCAGAATTCGAACAGGGGAGGGATCGAGATCGGAGCCCTAGAATCGAGCCGATCTGGAGGAACTGCCAAGGAACGGAACGGGAATTGTAACCCTAGTCAAGATAGACCCGAAGAACAACCCGATCTGCGGTTCTAAAGCGTAACCATGGTTATGGGATGGGGTCAAACCATTTTTAAACATTCGTGAGAGTTGTCAATAGGAAACGTGCCTTTCTTCTTATGGGTTTATTATGGGCTGGGCTATGACCCCAAAAAGAAGGGATTGTGGGCTTCCATAGGGCCTATGAGCCCATTGGGGTTTGAGTTCGGCCTATGTGAGACGCGACGAGCCGTGGCCCGGGTGCTGGCCGAAATACTTTGAGAACTTCTTTGTGAAGTAAAGATACAGGTAAAATGAGCATACTCTAATTGAAGCAAAAATCATAATAATAGAGTTTAATTGAATTGAATTGTTTTTATTTGATTTAGGCGGGGAAAAAGTTGCTTGTTATACAAATTAAGTAGATTCAATTTTACTTTATGGGCCGGAGTCCAGATTTGATGCTTACAGGAGCCAATTGAAACAATAGTTTAGCCAAAATTTCATTTAGGCCTTTTTAGGGGTGTTAATCTGGAAAATTTGGAGACCTCCCCACCGAAATTTAATTTCTCAACTTTTTGCTGAATTTTATTTTTATCCTGATTCCTGACTAAACAAAATATTTACCTAAAATTTCTCAATCGAAATAAAATATATAAAATATTTATGCAATTTCATAAAATTTGGGTATTCCGAATTTTATAAAAAAAAGATCCCGACTTGTTTCTCGATTTCCAAAATTTTCTAAACTTATTTTTGATCTCTAATCCAATTTTTCGATCACTGGAAAAAAAATTTTGAAAAATTCTGGATTTCCCTGCGCACACCTAGGCCTTTTAATAAGGACAAGCTCCCTTTCATGTTTAGTGGTACCTGTCCTTTGATTGTCTGATAAATACTTGATATACAGTAATAGTTTATACGTTTTAACCATGTAAATTGAAGTAACGTGAAATATCTAGGAACCTGTTAATGTTTATCCAATTTCAAGATGTCTAGAACTCTCATCTTACGAACGAAAAAAAAATTATATAAAAACATTACAATAATTCATATGGCATTCTCGGTCCATATGATTAAAATTTACAAGTTATCAATGTTATCAAATTATTTGCCAAACAAGTGAAGGATGGGCACCATTTTGATAAATAGAGGAGCCCATTTCCTCATGATGAAACTTGTCAATTATCATTCTCACAACTAAATTAAGGGAAAAGTGTTTGTGTTATGACAAAATAGATAAGCAATCTGTATATTTTTTATGCATCTTTTTAAATTTTGAGCTTATTGGTTGAATGATTGTAGAAAAATAATATGAAAATATCAATTTTCATATAATTTTATCGTGTATTGTATATCCATTTATACTTTGAACAACCAAAGAGATATAAACTGTATAACTATTTTGAATATTTAGGCTCGCTAAATGAGAGATTTATACATAATAAAATTGTATGAAAATCAATCACGTTTTACATTTGTATGTTCATTCACTCCATAAGGTATAAATTTGGAAAAATAAAGTCAAAATGTCAATTTGGGATGATAGGATATGAATCATTTGAATTTAGAAGTCATGAATATGAGTACGTGAATAATCTTAATTATTTATTTTCTCAACTTTTATTTTTCCTTCATTTATAATTTGTTCCTAATGAATGGTTAGGATCGTTTAATTGCACTAATTCATGACTTTATAAGTTCAGGTGATTTATATCTGATCCAATAGATATCTTATTAATATCCTCTAAATTTGAAGTCCCATGAAATTAGATAGTTCTGATAATTTATTATATAAAAAATTTAAAAAATAAGTTATTTAAATTCATAAATTCAACGTTTGATTTACCGACGCCATTGTTATTTGCTAAGCAGTCCTTTGAAATTGCCGGGTGTTTGAAATGTTGCTTTGACTGCAACTAGCGCGACATAGCGAGAGAGAGAGAGGGAGAGAGAGAGAGACGGAAGGAAGGAGGCATGGCTGCCCCCATCTCCCACTCCCTCACATCTCCACCCACCCGTCGCCGCTCCTTTCCTTCCATCAATCCCTCCTCCTTCACCTCTCCTTCATCTCTTCCCACGTTTCTCAGGCCCAGCAACGCCTCCGTTCGGAACCCTAGTTTCCACATCTCAGCCTCCTCCATGAGCGTCCAAGCTCCCCATAGAGCCCCGCACACCTCTTTTCTGGATCGCAAGGAATCCGGGTTCCTCCATTTCGTCAAGTACCACGGCCTCGGCAACGACTTCATCTTGGTAAAAGCTAAACCCTCCTAAAACCTCCGCTCGATTGCCGATTTAGAGAAATTTGTATCATCTTTAGTTCATGTTACCATCTATATAATAACTCGGTACTAAAGCAAGCAGTCCATCACGTATTTGGCTTAAATGTTGCCATGCACGCTCCACATCACTCCACTTGGCTGGCCACGTGTTTGATTCGGAAAACACCACAAGTGAGGTGGCGCGTAGAGAATATTGTCAATGCCGATGGTTTTGCAATGGAAACGCCAGGGCTTTATCTGGTTCCTAGAGATTTTAATACGATACTTAAGTAGAGGAAGTGTGATTCTGTTGTCATTTTACATTCATTCCGATTCTTTGTTTATATGCGAGTTTGAATAGGTGGACAATAGAGATTCTTTGGAGCCTAGGGTCACTGCAGAGCAAGCGGTGAAGCTCTGTGACCGGAACTTTGGGATTGGTGCTGATGGAGTGATCTTTGCAATGCCAGGGGTTAATGGCACTGATTATACCATGAGGATCTTCAATTCGGATGGTAGTGAGCCCGAGGTACATTAAGTTTTATTGTTTTCATATTTGCCTTAGTTTTAAGCTTAGACTGTTGAGCAAAAGTGAGGTTTCTTTTTGGTATCATGGAATTACTTTAATTCGATTTTGACATTAAGTACTTTGAGGTGGCGAAACGAATGATACATAGGAGTGATGTTGTAAATGCTTAATTTTTGTCGGTTCTCTTTCTGCATATTGGCTTCTAAAATCTCTGCAGATCCTGGTGCACAAGGTTCCCCACTTTTCCAGGGGCGCAGGAGGGCTGTTTGATTTTTGCTTTTTGATTTTTAAATCGCAAAGAGGCTGTTTCCAAAATTTCTTTGGAAATTAACACCATGCCATTTCTCTTCCCCTTAGTCAATTAGTAGAGCAACTAAGCATTTGGGGTTGCGTTTTAAGAGTGTGAGTCATGCTGGTAGACTGATGCTTTGCTTATATTAATTTCCAATTTTTTATATCTAGATGTGTGGCAATGGTGTGCGGTGCTTTGCAAGATTTATTGCAGAGCTTGACAGCTTGCATGGAAAGCAAAGGTATTATATTTAATTGTTAATTTGCTCTCATGGTACATTAGTTTTAGTTATGATGCTCTCATAATATCACTATAATCAGTCATATCATGTACTTGTTTTGATAGAACCTCACACCCTGACTACGATGCTTTAACCTTTATCCAAGATTTGGACTTGGGCATGTTACTCTTACCATCCTCTTGGAAATAATGATCAGTCTCTGAAAAACAGGCAAGCGTAACACTTCAGCTATCAGAAGAACACAAGATCCCTATCATATACTAATCAAGTGGCACTGAGATAAAATTTCCATGATCTTCTGGAGGAAATTTCTGTGACTTATCATAGCATAGACATTCCACCCGGTGATTGCTGCTAATGATTACAAGATTAACAAATTACATGGGGGAACATTTATTTTCTTTCCATGCACTCAACTCATCATTGCTCTGAAATTATCCACACCTTAAAGGCCATAAAGCCATTATTTCTGTTGCAGGACATTTTAATGAATATTGAGAACAAAAAAATCTGTTACCTTACCTTGAATGTTTGGTCTCATCCGGAATCGCAAATTGCAATGTGTCTCCATATATATATATATATATATATATATATATACACACTCTGGGAACTGAAAGCATCCAATTCTTAGAGAGTATTCTCAAACAACAACTTGTTTTCCATTTTACAGTTACAGGCCTAACAAATATTTTTTATTTTGCAGTTTCACTGTACACACTGGTGCTGGTTTAATTGTTCCTGAGATCCAAGATGATGGGAGGGTATATTTTCTTCAAGTTATCTGTTTACATTATCGAAGTGATTCCTAGTTATCATAGATTTTTTTATAATTAAATTCTATTTGTTTTTCATGTAAAATATGACAATGAATCTTACCAATCATAAAAAGTATGACAATGAATCATGTAAACCCCTTATAACAGCAGGTAAACATGAGCTAGACAAGAGATAACTATATAGTTGGCCACCATTTAGGCATACGATATGCTGACATGGCAGGGATGTGAGAGAAACAGAACAAGCATGCTAGTTTTAATCTCTCTACTCTCTTGCATTCTCCTTCTCTAGTTGGTTCGTGCCTAATTTTATCAATCTATGCACTGCATATGATGCGCATATCAATAGTCTGGTTTTTTTCCTTTGTTCCTCTGCACTGTTACAGCTATAACTTATGTAAATTTGGTTTATTATATGATAATTTAATTGATTTTTTTAGGATTTGTGCATTTCCAGGTTAAAGTGAATATGGGCCACCCTGTCCTTACAGCTTCTATTGTTCCTACTAAACTACCTCCAAATGAGGATGAATCTGTTGTCAAATCCGGATTAGACATAGATGGAACGATCTGGAACATAACATGTGTTAGCATGGGAAATCCTCACTGTGTAACTTTTGGCACAGAAGGGGGGAAGGTATGTATGTGAAAATCAGCTGAACCACTTATATTTGATTTATGTCCACAAGTGAAGCTTTGATCTGCCAGATCCTACTTAAAGTATTGATGCTGCAGTACTGTATTTTTCTATCACTAAGCCAACAGCCCAATTGGGTGCAGTGAATTACTGAAGTAGCTAGCAAGAGCCCCTATAAAATAATAGATAAGTTCATATTGGGAAAGATAATATATTGACTCTTGTAACTAATTAGAATTTCTTTTTATTTATTAACTTTCAAAGGATCATATGTGCACATAGTTGTCAAGGTGTTGCCTTGGCGTCCAAGTGCTCCCCACGGATCATTTGTGTTGCTGCTAGCCTAGTGTCTATGTCCTATTGGATGCTTGTTAATATTTAGAACTTGTTAATTGAGTTTTTTATGTTATTGGGCTTTTATGATATTAGACCCATTAGGGTTTTCTATTATGTTTCCTTGTTCAAGTGTGATAGGGTTTTCTGATAACCATAGTATTGAGTATTATAAATAGATACTCTTGGAGTCTGTATTAGGGTTTTCCAACTTTTTACTGTATAATTCTCTTTTTTCTAAATTTCTACATGGTATCAGAATTTGATAGGTTAAAAGTTAACGCTTTTGAATAGGGCAGCCATGGCCAACCATCTTGGCCATGGCTGACCATCCATTCTATATTAGTTCCAAAAAATAAAAGGGAAGAGTTTTTTTTTCTTCCCCCTGTCTCCACCCGTTTTTTTCGCTTCCGATTCTCTCTTCTCTTTGATCATGTATTAAGTAAGGGAAGAGAGAATTACTGTTGATGTTTGATTAGATTGCTTGAAGTGGAGTCTTTAGTAGTGGATCATGGTGATGGATGATAAAAAAAAAAAGAAAAAGGAAAAAAAAGAAGGTGAGATTGGGGAGTATTCTTACCCTATAATAGAGGCGAATTCTCAAGCGAGTGTTCTTGAGGTTCTTTCGCTCTCTATCACTAGTTTGACAGATCAGAAGTTGGATGAATCCAACTATTATTATCTATGGAAGAAGATTGTGAAAATCGGCTTGGTTAGTTTAGACAGAGATGATCACTTGACCGATGATCCACCAAGTCTATGAGTGCAGGTCATTTGAGTGTCATTTGTAACAAGCTGGGCATGCATAATATTTATGCTCCGGCTTGAGGGAGAGTGTTAATTGAGTGTTTTATGTTATTGGGATTTTATGATATTAGGTTCATTAGGGTTTTCTATTATGTTTCCTTGTTCAAGTGTAATAGAATTTCCTTATTCAAGTGTGATAGGGTTTTCTAATAATCCTAGTATTGAGTATTATAAATAGATACTCTTGGTGCCCATTTTAGGCAATCTGACTTTTTTCCGTATAATTCTCGTTTCTCTAAATTTCTACAGAACTCATTTAGACTGTAGGCTGGGTTTGGCAATCAAGCGCACCTAACCTATGTTCCTTTAACTTTTGCTCTAGCATTTGACTTTGCTCCAAATAGTGCAAGTTTTTTAGTGCAACTTTTTGTGTCCAGTGGGGAAATTGGATACATATGAATGAACTATGAAGCATAGAGACTTGAGCATCGGACACAAAAAAGATTCAGCAATAAACATATATTTTCCTGTGATATGGTTCATTGTATTTGTGAATTGGTTCTTCATTTTTATCTTCGTCGTGTAGATATTATCAATTATACCTTTTCCAGTATAGAAATGACCAATTTATCATAAGTTTTGGATAAAAATTCATAATGGTCGTCTTCTCTATTATAGTTATCATAGTTGTCAAGGCGTCGCTTAGGCGTTTAGGCGCTCCCCATGGATTATGGTGAGCAGCGCCTTGGTCCATGGGTGCCAAGGAGAGCGCTTTGCTCGGCGAGGCAGCGCCTTGGCGACGCCTTGCTGTAGAAGAAAAAGAAGAAGAGGAGGAAGGAAGGAAAAAAAAGAAAAAGAAAAAGAAAAAGAAAAAAGAAGAGAAAACTAAGTATGACAATAATTGTTTGGTACGTCATCTTAGCAAATCTAAGAACATGTATAAAGTATGGTATATGGAGGTAAAATCATGAATTTTATTAACGGGCGCCTTCGACTGCCTTAAAGACGCCGACCGCCTTGGCACCATGACAACTATGATAGTTATAATCCTTCCTGTATAAAACAAAATAATTTCATATCCCGTCATAGTTGTGTTTAATTAATATCTGGAAATAGAGCTATTTTACAAAAGGGTGTGGCATATTGGAGGTGTTATGTACTTGTTTATATAGTATCCAAAAAATGCACAATGATTTTCTTTTTCTTCAAAAGTTTTGGAGTATTTATGCTAGATATAAACTGGATGGTTTTATGTACAGGATTTGATTGTTGATGAATTGGATCTAGCACAAATTGGTCCAAAATTTGAACATCATCCCATGTTCCCTGCTCGAACTAATACAGGTTTGTAATTTTTTATTCATGCAGTAGGTGTGGATAGCTTACTTGGTCTCTTATGACTTTATGGAGTTGTAAACTGTAGCATGTCGCATGGGTAAATTTAGGACACGGAAAAAAAAAAAAAAAAAACAGCACAAATATGCCAACAGGAGCAGGGCATTCATATTGTAATTTATTGAAAATTGCAATTAGTTTTCCAATTCCTATTACGTTAAACAAAGAAATGGCCCAATATATATTTATATATAACAAATTGGGAAAAATCATGTACTTGTATGTGCATTAAGCAGAGAGACAGTGCTGAAACATTATACATATTATGTTACGTAATTTGGACATATATTGTATCTAAATGTGTGCTCCTGATTGAAAGTGCTGATTCTGCAATAAGTAATGGCTATTTATTATTTATCCATAAATTCTATGTTTTAAACCTGCATAGCATGGACAGACTCCCTATTGGTTGCTGCTTAGGATGTGAAATTTGATATTTGCTTAATGAAATTTATGAATTTTCTTTTGCAGAATTTGTGCAAGTCCTTTCTCGTTCTCACCTCAAGATGCGTGTTTGGGAGCGTGGGGCAGGTTGGCCACTGTTCTGTGTTGCTTCCATAAAATAGTGCGATCTTTCGCATTAATAACCATTAGCTAGCAAGTTACTAATTCTTTTTTAGGTCTTGGGGCTTAATTAAACTTCATCTGAGTGTAGGCGCAACGCTAGCTTGTGGTACTGGAGCCTGTGCGGTGTTGGTCGCAGCAGTTCTTGAGGGTCGCACTGGGAGGGTAAGTTTCAATTTCTATTCAGTAAAACAAGAGGGGGAAAAAAATGGCGTCCAAACCAAGAAAAAAAAAATAGAAATGTAATTTCTGTCACAGGTCCTTTACAATCAATCAGGAAATTTAATAATTCCTTGTGTTTAGGTGACAATTTTATTGAGTTCATTTCTAAGGCATATGCGGTGATTTTATTGCCTTGCACAAGTGAGCCAACTCGTGGTCAACAGGGGTGCCGATTTTCAGTTATATTTAATTTGCTTTGTTTGTCTATAATCAAGACTCTGGAGTCTAAACGGTAGGTTTGTTACAGAACAATTTAGTTTGAATTTAAATATTTCACGTGCCAGCCATAACAATGTAAGCATCTGAGTGTTGGAAATTTTCATTTGTTTCCTTGATGTGCTCGTTTATCCATGTGTGTACCATTCATTTCTTTTTTTGCTTTGTTCGTCTTCGTTACGATTTTGTATTGATCAGAGTTCCATAACAATAGTGTTGGAAATTTTTATTTGTTTCTTTGATGTGCTTGTGTGTGTGTTGGTGTGTATGATCCATTTCTTTGTTGGTTTTGTTCGTCTTCCTGATACGATTTTGTATTGAATCAGAGTTGCACCGTGGATCTGCCGGGAGGACCACTAGAAATCGAGTGGCGGGAGGATGACAATCGCATCTACATGACTGGCCCCGCCGAAGCTGTGTTTTATGGATCTGTACCTCTTTGATTTCTCCATTTCTGTTATCGACTCCCATTTCCAAATTATTGAGTTTCGTAGAACTGGAACTCCCATAGATAATCTCATAATGTTATTGTTGTGGTGGTGTGCTAGTTCTGTAATGCTGCTGAATTGCTTAGTACTCTGTATTTTAATATCTTTTACAAGTATTGCTTCGTCTTGTAAAGTTGAAATGGTTTAGGGCATCCTTATTTTTTTGCTGATCTTAGCGGACCGAGTTTTTCCCGAGTTTGCAGTCGGTTTTATTTTTCATTTTTTCGGCTTTTGTAGCCCTTCTTTCCACCAATAAATAAATAATAATAATAATAATGTGAATTGATGGTTGGCAGAAATATTGTTGAAGATACATCATAAGATCAAATACCCCAACGATGGACTGTTAGCGCAGATTAATGGATGCAGTGGCATTTCTATTTTTTTTGAAGTGTTTGAGATTGGGAAAAGATTGTAAGAGGCTGAAGTAGGGTCTTCAAGATGATTTTTTAAGTTCTTTTGTTTTTTGATAAACAATTTCTAGAACGATACACCAGGCTTGGTTTGTTTGATAAAACAAAAAATTTTTATGGAAAAATTTTAGCACCAAAAATATTCTGGTACTTAAAATGTTAAAATTAAATCAATTGTCGTATTATGTGCTATGTCTTTGGTAAGGGTTCGTTAGTGGGAAATTTCCTTGGAATGCTTCTTAACCGTGATCAGACGTCCCTTTAGGAGAGCTGTGAATCTAACAATTTTATTAAATCAAATGTCATTGTTAGATAGTACTTAGATAAATAAGGGTTAATTCACAACAAAATGAATGGAGATAAAATGAAATAAAGTCACAAAGAAGGGTCCTTGATTTAAAATTTATAAGGCAACCGTAATCATAACATGCGACTAGTCAATCGATTCAACTTGATCCATTCCTAAACCATTCGTGACCTATCAAATTATCATTTTAAACTAAGTTTTTTATTTAAATATTTTTTTATTTAAAGTTTTAGTTATTGTTAAACACTCATTAGATTATAAAAATATCATAAGAAATATTAGTTGAACCGATAATAAAATCATCACCCACCAACTCTCCTGGCTCCCTCATAATCTTGCCGCCACTTATTATCCTACTTCTTTACGGTGAAAACGGCGGCGTCTTAAGAAGTAAACACGCTCGTCTTCTTCTCCTCTATCCCCTCTCTCGCCCTAACTCAACCAGGAACCCTAACTCCCTCTCTCTCCGGGCTACTCCATCTATATTCATCCTCTAACGTTCGACGTCAATGGTAATATTCGTTTTTCCTCATATATACTTATATATATATATATATATATATATATATATGTATGTATGTATGTATGAATGTATATATGCATGTTTATATGTATATTTCTTACTCGATTCGTTCCCTGTGGGTGTTTCTTCTATTCTTTAGTGGATTTGGCCTTGCTGTTAAATTTATGCTTTAAAAGCCGAATACGTGTGTCACTTTTTGATTATATAATAGTAACGCAATGATTCTGATTATATCTTGTAATGACATTTTATATGAATTGTTTTTCACTCGGTTTGCTCCGTGTGGTTGTTCTTTCTGCTCTTTTGTGGATTTGGTCTTGATTTTGAATTTTTCTGCTTTGTAATCCTTGTTAAATGTTGATCCATGAGCTGCATTTGCAGGTAGACCCTAATGTGCTTTGAGATATTGTTTTGTTTCTATTGAATTTCCTCATAGCATAATTTTGATGGATCACCCTCGGGGGACCTTGGGGAGTGGCGAGGATAATGCCGGTATTCCTGAGGATCTGCGCTGTAAGAGATCAGATGGGAAGCAGTGGAGATGCAGTGCCATGTCCATGCCGGACAAAACAGTATGTGAAAAGCATTACATACAGGCGAAGAAGCGGGCTGCGAATTCGGCACTAAGAGCTAGCCTCAAGAAATCTAAGAGGAAAACCTCAGGTGAAAGCGAAGGGTTCTTGGAGGGTAAAAATGAGGATTTGGATTCCCCATTTATGGATACCAAACTCGAGGATTTTCGCAGTTCGGCACCTGGGAAGAAATATAAAGAGAAGCTTCCAAAAAGAGCGGTTCGGACTTCACCTGAGACTTCTCCGGTGAGAAGTTTGTCTGTCCGAAATTCGTTAAATGGTAATGATGATGAGTCAGAAATGGATATGGCACAATTAGAGGAGAACTATAGGACATCGCCATCCTCTGCGATGGAATCATCCAGGAAACAATCACAGAGGAGCACTGATGATAATGCTACAGGGGTGAGTATTATATCTTATCACCGGTTGATTATAAATATTCTATTAAGAAGTAGGAGGAAAATGTAACTCTGTATCACGGGGAATTTGTTGAAATAATGATCTGTGCATCTTTCAAGGCCTTGTAAAAGCTGTTTCAGTTCTCGTCTCTTGTAAACTTTGCTTTCCTTCCCCTGTTGATATAAAGGCTTAGTTTGTTTTTGATTTTGTTTTCCTCTGTTATCCGTAGAGAGTTGCTTGTTGTTTGGCTGCACTTGTTAGAACAGAAAACCTTATCTGTTAAATTAAATTGCGTTTATTATTGGTGGCGTATTAGAAAGTTAGATCTTTCTTGTCTTTTGGCGTCACTTGGTTATATTTGTTAATTCCTTTTTGAGATTGAAGCTATTTTCATATCCCCCTCAACTCAGTATCACCTGAAAAACAGAATAAATTTGGGCCTGTTTGGTTTGGAAAGCAGTTTACATTTTTCCCTTTCGCCATTTTTCCCAAAACTTCAAAGTCAAAATTGAATTGTTTAAATCAAGCAGGTCCTTAGGTTTGGAACCTTGTTCTTTGCAAAAAATTTCAATGGCAACAAGTTAATTTTTTCCTTCTTCTTCTTGTACTATTATTTTGATAGGGTGTTGAGTAGCGGCCTGAGACAGATTGTAGTTTTTTTTTTTTTTTTTTTGTATCTATGAACTAAGCAAATTTGGGTTTGGATTTCTTAGATTGCAAAATTGTGTTTGATTATATAAAGCCTATTTTATTAGGGAAATCTTTTTGATCTGTGGTTGGTATATTCTTCTGTATATGTGATTTCTGCACTGCTAAGTTGAATATTCTGGTCGATAGGAAGACTCAGACAGAAGCACCTATTCTTCTGACGAGCCTAGTGGGCAAACTTGTCACCAATGCCAGAGGAGTGAGAGGGGTGGTGTTATATGGTGCTATAGATGTGATAGGAGAGGTTATTGCAATAGCTGCATCTCTACATGGTGAGGGTTTTCTAGTCAAAAGAAATTGCATTTCCATGCTATAATTGTTAAGTGATGGTGGTTGTCTCATTTTGTTAGGTACTCGGACATCCCAGTAGAAGAGATCCAGAGGCTTTGTCCTGCTTGTCGTGGTACTTGTAATTGCAAGGTGTGCTTACGCGGAGATAATTTGATAAAGGTACTCTTAATGATTCCGTGGGTCGATAAAATCATCATATTGTGTAGTTCTGTTAATGAATTTATATATATATATATAGATATCGTTAGGTGCAATGCTTAAATCGGTATCTGTTATTGTTCTGAGTTGCAGGTTAGAATACGGGAAATACCTGTCCAAGACAAGTTGCAGTATCTCCACTGCCTACTGTATTCAGTGCTTCCGGTAGTTAAGCGTGTCCATTATAATCAGCGCTCTGAAGTGGAGCTGGAAAAAAGGCTTTGTGGTGAACTTCTTTCGATTATTCAGTTGATTTTGTAATGTTCTGAATCTGATGTCTATAGTTAGGGCTGCAAATGATTGGACTTGTGACAAACGCAAGCTGAGCCCAAGGGCAGCAGATTCTTTACGGTTGGGCTTGGGTTGAACTTGGGTCATTTGCAGCCCTATCTATAGTGAATGCAACATATTTGGTGTACGCATGTAATTACATTTCTTTTTCCTACAGGAACTGTGACTGATCTTGGCAGGATAAAGTTGAATGCAGATGAGCAGATGTGCTGGTACCCTCACAAATTCATGAGTTATTTTCATCAATTCCACGTGGTTTCCAAATGATTGGAGTCTCATTCTTAAAACATATATGTTGTTATCTGCCATTATGTCTTAAAGTTCAGTCGTGCTCATCATAATGGATGCATTTTACGAATGTGATTTTGCGATGTTACTTTCTTGGATTAATCTCCCCATGAAAAGTTTACTTTCTAGAATGTCCCTACAATTTCAATATTGACAACTGGTCTCTTACTTAAGGATTGTGATAACTATGCTCGATGTCAGCTTCCCCTTTTAGGCATCTGAGCAGATTATATGTGCAGCTCACATGAAGAAAATTTTAGGGCACACTGCAACATCTAAATAACTTACAGACATATGTTATGTTCTGTATTGAAATCCTTATCTAATTCAGAAATCCCTGAATTTCAAAGTAGAATTTTTTGGTACATGACTTATAGTATGATCAATGCTAGATCTGATCAACTGCACATCCGATGTCCTCATAATTGTACTGGGCACTGTGGTATGTGACTGAGCTGCTATTAAGGTTTTGGTTATTGGGGTCAAGGTTTTTTGTAGAGGAGTTTAGGATGCTCAGCTGGGGTTTGAGGTTCAAACTGGGGGTTAGAGGGTTGTAAAGTAAGGGCTGTAGAAATCTGGAGAGAAAAGAGAGAAGAAAATAAATAGATATCCCAAGCCTCACACTCCCTCGGGTGTTTGCTGAAAATTCCTAGAACCACTGAATCATAATTGATATTGTATTATTTATAGGTGTTGTTATTTAGAGAAGAGAGAATTTCACGGAGAAAAGTCTGATACCCTAATACGGGTACCAAGACTATTTATTTGTAATACTCAATACTAGGGTTACTAGGAAATCCTATCCCACTTGAACGAGGCAACATAATAGAAGCACACACATACTAGGAAACCCTAATGGGCCCGGAATACAAAACCCAAAATAAATAAAACACATAATCCAATATTGATATTATACTAATTAATAGAATATTTCCAACACTCCCGCTCAAGTTAGGTATAGATGTCTGCCATGTCTAACTTGGATACTTGTTATATGTAACAAATTCAAACAAATTCAAGCATAGGAACACAGTGGAGTTACTCCACCAAGAACAGTACTAGGGTAGGTTTTTGATTATTGCATGAGTCCAAAGAACAACAGTTGAACATCTTCAGCTTGTGGCAGCAACATAACTCCAAACAGAGGATATAATAGAGGTAGCTTACTGTTGAAAGAACTCAAATACCTAGGCTTCAACTCTTGGTTCTATGTCCTTGACTTTGTTGATTCTTTACCATAAATCAAGAACAGGAGAAGACGTAAAAACTATTCCCTTTTATTTTTTGAGACTAATGCATAATGTAGAAAAATGGGTGGTTAGCCATGGCCAATATAGTCGGTCATGATTGCTCTATTTGGAAGTGCAAGCTTTTGAAAAAGCTTTGATATCATGTAGTAATTTAGAGAGAGGGAGGAATTTGGGGAAAACACACCCCGATACCCTAAAACAAGCATGAAAAACATATATTTTTACTATTCAAATCAGAATACAATATTAAAAGAAGGATCTCAGTCTTAAATGCAAAATATATGCTTCATTATAACATATATGATAGAATATTGCACATAATTGCAAAATATTCTATAATATCTCCATATCTCTTTTAGGATATTATGTTAATTAATAGAATATTTTGATTACTATAAGAGTTCAAAGAACAGTAACCAACAACGTCTTCAACTTGTGGCAGCAACATAACTCCAAACAGAGGGTACAGTAGAGGTAGCTTACTGCTGGATAACCTAAATACTTAGGCTTCAACTCTTGGTTATGTGTCCTCGCCTTTGTTAGTTCTTTATCGGAAATCAATAATGGGTGGAAACGGGAAAAAAACCATATCCATTTTATTTTCTGAAACTAATATATAATACAAAAGGATGGATGATCAGCCATGGCCAAGATGGTTGGCCATGGCTGCCTTGTTCAGAAGCGTTAGTTTTTAACCTATCAAACTTTGATACCATGTTGTTATTGGCCATGGCTGCCTTGTTCAGAAGCGTTAGTTTTTAACCTATCAAACTTTGATACCATGTTGTTATTTAGAGAAGAGAGAATTTTATGAAGAAAAGTCGCATACCCTAATGTGAACATCAAGACTATTTACTTATAATACTCAATATTAGGGTTGTTAGGAAACCCTATCCCTTTTGAACAAAGCAACATAATAGAAGCACACACATATTAGGAAACCCTAATGGACCCAGAATACAAAGCCTAAAATAAATAAAACACATAACCCAATATTGATATTATACCAATTAATAGAATATTTGCAACAATAGGCAACTAATGTTTTAATCCACCAGGATTTGTAGTCCAAGAAGACAAAAAATTTAAGATAGAGCATTGCTTTTCCTGAAGGAAATGCAAGGCTAAGACGCATAACCTATTATAGTGTCTTTCAAGAAAATTCTGAAATTACACAAGTACCCTGTAGAGCATGAGAATTATGAAAATGCCCCTGCAGTCTACAAAGAACACAGAAACAAAGAGATTTATCAAAACAAACTAAACCCGACTCCCACATTCTCTACAAGTTCCCTAGTACGCTCTAGATATGAAACATTCCACATTAAAGCTTGAGCCATAAAACCCTCCCTCAAGTGCTGCTTATGAACCCTAACAGGCTGCTTCCAGTTGCTTCAATCTTCTCTTCCCTGCTTTACGAACCTTGACCCTGAGTTGAAAGCATGGAACTGGTCTTAAATATAAGGTAAAAGTGTATTTAACCTGACTGTCTTCTTAGAGTGAAAGTAGATCCCTTGATCAGGTGTTAAATATCTAACATATGCCGTCAGTTGGGTGCTCATGCTCAAATAATTCTGATTCCATCCTCATATCCTTTATTGCAGTGATTTCTGTAGAATACCCATTATAGATTATCATCGGCACTGTGCAAATTGTTCATATGACCTATGCCTTAGTTGCTGTCGAGATCTTCGGGAAGCATCCATGCTTGGTGTGAGAGGGGAATCAATTGTAAATCCAATTGATGGGGGAGGTCAAGACACCAAAACTGTGTCAGAGCCAGCGAAAGTATATAAACTGACACAGTATCTTTCAGATAACTTTCCTGATTGGAAAGCCAACGATGATGGCAGTATTCCATGCCCTCCAAAGAAGCATGGTGGCTGTGGCTGCTTATCTTTAACCCTTAGACGAATTTTTAAGATGAATTGGGTTGCAAAACTGGCGAAAAATGTGGAGGAAATGGTTAGTGGATGCAAAGTTTATGATGATTCTAGTCCGCAGAAGACTGTGTTAAGCAATTTCAAAATGTGCCAGTTGGCAAATAGGGAGGACAGTGATGATAATTTTTTGTATTGCCCTGCATCTGAAGACATCAAAAGTGAAGGGGTTGGTGATTTCAGGAAGCACTGGGCTAAGGGTGAACCTGTTGTTGTTAAACAGGTTTATGATAGTTCGTCAGTTTCAAGCTGGGATCCGACATTTATATGGAGAGGCATTCAGGAGACGGGGGATGAAAAAATGAAGGATGAGAACAGAATAGTGAAGGCTATAGATTGCTTGAACTGGTCTGAGGTAAGCTTTATCACTCTGCACTGATTATTGATATCAATAGTATCTCCTTTTTATTTATTTGTTATTATCTATTTTAGATTTCTGCATGATTGGTTATTTGCATATTTTGATCTCAGTTGATTTATTTATTTACTAATGTATAAGCAATTTCTTTGTAATCATTTTGTCTCTTGCCGGGCTGCTGAATAACTAGGTTATTTTCTGGTAAATACCATGATTTTGCCAATTATGGTTTGACCCTTTGGCAGGTTGACATTGAACTAGGCCAGTTCATCAAGGGATACTCTGAGGGAAGAATCCATGAAAATGGTTGGCCAGAAATGTTGAAGTTAAAGGATTGGCCTCCCCCCAGTGCTTCTGAAGAATTCTTATTGTATCAGAGACCTGAATTTATCAGTAAATTGCCTTTTCTTGAGTACATCCATTCGAAGTGGGGTCTTCTAAATGTTGCTGCAAAATTGCCTCATTATTCCTTGCAGAATGATGTGGGGCCTAAGATTTATATTTCCTATGGCACATATGAGGAGCTTGGTAGAGGTGATTCAGTGACCAATCTTCATTTCAGCACGCGGGACATGGTAAGAATCACCCTTTTGTCAACTTGACTTCCTGCAGTAAACTAGACAGCTGGATTATCTGGCCTGTCCAATGTGGTCCATTAAATCCTAATTTTGTAAGAGTATAAACAACATATATTTGTGCTTTCATAACATATATATTACTCCTTTATATTCTCTAGATTTCTTAAAGATATTTTTGTTTTTTTTTTCCCCTCTTATATTTCACGTTCTGTTTTCTTTTTAATTCTTTTTACATTGTGGACTGTCTGGTTGACCGAGTATATTAATCTTTGATATGGTTATCACATGACTATATATATATTTTTGCATATTTCTGTTCAGAAAATATGGGATCAAATGATAGACGTCATAGCTTAAAGTTCAAATATATTAGTTTTATAGGATGAATTCTATTATGTAAAATGTTCCATTTCAGAGAAGCTGCTATCTGATGCTAAGTCAGTAGTGGGACAGCTATGCACAAATTGGCTTCTCTTGACTTGAAAGTCGAGTTTCTGCATTTGCTTGATAGTTACCATTCCACCAGAAAAATGGCGCCTAGAATGAGTCATTAACTACTTTAAAACAAATCTTTCATTAGCCAAAGATGGGATGAGTATGGCCATTTAACATATTTAACGTGCTTTCGAATTCCATTACTCAAACTTGTATTGTTGCTTGGATTCTAGACACATAACTTGGCAATAACCGTAGTTGTCAAGGCGCCAAGGCGAAGCAAGGCGTTGGCCGGGACCCTGGATGCCTAGGCGACAAGGTGGATGCCTAGGTGTCCGTAAGGCACTTATAAGAGACATGTATACATATTATATACATAAACATATAGATACATATACATACATATAAATAAACATATACATGTACTTATATATATATATATGTATATGTATATGTATACATATATATATGTATTATTTTAAGATCAACATCTTAAGTATAATTAATGTTTTCTTGACATTATAAAGCAACATAAGTTAAGTTCTCATTTAAAATAATACACGTTGGAAAAAAAAAAAGGACAAAATGTTAGGATTGTTTTCACAAAATGAGAGTATTTTGCAAGTTTTTATGCTATCTCTTGGATGTTTAACTTTCAAGAATGTAATCTCCTTCTTGTGTTGTTATTCTAATATAAAAAAATAAAAAAAAAAATTTGGCCAAGGCCCCCCTAGGCGTCCAAGGTGCCCCTATTTTTCCACGCCTGGATGCCTAGGCGACGCCTTGACAACTATGGTAATAGCACCAGAGGTTTTTGCATGAAAAAAAGGCAGGAAATGTTGTGTGACCTTGTGCCTATTGACCGTCAATTTCGAAGTCCATTTTCTGATTTGTTTTATTTTGCTCGTTAGTGGTGCTGTACTGATCTCAAGTGATCTAGCTGATTGATGAAATGAATTACTATGGAATAATTCACACTTCAACTTTTTGTGTATTTTATTAAGGTTTTCCTATTAGTGCATGCATCTGAACTTAAGCTTAAAGGTTGGCAAAGGGCAAAGATTGAAAAGATACAAAAAACATTCAAGGAATCGGAGGCAGAAGACTTGCATGGAGATCTACATGCAAGTCTGGGTGATAGGTCATCTGATTCATCAATCAGTGAACATAGTACACAGAATGAGTATGAGAAACCTGATACAGATAAGGATGAGAAAATGGAGGATCAAGAAAATGAAACTACTGCTATTGTTGAAGACGAACTTCTGGATTTTGAACACTCAGATGAACATCTCTCAGGAAAATGTTGCCCTGGATCTCTCTTGGATGTCTTCCGTCGGGAAGATGCTGTTAAGCTTAGTGAGTACCTTAGAGTACACTGGGAGGAATTTGGAAAGACCAATGGTGAAATAAATGATTCTGTAAGTTTAATTTCCTGACATTTTATTCTTATCGGCTGGTATTTTTAACTTTTATTTATGCTGCTGATGCTACTATCTGGATTTCAGATGGCTCGTCCCCTCTATGATGAATCAATATACCTAAACAAGCATCATAAAAGAAAATTAAAGGAAGAATTCGGTAAGGGAAATTAAGAAGATTTTTAATCTTTTCTTTTTTCCCTTTTCTTTTCTTTTGTTTTTGGATTTATATTGCAGAATGAGGCATATCTGCAGTAACAGCATCATTAGTTCCTAACATCTTTTGCCAAAAAAGATATGAATGGATAATCATGGCAACTTAGGGTTCTATTTTTTCCGAGTTCATGGAAGTATGGGTATGTCCGAGAAATTGTCATACCTTGCAACTGCATTTACTACATGAACATGGCTGCTTGGTTGCTGTTTGTGAAATTGGAGAAACTTGCTACTAAATGTCTCGCCTCTCTTACTTTCAAACATGTTTTGTGATGACTAAATCTCTTCCAGCTAAATTGCTGTCATAAATATAATAAAAAAGGAAAAAGAAAACTTTTTCAGGTGTGGAGCCATGGTCTGTTGAACAGCATTTGGGGCAAGCTGTTTTCATCCCTGCTGGATGTCCTTTCCAAGTGAGAAATCTTCAGGTGAGGTCAACTTTTATTGATATTTTTCATGGTTTGGTAACTGTTTGTAGTCAAACCTGATCTTCAGGTCCGCTACATGCTTTGCTCTGGCTGATGAGATTTTATTATAAATGCTCGGTAAAGATTCTCCGGTTTGCCTCTCTTTTTTCTAACTCATTTACATGTGAAACCTATGAATGCACTATCTTCATGGCAAGCTATGTTGGATGTTTTGCAACGGATGCAATGTCTTTAAATATTTCAACAGTTTAAGATGTTTAGAGTTTTTTTTTCCCGTTTGATATATATATATATATTCTTTCCCAATTGTCCGAGCATTTTAATTCAGCTACAAAATGTTTATTATGACAAGACAGTCTATCTCATCTATAATGATTCATGTGTTTCCTGTTTCATTTTTCCAGTCCACAGTTCATTTGAGCCTCGACTTTTTGTCGCCCGAGAGCCTTGGAGAGGCTGCAAGACTGACGGAAGAAATCCGCTGCCTTCCCAATGCGCATGAAGCAAAGCTCCAAGTGCTGGAGGTCAATTATATATTTATTTAATTCTTTTATTTATACATCTAATAACTAGTGAAGTCTTTTCCTTTAGAGAGCACCCCACGAGCAAAATTTGCAGTACACAAGAAATTGTTCATGACAGTGGGATTTTCTTTGATTATTATTGTTATTTTTAAAAAATTTTGCTTTGCGTTTTGACAGGTGGAAAAGATGTCGCTATATGCTGCAAGCTCGGCTATAAAAGATGTCCAGAAGTTGGTACTCGACCCAAAGTAAGAATTTTAGATCGTATTTCTCTCTCTTTTCCATTTTTATTTTATTGACAACAACACTAGGCCTAGTGGTGTCAGCTGGTTCTTCCCCATTGAATGAGGATTCCATATTTGCATTCCAAATCCTTTGGAAGTGGACCTAAGACCATGATGGACTGAAATAAAAAGTAATTCTTGTCGGCAATGCCTCAGTCCATTGCCATTCCTATCGTGCCACAAAAAAGAAACTAAAGCATAATAAATGGACGGTCGCCCTATAGCTGAAGTCTGGGAGTGAGGCAGCATTCCGGGGAGAGTTGTTTTCTTCCCTTTTAAAACCATTCTATTTCATTCATTGTACCAAACAGAGCCTAAAAGTGCCCGACGGGCCTCTCCTTTCTCCTCATTCTGTTGGTCTCCCCCTTCTTTTGTCACCCCAGTGAGCTAAATTTTGTTGGTTTGTGTCTCTGTGAACAGACTTGGCGCAGAGCTTGGCTTTGAGGACCCCAATTTGACAGCAATGGTTTCTGAGAACTTGGAGAAGATGGTTAAACAAAGAAAGGTTGCTTGTGCATGAATTTGGTCCTTTTGGAGCTCGTAATTTGTGTGTAGGAACTTAAAAGAATGTTCATATTAATAGGATCTAACTTAAGGACTATCATTATCTAAAGTTATGTTTCAAATACTTTTAAAAAATCCAACCTAGAACATGATAAAGCATTGGGAAGAGTTAAATTTTATTAGATTTAACAATATGGGATACCCCATTTGAGTATTAGAAATCTGTAAAGCCTGAGAAACTAGCTGAATTCTCAATGCTTCGATAATAACATACCCAACACATTTAATAGGTCTTTCTGAGTATTTCACTTTCTTCTTATCAGCTTGGTTGGATTGGTTTGAAGGGCTTTAAATGATATAGTTTAAGTAGCAGTAACATCTAAAACTATAGCAAAAGCACAGCGCGTCCAAGATCGGTACCTCTACATGGTTCTTTATATATGCTCTGGAGGCTGGGTGGGTTCATTCCATGTGATTGTGCGGTAAAAATTTGTATCGGCCTTGGGTTCCATTCGGTCCCTTCTCCTCTAGAGGGATATTACATGTATGTGTTTCAAGTTGGGATGATCTCGTGGTTGAATTTAGATGGTCCTTCTTGAAGGATGTTTTTATCAAATAATTATAAGGGAAAATTTTAAAATACTTTATCTGATTTGAGTATTTTTTAGGAGGTCTTGGTGGTTCAAATTATATTTGACATTTTTGTTGTATATTTATCTTGTTTTCAATGGATTCCTTTCATTTATTTTTCATCAAATTTCATTTAGTAGGAGGGCAAATGTTAGGCTATTAAATTTTCACATCATTATTTTAAATTTAAATTATTAAAATAATTTTAAAATTTTTTGAAAAGTACCTGCAAAGAAAAAAAGAAGGAAGATTTGGATAATGAAATAAGAAAGGTGAGACTTCTTCCTTTAGAGGTGTGCGTATATATAATATAAGAATTAAAGTTTTATTTTAGAAAAAGTGCACTAAAGTCTAGTGTTTCTCTTTCAAAATTTTCATCGAGACATAAATGTCAAGATTCACGACAATTGAAAATATAAGTTAGGATTTTCTTATTTTGTTATTTATGTTTTCTTAATTTTTAAGTACTATTATTATTAATAATAATAATTAACATGTGAAATAGTAATTTTTTATTCTGATTTAATAATATTAGATACCAAATGAATGAGAAGAATTTATTACAAATAAAATAAAAATAAAAGGTATGCAATAAATAAAATTTAAATTATAATGATGCCGAGCACAATGGGGTATAAAATTTTTTTCCCTAATTATGTGAGACAACGTGTATGGACGTACATGTCGGTAGTATTCATCCTCTAAATATCTCTCGCCACGTGCGGAAGCGGCCCCTTGGATCGCCACGTGAACGTCACCCATTGGCATTAATGTAACACCCCATGCGTATACGGAAAAATCCATCTCCGTCTCTCTCTATAAATCCACAAACCCTTGACTGTTCATTTTCTGATGTAAACGCGCTTGTTCTTCATCTCCTCTCCTCCGTCGATCGCCTGCAAATTAGTGAGATGATCGATTACCCGGTGTCTTGATCCGTCTACAATTCTAGGGTTTTTCGTGGCGATCCTCCGAATTTGGGTTTTCCTAAAGCACCGACCATGCCTTCGGTGCAACTCAAGCTAAGTCCCTGTATTGTTCCCTCTTTGAGCTTTTTATATGGAGGATCTTGCTCCCATCGCCTGAAACATCTCGAAAAAGGCGATCGGCGTGGTAATCTTAGTTAACGGGGGTCCTTAGGGTTTCTGTTTATCTTTTAAGGGTTTTCGTTTTCCATTTTCTTTGTCCTTCCTTGGATTTGCGGATCTGGTGCCTTTGATCTGGTTCTTACTGATATTCTCTGGTACAAGTGTGGTGTTGCTCGATCCATCAGCTGTTCGGTAATTTCGGTAGTTCTAGCGCAGGTTGCTATCATCATATAAGGTATTGATTCGTTTTCTTTCCTTTTTCTTTTTACTTGCCTGTGCGTGCGCTTTTGCTTGATTTGGGTATGATCGGTGGAATATTGATCTATAATGATTTAAAAGACGTGTTAGGCATAACAGGAAGGGGGGAGGAAAGGTAAAATGTTGGCGAAGTGAGTTTATGAAGAGAAAAAAAAAAAAAGGAAAAATGGTAAAGGAGGATACGGCTATCTAAAACTAGGGTAACGTACGGAAATTGTAGAGCATGTGGATTTTCAGTGGATGAATCAATTTGGAATAGCTGACTTAATATTCAAAAGTCGGCAATTTGAGTCCTTAAATGGTGACTAAATCTCCAATGCTTTGACCAAGTAGTCTCACAGCATCAAATTATTTGAAACTTAAAGGGTATTAATTAAGGCAGGATTGGGATTAACTTGACTTTGTTTGGTGTTGGGTTTACTTATCAAAATCTGGCACCTGTTCATTACAGATGTGGGAATCATTCGTCGGTCAAATCTTACACGTGTCCTGAACTCTTTGAGCTAGATCAAATAAGGACGCATGGGTAGAGATGCTTTTTTAGACATGTTGTTTTCTATTTTTCATTGTGAATCTAACAAATGTTCTATTTTGAAAAATATGTGCAAATTTTTTGTATTGAAAACAGTCCAGAATTAGGTATTGTTAGTGTTTGAGTTCTTAACGGAATGTGGTTTGACATAATCTTTGTAGTCTGAATAGTCTATAATTTTCAGATAATGTCCAAAAACAAGTCATGTCCCAGCTTTTTCTAACTCTTCCTGTCCTGCCAAATCATTGGTTTGGAAAAAGCCAAAGGGTTGAGTCTAGATTTTTATTTCAATTGTAGGATGGTTTGTCGAAATCATATTCTACTATGTGGGTCCAGGTTTTGGACTAGCAATCTGGTCCTAAACTTGATCCATTGTGATCCCTAGTTATTATTATTTGGCTTTAAACAGCAGGATCTTACTGGGTTTAGTCTTTTAATGTTTCAATTAGCTGGAAAATCCTAAAATTGGTGCAGCATGTGTCAATTTTTTTCCCCCTGTATCAGGTTTTTTTTTTTTTTTTTGGTTGAAAATTCTCTCTCAAGTTGAGACAGGCATGGTAATTTTTCTGTGGGAGAAAGTGGTTTCTTTAATATGCTGTTTACAGCATGTTATGTGATTATAGTCATTCAATATGAATTGACACCGAGCTAAGTTTGTGCTTGCTTTTGCAGGTATAATCTTTCTAATACCTGATTTACCCAAATGAATTGCTGCTCTCATTGTGGCAAGTCAGTTGGTCACAACAGCTCCGGTGACCAAAATCAATGCATGTGTGGTACTGTTGGAGGCACTTCAGTAGATGGCCTTGAAGACGCATTTAATGAGTCCTTTCATATTCATGAAGTTGAGAATGCCACAACTGTCTGCACTTCACCTTCAGATGGGGATTACATTACCCATAAAGGAGAAGGAACTACCATGCTTGAAGCACAGGAAAGTGAATCTATGTCTGTAGTGGCACAAAAGTGCTTGTGCAAGAGTGAAACATTTCCAGCTGCTAAGCTGTCTCCTCTGGAGGAAGAGGAAGATGGTGGTTCTGAATTGCAGGCAGACAGCTGTATCAAGCGTTCAAGCACTCTCTATGCGCGGTCGATATCTCTACCTGTAAGTCTAAATCTTCTCTTTTTCCATGGAAGGGAGCTGCTATTGAAGCTATTGACATCTCTTGTTTTATCATGCACCCACTGGTGCACACCTATTTGATTTTTCCTGGGTCCAGGTGACACATACTTGCTGTCAATATACTTCTGCTCTTTATATTTCACTGGCTAATGGGGAGTGGAACTGTGATGTACTTATTTCCGTACTCATGGGCATTGTACATTGTGCATGATTTTATGTAGCTAAATATGGTCTCTTCCCTACTTTTCTAAGTTATTTGTGCATGTATTAGCATTCAGGCATTATAGAAGTTAAGTAAGTTGCTAGATCTTTATAGCCAAATTTGAATTCAAATTTGATTATAAAGGGGAGAAGAATTGCGTCTCTGAAACTTCTTCCCGAAGCATTCAAAGTTGTAACCATTAGTAATAATCTGCATGTGGTTTAGAATAATTAGGCATTTGATAACCTCTAGTTTCTACGTATGGAATGACAGCTTTCTGGGTAAGTTTGAAAAATGACCTATTATGTAGCTTCTATAATTATTTTGATCTTATGGTTTGTATACTGTCGTGGTTTTACTGCTGAAGCCTTATTAAAGATCATTTTGAAACGTTCATTTGGTATTATGTTTCACATGTTCTCAATGACTGTTTATGGAATTCATTTATGTCACCTGTTATTTTCTGATGTTGGCATGCTATCCCTTTGAAAAGCAGATGAGATTCATCTAGTGGTTAAACCCCTGTAGCCAATTATCAAGTTTTGGGACTAGAAAGGTGGCTTTCTGTTGAGACTGGGATGACTACCATTAATTATACCTTATTGGAGATTCTAACATAAACAATTTTTTCATGCTCTCTTATTTCCTTCTTCTTGTCACTGTCTTATCAGACTCCTTCAAGGCTTGTGTCTGCAATGAAAGGTAGCCGTGAGAAACAGGGAGTGGAGCCAAAGAAGCTGACCGTGACATGGGCTCCTGATGTGTATGATCCACCTCCCACGTCATTATCACACGTGGTAAAAGGTGGAAGCCAAAAACGATCCAAGAAAAATAAGAAAAATGGGAAAAACAAGCAGAAAGGCAAGTCCTTATCACGAGGGAGCAGCTATAAGGACAAGAAGCAAATGCAGAAGCTTTCTCGCAATTTATGCTTTGAGTCTCCGGAAGCAAGGGACAGATTTTCTGGCAATTCATTCTTCGAATCACCAGATGCAAGGGAAAGATTGGTTTTTGACAATCGTACTGATTATGGCAAAGTAGCAGACATTGATGTTGGTAGCCCGGAGCCGCACTGTGGCAGCAGTTTCCTTAAAAAATCACTAAGTAAGGTTCACATGTCTGTTGCTGAGGCATTATGAGCTTCTATCTACTTGGTATGCCATACTCTCCTGTTTGTTGCTATTTTGTAGATAAATAATTGTGTTGTAAGCAGTGTGTTGATATTAGCAGCATATGTGCCGCTTTTGTGGCAACTCTGTGGTTCTTTGTTTATCTGAGATGTGTGTATGACCTTTTTTGGGATTAGGATCGCCTGCCTGAATTTGAAAAGGACATGAATTTGTGGATTTGAACAATGTTGACCATCCACTTATTTCATCTCTGTCCTCTGTTTACCTTGTTTACCATGCATAGCTAGAATTGTCTAATTGCATAAATCTTTATCTTTACAAATCCAGAGGATGCACATCCCTTTTGGTGGTAATGTATGATGTCAACGAGTGAACTGGGATTGAGTTGAACTTCTGTGTTTTGCTAGTGGAAGTTGTGTTTTGAAATGTTGAATTGGTAACTCTTTTGCCTTACTTTTATAGCATGTTTTGACTCATGCTTTGGGCGTTTGTTGGAAAATTTCTTTGTTTTGGGCAGTAGGGTGTTTGGCAACTTTTGAGCATTCTTGAAACCCTATGTGTTGTTTCTCTGTGGGTTCTGAAAAGTAAATTTTGAATAGCTTCCCTTTTCTTTTTCTTTGACAAAAGGCCAATTGTTTTTCATAAACTTTACTAATTTAAAGATGGATTGATGTTAATGTTGAATTATGCTTTTATTGCAAATTTAATCATTTGATTTATGGGGTTAATTTTGGTGCAGTAGTTGCACCAATGTTAGGTGTAGCATATACACAAAAAGGTTTTTTTTTAAAAAAAAAACAAGATTCAAATGCTTTTATTGCAAATTTAATCATTTGATTTATAGGGTTAAGTTTGGTGTAGCAGTTGTACTTATGTTACATGCAGTACACATAAAAAGGTTTTAAAAAAACATAAGATCCAAAATAAAATAGTTTTGGAATTTGTGGTTTTTTTTTTTATATATAAATATTACGAGGCACAAGATGAAAAAAACTTAGTGTAATTACTGCATATTAGTTTTTTTCTTGATTTATATGAAAAAACAAAAACCAATCTCCCAAATGAATAGTCATTGAGCATATTAGTTTTTTTCTTGATTTATATGAAAAAACAAAAACCAATCTCCCAAATGAATAGTCATTGAAGCTAAAATTCAAGAATGGTGGAACATTTTCTAAAGATTAGTCGGTCCCATTGGGGCTGAACAAGTAGTTTATTTATTTATTTATTTGTTATTATTATTTTACTTCATTTGGAAAAAAGGGAACACATGTAAAGGTTTAATTTTTCACATAAAAAGAGCACAAAGTTTAAAATTCACATCACCCTTTAAAAGGGCCAGTAAAGAAGTATCTTAAATTTTGACATCTGAGAGAAAATTATTGGGGGTTTCGTATTTGGATAATATGTTGCTATATGTAATTATTTATTATGGCACCACTAAATGATGTTTTTGGAGTCATTTTAGAAATTTTAATCTTGTATATTGAATGAACATGAAAAGTTAAAATGAGATATCAATTTTTATACAATTAATTTAAAGAAAAGAAAAGTCCTAGTTTGGATCACATAATATATACACTGAAAAAAAAAAATTAGCCACATGGATTAGTATTGGAAGAAGATGAGCCAATGAATAAATGAATGACACGTGTCAAAATTATATTAATATATTGATACTAGAGTTTTACTTGTCCATTGTTATATGTACGTGTGTGTATGTGTATATATATATGGGTAAATAGATTGAAAAATGGTTATAATGATTCAAATCTTTTGACAGTTCATAATATAAATAAAAGCTCAATGTATAATGAAATTGTATAAAAATTAATAAGTGTCCTTTCTTTTTTATTAATGTCCATCAATCAGCATAGTTGAAGTTTGCAAAATGGACATTAACCCACTTGATTTGGGGGATGCTAGAGGCAATTATCTCATGTGGCACACTGCAAACACTTTTGCCTCCTTTTGGTTATAAATCATACTACCTTTACTGGACTATTATGTACCTCCAAAAAATAAATAAAAAAAAAACTACACCACCTTTGCCTTTTTTTTTTAAAAAAAAAGTGCATGGACTTATTGCTATGAGTAATTCTACTAGCACATCGTTCATATAGCATTCATACTGAAATGTTTCTCAAGAAAGTTTGGTTAAGTAACTATAAAAGAATCACTTAAGATGTGTTGTTTTTAATATGAAGTCATATGAATGATGCCGAGTAAAATGGATTCGAAAAGATGACGGATTTGTGAAATTAAATAATCCTAATCATCCATTGCAAAAAAACAAAAACAAAGGTAGTTAGAGAGCACAAATTTAAGAAAATATCAAAATAAAAAACCAAAAATTTAGCTGGGACGGGTGCCCTGCCTAGCACCCCACTACTGCCTACGGAGGAGCGATCCAGCTTCAAGTAACCCCAACAGCCATCTACAAGAGTCGTATTAGGCATCGAAATGACTGATGGCGAATGGAGTGGAATATAGACAGAAAAAAATAGAGAACTCACACATGATGGTGAGAGAGAGAGAACTTAAAATGTAGAGATAAATTTCATAATTCACATACCGAGTTACCTTGCAACCTTCTCTTACTGAATCTAATTACTAGTTGCTTGATCTAATTACTAGTTGTTTGATCTAGTGCATTTTTGTCCTTTGAATTTAATCGTTTAAAATGTTTAAACTTTTCCTAACCAAAATCGACTACTATAAAAATTGAAACATTTAAAATTGATCAAGGCAACTAAATTTTTATCTGAAAACCATCATTCTTACGATGCATTGAAGTGGTGATAATGGAATGAGAATAGAAATGAAATAATAAAATGATAGACATATGAATGAAATAATCATTCCCTAATATGAAGAAATGGTCATTAAAAGAAAAATGATCATTCCACTACCTTAGGGGTCATTAATGTGATTCGCATAACTTACTCCCAAAAGCCATATTCCCGCATTTAATATAGGTAGGGAATGTTAGACTTTCGAATTTTTTTCATTTCTCAAAATGTGAGGTTTAATCTACCAATGAAAGGAGATTGGAATCTAATATTTTTTTTTTTTTTTGAGTTGGTCGGAATGTGGATGTGAAGTTAAAAGTCTAAACTACTCTCCTGGACTGCATACCCTATAAAATCTATAATAATAAGAATAATAATAATTATTATAATAAATAAATGAAATGGATATTTAGAATAGTAAGAAGTATGCATATAAATTAGATTCAAATCCCGTGCAATGCACACATGATTTAATCATTATATTTATAAATTTAGCATATATAATCCAAGTGATAAATATCGTGTGCATAATTTAAGATTTGTAGTTTTGAGTGCAAGATAATAAGGTTTAGAAGAAGATAAGCATAGAAGAAAAAGACTTTAAATAGGAGTGCAGAGGACCCATGACAAAATTATGCTAATATAGTAATATGGCAGGTTATTGCCATAGCTTCACTTGCCCATATATGGATAGGCTTGGTTAATCTAGTGTGACACAGTTAGTAATTTACTCACCCAAAAATGACTTTGAAATTCCATTTTCAAACTTCAACCTTCGAGATCGAACAACGATAAAAAAACAAGTTGGCATGATAATTCTCATACAATTTCATTTATTAAAAGATCTAAACCATTATAAATTTTTTTTTAACTTCCTTTTCCTTTCATCTTTCTCCTTCATTTTAGCTTCCTCCTCAAAACTTGAGTTCTGCATTTTATTATGAATAATTTAGTCATTTACGACTAAGTAATATTACATCTATATCCTTCATACAACCTTCACACTAAAAAAATGACGCTATAAAATATGTGATTTTTTTAGTGATATTTTAATCTAATAACAATACAAAATCAAATATATTCTGTCACATGATCATTTTTAATGTAAAAATTATGTAAAAAATGCACACGTAATATTAATCTTTACGAGTAAAGACACGCTATCAAAGTTGATTCCATACTCCCTCTGCAAAAGCTTAAAAAATAAATGATAATAATAATAATAATAATATTTTTTTTTATTTATAAAAAAGGTCGCCATAAAAAGAAACTCGTCCAATAAGCAAAATCTGCTCAACAACAGACCCTGCATTGGGCCCAAATCCTGCTTTCGCACCATATGAAAAAGCTGATTATAAATTATGAATAAGGGGACCACCCAACACGGCAACAAATGAAGGGCTGCAATCAGATCATTTTCCCCGTTAGGAATTGCTCAAAGAAGAGCTGATGAGCGCGCAAATCCTTCCCTTTCCAATCTTCAAACCAAGGTGGGATCAAAGCTAATCCCCTGCAGCATGGGCATGTATTTTTCTTCACCAGCCACTTCTTTAAGCAATCTGCGTGATACTCGTGCGCGCAATACCACAACATCCCGATCTCATCTCCGCTCTCATAACCAACCTGCCTCATTATTTTGTTGTATAAAAAAAGACAGAAACAAGATTAAAAAAAATAAAACCAAAAGAGGATGAAACCAACACCGATCTCATTAGGAATGAAATGAAGACGACGCCATAAAGCTCTAGACAACACACATACCATGCATATACTGCAGAGCTTATGATTTTCTTCATCATCAGCACAAGCCAACTCATTTGAATCGAAACGAGAAGCAGCATTATGCTTTTTCATTCTCAAACAACTTCTAATAACATCCTCAGGCAACCCGGCTTCCTCTCTGAGTGCTGCTCTCTTATACGCCTTGTAAAATTCCTGTAGTCACACCCTTAACTCTATTTAAACACAAACAAAAATGACATGATTAAAAGGCAGAAAAATCAAATCTCTTGCCTCGTTTGACTTAAAATCACCTCTCAGGTGACCGTACATTCTCCCAAAAGTTTTCATGCTAACTCTTCTTATAATGTGAGACTTTGTCAAAGTAGGCACGTGAGAGGGAACGTTACAGTATATCCCGCGAAAAACCTCGATCTGCCCAAGTTGAGCTGGAGTTTTTCTCCTCTTTTTTAAGATCGGTTGTTCCTAAAGCATTCGAGACGTGAATTGCAATCAACAGAAAAGCAGAATTCACTTAGTTAATTGAGACAACAAGATAAGACAAAATAAATAAATAAATAAATAAATAGAGCAAATATAAGCAACAAAGGTGGGAACAAAGGATGCGCATGCGTGTGTATAACTGCTACAACAGGAATTCAACTTGTCACTGTTTCATTTTTTTCAATACTTGAATGCAGTAAAAAATTGCGTGTGTAACCACAAGCTTCTCCCATAGGATACACTGTTATTTCAATGTGTATATAACCACTAAACCTTTTCCAAGCAGACTTCTTTGTACTGCAAACAAGAAGAGCACCCCTCTAAATTTATGAATGCCTAAGCAATAAATCACCAAAGATTCCATACTTCTTAATAGCCACACGCTTAAAAAGAACAAGGCAAGGGACAGCGCCATAAGAGAGGTAAATGATGTAGGGTCCTGTATTGGGATGCATGGGAATTAAAACTTCATCAGTTGGGACATGTGCACCAAAATCTCATTTTCTCTTCCCTTTCCCCCCTCGGTCCATTTTGACCAAGCTTGGTAAGCAAATGCTCGACGAAAGATAAACAAATCCACTCTCTGTTTTACATCACCCTTTTATAATATAAATAAATGGACATGGACTGGCTGAAGAATTTGGTGCGCTTTGATAGGAGCAGAATAAACAATCCAAACTCTAGACAATGATCGCAGGTTATTGGTTTGATGCTGCAGAGCATAGACCTGTAAGATCTTGCAGCTAAGTCGCATTTTCCTTCCAGATGTGCTTGCTTCTTCCTCTGAATTACTTTTCCCCTTTAAATTTAAACTTCTATTTCATACTTACATGTTTGTGAAATTTATCATGCAGTATAACTTACTGAGGAACAGCTCCACATGGGGACGCGGATTTCCTAGCAGAATCACGACAGGAAAGAAGAGTTGCTCCCCCAGGAAATGGAAGGTAGGCACACAGCTAGGATGTACGATAATAGCACCTCACCCCTCATTCCCAACTAGTTTCGTGAGTGTTTTTGGTAATTTGACAGTATATGTTTGATTTCAGCACTGTGACAACCGATTTAAACTGATTCAGGTCATCAACTTACTAATTTTAGTAGCTTTAATCTCGTGGAGCTCCTCTAGTGTTTACTGATTCAACAGTCTATAAATTGGACCATTTATTCATGACATATCATAATTCTTGAAAAGGGCAAAAAGAAAAAAAAAATCTATTCCAAGGAAGAAGGTTTAAGACACCTGCTCTCGAGGAGACCCAAGATGACTGCTCTGAGGAGCAGAGGAAATGCTAGTGTTGGTCTCTGCTGTGCTACCAATAGGTCCAACAACATCACCAGCCTTTGGAATACTTGCTCCATCAACATTGCTTCCTGAAAGATGAGCCAGCAATTCTAGGCGATGAAGATATTAGACATTTGTCCCAAATGAGTCAGCTGATGACTATCAAAACATTAGAGAAGCGATTCTTTTTTGGTTTGAATATCACATTAGACAGCGAAAAGCTTCAGCAACAGGACCATAGTACTGTGCAAGGAATTGAACGCAATCTAAAACGCTTTGGGGGCATGCGTTGGTTAAATTCTGACAGTCATGGACATTGAGTCAACTTAATCATCATTAAAACTTAAAAGCAACAGATTTGCAATTTCAATTTCCACACAACAGTTACCTCCATGAGGTGAAAGTCCCTGATAATCGGTTACCAAGTGGGAATTCTCTTTCGCCATGTTCATACTTCTTTAAGGGGGAAAGGGGCTGAAACAGGAAAACAAGGAAGAATTCAAAGAAAGGAAAAATAAAATCCATGCAGCACGAAATAAGTACACACACACACACACACAAATACATAAATACATATATATATATATATATATATATATATATATATATATATATATATATATCGCAGTTATACAAAATACATAGACCAAGTAGGATCGTATTTCAGCATCGAAGCTAAACGGATGAGGAAGAATAAAGCATGAACAACGGAGAGAGAGAGAGAGACTTAACCAAGAAACGGAGAAACAGTAACTGGTAATAGATGGGGATCTCTTTCCGGCATCCGCGGCGGGGAAGTGGAGGAGGAAGGTTCAACAGTGGGAAGGAGCTAGGGTTAACTCTGGTTAGGGCGACTATATAGGAACTTGAGGGAGGGAGGGATCCTCTCAAGTTCGCCTTCCTAATTTCTCCATTAAGTTTTTTTTTTTCTCCCATTTTTATAAACTGTCTAATAATTTTATTTATATAGATCGAAAATATATAAATATGTTCATTTTTATGAAATTTAAAAATAAATAATTTTTCATCCTAATTTACGGGAAAAAAAAACTCTAGTGTACCACAATTAATCTAAGATGATTTGGCTAATAACTTAATTGGTGGCTTTTCCATCTAGGTACAGAAATCCAAGTCTCAAGTTACACGAGCATAATGTGACCTTGGGAAATAAAATGTATGCACATCTCACTATTTCATACTCCTGACGATTAAAAAAAAAAAAAAAATTGATCCGCCAATCTCTCCATAGCCTATTTCCTAACTCTCATTTTTATGGCTTATTTCAATTTTCTCCGATAATTTCTAGGTTCATGTTGTTAGAATTTAATCAATTGCTTAAAGTATTATATCCTAGGCATCGAGTTTGAAATGCCAAGATTGTTGCCTCCGGTTAGCATATATAAAATATATATATATAAGGCTTTCAGATTAATGGGTTTTACCCCCATATAGCTGATGGTTCATATCCATATAACATATATTTATCACATATATAATAGATACAAAATATCCGTAACACATGGAACCTCTATAAATATATATATAACCCGTCTGTTAAGTAGTTACGAGTGCACGTCCTACGCCAGTGCTTTTGGCCTGGCTTCCTAACTTGTTCTCGCTTATTTCTTAAAAGAAAATTATGTACAAACCTACTGCTAATAAGTCCCTGACTTAATATTAAGAGTTTTGAATTACGCCCTTAATTTTTTTTTTTTTTAGAGGATCGACATGTGCCCTTGAATTAATACCAACAGCAAATTGTGGATTATTCCAGGAGAAAAAAAGCATTGTAAATTGAGGATTTCCCACCATATGAATAATGAATATTGTAAATATCTTTCCCACCTGTTTAAGAGCGCACAATAAGATCAGAGCAGCAATTCTCACTCTTTGTTTTTATTTAGTGGGAAGTAGTCGACGCGATGCTTCTCCTGCGCCTGCAGAAGGTTTTTTCATTATGTTATGTGGAATTCCCATTTCAGTCGCCTGTGTTTCCAGCCCCATAGCTTCATATTCAATTCAGTTCCAGAACTGCCGACCTTCCGCGCCACACTATTCAAAACTAAAGTCAATCTCCCAAATTCCATCTAATGGGTTGCGGGGGTTTCATGGTTCAAGGTTGGGAAAAAAGGAGTATCCTAGGCTTTAGGCTTGACGAAAGTGATCCAATGCAGCAGACATCTCATACATATAGCTATTGCCAGAATTAAGGTAAGTCGGAGGCCATGGTTAAGCTGAGTTAGAGAAATGGTTTGATGAATTATCTAATCAGAAGCATAATCAAACATCTCAATTAACACCTTAGCAAACCTAAGTTCGCCAGAAATTATTTTAACACAGATTGTGTTGTATTGGTTTGGTTTCATTCAGTGCCATGATGTTTTATCTGCATAAGATATGTTCAAACTACGCCAGTAGACAAGATGTAATACGTTCAAACTGGTGGTGTCAATGTCTCAAACTATAACAACAGACAAGATGAAATATGTTCTAATGCCCAGTCGTAGGAGCAATGTAAGGAGAAACGAGCGGCTTCCCCAAGTGCCTCTTATTACCTGATATTAGTGACCAGTCCCTCCCACTAAACAGACCCCAAGAACCCCCAGCAGCTGCAACCTCGACCACGCTCATTTTTTTGGTAATCAATGTGCCAAACTATTACAGTTGACTATATGTAATATGTTCTAGTGCTGGGAAAAAAAAGTCATAGGAGCAATGGAAGGAGAAACAAGCAGCTACACCTAGTGCCTCTTATTACCTGATTGAAGTGACCGAACCCGTCCACTAAATCGATCCCAAGAAGTCTGCAACATCGCTGAAGTTGTCCACATCAGGAAGCGGACTCCCAGCAACAGCAGCAGCGACTTCAGGCTGCACTGGTTCTCCGATGACAGCCTCCATATCTCCAGCAGCGGCTTGGGGTTCTCCAATGACAGCCTCCGTATCTCCAGCAGTGGCTTGGGGTTCTCCGATGTCAGCCTTCTTATCCTTATTATCAGTTTTATCCATTGGAAGATAATGTTGAGCCTCCACGGGCAAATCAACAGATGCAAGAAGGAAGGACAAATACTTTTGCGGACATGAGAAGATGAATTTGTCCCTTTCTGTGGCCAGTGCGGTGCTAAGGAAATTACTTGCGCATGCATCTAGGCGATAGAACTTTAGCACCCTATGAATAAGGGCATGTATCTCGTCCCACCTGCACAAATCAAATATAAATCAGTTAGAATTTAGTGCATTCGGGAGATGTATTGTGCAGGCACTAGTACACTCTGTACTACCCACTACTACAGAATACATCCCTCTACTAATATATTCTGCATTAACGGCTACCAAACGAGCAAGTTCAAAGATAATGTTTCACACATTTTAATGGTTAGAATAGGTTAATAATATAGTGTATTAATGACTCTAGTACAAAGGCAAAAGATAATGTTTCATATCCCCCTGTTTTATGTAATGAAGCCTACAGACTTCCACCGGAGAATAATTTTAATTTCATTACATATAAAAATTTCATTTGATGCGAAGAAATTCTATAAAACAAAATTACAGATATAATTTTGATGCAACTAAATATTATAATATCATAATCAATGTCAACTAAATATTATAGCAGATCCGGAATGAAAAACTGTCTTGTAAAAAATTACTCATATACAAACTCTGATCCGACCATATATTATAATAAATATCAACTAAATATTATAGCAGATCCGGAACTCAAAACTGTCTTGCAAAAAACCTACGTACACAAAAATTCAGATCCAACTAAATATTATAATAGACAACAACTAAGCATTATAGCAGAACCATAAAATGACGCATACACTGATGAATAACAACTGACTATTATTGCATATCCAGAACTCAAAACAGTCCTTGTATTAGATTACGTGTACACAAATTCTGATCCGACTAAATATTATAATAAATAACAAATAAGTAAGTATTATAGCAGAATCGCAACTCAGAACAGTCTTGTTAAAAACTAGGCGCATACAAATTCTGATTCGAGAAATATTGTAATAAATGACAAATAAGTAAGCATTGTAGCAGATCAAGACTGTCTCGTAGAAAATTAGGCGTACAAAAATCCGATACAACTAATAAATAGAGCATATCCAGAACTCAAAAACTGTAATAAAAGATTACGTACGCAAAGTTTGACAGCTAAATATTATAGCAGATGCAGAATTGAGTGTCGATTTGGAAGAATTCCAAAAGGAATGGAGTGTAGATTTGGGAGAAAACTTTACATCGGATCCTCAAGTTCGAGGTTGTTCATGGCTTCCTGCACTTCCTGGCGAGCTACGGCGTCGGTGGATGGCCATATCCCCGTTGGACCAACATAGGAGGAGGAGGTACCAGAGGCGTTGGAATGATCTTCCATCTTTGTGCACCTTCCGTTTCTTCAGAGAACTTTGAGCGGAATGAATTTGAACGAGGCATTCCTATTTATAGCTGGGGGAACAGCTCTTGGTTTCTGATTTTTCCCTCCAAATAACCGATTCCGGAACCGAGTTTTGGTTCCTCCTGACGCCGGGCACTCCGGAAATTGTACACGGGCACTCGAGAAAGTGTTTTTTCGGGACTCTTTTACTGCTGGGAATGAATCGAGCTGAAATAACTCTTCACACAAATAATATATATATATTGCTTTGCCCTGCATTAACTAAGATTGAATTTGCACTTTTTCCTTTTTTAAAAAAAATTTAAAATTGCCCCCTTGAGGATGGGTTCTTATTTGCTATCTCACATTAGAAGAATCATTTTAAAAAATTGGGTATGTATAACACTTTTTATTAAGCAATACTTTATGTACGTCTTTCAATACCTTTCACACCGAAAATAAGTACGTGACAAAATATGTGTAATCCTGTATTATTATTTGACTAAAATATCACTCAAAATGGACCACACATATTCTAAACTCAATGTGTATAATTCTGACTCCATGGCTTGAACTCTATTAAGTAATTAGCTACAACCAGGCTTCATTATTATTTTTATTATTATTATTATTTGGTAAATCACCCAGGCTTCATTATTTTGATTTAATGTTTTCGAGATTTTGGCAAACGACTTTGTTCCTGTTGCTGTCAATTTACCATGCACGGCTTCATTACTACTGTTGCATTTTCATTTTTCGATTATATGGATGTTTTGAGACACGTTTTGATGTGCGACTGTTTATTCACTGAGATAGTATGATGGAAAATGTTTAGATGAATTCCTCTTGAAATTTTAGATCACCCTTAATATACGGGAAATAATGCTTTTATGGAGTATAAGTGAAATGATTCCGTTTATGCATCATGAATCGATGAGGAATGATTATTGTTAATCTTTAAGGTTGTGATAGTTGTAATTTTTCATTTTCTCATGGGCCTTAAAAAAAAAAAAATCTTTACTCAAGTTATATGCGTATGGAATACGTATGCGTTTCAATTCGTGAAACAGAAGGGTGACGAGGTTCTTAAGGATGATAGAACAAGATCAAGCAATAGCATAACAATTGGTTGGAACCTGCCGTTGTCCTTTGCTTCCGTCTATGTCTAATTTTCTATTCTCTATTGTCTGGGCTAAAATGTTAGTTCCTAAAACTTTCAACCGCGAACGGCGCAAGAACCAACAAAATATTCTCATCGTTGCCCGTTGTGTTGTTGACTTGTCACCAAATAATATGTTCTATATTTCCTTGTGGCTTTTATCGATGCACCGCATAGTGCTTTTAAATTATATTCAGCTCATCTTAAGGGGTGAGTCTTGGTAGAGCAAACAAGGTTTCTCCTCATTAACCGGATGGTCACGGTTCAAGCGAAGAAAATAGCCTCTTTGCAGAGAGCGAGATGAAAGCTTCATGGGCAACCAACCCACCCCAAGCCCTTGCAAAGAAGGGGGCTTTCCGTACTAGGGTTCACCCTTTTTACCATGAGCAGATTGTATCCATTGGGGAAAGCACTTTGCTGAGCTGACACTGACACTGGGAGACGAATGTGACCCCCAGATATTGAAGGCTTCCTTTTGGTGATCTAATAGTTCCTATAGGGTGGAGAGGATGGGACGCCCCCGATCAGTGCAATGTGATGTTTATATTCATTAGGAAAAAAGAGGGATTCTAGTTGTAAGATATCTAACAAAACCGTCACAGGAATTGAGATCTCATTCAAAGGGAACTTGAATTTTCAGTGCAATTGCCTGGGAATTGAGACAATTCCATTTTACATGCAAAAATAAATAGGCATATCAATGTTTTAGGAGATTTGAAAATAGATAACCTATTCAACCTAAGCATAAAAAATTTAGTACTATTATTAAAAGTCTTTTTTTTCTTAAATGCTTAAAATGAATATATTATTTATTTTTAAATCTCATGAAAATTACTATAACTACATATTTTTGCATGTTATTTCCATCTATATCATTAAAATTATCTAAAAAGTTATTAAAAATAAAAAAATATAAAACTATATAAAAGCTGCACACTTTTAGAGTGAAGAGGATCCGATTGCCCCCGCATGACCCACTACCGTGTTCGTAGAGAGTATTTTTTTTTTCATTTTCTTTCAATTCAAAATAGAATTATTCAATTTAGAAATTCAAGCCTTTTTCAACTCCCGGTATCCTTATTTGCGCAAAATGAATTCCATCAGATCTGGCTCCCCTTCAGCCGTTCCGTATCCGTGGCATTATGTCATTGGTTGGACTCTCTTCCAGAAATCGACTGTACCGTACACCCGTCAGCAGGATGCCAAACCCTCCGATTTAAGCGACCGAATGAGATGAAGACCCTTCCCCCGCCCACGTTTCTTCCCAGAGCCATCTGCGTCGGAATAATCCTCCCTCTTTCTCTGCGATCTCTCCTCCTCTTTCTCTAGATCCTCTCGTCACTGAACCAAATTCGGGCGAAATGGTGAGTCGCTTCATCTTTCCTCTCTTCTTCGGATTTTAATTTTCCTCAACTATTTGTTTTGTTAGACTTTCTGTCTGATAATACCATCGATCCAGTGATTAGAGTTCAATTTAGCTGAAGTTTTAGCCAGTCATGTGGCTGCAGTTTCCTTAAAAATCACTAAGTAAGGTTCACATGTCTGTTGCTTAGGCATTATGAGCTTCTATCTACTCGGTATGCCTTACTCTCCTGTTTGTTGCTGTTTTTTAGATAAATAATTGTGTTGTAAGCAGTGTGTTGATATTAGCAGCATATGTGCCGCTTTTGTGGCAACTCTGTGGTTCTTTGTTTATCTGAGATGTGTGTATGAGCTTTTTTGAGATTAGGATCACCTGAATTTGAAAAGGATATGAATTTGTGGATTTGAACAATGTTGACCATCCACTTATTTCATCTCTATCCTCTGTTTACCTTGTTTACCATACATAGCTAGAATCGTCTAATTGCATAAATCTATATCTTTACAAATCCAGAGGATGTACATCCCTTTTGGTGGCAATGCATGACGTCAACGAGTGAACTGGGATTGAGTTGAACTTTTGTGTTTTGCTAGTGGAAGTTGTGTTTTGAAATGTTGAATTGGCAACTCTTTTGCCTTACTTTTATAGCATGTTTTGACTCATGTTTTGGGCGTTGGTTGGAAATTTTCTTTGTTTTGGGCAGTAGGGTGTTTGGCAACTTTTGAGCATTCTTGAAACCCTATGTGTTGCTTCTCTCTGGGTTCTGAAAAGTAAATTTTGAATAGCTCCCCTTTTCTTTTTCTTTGACAAAAGGCCAATTGTTTTTCATAAGCTTTACTAATTTAAAGATGGATTGATGTTAATGTTGAATTATGCTTTTACTGCAAATTTAATCATTTGATTTAATTTTGGTGCTGTAGTTGCACCCATGTTAGGTGTAGCACATGTACAAAAAGGTTCTTAAAAAAAAACACAAGATTCAAATGCTTTTATCGCAAATTTAATCATTTGATTTATGGGGTTAATTTTGGTATAGCAGCTGCACTTATGTTAGATGTAGCAAACACACAAAAAGGTTTAAGAAAATACCGGATCCAAAACGACATAGTTTTGGAATTTGTATTTTTTTTTTAAAACATCACAAGACACCGACTGTTACTGCATATTAATTTTTTCCTTGATTTATATGACAAAACAAACCAATCTCCCAAATGAATAGTCATGGAAGCTAAAATTCAGGAATGGTGGAACCTTTTCTGAAGATTAGTCGGTCCCATGGGGGCTGAACAAGTAGTTTATTTATTTGTTATTATTATTTTACTTCATTTGGAAAAAAGGGGGGAGGGAATGTAAAGGTTTAATTTTTCACATAAAAAGAGCATAAGTTTAAAATTCACATCACCCTTTAAAAGGGCCAGTAAAGAAGTATCTTAAGTTTTGACATCTGAGAAAAATTTCGGGGGTTTCGTATTTGGATAATATGTTGCTCTATGTAATTATTTATGATGGCACCACAAAATGATTTTTTGGAGTCATTTTAGAATTTTTAATCTTGCATATTGATGAGCATGGAAAGTTAAAATGAGATATCGATTTTTATACAATTATATTAAAGAAAAGAAAAGTCATAGTTTGAATCACATAATATAAACACTAAAAAAAAATAAGCCACATGGATTAGTATTAGAAGAAGATGAGTCCAATGAATAAATGATTGACACGTGTCAAAATTATATTCATATATTGATACTAGAGTCTTACTTGTCTATTGTTATATGTGCGTGTATATGTATGTGTGTGTATATATATGGGTAAATATATTAAAAATAGTTATAATGATTCAAATTTTTTGACAGTTCATAATATAAATCAAAACTCAATATATAACGAAATTTTATAAAAATTAATTAGTGTGTTTTTTTTTTTTAAATGTCCACCAATTGGCATGGTTGAAGTTTGCAAAATTGACATTAAACCAGTTGACTTAGGGGATGCTAGAGACAATTATCTCATGTGGCACACTGCAAACACTTTTGCCTCTTTTGGTTATAAACTATACCACCTTTACTGGACTATTATTCCCCACCACCTTTACTGTCCACCTTTACTGGACAGTATACCACCTTTACCTTTTATATATATATATATATATATATATATATATATATATATGTGTGTGTGTGTGTGCATGGACTTATTGTTACGAGTAATTCTACCAGCACATCGTTTATATAACATTCATATTGAAATGCTTATCAAGAAAGTTTGGTTAAGTAACAATAAAAAAATCACTTAAGATGTGTTGTTTTCAACATGATGTTATACAAATGATGTACGAGTAAAATGGATTCAAAAGAATGATGGATTTTTGAAATTAAATAATCCTAATTATTCATTGCAAAAGAAAAAAAAAAAAAAAAGGTAGGAAGAGAGTACAAATTTAAGAAAATATCAAAATAAAAAAACTAAAAATTTAGGTGGAACGGATGCCACACGTGGCACTCCCAAGCTTCGCTGCTGTCTAGGGAGGAGTGATCCAGTTTCATGTAACCCCAACAACCATCCACAAGAGTAGGGATCGAAATGAGTGATGGCGAATGTAGTGGAATATAGACGGAGAAAAATAGAGAACTCACACATGATGGCGAGAGAGAGAGAGAGAGAGAGAACTTAAAATGTAGGGATAAATTTCATAATTTGAATCCTGGTCCAACCCTATCCACATACCAAGTTACCCCACAACCTTCTCTTGTTGTATCTGATTACTAGTTGCTTGATCTAGTGCATTTTTGTCCTTTGAATTTAATCATTTAAAATTTTTAAACTTTTCTTCACCAAGATCGACTACTATAAAAATTGAAACATTTGAAATTGATCAAAGCAACTAAATTTTTATCTGAAAACCAATATCCTTACAATGCATTGGAATGGTGATAATGGAATGAAAATAGAAATAAAATAATAAGATTGATAGAAATATGAATGAAATGATCATTCCCTAATATGAAGAAATGGTCATTAAAAGAAAATGATCATTCCACTACCTTAGGGGTCATTAATGTGATTCGCAGAACTTACTCGCGAAAGTCATATTCTCACATTTTATATAGGTTGGAAATGTTAGGCTTTCGGGTTTTTTTCATTTCTCAAAATGCAAGGTTTAACATACTAAGGAAAGGAGATAAGTATCTAAGATTTTTTTTTTTTTTTTGAGTAGGTCTGATTGTAGATGTGAAGTTAAAAGTCTAACCTACTCTCTTGGACCGCATACCCTATAAAATCTATAATAATAATTATTATAATAAATAAATGAAGTAGATATTTAGAATAGTGAGAAGTATGCATATAAATTAGGTCCCGTGCGATGCACATATGATTTAATCATTATAATTATAAATTTAGCATATATAATCCAACTGATAAATATTGTGTGCATAATTTAAAATTTGTAGTTTTGAGTGCAAGATAATAAGGTTTAGAAGGAGATAAGCATTGAAGAAAAAGACTTTAAAAGGGAGTGCAGATAACGGATGACAAAATTATGCTAATATAGTAATATGGCAGGTTATCGCCGCAGCTTCACTTGCCCATATATGGATAGGCTTGGTGAATCTAGTGTGACACGGTTAGTAATTTCCTCACCCCAAAATGACTTTGAAATTTCATTTTTAAACTTTAACCTTCGGGATCGAATAACGATGAAAAAACAAGATGACAAGATAATTCTCATACAATTTCATGTATTAAAATATCTAAACCATTATAAAGTTTTTTTAACTTCCTTTTCTTTCCATCTTTCTCCTTCATTTTAACTTCCTCTTCAAAACTTGAGTTTTGCATTTTATTACAGATAGTTGAGTAGTGAGTAATATTACATGTAAATGTGACGTAATAGAATATGTAGTTCTTTTTTAGTAATATTTTAAACTAATAATAATACAGAACCACACATATTCTGCTACGCGATTACTTTCGATGTATTTATTTTATAAAAAAGCTTAAAAATAAATAATAATAATAATAATAATAATTTATTTTATAAAAAAGGTCGCCATGAAAAGAAACTGGTCCAATAAGCAAAATCTGCTCAATTACAGACCCTGCATTGGGCCCAAATCCTGCTTTCACACCACATGAAAAAGCTGATTATAAATTATGGGTAAGGGGACCACCAAACACGGCAACAAATGAAGGGCTGAAATCAGATCATTTTCCCCGTTAGGAATTGCTCAAAGAAGAGCTGATGAGCGCGCAAATCCTTCCCTTTCCAATCTTCAAACCAAGGTGGGATCAAAGCTAATCCCCTGCAGCATGGGCATATATTTTTCTTCACCAGCCACTTCTTTAAGCAATCTGCGTGATACTCGTGCGCGCAATACCACAGCATCCCGATCTCATCTCCGCTCTCATAACCAACCTGCCTCATTATTTTGTTGTATAAAAAAGACAGAAACAATATTAAAAAAAAAACCAAAAGAGGATGAAACCAACACCGATCTCAATAGAAATGAAACGAAGACAAAGCCATAAAGCTTTAGACAACACACATACCATGCATATACTGCAGAGCTTATGATTTTCTTCATCATCAGCACCAGCCAACTCATTTGAATCACAACGAGAAGCAGCATTATGCTTTTTCAGTCTCAAACGACTTCTAATAACATCCTCGGGCAACCCGTCTTCATCTCTGAGTGCTGCTCTCTTATACGCCTCGTAAAATTCCTGTAGTCACACCCTTAACTCTATTTAAACACAAACAAAAATGACATGATTAAAAGGCAGAAAAATCGAATCTCTTGCCTCGTTTGACTTAAAATCACCTCTCAGGTGACCGTACATTCTCCCAAAAGTTTTCATGCTAACTCTTCTTATAATGTGAGACTTTGTCAAAGCAGGCACATGAGAGGGAACGTTACAGTATATCCCGGGAAAAACCTCGGTCTGCCCAAGTTGAGCTGGAGTTTTTCTCCCCTTTTTTGAGATCAGTCGTTCCCAAAGCATTCGAGACGTGAATTGCAATCAACAGAAAAGCAGAATTCACTTAGTTAATTGAGACAACTAAATAAGACAAAATAAATAAATAAATAAATATAGCAAATATAAACAACAAAGGATGTGCGTGCGTGTGCATAACCGCTACAACAGGAATTCAACTTGTCGCTGTTTCATTTTTTTTTCAATACTTGAATGCAGTAAAAAATTGCGTGCATAACCACAAGCTTCTCCTATAGGATACACTGTTATTTCAATGTGTAAATAACCACTAAACCTTTTCCAAGCAGACTTCTTTGTCCTGCAAACAAGAAGAGCACCCCTCTAAATTTATGAATGCCTAAGCAATAAATCACCAAAGATTCCATACTTCTTAATAGCCACACGCTTAAAAAGAACAAGGCAAGGGACAGCGCCATAAGAGAGGTAAATGATGTAGGGTCTTGTATTGGGATGCCTGGGAATTAAAACTTCATCAGTTGGGACATGTGCACCAAAATCTCATTTTCTCTTCCCTTTCCCCCCTCGGTCCATTTTGACCAAGCTTGGTAAGCAAATGCTCGATGAAAGACAAACAAATCCACTCTCTGTTTCGCATCACTCTTTTATAATATAAATAAATGGACATGGACTGGCTGAAGAATTTGGTGCGCTTTGATAGGAGTAGAATAAACAATCAAAACTCTAGTGTTTACTGATTCAACAGTCTATAAATTGGACCATTTATTCATGACATATCATAATTCTTGAAAAGGGCAAAAAGAAAAAAAAAAATCTAATCCAAGGTAGAAGGTTTAAGACACCTGCTCTCGAGGAGACCCAAGATGACTGCTACGAGGAGCAGAGGAAATGCTAGTGTTGGTCTCTGCTGTGCTACCAATAGGTCCAACAACATCACCAGCCTTTGGAATACTTGCTCCATCAACATTGCTTCCTGAAAGATGAGCCAGCAATTCTAGGCGATGAAGATATTAGACATTTGTCCCAAATGAGTCAGCTGATGACTATCAAAACATTAGAGAAGCGATTCTTTTTTGGTTTGAATATCACATTAGACAGCGAAAAGCTTCAGCAACAGGACCATAGTACTGTGCAAGGAATTGAACGCAATCTAAAACGCTTTGGGGGCATGCGTTGGTTAAATTCTGACAGTCATGGACATTGAGTCAACTTAATCATCATTAAAACTTAAAAGCAACAGATTTGCAATTTCAATTTCCACCCAACAGTTACCTCCATGAGGTGAAAGTCCCTGATAATCGGTTACCAAGTGGGAATTCTCTCTCGCCATGTTCATACTTCTTTAAGGGGGAAAGGGGCTGAAACAGGAAAACAAGGAAGAATTCAAAGAAAGGAAAAATAAAATCCATGCAGCACGAAATAAGTACACACACACACACAAAAACAAATACATATATATATATATATATATATATATATGTCGCAGTTATACAAAATACATAAACCTAGTAGGATCGTATTTCAGCATCGAGGCTAAACGGATGAGGAAGAATAAAGTATGAACAACGGAGAGACAGAGAGACTTAACCAAGAAACGGAGAAACAGTAATTGGTAATAGATGGGGATCTCTTTCCGGCATCCGCAGCGGGGAAGTGGAGGAGGAAGGTTAAACAGTGGGAAGGAGCTAGGGTTAACTCTGGTTAGGGCGACTATATAGGAACTTGAGGGAGGGAGGGAGGATACTATCCTCTCAAGTTCGCCTTCCTAATTTCTCCATTAAGTTTTTTTTTTTTCTCCCATTTTTATAAACTGTCTAATAATTTTATTTATATAGATCGAAAATATATAAATATGTACATTTTTATGAAATTTAAAAATAAATAATTTTTCATCCTAATTTATGGGAAAAAAAAAACTCTAGTGTACCAGAATTAATCTAAGATGATTCGGCTAATAACTTAATTAGTGACTTTTCTATCTAGGTAGAGAAATTCGCAAGTCTCAAGTTACATGAGCGTAATGTGACCTTGGGAAATAAAATTTATACACATCTCACTCTTTCATACTCCTGACGATTAAAAAAAAAAAAAAAATTGATCCGCCAATCTCTCCATAGCCTATTTCCTAACTCTCATTTTTATGGCTTATTTCAATTTTCTCCGATAATTTCTAGGTTCATGTTGTTAGAATTTAATCAATTGCTTAAAGTATTATATCCTAGGCATCGAGTTTGAAATGCCAAGATTGTTGCCTCCGGTTAGCATATATAAAATATATATATATAAGGCTTTCAGATTAATGGGTTTTACCCCATATAGCTGATGGTTCATATCCATATAACATATATTTATCACATATATAATAGATACAAAATATCCGTAACACATGGAACCTCTATAAATATATATATAACCCGTCTGTTAAGTAGTTACGAGTGCACGTCCTACGCCAGTGCTTTTGGCCTGGCTTCCTAACTTGTTCTCGCTTATTTCTTAAAAGAAAATTATGTACAAACCTACTGCTAATAAGTCCCTGACTTAATATTAAGAGTTTTGAATTACGCCCTTAATTTTTTTTTTTTTTAGAGGATCGACATGTGCCCTTGAATTAATACCAACAGCAAATTGTGGATTATTCCAGGAGAAAAAAAGCATTGTAAATTGAGGATTTCCCACCATATGAATAATGAATATTGTAAATATCTTTCCCACCTGTTTAAGAGCGCACAATAAGATCAGAGCAGCAATTCTCACTCTTTGTTTTTATTTAGTGGGAAGTAGTCGACGCGATGCTTCTCCTGCGCCTGCAGAAGGTTTTTTCATTATGTTATGTGGAATTCCCATTTCAGTCGCCTGTGTTTCCAGCCCCATAGCTTCATATTCAATTCAGTTCCAGAACTGCCGACCTTCCGCGCCACACTATTCAAAACTAAAGTCAATCTCCCAAATTCCATCTAATGGGTTGCGGGGGTTTCATGGTTCAAGGTTGGGAAAAAAGGAGTATCCTAGGCTTTAGGCTTGACGAAAGTGATCCAATGCAGCAGACATCTCATACATATAGCTATTGCCAGAATTAAGGTAAGTCGGAGGCCATGGTTAAGCTGAGTTAGAGAAATGGTTTGATGAATTATCTAATCAGAAGCATAATCAAACATCTCAATTAACACCTTAGCAAACCTAAGTTCGCCAGAAATTATTTTAACACAGATTGTGTTGTATTGGTTTGGTTTCATTCAGTGCCATGATGTTTTATCTGCATAAGATATGTTCAAACTACGCCAGTAGACAAGATGTAATACGTTCAAACTGGTGGTGTCAATGTCTCAAACTATAACAGCAGACAAGATGAAATATGTTCTAATGCCCAGTCGTAGGAGCAATGTAAGGAGAAACGAGCGGCTTCCCCAAGTGCCTCTTATTACCTGATATTAGTGACCAGTCCCTCCCACTAAACAGACCCCAAGAACCCCCAGCAGCTGCAACCTCGACCACGCTCATTTTTTTGGTAATCAATGTGCCAAACTATTACAGTTGACTATATGTAATATGTTCTAGTGCTGGGAAAAAAAAGTCATAGGAGCAATGGAAGGAGAAACAAGCAGCTACACCTAGTGCCTCTTATTACCTGATTGAAGTGACCGAACCCGTCCACTAAATCGATCCCAAGAAGTCTGCAACATCGCTGAAGTTGTCCACATCAGGAAGCGGACTCCCAGCAACAGCAGCAGCGACTTCAGGCTGCACTGGTTCTCCGATGACAGCCTCCATATCTCCAGCAGCGGCTTGGGGTTCTCCAATGACAGCCTCCGTATCTCCAGCAGTGGCTTGGGGTTCTCCGATGTCAGCCTTCTTATCCTTATTATCAGTTTTATCCATTGGAAGATAATGTTGAGCCTCCACGGGCAAATCAACAGATGCAAGAAGGAAGGACAAATACTTTTGCGGACATGAGAAGATGAATTTGTCCCTTTCTGTGGCCAGTGCGGTGCTAAGGAAATTACTTGCGCATGCATCTAGGCGATAGAACTTTAGCACCCTATGAATAAGGGCATGTATCTCGTCCCACCTGCACAAATCAAATATAAATCAGTTAGAATTTAGTGCATTCGGGAGATGTATTGTGCAGGCACTAGTACACTCTGTACTACCCACTACTACAGAATACATCCCTCTACTAATATATTCTGCATTAACGGCTACCAAACGAGCAAGTTCAAAGATAATGTTTCACACATTTTAATGGTTAGAATAGGTTAATAATATAGTGTATTAGTGACCCGTATGCCTTTTCGACTAGTACAAAGGCAAAAGATAATGTTTCATATCCCCCTGTTTTATGTAATGAAGCCTACAGACTTCCACCGGAGAATAATTTTAATTTCATTACATATAAAAATTTCATTTGATGCGAAGAAATTCTATAAAACAAAATTACAGATATAATTTTGATGCAACTAAATATTATAATATCATAATCAATGTCAACTAAATATTATAGCAGATCCGGAATGAAAAACTGTCTTGTAAAAAATTACTCATATACAAACTCTGATCCGACCATATATTATAATAAATATCAACTAAATATTATAGCAGATCCGGAACTCAAAACTGTCTTGCAAAAAATCTACGTACACAAAAATTCAGATCCAACTAAATATTATAATAGACAACAACTAAGCATTATAGCAGAACTATAACTCAAAGCTGTCTTGCATAAAATGACGCGTACACTGATGAATAACAACTGACTATTATTGCATATCCAGAACTCAAAACAATCCTTGTATTAGATTACGTGTATACAAATTCTGATCCGACTAAATATTATAATAAATAACAAATAAGTAAGTATTATAGCAGAATCGCAACTCAGAACAGTCTTGTTAAAAACTAGGCGCATACAAATTCTGATTCGAGAAATATTGTAATAGATGACAAATAAGTAAGCATTGTAGCAGATCAAGACTGTCTCGTAGAAAATTAGGCGTACAAAAATCCGATACAACTAATAAATAGAGCATATCCAGAACTCAAAAACTGTAATAAAAGATTACGTACGCAAAGTTTGACAGCTAAATATTATAGCAGATGCAGAATTGAGTGTCGATTTGGAAGAATTCCAAAAGGAATGGAGTGTAGATTTGGGAGAAAACTTTACATCGGATCCTCAAGTTCGAGGTTGTTCATGGCTTCCTGCACTTCCTGGCGAGCTACGGCGTCGGTGGATGGCCATATCCCCGTTGGACCAACATAGGAGGAGGAGGTACCAGAGGCGTTGGAATGATCTTCCATCTTTGTGCACCTTCCGTTTCTTCAGAGAACTTTGAGCGGAATGAATTTGAACGAGGCATTCCTATTTATAGCTGGGGGAACAGCTCTTGGTTTCTGATTTTTCCCTCCAAATAACCGATTCCGGAACCGAGTTTTGGTTCCTCCTGACGCCGGGCACTCCGGAAATTGTACACGGGCACTCGAGAAAGTGTTTTTTCGGGACTCTTTTACTGCTGGGAATGAATCGAGCTGAAATAACTCTTCACATAAATAACATAAATATATTGCTTTGCCCTGCATTAACTAAGATTGAATTTGCACTTTTTCCTTTTTTAAAAAAAATTTAAAATTGCCCCCTTGAGGATGGGTTCTTATTTGCTATCTCACATTAGAAGAATCATTTTAAAAAATTGGGTATGTATAACACTTTTTATTAAGCAATACTTTATGTACGTCTTTCAACACCTTTCACACCGAAAATAAGTACGTGACAAAATATGTGTAATCCTGTATTATTATTTGACTAAAATATCACTCAAAATGGACCACACATATTCTAAACTCAATGTGTATAATTCTGACTCCATGGCTTGAACTCTATTAAGTAATTAGCTACAACCAAGCTTCCTTATTATTATTATTATTATTATTATTATTTGGTAAACCACCCAGGCTTCATTATTTTGATTTAATGTTCTCGAGATTTTGGCAAACGACTTTGTTCCTGTTGCTGTCAATTTACCATGCACGGCTTCATTATTACTGTTGCATTTTCATTTTTCGATTATATGGATGTTTTGAGACACGTTTTGATGTGCGACTGTTTATTCACTGAGACAGTATGATGGAAAATGTTTAGATGAATTCCTCTTGAAATTTTAGATCACCCTTAATATACGGGAAATAATGCTTTTATGGAGTATAAGTGAAATGATTCCGTTTATGCATCATGAATCGATGAGGAATGATTATTGTTAATCTTTAAGGTTGTGATAGTTGTAATTTTTCATTTTCTCATGGGCCTTAAAAAAAAAAAAAATCTTTACTCAAGTTATATGCGTATGGAATACGTATGCGTTTCAATTCGTGAAACAGAAGGGTGACGAGGTTCTTAAGGATGATAGAACAAGATCAAGCAATAGCATAACAATTGGTTGGAACCTGCCGTTGTCCTTTGCTTCCGTCTATGTCTAATTTTCTATTCTCTATTGTCTGGGCTAAAATGTTAGTTCCTAAAACTTTCAACCGCGAACGGCGCAAGAACCAACAAAATATTCTCATCGTTGCCCGTTGTGTTGTTGACTTGTCACCAAATAATATGTTCTATATTTCCTTGTGGCTTTTATCGATGCACCGCATAGTGCTTTTAAATTATATTCAGCTCATCTTAAGGGGTGAGTCTTGGTAGAGCAAACAAGGTTTCTCCTCATTAACCGGATGGTCACGGTTCAAGCGAAGAAAATAGCCTCTTTGCAGAGAGCGAGATGAAAGCTTCATGGGCAACCAACCCACCCCAAGCCCTTGCAAAGAAGGGGGCTTTCCGTACTAGGGTTCACCCTTTTTACCATGAGCAGATTGTATCCATTGGGGAAAGCACTTTGCTGAGCTGACACTGACACTGGGAGACGAATGTGACCCCCAGATATTGAAGGCTTCCTTTTGGTGATCTAATAGTTCCTATAGGGTGGAGAGGATGGGACGCCCCCGATCAGTGCAATGTGATGTTTATATTCATTAGGAAAAAAGAGGGATTCTAGTTGTAAGATATCTAACAAAACCGTCACAGGAATTGAGATCTCATTCAAAGGGAACTTGAATTTTCGGTGCAATTGCCTGGGAATTGAGACAATTCCATTTTACATGCAAAAATAAATAGGCATATCAATGTTTTAGGAGATTTGAAAATAGATAACCTATTCAACCTAAGCATAAAAAATTTAGTACTATTATTAAAAGTCTTTTTTTTCTTAAATGCTTAAAATGAATATATTATTTATTTTTAAATCTCATGAAAATTGCTATAACTACATATTTTTACATGTTATTTCCATCTATATCATTAAAATTATCTAAAAAGTTATTAAAAATAAAAAAATATAAAACTATATAAAAGCTGCACACTTTTAGAGTGAAGAGGATCCGATTGCCCCCGCATGACCCACTACCGTGTTCGTAGAGAGTATTTTTTTTTTCATTTTCTTTCGATTCAAAATAGAATTATTCAATTTAGAAATTCAAGCCTTTTTCAACTCCCGGTATCCTTATTTGCGCAAAATGAATTCCATCAGATCTGGCTCCCCTTCAGCCGTTCCGTATCCGTGGCATTATGTCATTGGTTGGACTCTCTTCCAGAAATCGACTGTACCGTACACCCGTCAGCAGGATGCCAAACCCTCCGATTTAAGCGACCGAATGAGATGAAGACCCTTCCCCCGCCCACGTTTCTTCCCAGAGCCATCTGCGTCGGAATAATCCTCCCTCTTTCTCTGCGATCTCTCCTCCTCTTTCTCTAGATCCTCTCGTCACTGAACCAAATTCGGGCGAAATGGTGAGTCGCTTCATCTTTCCTCTCTTCTTCGGATTTTAATTTTCCTCGACTATTTGTTTTGTTAGACTTTCTGTCTGATAATACCATCGATCCAGTGATTAGAGTTCAATTTAGCTGAAGTTTTAGCCAGTCATGTGGCTGCAGTTTCCTTAAAAATCACTAAGTAAGGTTCACATGTCTGTTGCTTAGGCATTATGAGCTTCTATCTACTCGGTATGCCTTACTCTCCTGTTTGTTGCTGTTTTTTAGATAAATAATTGTGTTGTAAGCAGTGTGTTGATATTAGCAGCATATGTGCCGCTTTTGTGGCAACTCTGTGGTTCTTTGTTTATCTGAGATGTGTGTATGAGCTTTTTTGAGATTAGGATCACCTGAATTTGAAAAGGATATGAATTTGTGGATTTGAACAATGTTGACCATCCACTTATTTCATCTCTATCCTCTGTTTACCTTGTTTACCATACATAGCTAGAATCGTCTAATTGCATAAATCTATATCTTTACAAATCCAGAGGATGTACATCCCTTTTGGTGGCAATGCATGACGTCAACGAGTGAACTGGGATTGAGTTGAACTTTTGTGTTTTGCTAGTGGAAGTTGTGTTTTGAAATGTTGAATTGGCAACTCTTTTGCCTTACTTTTATAGCATGTTTTGACTCATGTTTTGGGCGTTGGTTGGAAAATTTCTTTGTTTTGGGCAGTAGGGTGTTTGGCAACTTTTGAGCATTCTTGAAACCCTATGTGTTGCTTCTCTCTGGGTTCTGAAAAGTAAATTTTGAATAGCTCCCCTTTTCTTTTTCTTTGACAAAAGGCCAATTGTTTTTCATAAGCTTTACTAATTTAAAGATGGATTGATGTTAATGTTGAATTATGCTTTTACTGCAAATTTAATCATTTGATTTAATTTTGGTGCTGTAGTTGCACCCATGTTAGGTGTAGCACATGTACAAAAAGGTTCTTAAAAAAAAACACAAGATTCAAATGCTTTTATCGCAAATTTAATCATTTGATTTATGGGGTTAATTTTGGTGTAGCAGCTGCACTTATGTTAGATGTAGCAAACACATAAAAAGGTTTAAGAAAATACCGGATCCAAAACGACATAGTTTTAGGAATTTGTATTTTTTTTTTAAAACATCACAAGACACCGGCTGTTACTGCATATTAATTTTTTCCTTGATTTATATGACAAAACAAACCAATCTCCCAAATGAATAGTCATGGAAGCTAAAATTCAGGAATGGTGGAACCTTTTCTGAAGATTAGTCGGTCCCATGGGGGCTGAACAAGTAGTTTATTTATTTGTTATTATTAGTTTACTTCATTTGGAAAAAAGGGGGAGGGAGTGTAAAGGTTTAATTTTTCACATAAAAAGAGCATAAGTTTAAAATTCACATCACCCTTTAAAAGGGCCAGTAAAGAAGTATCTTAAGTTTTGACATCTGAGAAAAATTTCGGGGGTTTCGTATTTGGATAATATGTTGCTCTATGTAATTATTTATGATGGCACCACAAAATGATTTTTTGGAGTCATTTTAGAATTTTTAATCTTGCATATTGATGAGCATGGAAAGTTAAAATGAGATATCGATTTTTATACAATTATATTAAAGAAAAGAAAAGTCATAGTTTGAATCACATAATATAAACACTAAAAAAAAATAAGCCACATGGATTAGTATTAGAAGAAGATGAGCCCAATGAATAAATGATTGACACGTGTCAAAATTATATTCATATATTGATACTAGAGTCTTACTTGTCTATTGTTATATGTGCGTGTATGTGTATGTGTGTGTATATATATGGGTAAATATATTAAAAATAGTTATAATGATTCAAATTTTTTGACAGTTCATAATATAAATCAAAACTCAATATATAACGAAATTTTATAAAAATTAATTAGTGTGTTTTTTTTTTTTTAAATGTCCACCAATTGGCATGGTTGAAGTTTGCAAAATTGACATTAAACCAGTTGACTTAGGGGATGCTAGAGACAATTATCTCATGTGGCACACTGCAAACACTTTTGCCTCTTTTGGTTATAAACTATACCACCTTTACTGGACTATTATTCCCCACCACCTTTACTGTCCACCTTTACTGGACAGTATACCACCTTTACCTTTTATATATATATATATATATATATATATATATATATATATATATATATGTGTGTGTGTGCATGGACTTATTGTTACGAGTAATTCTACCAGCACATCGTTTATATAACATTCATATTGAAATGCTTATCAAGAAAGTTTGGTTAAGTAACAATAAAAAAATCACTTAAGATATGTTGTTTTCAACATGATGTTATACAAATGATGTACGAGTAAAATGGATTCAAAAGAATGATGGATTTTTGAAATTAAATAATCCTAATTATTCATTGCAAAAGAAAAAAAAAAAAAAAAAAAAGGTAGGAAGAGAGTACAAATTTAAGAAAATATCAAAATAAAAAAACTAAAAATTTAGGTGGAACGGATGCCACACGTGGCACTCCCAAGCTTCGCTGCTGTCTAGGGAGGAGTGATCCAGTTTCATGTAACCCCAACAACCATCCACAAGAGTAGGGATCGAAATGAGTGATGGCGAATGTAGTGGAATATAGACGGAGAAAAATAGAGAACTCACACATGATGGCGAGAGAGAGAGAGAGAGAGAGAACTTAAAATGTAGGGATAAATTTCATAATTTGAATCCTGGTCCAACCCTATCCACATACCAAGTTACCCCACAACCTTCTCTTGTTGTATCTGATTACTAGTTGCTTGATCTAGTGCATTTTTGTCCTTTGAATTTAATCATTTAAAATTTTTAAACTTTTCTTCACCAAGATCGACTACTATAAAAATTGAAACATTTGAAATTGATCAAAGCAACTAAATTTTTATCTGAAAACCAATATCCTTACAATGCATTGGAATGGTGATAATGGAATGAGAAATAGAAATAAAATAATAAGATTGATAGAAATATGAATGAAATGATCATTCCCTAATATGAAGAAATGGTCATTAAAAGAAAATGATCATTCCACTACCTTAGGGGTCATTAATGTGATTCGCAGAACTTACTCGCGAAAGTCATATTCTCACATTTTATATAGGTTGGAAATGTTAGGCTTTCGGGTTTTTTTCATTTCTCAAAATGCAAGGTTTAACATACTAAGGAAAGGAGATAAGTATCTAAGATTTTTTTTTTTTTTTTTGAGTAGGTCTGATTGTAGATGTGAAGTTAAAAGTCTAACCTACTCTCCTGGACCGCATACCCTATAAAATCTATAATAATAATTATTATAATAAATAAATGAAGTAGATATTTAGAATAGTGAGAAGTATGCATATAAATTAGGTCCCGTGCGATGCACATATGATTTAATCATTATAATTATAAATTTAGCATATATAATCTAACTGATAAATATTGTGTGCATAATTTAAAATTTGTAGTTTTGAGTGCAAGATAATAAGGTTTAGAAGGAGATAAGCATTGAAGAAAAAGACTTTAAAAGGGAGTGCAGATAACGGATGACAAAATTATGCTAATATAGTAATATGGCAGGTTATCGCCGCAGCTTCACTTGCCCATATATGGATAGGCTTGGTGAATCTAGTGTGACACGGTTAGTAATTTCCTCACCCCAAAATGACTTTGAAATTTCATTTTTAAACTTTAACCTTCGGGATCGAATAACGATGAAAAAACAAGATGACAAGATAATTCTCATACAATTTCATGTATTAAAATATCTAAATCCATTATAAAGTTTTTTTAACTTCCTTTTCTTTCCATCTTTCTCCTTCATTTTAACTTCCTCTTCAAAACTTGAGTTTTGCATTTTATTACAGATAGTTGAGTAGTGAGTAATATTACATGTAAATGTGACGTAATAGAATATGTAGTTCTTTTTTAGTAATATTTTAAACTAATAATAATACAGAACCACACATATTCTGCCTACTGCGATTACTTTCGATGTATTTATTTTATAAAAAAGCTTAAAAATAAATAATAATAATAATAATAATAATTTATTTTATAAAAAAGGTCGCCATGAAAAGAAACTGGTCCAATAAGCAAAATCTGCTCAATTACAGACCCTGCATTGGGCCCAAATCCTGCTTTCACACCACATGAAAAAGCTGATTATAAATTATGGGTAAGGGGACCACCAAACACGGCAACAAATGAAGGGCTGAAATCAGATCATTTTCCCCGTTAGGAATTGCTCAAAGAAGAGCTGATGAGCGCGCAAATCCTTCCCTTTCCAATCTTCAAACCAAGGTGGGATCAAAGCTAATCCCCTGCAGCATGGGCATATATTTTTCTTCACCAGCCACTTCTTTAAGCAATCTGCGTGATACTCGTGCGCGCAATACCACAGCATCCCGATCTCATCTCCGCTCTCATAACCAACCTGCCTCATTATTTTGTTGTATAAAAAAGACAGAAACAATATTAAAAAAAAAACCAAAAGAGGATGAAACCAACACCGATCTCAATAGAAATGAAACGAAGACAAAGCCATAAAGCTTTAGACAACACACATACCATGCATATACTGCAGAGCTTATGATTTTCTTCATCATCAGCACCAGCCAACTCATTTGAATCACAACGAGAAGCAGCATTATGCTTTTTCAGTCTCAAACGACTTCTAATAACATCCTCGGGCAACCCGTCTTCATCTCTGAGTGCTGCTCTCTTATACGCCTCGTAAAATTCCTGTAGTCACACCCTTAACTCTATTTAAACACAAACAAAAATGACATGATTAAAAGGCAGAAAAATCGAATCTCTTGCCTCGTTTGACTTAAAATCACCTCTCAGGTGACCGTACATTCTCCCAAAAGTTTTCATGCTAACTCTTCTTATAATGTGAGACTTTGTCAAAGCAGGCACATGAGAGGGAACGTTACAGTATATCCCGGGAAAAACCTCGGTCTGCCCAAGTTGAGCTGGAGTTTTTCTCCCCTTTTTTGAGATCAGTCGTTCCCAAAGCATTCGAGACGTGAATTGCAATCAACAGAAAAGCAGAATTCACTTAGTTAATTGAGACAACTAAATAAGACAAAATAAATAAATAAATAAATATAGCAAATATAAACAACAAAGGATGTGCGTGCGTGTGCATAACCGCTACAACAGGAATTCAACTTGTCGCTGTTTCATTTTTTTTTCAATACTTGAATGCAGTAAAAAATTGCGTGCATAACCACAAGCTTCTCCTATAGGATACACTGTTATTTCAATGTGTAAATAACCACTAAACCTTTTCCAAGCAGACTTCTTTGTCCTGCAAACAAGAAGAGCACCCCTCTAAATTTATGAATGCCTAAGCAATAAATCACCAAAGATTCCATACTTCTTAATAGCCACACGCTTAAAAAGAACAAGGCAAGGGACAGCGCCATAAGAGAGGTAAATGATGTAGGGTCCTGTATTGGGATGCCTGGGAATTAAAACTTCATCAGTTGGGACATGTGCACCAAAATCTCATTTTCTCTTCCCTTTCCCCCCTCGGTCCATTTTGACCAAGCTTGGTAAGCAAATGCTCGATGAAAGACAAACAAATCCACTCTCTGTTTCGCATCACTCTTTTATAATATAAATAAATGGACATGGACTGGCTGAAGAATTTGGTGCGCTTTGATAGGAGTAGAATAAACAATCAAAACTCTAGTGTTTACTGATTCAACAGTCTATAAATTGGACCATTTATTCATGACATATCATAATTCTTGAAAAGGGCAAAAGGAAAAAAAAAAATCTAATCCAAGGTAGAAGGTTTAAGACACCTGCTCTCGAGGAGACCCAAGATGACTGCTACGAGGAGCAGAGGAAATGCTAGTGTTGGTCTCTGCTGTGCTACCAATAGGTCCAACAACATCACCAGCCTTTGGAATACTTGCTCCATCAACATTGCTTCCTGAAAGATGAGCCAGCAATTCTAGGCGATGAAGATATTAGACATTTGTCCCAAATGAGTCAGCTGATGACTATCAAAACATTAGAGAAGCGATTCTTTTTTGGTTTGAATATCACATTAGACATGCGAAAAGCTTCAGCAACAGGACCATAGTACTGTGCAAGGAATTGAACGCAATCTAAAACGCTTTGGGGGCATGCGTTGGTTAAATTCTGACAGTCATGGACATTGAGTCAACTTAATCATCATTAAAACTTAAAAGCAACAGATTTGCAATTTCAATTTCCACCCAACAGTTACCTCCATGAGGTGAAAGTCCCTGATAATCGGTTACCAAGTGGGAATTCTCTCTCGCCATGTTCATACTTCTTTAAGGGGGAAAGGGGCTGAAACAGGAAAACAAGGAAGAATTCAAAGAAAGGAAAAATAAAATCCATGCAGCACGAAATAAGTACACACACACACACAAAAACAAATACATATATATATATATATATATATGTCGCAGTTATACAAAATACATAAACCTAGTAGGATCGTATTTCAGCATCGAGGCTAAACGGATGAGGAAGAATAAAGTATGAACAACGGAGAGACAGAGAGACTTAACCAAGAAACGGAGAAACAGTAATTGGTAATAGATGGGGATCTCTTTCCGGCATCCGCAGCGGGGAAGTGGAGGAGGAAGGTTAAACAGTGGGAAGGAGCTAGGGTTAACTCTGGCTAGGGCGACTATATAGGAACTTGAGGGAGGGAGGGAGGATACTATCCTCTCAAGTTCGCCTTCCTAATTTCTCCATTAAGTTTTTTTTTTTTTTCTCCCATTTTTATAAACTGTCTAATAATTTTATTTATATAGATCGAAAATATATAAATATGTACATTTTTATGAAATTTAAAAATAAATAATTTTTCATCCTAATTTATGGGAAAAAAAAAACTCTAGTGTACCAGAATTAATCTAAGATGATTCGGCTAATAACTTAATTAGTGACTTTTCTATCTAGGTAGAGAAATTCGCAAGTCTCAAGTTACATGAGCGTAATGTGACCTTGGGAAATAAAATTTATACACATCTCACTCTTTCATACTCCTGACGATAAAAAAAAAAAAATTGATCCGCCAATCTCTCCTAACTCTCATTTTTATGGCTTATTTCAATTTTCTTCGATAATTTCTAGGTTCATGCTGTTAGAATTTAATCAATTGCTTAAAGCATTATATCCTAGGCATCGAGTTTGAAATGCCAAGATTGTTGCCTCTGGTTAGTATATATAAAATATATCTAAGGCTTTTAGATTAATGGGTTTTATCCCATAAGGCTGATGGTTCATATCCATGTAACATATATTTATCACATATATAATAGATACAAAATATCCGTAACACATGGAACCTCTATAAATATATATATAACCCGCCTGTTAAGTAGTTATGAGTGCACGTCCTACGCCAGTGCTTTTGGCCAGGCTTCCTAACTTGTTCCCGCTTATTTCTTAAAACATGAAATGTAGTGTTAAGAATGGAAAAGGGGGAAAGACTGATATTGTTATGAAGACCAAAAGGTAAAAGAAAACATTTGCAAGACTTAACATCAGACGCATCCTGTCTTTTAGGAGGAACAAAATGTAAGATTTTCATGTAGTCTCTTATAATAAATGTCGGGTGTAAAAAGAAAATTATGTACAAACCTACTGCTAATAAGTCCCTGACTTAATATTAAGAATTTTGAATTCCGCCCTTGTTTTTTTTTTTTTTTAGAGGATCGACATGTGCCGTTGAATTAATGCCAACTGCAAATTGTGGATTATTTCAGGAGGACAAAAGCATTGTAAATTGAGGATTTCCCACCATATGAATAATGAATATTGTAAATATCTTTCCCACCTGTTTAAGAGCGCACAATAAGATCATAGCAGCAATTCTCACTCTTCGTTTTTGTTTAGTGGGAAGTAGTCGATGTGATGCTTCTCCTGCTTCTGCAGAAGGTTTTTTCAGTATGTTATATGGAATTCCCATTTCAGTCGCCTGTGTTACGCCACTCTCCAGCCTCATAGCTTCATATTCAATTCAGTTCCAGAACTGCCAACCTTTCGCGCCACACTATTCAAAACAAACGTCAATCTCCCAAATTCCATCTAATGGGTTGTGGGGGGTTTCTTGGTTCAAGGTTGGGAAAAAAGGAGTATCCCAGGCTTTAGGCTTGACGAAAGCGACCCAATGCAGCAGACATCTCATACATATGCTAATGACACATAATGGTAATCTGAATTTGCTTTATCCGGCCATAGCTATTGCCAGAATTACGGTAAGTCAGAGGCAATGGTTAAGCTCATTAGAGAAATGGTTTGATGTATAATCTAATCAGAAGTGTAGTCAAACATCTTAATTAACACCTTAGCAAACCTGAGTTTGCCAGAAATTATTTTAACACAGATTGTGTTGTATTGGTTTGGTTTCATTCAGTGCCATGATGTTTTATCTGCATATGAAATGTTCAAACTACGACAGTAGACAAGATGTAATACGTTCAAACTGGTGGTGTCAATGTCTCAAACTATAACAGCAGACAAGATGAAATATGTTCTAATGCCCAGTCGTAGGAGCAATGTAAGGAGAAACGAGCGGCTTCCCCAAGTGCCTCTTATTACCTGATATTAGTGACCAGTCCCTCCCACTAAACAGACCCCAAGAACTCCCAGCAGCTGCAACCTCAACCACGTTCATTTTTTTGGTAATCAATGTGCCAAACTATTACAGTAGACAATACGTAATATGTTCTTGTGCTGGAAAAAAAAAAGTCATAGGAGCAAAAGAAGTAGAAACAAGCAGCTACACCTAGTGCCTCTTATTACCTGATTGAAGTGACTGAACCCTTCCACTAAGTCGATCCCAAGAAGTCTGCGACATCGCTGAAGTTGTCCACATCAGGAAGCGGACTCCCAGCAACAGCAGCAGCGACTTCAGGCTGCACTGGTTCTCTGATGACAGCGTCCATATCTCCAGCAGGGGCTTGGGGTTCTCCGATGTCAGCCTTCTTATCCTTATCATCAGCTTTATATTTTGCAAGATACTGTTCAATCTCCATGGGCACATGAACAACAGGTGTATGAAGGAAGAACAAATACTTTTCCGGAGGTGAGTTCATGAATTTGTCCCTTTCTGTAGCCAGTGCGGTGCTAAGGAAATTACTTGCGCATGCATCTAGGCGATAGAACTTTAGCACCCTATGAATAAGGGCATGTATCTCGTCCCACCTGCAGAAATCAAATATAAATCAGTTAGAATTTAGTCCATTCGGGAGATATATTGTGCAGGCACTAGTACACACTGTACTACCCACTACTACAGAATACATCCCTCTACTAATATATTCTGCATTAACGGCTACCAAACGAGCAATTTCAAAGATAATGTTTCACACATTTTAATGGTTAGAATAGGTTAATAATATAGTGTATTAGTGACCCGTATGCCTTTTCGACTAGTACAAAGGCAAAAGATAATGTTTCATATCCCCCTGTTTTATGTAATGAAGCCTACAGACTTCCACCGGAGAATAATTTTAATTTCATTACATATAAAAATTTCATTTGATGCGAAGAAATTCTATAAAACAAAATTACAGATATAATTTTGATGCAACTAAATATTATAATATCATAATCAATGTCAACTAAATATTATAGCAGATCCGGAATGAAAAACTGTCTTGTAAAAAATTACTCATATACAAACTCTGATCCGACCATATATTATAATAAATATCAACTAAATATTATAGCAGATCCGGAACTCAAAACTGTCTTGCAAAAAATCTACGTACACAAAAATTCAGATCCAACTAAATATTATAATAGACAACAACTAAGCATTATAGCAGAACCATAAAATGACGCATACACTGACGAATAACAACTGACTATTATTGCATATCCAGAACTCAAAACAGTCCTTGTATTAGATTACGTGTATACAAATTCTGATCCGACTAAATATTATAATAAATAACAAATAAGTAAGTATTATAGCAGAATCGCAACTCAGAACAGTCTTGTTAAAAACTAGGCGCATACAAATTCTGATTCGAGAAATATTGTAATAAATGACAAATAAGTAAGCATTGTAGCAGATCAAGACTGTCTCGTAGAAAATTAGGCGTACAAAAATCCGATACAACTAATAAATAGAGCATATCCAGAACTCAAAAACTGTAATAAAAGATTACGTACGCAAAGTTTGACAGCTAAATATTATAGCAGATGCAGAATTGAGTGTCGATTTGGAAGAATTCCAAAAGGAATGGAGTGTAGATTTGGGAGAAAACTTTACATCGGATCCTCAAGTTCGAGGTTGTTCATGGCTTCCTGCACTTCCTGGCGAGCTACGGCGTCGGTGGATGGCCATATCCCCGTTGGACCAACATAGGAGGAGGAGGTACCAGAGGCGTTGGAATGATCTTCCATCTTTGTGCACCTTCCGTTTCTTCAGAGAACTTTGAGCGGAATGAATTTGAACGAGGCATTCCTATTTATAGCTGGGGGAACAGCTCTTGGTTTCTGATTTTTCCCTCCAAATAACCGATTCCGGAACCGAGTTTTGATTCCTCCTGACGCCGGGCACTCCGGAAATTGTACACGGGCACTCGAGAAAGTGTTTTTTCGGGACTCTTTTCCTGCTGGGAATGAATCGAGCTGAAATAACTCTTCACATAAATAACATAAATATATATGTAAATATATATATATTGCCTTGCCCTACATTAACTAAGATTGAATTTGCACTTTTTCCTTTTTAAAAAAAAATTAAAATTGCCCCGTTGAGGATGGGTTCTTATTTGCTATCTCACATTAGAAGAATCATTTTAAAAAATTGGGTCTGTATCTCACTTTTTATTAAGCAATACTATATGTACGTCCTTTACACACCTTTTACATCGAAAGTAAGCACGTGATAAAATATTTGTGATCCCGTATTATTATTTGACTAAAATATCACTTAAAATGGGAACTCTATGTGTATAATTCTGACCTTTCCTATGTGTATAATTCTGAGTCCATGGTTTGAACTCTATTAAGTAATTAGCTACAACCAGGCTTCATTATTATTTTTATTTGGTAAATCACCCATGCTTCATTATTTTGATTTAGTGTTTTCGAGATTTTGGCAAACGACTTTGTTTCTTGTTGCTGTCAATATACTATGCACGGCTTCATTATTACTGTTGCATTTTCATTTTTCGACCATATGGATGTTTCGAAACACGTTTTGATGTGCGGCTGCTTATTCACTAAGACAGTATGATAGAAAATGTTTAGATGCATTCCTCTTGAAATTTTTGATCACCCATTTATAATATACAGGAAATAAGGTTTTAATGAATATAAGTGAAATGATTCCATTTATGCATCATGAATCGATGAGGAATGATTATTGTTAATCTTTAAGGTTGTGATAGTTGTAATTTTTCATTTTCTCATAGGCCTTAAAGAAAATTAATCTTTACTCAAGTTATATGCGTATGGAATACGTATGCGTTTCAATCTGTGAACTAGATGAGTGACGAGGTTCTTGAGGATGATAGAACAAGATCAAACAATAACATAACAATTGGTTGGAACCTGCCCTTGTCCTTTGCTTCCATCTATGTCTAATTTTCTATTCTCTGTTGTCTGGGCTAAAATGTTAGTTCCTGAAACTTTCAGGCGAGAACGCCACAAAATATTCTCGTCGTTGCTCATTGTGTTGTTGACTCGCCAAATAATATGTTCTGTATTTTCTTGTGGCTTTTATCGATGCAACGCATAGTGTTTTTAACTTATATTCAGCTCATCTCAAGGGGTGAGTCTTGGTAGAGCAAACAAGGTTTCTCCTCTGTAACCGGATGCCTCTTTGCAGAGGGAGATGAGAGCTTCATAGGTAACCAACCCACCCCAAGCCCCTGCAAAGAAGGGGGCTTTCCGTACTAGGGTTCACCCTTTTTACCATGAGTAGATTGTATCCACGGGGGAAAGCACTCCGCTGAGCTGACATTAACACTAGGAGACGAGTGACCCCTAGATGTTGATGGCGTCCTTTTGATGATCTAATAGTTCCTACGGGGTGGAGCGGATGGGGCGCCCCCGATCAGTGCAATGGGACATTTATATTTATTAGGAAAAAAGAGGGATTCTAGTTGTAAGATATCTAATGAAACTGTCGTAGGAATTGATATCTCATTCAAAGAAAAAGATATCATATATCTAGCTAAAATCCTAAGTCAAAATGCATGGAGCAAGAATTCATCTTGTTTTTTTTATTCTTTTTATTCAAGTAAAGAAAAAAAAATTACAGTTCTATATTACAATAAGCATAAGATATAGAATCTTATTGTTGTTGCTTCAATAATAAAAATAGATATTTTTGTTTTCAAATTAGATAACTTTTTTTTTTATTCATGATTCATCGAGGCAAAATGCGGCCTTGTGAGGTGAATACCCAACCGGGCTATATTGCTAATAAAAGTTGTATATATCTATACAATAAAGAAAGACATTTTTCAAGCCTTACCTTATGTATAATGTAACATCGTAATTAGTTCATTTCGGTTGGAAGAGATTGCTAAGTGGAGTAAAACAGTGGATTGCTAATCCACTGTATGAATTAGTCGTATTGATGGTCTGCACGACATTTGTACATTTGGACGCTACTACTGTACTATCAACAAGATTAGCTGTCAAAGGTATCTATCCATTAATAGATCCTTTAGATTCCACGTCAACCATGCTTTAACCTAGGATTGTTGGTAAATAATATTATGATCAAAAAGGAAATTCAAAGGGAACTTGAGTTTTCAGTGCAATTGCCTGGGAATTGAGACAATTCCATTTTACATGCAAAAATAAATAGGCATATCAATGTTGTATGAGATTTGAAAATAGATAACCTATTCAACCTAAGAATTGAAAATATACTATTATAAAAAGTCTTTTTTTCTAAATACTTAGAATGAATATATTATTTATTTTTAAATCTCATAAAAATTAACACAACTATATATTTTTTTATTTATTTCCATCTCTATGATTAAAATTTTTTAAAAAGCTCTCAAAAATAAAAAATTATAAAACTATATAAAAGCTGCACACCTTTAGAGCGAGGAGGATCCGATTCCCCATGACCCACTACCGTGTTCGTAGAGTGTGTTTTTTTTAAATTTTTTTTTATTTTCTGTTCTTTCAATTCAAAATAGAATTATTCAATTTAGAAATTCATGCCTTTTTCACCTCCATGTATCCTTATTTGAGCAAAATGATTCCATTAGATCTGGCTCCCCTTCAGCCGTCCCGCATCCGTGGCATTATGTCATTGGTTGGACTCTCTTCCAGAAATCGACTGTACCGTACAGCCGTCAACAGGATTCCAAACCCTCCGATTTAAGCGACCGAATGAGATGAAGACTCTTCCCCTGCCCACGTTTCTTCCCAGAGCCATCTGCGTCGGAATAATCCTCCCTCTTTCTCTGCGATCTCTCCTCCTCTTTCTCTAGATCCTCTCGTCACTGAACCAAATTCGGGCGAAATGGTGAGTCGCTTCATCTTTCCTCTCTTCTTCGGATTTTAATTTTCTTCAACTATTTGTTTTGTTAGACTTTCTGTCTGATAATATCATCGATCCAGTGATTAGAGTTCAATTTAGCTGAAATTTTAGCCAGTCATGTGGGTTTTGTGCTTTACTAGTGCTTAGTTGTTGTTTGCTTGCTTGTAGATCTGATCTGATTATTTTTCAAATCTGGAATTGATATGACCTATCGGCCTTGTTTATCATCTAATTGTAGGAGTATGGTTTAATTCTTCTAATTTCAGGAAAAAAGAGGGGTGGATATTTTTTGGATCTATTGTTCTCGAAATTAGTGTTTTATTTTAGTCGTGCACTTTTATGTTACATTATCCTTTATGCACTGCCACTGTTTCTGATTACATACAATGGTGCCTTTTGATAAAGAAAAAAGGGTTGTGTTTCTAAAATCATTTAACCAAAAAGCTTCGGTGATGTATGCAATTAGGAAGAAGAGTGGCACTGCATAAAATATTTGTCTTTTATTATTATGATAAGAAACTAAGCCTGAGCTTGAAGTTAGTGATGTGGGACCAAACAAAAGTTACATACTCACTCCTAGATTTCTTAATCCTATAAAGACTCATCTATTCCTGCATCGCTCCTAGATTTCTTAATCTCTCCTCAGTCGATCATCTCACTCCTAATTGGTGCACACTTAGGCTTCCGGTGGACATGCCTGAATCACTTTAGACCAGATTCTCTCATCTTCCTCAACCCATGCTACCTCTAGCTTTGTACGGCTATCCTCATTTCTAATCTTAACCTCCTAGTCTTATGACACATCCATCTTAGCATGAGCATCTCCATCACACTAACTTTGTGTTTATGTTGCCTCTTAACTCCCCAACACTCTGCGATACGACGACTCAAGCTTTTTAAAACTTTCCTTTTAGCCTCAAAGATCCTTTACGATTACCTAAAATCACTAGTAAAGTGTGACTGTACCTTTTAAACCACTAGTTTACTAGAATAAATCCAAACATGACAGGTAGAAAAATCTAAAATAGTCTCTCCAACATTATTCTTGGCTCCAAAACCATATTCCTAGTAAACATTTAAAATATCACTTGGACTCTTGCCTGTATGTTCGTTATGTCCACTTAACTCTCCTCCAACAAACAACCTTTTTTTCTTTTTTCTTTTTCTTTTTTTGGTGGCATTCTGTGCACGACTTGGTCTAAATCCTCCAAATTCTTTGCATACTAACCTCATCTAACTGTATTTATGGTAAGTAGACACTAGTAACATACCATCTCTATTCACAGCCAAACATATCTCCCTTGCACATACCATCTCTATTCTATCCTTAAATGTATAATATAAGGCCTATCGCCTTAGGGTTCTGTCTTATCTCTAAATTCTCATCTAGTCACCTAGAATCCTAGACACAATTCTAATCCTCTTCCTCACCATGACCGCCTCCAATTGCCCATTATGACCTTCCATTTTCTATTGTTGTTTAGAATTTCATTTTTCATCAGCAATAGTTATAGACCAGTTTTATTGGTCTGCTTGCTAAGTATTTTTCAGGTGCAAATTGATGACTGAATCATTTCTTCCTCCCTAATTGTGCGGATCTGAGTTTTGGGATCTTACGCAAAAGAAAAAAGAAAAAGAAAAAAAGAACATAAATAATTTTTTTTGGAGGGGGTTGTGCTGCAGGGATTTTGCATTAGTTTCAATTATATCATTGCTCCAAAAATCTTGATTTTGTGGAATCGTTTGGCTAGCGCTTTGAAATAGTTATGGGCTTTTCAACACATGGTATCATTAGCCTTTGAATCCAAAGAGGGTGCCTCTCAAATGCATATACAGTTATGCAGTTTACCGAATTGAGGCAAATAGCCCTGCTGCTTAAAATACTTGAGTTTCAATTTCTGAATTCTGTAAAAATTAAACGATACAATTTAAAAATGGTAGTTTTCTTTTTTTTTTTTCACGAAGATTTATTGGGTAACATTCATATTATGATCTCTGAATGACTATTACTGCACTTGTGATTACTAATTGTGCTTTCTATTATTTAGTTTTTTTTAAAGATTCTTCTGTTTTAGATATATTCTCTGTGACCCTCAATGAAGATGAATTTTAGGAGCTCCTTGATATTTATTGTATTAGTGCAATGCTCAGGCCAATGCAGTGTCGGGTATGGCTGTGAATGATGAATGCAAGTTAAAGTTTCTGGAATTGAAGGCTAAGAGGACATACCGCTCCATAGTATTCAAGATTGAGGAGAAACAAAAGGAGGTTGTTGTGGAGAAGGTTGGTGATCCAGCCCAAAGCTATGAGGATTTCACCCACAGCCTTCCTGCCAATGAGTGTCGTTATGCTGTTTATGATTTTGATTTTGTGACTGCAGAGAATTGCCAGAAAAGCCGCATTTTCTTCATTGCATGGTAAAGTTGATGCATTACTTGAATTGCCTTGGCAACTCTTGAATAGTTCAACTGAATGATCCATCTTATCATACCTTGAAACTGTGACTTTGTCTCACTTTTGTTTTGTGTTTCCGAAAATGTAATTTAGGTCTCCAGACACATCTAGGGTAAGGAGCAAGATGATTTACGCAAGCTCTAAGGAGCAGTTTAAGAGACAACTAGATGGAATTCAGGTAGAGCTGCAAGCCACAGATCCAACTGAGATGGGCCTTGATGTTATTAGAGGCCGTGCCACCTGAACAGGAGTTGTAAGCCTTGCACCAGATCTGCGCTATCTCTTTTCCTAAATTGAAATGTTTATAGGTTATGGAGTTGTGGCTTGGCTAGATATTATATTGAATCCCATGCTTTACCATATGGTCTTATTTGAATCGCTTTTATCCCTTCCTGGTGTAAGTGATTTATTATTTCTGGAACCTATGTGCTGGAGCGTCTTCTGATAGTCACATGCCTACAAGTTTATATGTAACAGTTTGAGGGGGATAGGGAGCACTTTGAGTTTGTTTGCCCAATTTATATGGATCATGTTACTTTTTCCTCGGTTGATTCTTTAGTTTGCTTTTGTGTTAACCTTTTGGTTATCTATCCCTCGAGACGAGCGGTCCTTATTTCTGATGTTTCTTGTGTTTCAACATGTTTGTTTTTGTGAATCAAGTCTCATCTTACTGGCTGCGCTGCCTGACTGCGGGAGGAAATTATTTGTTGTCTTGCCCATATATATATATATGGGAAAATAGAGTTTGAGAAGTGTTTTAGATTTTTTATTTATGAAAGAAGCAAGTATTAAGGTGCAATGGCTGCACCGAAGTTACTGGAGCTCATTGTGGTCACAGACAAAGTGGCAGATGAAAGGGAGACTTCTTGCTGAGGCGGTGGGCCATCATGATGGTGGAGGAGCGCTCCGAAAGCTCGACGAAGAGGATAAGATGGAGCTTGAGGAGGGATTTTTTGTGGGCGGCACGAGTCAAGTTGATGATTGAGGGGCGTCCCTGGCGCTGTGGAAGCATGCGAGGAGTCGGAGGTCATTCTCGGGCGTGCCATCTGGGAGCTACAGCGGCGGAGGCAATGGCGGTGGTGGTTTCGTGGATGGCCATGACTGTTGGAGTTGTGAGAAAGATAGTGAAGACCGCCATCAACACTAATACGGCAAATGCTTCATCATTCAGGACCTGTTTTATCATCGTACAAGAACTAAGCCTCCTTAAAAATCCAATCAAAAACACTTCCTTGACTCGGTCGAAAAAATCAATGAATAAAAATATATGTGGATGCATTTCAAATTGAATCAGTTTACATTCTTTGCTTTTTCATGTGCGTCTAAGCATCTTGTTCTCTAATAAAACATGATTGGAATCTTGTTCGTGTTCCGATTAGAAATGCCAATGCGGAATGGATTTTTTGCACAAAATTTTTATATAATTGGCACAAGGAATTGCAAGGATTCGAGTTTTCGCTATATTGAATCATAAAATAATTTACTCTTTCCTTTTGCTCTTTTTTAACATTTTAATAATTAAATTGAAGACTCTATCAATCACCGAATTTGATGAAATTGAAAAAAATCTCTTAATTTTTCACACATTTTTAATTCACGTGAGTTTATTTTTCAAAATGAGACTTACGTATAATTACATAAGATTGGTGTTTATATTATCATTTTCCTATATATATCGAATATGGTTTTGTTATCGGTTGTGGTTTATTGATTCCTGTGTGTGTCACATAGGGTTGGTGCTCATAAGGTTGATTTTTTTCAACCCACTTGAGTCGGATCGGTTTGGGAAAAATCGTAAAATCGGCCGATTTGACCCGTTTGCACACCCACTCAGTAACTCGAAGTAGGAAAGGCGAACGAAGCAAATAAAGGCGCGACAAGAAATGGAGGAAGAATCAATTCTGGGGTTTCAAATTTCCCGCCCTTTAATTGCTCTCTCAATTTCTTCGCATTCTCCATGGCTTTTGGGAGCTCCTTGCGGGGCTTGTTTCAATACTTCTCTGTTTCCTGATTCGCCGATCTCGATTTCCCCCGCGAAAATCTTTGATTTCGTGTTTTTCTTCTCGTTTCTTTCATGTTCTCCTGAAAATTCTTGTTCGGATTTAGCGGTCTGACGGGCTGAAGGGCTGACGCAGTTCTTGAATCCGCAACCATTTTGCAGTTGAAGGTATGCTATCTTCTCGCTCAAGCTCGAGGTAAATTACTATCAACTCTTCTGAAATTTCAAAAGTAAGGGTTTGTCTAGTGCTTAGAGAGCTTCTCAGGGGAAGAAATTTGGTTGGTTGGTGTTAAGGTTTGCAAGATTTTTAATTCTATGTTTGGGGGGAAGCGAGGAAGAATTTTTTTTTTTCGAATTCTCGGCTTGTTTATGGTTGAGTTTGAGCTTGTATTGTTACATGGATTCTGAATCGGCAGGGTGCTGTAATTGTGAGTGTAGTTGTTCATTGATAAACCATAGTTATTATGGTACGTGGCCGAGGCCTGAGAAGCAAAAGTTTGATGAGTCTGAAGAAGGAAATGGAGTCATTATACCCGGATTGGATTATTCGTCCATTGCACGAGTCGGGATTGAAAATGAGTGTGAAGTATTGCAAGAGATGGTGAGCAGCCAAGAGCAGTCCATACAGGACTTGCATCTGGAGTTGGAGGAGGAGAGGAATGCAGTATCTTCAGCTGCAACTGAGGCCATGTCAATGATACTGAGGTTACAAAGGGAGAAGGGTGAGCTACAGATGGAAGCACAGCAATTGAACCGTTTTGCAGAGGAGAAGATGGCGATGGATCATTCTGAGATTTCAGCATTGGAGGATTTGCTGTGTGAGAGAGCGAGATATTCAATCACTTACCTGCGAAGTGCAGGCTTACAAATATAGGATGATGAGTTATGGGCTCACTGAAGCGGAGGTGGAAGGCGAGGAGGAGAAGGGAGGCCATGGATGTACCCAAAGCATGTTTGAGAACTTCAATGCACGATTCAAATTTCCAGCTTATGATTACCCTCCTTTGAAGTGTAATCCCCGTGAAACATTAGCTACTCCAGAGGTTGACAGTGAGGAGGTAGATGTTGAGAAATATGCATTTGGAGAAACACCTAGTGACAGGGAAGATTTGGAAGACAGGATCTGTCAGTTGGAGGGAACTCCAAGAGGCAATCATCTCGATGGGGATATTCACAGTACAAACAACATTGTAGAAAAAGCGATAGTTAATAACTCTCGTAGTCAGGCAAGACATTCAAGGAGTGCGTCCACTCATAGTTCAAATTCTTTCATAGGGATTTCTGGGGAAAATGGTGAAGATTTGCCTGCAGAATCTCCAAGGCTTGATAGTAGCTTTTAAAAGATGGAGCTTGTCTCACATGTTGAGGACTACTTGAGGAAATTGGATGGTACATTGGAAACTAGAGATGATGCCACTGACAGAGTATATACTGTTGATTCTGTCCATAATGATGTGCAGATAGAACACAACAGTGTGACAGAGCCAGAAGTTGCCTTTATAAGTGGTGATGTCCTAAACTTTTGTTTATTAGGGTTGATGTTAGGGATCCCCATATTATGAAGCTCTGCGTGCGACTTCAAGCACTTGAGGCTGATAGAGAGTTGATGAAGCAAGCACTAATTTCTACGAGGACTGATAAGGCACAAGTGGTATTGTTAAAGGAAATAGCTCAACAATTATGTAAAGAAGTGCCTCCACAGAGAATGATGCCCCTCATGAAGACATCTATTCGCCGGAGCTTTTCTCTGGCTGAGGTATTGAAGGTAATACTGAATTCTTCTAGTTGCATTGGAAAAGAAAGTCCGTGACGTGTTGTTTTAAATTGCTATATTGACTTGTGTGTGGTTCTGTGTGTATGAAACCATTTAATTGCTAAGATATCTCGCATACAGAGAATTCTATCATTATCGAGTCGTACTTCTGTTTGCATCTAAAATCCCATGTAATCTTTTTTTTTTCTTTTCTTTTTTTTAAGTGGGAGTTTCCCTGTCAATCCTCCAGGGCCCAAATAACTTGATTTTCTCCCATGAACTATGTGTGTCAATGGATTAGTTCGATCCAAAACTTGAGATAATGGAACCTTTTTGTTTAATGGAAAGTGTCAATAGATCCTTCAATTTATATATGGCTGAAATAGTACATTGAAAGAAAAATTATGTCTGGCTGAAAAAAGAAAATATCTTCACAAGTTTGCACAACTTAAATTCCCCTGTAAATGTATTAATTCTGTGGAAGCTACTTAAAAGGAAGAAAATTATTCATCTAATAGTTAAAAAATTGAGAATGATCAATTCTATACACGTTCGCTTATCAATGAACAGAAGACTTGAAGTACCTGTGGCCCTGCCTTTTGCTCATACGAAAGCATTGGTTGAACTTTAGACTTAGCTTTCTGACTTGACCAGAGAATATAGCTCAAGGCATATGCCAACAATCAAGCCAACATATAAGTCCTATCCTATCCAGCCATTATACTTCATAGATAAGGACCATGACCTAGGCAGCTTTCTTAGACGCATTCTTATATTCTTTTCTTTTAGACTCCATCACGTCTGGTTCCATAATTTTACCCCCTAAAACAGGGTCATCTTTAACACCTTTACTAGTCACGAAGTGATTTAACCTACATGATCACAAAGTACTTGCCTTCAATGTTTGTGCCAGTCTTTTCCTAGAACTTAAGGAGATGCTTACAACCACAGGTTTTTTCCTTATTTATTTTTTCATTTTTGTGAATTATCGAGGCCCACTATTTTTTCTTTCCAAAATCTGTCCTTACTTTTGTTGTAGTTAATTCCCTAGTAGTTCTTAGTTGTTCTAATGCTGTAGTTTTGTAATTTTCCTGTGCTTGAAACTTTGTGAGTTACATTGTTCTATTATTCGTGAACAATCTCCTCCTACTTTCTTCCCTCCTCGTCTCCCACCAGGGTAATATAGTGGGTTAATCTTCAGTTTTTCAGTTTCTGAAGTCAAAATCATTAGCTATCCTGTGTTTTTTTGGAAGCTTTTATGTTGCATGGCCGTTAGTTAAGGTGATGCTGTGGGTTTTTTTCCTCTTTTTTTTTCTGTTTTTTTTTTTTTTTGGGGGGGGGGGGGGGGGGGTGTTGTGGCTATTTTAGTCTTTCCTAGCGTTTACTAATTATGCTGCATATTTTGCAATAGTGATTGAACTTCTTTTTTCTTTTTAACTGTTCAGTGGATCCTGTCCTTCGTCTCCTGGAGGAGGGGAGCACGCCGAAGCAAGTATGTCAAAAATCATTCTTTGAATTTACTGATGGGTTGACTTTGTTGAATTGACACCAACTTTCGTCTTTTTTTTTAGCTCTAAGAAGACATGAAAAGTTATAGATAAGGTGGGTCGGTGTGATCTTAAACTTGGGTTTGTCTCTGTTTATGCTTTCAACAGGGCCTCATTCTTTAAATTTAATGATGGATTGACTTTTGTTTACTTGTTCGCCAATGTTTCTGGGTGGGCGCTATGGTATTCTACTTGGGATATCACTGATGCATAGCTTGTGAGATTTGAAAACAGTGGACGCGAGAGAGTGTGCTATCTGTTGCATGCAGAAAACCCCCTAAATCTGAAGATGTTCACCGAAAGAAAAGCCATAAAGAGTTGAACAGAACTGAAGAGGAAAAACATGAGTCTTTTCTTACGTTATTGAACAGATATTTGCAAAATGTTTGTTATGTCCACATCTAGAGTAGATGGAGGTAGACAACTCTCAAAATGCACATTCGAGTTTGCCAGTGACTGATATCAGATGCTTTTCTAATAAAACCTCAGTACTGCACAAGATTAAGGGTTCGAATAAGAATCCTTGGTAGTTGCAGTGTGCGTACATTTCAGAATATACCAATAGTTGCTCAGTTTAGTGCTATCAACATATGCAAAAAATCTTGCTGTTGGGCGAAGTTAGAGGTTCAAATCCTTGTACCAATCATACAAAAGGTATTTATGAATACAAAAGATGTCGTGAATACTTTGAAAATTTACGCTTACGTGCGGTTGTGAGAAAATACTTTTTGAACTTTGTATGATGGTGTGAATTCTTCTTGGCATGCAATTGACAGGCAGAGCTTTGGGATGTCAGCCAACGAGATGGGTTTGCGAATGCTTTTAGATGAAGGACCTCTAATGAGACAATGGAGGAGATGCCTTACAATACAGGGACCCAGGTGTGATTCTAGTTCTCAGATTTCAACAATTTTCTAGCAACTCACTGTGCTTATATATCTGAATTCAAAATGGATTTCTATCATCTTCGATAGGGTTCGATAAATTTTCTTTTTTCCTCAAGTCGCTGCAAAGTGAGGATCTTGGACTTGACTATATATTAGCATCAACACCATATTATAGGTTTGCTTGTGTATTTCAGATTCATGTATGATTTTTATTTGGAAATTTAAAGCAAAATCTATGATCTAGAATGCATGTTTAATCCTGGGGATCCCTCTTCCTGTTTTTAAAGTTTTTTCTTTCTTTCTTTTTGAAAATGTAGATTTTCTTCTACTTTACCCAAAAAAAAAAAAAAGTATTGCAGCAACTTTTAAAGTGGTGCAATGGTAGCACAATAAAATGTAGCAAAAATAACCATTTTAAAAAAATGTAAAAAATTTTAAAAAATAAATAAAATTGGGGTTTTGTACGTTTGCATTTTATATGCTGAACTCAAAAAAATGCGTTTCTTTTTTTTTTTTTTCAAGTTCATTAATACGTGTGCTTTTTTTTAATAAAATGTACTGCATGTGTATTATATGAGTATAATACAGGTATTTACTAACTATGATATTTAGCACTCCACTTGCCTCCAGTCATTCTTTTTTAAGATGGATTAAAATTAGGTTCATTGTTCAGCCCTCTATCTTCACATTACCGATCTTTCCTTTATTCAATAATTATATTTTTACGAACAAATTTTTTTATGCACAATGATTTTTATAGTTCAAAATTAAGAAAAACTTCAGAAATGGAATGTAACGGGAGGAAAAAACCTCGCCCATTAAGCCAGATATGAAACAAAGATTTCTCAAATTATGTTACCTGAGTCACAATTTACCAATCATTAGCGAAACAAAATTTTTGATTTTTAAAGTCATTGAATACATTATGTGTTCGGTGTGTTTGATAACAATAGTCAAAGCACAGAACTTCAAAAATTATAATAAAACAAGTGTTATCCCCAAGCATCGTCTTGGTGGTAGTTTATTCAAATGAAAAAAACTTAAATATATAGTTCAACGCATGTGGGGTGGTATAAGTATGAATTCATTTGGAGAGAATCGGTCTATGGTAGAGATCAGGCTTCGAATTTTAATTTATTAGGCTAGATATTGCAATAGAATTTCAGAGCATTAGCATGCTTGGGTATAAGATATAAATTTAATTTAATTTTGCAAAATACTCTAATACCATCTGAATAGTTTAAAATTTTACTTTTTTTTAATTTCATATATTCTTGACTTTTTAAATTTAGGTGATTTGGATTCATCACCCATAACTTTTTAAAATTTCTATTTATGTTACTTTTTTTTAATTTCATATATTCTTGACTTTTTAAATTTAGGTGATTTGGATTCATCACCCATAACTTTTTAAAATTTCTATTTATGTTAATATCATGTGTGAATAAGAATTACCTAAATTTTAAAAAATTATGAATTTAAATAATTTAAATATTTTTTTTTCTACTTTTTTTTTTTTCTATTTTTTAATAATTTAAAATTTGATCAAATTTATAAACTCATAAATTTCTAAAATTTAAAGGATTCTGACCCATTTGCGGCGGTGGACTGCGTTCGAAGCTTTACAATTCAAGGTTTGTTTTGCGATAAAATGAAACCACAGAGCCTTTTAAGTGCGACCCGCCCAAACTTTTGAGGGCAAAAAGATGCAAATTACCTTAAAATAAAGGGATACGAACTTCAAAAAGAAAAAGAAAACGCTGAACAGCGAGACACAAACTCAGTCGTGCGTTGGAATGGATGCTGGAGGGTTGGATTATTCCGGTGGCCGCGAGTTCAAGAACGCCAAAGAAATGTGGAGAGAAGAGATCGGAGAAGGAGACCTCCTCAAAAAAGCGGATTGGTACCACAAGGGCGTCTCCTACTGGAAGGTCAATATCAAAATCAAAACCTAGCCCCTAATTTATTCAATTTCTCCTTTTCCTTTTGTGGTTGTTTTTGATTTTGTGTATGTCTCTCTCGCTTTTCTTTTTGTCTCACTTTTTCTGTTTGAGTAAAGGGTGTGGAGGCAACCGTGGATGGGGTATTGGGCGGATTTGGGAGGGTGAATGAGACTGATATCAAGGGCAGTGAAGCTTTTCTCAAGACCCTTCTGTCAGAACTCATGGATGGTGGAAGGAGCAAGCACCTCGTGGCTCTTGGTACTCTTTGTTGGCCCTACTTCCCAAATATCTACACTCACACTAAAACACATATTTTCAGGGAGTTTTAGGGTTAGGTTCGGGCCAACGTGTTGAATGAATGACTAGATGCATTTTGGAAAATTGACACTTGCTTTGAGTCTGCCGTTGGTTGGTTGCAGAGGTAATCGGACACCAAACTAGAACTCGTTGCACAAAAAAAATAACAAAATAAAAACTCATTTATGAGGACCATGTTCAAATTCTCAATGATCATTGATCAGAACTCTAGATGCAGTTCATTTTTTGTTTATCAGCCGTCTAAATTTGATTTTGATGCAACTAGTGCACTTCCAAATGTGGTTGGGTGATCCAGCATAGCAGGCAGAAAGCAGTCAAACGGCAGAACAAGTAGGTGTAGAATGCCCTGTGCCTTTGTTTTTGTGAACTTCAAATTGTACTGCTAGATGACATAAATTAGAAGCTTCATTTGGGTATTTCAATTTGAAATGACTGAATGTGGGTAAATTCAGTCAAGGGAAAACTTCTTTTTTTCACATCTATCTAGAAGTGCTAAATTAGTGGCGGGACAAGTCATGTAAGTTATTTTTCAATTGGTCAATGTACACACCTCAACTAGCAAACTGCAAGTATTTAAGCCTAGACCTTTCCCTGCAGTAAGGATTCTGTACACCATCTAGTTCCACAACCCCTCTCTCTCTCACTCTCATGGTTAAACTTCTAATCAGCCAGAACATGAATTTTACTGGTGGACTTTCAAAACACGAGCAATTGCAGCTTACCTCTGTCGCTGATTTATTTTTAGCATTATCTAAGCTTGACTATTCAGAATGGAGAATTTTTGTTTGTTATTGTACTGTTGCAGATTGTGGTTCTGGCATTGGGAGGGTAACGAGGAATCTTCTTATTAAGTACTTTAATGAGGTTAAAATTTCCTTAATCTTTATAGTTAGTAGTAAATAGCAATGGCCCTTTAGAAGCTTCGCAAATGAATTTATTTATTTTTATGATTCTGATGTCCTATTTTCCTAGTTATATGATTTGCCAAACTGCACATCTCTAACCAATTCTAATTGGCAATGGGAATAATTAAGCTAAACATGTGTTTATTGTGTTCTTCTACACCATGTTGAAGAATAGAATTTCACAACCCAAAATTAATAGGCAATGGTGTACTAACAATGCTGAAACTTATCACTTGAATTGGAAGGCCTTTAGCTTCCCAATGTAGCACTTATATTCTCCACAATTATTATAAACAAATTACGCTATAATGCAGGTAATATTTGTTTTGTACCCATTTACTACAGTGAGAGATAGACACATGTTACTGATGCAACCTGCGTGGTAGTGTTATAACTAACATTTCTCGATAATCTTTGCTACATAAAGACATATCTGTTTCTTGCTGGTTAGGACACCAATGGAAAAAATAAAAAAGAGAAGGAAAATGGAAAGAGAAACTGAAAGAGGGGAGACAAACAAGGTGATAGAGAAATAAAAAAGTTCTATTAATTTGTTGTAATGATTTTTTGGGGTAGTCGTTTGGTTCCAACATGTTTTACTATGTGGAGAATTACACTGTTGTAGTAGTAAAAGTAAAGGCTAACTTCCAATTTTTGAATTGTTTGATCTTTCTGTTGCATGATGCTTCATTATTCTATTTAAGCCTATTTTCGTGTATTTGTTTTCTTACTTGTTTCTGTACTATTCTATCTCTGCAATGTATTTTCTTTCTCATCTTCTAATAAAGTTGTTTTATCCTTAAAAAATATTTTATGCTTCATAGCTTACATAATTTTCTTGGAATAGTAGGTTGATCTTGTTGAACCTGTGTCACATTTCTTGGAGGCTGCCCGTGAAAGTTTGGCACCTGAGAAGCTTATAGTATCAAATTCACATAAAGCTTCCAATTTCTTCTGTCTCCCTCTCCAGGTAACATACTTTGAGATTATATGTCAAACAACCACTTGACCTAAAACCTCAAGTTTTTACAATGTATCTCGAGCCTTAAAAGAACCCAAGCAATTAGTTCCATTATTCAATACAATTTAATCTCTACTTTCAGTGACCAAAAATATCACTAACCTCTAAGTTAACTCAAAATTGATAAATAGAACCTCAGTATGAAGATAATAGCATATTTACCACCCATCATTACAATGCTCTATGATGAACCATAGAATGTGTTGCCACAAAATCAATAGATATTTTTATGCTATTAATTGGCTTGTTGCATGCGGAGAGAACACCAGAAAAAAAGAAAAAAAGAAAAAAAGAAGATTATAACCCACATGAGGAAACAGCCAGAATTGAACTCAGAACCTCCAGCTCTGATACCATGTTAAGCGAGTACAAGCTTTTATATCAAGTAGCCATTTCTAGATATGAAGAACCATGGTAATCAAACTATTATGTCTGATTATGCATAACCATATAAAAGATGCCTACTAAATCATATATTTAAACCTATGCATGTTTATTTATGTGTATCGGACAGCATGAGAAGCTGGGTAACTTGAATTTTTTTCTTCTGTAAACATTTGCATATTCTGCCATTGCGTAGCAGCATAGGTCGACTTTTCTTCGTCTTGTAGGAATTCACTCCAGAAACAGGGAGATATGATGTAATATGGATTCAGTGGTGTATTGGGCAGCTTAATGATGAGGACTTTGTGTCATTTTTTAAAAGAGCAAAGGTAAAATAATTAGGCCTTTAACGCATTTCCAGTTTTAAGATACATTAAATAAATCTTGTACACAAGGGTTCACTTGATTCACGCTTGTGACCTCTTCTCTTGCTATCATTCTCCCCCTTTCTCCTTGGCGACAGTAGCTCCTCTGATTAGTGAGCTGCCGGAGATCATCCAGAGGGTGGGGGGAAAGAGGGGGGGGGGGGGGGGGGTACTGGATGGCAGCGTTATTTTTTCTTTGCTTGTTATCTCTTCTGGTACTTTGCGGCTTTATTATCCTCTTTGTTGGTATAGTTGTCAAGGTGTCACCTAAGCGTCCAGGCATAGGAAAATGTGTAAGGCAACGGCTCGCCTTGATTTTTGAAGCAAGGCAATCGCCTTGCCATGAAAGAGGATGCCTAGGACGCCTTGGGGCCAAGGCGAACGGGTCATAGCCCGCTAGCAGTTCAACGAATCCTAAGATAATGCAGGCCCAGCCAAATCACCATGAGAAAACGAAGGCCCAGTCTAAGAAAACTTTTTCAGCTCTCATCCCCTTATATAGTACCCCCATCCTTCTCCACCCTTATTTTGTTTTCGATGTGGGACAAAACCTACTCAGCTTCACTAATCTCTTCCCCTTATATAGTGCCCTCATTCCTCTTCGCCCTTATTCTCTTTCTGATGTGGGACAAATACTACACTTAGGTATGATTTTGTCCCACATTGGAAAGATAGCAAGGGTGGAGAGGGATGGGGGCACTAAGACCTCCATTGCAGTCCGGAGGGCCTCCTTTCTAACATCTCCCCAAGTGGGAGAGATGTTGATCTTAAATATATATATATATATATATACATGTATGTATGTATGGAGTTATGTCTTTTATAAGCCCCTTGTGGATGCCTAGGTGTCCAGGCGCCTGGCAAACGTCTTGTCTCGCCTTGACAACTATGTTTGTTGGCTTTTAATTCTTATTGCCTATTAATTGCACATTTCATCTAAAAAACAAAAAACTTCTCTCCACCTATTGTATGTTGCTCTCTGCAGTGTTTGTCTGTGGATTTTGTGTTAATAATAAATGAGATATCATGTTGGTGATAATTTTTGTAGGCTGGCCTTAAGCCCGGTGGATTTTTTGTTCTGAAGGAGAACATTGCAAGAACTGGTATTTCCTCGTGTGCCACTCCCAGTCATTTTGCAACCATGTTCTGTTTCTGACTGGATTTTCTCATGAGGTGCCAATGTTTCAGAGAATATCTTCTTATGCTGTTTCCTTAGCTTATATATATATATATATATGTATGTATGTATGTTTGATATTTTAGCTTAATGATGCTTAGCAAGAAACATACACATTGATGATCCCACTCCTGTTACTGTCCATATTCCTGCTGACCTGACTGAGCTGAGAATACTCTAGAAGGGTAGCCACTATTATTACCCACTTTGATGGCAGTGATTGCAGCCATAACTGATAGAAAAAGTTTTGGGGCTCATGATTTCAAAGAGAAATGAGATGAAAGATTTAAATATTTCACAGGGTCACATTAGTAAGAGAAGCCAGATGAATTTTTGGAAATGTGAACATGAATGATGTTAATGGGTCTAGATCATAATAGAGAGTTGATAAAGAGGCCCTTTTATAAAATGATGTTGTGGTCCTTAGAAAGCTAGGATAATCTTCACATCTATCCACCATGGAGTGCTTGTATGGCGTTGGCTATTTAGCTGAAACTGTTATGACCTCAACTCATCTTTAAGTTGCAGATTAGTAAGTCAGGACCCCCTCACTAGCTCAAAGGGTTAAAATTATGCTAGGGCCGAGAAATGGACGTAATTTTTTGGGGTGGTTCAATTTTAAAGAACATCTGAATTTAGCATTAGGGTCCTTTCTTTCTGTATGATTGCTTCTGTTTATGAATAGGCTTAAAGGAATTGCTCCCATCTTGTTCTTTAGCGGTAGACTAAACTATGACAGAATTTAATTAACTTAACTTGTAAAACCTTAAAAAATCAGTTAAAAGGAGACTATTATTTGGACCTCAAATAGTGATTAATCAAGTCCAATACTGGGTTTCCAGCACGCCTCGCCTGGAGATTTAGGAACATCGAACACTTGTTTAACGAGGTGCAATTACTTACTACTGCTTCCACTGTTAATATGATTGGGATGGTGAAAGATATGAGTAACTTAGTTCTTATAATTTGACTATTTTATTTATTTATTCTGTTCTGTTTTCAAATTAAAATACTCGATGTTGATGCCAAGTAGCAATATTTTGTTCAGCCATTGATTATACTTCCCCCAAAACCCCCCACCTTCTGTTAATTTAACATCAAACTTTGCTTAGTCTCTCTTGTAGCTTCTTTAATGAGGTACAAGGTTTTTTATAGGTGTTAAAGCCTCTTATCTTGTTGTTGCTGAGTCTTTGTTAAGCTTGATATTTCCTGCAAAACAGTTAGTCTTCATTGTCTTGTATCTGCAAGATATTCTTGTGGTTGCAAATGGTTGCTTATAAAATGGGAAAAAATTTGCATTATTTTGCAGGATTTGTGCTGGACAAAGATGATCGAAGCATTACCCGGTCTTATTTGTACTTCAAAGAGCTCTTTAGTCAGAGTGGGCTGCATCTCTACAAATCAAAGGTTTAATCCAACTGTGGAGTGATATTGCAAGCATAATAAGACTTTAGAACCAATTTCATAAGTAGATCTTCAATGATGCCTGTCAAGACTCAGGATATACCTTGTTTTACCACCTATCAGCTTCAGCTTTTAGGTTAAATGTTCACTTAACTTGGTATGATTGCAACAGTTGCCGGATCTACTGTCTGATGCAGGAGAGACTTGAATAATTTGTCCACTGGGGTTAGATGGGCTTAGGGTTAGCAGAAGGGATTTGAATACGCAAGACAGTAGAATTAGGATTGAGGGAGTTGGTGTTAAAGTTTATGCTAGGAATTTGTTGGGTTCAAGGACAGAATGATGTTTGGGGTTGAAGGAAGATCAAAAGATGAAGATTAATGGCATGCCCAACGGAACACACAAAAATATCTCCAGATTGTGATTTCATTCATCCTGTCCTTCGTAAATAATCTAAGTCTTTGTGGTTACAATGACCTTTGTTTATAGAATTTAAAGGATAGACTCTATAATCCATCTCTTGTTTGGTACGATGGAACGGAATGGAATAAAACAGATCTTAAAGGGCAAGCGTAATTCTCATGTATGCATCATTTCATTGTTATTCTTGTCGAAGCTTAAAAAGAACTCAAGCATGACAGTAAGCACTTCTACCCTCGCATAAAGGAATGCTCCTTCCCATACTTTATTTCTCTTCTTTTTTCTTTTAGCTCTTTAAAATCCATTCCATTCTGCACTATTTTGTCCTTACCTTGCCTATGTGATCATTAAAGCTTAGACAAGAGGCTTTGTCTCGTGAGCTGTTATATGCCTTTCGTCTTCTATAACATTGATTTGTCTGCTGGGATATGAATATTCTCAACCTGTTGTTCAAATAAATTTAAATTCGAGCTAACTGATGTCAAATGTATCCCTCTATCTCAGCCTTGTCAGTTGTCCTTTTTTTTTTTTTCTTTTTTTTTTTTTTTCTTGTTTTGGTTCTAATATTGAACATGCCTTTATGAATATCAGGCTCAGAAGGGATTTCCCAAGGAATTGTTTGCGGTTAACATGTATGCATTAACCACTGATAAGCCAAAGCAAGTAAATGCGCCAAAAGCTAGAGTTCAGGCTAATAGACCTGCCATCATCCAGTGAAGAATCGTATCAGTCCCAGTTATGTTGCATAACTGGCTTGAAGTTTTTCGTACTCGGTAATCTCTTTTGCCAACATTGTAAACTAGGCGTTTTGCGCTGTCATAGTGTGTGTGTATGTTTGTGTGGAGCCCTTTGATTATTGTTATCGTTAATGAGTTTACTCTTAGTTTCTAATACAAGATGAGGGTGTAATTCTTGATAATCGCTTTAATGCAGGTTGGATGCGTACATGCTTTAACCATTGTAACGATGTGGATGGACTGAAAAACACTGATAAGAATCAAGTCTTTACTTGGTAACGATAAACTCCCAACTCCCTCCCTCCCCCAACGATGTCGTTTTGTCATTTATTAGGGTTAATGTCGCGTGCGAGAATATATGTCATCCAAGAGTCTTGCCGTGTTGCCAAGGCGGCAACCTTATCGTGACAAGGACAAGGTTGATGGTCTTCATGTGTCATCTTCCAAAGGAAAACATTATAAAACAGATAATGGGTTTGTTTCCATCTTTTGTTGAATTTGGATCGATAGAGAATTTGATCCCTACGGAGATGAATCTCCGTAAGGCGACTTCTATTGGTTTTGCAGTGGATCGAACCGGAGAAAAAGGACCGGTCCTGGTTGGGTACCTTAGCGGGTCTGGGTCCAGTCCAATCCACGCGTCCCATGATATAGAAATGTAGAGTACATTAACAGAAAATAATTTCAAAATATTTCATCTTGTTTACAATGTGAAGTTAAAATTTGGACTAGGTTTACTCGGCTCGAACTTTGGGTAAAGAAAAAATGAGTTTATTACCAAAAAAAAAAAAAAAAAAAAAAACACTTTCATATTGAGTAAGGCCGAAACTTTGGGTCTAAGCCATTTTCAAAGTCTTTTTATACCTTAATGGTATGGTGATGGTCTTTCGGTTCTGGAATTGCTGTAATTGGTCGAGTAATTTGATCGTCAATGGTGGGTGAATTTAGCTAGTTGCAATAAAATGGAAGAATTAAATATATTCATTTTTGGGGAAAAATGTTTATATGGACGATAATTAAGTTAATTTCAATTACTCGCTCTAGTGTTGGTTTTATCAAACTATATTTGATAATAATTTACCCCTCTATGTATAGATGCACGTGATTTTACTTATTAAGATTTACTCTTTAATATTCTAATCGAGACAATAATTGAAAATTATGCGTCACTTCTTTAATATTTATTGAGACTCGTCCTAATGATTATATCTGTCACTCTCCATATAAATTCGTGTATATGACTTATAAGTCTATAATTCATCGATGTGATGATATCGTATTATAAAATCTCTTTTTTTTGGATAAATTTATTTTGTAAGACCCATCAAGCCCAGAAATGCATGATGAGCAAAAATATGTGACGAGTACGAGTTTTTTTTTTTTTTTTTTCTTTTGAAAGGAAATATATAGGATGACTTTTGAACTTTAATCTATTTCCTAATCTAATTTTGAACCGCTTATCCTTTCAACTCTTCGTTCCTCGCCAATCCTTAAATGGTGCTTTAGCTTCATCCATGGCCGCCACCTCAAAATGTAATTCATCAAAAAAAAAAAAAAAAAAAAGAAGAAAGAAAGAAAGATAAAGACTTATCAGAGAAGAAAGCTAGAAAGGAGGGAGGGTCGAGAGAGTAAAGGAGGAATCCATGGCTAAGCTCCGGGTGATCGTGTGGGATTTCATAATTTCTTTCATGTGGGTATGGTCCGGAGCCCTCATCAGATTGTTTGTGTACAAGATTCTAGGGTTAGGATCCGAGCCCAGGGGCGAATTCATCAAGGGTTTCCTCTCGATTATCAATATGTTCTTCTTTGCATTCTTGGGCAAGATCAGCAACGGAGGAAGCTACAATCCTCTCACTGTCTTGTCGTCCGCCATTTCTGGGGATTTCACTCGGTTTCTTTTCACTGTTGGTGTCAGAATCCCTGTTCAGGTTAGCTCCTATCTTTATGTTACAGTTGGTTTGATTCATTCAATCTTGAATTGAGATTGCGTCAAATTCTAGGGTTGACTTGTCGGTACTTCGATTGGCAGTTATTGAGTTGGGATTTTTGAGTAAGTGCTTGTTTTCGAATTTGTTAGGTTTTGAGATGGGAAATGTAAGTATGTTTGATTGGCATTTATTGAGTCGGGATTTTTGAGCAAGTGCTTGTTTTTGAATTTGTTAGGTTTTGAAATGGGAAATGCAAGAATGTTTGTTTCGAGATTCTCTTTATAATGAATGTTATAGTTTTACAGAACTTGGGATAATTGTGCAAGTCAAGGATGAAGGAAAATATGGAAGAAGGATGCTAGTTTTTCTATATCTATTGCCATGTTTGGTTCTCCGAATGGAATGGAAATATAACATGAGTAGTGGGAGGAGCATGTAGCTCTTTATAAAGCCCATAAGTGGAATCAGTAAGTAATAGCTAGTGCACCTTTGGCCATTGGTAGTGGTTATTCCTTGTTTATTACTTGTCTATTTTCCACATGGTCCATTGGAGTAACCATTTTACTTGAGCTCCATGGAGATAGTATGCCTCACTTGTTATATTTCAATGAATGCCTATTACATTCCATTCCACGAACCAAACGAGTGGTATGTTTCTCTTTATTGAAGAGAGAGGATCCTTTTTAATACATATTTCACTAATCCATGCATGTTTTGTACTTGCAAAAATACTTGTACGATTTAAGTTTGAAAGTAAAAAAAAAAAAAAAAAAAACCCTTCAGCATGCTTCTTTTGGCCTCTTGTTTGGGTTCTCTTCAGTTTTCCTCAATCTTCCACATAAAACCCAGAGCCCAACACGGCAATTTGGCAAAAAGAACTTTAGAAAACCAGTTAGAGTTGTTGAACAAGTGTGTCAGATATGATTCCAGTTAATTACATGGCTGATTTCAAAACTAGCAGGCATCTATGTTAACCATTCTATTCATGATCTAACTATAAATTGATTACAGGTAATTGAATCTATAACTAGCGTTAGGTTCATCGTCGAGCCAACTCAAAAAATTAAACCCCTGAGACCTTTACCTTCAAATCAAAGGTACGATAGCTGAAGTTGGAACCTTAAAAGTTCAGTTGTTTTTCCTTTAGTCACCATACTTCCCCCATCTACGACTATTGGCTGAAAAAGAAAAAAAAAAAAAGGGACTTCCACTTGTTTCTCATACTATTTGGTCCTTTGGGGGTGAGTTTTTGGTGCCTTTTGAGGAGGCCTGTGTTTGTCGAAAATCTGTTGGGGGTCTGTTGGAAACAGGTTTTAAGGCTTTGGAAGAGGAAAGAAGAACAAAACTTTGTGGCAAGGTGCTACACTATGAAGGAAGCCAAACCACGGAGTTTTAGCTCCTGCAATAAAATTCTTATGCATATCAACAAGACCTGAAATCCTTTTAAAAAGCCTCAACAAGTGGAGGAGGATACAAAGACAATAACGTCAACAAAGGAGTTCATTTCGCCACAAAAAAATGAATCCTACAACTCAACATATTGACAGCTAAGGTGAAATGAAAGGGTGAAAGGGGGCAAGACCCGTTGAACCTAGAACCTCCAACATGACTAACTAATACCGTGGTTACCTTAAGGGAGAGGCGGCCCTTTATCAAATTTCTCCACCTATTTAAAACATTTCAAAGCATGGCACAATCTAAATCACTATGATTGACCAAATCATACGTTTCACCCAAAACATCCGCTTGCCTGTTAGTTGGTTCTTTGGTCAGGATACTTATACACAAAAACAATATGTAGAGTGATAATGGGATTTATTCTTCTTCCACAACACCATTACAAAAGAGTTCCAAAGAGACTTGCAGTAAATGGCTCGCTTGTCTCAACTAATGGAAAAGATGTATTTGCTTATGTTTTGTCATGGCAATTTGGATTTGTTTATTTATTTTTTGAATACCTGTTTAATTAGTACTTGAACAAGCCTTCATTGAATTGCGTGGCTGATATCTATTCGCAGGGAGAGATATTTTAACCATTCTGCTCATTATATTTATCGTAATTTTGTATAGGTAATTGGTTCCATAACTGGCGTCCGGCTCATCATTGAGTCCTTTCCTGAAATAGGGCATGGACCACGGTTGAACATCAACCTCCATCAAGGTGCATTGACTGAAGGATTCCTGACATTTGCAATCATATTAATATCACTTGGACTCGCAAGAAACATCCCTGGAAGTTTCTACACGAAAACTTGGATCTCAAGTGTCTCCAAGCTCGCTCTTCAAATACTTGGTTCTGACCTAACTGGCGGATGTATGAACCCAGCCTCTGTAAGTCCTCCTACCGCACTTGTTCTAATTAATTTAATTTTCAGATTGAAGAAGAATCTATGGATTAATATGTTGCTTAATTTCTTAGGCAATGGGATGGGCTTATGCTCGGGGCGATCATGTTACCAAGGAACATGTGCTTGTGTATTGGCTTGCGCCTGTGGAGGCAACTCTACTGGCAGTTTGGATATTTAGGGTTCTTGTGAAAGAAGAGAAACCAAAAACAAAGACTAAATCAGATTGAAAGCACTTCGATTGCTTCTTGTATTTGAAATGTGTTCCACAATGTCTGATTTCCCAGTATTATCAACGATGAACGACAGAACATCTGTGTTTCCTGGGATCCTTCTAACATTTTTTTAGTATTTCATTTATTCAGTTTAGTCGAAATGCTCATCGCGGATGAACTGCAAAATTGTTAATAAAGGAGATGGGGCTTTTTGAGGAATCTCAGTTGATGGGTTAATCAGATCTCGTTCCTCACACAACCCTTTTGGCAAATTCTATACGGGGTTTGCTAATGAAAAATTAAAAAGAAAAGAAAAACCTTTCTATGAACCAAAAAGTTTTTCCCCTATGTTTTTTTTTATATAAAAAAAATAATTGGTAACACACTCTTTATTGGAAAGTTTGTAAATAAAACACATGATATGACAAAGTTATTCTATATTTTTGGGTAAGGTGCGTGAAAATTAAAGGTCACTTACATAAAATAAGACAAAAAACTAAGTGTATATATGTATATATTATTGCTTTAAAAAATATATAACTTAGCACTACAAGAACAGTGAGTGACACAATAAAGTATATACAGCCTTTCATGACGAGAACTCATACTTTGAAAACAATGCAAAATAGTCTTATTAAATAGGAGCAAATCTTAGGTGGGATGGTGGCATGGTTCCACTTCTTTTTCTTTCCTTTTTTCTTTTTTTTTTTTAAGTTGAAAGACCCAAAGAACAAAAAAACAAAACCAATTACAAACGAGTAGAGCATGGAAAAGTCACTCCACTGATATCAATAAAAAGATATAGACTCAAACCTATGGAAGGAGAGTCAAGAAAGAATAACTAATTGCCCCCCGGGCATGGTGCAGTGGCAAAGTCCCTGAAAGAATACTGAGGTACCCCAGGTTCGAATCTCGCTGGAGGAAGATTTATGGCGTGATTTTCCACCTCTTTGAAAGAAGAGGTCCCAGCCGCGCGTCATAAAGGAGGGCCCAGTTACTAGTTGGGTAGAGTCATGGCGCGCTCTACCACCCCTCCGGGGGTCCTACCCGCGCGTCATAAAGGAAGGCACTGGGAAGAGGGTGACCGCACGGGAAGCTCACTTCAAAGATGTACAGACTGTATCCGTATTCGCGATTCGCATGGAGGTGTCCTTGGGGCAAGGCTCCACTTCCCTCAGTTTGTAGGTTTGGGTGGATCCGAAGGGTCCGTTCGAGTTGAGTTCTGAGTTTCCAAAAAAAAAAAAGGAAAGAATAACTAATTCCATCATCGGGATTTGAATGGTTTTACTCCCATTCAAATCTAAACAACTTATAACCTGGAAAGAAACATACCATTACACTTGGATCTTCCCGTGCATACATGTGCACCTCAAAACAACTTCATTTTCTTTGACGATCCTAAAGCACAAGAAATCTATATTTTAGAATGCATATGCACTTACCTAAGAACAATAGCACCACATAAAATGTTCACATTTTCCTTGCACTTTAATGAGATGTCAATGTCTTTTCTTTTCTTTGTTTCATTCTTTTCCTAAGCTGGAAGTAAAATTAAGCTTCTTAGTCATATTGACTCTGCTTGTGATTGCGATTGTGTTTTTTTTTTTTTTTTGGTCCTTGTTTTTTTATCTTCTTTTCTTGGTTTTTTACCCTTAATTTTGCAACTTGTGTTCTTTTACTTGAATTATGTCCACCGATAAAATGTGACCGAATTATAAGATTTAAGAAATCAAATGATTAACATAGAGGGGATTTTGTTGAAGGGGTACCTTAGAAAAAGACTGAATCTAAATTATAAAGGACCCAAAAACATCTTTAAAGCATGCATCTTATGGTTCTCAAGCCATAATCAAAACATCTTCTACCCCTAATCCTTCCAAGATGATGTGGAATTGCATTCAACACTATCAAGATGGAACACTTTTTACACTCATTAGCTCTTTTTTCTTTTACCCTACGAACCCGTTCGCTATTATTAGTTGTTATAATACTGAAAAACCTTTGAAAAAGCGGAGGGATCGATCGGAGAGATGCACCACTAGGGGCATTTAATTTACAAATTCAGTAATTCACTGATCGAAAAATAACTCACCAAGTACCGAATTACTATTATGATTGACCGATCTTCACAGATGATCGAAAATTATGAAGGGCAGAGGAAATGTTCATGGAGCAGAGAATGAGTTTAACAGGAGCAACCGAACAAGACCGACACCTGACTCGCAAGGCATATGCTACAACATGGAATTAGGTCTGACTAGAGATGAGCCAGGTTCGAATCTCACTGCCCACAAATCGGCTTTGCTGAGGGAGCATCTGAGGTTTGGGTGAGTTGGGCATAGATGACCATATACTCTCGCCTGAGATTGGGATTATTCGATACCCGAAAGGTGCCAGACACCCCAGTTTGCTTAGACAAACAAAAAAAAAAATGCTACACCATGGAAAATGATCACTACACTAAAGAACAGAAAAGCATAATTTACACCCATAAACTACAGTTGCAAAAGCCCACAAAAGAAGGAACAAAAAGGAACTGCAGTCACATTTAGGCAAAGCGGTGAATTCACAACAGAAGAAGATAGTCGATCGACCTTGGCTCCTTTCTCGCTGTCAGCAACAGCTTAACTGAGGAACGAAGAATGCAGAATTTGTAAGTTTGACATTTCATCCATCCAAAATAATTTTAAATCAATTACATCCTCTACTCGGAAGGTAGATATGCTTAAAAGAAGAGGTACATAAGCAAGCATTATTCTACTAAGACACCTCTTTCTTATTTTGAAGAAAAGAGAACCCTAAATGCTACTAATAGTTATTCCAATCTTAAGATATCACTTGATGCAACGTTACATGCGTGAGAGTATATTTCAAATGCTTGGATTGATTTTGAAAATCGGACACACCCTTGCACCAGCTTTAACCAGTTCAACCAAGCATAATTTTATATCTTGTATAGACCAGTAAAAGTTACAAGCACTAGATCATTCAACCAGAAAATTACGAGATAAGGGAAGAAATATAATTGCTGTAATACCAGGAAGGTAAAGGACGCCACTAACCCTTTTCTGAAGACTCAGTCTGCAAGCACCAGCTACTCGAATTTTTCATAAGCCATAACCTGCTAATAGAAATAACCTCTGCACTTTAAAGATCCACATAGACATATTTTCTTCCTCTGCTGTATATTGCTGGACTCAACCATCCCATAATCATACGTCAACTCTGTCATAGGAGGAATATGATTGATCGCATAAAATGCAACATGGAGATCAGATTCTGAGCTGTTTCCATGGAAAACTGGCTGCGGAAACACCTTAGGAGAGCAACTGTGGTTCATAAACCGAGCTACATTCCCCACATTTTTGGCACTTATAATTAAGGGGAACGGGATCTTTTGAGTGTCATTAGAATCACCATGTATAAATTCTAGCGGCCGATAAGTGCGGGCAGCATCAAAAATATAATCTTCATTTTCACTTCCAACATCCTTTACCTTAGACTTATCAATGACTTCCCCCGCATATTCACAAATAAAAGCTCCAGCACGAATGGGATCCCAAGACCTTAAACCCCAACCTCTTTCCTTAGTTTTAAACACCTCTAAGCGGACTTTCAAACTCGCTTGAGACACTCGGTTCTTGCAATGAGGAGGGCATGAACAAGAGGGGCCGCATTCATAAATGATCGACTTGTTCTCCACAATAACCCCATTTGCAGTGTAAGGAAGATAACCTTCGTTCTTTTTAATGCAAGAGCAGCTGGGGTTACCAGGAAGGCATCCACCACTGCAAGCACAACCAAATGAAGGTTTCAATGGATTCATTGGCTCTGTGTACTTGAGACTAGGAAAATAAGTGAAGCAAGCTGGCCCCTTTTCATCATCAACATCATTTACTAAAGAGACTGGAAAAATTTCTGCCCCTGAAGTGAGGTCAGGCAAGATAACTCCAGCCCTAGAAGCTATCCCATTCTTCCACTGTTGAATTGCTTTCCACATCACAAATGCTTCAGGCTGGCCAGGCACTCGCACCAATTTGTACTTGAAAACATTACAGCCAGACTTCCCTTTCTCCACCCATGACTGCTGGATTGTGTAAAGGCCATCATAAACATATATTTTTCCAGTTGGGTATGCCGGATTAACCAGACCCCGAATGACTCTTACCTCATTAACCCGATGCAAGCTTTTCTCCAAAGCAAGATTCCCCCTTTCAAGTTTCTGATCTGTTAATTGCTTGTCTTTCCTGTAAATATTACCACCTTGGCCACTATATAGCAACACATTCCCATCCTCAGCATCATCCTCGTATCCTCCAGAAGAAACAATGCTGACAGCCAAAGGTTCTTCGTCTTGACGGGTACCCATGTAATCAATCCCAGCCATGGATGGAGCATGCAGTCCCACCAAACACATTTCAATTCTGAAATAGAAAATATCACCCACTTCAACACCAGGTACAATACCTATTCTCTTATTGATGTTCGCCCGAATCCCTTTACTCATCAGTAGTGTACCAGCCCTTAAGTCAGGGCGTCTTGTTATCCCCAAGGTTGCCTCTTTCGCTTCCTCGATTTGGGTAATCCTTCTTCGGAGCGAATTGTATACAGTGAGAATATACTCAACAGACTCCTTGTCACCATCAGCTCTACGAGTATCAAACGCCCTAAGATTATATGTCGTGAGAAAATTATTAACTAGGGAATCCACTTCACCATCAGGAGACGATAAACTAACCGCCTGGGCCCTCCTAGCCCTCTTCTGGGATCTACCCTTACTCAGTACCTTCTGCATCATCTATCTGCACATTGAAACTATTTAGATACTGAGCACTCAAATTTTGGCTGTCACTCAATGCATCTTCGTCTGTTGCACTATGTGCTGAGTGATTTCTAGAACCACGCCTTGATCGTCCAATATGTCCATTCGTAGCCCCAGACTGCTGGTTTGGAGGCAGGAGGTGTTTTAAATGAATTAATTGGAACTGCTTCAGAAATGGGGTTGTTTAAGCCATAGTGGCCAGCTTGATTAGGTACAGCAATTGGGGTTCGTGGGCTTTGCTCTAATGGCCTCTGGGACTCTGGAAGGGCAACAAATGGGTAAAATGGAGCAACCCCAGATGGGAAAGGACCTGATGGGGTGGCACATACAAAAGGGGCAGCTTGGGGAGAAAATGTAGACAAGCCAGGTGGAGATGGAAGTATCGGCACAAGGCTGCGTAAGGGTTTAACATCAAAAACTCTAGACTTATCGAAAGACCCAGCGGCAGGAATAGCACCGTGCTCCATGAAACACTTTCAAACAAGACAATCACAGTTTTCAAAAATAGACCCTCTTACTTCTTTCTAATCTCAACATAGATGCAACACCAACAGATACAATCACATTCTGCACTGAACAAAAGGAAGACATATCAACACCAGAAAATGTTTCCTAAATGGGAAAAAAGCAGAAAAGCTGCTCAATCCACAATCAGTTCAATTAACATAATCAAGTAGCTTCTAAAGGAAAATTAGAACAAAAAAAATTGTATTTCTCCAACAAGCAAGCAGATGCAAAATTAAGAATCTAATAAAATTATGAAACTGGAGTTTTAAATAAAGAATTTCCAGAAGCAGAAAGCAAACCAACTCCCATGTATGATTCCTGATGCAGGAACACAACCAAACGAACCTGATTCTACAGCTTGAGATGAGTGAGATCTTTTAAAAATAAAATTAAAGTACTTCTCTTGAAAACAAGTAAGGACAACCCAGAAGTAAAAGTTTTGTTTTTCCCCCACTTATTTCTCTTCCGCTTTCTCAGCAACCAAACAGAGGTTAAATTAAACCGTAAATGCTAAAAACCAATAGCATGCAAAAACTGAGGTATGAAACCGAAGTAGGAAAACATGCCTGAAATTGCTTCCGAGCAAAGTAGAGAACCAGCAAATGGTAAAATCAGGAAAAGTGAGGTCATCAACAAGGGAAAATCAAGGAGATTGAAGAGAATTAAAAGGGTTTAATCAACTGAAGGAGATGCATGCAAAGAGATCAGAGAGCCAAACTACGAACCAAATCAAAATAACACAGGTAACAATTTTTTGATGGGTAACAAACCAGTAACAGTTACAGAAGTCTTTCCGAGAAGCAGAAGATCTAAGAAGGAATATTTTACCTGAATGAAATTTGGAGACCATGAAAGTGAATTGATTTACACCACAAGGGTCAATGGTATTTCTCGAAAACCCAGAATTTATGTTTTTCATTTTCTATTTTAATTATTAATTAATACCATTACCATCTCTCTGTCTAGTCTCGATCTTCTGTGTTGGTGAGCTGTAGTCTATTGGCGCTATGCACACTGTATAAAAGGTACTTTCTTTTTAACGTTTTTTTTTTATAGTTTCTTTTCAGAAAAAGGACTAGAATTTAGGGTTTACGTCCTCTGAATTTATAAAATTAACTTGTACCATTGAGAAATTCTACTCATTTACTATTAAAAAAATGAATTGTACAATTTTCTAGTCATTTATTATTAAAAAAATTGAGAAATTAGAGGGATATAAATCCCCTGAATTTATAAAGTTATAAATTTGTATAATTAGATTATTTTAATTCATTTATTGTAGAAAATAATAGAGAGAGAAATTAGTGATGAAAAAAATGAATTATTGAGATTGTCCAAATTCATGCCTTTAATAAATTCAAGTGATCCTCACCCAAAATTAGAAATGAAAAAAATAAATGGTTAAAGTTGTCTAAATTGACAAATTCATGATTTTTCTAAATCTAGATAGTTTGTGTCCTAAATCAAATTAAATAAAAATAATAGCAAGTATAACGAAACAAGAGTTTGATATGATTAGGTTGAAATATATTATTTACGAAAAAATCTAATGTATTATCTCAATGCAAGTGCATATCATTTTTTTCAAATTTATTTTTACTGTATTCACAATAAATTTTATTTCATTTTATTCAATAATTTGAAAATATATCAAATGATGCCTAGTAATTCAACTTATAAGATTTTTGAACAATAACAATGATTAAATAGGAGGGAAATTCAGTATTTTATTTCGCACAACAAGGCCTAAAACTTATTTTTTTCTTAATAATTAAATGAAAAGTGTCAAATTGAAGTGAGATTTAATTTAAGCCTTGAATAAGAATATAAGGATAGTTTTCGTCCGTCAGAGTTCAAAGTATACTATTTTAGAAATGTTGAGACTCCATTTAAGCGGAATAAAAAATAAGATTTAACTTTAAAAGGTATATATTTCAGAGTTTAAATCAAATTTTTGCGATTCCCATAAAATATGAATAAAAATAGTAATCTCACTAATGTTAATGGGTAAAGCAGAATGTAAGTGAAAGAAAAGACCCAATGAATTAAATGCATGATTTCCCAACATATTTATTCATTTTGCTATATTCCTTGCCCCAGACTATTAACTCCTTTTATTACTAAAAATAAAGAAAAACGAATAAATAAATAAATAAACTTCCTCTTTGGTGTCCAGCAATTATCATCAGAAATAGTTAGCAACAAAGAAAAAGTCAACAGAATTTATGGTGTGCTTCACATGGAACTAGATATACTGTGTACATGACTTTGCAAATATGGCTGCTACAGTACTGGACCCACTTTGACCCAACTTTATGATAGTACATGATCTTTGAACTTAATACTATTGCACTTGGAATAACTTTGCAAAGAATTTCAAAATAAAATTTTGAAAGCAGATATGTTCCATAAATCTAATTGAGACGTGTTTTAATAAATACTAATACATATTCTCATGTATTCAAACCATGTAAACCTTTTATTATTTTACCGTGAAATCATCTTTCATGAACTTGTTCTTCAATTTTGTTACTCTTTCCAAACAAAGCAATAATTTTTGCTAATAGGATCAGTCTTAGGATAGCAAAGAGATTCCCTTGAAAGAAGCCCGAGCAGAGCTAGGGTTTTAACAAGAAAGAGTAACTCAAAAATACTAGGCATGTCCTAATAACAAAAACAAGGATGAACTCCTTGTTGACTGAACTCCCCCGACCTAGTTTCGGGTCAAGAGATAAAAGTGATGACATATCTTGGTTCACTTACTTTCACTGGATGAACTTTCATATGTTCTCTTTCTTCCTACGTTTTTTTTTGGGTAAAATGAACATTATCACAATTGGTTTAATTTAAAAAGAAAAAAGAACCCATCCTGTTTTGATGGCAGCTAGTTCCTTTATTTCATAGTTCAGTTCTTTGAATCATTCTGGCATCTATGTTTTGCTAGTTAAAACTGGTTATCTATTTGATACCCTCTTGTCAATGCGAGCAAGTTAGTTAGGCCAACTAGAAGTCCTTGATAACTGGCATAGAGCGAGGCTATGTTTAGAGCCATAGCATCCTCAAAGGTTACAAACCTAAGGCCATCTGACGATTGAAATAAGAAGAGGTTTTTCACTTTAAGAAATGGGAGCTAATGTAATTCATTCTTTGACAAGATATCACAAACTATCAATTAAATAAGAGAAGAGGTATAGCAAAGTAGATTCGATAGTATGCTAGTTGCTTAGATGAACCTTCCTTCATGATATAGTTGCTTGTACTTCTTTTTTTTTTTTTTTTTGTCAACTTTCTCATTCTTGAGGACCTTCTGACTGGCAGGCTTTTTAGTGAATCCCTCTTGCGAGCAAGGAAGATACATAATATATAATTGTGCTTGCCTTCACTTAGAAACTCTACGCTGCCGTATTAGAGTAAGGCATGCTTCTGAGACTTAGATTCACTTGTTTTTGTCTCCGGCCATTAACCTATTCTAAAGCAGTCTAGTGATCAGCTTATCTTGCACTACTTGAAACCTTTGTAAAATCGTTAACGAGTAGGAAAAAGTGTTGCATCTCACCAAAACCCACTTTTGGGGGGGGGGGGGGGGGGGGGGGAATGAAGTTAACATCACTAATGTTACTAACCTTATGCTTTGCCAATCTTTATATGCCACGAGGAGGTTAAATCCATTGCAAGCTTATCTCCCGAACCCCCCAGACATAGTAAGAAACTAAAGGAGCAACTAAATAAGGAAGCCCTACTTCAAGAGGGCTATAGAGCACTAACTTGGAAATAAATCAACACCTATTCGTATCAATTCGTCATTGCTCATTCCCATTAGACCCAAGTGTTTAACATTTCCTTCTCTGCATCTGCTCACTCTTCGCTGACCTACCTCGTGGTAAAGAAAAGGAAGTGTGAGAGAATAGTAAACAAAGCACACCTTAAAAAACTTCTAAATATGAGAAGTCTCCCTTGACTTTGAGAAGAAGGAAATGAAGAATGGGAATGAAACAAAATAAGGCATTTCTAGTTATGTTATTGTTGCTCGACCAAAAAACCACTAAGAAGAACCACTTGAATGTTGTAGGTAATGACCTTTCTCCCCAATGTGGAGGGGATATGAATCTTCTGAATTTGTGGTGGAGTCATGACCTTTTCAAATTCAAGTTATCCTCGTCCTTTTAGAGGTCAAGGGTTTCAATCATCACCCGTATTGAACCACAAAATAATTTCTCTTTTTTTCTCCCTTAAATTGTAGCCTTCTTTGTAACAAAAAATAATAATAATCGAGGGTGTAGCCATGATGTATGAATAGGAGTTTTCAAAAACAAAGTGGACAAAAAAAAATTTTTAAAAAAAAGAGGGAGAAGCATTTTCCCTTCTTTTTTCCCTTTTCCCCCCCTGAAGGAAGTAGACGATGGCACGACACCGGGAACCCGACGACACCGTATTACCTCCATAACTCGCACACCGTCTTTGTCGGGATAGAAACGCGCAATTGAAACGAAGATAACGCCTGGAGAGAGAGAGAGAGAGAGAGAGATCCAGACTGAATGAATAAATACAGAGCCAAACAGGAGAGACGAAGAAGAGTTATTTGTAGCATTTCCTTTTTCGTCAGAATTTGGGGGTTTCTCTGTGCTTCTTCCGAATCTCAAACAATCCCCGTGCATCGAATCAAACCCTAATGACGGATAAGCGATAAAGAAAACACGGGTAAATTCCTCTTTTGATTCCACCCGTGCTTGCTTACCTGTGCCCATTCAATTTCGCTTCTGATTTAGGGTTCTTCTTCGTCGTTCTATGCCCTATTTAAGCATTTGTATCACTCTTCTCTCTCGTGTTATTCGTTGAGCGTAGATTTGGGCTTTATTGACACTTAGGTTTCGCGTGGCATTGTTCATTTCTAAAATCGCTTGATGTTCTTGTTTTGAATTCTGTTGGTGATTTTCGTTTTTCATTTTTCTTTTTCAAACGGAATTTCTCGATCTGTTGATTTGAATAGCGTTGTTACTGGGTCAATTTGATTCTTGATTTAATTACCTAGTTTTCCATTGTGCGGTTGTATCTGATGGAGGAGTCTTATAACAACCATGGATATGCGGTAAGAATGCATGTATGCAATTATTTGGGTCTCTAAAAGAACTTATAAAGGATACATCTCTGGAAAAGGCTCGGATTTGCCATATTTTGTGTCCAGTTTCATGCCTGTATGACATTCTTTTTAATCTTATAGCCTTTTGTTAGGCGTTTAATGTCTTAAGAAATTATTTTTTTTTATTATATCTGCCTCTTGTTCTCTTTTGAACTGTAAATTTAATATTTTAATTGAGTCAACAGGAAAAAAAATATTGGAATTTTTTCTGCTGATGTGGGTGTATTTAACGTTTGCAAATCCTAAGTGAATTCATATGGTGCACATGGCTAGAGATATTAGCCCCAGGGCTTTTAATGTTTAAAATAGGCTGCGAAAACAGCTTCATAGTTATGAAGTCATGCACTGTTAAATAACAGTCAACACGTTCTAGTTTCCTGAATCATTACTGTTGCATTGTTCACAATCAAACACTTAATAATTTCTGTTGGGCAAAGTTATCTTACTATTGTTTGTGATATTGAAACTCAAGTTGTTGCTAAATTTATATATTTTGCTAAGTCATCCAAATAGTAAACACACTACAGCAGTATATATATATTTTGCTATGTCACCCACATAGTAAATATACTACACCACTATCCTAATTTCTCTCATACTCTCATGTAAATTAACAGGCACATGCACCTTCTCCTCATTACTTTGTACGGTTGGAGAATTCAAATACTGAAGACGATATTTACCTGAGAAGGAAACCCAGGATGCGTAGGTGGTTCTGCTGTTCGTGTCGAGCGGATGAGTCTTACCCGTCAAAGGAAAACGACTACCCCAAAAGCCCAAGGAACCAAGCAGATGGTATGTGCACTTAATATTTATTAACTTCTTCTATGAGGAAGAATCCTTTTTCTTTAAGCTCTATGTTCCACAATCGAAAATGAATGGGTAGGAGAAAATGCCGAATTTTGGAAGTTGTATATACCTGAGTTTTCGCTATAATCTAATTTGAATTGTACGACTCCCTCTTCTCACCTTTATTCAACTCTTCCTCCTCTCTCTTCGAAATTTGTTGACCTCAGAGCCTTCTCCAGAGCAGTGTCTTCTCTCCGGGTTTAAGCGGCTTTTCCAGACTTGCGCCTTCTGCTTTGGTTCGTCCAATTAAGGCCCAACAAATTTCCCTATATTTAGGGGAAATCCTTCAGATCATGTTCTTAATACCTCATTTCATCCAATTAAGGTCCGCAATTTCCCCCTATATTATGAATGCGAATGCGATCCCTATGCGTGTGAACAAACAACGTCCAGATATGTAACCAATCCCTTTGATTTCCCTGAGATGGATTTTTCTATGCAAGACCCAAGCCGCAACCCATGAAAAAGATAAAAACAATGCCATCCAACCAGTGGCTTATTAGAAGTTTCTACCACTGGAAATTTTGCATTTTCCCCCAATCAAATGCACCTTTAACTCTTAGATGACGGATTAGAAGTTCTACCAATGAAGATTATTGTTATTTTATTCATCCTAATTCACCCTTACTAATTGCTGCCAATCTGATATAGTGTACAGATTATATGAATCTAACCCACTTACAATCTATTTCTTAGATTAACATGTCCAACACTGTCATTCTTGCGCTTTTACTAAATTTGTGACTTCTAAAATCTGTATATAATAATATTTTTATCATTGATGTGAATACAAGTCTGAAGTGCCACCCCTATCAGTTTAAGCATTACCGTGGAGCAACTAGTTCAAGTCAATGGCATGCCCATGGATATTACAAAAATTACCTTACCTTAGTGGCTTGACCCTGACCCTTTGACTACTATGGTGTCATTGTGTGGCATAACAAAAATAATAATTATAGCCAAAACACAACACCAACACATACGTTTCATGAAGTTTACTCTGGAGAAAGTGGCTAGCAGGGGTTGGTTAAGATGTAGGGACCATCCATTATCAGAAGAAAGAATAAGGCATAGTTTTAATTTTCTGTATTGTTTTTTTAACTCTTGGAATAAGGCTTAGCTATTGTTGTTGCCCCCCTATTTTCTTGTTTTAGGAAATCAAAATGGTTCAAGGGCCTCAGAACCTGTAGAATCTGAAGTGCAAAAGGCTGCCCCAGCTGTTGAAGTTCCTGAATTGTCTTCAGATGAACTGAAAGAAAAGACCGATAATTTTGGATCGAAGGCACTGATTGGTGAAGGATCTTACGGTAGAGTATATCATGCAAATTTAAATAATGGAAAAGCTGTGGCTGTTAAAAAACTTGATGTATCTTCTGAGGCTGATTCAAATGTTGAGTTCCTGACACAGGTCTGTATGTTATTGCCATCTTAAAATGTATCAAAATTTACGTCTGGTGTGCCAAGTGCTACCTAAGCCTGGGACTTTTCCCCTTCATCTCTTGTTGTTTGTGATTTTATGGCCTCCTATCCTTCAGGTTTCCATGGTTTCAAGATTGAAGCATGAAAATCTTGTTGAGTTGCTTGGTTATTGTGTGGAAGGAAATCTCCGCGTGTTAGCATATGAATTTGCAACTATGGGATCTCTGCATGATATTCTTCATGGTATGGACAACAAATTTGTGTACCTATTTCTTGAGCTGAAATACAATTCTGGCTGAAATCAACTGCTTTATGTGATAGGAGGCTGTTCCTTAGAATAATTTCTGTGATTGTAGGTAGAAAAGGGGTGCAAGGTGCACAGCCTGGTCCTGTGCTTGACTGGATGCAGCGGGTGAGAATTGCTGTTGGTGCGGCAAGGGGGTTGGAGTATTTGCATGAGAAAGTTCAACCGTCTATAATACACAGAGATGTCCGATCTAGCAATGTGCTTTTATTTGAAGACTTCAAAGCAAAGATTGCAGATTTTAACCTTTCAAATCAGGCTCCTGACATGGCTGCTCGCCTTCATTCTACCAGAGTCTTGGGAACTTTTGGTTATCACGCTCCAGAGTAATACTTCTAAAACTTACATATTAGTTTTTAGGAAAACATCTAAAACACCCCCTGTAATTTGGATAATATTAAAGAGAACTCCTGTAGTTTCAAAAAAAATTTGTCATGCCCCTTGTACTTATGAAAATAGTCCAATAGGTCGCTGTCATCTAATTCCGTGCAAATTGATAATGGAAAGTTATTAAATTATTGTATATAAAAAATATATATATATTTTATAATTAAAATACAAAAAATCACTTCTCAAAGCCTCCCCTGTTAGATTCAATGGTGGTTACTCCTTTCGTTTTTGACCTCGGGATTCGCATTTTAATTAGAAAATAAATTTTTTTAATTACAATAACTTAATTTTTATCTTTTTTTTTTCCTTAATTTTCACATTTTATTTTATTTTACTTTTTAATGATATTCCGTTATTAATTTGGACGATTATTAATTTGGACAGAATTGGATGGCAAGGATTTAGTACATCAGGTGTGATAAGAATAGAGGATCTCTTCAATAGTCACACAAACTACAAAATGGTGTTTTAGATATGTACTCTTAATTTTCTGTCTTGTAGATCATGCTACACATTGACAACATAGTTGTTGAAAGGCCAGGGTGAAGCCACTAAGATCCATGCGCTTAATGGAGGTGCGAAAGGGCATGCCATTAACTTGAACTAATTGCTACATGCTGGAGCTTAACTTGATAGAGGTTCACTTCAATGATGAAAATGTTATTTTATAAAGATTTTAGGAAGTTACAGATTTAGTAACACGTGCAAGAAATGGAGTTGTTAGACATTAATCTAAGAGAGATTTTAAGTGGGTAGAGTGAGCACAATCATTGCCTGGTCTTGTGGTACCTAACTTGCTTAGAAAACCTTTAAACCCTTGTCTTAGGTTTTATATCCAAGTACCTAGAACTCTTGAGTGGACGAGGGGCATTGCACTATATGGACCCTAAACACCAGGGACCGGCTTTTTTTGGAGCCGTTACTTGGTAACAAAAGCGCAGGTCCGAAACAAAAAATTTTCCCCTATGGAATGCTTTAATAATATATAGATATTTACACATGTTTTCTCACTAGTTGTAGAACGAAATGATCCTCGATTCAGATCGATCTTTCCAGGGCTACAATCACTTGTGTACAAATGATTTCTAGTGAGATAGTCTTATATTCTTTTTTGAACATACAAAATTTTTATTTTCTTTAAACGAGCATGATCTTATGGTGTAAGTTGGTTGTGAAACCTCGGTGCAGGTATGCAATGACGGGACAGCTGATGCAGAAGAGCGATGTATACAGCTTTGGGGTTGTCCTCTTAGAGCTTCTGACTGGAAGGAAGCCTGTGGATCATACCATGCCTCGTGGACAGCAGAGCCTTGTCACTTGGGTGAGAGGCCTCATTCTTCTTCTCTGGTTATCATCATCTTGTTCTTTTACGTACAACAATTAATCTATCTGCATGATTTTCTTTCTAAGGCTACTCCGAGATTGAGTGAAGACAAAGTTAAACAATGTGTTGACCCCAAGCTAAAAGGAGAGTATCCTCCAAAAGGAGTTGCCAAGGTCAGTCCCTCCCTTCATCCTTCCCTCCCTCCGTGTTTTCTCAACTCCTGTAGCCGCTGAAATCCTTTATGATGCCAGATGGCAGCTGTTGCAGCGTTGTGCGTACAGTATGAAGCGGAATTTCGGCCCAATATGAGCATTGTTGTGAAGGCACTTCAACCCCTTCTGAAACCTCCTAATCCAGCTCCATCTGCTGCTCAAGGCTAAATCAAAGAAGTTCTCTGTTTGCTAAAATTTCTCCGGCATCTTTTGAACAATTTGGTTTTGTTCGGTGGCAGATTTCCTCAGGCCCCTTAATCCATTTATATATAGATTCAGTTTGTTTGTTTGTTTGTTTTTTTTTCCTAATTTAGTCTGATTTACTGGATTTGATTAGCACGCCGAAGTGTCGGTATGGTCTTTCTGTTGGTATGGAGTCATTCGGAGCAGTGAATTTTGTTTATTTTTAATTCTTTTTTGTTCCTTAAAATTCGTTTCCCTGATCCAGCAGAGTTGTGATTGTTGTCACGTATATGATATTTGATGATAAAGATCTCATTGGGCCAGTGATAACCCAACTGATAAGAATTTATTAGCATATTCTTTGTTGTATTTCGCTTGAGAAGAATTTAAGAATCTACGTGTAAAGAATTCAATACAAGTATGTTTATTTTTCCTTTTATTGACTTGTGGTATGACTCGTCTAAGGGGCTCCTTTGAGTAATGCAGTGAGATATTGGTGGTTTCCTTTTTTCACTATGATGGAAAAAGCATACAAAAATATATTATGACAAGTTTGATGTTGAGAACAGGTCTATTCTTCTTTCTAAACGAAGTCTTTTCCGTTAGCTTTCGAAGCTTATTGATTGTGCGCTCAAAACTTATCCATCTTTACTCTCCAACAACTTACCTATCTTAAAGTAAAGAGTTGGTTGATTAGTGAACTATATATGCAAGGAGCACATACAGTGCTCTAGAAATATAGACCAAAAGCACCGGTGACGAAACAGAGTTTCGCTTTTTGTTATGAAGATGAGGCAGAAACATCGACTGATCCAATCTCGGATGATAAACTTAATGAACTATCCACCCTCTTTCACATGGCAAGAAGAAGGTGGTGAAGGGGAAGAAGAAGAATAAAAAGGAGAAGAATATAGGCAGACCGTACAATTCCTAAAGAAACCTTCATGGAAGGTTTGATTCATGTAGCTAGGAAAGTATTACATTGATTGATTATTTGTACCCCAATCTGCCCCTTATTTGTGTTGACATATAAATTCAAACCTATGATCCCCATAATACCTTATTGACTGACCTTTCGGATGGGAAGTTGTGCTATGATGGGCCTGTGATTCGAGAATCATTCAATGAAACATCGTCCAATTGGATAGCTACCTAAAGAATTTTTTTTGCACCCATGATCAGTTAGACCCTAGTGGCCTAATGAGCTGTGCAGACCTTGATCAATGAAATTTTGGATCTAAAGCATCCAAACAAAATTTCATAATCAACGACGTATTGAATTTAAAGCATCCAAACAAAAATTTCAAGGACTTCCACCATCAGCTTTACCACGAAATCATGCAAGCAAGAAGAGCAAACTTACTTTGACTTTTTGATTCCATTACTACTAATAAAAAGAACAAAGAAATGAAAAAGAATATATAAGAAATACAACAGATTTATGAGGTATATCATACAATTAAAAATGGAGTCAAATAATAGAGAAATAATATTGCTAATGGGGTCAAATATGGTGGTATTTACTGTCTCTTTTGTGAGCTCCTCTTTAAACTTTGGTTCATTTGAGAAAGAACTTCCAAACCTCTCTATCAGTCATTTCTTTCACCAAATGGGCTCCGAAAATGCCTTCCTCATCAACAAGACTCCTCAATTGTCGTGCTCCGCTGTTGAAGCCGATGAAATTCTTCTTCGTAGCCAAGTATAATACCCCATAAGGAGGCTTTACACACTGTTTATTCAGAACACAGTAAGAAAAAATGAGAAAAGCATTATGAAAATAGAAGCAAGCAGCTTGAAAGACAAGGAAAAAGAATATGCATTTAAAACTAGATGGAGGCCAAAAAAATTTCTACCGCGAAACTATACCTACTATGACCAATTCCCCGCGTGGAACATATATGGGGAATTCCGATATGGTAATGATGTCGTTTTATGGTTTCTTATAACAAAGGGAGATGGATTTGCAGGGGATATTACATCTTTTATAAGAAAACCCAAAGCAACGTTTAGAACCCACCTAACTTAGGGCTTGATATACACCATATTGGGTTTTCCTACACTATGTGGGACCCAATTATGGATGGGGTTTCATCCAAAAGTCAAAGTATTGTCAACGAAAAAGTTTTAAACTGTTTGGATGGAGCCTCATTCATAGTCGGATGAGGCTCAAATTACACCATCTTGTTAGTATATTAGTCTTTAATCTGATGGTTAGAATCCTCTTCTGCACCCTTATATAGGCCTCACATTGTGTGATCGTATATGCTTATGTGCTTATAATAACAATTTTCTATATATGGTATATGGACTAGTAGTAGGACGACTTAAATGGGACTGCAGCAACAAACAACCCATTTGTGGTGCAGCCCAGTCAAAGATCGTTCCTTCAGCATTTTCAACGCAATGTGAGACTCTGTTAACTTGGGATTACATTCGCGGAACTGTCTCAAGTGGCACCACACTTAGAAATTGCCAAAACAGCAATCTTTGATTGGGCTTCACCTCGCCACGAATGACATGGGGCTGCATTCCCAGTAAGCTTTTTGTATCGTCTAGAGTTGGTGGACCATGGACATCACTCAGATAATGCAATGCCGAAAAAAACATGAAAAACTCCAAAAATAGTGGGAAACTTTAAATAAGAATTAAAGTGGAAACCATCAAGATATCTGATTGTAGAAGGTAAAATGAAATCATTCCGAAACTAAGGCTACATTTGGTAAAATGGAATGAAACAAGATGGAACAAAATCGATTTTTTAGAGCAAATGTGATTTTCATGGACATGCCCATTCTGATGGCATTCCCGTCATTGCCAGAAAGAACTAAACCATCATAATGAGCACTCCCACCCTCACATGAAGAAATTTATTCCCATGCTTTAACTCTTAAGCTGTGATGAGAACCATATTAGAAGAGGGCCTTCCAATGAAAATACATTTACCCTTAAAATTGAATCCATTACATCCAATTCCACTCCATCATACCAAACGTCGCCTAGTATTATGTCAACGGAGAAACAGCAATCCTAATCAAGGTATGTCCAAGGCATGTCAAACTGTACCATCATTATAAGGCAGATAGGGCACTAACCTTTTTTATAAGGGCATATAGCTTCTTTAAAGAGATTAGCGAATAAGGTATTTCTGTCAGCAAAATAACATCATATCCTTCTCCCGAGTCAGTCTCACTAGCCCTCTCCCATGCCCGGCTTCCGGAAAGCTTTCTTGATCTCCTTGAGGAACATTCCTTTTCTCCTACAATGATGCTGCTGCTGCCATCTTGGCTACTACATCCATCCATGAAATCTTCTTCAGAGAAGCTAAGACTCATCCCTGTCGTTGCTTCGAATCCATCGTTTCTGACAACAGACAAAACTGTAGGGAGTTCTTCCCAGTCCCCTGCATAGAAATGCACAGCTGGCGAAAGCATTTGTCTTGATGGAGTCAAGGGACTTTCTGGCTGTTGGATCTGACGATCCCGTGCTTGCTCGAGATTGGCCAGCACATTTGGTATGGTTGTGCACCTTATAGTCTCAGCGTTTAGGTCTTGAAAATGAACGGCACAAGCTCCCTGTGATTAATTTTAAAAAGACCCAATAAACAACAGGTATTGTTTTTCAAGTAAACACAGTATTTGCTTCCAACTAGTCCATAACCACCCTTGAGTCATTTGTTAATAACTTCTTATAAGTAGAACCTTGATCTCTAATCTGCTGTTGGGGATAATACCATTCATTCTTCTTCAAAAGCCACACTTTCCACCTAGCCAGTCCTTAGGGTTAAAATGTTAACACCATGTTTGGTTTATGGTAATAATTATTCCATTTCTGCTGTATTCCTGTGGAGGTATCTCGTTTGATTAGCTTTAGAGCTTGGAATAACTATTCCTATTCAGGCTCCATTCCAGCCCAATCAAAAGTATCCATTCCCCTCATGACCCATGAGATTAGTTAGTGATTCTTATTCCATTTCGCAAACCAAACATGCTATAAGAAGCCACTCTTTCCCCAAGCTCCGTTAATGACTTTAATTAGTAATGGCAGGGCAAAGCATGCCACCTTATGCACAAGAACTAAAAATAAGGTGCTCACACAAAATTAAGCCAAATGGATTAATCAAATTATTGTCAACTATTGAAAATTTCATTATAACAAAATGAAATAGATTAGAAAAATGGCAAATCAAGATGACAGCGCTTAGACTACTAAATAGTGTTTACCCTGCGCACAGATGGAACCACCACTGTGTGCCAGAGATGTCTACTAGGAAACTATGTTTTAGGAGTTTAGCAGTTACAACGCAAATCGAAGCTGTAGCCATTTATTCTTAAAGTTGGGGGAAGAACACGGGTCGACCACAGATAACTTTTAAGTACTCAGGAAAAAAAAAAAAAAAAAAAAGAACTGCAAGAGACTGAAACTAGTGAAACATACCTTCAGGCAAGCAAAGATCCCTGGTAGCCCGTAGCTGCAACTAAGCTGCAAGAAGCACCATTTAGTGATTACACCATCAACTTTAGTTCTAGTAAGGGGAAGATATTCTGTGGGAGTAAAAAAAAAAGAACTGGCTAGATCTAAGAACTTCAGGTAGACAAAGTGATCAAAGATCAAATCAAGAGCAAACATAATGAGAAATTTTCACATACTTCAATCGATGTAAATGTAATAGCTACCTGACAAAATATGTTTGCTTTTCAGAAAGCCTCTACAGACACAATTTGAATCACATAAAACAATAGCACTTTCTATATGTAAAACTCGAAATGGTTCAGTCATAGCATCTAGCAAATTAGAATGTAAAATTTTCAAAAGGAAAAAATGTGTTTGCAGATTGTAAAATTTCCAAACTTTAAATAATTTCTCACTCAACCAACTAGAAAATAAATTTTCAATGTCAAGACTATAAGCTTATAAGACAGGACAGATATTAAGAGGGACCAAGGACGGGAAAACTTTGTTAAACTTGTCAGCAGAACCACTTGCTTTGTTTTCTTTTCTTTTTATTCTTTTCAACCAGGACACAATGATGCACTAAATGTAAAATTTGAACAGAACATACTGTTCACATGAAGGTGACAGTTGTAACATATCAATTTAAATATTAGGATAGTGTCAAATCAACCTATTTAGAGTAAAAGATGCATCAGAATAATTTATAGTTCAATATTAAGGAAAATATAAAGAAGCAGGATAATAGTTAAACAGGTCAACAATTCTTTTTAGAAAAACTCTAATTAAAGAATTCAATAATAGCTAAAATGAATTACCTCTAGCACTCTTTTGCCTCTTAAGCTCAGCTGTCCATCTCGGACCTCATGCATCAGGACATTAACAAGATCAACCGAACCATCCCAGGATTTCAAATTCCCTGCAAAACCATTATGACATTACAGCTATAAAGTTGAAGAAACATCTCAACCCAATAGTAAGATGAATATTTTTCTCTAATATTGAATTGCATAAGCAGGGGAGGTTATATGATTACCATCTGGTTTTGCAGATATCATTTCACAACCAGCGGACCCAATAATATCAGCAACACTGACTCTTCCCTATAAAAATACAACGAATTGATCAAGCTTATTGTATTTGTCATATTATAGTTAATATTTATTTCAAAAAACCAAATAAATAAACAGGCGTCTACATAAAATAAAATATTAAAAAAAATGTAATCAATATGGAGAATAATTCAAGACAAATTAAACACCTTCATAATAATAACCAAAAGTCCCATAATTTTAGGACTCTATTCTATAGAACAAGCTAAAGTTGTACTCTTCAAATTCTATTCCCCAAACACAATAGTATCTTCAAATTCCTACGATCCTGAGAATGAAATCTTATTGTGTACAGCAAGTCTGTATCATCAGCTGAGCAAAGAGGATACATCAACAAAACTTCCATCAAGAACTCTGTCGTTCATAAATCACTATGATAGGGGCAGGAAAATGGGAAAGAAAAAGAATATGGTGTGTATATTAAACAATTAAAGAAGAATGCCAGATGGTAAAACTGATGTCTACTTGCTTCTACCCAAGAAACCCCAGTGAACAACCCATAGACCCTGTACGTGAATGTGGGGGGTAACAACCAACAACTTTTTGAGGAATAAGTTTCCCCAGGCTCTCTTTTCCTTCTAACTCTAAATAATATCCTAGACCCATTTTGTGTACTGCAAGCTGAGTATAAATATCCATCAGTGGGAGTAGAAAACATAAAATGACGATGGGAAGAAAACTATTTGGTTTTGACAAATTACATAACTCAGGCTATGAAAAAAAAAAGGCACTAAGAACCAAATTGCTTTGCCAGGGTTACCTTGAATACATTGAGACCTTGCAAATCTACATTCTCCCCAGCATATTTGTAAGGGTGAGTCATCTGCATGAAACAAAATCACCAGCAGCTTAAACCTTAGAGCAAATTTACTTTGGAACAAAAACGTGCAGCAAAAATTCTTAGGAGATTGAACATGGGCATGTTTCATGCTGGTGATATATTTTGCAAGGAATTGAAGTACACAAATAGCCGGTGAACCAGATCAGATACCTTTGAAGGAAGAATCTCCACAGCAGGACAAGGAGGGGTCGCATCCCTCTCTGGAATTGAGGTAATGCTGTGATTTCCATGGTCATGAGGCATCAAACCGGGCAAGCATTTTGCAAACAGAGATGGTGCCCGCATCTTAGGTTGACTCTTGGAGAACAGGCAGTTGACTTCTAGTTCCAAAAGAATGGATGCTATGTACACAAAGAAACTGAAAGAGGAGAAGAAGAAACCCAGTTAATAAGCAAAATCCATCAAACAAGTTAGGAAGCTTCAAATCTATAAAAAGATGAATTTACAACTGAAATCCTAATATAGTGGTCTACCTATGGTTATTAAACCCAACAAATATGATAATAAATCAGGAATGTGCAATTTAGGGAAGACATACAGACTGATCCCAATCAAATACAAGGACAGGAGCAAAAAGGTTAGGTACATAAAAAAAAGTATGTGGACAATAGTTGAGCCAAATTAGTAGCATAAGAAATTCCGTGTTTAGTCACATTCAAGACAAAAACGCAGCAATAAAATGGAACCATTACGCTTAAGTGCTGACACGGACAAGATTTTTGATAAATTTAAGACCCACAGATTTATTCTACCATAAATAATGAAACATTCAGCCTGATACAACTAGTTTAGTGACTTCAATTGAAAAAATAAAATAAAATAATTGTCGGGTTGGATGCGGCAAACTGTTCTACGATATTCAAGAACAAACACACAACAGAATTTAGATAATCAGAAACTTCAGAGAAACAAGATGATCTGACAGATTTTATCGGCATCAAAGAAATCCAAAGCGAAAAGGCAATATAGATTGAAAAAAAATGAAAATTCTCAACCAATTTCTTTACAGAAATTCAAAAGAAAAGCCCAGAAAAAAAATCGAATTTAAACGATCATTCCTCGTAGAAACCGAATCAGAGATTCAGTGAAAGCAATTACCGCAGAAACAATGAGTTAGCTGAATTGAGGCCGAAAAGCCAATGTAACGAAGACCCCTTTAATAGTTGCCACAAAAGAAAAATCAAAGATGAACAACTCGCAGTTTCAGAGAAAGGAGATCATCGTTCCACGACGGGATGATTCAGTCAAAAGAGGACCATGGGAGGAAAGAGTGTTGTTAGAGAGAGAAAGTGATGAGAGAGGAGAGAGAGAGAGAGAGAGAGAATTCAGAGTTCAGACCTGCACTGTAACATCTTTAGATTTCCCATTATGCCCTCCACCTCTAAACAAGTTTTACCAATTTCGTTGACTTTGATTCAGTGGCAGTCTCCGTAAATTAATGAGGACAAGAGAGAACTGATTGAATTTTCGATATTATTATTATTATTATTTTTAACCTCGTAACAACAATAAATAAATAAATTTAAAATATGGTCTCCTTCTGAAATCTTCAATTTGCAATGTGTCAACTCTCTTTTGTTAACAATTTTATGGCATTTGTTTTGTCATTCTCTTTTAAGCATGCATAATTTGAAAATTTTCAAACTTATTGAAAATTTTTTTGTCGGTCAGAAAATTCGATTGAAAATTAAAAAAATTTTAAAATAATTCAATGTCAAAAATCAGGTCTAAATTTTTTTTAAAAAAATTAAAAATTAAAAATTTCTCTAATTATAAAGTTCTTTGTTTTATATTTTCATTTAATTTTCTCTCCACCCTCCTTATTTAAAAAATTCAGTTGAAAAATAAATTTTTTAAATTTTTTATCAACAAATTTCGATTGAAAATTTTCTGAAAACATTTTAATTCAATCAAGAATCGAAATAAAAATCAAAATTCAAAAAACTATCAGAAAATGAAAATTTAATCAGAAAATTTTTAACCAGAAAATTTCTAAACTTTTCAAATGAACACCCTACTCAGCATACTTTAACAGGTTAATGAAAAAGGTCCGGGACCGTTAAAATTACTTTACAACACTAAATCTGCAAAATTGAGATGGTAAACCTGACTCAGCCAGGTCAATCCCTCCACCTAACTGAAGGGCAATAAATTCTCCCAATCGCCTTCATTTTTTATTCGGGTGATCCATTTTTTTCCTACAACCGCTTGCACACCTCTAGGACCCAAATCCTCATGCCTTACCCGCGAAGCAAAGGTTTCAAATCACCCTCATGCGTGAAATAATCAGCCATGTACAGAGTTGATATGACCTTGTTTTATTCATGCTCAATTGCTAATAATATTATTTATATTGGTGGATCATATCATGAAAACAAAAAGGTGTGCCAAAACTTGTGCACATAACGGGTATATAATTGTGCGAGTCCATGGCGTATGTCGGTGTGGGCCCCACCATGAAGGCGAGTAGAGCCGACACATTCATACTCCGTTTTGCATAGCACAACCCAGTTAGAGAACCCCTCGACAAAATATGCGACTCAGAAAGGTAAACCTAGACAAGAATTCTGTGTCCTTACAGAGCAACCCATCAAAGTTCGTCCGCCGCTTTCTTCTTCCTCTTGGAGGATGGGCTCGAACTTTCCTCGAAAGCCGATGGGCAGAAACCACTCACCGTGCAAACATCGCAGCGTGGTCGGAGCGGGGTACAAATTGTCTGTCCAAATCCCACCTGCTTCAATTCAAACACACCAAGAAAGCAAGAGAGGAAAAGAGTGATCAAACAATAGCAGCAGCCTTCCAGTCTGTTTTCTTTTTCTTTTCTTTTCTAACGAATGAACTGCAGCCAAAAGGTTCTCACTTTGTGGATAAATATCTGTTTCTGTATGATACTTTTTTATGCTAATTAGCAAAATCCATAGGTTGACATATGCATTTATGAGTGTATTTGTATATGCATGCCCATACATCCATGTGAATATGATTAAGCCGCACGCGTTGACATATGCATGCATGAGTGTATTTGTATATGCATGCCCATATATCCATGTGTAGATAATTAAGTCGTACGCACCAAGAGAGGGTTGATCAGGACCCACTCGTCCTTTGGAAGCCATTGTTCTAGCATCTGTCTCGTTTCCTCAGGAGATCCAGTTTTCTAGAATGGAGCAAAAGAATTAGCAACAGATGCCATGGATCGACAGAAGAAGGGGTATTAATTTTGATCATTAAAGTAGGATCACGAAGGAAACAAGTGTACCACAACAAACCGTAAAAATGTTTTAACTTGAACATAATCTAACAGGAGAAAAGATGGTGCGCACCCACGCAGAAAATATGATGACCTAGTTATATAGTATGTTGGAGAGATTGCTCCAATAATTCAGGAAATTTAGGTTGAAGCATTTTATAATTTTTTATTTTGGGTTTCTTATGTCACTAGGGAATATTTATTGGGATCAGGTTTAGATATCAATCTATATTCTTCACGGCTACTCAGTCCCTCTGTCTTCATTTCCTTCCTTCTCCCTCCAAACATCTCTTAAAATTTCTCTTTTGTTTCAACCTTTTCTCTCCCGGTTCTTCTTTCTTTGTCAACATATCTCTCAATTTCCCTCTCCCGACTTCTCCTTCTCCTCCTCTTTCACACTGCAAACCTTTCAATTCTCTCTCCTCTCCCAACCTCTCTCTCCTGTTTCCAGTAAGAGGTTTCTCTTCAGCCATGATCTTTTAGTAAAGAGAGAGATCTCCAATCAAAATTATTGCGGCATCAGCTCTCTATTCATTTATCGGTGAGGTGAGAAAGGCAGAGAGGGGAAGGGGCGTGTATGTGTGTGTGTGTGTGTCAGAGAGAGAGAGTGGTTAAGAAACATAGTTGCCGTGTCCAAGACAATAATTATAAGTTTTATCAACATTGGTCAGATTACAAGGAAAGGTACCTGTTGGGTGTGTGGACTTGACACCCATCCAAGCCGATTGCATATGCGGTGAACATGAGTATCTACACATATACCTTGAACGTTGTTCCATGCAACATTCATAACCTGTACCACCCATGAAGGTGAAGGAATTAGAGGAAATAAAAGGCACCAAGGCAAAAGTAATAATTTATAGCATCATGAAATTAGACGACATACTAAATGAGCCATCTTGGGACCTATCCCTGGCAATAAGAGCAGCTCCTCCAACGAACTAGGAATGTCCCCATTGTACTTTGTGAGGCATATTTTTGATATTTTCTTCAAGTTGGCAGCCTTTCTTGTGTAAAATCCAACCTAAATGATAAGATGACAAAGAAGTTTTATAACGTGGTGCAACTAACAAAAACTTTGCAGAAGTGAAGGGATTCCTGCAAATGCAGTTTTTTCCCCAAACAATCACCACTCTCAAAAGAAACTTGAACATTTAAAAACTGTATTTATTTACTTGTATTTGAAAAATAAGCTTTGGAAGAAAAAGAAAAATCCAACCACAATAGTTGTTTGAAATGTTGTTATAAGATAGTTATCCAATAATTCAATCTCTAATCTTTATCCAAATCATGTCCAACAAACAAAATCCTGATTTCTAGTGATTACATACTGGGTATATCAAGTTCCTGATAGTTGCAACATCTGCTTTGTCAATCTCATCAGGGGCAAGGAGACGATTTTCAAGGAGACGTTGAATAGCTCCTGCACCCACAAAGAGCTTAGTGCTTGAACAGTGCAAACAAGTCAACAGTTTTTTTAGACGCAGTAGCTACTTACTGAATGCTCTTAAACCCTCATCAGAAAGGGAAACATATCAGAATAACAAAATAAAACATAAACATGGGAAGACACAGCACATTTTCATGAATTTTTATGTTACACGACATAAAAACCCAGCAAAGAAACACATATGCTTCCATGTCCTTTAGTGAGGGTTTAACCTCATTTAACAATTTTAACTGGATAGTTACTAAAATTGTAAAGAAACACATATGCTTCCACCCACAGGCTTGGAGTAGGTCTATTGAGAGCCTCACATCCAGGTGGGACTCGGCATTGTGGTACGTGAAGTACCCTATTATGAAGCATTGACATGGTATCAAAGTGATTTTGTGTGGCCCAAGGGTGATTTGTTTGTATATCCATTTTGTGCACGTGCACTCTGTAGAGCAGAAGTTGTGGATGCACGTGAAGGGGAGCATTGAGAGACCCACATCAGGTTGGGACTGGGTGTTACCCTGTTGGGCTACCCCCTCCTGGTGCTTGGTTTTGGGTGGAAACTTTACAAAAACCACCTACCTCCAAGATATGCATTCTCAATAGACATATAAGCACTAAACTTTGTTTCCCAAAAGTTTAAGAAATTTAAAATCTTTGCTTTATAATTGCAAGCAATGTTACCCCTATCATTTAAATCAGAAAGCATTACAGCTTGTAGTAAAAGGGGAGAGGAGCTCTCTTTTGATAAAATTGTATGGTTGACAACATGGAAAGATGAATCCCAAAAATTTAAGAAAAGAAGAGAAAGTAGGAGCCGAATCAATGTTAGGATCTGATTTGCGGCTCTGGTAGCATGTGTTGAAAGATAAAGAGGGAGAACAAAACCGTGCAAGAGAAAAGAGAGATGGGAAGTCCTTCAGTTATGAAAGTTCTCCATTTATAATATTGTACATTCTGCTACATGAACGGATGAAGCCCCAGTGGGTTTAAACAAGGGTCAGAAGGTCTGGATACAAAATCCAGTCGACTGGAGCCTTCTTGCTTTCTGTCCACTTGACTGGTATTCAACGGAAGCCGTTGGCCAGAACTACACTGTCTTCTGTCCAGTTCACTAGACAACCAACCAGTTCCCGACTCAAGTAACTACGATTTTTTTGGAAGCTATCCTCTTGAACCCAAAATCCATTTTTGTTTAACTAATAAATAAAGAGTCTCAATTTGTAAAAACTTGGTAGTATTAACTTGAGGATGGGTCCAACAGAAAATAAAAAGGTGCTCTCTATCAACTAATCAAAAACAATGACAATAATAGTCTTAAAACAAGAAAATCATACTCTTAATATAGAAACATTTCGTAGACCAGAAACTAATAATACCAGAACTTGCCATGAGTTACGTTATCTTTAGTCTGGCTCGAAAAGAGTGACGAGGCCAAAATTGCAAATCTTCTTTCCTGATAAATATACAGAAAATAACATCAAATCCTCCTAGCCATGCTTCCCACATCACATATTATGTTTTAGGTGCTATACTGGAAAGAAGGAAAAAATACTTTAGCAGAATTAAAGATGCTATGTTAAAGTCATTGGTGAAGGATTGCGCGCATGAAAAGCTAGCTGCCATTGGAGAGAGCGTTCCGCCTAATATAAAAAATGGTAGCTAATCTGATACACTGATAATGAGAGGGAGAAAGAACAGCTCAATAAATGGTGAATAACTTTCATCTTCATACAACCAACCCGTCATGAGATTGAAAAGGATGTCTACCTTAGGTGGAAGAGAACTGCCAGCTTTTTCACATCCCATGGAGTCTACAGGTGCATCTTCAGAAGATCTCATACTGCGGATCCCCTCAATAACCTTTTCCCAATTAGCAGGTGCCCCCGCTTAATCAAATAAAATGCTGTTAGGCTTCATCTTAGTATTGACTAGAAATCCCACCTTATTAAGAAATTCTAATACTGATATAATTATTAATACCAAGGCATGAGTAGCGATTGAATCATTCTCCTCAATTGTACAGGTACAGAGCAACAAAAATGATCAAACAGAAAATTGGAAAACATCAACCAATCCACCCAATCAAGACCAACTTCTGTTCCTTCAAAACAGAGTATCATGGCTTCTCCACATACCTGTGGATCTAACGGGAAGAGTAACTCCAGTTCCCACCTCAGGCACAACAGAAGTAGCCTTAGATTTTTCTGTGAAGAGAAAATTGAATTTTCATATTGAATGAGCCTGTAATTGTACATTGCGATAATAAATAATATATAAACAGGCTTTCTTGTGTGTACGAACTGGATCTATAAGCATTTCTTTACTTATAATTTTTATACTTTGAGGCAGGATGAAAAAGCGAAATTTTTATGTGTGGGTCAAGGAATGATATGAACATGTTTGTAAGTCAAGGAAGCAGGGTGAGCACCCAAATAATTAAAATAAAATAAAAAACATGGAATTCACGAGGATTCAATGGGGACATGATGAGATATGTAAAGCAAGATACACCTGCTTTATCTGCTGTTTTATTTTATTTTTCTTTAACAACGAAACAATGTTGTCTTTTGAAGGGTTAATAACCTGTAAAACCCTTAAGTGGACAATGGTGACGCCATTCTCCTCACGTCCAATGCTGCCCCAACACACGAGCAAGCCTCCTTTCCTCAGCGAGCCCACTTAACAGGCATAAATTTTTTATTTTGATTCACCTAAGCTATGGTTCGTGATAATTACCGGAGTTTAGGTATCCAATCCCCTTCACAAATTAATTCATTCAAGCATGTGTGTTTATAAGACATCCAAACTGGCAGCTCCCATGGATGGTAATGTTAAATTTGTCATTTGTGACAACCAAAAGCCCAAGTTACCATTCCAGTTTTTCATTTACTCATTTTTCCCGTCATCATACCTTCAGCCCATGGCAGCACATAATAGAAAACTATAAATTAATCGAATTAATCACTGCAATACTATAAATTGAAACATTTTAAAAGAACAAAACCAAAGAATAATGTATCCATTCCTCAGCCAGTCATACAAATAGCAGAACTTCAAGCCAGAGCCCATCCTAGAATGTCCTCAAATCTATTTACTTGTATGAATGTCCCAACATTTATCCTTACACAAACAAGCTGTTTCCAATGGAAATAACTTACTTGACTGGAAAAGTCCTTTTTTCACCACTCCATATGCAAATTCTTCAATGTCGGGCAGGGTAGATGGAGGCTGCACACAGTAAGCTGACCAAAATTTAGAAGTGTTTTTCCCAGAATCAGTAAAAGGACAATGTATCCAAAAGAGGCACCACAGGTGAAAACCTATGTGGTTTTACGGCAATATAAAATAATTATTTAAAAAGGGTTACCAGTGTTCATTTAGCTCAGTGTTCAAAAATGGTATTGACTAGTGAAAGCTTTAATGACATTTAAAGCATGTGAAAAAAAGTAGCTCTAGTTACCCATGATAATTAACTTCAGAGAAAACTAACAGCTCTTTGTTATGAGTGTTTCTTGAGGAAGCAATGCATGTTTGTTCTTATTTTGAGCAAAGCAACCCCAAGAAACTAGCCAATTCAATAATCGCAACCTTGTCAAATGTTTTATAACCAAAAGTGGCAATGCAAAGTTGATATATTATGTATTTGTAGATCATTTGCCTTCCATCCCATCTGGGTAAGTTTCTATTATGTCACATGTCACCACGTCCATTCTCATTAGAAGGTGAGGTGAGCAGAGTTTGAATTCCAGAGCCTGCACCCTGATACTACGAATTGACTAGGAATCCAAAGTAAGATTGTGGGTAAACACTGAGTAATTTTACTTGCTTGTTCAAATTCCCTAGATATACAAACAGATAAAAGTTATAGAAAATGAACAGTTTCATATACTACACTACATGAAAATTTGTGCTAAAATAGAAATGAGTGGTCTTGGAAAGTTAAATAATAAAATAACGGAGGATAAATCTAAGAATTTTAATGAACACAGATAAAACAGTTGTGAGATGTTAATAACTTTCTAAAAGACACATAACATCAATTATGAAGCAGAAAAAATGAAACCATAGATTATATCATGCAGCCACTAGTGTTAAAGAAAAACCTCGAACCATCCAAAATTAAGCCACTAGTATATCCTAAAACCAAAACAATGACAGTGCTAGACTGAAAAAATAGACTGCACATACTTTCTGTTCAAGTGATACTGTGTTAAGCTCCTTATCTGTGATTTCTACATCCCTTTTGACTCTTTTTTTCCTCACAAAAACACGAGTCCCTGACACAGGAATGGCGGTGGAAGATTCAGAACCTGAAAGAGACAAGGACGGCGCAAATTTAATAATGAGTTATAAAGAGGGAAAAGTGCGATTTGGAGGAAACATGGGGTTTTCTTTCTTCTCCCTCACCGAGATTCAGCTCCGAACGTGAAAAGCATCGCTTCGATTCAAGGGATTTGGGGGAAGATCCATGGTTGGACATTCGGCCTAAACCAAACGGAAGTGCCGAGTTCCTCAGAAGGCAGTGAAACATCAGCCACTTTCCAAATTAATAAAGCAACTCTTGAGTTACGGATTGGAGAGAATTCATGAAGAGGATTTAATACTTCGGAGACCTTCACCATTCCTATCATCATGAGTATAGCTAGTAAAATACACAAAAATACTTTAGGGTTAGGGTTGCACTAAATGGTGTGAATGAAAAGTAAATATGAATGAAATAAAAAGGCAAGGTAATAGTCATTCCTAACTCATTCTCCTTTATTTTGATTTGTTCAATGATGAGATTAAATCAAATGAGGGTCTACAAATAATTTTAAATAACTTTTTAAATTTAAATAAATAAATAATAATGAACAAGACGTATATTGCGCCATGTAACATTATTTAGAGTCATATGCTGTATCATTATATCATGACATTAGTGGTAAAATTAAAGATATGATTAACGATTATCAGGTATTACGAGTGGAATTGTCATCCCTTCATATGAGAGACTGGTCATTCTCATGCAATGATCATTCGAGGCTTTATTGTATAACTAAACAAGAGAATGGAATGAGCCCCTCGGCATCCAAACAGGTCTTAGCCATTCTTTTAGTTTACGGAATAGAATAATTATTTCATAAAATTGTAACACATGAGGCTTAATTTGTATTAGTAAAATGGTTGCTCTCATGAGTTATTAGGAAAAAAAGGTAAGAAATAAATAAAAAATTATTATTATTAATGACTAAGGACGTAATAGCTATTATTTACCTAAAATAATTATTTCTCACGTATTTTATCTATTGTTTTATATTATCTTTTTATGAGATACCAATTCAATTTGATCTTGTGAATCAAAAGTGTGGGGTAAGTGTTTCTCCCGGTCTTGATGAGACTGAATTTTTTTTCCTCATAGATTCATCATCGCCCATTATACCTCAAAAGAGTGTGTGCTTGTCAGTGCCATTGATCGTGTCCGGTCGAGGATCGGACGGTCGGGAAGGGGCTGGTGATCAACCTACCGGGCCCTGCAAGTATTACCAAATTCTATAAGTACGTGCATTAAGTAGTAATGGAGGAGGTAAGTGTATCAGGAGTATGGTGATAAGAGTGGTAATAATGGGATAAGGGATCTAAAAGAGGTAAAAACTTATCATTTAGGATCCATTCTGAAAATTTTAAAAATATGGATTGAAAGAACATAAAAAATAAATATATGATGGTATAATTTTTTCATAATTGACGTTATTATCTAAATAGTAAATCTTCAAAACAGTTTTAATGGTTTAAAAATCTTGATATTCACTATTTCACTTCATTCATGGTTATATTAGCCTTTTAAGCAAATGATATTTAAATAGGTAAAATAAATTTTCAAGAGAAAAAAACATATGTCGAGCATGTCATTCTATGTGATTAAAAAATCTCATACCTTCCTATTATTTTGATTTAAATCTCAAATTTTTATTTTTAATGAAAATTAGGAAAGGATTGAAATTACTTTAGAATTTTTTTTAAAAAAAGAGAGAGTTGGGAATTTTAATAAGAGGTAAAAAAATATAAGAATTTTTTGTCACTAGAAAAATGATTTTTAAAGAAAGAGAGAGTGAGAGGGCCAGCATGTAGCCTCACCCACATTCAGCCAATCAAAATCACCCTTCACGTTGCTCTTGCTGATTCTTCAAATCCTCCCCCATTCCCTCTTCACTCGTTCCTTATCTCCCCACTCTCTCTCCCATCTCTTCATCTGCACAACAATTATAATAATACACACAGCTCCTTCATTCTCTTTCTTTATCAATTCCATCTCTCTCTCTCTCTCTCTCTCTCTCTCTCGAAAATGGCAACAACAACCAACAAATCCTCCCCCTTCCAATCCCTCCACCGCTGCCCCTCCCTACTCCGCCGCCGCTTCTCTTTCTCCTCTTCCTCCCCCTTCCTCACCCCCACCGCCGCCGCCACGACCACCACTATCGCCGCCGCCGCTCTCTCTTCCACGGATTTCTCTCTCTCCTCCTCCTCCTCCCCCACCCCTGCTCCCTCCACCTCCCACCCCCAGATCGCCTCCTTCGACCTCCTCCTCCGCCACCTCGCCGCCCAGGACTTCCGCAGGGCCGATGAGGAGACCCGCCGCCTCCTCCTCGCGCTCGCCGGTGAGCCCGCGCAGAAGCGCGGCTACGTCTTCTTCTCCGAAGTAAAATTCATCTCGGAGACCGACCTCAAGGAGATCGACGATCTGTGGCGGCGACACAGCGGCGGCCGATTCGGGTACAGCGCGCAGAGGAAGGTGTGGGAGAAGGAGAAGGGGGATTTCACGGGATTCTTCATCAAAGTAGGGTGGATGAAGAGATTGGAGGGTCCTAATTCTGAAGAACAGGCCGCGCAGTACAATTACAGGGCCTTTCCAGAGGAATTCAGATGGGAATTGAAGGAGGACACGCCGGAGGGACACTTACCATTGACGAATTGTCTCCGGGGGACTCAGCTGCTGTCCAGCATCCTCTCCCATCCAGCTTTCGCTGACAAAAGCAAAAGCAAAAGCGAAAACGAGGAGGATGAAGACGAGGAAGAAGATGTTGTTAATGATAAATTGAGGGATAATGGGAGGAAGCTCCCCTTAGTGTTCAAGCCTGCAGATTATAGCTTCTGAGGTTCTTCTTATGAAGTTATTTATTTTTAAATTTAAAACGGTGTCGGCAAGGCTCGTGTGTTTATGAGCCTATGTTATATGGCGCAGTACTTTTCTTGATTGCGTAGAGAAGGGGTTCAAAATTATGTTTCTTTATCAAAAATAGATTATCTTTTAATATCACTTATTAAAATAAGGTATTTTTATACATAATTTTGGTAAGGTATTATATTATATAATTTTTTCTTTCATTTTATATTAGACATGGTAATCTCTCTCGCTCTTTCAATTCTTAGTATGAAATTCATTTATCAGTGTATTACTTTATATTTGTTTTGTGGTTGGTAAAAATAATAAAATTATAATGATATATCTACAAGAGGAAAAATAATAAGAAAAATAAATTAAAATAAGAAAAATTGTGAAATGTATTGATTTCATTTGAAAGTACATGTGATTTTTTTTAGAAATGTTTCGTTTTGACTAAACAAATATATATATATATATATATATATATATATATATATATATATATATATATAAAGGCTTTAAAAAACTAATAATAAAGGAAAAGACACAGAAAAACATATGAAAAAAAAATTACAAAACTAAAAAAATAATATTAACAAAATTAGACACTTGGGAAAAAGACTCACAAAATATAAGTGTTGTGGAAAAATGAATAAATTTATAAAAATAAAAACGAGTTGGAAACTAACAAGAGTAACAAAAAAAAAAAAAAATTACATTGAATTATAATAAAAAAGCTCAAAACAAGTCAACATTAGCAAAAAAAAAAAGCCACTCCACTATTTAAAAATATTTCATTTTCTTATAAAGTATAACAAATGAATAACAATCATTGCAAAGCCCTTGACATGACACTTGTATCTTATTTAAATGTTAAAAGTGAACCAATTTTGTGTATCAATTAATTATAATTCAAAATGAGTGGGAAGTCGTGTGCAGCTAAAACAACCCGGGGTAATATATTATTCAAATAAACAATAATAAAATAAAATGAGGCCAAGTGCAATCATGTGCAGCATGGTGAGATATATATAACTTCGCCTAAAAAACAATAATACTTTTAATGCATGTAAGGTGCAATCATATAATCTTAGGTTATTTTTAAAGATCAAACCCTATTGACGTAAAGAACTACTAAAATAAAATGCACCAGTTAATTTGCATTAAATTTTGTATTGTAGAATCTTCAATCCATGTCATAGAAAATCATTAAATTGAATCATAAAAAATTAATTAAATTTTTTTATGCTTCGCACTAAGATCTTATAATATCAAATGATATGAAAATTTATGAGTAGTCCTAATTTTTATGTTCTTTCGATCCCTTCAAAAGATCTAAAATTACATAATTTTAAAGTCTACCTTATATAAATTTCATGGGATGCACCTCGACTCTGTCATTTCCAACATATGCACGTGTATGTGTATATATATATCAAATATAAAAAAAAATGCTATAAATTAAAACATAAAATTTTCAACTGGCTTTTCTAGGTTATCGAATTGTTCCACACAAGTTTTATTGAGAATATATAGTCATAATTTCTTGAAATTATATACAAATATATATATATATATATATAATGGCACGTGTAAGAACATTGACGAGGAGTGCGGAAGAGCATTCTTTAACGTCAAACGATTCATACCACAAATCCTAGAAAGACCTTATGTGGGAGAAAGTAAAAAAGAAGAATTAGATTTCAACTAATTCAATAATGATACTACTTATGAGTTATGTGGGAGAAAGACCTTACGTGGGAGAAAGAATTTTTTATTCCATAAATTATTATTATAAGTTAACTGAGATTAGGGGATAATACTAAATCAAAATAAAGGAAAATGAGTTTAAAAACCCTCTCTACCCACAAGTGAATAAATAGGACGGAGAGAATAAAAGATAGTCCAAAACAAAGTGAAAGCGAGGAAGCGGAGAAAAATGGTGAACTTAACAAAAATTCTCATGTCAACTGTCAAATATTAAAAAAAAGTATCAGTAAAAATATGAATCACACAAAAGGACCAAAAACAAAGAAATGAAAGAGCAATTCATAGTTAGCTCTTCTCCGAGTTCTCAAAGAAGTGATGTAGCTCATAAGACAAAGTCTTTGGGAAGATCCTCCAAATGATAAACATATTGAGAATTTAGTAGCTTGCAGTTGTGAAAAACCATCCTTTATTTTTGTATTACCATTGACTCCTGAAACTAATTTCTCATGTCCACTCTCATCAACCACAATGCCATTAAATTTATTCCGAAATGATCGCGACCATGTGATCTGTCAAAAATTTTGCGAATATCTCATGCAACGGGAAGATGTACGTGTTCGCTTGAGAAGAATTGTTGATGAGTATGCTTTTGGTGAGGCCTTCCACACAAAATGCAACACCTGGGAAGCCTTGGCAAAAGCCCTATCGGAAGATTTGGGTGTGTTTTCATTTTGACCCCATAAGGTGTTGCAGATTTTGGTGAACTTCCCTATGTGCAAATCCTTCATGTCTACTGTTTAAAGGACTAGACTTGGATCTGCGTTGACCCAGATTTTGGGGAGTGGCCATCCCAATGTGCTGTGGTGATCATGTGCTTTTCTGTCTTTATTGCTCCTGCGGAAAATACGACCTGCCCGACCACAGCTACGTGCACGCTTACAATTTGGTTACCAACAGATGGTTGCCCCTTTATGGTCATATCAACTTCCAAAGATGGTCTACCCTCCTGCATTTGGGCAATGTCAAGTTGTGCTTGGCCTGGGCCCAGGAACATGGATTGCGAGACAAATTAGTTGCCAAGTGTACCAAGTTCACAGTCAAGAAGATTGCTCTCAGAGACCTAGATTATGGCATTGTTGCCACGGAAGAATATAGTGACTGACTCTTTTCTTTTTCACCACAGACGATTTCATCACAATATAGCTGCTATGCACTCATCTTGTATGTGCGTCTTTTACCCTATTTGCAGCTTGCTAAAGTTCTCTCTCCGATAGTAGTTTATGTCTTCAAATAGTCTAAGCTTCTCGCAGGCTTTTCTAACAGTTAGTTTGATCCAGATTTGCCCCCTTAAGTTGTAATTTGAAAATTTAGAGCCTCCTGCGATCAAATTGTTGACGATTTGCCTAACCGTCACTAAATTTAAACAAGTTCTTGCACTCTTAATAGTTGTTTTATGGTGTTCAGCCTGTTGGTAAAATGAAACGTTCATGCCATGTGATCATTCTTCCTCCGTATTAATTCAGTGGTCTAAAGGTGGTCCTAGTTGTTTTTCCAAATGGTCTGACGGTGGCGGTGGATGGCAACCACTAGAAGATGGTTCCCCAGGCCCAAAATTTCAATTTTTTTAACCCTACAATATCCAAATTACTGTCCACCTGTACGACCACTCATCCTCCTAGATGGCGGTGAGGAGGTGCCAATGTCTTAATTTCCAGGCACTGCTGCCGATCGATGATCACCATCATATGTCCCTATAATCACCCAATGATGCTGTGAATCTAAACAAATGCATATAACCCACAACTTAAAAGCAAGGATTTCTTTTCTTTTCTTTTCTTTTTAAACTCATGTTATGAAAAATAATGATTACGGGAGTTGAGGTGAATTTTTTGTTTGTTTGTTTCGATTTGCAAGACCCTTTTTATAATTCCAATCTTAGCATTGGCTGAAGCCGCATGTGTATGCACATTGGGCTCTTCCATCCGATGAGGAGGTGCCTTGCTGGTCACTCATGGAAACTTTGGGGTTTAAAAGGTGTATCCTAAGCAAATGGTAGCGTTGCAAGTTTCAGGTGAATTTGTGTGTGCCTACAGCTTGTCCGAGGTACTTTCAGGATTAAACAAATATATTATTTTGCTTGCGTGTATATCAAACATTTATTGTTCTGTTTTCTTTCTGAATCTTTAGCGTGAACTTGCCAAATACATAATTCGTTTATGTTCTGGTACATACTTTTCTTTTTATGGTCATTATTTTATGGAGAAGACGCTACCTTTTGATGTTAAAAAAAGGTGTTAATAAATTGAAAAAGTTTTGTTTTATTGTTATTTTCTCCTTTTCTGTGTACTAGCTGCAGTCGCTGCAACAAAGTTAAGTCCTTATTTTACTTGCATTGCTAATGCCTGTTTTACTACTATGATATAACTTTTTCTCCCCCAGATCTTGACAACACTAGAACAACAAAGTGTTAATCCCAACAAAGTTGGGAGCGGAGCTTATAGGACTGAAACAAGAATAGGCCTATGTTATCATAGGCGATTCTCTCTTATCTTGTATTCAGTCTTAGTTACCTCTGGTTTTTTATGAATATCCTCACTCGCAATTGGCCTTCCTATTCTTACAGGAACTCTATCTTAGCATACGCACTAGACCCACTATGTGCTCATGTTCTATCTCTATTGGTCGGCATTCACTGCCTTGTAACATTGTGACCTTTATAGTTCTACAAAACTTCCCTTTTAACATCAAAGGCATGTTATGATCACAGAAAACCCTTGGTCCACTTCTCCGTTACGTTCAATCCGCTTGAATTTTATGATTGACGGCCTGCTTGATAAACTGAAATTAGAAGCATGTTTATAGCCAGAAAAATGGGAAATATTGCCCAACACAACTTCGATGATAGATTCACGTATGTTAGTTTCAAAGTTAGGATTTTGATAATATTTCGTGGGAAATGAGGGCATCTGATTTATTTTGTGCAGGCATGTTTGGATGAAAGGTGCAGCACTTTTGGCGTACTTCTCTAGCTGGGCCTCTGTGAAGTCTTTACAGTTTGGTGCTGACTATAGATGTTGCAACTGGAAAAAGAAGATAAAATTTCTAGTTCTTTCTCTTAGAAAGAGACGCATTTTATGTGATGGGAGATTGTATTCCCCTCCATTCTTCCTGTCTTCGATGTTATGTTTTCTCGAAGGTTTCGATTATGCGGAGAAATTGGGCTTTGAACCCAAATACATTGCCCGCAATGGAAGTAAACATGCTAGTAATGGAACCTTTTTCAAAGGTTGTGAATTAGTAATTGTATTCAATCTCAAAAAAATTTCAAGTTCTTTCAAACTTTCTATTTTTGGAATGAAAACTTAATTTAAAAGCCATATTTTTACTCCCACATTTTCGGGATGTCTCTAATAACGAATGGCAAAGTGTTTTTCTTATGTAGATCCTATTTTAACGGGAACTTACACGTCTTGTTTTCTTTCGCATAAAAAGAAACACAATTCATGTATTGGGGACTTGTATTCCCCTCCATTCTTCTTGTCTTCGATGTTATTTTTTTTTAGGAGGTTTAGGTTGTAGAAGTTTGCCATTCAAGAAAATTGGTTTGGTGGGAAAAAATGAGACAAATAGGGATTTACAGCTCGTCATGTTAATTATCATATAATTTATAAATATTTTAAATATCTAGATCCAATCTATTATCAGATTCTGAATTCGGGTCCGATTCGCTTGTCACATTTTGTAATTGATATTTCTGTCATTAGGGTATGATTTGTAGCTTTCATGCACTGATGTCCCGCGTACTCATCTGTCAGAAGATACCATGTGATTGGTGTAATTATTTTAATATCTCAAATTGTGATAATAGAGTAGACATTGAACATTTCTCAATACTTTCCCTAGAAAATAAGGAAAAAGTAAAAAAAGAAAAGCATTTTGGAAAAGCTTTTAATCCAATGTAATTTTTTTAAGAAAACAAGAATACTACAAAGAGGATTTAACAATAAAATCATAAAAAATCTACATGGTATAAATCTATGAAAGGTCGTTTTAATAAATGATAAAATATGTTCTTATGATTTTTTTTTATATAGATCTAATTTTATTGTGAAATTCTTTGTGACTATAGCATTGTTCAAAAAATAATTTGCCCAAAATCCCTAACATTCGGGCCGTTTTTAGGTAGGAATAGACCCCTTGTCTTTTAAAAATTACCCAACTGATCTATTTACTTCCTAATTTGGCTTTCATGGAAATTCTCCTCTATTTACCGTTCAAATTGAAATACGGGACACGTGTTAAATAAAGCACGAACAACACAAAAATCATAATTGGAATCTAATTCTTACCTGGACAGCTGATTTCAATTCCTCTTCTTCTGGATCGCAACCCTCGGAGAGTAACAAGCCTAAGCAGGTTAGAGTCCGTTAATCCACTAATACCCTAAATATCAGTTTAAGTATTCTAAACTTGATACCTAAAGTGTAAATGCTTTAAATAATTTGATTAACCCTAACAAGAGGGAGGGGGTAGGTGACAACTTTTGGGGTCATATAGACCTCGTCAATTCGAATCGAGCTCATAAATTGATCCTATAGGTTTGAAATCAAGATTTTTCATGCTGACGATGACAAAGTAAGGTCACATCTTTAGTGATGATTTACGGGCCATTATGTAAAAGTATCGAAGCTCTCTGATACTGGTTTGTTACAATGGCCATTACAGCTCCATAGCGATCAGTTACGACTTTATAATAACCGTTATAACGTCGATAATGATTATCATAGCAGTTATGGCCTTCTTCTTCTCAACCTTTTACCCCCCCTTTTGTCATCTCTTTTTCTCCCTCTCCCTCCCTCCCTTTCTTTCTCTCCTTCACCTCTCGTCCTCTTATATACGTTCTTCGCATACCGAGCACTCTCACGTCTTTACTGCTCCGACGATGGTCATCTTCCCCCCTCAGGCGAGGCAGCGGCGGAGGCTCCGGCGTTCAAAACGTCTAACTAGAACTGGTTCTTAACAACTAGGTTATTTTAGCGATATGTGAACATTGCTAACGGAAGCGAACAAAACCAGTTGCCCTCAAAAGTAATATTAAAAAGGTGGTCAGAAAGCTCTAGGGGCTTTTCTGAATTAATTGTGGCTCTGAATTAATCCTGGACTTACTAAATGCTTTATGCCTATGGAGTATATAATTCAAAATTACATGTAATTTAATCATCAATAATTATAAATTTAACATATATAATCAAAGTGATTACATTAAGTATGCATACTTCTATCGTACAAGACCATAGCATGAGGTGGAGGCTTAAAAATCCTCCCTATCACTTCTATCACACGTGTATCGATACACATCCAATTACTACAGATTTATAACTTGACGAGGTGATAGTACTATAATAGAGAAATTTATGTATATAGAGAGATATATTAGATGTGAGATGTTTTTAGAACTGATTTATGAAATAGTGTATTGCACCACGTTAAATCATATCTGTTAAAGCTCTCGGAATGGTTGGGAATGATCGAAAAACTATAGAGGAAATTAAGGCACTCAAGCAATGTGATCAAAGTTCTATACAGGCATAAATTTACAAAATAGTCATTCAAATGTTTATAAAATTAATATTTATAATCAATAAAGTAAAAATGTAGTATATCTACGTTTAGCTTCGGCGTGGTCATGGATTAAAATTATGTTGTTCCAACTCTTTTATTTAAAAAAAAGAAAAAAAAAAAAAGAGGAAGAAGAAAAGAATCTCCCTGCTCCCCCACATACTACATTCTCATTTTTCACAAATATATATATATATATATATATATATATATATATATAAATCCCATACAGCACACAAGTACCTTTTTTACAGACCCCTAATGAGTGTCCTTTTAAAAACAAATAATGTCTGAGAGCGTTACATTTATGAAATTAAGATTTTGGCGTTGGATGAATTTTTTTTCTTGATAATTTTGATCCATAACCATGCCTAAGCTAAGTGTAGAATCCGCATAATACCATTAAACTTGATTTTATCCATTAAATTAACACTTCTAATCATACCCTACTATTAATATCTGAGCCTCATCCAATTGTAGATAAAACTCATTCAAATAATCAAAGTTTACAACATTTATTATTGACTTCTCCGTGCACTAAAGTTTTATGCCCACCCAAAAATGACGCAAACAATAGGAAATCTCTCACGGAAACACGAAGATAAATAGTCCTCACTTTCTTTTCTTTTTTGTGAAAATATATTTCTTTCTTAGGGACCATGCAGAAATTCTCTTCTTAGAAAAATGAAAATTTGGATTCAAAGCTTCTGCAAAATACTTTTTTTTTTCCCCTTAAAGACTGTTGAAAATATTCAATATCTACTCTATTATAATTTGAGGCATTAATAACTATACCAATCACATGGCCTCTCCCAACAGATGAATAATCAAGTCATCGACACAAATTGAAGGATGTAAACTACAAATTATGCCCTTATAACACATCAGAGATACCAATTCGAATGTAGACATAAAAAAAACACCGTTTCGAACCACAATTTCATATATATATATATATATATATATAAGAAACCAAATAAAGATAATTAATCAGAAAGGCAATGGAACAGCAAAAAATGGGCATATACCTGTAATGCCGTATCTGGAAATTCATCAAAAGATGTAATCGGGAAGCTGAAGGGGAAACCGTGCCACTTCCACCTCAAAGGGCTCTCCTTTTTGTGCGTCAAGTCTTTCAAAATGAGAGAAACAAGACCAACTTCTCAGTAGCACACAACCAAATATGTAGCTATAAATTTTAATGAATGGTAGAGACCGTACAAATCTGGCACAGATTACAAATTTGGCTAATGTCTAAATTCAAGGCTACATTTGAGTTAAAAGTGTGAAGTTACTACGTAAGGCAGATCAAATAAATAATTTCATCCATCATTGATCAACACATTGGACTTCAATTAAATTTAGACATTCCCATGTTTGACAAAATGAGATACTTGATCACCGATTTAATCAATTACCCCACCTATCCCTGCATGGGAAGGAAGATGCTTGGAATCCTTAAGTTTATGCACAAAAAGAGAACTCCATTTATCATACCGTCACATCCAAATTTAGCCTCCAGTGTGTGTGTGTGTGCATTTTTCCTTTGTATCCTTTGCAACGGTGTTCGGGTGTGCGAATCCCAATAAAACCAGTTCCAACAGTAAACAGCCTAAAAGGATGCTGACGAACAACAGCCAGCCCCAAAATTAATAATTCATACAGAATCTCAGAAAAGTAATCTGCAATAAGGAACTAACATTTTGCAATGTATTCTGGATTGTTGAAGTATTAATAGAAGCCTGCATGTTTTACATAAAACGATCAGGCATAGCAAGGCTTGTCCAGACCTCTGGAAAAGTCGGAATTGCCCAGTGAAACCAGGCTATCTATCCATCCTGTGTTCTTAACGCATGTATATTAGATTTTGAGCTCCATATGTGGACACGGCACTAAGATCCAAAGTATTAACCACACTACTATTAGACTTAGCGACTCTGATTGACTGGGTTTAATCGGCCACAACCAAGGTTTTGTGCTAATGGGACTTAGTTAAGACGTGGAACTTGTTGATTGTGCATTGAGCTTGTGGCGTTCGGCTACATCCAAAAAGGCTAATCTATTTGGTGAGTGTGGCCATTTTGGGTATATCGAGCTGATTGGTTTTGCCTCCAACCAACATGGGACTATGGTTTCTAACAGGCTCCATATATAGACAAGGCATGAAGAAGTATATTATCATATCAAAAGCAATTTCAATTACATATTCAGAAATTGAGGCATCAGAATAGTGCCAGTGCTAGTAAGAACATTCTTCTAATGTGAAAGTGGGTTTAAGTGAATTTACCTCCCAGGGACAAATATAAAGGCGCCTTCAACGGAACCTTGACAAGTTAACAGCGGTGTGCAACTCTCATAAACAAATTCTTCCCTGCCTGCATGCAAGAGTGGAAACTGCAAGGCACCCACAAAATAAGAAAAAAAAACATGCAAGGATTAACCAAAACGGCTTCTGCAATTCCTTTAAAAAGTCATGATCATGGGAACCTCATTTATTTTAGATTTCTTAAAACAAAGGGGCACCTGTAAATTGAACAACTACCTCCAGAACCAAGCGACCACCTTGGGCCTCTTGAACTAGATAAATCAAAGATGAGTGGTCCCAATAATCAAACCATGGTGGATCCAAGTTGGGGTATCCCAATTTGCGCCTGGACTAACTCTTGGGGTTATGGGAACCTAATACAAGCTTAAAAAGCCCGACGTGATTTTGATTCATGCTTGCAACTAGATTTCATAGCTCATTCCATCCCATATATGAAGCTAACTGCATGCGGCAAATAAAATAAAATAAAATCTGGCGACAATATGAAGAATTTCATCATCTAAAGTACAAAATGCTCTACACATGACAGCTCCCCAATAATTTGTCTTCTAGCAAAAAAAAAAAAAAATCTACACAAATCTATTGCCCCCTCCCTTTCCGCTGATTATTTTTCTTTTTCCCTGCTATGCATATTAAACCCCACTCAGTGCAGCTAATAAAATGAAGCTGATATTTATCTACCATTGACTGAGTCAACTATGAGGTGAATTGGTTTTCAATAACAAAACCATCCATTAGATTTCTCTAGTGAAGTTGAAACAAGACTTTTGCTCAAGAAAGCTGGCACTAGATGCTTAGCAGAAGGAGAAAAAGAAGAATTGATTTAATTAAAGTCTACCTTCCCTATTACAGCCTCTCCATTAACAGCAGATACTACAGTGTCATTAGCACGGATAATCCAATGTCTTGAATATAGCTGACAAGAATTATAGAGCATTCCATTGATAACACATCCCTCGGGCAACAGGCTCATTCGGACAGAATAAGCAAAGATGTACTTATCAGATTCATCTTGAAGGTCACTCATCTCTGGAACAAACACAGACGAAGCACGCACCTGAAGAAAAATTATATTTATTAGTTTTCACTAAATGTTACAAAATATAAAAGGTGTTGTAGTAAAAGAAAAAGGGTCAAGTCTCACTAGGCCACCAATGTTATCATGAATGGACAATTCAGCCGCTAACATTTGAAGTAGTAGAATTGGACCACCGAAATAACAAAATGGAACAACTGAATTATTCATGTGAATTAAGATTCTTAATTTTCTTTTATTTATTTATTTATTCCCTTATCAAGCTTAATTACAAAAAATAAATTTAAAAGTTTGTGGACCCTTTAACAAAACTATTTTCCCCAAAATAATAATAATAAATATTCTCATTGTTATTATCACGAGTATCATTTTAATATATTTTCATAATATTGAATAAAATGAAATTAATTGCAAGAATATTAAAAATGAACTTGATACAATTAAATTAAGAATTACATAATATACATTATACCATAAGATAATAAATCATCATTTTATCTTAAAAGATAATGAATCATTAATGTTGACATCCCATAATGTTTGATAATAACCCTGGTTTATTTTCATGTTTTAAGTGAAATAGGGTTTTTGAAGGGGTACGCAAACTTTTATATATTTTAAGTAGTTAAGATTGATTAGGTGAATGAAAAAATAATTAAGAATCTTAATTGACATGAGTGTTCAACTGTCCCATTTTGTAACTTTAGTGGTCAATTTGTACCACTTTAAACAATAGTAGCTAAATTGTCCATTCATGATAGCACTGGTGACCTGAAGGGACTTAACCCAAAGAAAATAGCAATAACAAGACAAGCTATTGAAATCAAAGAAGTGACCGTTCAAGTGCAAAGAAAAGAACTATTGTAAACTTATATGTTTTAAAGGGAGTTCATCCAAAAATGTATGTAGGCAAAAAAAAAGAAAAAAAAAAAGATTCACAAAGAAACTCCTAATTAGAATTTCACAAAATAATAATAATAATAATAATATAAAATATCGATTAAGAAGGGAGGGAAATGATTTTGAGTTGCAAAGTACTTTATTACATGTTGTTCACAAGAATGGAGTAGCTATTTGATAAAAAAATAACATGTAAGGAATAATATCCCACTGGGCCATGAATGAAATGGCTAATCCCATAAACTATGCGGGGAATAGACAAGAAATAGATAAGGAATATTTATTGCCCATGGCCAAGAGTGGAATAAAATTCCTTACATGGTCCTTGAAACGAGCTATTTCTCACATACTCCTCTCATGGTACATGTATATTTTTTCTTGGAATAATTATTCCGCTCAAACGCTAGCTTTAATTTTTCTTTCTAGAATGGAAAATGCCAATCACACTGAGGCTCCCATTCCCACAGCATCAAATCACTCTAAAGAAAGGCAAAATTCAACAACTAATGATATGGTTGTTTTTATGCTGCAAGTTACCTGGACACCATGAGTAACTGCAATGGAACAAAGGGGAGGTACTTCTGGGAAAAGATTGATACTTCTACTCTTTTGTTCTTCCCGGATTCTAACAACACCATTTTGTAAGCGACGGCCATGTTCTTCCAGCCACAGAAGCATAGCATCCTGTTGCTCGCCACCATTAAAATTGCATCCCACATTTATTAATTCACTTGGGACACAAGGAAGCATTTCCCCATCTGTTGCCAGATTCTTAGTACCAACATAAAGTTCACCGTTTGTACAGTTGAGGAAGAAGAACTTGCCAATGCATGTCGATGAAGCTGCCACGACTACATACTTAGATCTACTAGAAAAACCCAGGTGGCGCATAATTTCCTTTGTTTCCAGCATCACCTGACTTAATGGCAACAAGTAAACATTTACCACGTGATCGTAAAAGGAGTAGCCCCCTATGAGGCCCAATGTACTACCATGTATACTTCCTTCTCCTGTTATTCCCTGGCCATCACAAAAACGATATAGAAGCTTTGTTGGAAGAGGGAGTTTTACTTTCAAGCTGTTCTCCAATTCATTGATATCAGCCTCTGATGCACCCCTTTGCAGTGTAGCCCCAGCCTCAGGGAAATTTGTATCCGACCAGCTTTTGAGTGTACCCCAGCATCGTTTTACTCTTTTGACAAGGTTCCAAGGATATGAGCCAAAAGCTTGCCGCCATATTTGATAAGCTTCCTAGACACAGAATTTTCTGTAAGCGTCCATGTAAAACATTAAAAATAATGCAACAAAAATAATCACTATACTTATTTGATAAGATCTTCCCCCAACCTTCCATCCCTCACTCATGTCGCCAGAACAAGGCTTTAAATCAATGAAACTAAATACAGATAAGCGAAACCACAAGCCTTAACAGCTATAAATTTTTTGAGTTCAGATGCAATTCTGTTTCCACTAATTACCATAGCATATCAGTCAAAAAAGGTGGTCTTGAACTACTTTGACAACTAGCATCTGGATTAAGATAACTTGAGTTTGATATATTCTATAAACATATACATGTATGATGTATATAAATTAACATTCACATGTATAAATGCAGCTTGTACAAATTTTACCATTCATAATGAAGTGAAAGCGGTAGTAGATAAACCAAAATGAACAATTAAACATACCAATTTAAAGGCAATGGGTAATTAACTACAAACTATATTTCATTGACGGTAGGGCACCAAGGTGTAATTTAAAAACAAGGATATAGGCGATCAAAGATTGCAACTGTCAGATGCAGATTTAGATGAGCGAAGTGGCACTGAAGAGCAGATTTAGATGGAAAAGCCAGATGCAGCTACATGACTTAATTTTGAGTAAATGTGAAGAAACACTTCGCAAACAGAAAAGCATAATTGGTGCATTTGCTATAGGCTCGACTCTTACCTTGATCATCCACAATAGGGTATACAAGACGGAAAACACTGGTGTCACTGTGTTCATTTCATCTTTTCTATACATTTAGTTTATTGTTGATAATGTCCTGTTAAAGGGTTGGCCACACAATCGAAAATATAACTTGAAGCACTGATGAAGAGGTTTAGAGTTCCGTGCATTAGGCATCTTAATGGTTGGCCATATATGATAAAGAAGCTTGAGGTTTGGAGAATAAAGTTGCTAAATCGCATTGTTTCCTTCTCTTCTTACCTCTCTGCTGCACTCGGTAACAAAGAGATAGGTTCTCGAGCCATAAATCATGGATTCAAAACATTGTTGTTCATGAGGTAAAAACCTATACGTATTCATATTTCCAGAAGTTTCAGCCTCCGATGCACCATCTTCGGGTCATGAGTGTTTCCTTTTATTTTTAAAATTTTTAAGTGGCTGGCAATATTTCTATATTTCCATTATTGGGAACTTCTGATGTTCTGCTTTTTTGCTCTTACAAGCTTCTAATTGCTTATAAACTGAGATGTTAGGTCATCCCCCATCTCCTACATGATTTTAAAATAACACTGGGGTCAAAATATATGCCATAAAAATCCCAACTTCATACTGTATTCATTACTTCAAATATAATTTTGCAAGCAACTTCCAATCCTTTAGACAATTGACAGCATCAAGCAGAAGTCAAGCATTGGATCTAAAGAAAAATAAACAAAATAACACTTGCACTAATTTAATTTGAAAATTTAGGGATAGGGTGTGGGATCCTAAGAAATTTCAGTCCCGCAAAGCAACAAATAAAGCCAAAAATAAGGATTGAAACCCACTAAAATGAGGGAACCCAAAAGAGAGAAGCTTTTAACAAAAAAAAGAGAATGACCATTCAAGTAGGAGTTGATTGATCCGATTGAGTTGATATACCTTGAAAGAAGAAGTGAGGTTGCCGAGAGGATCAAGCGGAGCGGATAGGTCTAAATCGTGGGAACAGAAATTGGACCAGAGGCGATCGTCGGATGCCCAAACCCTAAAGCTAGGGCTCACGCACCCTACCGCTGCCACATCTCTAGGGCTCAGCTTGGACAGTATCAGGTGAACTGCCAGATCTCCCAACACCTCTACTTCCACTTCCATCTCTCTCTCTCTCTCTCTCTCCCTCTCCTCTTTCACTCTATATCGCGATCAGCGATTCTACATGAAAATGACCAACGGTTATCACTATCATCCTGAATGACCTACTCGTTTTCAGGAAGTAATAGGAGAACGGTGGCCACCAGGTCCCACGCCATAGCCAAAAACGATCTTATTTTACTAATTTTTCTAAGTAAAACGCTGTGAAACGGTGCTGTTTTGGGCGTGTGATGGTACGGAAGTTATGAGATGACATCTCGTATTAATTTATTTTACTAAAATTACTAAGTACGCTCAAGTGAAACTGGTCTCACAAAATAATGTCATTTTGATGGTATAATAAGGTGTGTAATGGTACTTTGTATCAAGGATACGAAAATAACAAAAAAACCTCTCTTTTAAAAGTTAAAATAAATAAAAATGGTAAAATAAATTGACACCCGCTTATTTTTATTAAAAGGATAGTAATGCACTTTTTAATTTTTAAAAAGACACTCATACTCGTGATTTCTTCAAATTAACTTTTTAACCCCAACCGATCGATGGACAATTAAAAATATAAAATTATTATGTTATTATTACTCTAAAATGTCATTTATCATGTCTTTATCATTTTTTGTAACATAAACTCATTATTATATGTAATAGAAATTTGAGATTGGATAAGAGTTTGATGTTTTATAATTACAAAATAAATATTAAATGTATTTTTATTACTAAGAAGGGAATTATCAATTGGGGTAGTTTAGATGAATCCAAATTTCACTTCACACTCGTTCCGGTAGAAAGGTGAAAAATGCAGTTTGTGCATTGGGAATTTTAATTGCAAATAATTTTTTTAAGGATAATAAATAAAGACTATGTTCACACCGTAACCCAACAAAAAATTTAATTTTAGCAATATTCATTAGAGTAAAACAATTAAGAATTAAACCTTATTTTTATCAAAATGAACGAAATTTTATTGCCCAACAAGATGAATACAGTTGACTTTTGAGCGGCTATCATTCATTCGTGCTGTTATGCCACTTGTAGACCTACAAAGTCAACAAGGCATAAAGTCAACTCCCTTGCTGTCTTTGATTTAATGACCATGTTTTAACAATAGAGTTTTGTTTAATATATTAAGTACTCCAAGTAGGACGTGCAACCCTCTTCATATTTGGATTTTTCTTCTTTTATTTTATTTTATCTTGAAATTTTCAATCTTTCTAACGGGTTTGAATTTCTCTAACACAAGCTGAATTTCCTCCCACTTCATCACTTTTTTTTATACTTTAACCAGCAAACAATCTATAAATTCTAACTGCGTAAATTAAATCAAAATTAATAATTTACGAACCTACCGATTTTTATACAATCCCAAAATTTCCAAGGCACCAATCCCTCCTCAATGAAAAATTAAAAAATTTTAAATCGTTGTAATCATCTTACAAATGTTTCATCCTTGAGAAGAACGCCTTAAACATTATCAAATTAAATAAAATTTAATGGTCATTCAATCTCTGCACCCAAAGTTTCATAATTTTGAACACATACCAAGGGATAAGCGGAGGACGAGAACTAAACAAATAGGGTTGGTTTTTGTGAATGGGTGAGATTGAACACTTTTAGCCAACAATCAAAAACAATAAATAGAATAAGTAAGAAATAACTATGTCCCAAAACCAAACAAGACATAAGATGTCAAATTATTATTATTATTATAAAAAAAATTGCTTTTTTTTTTTTTTTAATATTCACGGAGGGTTGGAATGGTGAAAAGGCCATTCTGAAATATACACTAGTAACCTACCGATTACGAAATTCTCAAATTCTCACATACAGTGAGACATCCTACCTAATTTCGTAAATTGTAATTCGCTTATTCTGAAATAACCTATTCAGCCGATAATTTCACCGTATATCTATTCTTCAGTTCTGTATAGCTACTAAATCCAGCACCATCTATACAGCAGCTTTGACAGCCCCTTCATCCAACTTGCAGAAGAAAAGTTGACGCTTAAAAGGATGAACCGAATATGGACACTTCCGATAAGATTTCATTTTTGAATGAAAAACCGCTTTTTGATTTACTTCCTCTATATCATGATTAGAGCAGGGGGAGAATACACGATACAATGAAACTACTGTTGACATGACACACGAAGCTTAGTCGGTAATTGGAAAACTTACTGCCGATTGTTAACCCTAGCAGGGCCTTCATTTTGATTCGAGATTTCATAGCTAGAAATAAACTTTACTGCAGACGCAGGTAGATTCCTCATCAATAATCCCTTCAAATTCTTAACAATCTTGAACAGAACACCCACCGATGCATTAATTTCGTTTTCGTATTGCTCATAAATAAAGAATGACATGAATGGAAGGACCAAAGCTGCAGTTTATTTTCAATGGGGTCAGTAAAGAAGTATAGACATCAAACGCATTTGAAAAAGAACGAGAGGGGCATTACCTGTGCCAATTACCACATTTAAGGAACGCGACAAGATCATCTTGACAAAACAAAGGGAAACTGCGACCTGTATAGAATAATTAAAACGAAAGGGATAATTTCAGTAACACACTTTGATGATTCCGCGAATAAGAATCTAAGGAAGTTTTAGTTACACTTATACCTTGAAGAAAACATTCCAATCATCTCCCTTTGCCAGTGCTCTTATAATTTGGACAACTCTGTTCCACAAATATAATATAGTTGTGCTCGAATCTTTTACAGTGGCTTCAGAGATTTCAAAACTAGATGAGGGTATTCTTGGAACAGTGAGACCAAATCTGTTGCAGAAGGATCCTTATTTATAAACAAGAAGTACTTTTACAAGAAGACAACGAAATGAAGTAAAGATCCATAAAATTTGACCAGTTAATGAATTAAACCATTATAGTTCTTCCTAACCGGGTTGAGAATGTGAGAATAAAAATGCCCATCGCATTATAGAGCAAACAAAAAAGGAAAATAAAGAAATGGGCTGTTGCCCATTATCCAAAGAGTATGTATGGGCTGTGTTCTGATTAGAAGTTCAAGGCTTCAGGTCTTGTGGATCCAAAGGCACTACCAAGGGGTCGAGAGACACTGAAAATTTAAGGCAAAAGAGAGCACGGCCTATAGCAAGTGCATCACAAATCAACCTAGCACGAACAACACAATGACAGTAAATAAATATTTTAAAACTCAAAAAACAGAGACATCCTCCTACTTAATAATCCATCCTTACATATTTGATGGTAGATGACCATGGCCATATAGGATGAGTGTGACTAGCAGGAGAAGTTTGGCTGCAGATGAGACAAATGTTCTTCCGCAGAGAAAAAACCAGTAAAACAACAGAACAACCACAAGGAAATATGTAAAAGTCTCCTTCTCATCTCTCCAAAGCAAAATATCTGCAACTGTAATAGAGTACACGGTTACACAACACGATTGAAAATTTTAAAAATGACTAGCAATTGAGAGCCTCATATGGAAGCACAAACTAAGAGTGTTTTTGCTGAGATATCCTATAAATACTGAACGCCTATACAGTGCTCTAATATCATTTCAAGATGTAAACAACCACCAAGAATTGTCAGTGCAAAATAACAGCTGCATCACCGATGGAAATACACAGATTCAAATTTTGTCATTTTAGAACAAAAGGCAATCTAATGCATAGGTCCAGCCAAAGGGTATTCAGGGAATTTGAGATGTAGACAGCTCTAAAACTGTGCATGTTCTTATTATTGCATCAAGAGCCACTCCTCTTAAGTAATACAATAAAAAAACAGAAAAATGATTTCCTATAAAACCAACTGAAACCCAATGGGCCATCTAAGTTTTAGCAAGATGATCAAACATGGCCTGATGCATTCTAATGAACAAGGTTTAACCTAACTACTGAAGTAATTGATCTAAAAGCTATGATTACCGACAAGTTTGATGAGATCATTAAGCACGACAGAAAAATGAAAGGACAGACCTACGACAAGTTTTCTACAGCGCCAACAATGGTTATTCTTCTCCTACGCGTCTAGGCTCCTATTGTGCCACCAATTGAGATTTCTAATAAGGAAACAGTTCAAGAAAATGAGTTTATAGAGAAGCATACTTTTGAAGTTGAAGACATCCCCTTGGACGCACCCATATTAGAGTTTTCTCCGCAATGAACCGATTATTTTGGATGCATTTTTATCCACACGTTCTATTTCAAGGCTAGAAAGTTCATTTATACCTCTCACCTCCGCCGCCCACATTTGCGGCTGATCCTACCCAACTTGGGGAGAATGATGGAGAATGATACATTAAGTAATTTTGGGGAATATGGGGTCTATTTGTTATTTAGAATTTTAGTGGGGAATAATTGCAATATTTTATATTAATTTTTGTTTTACTATTTTAGGAATATTCTATTGGAAAGAAAACTGGGATTTGAGCCTATCGAGAGTTCTAGGGTTATTTTGCTTGTTCTCCAAGTAGTTTAAGCCTACAAAAAGGATAATATGTACTAGTGTTTCTCAGTTTACTAATTGACTTGGCCTGGTTTGGGTGTTGCCCTACATCAAGAAGAGAAAATAGAAATGTTCACTGGGTGTCATGGACCGAGTCTTCATATTACACAGTGTTGATCCATGAGTACACATACTGAGTCTAGCTCTGTAAACATTTGTAACAAGTTGTGCAAGCCACACAGGGCCTATAACCCTCATACTCTATTGGTGCATGCATCTTAAAAGCCAAAAAAATAAGAACATCATAACACATTTCTTTACAATTTAATTAATCAGTAATAAAAAAAAAAATTACGAGTGGTATCATTTTTGCAGAGCCCAATATGAAGGCATCAAATATGAAATAAGGTACGAACCTTTCCCACTACCTAGCAGCTTGTCCACTTTCGATTGTTCATTGAAGTCACTGGATCTCACGAACGGGTCTTTGGCTAAATGTGAGAATGCTTCGATGGTCATTGTAACACCTTCCTATATATTCAACAAGCAGCACACAAAACAAGAAATTATAATCATAAAATAATAGAAAATTATTAGAAGCCGTTGAATTATTAATCAACCAGAATATACGGAACTGAGAACTCTCATTGTGTTTTCTATGCACTGGAATTGAATGTGCTTTGATCCAACATTATTGCATGGCTAGCAAAGCAGACACTTCAGATCAGATGCATTGCCATTGGATATCCCCAAACCCAGGCCAGCAACCAGAAATATAAACAGAATCCTCAAATGCATCTGCATGGTAGGACTCATCTAAGGGTGAATGCTTTTCCTGGCAGTATGTTCCTTATTGTAACAATGATAAGAAAGACAAAAGCTTTTGGAAGAAACAGGAAAAATTCAATTTTAGTTCCAAATTGCAACTTAACGGGAGAAATGGAAATTCCTAGCTTCCTGAAAGATTTTAGTTGGTCCAGATCCCTAAGATATCCAGCCAGTATAGAAGAGGGTTTTGAAACACTATATGCTAAATGAACATCCTAACATATCATAGGAAGAAAAATAGAAAGAAAAAATCAGCAAATATAGTCATACAAGATCAAATGGCATTTAGTGTAAAGGAAAAGAAAAAATAAAACTTACTTCCATGGTGATGATTGGAGAATAATTAATATGTTTTTGAGCTGCAGAGCAGTTAAATGTTCTAGTGCAAGAGGCTAATCGAACAATGCAATGAGCTGACAAAGGATTGCTGTGTTTTCTGGAACCCAACTTCTCTTGCATCCATTCAGCAAGCAGAACACCATACGAGACCATGCTAGCAGGAACTTTGATTACTGGTCTGCAATCAAATTCAGAACTACCAACTGAGTTCAAACTCGCACTATTATATGATCCATTATAGTGTTTTGCTTGATATAAGCAGTAAGAGCAGACAAAACACAAAAAATGCATTTGAAAAAGAAGAAATAAACCAAAGAAATGCAATTGCTACTAAAAGTAGATAACCAAAGGCATTCAAATAAAAGTTTTTAATGTCCATCCAACAGTTTAGAAGGTTCAGTGAGAAGGCAAGCTTTTGAACAAGTTAGGACTGAAATATACTTGAGTAGAATAATGTTAAAATAGCTGGAACATATACATTAAAAATAGAGCAAAACTATAATTAGAGAATGAATATCTCAATGCTTTCTCACTCTTCTAAATTTACTTGATTGAATATACTGTCCTATTTTGCACATTTTGCTCCTCTTAATAGAAGTAGAAGAACGTTAAGATACGTTAATATCTTGGTTAATTGTAGAGATGAAGGATCACATTCCTATTATGTTCATCCCTGAGGATGAAGCAATTAAATATTTCCAATATATACATATATATTGCCCGAAGACGCGTCCTTTCATAAATATCTCTGCATCGACCTCTGTTGCAAAGCTATTCCAGCTCAAAAGAACAACTTTGATCTACCAATTCTAGTAGGTCTTGACCAATTCTTTGGGGTTGGGACAGAAACAATAAGTGCTGCACAGTGAGGGGCACCATCTACACCAGATTAACCATCTCAACATTACGCAACAAATTGTAAACGTAGATGGCAGCAGCCAATCAATTTTAACAGTTCTAGTAGCAACTGATATTAACCTCTTGGAAAGTATTTCCAAAATATTCTATAGAATAGAATGCATATACTAATCATTGCACCCAAATTGCAAGGGGCAATTCTGAATGCTGGGAATTCAAAGGCTGGAAACTATAGTAAACAGGATAGCAATTTTGTTGGCCACCAGAGAAAAAAAGATTCACAATAATGAATGATCTTAAGAAGATGTCATTATCATGAAATCAAAAAATATAGACCAGTATGCCTACCTTTGGTATCCTAAGCCTTCCAACATTAGGGATACAAAGTCCCAAAACTTGACTGGCTCAAGATTAGTTATGAAAAATGCCTACAAAATAATTAAAAGGGAACATGATTGTGATACGTGAATCTATAGATACAAGATATTAAACAGCACTCATAAAGGAACTCGACTAAAAATGTACCTTCCCAGCTGCAGAAGCCATACTAGAACGTAAAGCTTCTTCTGCACAAATGAGGGCATGTGCAACATTCTCAACATAGGTGAAGTCGGACATATTTTCACCACTTCCTATAATAAACTGGAATAAGAAGATCCCTTAATTCTTAAAAAAAAAAAAAAAAAAAAAAAGGATAAGACAAAGAAAGTTTAAATTTTTGAGAGAGAGAAGGAAATGTCGAAATTGCAGTATTTGACACAAGGAATGACAAAAAGTTGAACTAGATAACTAAAGCATAGCTATCATATGCAGGAAACTCAGATAATATGCACTAAACAGAGTTTTACATAACCCTAGGATCATGTAAATTCTGCTTCATTTATACATGTGGCTTACTTTTAAGATAGAAATTCAGCAACAAAACTGCTGCAATAGAAATAATAAGGAAAAGGAACTCTAAAGTCAGTTGTTTGTTTAGTAGAGAGAAGAGACAAAAGAGAGACAGAAAACGTGTAGGAGAAACCTTGACGACCCATCAGGGTTTGGTAGGCTCTTTATTTATAACCATAGATAGTCTACCAGTCCTTTACTGGACTGTCCAAGCCAGCCAGGGGGATACTGGTCTACTGTGATCGACCAGGTTAATAGTGGATGGCCAATTAACTGTAATCAACCAAATACAACACAAAGGAAATTAACGAATACGAGAATATAGCCGCTCCGTACACTCCCCCCTCAAGGTAGGAATAAATGTTATGCCTAACTTGGATGGACGCCAGCAGCTCAAGTTGTGGTTTGGATGTCTGCGCATTGCTGATCTCTGAGCAGTAAAAAGTAAGCAGGCCCCTTTCAAGAACAGAGAATTTGTACCACAACAAAATGTCTGTTCCACATGCTCGGTGTGATCTTGCTGAATTATATTATTAGTGATAATCATCATTACAGTTATTACAACAAAATCTTTGAGGGTCTTCAAATTGGAACTGTAACATATTTACCAATCTATGAGCCCATATATACTTCCACTACCCATTTTCCAGGAAAACAAACTCTTCCTCAGCACTCAAACACATGAAGATTGGCTGTTTCATGCTTAGCAAGGTAACTAGGTTCACTAAAAGAAGCTTCAAGAGGCTGTAACAGTCTTTTAGGATATAATTTCAAGAGCTGGGAAAAGAGGAACCACCAAATTATGCTGAACCCTAGGAATACAACACAACAGTGATTGTTTCTGCTGTGGTTTAATGAGAGCAGGTGATTTGGGGGGTATTTATCCACCTTGATCCTTTGGTGGCCTCTCCATTAATAATAAGTTCATTAAATAAAAATACAGAGAAACTATAATGGACCTACCTAACAAGTTAACTGCATCCCATATTACGAGCTCTATCCATCAAGTTGACAGCTATGAAGCATGACTGCAGGAGCTGGGGATGTGGGTGCACAGTGCGGGGATTCACTGATGCATGATTTCTTGAAAAATAGGGATGCAAATGTGGTGAAAATATTATTATTATTATTATTATTATTATTATTATTATTATTATTGTTATTATTATTATTATTATTATTATTATTATTATTATTATAAACACATTAATTTTTTAAAAAAAGAAGAAGAGAGAGGCTAAATTAGTTCTATTCCATCTCTTTCACAAAAAGAAAAAGAAAAGAATTCATACTTCCATGACTTCAGGGTGATGGGTGAGGGATTAGTATATGCTGTTTTGCGTTTTTTTTCTTTTCTTTTCCTTCTTCCCCTTAAATGCTACTTTTTTTACGAGTCCCTGCCACACCCGAGTCCAACTCGAGGATTCTCCGCTGGGGGTGGGGTGAGGGGGGTTGAAGCTGGTGCTTCCTAGGATGACAAACACCTTGTTATGAATAATGTCCACAAAGTAACTACTAGATATAGACCGGATAAACGTACCTTAGCATATTGAGTACCTGAAAAACATACTAAGTTTACCCCCCCCCCCCCCCCCAAAAAAAAAAAAAAGAAATAAAATAAAAAGAATTTGTACTGCTAGCCTAGCGTACCAGATACCCATATCATACCATGAACTGATGCATGCAGCAAATCAGGTAACATTAGTCGGAAGCCCAAGATCCTGAGCTACTAAGCACTGATACCAAGTAGTTTGATAGGGAAAAGATAGGCAGACGTGGAGCAACCTGATACCCCATCAGGGTTAGTGAGGCACTTTACTATAATAAGAGAAGTATGTTACAATGACCTAGGCGACAGTCGACCAGCATCGTTGGCCATCCCTTTGCTGGACTGTTTAGTACAGCCTTGGTTGACTACTGGTATGCCCTGCTTAACCAGCATAGTCAACCAGGCAGTACTGAATGCCCAACTACACTGGAATAAACGGAAAACAAAGGAAATCAATAAGTACAATAATATAGCTACTGTCAATGAAGTCCACAAAGTAGTATCCAAGGTTCAATGGTAATACAAGAAAGATGAAAGTATCATGGTTTGGAATTGTACTGGTATAGCTAAATAAAAAAGAGAACAGAAGTATAGAGCAGTTCAAGAACCTTTTCCCAGCCAGATTTTACTCTATTCAGAAAAAATGGAACAAGTTGCACATCCCCAGGTCCAAAGACATTGCTAGGGCGAAGTGCACACGTTAAAAGGGTATCATTATCATTAGCAAACAGGATGAGCGCTTCTGCTTGACACCTCAGGTCACTCAGCATATTCTTAAACTGTATTGAGGGATATCCACATTACCAGAAGAAAAGATTGTTTAGCAAAAGTGAAAACCTGTAAGGGGCTTTTTCAAAACGCAAAAAAGAAGCCCTAAAGAACAAAAAAGCAGCCTTATGAGGACACATACTTTCCCAGGGTATGGCAACGACTCGTCCCCGTCAAGTATGTCCTGTGAACCATCAAAAACTACATCTGCGGAACTGTTGTATATTAACTGCTTAACTTTGCATTCTCGGCAAGCACTGACTACATTTTTTGCACCTGGAAGGATGATCAGAAAATAAGCAATCAATCTTTCCTTCTTAGGGTTTTGGGCCAAATAAGCCCAGCTTAACAACATGAATTCATTTGTTTACTTGAAAGAACAAGCACTTACCTTGGACAATAATCTTGTAGCAGTGGTAGAAATCACCTATGTAAGAAGTAGTCATGTCCGTATAGAATACAACAGATGAACCCTGAATAGCTGCAAACGTAATCAACAGAATTAATTCGTAAGCACCGAATTTCCACTGAGAAAAAAATGAGTTTATGAATAAAATAAATGAAGAGGAAGAAAAAGGTTGCAGAAAAAGCACATAACAAATCCCACATACCAATTCCAGGCAACATAAAGAAACCATCCCCCACCCCCAAAACAAAAAACAAAAAAAAACAAAAACAAAAAAAAAAAGAAAGAAAGAAATATCTCTGACATGAGGGGGCATTTTTGAACAATCTTGTCTACTTTGATCCCGTGTTTGGACATACACACAAGCTCATTGGATCAAACTAGGTTTACTGCAATGGACAGTTAGTCCATGCGGAGGCCTCGAGGTCAATCAATTTAATTCTTTAGAAGATCAAACAGAAAAGCAATAATTTCAAACTCCCCATCATCGACAATCAAGAATGTAAAAAGGAAAAACCAGAATATCAAGAAATAAGCACAAGAAGGACGCGATCTGGTGGTTTCCCTTACCATTGACGACTTGAGATTTATTGCGAACATCGAATTGGACGTAGGCAGCACGCTTTGCGGAGATGGCTTGAGAGAGAGGCGATTCGGGGTCGAGTTGGAGAGGAGTCGAATCGGCAACTCGGACGATAAAGTTGCCGAGTTCGAGCAGCCTGGCGACGAGCGGCCTTCCGACGAAGCCGAGGCCGCCCAAGACCACACAGGTTCTTTGGGTTTCATTCCCGACGACGAGATCGTCGATCACCATTTGCGCAAAACTGCAGAAGCAGAGCGGGAGAGAGAGAGAGTCGAGGAAGATGATCTGATGAGAGAGAGAGAGAGAGTGTGTAGAGAGAGAAAGGGGCTTTTCCGTTGTTTCGGGTTTAATTGTAAATGTATACTGACCGTTGGCGCACGCCCCCACGGCTTTGAGTTGTGTGAGTTAGATTGATGAGGTTCATGGGGGCTTCAAGCCGGGAAATTCCCAACCGTAACATTCTTCGATAGAATAAGCATGAAAAAAGAGCTAATAATGTCAATTTCAGATCAAAATCATTTTGAATATTTTAAATCACGAAGAGCTTATACATTAATGAGATTATATAAAATTTATCACATTTTTCTATTTTTCAAGGCTAAATTATATTTTTTTAGTCTCATTGACAAAAGGTACGAATCTAGCCCATTCTTTTTATTATGCGATTATTCCAATTCTAAACGGACTTGAAATTCGATATAAGTTGCATCACACGTACAATATAAATAACTTAATTCCTTCCTATTATCATTTCAAATTGCCCCTGATCCAAAATTTATAAGGTTTCTCCGAGTCTCAAAATCGTTCAGAATCACTCCCCTCAAAATTTCTAGGGTTTCTCTATGATGATTGACGACTTTTTTAGCATGTAATTCATCTTTTTATTCCTCTTTTTGCAGCCATGTCTTCCTCTGACTTTTTAGCAGCATAGAAATTTCTTTCCATTTTTTTATATCACACGTGGAACGCATATGATAATGTAGCTCACGTTCATTTAGAGTTGAATTAGAATTACAATTCTTTAAAAAGGTTAAGATATTACCGCCTAATAGTAAATATTGAGTTTAATTCGTAACTTTTATCAAAGGTAAAGCTAAAAAACACACAATTTGACCCTTTTTTTCATGTTCATTCGATAAATTTTCAAAGTAAACCTAGAACAAAGCAGTTTTAAAAGGCTGTAGTAAGTAATTTACCTATCATTATGAAATGCTTTTCCCTTGAGTGAAGTGTTTCGGCTTCTGAGTATTTCTAACTGTTAGTGTTTGACTCGACAATTTTCTCCGTTAATTCATTGTTCATGATGGTATGTGTGCTGAAAAATGAAATATTTCATCTTCTTCTCTCATACTTAATGTAAAAGGGGGGAAAAATCAAAAAATTTTACATGGCACCCCTCAAAGCCAATACTTCATTGAAATGCTAAGATTATGAAATAATGACACCGCATAAAGCGAAAGCTCATGTTACATATAAACAAAGACGAGTTAGGTCTTGTACACATTTCGGGGCACATACTAGCATTCATTGGACAACAAATATATTTTGACCAAAATGGTTTATTACAAACCATAATCTTGCACAAACATCCTCATCTCTAATCTTATCGTTCGTCGTCTTATCACACATCTGTGTTAACATAAGCATCACAAAAACACTTTCTCCTTTTTTTTTTTTGTTTTGTTTGCTGGAGCTGTTCTCCAATTTCCCCAGAACTCAGCAGTTGGTTCATTAGAACTTCCCTGCCAATCTCAAATGCCAAAACATTATGTCATACAACATTATTCCAACCAACTGAATGCAGCCTTACAGCTTAACAGAGAGACCATTGTCACTTGTGGGATTTTTTGAGTCCACTAAACAAAATTGCTAAAACTACCAACAATAGAAGCAATCAAGAAGCAAATCAAAAGCTACGACGAAGAGACGCCAATGTTTACTGAAATCGGCAACCAAAAAAAAAAAGAAAAAAAAAACCTACAATGAAAAGAAGTTGATGAACATGCTAGGTACAACTCTACATGCCCTAATATCTACACCCAAAGCATGAACCACAAAGACCAGTCTGAAATTAATATCTACCTTTGAACATTGAACCAAAAGATCCCAAAGGAGAAGCCCTATCCATCTCGACTGACAACTTCCATTTTCAGATCGTGTTTTGATTTGACAATTTTCACACAAGGAAACAGCCAGTTGGCTGACTTGGATGCCCTCGAGGAAACTGAGGTTTCACGACAGCATCCGCAGGGATGTACGAGTAAAAATAAAGTTAGCCAATTCTTCGTTCAACCTATCTGGAAGTGGAGGCATATGCTTCATTATATCTGGCATGTCGGTAAGGCTGCAGAGAGCAAAAAAAAAAAAAAAAAAAACTAAATTATTTGAATATTTTGCATAACTAGAATCTTCTCACAATTCAATTAGTTAGAATTGAAAAAATAACAAGGTCTATAAGGCTGCATGGAACAACAGAAAACGAAAACAGGAGGCTCGATAGAATCATAACTACAGAAAGCAATTAGTTTTTATTCATCAAAATCTCATGGCATGAATGGTTATATAACTGTGAGGGAAAAGAATACACTAAAGAGGGGAAGGATGTATTATACTTGTTCAAGATTTTGAAGATGTTATCCTGAGCTTGGAGAAAGAGATTGATGTTCCCCCGCAACTGCAAAAAGGAAAAAAAAAAAAAAAAAAAAGAATAAGAAAGAAGGGAAAGTTAAGTGCGTCAACCATCAATCTAATCCAGCTTGTCTTAGGTTCACGTCAGATTGTAAATTACTTAATATGAAAGAAAAAAAACAAATTAGTATTAAAAAAATATAACTCTAAAAAAACAAAAATTGTCAGAACAAATGTCAATTTAAAAAAATAAATACAATATGGTAGATGTTAAATAAAAACAAAACATAGCCGATAAGATGGTTTCGCCTTCCAACAGAAACTAAAATTTTTGTTTTCTCAAACATTCAGCAATCACTCTTCTTGATTAGATCGCAATTTTTAATCACTCAACTTGCCCAGATGGCTGGGCCATCAAATCAATATGACAACTTTCAATTCTAAGCAACATTACTTAAACAATAACAACTAGCGATCATATATCTTTGCGATTTGCATATAGAAATTCCAAATTTCTTTGATAGCAGCAAAATAAACATCAAGACCTAAGGAAAAAGGCTACTGTTCAGAAAATACCTCAAGATATTACAAACAGAGGATGTCAGTTCATTCATGCATGAACGACCCGGGCTAGAATCTATTGCAGAACTTTGGACTTGAACTTCATTTACAGATTTCATTACTTACATAAGTAATTAACTTTACATGATATATCTCACCTGATAGGCTGCAAGATTTTCAGAAATCTGATAAAAGGCCTGAACATTTTGATCAAGAAGCTGTCCAATTGCACCACCAATGGCTACAAACGCAATGCACTTTCTCAACATCACATAAAAACATATCTAGATTTTTTTCCATTTTCTAATTTAGCAAAAGGATGCATTACAAATTGCATAATCAAGCTCCAGTCTACTCAATTATACAGAGGTTAAAAAAATTAAAACAATACCCTAGAGCGACAGCATTTTGTTTTCCACAGAATGAAACTCAACCTATCAAATTGGATGACTAATCCAAAGCCCACATGATGCCTACGCACTCTAAGTTTGTCATCTTTCTGAAATCAATTGGCAAAATAAAAATAGAGCATGACATCCCTTTTCAACTATAAGATTGCTATTCATCGTGGAGTTTTATGTTCTTGGTGTCATTCCAATGTTTATGTGAGGTTATAGGCAAAACTTACTGCAATTATATAAATTTTATTTCTCCTTACTAATAACTAAGTATAAAGGAACACTGAGAACTCATTTGGATGGAGGGAATGGGAAGGTTATGTGAGATTATAGGCAAGACTTTTAAGTCACTCATATAAATTTTATTTCGCCTTCCTAAGGATAAAGGAACATTAAGGACTCATTTAGATGGTGGAAATGAAAATGAGAATATTGATTCATATTCCATTGTTTGGTAATATAAGAAATAATGGGATGGCTATTCCCTCCTATGAGCGAATGACCATTCCATTCCCATTTCTATTTCTACCATTCAAACATAACCTAAGAGATCAGAAAAAAGAAACAAAAACCACAAAACTCTATATGACCACACAAATATGTGCCTAGAAATAAAAAGTTTTGCAAATCAAATTTATTTGGTACTTCTTCAATACAAAATTGATAGTCAAAGAAAAAGGTAATTTATTATGTCGATCAAGCGTGGTCAAGATTATACTTCTGATAACTAAATCATATTATTAAAACAGAACAGATTTTATTCAGTTGATAAATAAAAATGATGAAAGCAGAACAGCATCATACGGAATCGGCTATATAAACCTTTTTCTGCTATTCTACTCATTTAGGGAAGCATCCATTCTCCACCAACCTTTGTACGACAGACCATCATCTTCGTCCATAGGAAACATGGATACAGGCTTTAAATGTGGCCTACCTAAGGGATCAAGGAGTTCGCCCTGAAAAAAAAAAGTATAGTATTTTATGAGCCCTACGACAAGGCAGAGAGGATGTAGCAAGAATGAATTAGTGGAAGGAAACTGAGAACCAGCAAAACTTTGACAGCTTCAAAGAAAGAAAACTTAAACATGCCAACTAAATATCATGGATGAGCATCAGCAAAACTGCACCTTTCTCCCCTTGGTTTTTCTGGCTAAATTGTGGTCTTCTTTCCTTCTCCTGCTGCTTTCTTTACTCTAAAGATTTACACAAATCAACACAAACCCTTCAACAGATATTGTGATATATAAGAAGAATGACTTCGACATGTTTCAGACATTATGAGTGTAACTATAATTCAAACCCTTCCACTATCTCACACTTCTTAAACCTAAAGACCGTAAAAGAATACAAAAATAAATCATGGAGACCATAACTTATTAGTAAAACATATATATATATTGCAGATGTAGATGCTCTGTTTCCAATTTCAAAAGGCCAAAACATGAAAATTCCCATTGAACTTTGAGCTAGTTCTCAATTCGGTCCTTCGATTTTCCTGAGTAATTTGCTCCCTGAAATTTCGAGTTGTTATCAATTATGCACTGACTTCTCCATCCGTCGCGGAAAGTGATGTGGTATCCCATATGGATGTGTAAATAGCCAACGTGGTGGCCGAGTCAGTCCACCTTAGGATCATTCAGAACTTTAGACATGAATTTCTTCACATTCACAGTCAAAGAATGGAGTGGAGCAGAGGAAGCAAAGCCAAATTACCATAATGTTGTGCGGAAGGAGATGAAAATATTATGAGAACGATGGCATAACGGGATTAGGATGGACTGATTCTGCCACCTCATCAGTCATCTATGTTGGATGCCACATCATTTTCTATAATGGAGGGAAAAGTTCATCTATGATTCGTAAGAAATTAAAAGTGCAGGGAAAATTGCTCAAATTGAAAGTTGAAGGACCAAATTGAGAACAAGCTCAAAGTCCAAGGGGGCATTTTCATGTTTTAGCCATTACTTTTATAAGAAGACAAAAAAGGAGTGTACTTATCCTTCTAATGGGCAGGTTGATCAATCAACCTTGCGAAAAATGAAAACAATCAGGCTTAGGCAATGACCAATAATGCACTTAGCAGGCAGATGGGAACCAGAACTTCTCTTCAGGAGGAGAAAACTACATTATTCTAAAAGAAAGTGGGATAGGCTTATGTTACAGTAGGAACTAGTAAAATCAGAAACATCCTGGTGGAACATGGTGGATCCCGCATTGAGGATACCAGCTTTGGCCAAGTCGATTGGGAAAACAGTGTCGGTGTATTATAATAAGACTTACAGATAGTGAAAAATTTAGAGTTAGTTAATAGTCCCTAAAACCTTTACATCCTAAACTTTAATTTTCCAAAAGTCGTGAAACTTCGCTAATATACAAAATTTTTCTCATCTCTGATGACATTTGAAAATATAAATATTTGAAATTAATCTAATGTGTTTTATAAAGATGTGAATGAAGAAGTTCCGTAAAAACATTGAAAATGAAACGCATTAAGCTGTCTTAGACATCATTGCAAGTTTTTTTCTTTCTATAAGCCCATAAGAGTATCATCAATGCTATAAGTACAAGGCCAAATATGTCCATAAAATATGTTCCCAAGAAAGATTAGGTGCACCCCAAAAGTACATAATTTTGGATCTTCTGAAATGATCAAAACGCATAGATGAAAAGAACATGAAGTTAATAAGAACATGCAATCAATTTTCATTACATTTTACAATGTAAGATCCCTTATCTAAATAATCAATACTGGGAAAAAAAATCTGTGAAATAGGTTTCAATTGTAAGACTTGGAAGTGCTAGAACTTACGGTCATCCATTTACAACGCAATGCCACATCTCGTACCGTCTTTTTTGGCAGCCGCATAGCTATTTTTGCATACCGCAGTACATTTGATTCTAAACTATATCTGTAGCATATTTTTAAATTATACCATAACAATCAGCATGGAAATAAAATAAGCAGATGAAACAAAGTCATTACGCAAGGAATAGAACAACAAACAATTTGTCAAAAAAACTCGTCAGAGCATACATTTGAGTCATGCTGAGCCAAGGTTCTAGTCAGAGTTGAAAAGAAAATAAAACTATCAAATCCTGAAGATAAACAAGTCAAATGAATGCATAACAAAAGAAGAATGCAGATTTCAGTTAAACTCAAAGTGGCACATAATTTCAAACAGCCCAAAGTCAAAGCCAAATTTTGAAATAACAACTCATTGCCCAAACTTAACAGCTTGATGATTTTATTCAACATCAACACTTTGCCCGAAATACAACTAGATTCTAGTTTTGAAATGATTGGGGAATTTGAAAGCAAAAGAACGACTAAAAATGTGTCCAACACAGACTCGCAGAGGTAAATCACAGGTCGGTACTACATAGCTCACAGCATATAGTATAGAGTAAAATTTAGGGGCTCTAAGAAATGAGGAGAAAATGACTTATTTAGCCCTTAATTAATGCATATATTATTGCAGCAAAACAGAGCTTTGAAGACATAATTTGGGAATAAAACAGAGAGCACTTTGAAGGGAAAAGGGTTTAGGCCAATTTAAGAGAAGTTGAGGCCAGAAAAGCATATCAAAGTCGATGTTCATACAAGGGTTTGGCGCTGTAATATTGTGTGTGTGTGTAATATTGAGTGCGTGTAGATCTATAGGTATGCATGAGAATAATGTTTGTGAGGTGCCACATCACAAAGTGTGACCACACCCTGTGGGCCCACATAAAGGTCATTCTACAAATTTCAACCCTATGTAATGAATAAGTATGAGAAACAACACAAGATGTCAATTTTCATATATACTGGCTCATTTATATTGCAAACTATCAAGAGATCTGAATCATTATAACTGTTTTGAATACCAGCACTCTATGAATGAGAGGCTTATACATAACCAAATTGTATGAAAATAGACAAATCCTATGCATGTTCAATCTTTACAATTAAAATTTCAAAAATGGACTTCATGTGGCCCCTCAAGCTGCATTAACAGAGCAAAAACAAGATATCTGATGACAAAATGTGGAGTAAAATTCAGCAAATTGAAAAAAGAAAATCCACAATGAAACTACACATAGCCGCACAAGTAATAAAGAATTCAAATAAATAACAATAAAATGGTACCAAATGCTGCAAGAATGTCCAAGAAGATAAACATCTGAGACAAACTCGATTAAAACCCATGACCCCATTAAACCCTAACGCCGCAATTGAACGAAGGAATAATCCCATTGATACTGTCGCGCACGAAATTACAAGTAACATCCCTTATAAAACTACACAACCAAAACTATATTCGAGCTACAAAACCTCGGATGAATTAGAGAAAACATCCTATCAATTACTCACCTCGCAAGGCCGGTTTCGAGAATCAATTGCTCGCGGGTCGACCAATGGGCGGAAAAGAGGGGATTTTCATCCGAATTTTCCGACGTGGGGGATGAATTTCTGTTGCTAGGGTTTCCTCCATGAGCTTCCGGAACTTGACGACGATGTTGTTGATGATCCTCAGATGGATCCGCACTCGCAGCCATCAATAGCAACAATTTTCAACGCTTAAACCCTACTTCAGCCGTTAATTTCCGGGCCAACTCGAATGTCCTCGATCGAGAGTTTGAAGCTATAATCGCAGTCTTTAATAGACAAAAAAGAGTTTGAGCCGGAATAGAACTCGAAAAGGGAACGAATTCATCCGAGAGAGAGAGAGAGAGAGAAATCATACAGAAAGAAAGAAGAAATAATTAAAATCTCTCTTAATTCATCGTAAATAGATATTATTATTATCTTCTTTTTATCTTTTTCTTAGTTACTTTTCTCATAAAAATCTTGGGGCAAATTACATCAATCAGCAGTTTCAACAAAGTCTCATGTTCCACTTGTAATTTTAATTATTGCATTTTGTCTCCTCACTTTCAAATTTTTATTCGCCAATTATTAATAAAAATTTTTATAACTTTTAAATAATTTTATGAATATAAAGGATTTCACGTTAAAATCATAAGAAGTATATGTACTAAAAGTCTAGTGAACAGTATAAGTTCTTGTAGATTTGTATCACGTAGACATTTCTTGTGAAATTCTTTGTCTATTACGAATCGTGACACGTCAACACACTCATAGGATAATCTATCTCAACTTTAATATAATTATAACCTATTTTAGATATCCATATAAGTTTACAACGACTCCCCTCATATTTGACTGAAAATTGAAGTCTTCTCAAAGTTTTAATTTTGACATATAACTCCTTAAACTCCCTGTGCCCCATTGTTAGTCTTGTCTTCAAGTGATTTTCTTCGATAGGAAAGTTGAGAAATTTCATTCCCGATCAAAGACGCCAATTTAGAAATTATGTTAGATATCTAACCCCTCCCCGTCACCGAAATTTTTAAAATTCATTATAACTATGAATAGAAAAAGCACTTAAAAATTGAGATAATGAGATGAAATGGTAAGAGATGAGGAGAAAAAAAGAGGGGAACTTAAAAAAAAAAGCTATATCTAAAAAATAGTCGAAAAAGAGAATACGCATTGGCCAAGTTGATACGCATTGGCCAAGTTGTGTGTATGGACCCAAAACGAAATTGCCCTGTTAAAAGTTTTCGATGCATAGTAAAATTTATTAGTAAAACTACATTATTTTTGAGCAGGTATTCTTTTTTCGAAGAAGTCATCTTTTTGGGGTATTCTTTTTTCGAAGAAGTCATCTTTTTGGAAGTTTTAAGTGCATAGTAAAATTTATTAGTAAAATAATATTATTTTTATGTACATATTTTTTTTCCTCAAAAGTGAATCGAGAAATTTATGAATCCTGAAAACCATGTTTTTTGTTTTTTTTTTCCAATCTCGGAACTAAACTAATACTTATCCGATCATGGATGAATTTTTCGGGCGACGGGAAACTATTTTGAAAAATTCGAGTTTTGAGAAAAAGAGTAAAAATAATGTTCCTCTCAGCAAAAAAAAAAACAACAAACAAGGAGTAATTGTCCTCTCCGGTTGACCTCCCTCCCTCCTGCAATAAATTGAAGGGGCATTGTTGTAACTTTAGCAAGTAAACGGTCGTCTCCACTTCCTCTTCCTTCTGCAACTCTCCCGCCGAACCCTAAACCGTGGTTACTCCAATACGTTTTCCCCTTCAATCTCATACCATCGTTTCTCTGTAATATTATCCTATTCCAAATTTTCGATTCTTGTTTTGGAGCTTCGGCAATACCAATTTGTTGTAGATCTTCCAAGGATCCCCAATTCATACCCTCCAGCAGTCGATCTCCACTCTCTCTCAAAATCAACCTTCGTTTTTCATGATTGTCGTCCCGTCAGGGACACAGGCCGCAGATTCATGAACCGTTCTTGGAAGAATCGAGAGCTCGTCCTTCTCATTATCTACGCTTTTGCTTTCTACGTCATAATCATCCGCCGGTCCCTTCAGCTTTCTCATGGTACTGCAACTCACGCTCTCTCTCCTCCTTGTTTTTGGCGAAAGCCCGCTTGTTTGATCTTCTTGCTACTATCATGCTCGATATAATTTGATTTGATTTGATTTGGCCGATATTTACAGATTATCACGACCGTCTCTTCCGTTTGCGACCCGGATGGCTCGCGGGTCGCCTGAACGTATGCTGTTTGTTCCCTCTCATCCCAGTTGTTGTTACTGAAATGGATGTTGTTTCCCGATTCTAATTACTTGTTTTGTAACGCAGAATTTTCAGCATTGTGTCCAAATCAGAGAAATAATTTTCACATAGTGAAGTCTTTTCGGAGTATTATCTTGTCTAAGTTTAATATAGACATAATGTCCTCCCCTTCTTGGGCCCCCTTTTCCATGCTTGTTATAATCAACTTCTTGGGAAATGATGTTGCCGCCAGTTGTGAGCTTTTGGATTAAGCTTTTATTTTTTTTGGGAAATAATTTTCTGTATCGGTTCTTTCTTTAAATTTCCCCTTTATCCCGCAATATATTGACTTAAAATACAATATCCTGGGGAAATCTTTCATGCTTTTCCTGCACCTAATTTATGCCCTATTTGTTGTCTCATGTAGGATGTCTCAGATGCCCAATGGAGAAATTTCCGCGGGAACCTGCTCATTCTCACAATTGTTTTTGGACTATTTACATTGGTGGCCAATGCATTAAGGGTGCGTTACAATTTGAAAGCTGGAGGGATGTCCACTGTTTGGCTTTTAATTTCCTTGACTTACCTATCATATCTTCACGGAGCTTGGTGGGTGTTCTCTTCAATAACATTTTGTATATTGTTTCTTTATGTAATCAACGTTATCTTCATAACATCCTTTTATTTTATTTTGCAGCATCATATTTATCCTCTCAATTGCTGCAATCAATTTTGTTCTAGTCAAGGTGCATTTCTTGCAACTTTGTTATAATTACCCTCACCATTTTTATTCCTTAAAATATGTTATCCCACCGAAACATTCCTCCTTATGGAATAAAGTTTTCAGTTTCCATGCTTAAATTTGTTTTATATGCACACGTGTATCTAGGAGTTTGAAGGAATTCTTGTGAAGAGAAGTATACAAGAGCTGTTTTCTTCACACAATTAGGCTGGCAAGCTGAATTTTGTGTTGAGTCTTAAGACTTGGATACAAAGATTCACAAGAATTTCTTTTTCTTGGGAATTCTAGATGGTTTTCCCTTGCGGTCATGCCCTCAAATTTATTTTTTCCTTCTCTGGTCAAATGTCTGCATTTCCATGGGCTATGTTATTCTTTTTTGTAATGCTTTGTATTTTCCTCTTTTGGAAGGTATCAAAGAGATTTAAACAATATTTCTACATGGGTGTTCCTTCTTTTCTGTTTCCGTGGCTTTGTTAAGCATTATGTAAAGATTTCTTGAAGGATATGGATACATCATGGTTGAATGTGAAGATATGGAATTCATCCCTTATTTATTGGCCTCAAAAAGCAATACAAATTTCATTATTCAACGTCGAGTATTTGCTGAATCCATTGCAGACTTGAATACAAGTCAAATAGTGTTCCTAATTCTTATCTCTCTTTATTAATTTTCATTTTCTGTAGATATTTGCAAGAACAAGATACTTCCCGGTTATACTTTGGGTATCCAATATAGCTTTTCTTATATGTAACCGTGTTTATGAAGGATATTCATTCTCTGTTATATGGTGAGTTGAATGATCTAACTACCAACTGATCTTTTTCTTTTCACACAAATTGATAACTTATTTAACACGACAAAGGATGCTTTGTCAACACACTCATAAATGTGTTTACTTTTTGTGTACAGGCAGCGTTTGTCTTATTTGGATGATTTCCGTGGCACTTTTAGATGGCATATTTGTTTCAATTTTGGTATTTCTCTTGCCTTCTTTTCTTTTTTGGTTAGTGTGATCACTTTCTTTTTCAAGAGTTTTACCTGCACAAGTATTTCAACTCTATGCTGTATCTTTATTCAACATTTGTTAGCCGATAGCATTTTTGTGGTTATCTCTCACTGTCAAGTGAATCTTAACTAGGCCAAATGTTTTGCGCCCTTACTTTTCACTTCTCTACTGCCCTTTACCATTGTCTTTTTGTTATTGGGACATTTCTATGTATTTACTAATTTTATTGATTTGTTGCATCACTGCATAATAATGAACCCGATGCATATGTTTGGACTACTGTATGAAATGATATGATGATCTGATGAGAGTAAAAAGTTAGCATGTTGGATTGCAAATGCATAGGTTAAAAAACCAGAACTTTGCTATTTGTGAGTTTGATCTTGCAGACCTGATAAACTAGGATGGAAAATATCTTTCAGTTAACTAAGACATCTTGACTTACAGCTACTCAAAGTTGAGGGGCTTCTTTTCATGAATCGGAAGAGCTTGTGCTCCTGGGAGGTATATATGCCTTCTGGTTGACTGAGTATCTATGCTTTATTTCCATACATTAGTTGTTATTTACTAGCATCTTCATGGATGCATGCTTGTACTATGAGTGTTACTGTGATTTTGGATACTAGGTCTGCAGTTATTTATGTAGGTTTAGAAAAGCCAGATTATGTGTGTGTGTGTGTGTGAGTGAGAGAGAGAGAGAGAGAGAGAGAGAGAGAGAGAGAATCCTTGCCCAAATTGGGCTAGGAGTACTTGCATATACAACAGACAGATATGATGGGGTTACAATAGCGAGGCATGACAGCTACGCAAAATAAAGAAACCCTAGTGGGTTAAATGGGCAAAGCCCAACTCTTGAAGTCAACTATGTCGGTCCAGTAGCTTAGTGGAGCAATCTGGTCGATTAGTATCTTCAACTTGCATTCTTACAATTTAAAAATGAAAAAAGTCATTAATGCATGCTTTAACTATTTAGGTGTTTGAGTACAACCTGTAATAGTTCTTCCAACAAAGTCGAGAACACTTTAGCCCAGATGGACGATAGAGGGGCTGGGTTTTAGCTGAGAGTCGAACACAAGTAAATCTGTTGAAATTATTTCAACAAATTCAGGAACCCTTTAGCCTAAATGGCCAAGAGAAGGGGGTGGGGGGGCTGGGGAAGGTTTTGGCTGAGATTTTAGCACATGTAAATCTGTTAAAATTATTCCTTGATGGCTCTTTGATCCCTAAGCAGTTACTGCAATGAAATTTCATTATGCATATCCTGCAGATTAAAATAGTTGCAATTCCATTCAATTGCACTCTGGTGGATTGGACAGCGTTTTTTTAGTTAATTATCTCCTAAGTCCAATGTTTTTAGCTGTTGCTGGAAGTGCTACAAAGTGCAGCGATATGCTGATTAATAGATTCAAGCTGGGTTTTTTATTTTAAACTTTATTTTCTGCCTCCTCATGTACTTTATATGACAGTTGTTTTGCGCATGATAAGCTTTGGATATGATTTCCATTGGGCGCTTGAAGATTGTCGTTTTGATCGAAAGGTATTCATTTGCTACAGCTTCCATTTCTAGGTGTTTTGATATTTTCAAACCATTGCTTGCGTTTTATAGTGGTAGCTGTCCTTCACCGTCATGCTTTAGATGGATCTGTTGAAATCTAACATATTAAGCGTTACATGAACATTTTTTATTACCAGTTACTTCTTAAAATGAATATGTTCGTCTAATTTTGTTCTGTTCTGTTCTTATTTTATTTTCCCCTCCCTTAGAATAAAGGCTTAGATGTTGGAGTCACAAGCTTCTTTATGAGTTGCTTTGGGCCACAATGGGTTAAATAGTTCAGATAGATGCTTCTTTCCTGGGTTTCATGGAAGACAAGTCACATTATGTTCTTCTTTGAGAGTTATCAACTATATACGTTGAAGTGTGTGTTTTTTTGTAACCAGAAATGACATGAAGGTTAAGCTTCTGTTACAGGGCTAGAAAAATTTTCATTTTTTTGCTCAATTATTTATTACCATTATCACTGCAATTCTTAGTACTATTAATATTTCAGCTGTTGTTTTGTTGGAAAGGGCGTTTTCACCTTCATATTTTAATTCCTATGATGATAACCGTAGTTAACCCTAGTCTAGCATACACGCACACACATATATCCTTGTACTCTTGTTATCATAATACAAGAATGATTGATTCTCTCATTCAACGTGGTATTAGACCAACATTGTTTTAGTTTATGTTTCTTTATAAACAGACTGACACACATGCACGTGCTAAGATGCACACATTCAAAGATTTAATTGTTTGAAATCAGAAGCTAGTCTTGCTGTTGTGGCTATTGCAGAAGCATATACAACGTTGCCAGCTTTGCAGTTCTGGAAAAACCTGCTATCAATTTTTACAGGTTAACTGATTTCCCATCAAGATTTTAACTGATATTGTTCCCGCAGCTACCATTTGGGGTATTTTTGGTTGCTTAGTTTTTGTTGATCTTTTCTCAGGAGAGAGGCATACATAGCGACAAGTTCTCCTTTGGCATGTACCTATGTTATTTGGTATATGCTCCCCTCTATATAGCTGGACCAATTATTAGCTTCAATGCATTTGCTTCCCAGGTCTGTGACACTCATGCAAATTGTTTTTTCCTCTCATTTGAATGAAATCTTTTTAGAGTTGATGTCTGTAAATGACAAGTTTTTGCATGTTTGTGTTATTGGATCCTTGCTCCTTGATTGTCTATTAACAACCAAGTTTAATAAATATTCATGTTGGAGCAATTTTATTGTAGAATGGCAAAAAATCTACAAAGAATAAATGAGAAATTGTATCATGTAGAAAGAGGGACAAAACAAGACACATGTAGGCTGCGCTGGGCTAGCCTACTAACAACAAAATAAATGAATGACTTAACTATCCCTCTCTAATCGACCAATGCACAAACCAAAACAAGGGAAAAATTCATTGCAGTCGAGCTTTTCCCAATATGTTCTCTAGATGTTGCCATTATTTCTGTGTGGGATCCTTCTCAATTTTCCCAAGTATGCTGGTAACTTTTTTATGGTGGCTGATTCGCCAACCTGGCTCGTACTTTTAAATTGCTACACTAGTTATTGTTTCCTATTGAGGAATCTCACAGTTATGACTCTCTTCTGCAGTTAGATATTCCTCAGAATAATCAGTCTTTGGGAGAAGTGGCTCGCTATGGGTTACGTTGGGGCTTCAGTCTTTTCTTAATGGAACTAATGACACATTTCTTATATTACAATGCCTTTGCAATCAGGTGACAGTCTTACAAAATTAAGGAGATACGATATCAAGAAATTAATTTTGTCTCGTCTAATTGTGTGTTTTTGGTTTCTGTTTACTACACTTCTTAGTGGCCTGTGGAGACAGTTATCTCCTATGGATGTCTTCATCATTGGCTATGGGGTAAGTGGATTCTTTGAAATGTAAAGTCTTTTTTACTGCTCTTGAATTTTAGTTGTTCAATTTTCATTGTTTGAATGACATCATCACTATTCTCTTACATGCATGGTAGCAAATCTCGTCATCTTATGTTCAAATTTAATGCATTGCTCACAGTGTGAAATCATAATGATGTAGAAGATCCATTGAGCCTAGGAACAATAGAAGTTGAAATATTGGAAAATGCTATGAGAATTTATGCAAAACACCAAAAATAGAAATAAATAAGTAAAGAGGTAGTAAGTAAAAGGAACATATGAACTTGTTACAATGTCTTCTAGTCTGATGTGGAAGCTTTCATTCCATATAAGGTCTTTGATTCTTCTTTTTCAGTGAAATGAAAAATGGAAAGCTCCCCTAGCCTTCATAGAAGTGACCCATTAATCTTCGCATGAGCAAAACAAGGATGCACCAAGTTGTTTGGGCATATGACGCAGACTCTGTTGAATGCAATAAAAAACCATGAATCTTTTTAGCATCTACCAACAATGATCCTCTGTATAGTGTATCAGATAAAAAAAAATGATTACTTCTGGGGTTTAATATGCTAAATGGGAGGTCATGACCGGTGGGAGTAAATCTTACATTGTTACTCCTGGAGTTCTCGAAATTTCCCTTAAACCACACCTGAATGCCATGTTTTCCACATCACGCAAATGTAAGGTTGGTTCTGGAGCACCAAATCCAAAAAATTTAAATGGTAGTCAAGGCCATTAGAAAAAATTGAAAAAAGGCAACTTGAGGTGAGGGAGTTTCAAATGATTGAAGCCACGAACTATAACTTAGGGTTAAGATGCCAAAATATTCTAAGGACTTCAGTATAACAACTATGTGAGATGCCAGCCTGGCCTTTTGCACCACACAAAACCTGGGGAATCTCTTTCAGATGTGACCTTTTATGCATCTATCTTCCAAGCCATGCAATTTTTACAAGAATAGAAAACTTCGTGACTAATCTTTGTTGCATTTTCTATAGTTGTTTCTTCAAGCATCGTAGACTTTATTTCCCGGGATAGTTGTTACCGTAAACTTTAACCACCCATATATTCTTGTGCTGGAGCAGGTCTTAAACTTCATGTGGCTAAAGTTCTTTCTCATGTGGCGTTACTTCCGGTTTTGGTCGCTGGTATGTTTGTTGAGCTGTTTTTCACTTTTACTCCTACTGTGCTGCAGGTATCCTTCAATTCTCGTCTGGATAGCTTAATCAAAGATAAGATATGCCTGTTGCGTGTTTTAGGCTTTCAAAGTTGATGTCTAGGCACCTGGCAATGTTAGCGCGTTTTAGGCTTTCAAAGTTGATATCTAGGCACCTGGCAATGAGTTTTTATTGAAAGATAAATGTTGCAGATTAGTGGCATTGAGGCTCCTGAGAATATGCCAAAGTGCATTAATAATTGCCACAACTTGGAAAGCTTTTGGAAAAATTGGCATGCTTCCTTCAACAGATGGCTCGTCAGGTATAGCTTCCTCTCTTTTTTTTTTCCTGGTTTCTACTGCATTCCTGCTGTGGACTATAATTTGTGTCAAGTATATAAACCTAAATGCAGGTACATGTACATTCCTCTTGGAGGTTCTCAAAGAAAGCTACTAAACGTGTGGGTTGTATTTACATTTGTTGCAATATGGCATGACTTAGAGTGGTACTGCTTGCTTTCCTTAATTTGTTTATAACTTGCGTATTTAAATTTGTGACAAAACAAAATTTCTCAATCTGTCATCTGATATCTTGTTGCCCATGGTCTCAGGAAGCTTCTCTCTTGGGCGTGGTTAACATGTGTATTTTTCATCCCAGAAATGCTATTGAAATCAGCATCAAATGCATTTCAGGTTGTGCTGCCCCTAATATATAAGAATCTAATTATTTTCTCCATAATGGTATTTTATGCTTGCTTTATGAAAATAAATCATGAAAGATGCAGAGGTTGAAGTGGTTCTAATCTAGATGTAATGGGAAGAAATCCACAGCTTTATGTAATGGCAGATTGGATAAACTGGTGTAACCTAAATTTGACTTACTAGAAACTTCTCAGAATTGTGGGTTCGTCACCAATATGATCCAGACCTTTCTTGGTTGGTCCTAAGGAAGAGAGTAGGCTAAATTGGCCCGAGTTGGTTTGACCTCAAAATTGTCAAGATAATATTACTGTTGCTAATTTTTTGATTGGTAGGAGTACAACTAGTTCTCTCTTCTGCTGCAGCTATAATTATTCTTCACTATTTGCATCTAGAGTAGATTAAGCGCAAAGAATTTTGTGGTCAGTAACTTGGGATGGAGAATTTCCAAAAAAAAAAAAAAACACTTGGGATGGATAGGAGTGAGAATACTGAATGCTTCGATCCAATGCTCTTTTGGCTTTATTTATAGTTTCCTTGCTAGTTTAGATCTTTAGCTAGCCAGGCTGAAACAATATAAGTTTACATTTTTAGTTCCGATCTATGTTTGTTTTACATGAAGTTGTGCTTTCTAATATTTAACATTTTACTCTATTCAGGCTAAAAGTGCCGTTGGGGAGCTCATTTTTCGTGAACTTAGTGCTGTTGCTGGGGCTGTCACAATCACTTGTCTCATGGTCCGTTCTTCATCGATGCATTTGATCGTAGTTCTCAAATTTGGGGGTAGTGTCATGTGGTGTGGAAAATCAATTCTTTGATAACTTTTAACCTGAATGAGCAAATAGGCGTGAATAATAACATAAAATTTGCATACCCTACCTTCTGAACTCTTACTTTCTGCAGGTTGCTAACCTAATTGGCTATGTCATTGGACCATCGGGTGCTAACTGGTTTGTTTCTCGATTCCTTCATAAAGAAGGTATACTCCCTCACCCTCCCAAAACAATGATAATAATATTATTCCAAATACAGAAGCAGGGTTGACAATATTTATACTTTACAGGATGGCCTGTTCTTGGGGGAATGTTTATGACCTTTTATGTTGGCACAAAGGTAAATGGCATATAATATCTAGGCATGCAGCTAAATTTGGAGTTCTAGAGTTTAATTTTAATCATTTTGGCGTCTTGGTTGCCTCTTTGCAGCTTATGTTCCACATCCATGATGCTAAAGAAAGGAAGTATTAAGCGAAGTTGCATATTAAGTCTCAGCACCTGTTTTCATTAATTTAGTCACAGGTATGCATGCAGTTTCCCTCAAAGAGGAAGGCGAGAAAGCGAAAGAAATAAGGTTGTGTTTGAATGGTGGGAATGAAATGGGGATAGGAATGGGATCGTCAATTCCATCATACAAGGGAATGAACCCCTCTATTATGTTTTATGTTACTAAATACTAGAATCGGAATCAATATTCTCATCTCCATCCCCACCATCCAAACGAGTCCTAAAAGAATCAATTGGCAGTCTATTTGAGGGGGCAAAACTGATTATGATCATCCCGGACTCTGCCTCCTGCTAGTCGACCATAATTGCTGCAACCAGATCATGAAAATTATTACTCCATCTGTTTTAAAATTAAATGAGCATTGTGACTTTAATAATTATTCTGTTTAAGTAGAGGAACCTTATCCTTACAGTAAAATGAGGTTCTCATTGATTTTTAAAATGATTAGCAAAAAGTTCATTTATTTTGTAATGCAGGACGTATTTGTTTGTATGTACTGAATGCGGAAATGAAGCATCATGGTAGTATCTTTGTCGTCATTCTGTCCAATACCGTGTCTATTGGCTTTTGGAACTCAATTGTCGCAGTGTTATAATCAAAGGTGTGCCTTCGCGTTATATTATGAAGTGTGTAATTTATAGTAAGTTTGTTTTGTGTTTTAGTGGGATGATTTGCTCAATTTCATAAAATTCAGGTATGTGCAGGACTTGATATTGTTGGTGTTCGACAGGGAGATCTCTTCAATTACTCACAACCAAATTGCACCTTTCCAATGATCTATAAAAACCGTTGGGAGTTCGACCTTTTCAATGAAAGCCAAGGTTAGCGAATCCCCTTTGTGACAGGTACAAGAATTTGGTGCCTCTCTTTAATGGATAAATTGTATTGAGCAAAAAAGGGGTTTAAGAAGTAAATTTGTTAATCCGCGTCTCATTTAAAGTACACATGACAATTAGTGTCAACTTTCTAATTGATTTGTAATATCCATGCAACTTAAGATATACACGTAAAACTAATAACCCAAGTTACTCAGGCCATTTGAAGATTTTTCCAACCTCATGCAGCAAATGTTCACATGAGGGAAGGACCACTTCGTTCAAATCCATATATTCTTTCCATTTTTTTTGGGTAAATTACTTTCTTTCCATTTTCGCCCTTTAAATGTAACGTAAACACTGTTTATTTTGTAATATGTATTTCTTGAAAATATAATATATAAAGAGTAATATCTATATGGAGCATCAGTGAAATGAGTACTCTCAAGGGAAAATAAATATAAGGAATGATTATTGTCGATTCTCTAGGTTATAATAACCTTTACTTGAGCCTTGAAAAGGATTATTTCTTGTTTGCTGACGTCATTGTTCATATCATATTTTTATGAAATAATATTTATTTCATTTCATGAATCAAACGAGTAGTGAATTAGTGAATTTTCATGAAATCATGATAAATAGGACCGGAAGAGCAAGGATTCAGGAAAAATGATTTATCTGCAACAGGCTTATAAAGGTACAGAATTAGGGCTTTGAGAATTTTTTTCCCCGGACTTAAAAACAAGGGCCTTTTCTTATCATACTGTAAAGAAGATTAAGTTTTTGAGATTTCATTTTCTTGATATGATTTAGAAGCTGAATCCAATATAGGTTGTGAGAAATGGATTATTAGAATTTTGTTGTTTCCATTAGCATGGATAACTTAATAATCAGAAACTTGATTTGTAAACGTTATGCCATGAGTTCAAGTCTTGCTGATAATATTTAATATTAACTTAGTTATCATAGCCGAGATACGATCAAAGAGCCGAGTCCACCAATCCAACATTTGAGTCCGCCAGTAGTATTACCCATAAAATTTGATATAAAAGTCAAGCTCTCAAAGGTACCATCTTCCCAATAAACCGTTGTTGATGGGTGAAAAATGATTGCACCAACAAAGAAGCACTATCTATAGAAATAAGTATCCACTCAGGTTTAAAACTCACCATTAAAAAAAATGTGCCTCACACCGTGTTTCTACATCATTCCACCAGAAAATTATCAGCCCTGTCCTTGCTCAACTGGGGAAAAAAATGAGAGTTGCCTGCACACAAATAAAAAAATAAAATAAAATAAGAAGGATATTATAGTAGTTCAGGCTATGGGCACCTAGGTTGTCCAACTGTTTTGGGATTAAAATGTTTTTGGGAAAGGTCGCGACAGATCATAAATTGATCCCTCAGGTTTGAAATCAAGGTTTCATGCAGAAAACAAAGTAAGCATCCCAACAGTATTTAGAAAGGTCACATCTTTGGCAATGTTTTATAGGCCCTTATGAGGGCCCTAAACTAATTCACTTCTGTAATAGCAGTAAAGGTCCGGCTCCATAGCTAACCAGGACCACCTTCTGTAACCATCTTCTAGTGGTTGCTATCGACCACCGCCACCATCAGACCATTTGGAACAACAACTATTTAGGCCACTGAATTAATACGGCGGAGGAAGAACAATCACGGGGCATGAATGTTTCACTTTAGCAACAGGCCGAACACCACAAAACAACTATTAAGAGTGCAAGAACATGTTTAAATTTATTGGAGGTGGCGCAGATTGTCAACAATTTTATCGCAGGAGGCTCGAAGTATTCGAATTAAAACTTTAGGGGGACAAATCTGGATCTGACTAACTGCTAGGAGAGCCTGTGAGAAGCTTAAGACTATTTGAAGAAAAAAGCTACTATCGAAGAGGGGAGTTTAGCAAGCTGCCTATAAGGTAAAAGAGGCACATACAAGGTGAGTACATACCAGTTATATTGTGATGAAATCGTCGCGCATGCTTGCCTCAAAAATGAAAGAGTCACTAGACTCTTCCGCGGCAACGATGCCATAGACCAGGCCTCCGAGAGCAATCTTCTTGACAGTGAACTTGGTGTACTTGGCAACTAATTTGTCCCGCATTGCAGGTCCCTCCTCCCAGGCCAAGCACAACTTGCCATGGCCCAAATGCAGTAGGGTAAACCATCTTTGGAAGTTGATCTGACCAAAAAGGGGCAACCATCTGTTGGTAACCAAATGGTAGGCGTGCACAGACGTGTGGTCGGGCAGGCCGTTTTTTCCGGGGGAACAACGAAGACAGAAAAGCACATCATCGACCACAGCAAATTGGGTCGCCCACTCCCCGAAATCTGGGTCGAGGCATATCCAAGACTCGTCCTTTATGCAGTAGGCATAAAGGGATTCGCGGGTAGGGAAGTGCACCAGAATCTGTTCCCCCCCGGGGTTACACAGCAACACTTATCTTATGGGGCCGAAACGAAAATTCCTCCAAATCTTCCGATGGGGCTTTTGGCAAGGGTTCCCAGGTGTTGCGTTCCGGGTGGAAGACCTCACCAAAAGCATCCTCCTCGACCATTCTTCCCCCGAACGCGTACATCTTCCCGTTGTGAGCAACCGCGCAAGGTTTCATACGCAGATTTAACATGGGAGGGGCGACCTTCCATCCGCGATCGGGATTGAGAGTGTCGAAACAGAAGACATCAGTCACCCCGTGCAAAGGCCGGTCAAACCCACAAATACGCCGCCCGCACCTACCGCCAAGGACATAGACCGTGCAGCCCAGGGCTACGGCCGTCGAAGCTGGGTAAACCCCACATGGCATGGTTTCAGGAGCCGAAGGAAGGTCCGACCATGTCGATTTCACGGCCTTGGGATCCAAAATATACCATACGAACCGAAGCTTTTCGTCGATCAAGTCACTGGCGCGAATATAGATTGGCTTCTCCTCCTCATCCTTCCGCCCCCAGATCCACCGTCGTCAATGATAATCCCTCCACACTAGAACCCATGGGAACCCTAAAACCCTCTCTTTCTGCCTAGTTAGGGTTTCTCTCCTCCTCCCTTCGGCTTTGTTTTGGGCCGGTTTCTCAGCTTCTGCGCCTTGGCCCCTCCCTCCTATTTATAGGTAAAGAAGGGATTTTTATTTTGGGAAAAATTATGAAAGATGGTTTGGATTAATTTTTAAGAGATGTATTATGATCTGAATTTTATTTATTACACTTCTTGTATTTTTATTTTATTTTTAATAAATTTCTTTCATCTATTTTTCATCCAATTCTATTATATGGGAGAACACATGACAAGCTCTTAAATTTTTACATCATTATTTTAAATATAAATTATTAAAATTAATATTATAAATTTGAAAAGTACATAAAAAATGGAAAATTTTAAGAAAATTTTAATGAAAAATAAGAAAGGTGAGGCTCCCATTGTCGAATGTGCACGTAAATATAATAATGAAATTAAAATTTCATTATAGAAAAAGTGAACTAAAATTCTATTCCTTCCAAATTTTTAATTGAGATGTGGATGTTAAGATTCATGACAAGTAAAAAATGTAGATTAGGGGTTTTCTTATTTTGTTTTTCTTTCTTATTTTGTTATTTAGATTTTCTTAATTTTTTATATTTTTAAATTATTTTTTAAATTTTTATAATTTATATTTGAAATAATAATGTGTAAATTCAAAAGCTTGTCATGTATCCTCTCATTCAACGGAATTGGATGACAAATGCATGGAAGGGGTCTCTTGAGAATAAAATAAAAGTATAGGGAGTGTAATAAATAAAATTTAAACCATAAGGAATCTCTTAAAAAATAACCCAAACCAAAAGAGGTTTTTCATAATTTTTCTCTTTCATGTATTTATTATTATTATTTGTGATGCACTTGGCAACTAATTTGGATACATCCCTTTACCTTATTTGCAACTTGCTGAACTCCCCTCTCCAATAGTGTTTTCTGGGGATTTGAGGGGGAGGGAGTTCGGGTGAGGAGGTCATTCCTGGAATTTTCAGAATTAAAACAAAGGGTTATATATGAAAACTGATTTAGACCGATAACTAATTTAAGCAACGATCTGAATTTGAACACATGCGAATTAAAGGAGGAGGTCAATCAAAATCAAAAAAAGAGATGTTAATTAATCAAAGGTCCAACTGATCACCACGTCTGTATTGTAAATATGCAGTTACGAATAATCCAACCAAAGTAATAGGAATTAGACCCAACACGATTCCAAATAAAAAAACTTCAATCATTTCAATTTGTTTGAAAGGGAAAAACGAAAGGTAATATCTATCCCTAAATAGTAATCCAAATTGCTCGTGAATCTTGGCCTTTTATTGCTATTATCTCATATTTTAAAATATTCTTTTCAAATTTATAAAGATTTCTGTATTGGGAAAGGAGTTGGATCCAAGAATAAGAGCCATTCATTGCTTTTGAAATATTCAAGATTAAGTTTTTTGAGAAGTTAGTCTTGGAAAAATTTATTTTTATCTCCCAAAATTAAGTTTGGCTAACGCAGAGGAAGACGTGCATTTGTAAAATTATGGTTTTGATTGACCCAAAATCAAATTTTTACAAAATTAAAGTTATTAAAATAACCACCGTAGAATTACAAAATGCCATGCACGTCCTTACATACTATTCGAAATTAGCCAGCTTTTCCACCACACAATTACACAAAATACCATTACTCATTATTAACGAAAATATTATTTCATATTTGTTACTCATAATAATGAAAATATAGAGCATGATTCACTATGAATTCATAAATTTTAAAGTACAAACAAATAAGCTTCATTACAATTTTTTTTTAATAGAAGCAACAAAAGACCAAAAGACCACATGACACTCTGGGGGAAAAATTAAAATAAATAAAATGTCAAAAGGCCAAAAAAAGGGAGACAAAAAAACATAACAATAATATGTAAAGAACACATCGAATGATAAAATATTATAAAAACACATCAATTTTAACCGAAAAATAAATAAATAGCATACCAACAGCTAGAAAAAGTCACTCCAACTTAAAAGGATGCAAAAAAAAAAAAAAAAAAAAAAAAAAAAAAAAAAAACTGACGGGTCAGTCGAACGGGCATGACACTTGTTTACGTCAAAATGCAAACCAAACGTAATATAAATTTTTTATTTTCTTCTCTTTTTTCTGAGCCTGACGAAACACGCCCCCCCCCCCCCCCCCCCTCTCTCTCCATCTCCGTGTTCTCTCCTCCTACCATTTATTTCTTGCAGAAAAGGAAGAACATCATGAGAAGTTGGAAGCTTTCAAGGATTTCAATGGAAATCGAACATTGAAGATTGGAGCATAAGAGGAAATCTAACAAGTACGCGCTACTTTTCTCATGCTATCTCAGTATTTAAGCATTTTTAGATCCAAAAATTAGCTTTTCCGAACACTAAATTGGGGTTCGCCTGGTTTCCCGTTCCGGGGCGTGAACGACCCACGAACCGAGCCTTACGAACTGGTTCGGAGTTCATGGGTCCCCTGCACGAATTGTGCGACCCTTCAGACCCGTCAAGCATTCCACAAATGGTCTAGGGGTGCGGTAACAGAAACCAATTGTTTAGGTGTTTAAATGTTCAAATTGGAACTGTGGGGTGGGGGAAACAAGGCCTGGACGATAGTCTCGAGGGTAAAAAAAAAACAAAGTAGTTAATCCTGAAAGCTATCAATATTTGCGCTGACATTTCCCATAGACATCATTTTGGGGTGTACGACAACACAATTAGGTGCAGTGACTAGGACCCTTCATCTATCCGTGTTTAGAAGAGCCATGTTGACTGCATTTGCCATGGAGAAACCATTTTATACATAATATTATTAGGTTATGTAACCTAACCGTCCGGATTTTAACCCTACAATCGTGCAAGGGCAGTTGGTGTAATTTTTTTTTTTAAATTCATTAACTTGACCACGCCCATTTTTAAAAATTCCATAAAAATTACCGAATTTCCTCTGTGTGATTGATTGTTAGAAATTGAATCTTGGCTAGGATTTTTAACCTTATAATTTTGCCATTGATAGAGCATTTTACATGTTTTATATCAATATCCAACATCAATATTGAGGATTGCTTTTTCTTGTTAATACTTCACATTAAGTTCATGAAAAATTGGATTTGCTACCGAGATTTCCATTTCCTTTTGCTTAACAGATTTTATGCATTGGAACTGATGTTCAAAAGCAACAATATTGCTGCTAGGATTTTCGAGCGCCAGATTTGCACCCCTGCTCCTGCAACCAATGTATTTCTTTTGTGCACTTATGTCACATCTCCTTGCCTAGTTACTTCAGTGGCTGTTTTTTAGTCTGAGAATTTCACTGTTTGTTTTGCTTTTAAAATTGCTACCTGCAACCTGGGCAATGTGCCTCGAACCTTATATATATGAGGGAGCCTAGGCGGACAAAGTGGCATGTTGAACGAGAATTGCGGTAGACAGTGGAAAGCTCATTTGCAGCGTGGGTTTTGGGCTTATGATGGTGAGGGAGGGGGCGCCTGGGGGAGGAGGAGGGTGTTTAGTTGTGATAGTGTTCGAGCTATCGAATTAAAATCTTTTTCTCTTTTGCACAATTTACCATTAGAATCTGTACTATCCTACCTGTTTGTTTCCCTTTCTCCAACCTTAACCTCAGTAGGTTCACTATAGAAGTGTGGTGGATCAGACTTAATAGGGAAAAACTCTATATATTATTAAACAACTCTATGGAAAAATATTTCCGTTTCAAATCAGAGGTTTTCTTACCACTTACCTTATTTTATGCTCCATATCATGTAGCATGCAATGTTCCCGATTTTCATTCTGTGTATGATATTTCTGTGTTCCACATAACTTTAGGTGAATTTGTGGGGGATGGAGGGAAAAATTACGGTGCTCTTTTTTTTTTTTTTTTTTTTTTTTTAAATCCAATCCAAGTATGGTCAATCCCTACTGTTTTCCCTCCCTAGTCCTTCCTTGCATGGTCAAAATTTCTAAAATCCTTTCCTTCTTTTTATTACGAACACACCCTTGCTTCATAGGCAGATTTTCCCTTGTAGAAGCATGTGAAGAAGCCTCCTTCCAAACATGCTTCCAAAAGAAAACCTGACCACCATTCTCCACTAGATTATAAATGCGAGGAAAGAAGCGGGAAACCTGAGAAATGAATATCTGCGGACTTGTATGAATCATGATAGCAATGGCCATGACAGCACCCACCAACCGGATTTCATTGTCTTGAAGTTGTGATGAGACCAATAGTAACCTGCCACTGAAGTCCAAGCAGCTGCACGGATGTCTTTTTAAAAACACTGAAGAACCTGCTTAATTTTCTATAGAAACTTTTATTCTAAGTGATTGATCACAGTCTGAATTGCATGCTGCTGGTTTTCATAGTGTAGCCCAAATTAGATGAGTTTTCCTTTCACGTCACTTCTCTTTTGATTAATTAAAAGATATTGAAAATATTCATCGATTGCAGGTTCATTATACTAGGCTATTTTACGAGAATATAGTCCCAAGTTACACCATATATGATGTTGAGTGTCCAGACCATTCTTTCCGCAAGTTCACTGATGATGGTCAGTACCTTATAAGTTTTAGCAGAAATTATCATGATGTGATCGTTTATAGACCAAAATGGCTATCATTTTCATGGAATGGTGAAGATTGTGATACTCATGATCTTCCTTCAAAAGCTAAACGGTTTGACAGCTTCTTCACCCAACTATATCATGTCTCACTTGCTTCTAGCAATGAGCATATTTGTAAAGACTTCTTCCTTTACATGGAGAGTAGCCAATTCGGACTGTTTGCAACTTCAACTGCACAAATTCATGAGGCACCTTCTATTGGAGGAGCTATTCAGGGTCTCCCTTCCATGGAGAAGATAACTTTCCACCTTCTGAGGTCTGTGCTCTTATTATCATGTCACTTGTTTGACACAGATTTTTGTGTATTTCTGAAAGTATCTTTCGTGTTGCCTGCTTGTTATTTTCTTTTGTATAATTAGATTGGAAGATGGAACAGTGCTTGACCAGAAGATCTTTCACAATGACTTTGTCAATTTAACTCATAGCATGGGTGTTTTCTTGTATGATGATTTATTGGCAATTGTGTCTCTCCGATATCAAACCATACACATTCTCCAAATTAGGGAATCTGGGAATCTAGTCAGTGTACGGGCTATCGGGCCATTTTGTCATGAAGATGATGAACTTTTCCTCAATTCCAACCCTCAGGCAAGTGTTATTGATTTTTGAGTTCTAAAATTAATCAGCTCTGTGCACATCTTGTAAGAGAGGATATACTGAAAAGAAGGCATGTTCCCCTTTTGGAGGGCTGAAACTTAAAATTCTTATTTCATGATGCGAGCTTAACAAAGTAACCATATGGCAAAAGAGGAGGAAACCTAGCCCTAGACCTTGGTCTTGTGGAAACCAATTAAAAACCAGCGCTAGCGTGATCTTTGCTTTTGAGAAAGTGTAGATTACCATATGTCAGAATTTTAAGAAACGTTTGTAGTAGAATTCATTGCATGCATCGGTAACTGCTGGAATTCTATAAATATAATGATTCTACCACTGCTCAAGGTGAAAAGTCATTGCTAATGTTTCTAAATTTGAATGTATTCTGTTTGACATCTGAAGTGTATGCTGACATACATTATCTTGTATTATGCTTTATGTATCAGAAACTTATTGGAAGTATTAGAAAATTTAATTGATATAGAAACTTGTTGACTGTGCTGATCTCCTTAAAGTTAAGTTTATCAATTGTTGTGAAGCCGATGGTGAGCGAGTAGATGAGATTTGAATACTGCAAAAATAGAATGAGCTAGAACTTTGATTAATATTGGAATGGATGTAAATAAGGATAAATGGCTGAAAAATAGTGGTTTTTTTTTTTTTTTTTGGGGGGGGCGTAGGTTGGTTGTTGCTGAGAGACAAAGCAAGCAATTTAGTAAGAGAGGAGTAGTAGGTCTTTTAACCTTGTTGATCATAGCTACACAGAAGATTATACATGAGTTAGGATCAAGCATTATTGGAATAGCCTTTCTCCAATAGTCTCTCTTTTTTTTTACTTTTTTCTTTTTTGCTTATTTTTATACTTGCTTTTGCAATTTTTGCAGAGCGATGAGAATAGGCACGAGAGTTAAGACAGAAACAAAGAGAGAAGAGAAGACAAAACAATATTGTGTTAGGTTAGACATGAAAAGAGAGGAGAAAAGAAACACGGATGCAATGTTTGGCGTGAGCAAACTCACTGAGGACTCTAAATAATGTGCTTCCAAAGTTATTTAACCATATTATCTGTAGAATGCTTTCTGGCAAGGTTTTATTTTTGTTGTTAGTGGCGCTCAAGGGTGTTCGAGCTACTAGAAGGCTGTTACTGGGTGTTGCATGGTGTTTTTTTTCTGGAACCATCTCTTGTCTATATTCCAACCTCTCTAGATATTCCTCATATGCGAGTAAGATGCTAGAAGACATTCAAAGTACTCTCAGTGAGCAATGGTAATGAGGACTTCAATTTTCTTAGGATAGTGGGACAATGTACCTTATTTAATGAGGAAACTTTGGTGCTAAGTCTTTTCTCGATTTTGTAGCGTAATGGATTTGACCTTGTATGCTATGGGAAGATAATATTTGACGGAAATTGATTGTTAGCCTGGTATAGATGGTTAAGAGGGAGTTGTGGGTTTCTTTAGTGTGGCTTTGGACGCCCAGTGCTACATTGAGTTAAGCATGCACTTAGAGTCCATGGAAGAAGAATATTGTTCGAGGTAAAACATATTGTGTTTTCCTGGATAAATTTCCCCCCTAAAAGGTATTAAATATTAAAGGTAATGTATGTCAACTCTGCACTTCTAATTCATATGATGTGGGCATAGTTAGCAAATCGAGAATCGAAAAGAATCCTCCTACTTCATCATCTAATAATTTGAGAAGAAATTCCTCAGGTTTTCTATTTTTGTTTTGGACTTCTTTGAATTCGAATTCACTCCATTTTTGTTTGTTGTTAGGGTCTATATCAATTATTTTAACAGCACAACAATTTTTTGCAAGTTTTTGACACCAAAAGCTAGCTCACATAAGGTTTTACTAAATTGTTCATTTCTATGAATCTAGTGTATGAATCACATTGTGAATCATATGATTCTAAATAAAATCATTTCACATGCTGATTAGAATCGTTTCAATGGTGATTCATATCGAATCATGATTGTAAGATTCTAACAACTATGTACGTGATTGTTGTATCTTGGTGTCTTGCTCTATGTAATGATGACAGCAGCATTTCTACATTTTCAACTAGTAGTTCATTAATAATGAATTGCTGGTCCTTCAATGATTTTGGTAACTTTGTTAAATTTTTCTTAATTTGTTTAGATAGACAGAATTTTATTAATGGAAAATAAAAGGAATATACAAAAAGGAGGCTGTGCGATAGAGAAGGTCCTTTAGAATAAAAAAAAAACAAAATTACAGTAGGATTTATAAAAATAGGCTTTATAATCTCTCTGGATATCAGAAAGACAAGATCCTTGAGTGCACCTCCATGCTACAACCTGAAGGTAAGTAAGATGGACAACTCGATTCCAGGCTTGATTTGGATCCATGTTCCTTCCTTAAAGGATTATGCTATTTCTTTCAAGCAAAATCAATCAAACGATGGCAATCAACCCTATTCATAAAGAGTCATTCTTTTTCCCCCTTACAAACAATTTAGTTATTCTTAATGGGTTCCTTCTTGTGTTGTGTGTCTGTTTCAATGCGATAATCTTTAGTAAATGATGTTTCTACTGATCTGTTTCTAAATTTTCTCTTTATCATTTAGGCCTTGCATGTTAGTTTGCTTTGCTTAGCCACTATTTACTGCAATTCGTATTGTTCAAATAACCCCTTTACATAAACACAGCAAAACTATGGAAACATGTGGTTTTACTGATAAATGGATAACAGAAAGTCCGATAGTTTATGTTTTTCAATAATCTTTTTGATAACTTCTAGGTGAATAATGATTTTTCATAGTTTATCGTTTAGCTATTCACTGGAGTGCATGATAGTCCCTGACAAAAGTAAACTGAATCAGTTGCCCGTGAATCATGCTGGCGATGGACAACATCACAATCAGCCTAGTCCAGACAATTCATTCATGAGTGGTATTAAACAGCGGCTGCTTTCATTTATATTCCGAGGATTATGGAGTGAAGAAACAGACCCAATCCTGGTGGGTAATTGAACTACATATGAATTATAGTTTGTTTTGTGTTCATAAATGAAGGTATTGCTTATCTGCGCTCAGCAATGAATTAAAGACATGGAATTCTTTAAAACTGTCAAGTAGTTCTATTGTATGAGACACATCAAATCCGCTTTAGTGGGATGGGATTTAGGGCAAGTTTGCCTGAACTTATTTTTAGCTTTTCCACTTAAAAAGCCCTTTTCAATACAAAGTTAGGCATTTGGAAAATCTCCAAAAAGCTCAAAACTGTTCTCTGAAAAGCTGAATTATGCCTACAAAAGCTGAAAAATGGAAATTTGAAAAATGTATTATTTTGGCTTATTCAAAAACCTGTTTTTTTGCTTTCTAAAATCAAAATACTGGTTCTCATGAACTCAGCCAAACTGGTACTTGACGCAATATTGTCTTTGTTGATACCCACATGAGTCAATTAGTTGGAGAGCCTGGTTACTTTGGTATGATGTTGCTTGCCCTCATTTGTAATGATTTGCTGCTGGTTTTTTGAGGTTTGACCTTTTAGTTGTTGATTGGCTAATTGTTAAGTTACTGGGTTTGTCTGCTTGGGAACTTCTATTTACATGAAGCTTGCGTTAGGGTTGATTGCCCAGGTTATCTTACTTTTTATATGATTTCTTAATTCTCAAAACCATTGAAGCTATTAACATATATGTATATTTGCTAGTCAGCTATTAACATTTATATAACGGTAAAGATATATTCCCCAAAATTACATGTTTGAGGTGGCATGTTATTTATTTTTTTGGTACCACATTTTATTTTTTATGTTTTGTATAATGATATATTATGATATGGTGGACCTTTTGACAGAAGCCTTCCTATTGAGCATTGCAATTCTTTTTTGTTCTTTAATGAACATGACATCAAGTTCTGTTGTTCAATTGCTTCAATTTCTTGTTGACCAGAGGGTCCAGTGTTTGCGGAAGAAGTTCTATTTCCATTTTCAAGATTATGTTGACCTGATTATTTGGAAGGTAGGCTTGTAACCTCTATGCTCATAATCCTCATGCTATTCTTGTTTCCTTATTAAATTGAGAAGAAGTTAATTCACATATATTTTTTACCCCATTATTGAATTCTTTATTCTAATGTATACTTATTAAACATAACATCTAACTAATTGTATCCTCAATTTTCCTCAGGTACAGTTTTTGGACCGGCATCACTTGCTAATCAAGTTTGGTAGTACAGATCGTGGGGTGAGGTCATTTATTCTTTCTTTGGCACTACACAAACAATTTTGGTTTTGATTTTGAGAATGAATTATCAAAGGACAGCTAATGCCTGTTTTTAACTTTTTTCACCCATGAATTTTTGCGGGGAAAATAGTTATCATGCCACTACAACAGTTCAAAAGCAACAAACCATCAATTACACGAAGACTAATCTTCAAATGATTCTTCATTCTTCAAAGTTCCTTTAGACACAATCAAATCTTTAAAACTCTCTCTTCTAAATTGTTTTCAAAGACCGAGAAGTTGTGCCTTGAGGAAAGGGGAGTCAAAATTGCACCAAGACACAATGTACCTGAAATGCATGCACCTTAGAGATATGTGTGCACGCCTCAGGTAGGCATGGTGCACATTTTACTCATTTTGTAAATAGGAGCTCCCCTTTTACGAGTTCCCAAGGAAAGAAAAAAAAAAAACAGAAGGAAAAAATTTTCAATTAACGTAATTAATAATAAAATGGTTTCAAATTATTGTTAATAAAGATAATTTTATTGACTTAGCATGTTCAAAAAATGTTGCCAAATAATACTTATTAGTGTGATGCATTTTTAATAATTGTTACCAGTCACTTCTCACTTTTATTTTTGATTTTCAAAATACTAATTTTATCTCATGATATCCTAATGAAACACTTCAATCTTAAGAACTTTACGCCTCAACACTTCTAGGCTCTTCTTCATTATGGGGATCACTGTGTGCTTTTCACCTTTGATAATATGGTTCAATCCAAAAGAATTATTAAAAAAAAAATATGATTCAATATCTATACTCTATATAGAAGTAAAATTCCTGTAAAAATTGATGAAGTTATGATGAGACAATCAAGCTGCTTTTTATATCGGATCCTGTATTCCATGAGAGGACAAACACATGGAAGTTGATTGTCACTTCATTAGTTGGTAGGTTTAATACCAGCTCAATTGTTCTTGGACACAAAGACTGGTGACCAACTTGACGGGGAGTGTTACAAGACCCAGTAGCTGGCTGATCAACTAGCTTAGTCATTCAGTAGAAGGCCAGAGGAACCATTGGCTGGCTCTTTAGTGAGCCACTGTCCAAAGATGCCAAAGAAGGCTTGCTCATCGAAGAGAATAATCTAGTAATGAGTCCTAAAAGTGTAACCCTAATGCAAGTATCACCACCCTCCTAGCCTTATTAGGGCTGCAAATTTCTCATCTCTCTCTCTCTCTCTCTTCTACACTAGCACAGGAGCCTTTTGATAGCTAGAAAGATGATAATCAAGAGGAAAAGCAGCCAGCAGACGAACTTGTGGTTTGAGATATGTAACCTCTGCGTTTACCAGGAGACGGAACTTTTGCTTTAATACTAAATTAATGTATACAAAGCGAATGGGCTGCTATATAAAGTAATTGGAATCCATAATAAAATGACATTTGCTGATTATGCGAGGAAGATAGGGACATTAGGTTTGATCACGGAAGTGGTTTCTTTGGTTGATGTTGAAAGTTCAACATCTTTTGATGTATAGTAGCTATTCTCATACACCTCTGTTCAAAAGTGTGGGCTATTTGGCTTTTTTTTTTTTTTTTCTCACATTCTATTCTTGTTTAGTCCTTTTGCTTAAGCTCTTTAGTCTTTCCCTATGTTGAGCTGCTGATATTCATAGCTCTCTAGATGCATTTAAGGCACGAGACCTTAATTAGTGGAGGGTTGATTTTGTACTACTTGGCTTGAAATGCTCTGCCTTGGATCTCCAGTTGAACATTCACTTTTTGTAGCATAAAAAGTAGAAAACTCCTTTTATATAGATTTGTCGGAGTGATTGAATGCATGTGATGTTGCAGGTATCTCAAAATGCTGATCATTATCCTGCATTCTTCGCGGTGTATAACATGGAGACAACTGACATTATTGCATTTTATCAGGTGTTTCTTTAGGACTCTCTCTCTCTCTCTCTCTCTCTCTCTCTCCCTCTCTCTCTGAGAGACACATGCACAGGCAGACACATTTTACCAACTGACGTTGCTTCTATTCTATGGTCCTTGTCGCTGCAGACTTCAGCGGATGAGCTTTTTTTCTTGTTTGAGCAGTTCTGCGATCACTTTTATGTGAAATCAAGAAATTTACTGTACTTTAATTTCATATCATCTCATTCAAATAACGCTTTTGCCCTTGAACAACTAAGGTGCATAAAAGAAAAAGCTACCAGCTTCCCACAGGTAAAGTCCCATCTTTGGAATTCATTTCATTCAAATTTTCATGATTTCTATATCTTTTCTACCATTCTTGTGAGTTTTTTTTTTTTTGTAATGTCAGCAACTATATACACACTACTACATTTGGCCTTGTACGATAATGCCATTACCAAATCAGTTTTTGATCTCACTTTATGCAGTTTGTGAAGAAGATACTCTCCTCATTGCCTTTCAGTTGTCAGTCGCTGAGCCCTTCTCCCTATTTTGACCAGTCTCTCTTTCGGTTTGATGAAAAGGTTTGCATTGAACACTACTAAATTTCCCTTTTAATGGAAAATAAATAAATCATAATTGCACAGCTTATAACTGTTTAGTTCTATAATTTCATCTTGCCTCAATTATGCATGTCTTCCTGCCTTCGGAGGATTTCTTTACACCAAGACTCAAAAGGCTGTATTTAAGGAATATTTGAATTATTTTTCCTGCAGATATGGTTTGCTCTTTTAATTGTTTGATTTTGCAAGCAAAACCGATATGAATTGAGAATCATACTAACCAAGCAAATTGAATTGTTTGGTTGGTCTGGTTTCCAGTTTGATTCCATATGTAATGAAGACCCGTAAATGAGGAAAAGAGAAGATGTAATGGATCAAGTTAAAGCAGGTTGGTTGGTATATGATCAATGAATACAAACAAAATTAAGATTTATTTCACAGACATGGAGAGATGGGGAGGATGAGAGAAGGATGGAGTTTCTATTAATGAAAGATGTAAATCCATTGGAAAATGAAAAATACGGCCATCTGCATCTCTCTTTTCTTTAATCTTTTGTAACTCTTCCTTAACAAAGCTTGGGCTGAATAGCTAGCCAAGGATTTTATCGTGTGTTCCATAACGAACATGTATAGGGTTTTGAAGACATTGTGAGGGAGACTATTTAAGTTTATTTTTAGGTTGTTTATGGTGTTGAACAGAATAAGTTTATATCACAGACATTGTATAAACAATGTTAAATGATATATAATATATAAGTGTATATTCTTATCAGCTTGGTATTGGCAATGCCAGACCCAGACATGTTTAAAGACTAGTAAAGCGAGTCTAGGTCTGGGTATGGTTACCAGTTCAAAAATCATAGCTAGGCCCAGCTAAATGGTTCAGGTTACCTGATTCATTGACTGGCCCCAGTTTCTACTGCTGCTATTATGATCATACTTTTCATACCCCAAGAATTAGAGAGGTTTGCGTTTTGAATATGGTTCTTTTTATTTCCATTGTATTGCATTTGATTTTTATTTTTTTTTTACTACAAGAGGCTATTTCCTGTTTAGAAACCATTTTTTCTGGATTTTAACTTTTTCTAGATTTCTTGTTATTGCAGCTGATTTCTGCAGCTGACCGGCATAGACAATCCACTGATCATCCTATCAAGTTCATATTAAGAAGACGACCATGTTCTCTTAAATTTAAGATTAAGCCAGGTATCACAATGGCTAGTTTGGTACGTTGAAATAAAATGGAATGGGTTAGAACTTAAAAGAGTAAAGCTCTTTTTTCCAAAAATGCTTCATTCCACTGTCCATCCAATCGTAACTAAACATGAACAGATCATGGGAATGAGCATTTCTTTTTTGTTGTTGACTTTTTAGTTATGGGAATGGAAAAATTGAAGAGACCTTTCATTGAGAAATGATTTAACTCTTTATAATCCATTCCACCGCATTCGATTTTATTCAAACACAGTAAACATACCATAAGTTTTATGGCGGGTTTTGGGCCAGGGTGCACTTATGACCCTATACACACCAAGTTTAATTGTATATACTTTTTTTATTGTGGTGTTCTTGTTTTTAATTAGGTCCAGAGGCTGGTAGCACAGATGGTCGGACCAAAAAGATATCTTCATTCCTGTTCCATCCGAATTTGCCCCTTGCTCTCTCCATTCAGCAGACTTTGTTCTTGCAGCCTGCTGTTGTGAATATTCACTTCCGAAGATGATTACAGTTTTGAAAGGGCATTTCTTTAATTGATCTCTGGTACTGCACCGAGCAAGAGCCTGAATGGTTGGAAGTGAAACCCTGACTGGTATAATCGTGCCCTGCAGTGGTGCTTCACAGCTTACCACAATCCCGTACAGTAATGTGAATCAGATCGATGATTGTGAAAGTTGCAGTTTGGTGGTTCCCTCATTTGCGTTTCCATTGAGAATGACAATGCACCCATTCGCATAAAGGTCGCCATATAGTGGGGAAGAGATTCATAAATTCAAGGGATTATTATTATTTATTATTTTAAAGGGCCCTTAGTTCCTAATGCTCGATACTTCTGCTTCAAAGTTTGTCCAGCTGTTTGTTGTATGTATACTCACCCCTCACTACATTACTCGTGTTTGTATTTTTATTCTTTTTATTTTTAAAACGTGATATCTGTGTCGAGCTGAGGCGCATACATTATTGGACTCGAACAAGAGTTTTCTCAAACTTTTCAATGACAGCCGATGATTCTGATCCCTAGCCCTTGAAAAGGGCAAAGTTGCTTGCATTTTGTATGTTTTGTTTTGTAAACCTTAGTGGATTAAGCAGCATATGGTTGATTTTTTCAACTTCAGTGAAAATTAAAGTACCATTCTGATACTTTGTAACAATGACACGCTTCAAATTTTTAACATTAAGAACTGAAAACACAGCTGACCTTCTCTTTGGGGCTCCAATACATTCTCCGAGCCCAAACCTTAGAATTGAGTCAAGTTAGTAGAACGTACAAAAGGATGAAATCATTTTTGAATTTTTATCAAGATAATGTCGTTCTGAAGTTCTTGAAATAAAATAATCTTTACTATTGAAAATATATTAGGTAAAGAAAATCACAAAGACCGCTCCAAGAGTCTCGAATATCGGTCGAAGCAACATGCATTAGAAATTTAGAACAACCAATTCTGCTATAACCTAATGGAACATATCCAATCAAAACTATGAGTATATATATATATATATATAAATAGGGAAGACAGAATAAAGTAATAGAAGAAATGAATCAAAGATTATACGGTTGTGAAAACACAAAATTCTATGTTCCTTCTCTTTTTGTAAACTATTATAACAATGGAAGGATTTATAACTTACATGGATCTATTCTACAGAAATCACAGTCAAAACGCCTTAAACCTTGATGTTCCCAAGCTGCCAACTTGTGCGAGTCTTAACTCGGCAATGGTTATCCTCAGGGGTTCATGATTCAAACCCTTATTAATTTACGATTTTTTCCTGCATTTGATGGCCATTTTCGTCTTGTTCAGTGCTTGGGTTCTGCAGCTCATTATTGGGTTTATCATCAGCTGGTTCCTCCGTGTTCGTGGTCCTCCCCTGCCATGAAACAAAACTTCAATAAATACAGCACAATGCCAAGTTTGATGGTCAATATGAAGCAATGACGGGACACCAGCAATCAGATCAGTCCATTATAAGGTAGAAAAATGCTAGTTTGCTTCATGAAATGGAACAGGTTGGAAATAGAACAATTACCTGTCGAAATATAATAGATAAGAAATAACTATTTCAATAAATCTGAATATGACTAACTATTTTGATATCTAAAATGAACCAAACAATCGCTATTTCATAAGAATAGACTAGGAATGGAATAACTATTATCATTAACCAAACATGCCATGAATTATTGCTTCTTAAACCCATTCTGGTGTCTATTTGCTCTTCAAAATATTGAACCAATTATAATCATCTGCACCCATTTATTTGTGGTGAGAGAGAGAGAGAAGCGAGGAGATACAGAGAGAATTTTGTTGTGCCCAACATGAGTCCTAAATGGGGAATCCAACTATGTGAATTGAAAGAACATGAAAAAAAAAAAAAAAAGATCCTGCCAATTATTATTTAATTAGTGCTGCCACATGCCTATCATCTAAAGAATGAAAGTTTGGTCAACAAAGAAATCGATACATATGAAAAAAAAAATGTTTATAATATGAAAATAGGTAATTTTCCTACTGTCACCCCAAATTGATGTCATTCTGGATTCATTTTGTAAATTTCAAGCCATAAATTGAATAAGCAAGAAAAGAAAAATAAGAGGGCATGCCGATTTTCATAAATTGGGTTCTAATTTATATTGCAAACTAACAAGAATCTGAATCGTTATAATAGTTTTAAATATGTAGACCCTATGGAGGAAAGGTTTATACATAAAGAAATTATATGAAAATTAACATGTCATCCTATTTTTGCATGAACATTCAAAAATTCCCTATTGTGGCATAGTGGGAACGCCAAACCCATTTCATTATGCACAAATCTCTCATTGAGCCTAAATATTCAAAACAATTATAAAGGTTTAGATCTCTTCATTGTTTGCTATATGAGAATCCAATACATTATGAAATTGTATGAAAAATGCCATATTGTATCTTGTTTTTTCATGCTCATTCATGTGTAATGTTAAAATTTGAAAAATAGAGATTCAAAAGTAATTTTGGGGTGACGCAGTAGATTCACCAAGCCTATATATATATATATATATATAGAGAGAGAGAGAGAGAGAGAGAGAGAGAGAGAGGTTCATGGATATGAGGTGCACCTCATATAATTTATATAAGGTAGACCTTAAAATTACATAGTTTTAGATATTTTAAAAAAATCCAACCATATTGATAACATGAAAAGTTATAACTATTCAGAAATTTTCATTTGGTATTAAAGGACTTGTACATTAAGTATTGAGAAAATCAGTTAGTTTTCAACAACTCAAATTTGATGATTTTTCACGATATGGATAGTATGTTACTAAATGCAAATAGATCGGTCGACTTATTTTTTTCACTAATACGGTTGAATCATTAAAAATCATCCAAGATTATTTAGTTTTGGAGGTATACCTCATATATATATTATTCTCACACAGAGACACCTATATATAGCAGCACATACCCATGGAGTATCATCTCCAAAAACTTAATGATGGAGACTAATTATTGCAACAATCAGTGTAACATGGGAATAATCCTTAAATGCATAACAAGGTTTAAGAATTTACCTTGTTTCTATCACGCCAGCCAAGCCCAAATGGTCTAGCTAGCAAACTGATCTTCCTTGTAGGCAGCTCTTGTGTGGGTTCTTGATTACTTCGTCCAGGTGAAGAATCTGAATTGACAGAGCTACAAAGAAAACTTCATGGGTTAAAAGGCAACAACATTGAACGAGACATAATAAAAGTGCAGAATCAAAGCTGTGCCTATGTTCCAGTATAGCACAGCTGCAGCATTATAACCAGTTGAGTAAACAAGAAAAGGCAGGCTAAAGCAAATAAAAAGAAAAATAGTCCCAATAACTTGAAGATTGAATATTTTGATGCATTTAGTTTTGTCAGGATGAATTTTCTGTTGCAGCCATAAAGATGTAACAACTGCAGACTACATACTGCGGGGAAGCTTGTGTTTTAACTTGGCCAGATTGATATTGCAAAGTAGCCTCTAACATTGATTCTGCCATAATGACCCTCTTCTCCATTTGAGCAAGTGACGCAACAGCCTCCTCATATTTTTCCTGCAGTCAAGCAGTAAATATAAATTACACGAGAATAATTGGACCTAAGATGCAATTCTTGTAGTTATATAATTATAGAGTTGACCTACTGAGTTGTTAGGTATAGTTAATCGAGAATTTTATTTTATTTTATTGAAAATGACGAGGATGACAATGCTAATAACTACGTCAACAAATTTAATACTAGAATGATTTGAATCAAATTGAACAATATTGGTGTAGATAAAGGAAATAATGAAGAGGAAGAGGAAGAGGATAAACAAGTTAAGAAAAAGATGATGATGATATTGATGATCATACTTAGTAAAGTTGCTGATGCTAATGACAATGATGATCACTGGTAGTAAAGGCCATTATTAAAGCTTTTTCATTCCCCAAAAAGCTAATCCTCGTTCACAATTTACCTATGCCGTGTTTCAAACTGTGATGCTATTTGTTCTCTGTTCAGAAATATCATAAAAAAATTGAGATATTAAAAGTTATAGTCGAGGACTGGTCAAACACTAAGTTAGTTTCCTGGTGGCACTGAGGTTAATTTTTGCCTCCAGAGAATTAATCACATTTGGGTGGTGAGAATGGAAAATAGGAACAATAATGGAATGACAAGAATGGGAATGGGATCACAAAGGAATAGGAATAGGAATGTAAATGGGAATAGAAATGCAATGACAAAGGAATTGGGAAAGGAACGGAATGGGAATCAGCATACCCATTTCAATCCTGGTCAACCAAACAAGTCCTTAAAGAAGTAAGCAGACTCTAGGCATTCCTTTGCAATCACCTATAGAGTTTGACAACTATGAAGATTCATAGCTGTTAGACGAGTTAAAAAGCATAAGAGATACAACTTGATATGATGGAATCCAGATAACACAAGAGGCACCTGGTGACACTAAAAAACAGGCAGCTCAAGCTGTCCTACATATTGAAATATAAACTATTAACCTGATACAGTTGAACTTGCTGTCCGCAACAAAGCTTAAAAGGGATGGAAAGTTTATGCCAATGAAGATTTATGATGAAAAACTCTCTATTTAATTGTAAAAATAACTTGATAGGCTAAAAGAAATCTATTGATGGCTCTACATGATACTTAAGTGTGTGCACAAATTAAAAGAACCTCTAGAACTTGAGCAGCATATCTTTGGGCCTCTGCATCTTGCTCAGCAAATCTTCGGGCATCTTCAGCTACCTTTTGTTCTTGCTCCACCCGCATCAAGACCTACAGAATTAAAAAGTGACCTCAGAATTACCATGACTAGCCCATAGATTCAAAACACAGGCATCAAACATGGCACCAAAACGATACCTTAAGCATGGCATGTTCTTGTTCTTGTTTATCAGCAAGGGCCTGCCGAAGCTGAATAAGCTGTTGCTCTAATTCCTCAACCTACGAAAAAAAATATGAACAGATTATATGCAATATATCTCTATGAGCTCATGTCATGTTACACAAGCATCTAACTTGACAACAATTAATAGAAGTAACTCAGATGTAAAATTATAGAGTTAAACATGGATGCACAGAGAAAATGTATTACATGAACATGCACGCACAGATGTATGTGTGCGTGTGTGTGCGTGTACCAATTATAGTGAAATAATGAAAGACCTGCAAAACTCTATTGCTAACAGTTTCTTTCTGTAGTATGTTAAAAAAAATTAAATTGATGGATTTATAACAAAAGCCAATTCTATTTCCTTTCGTACAGATTTCAATTTCTTAGTCTCGTTCAGGTTAGATCAACCATTAACCTTCCGAAAGAAAGGTAACTCTGGGTGCAGTTCCATGGCTGCAACCATATGAAGTACAGATACACTTGCAGTAGGATTGCATGCTGCAACCATAACAAGTGTGCGTGCACCAGCCTTTGGACTACTTCAAATGTGTTTAAGTATAAACACACACCCACAGATGCATTTCTGTCTTAAATACCACATAGGCACTTGTTATATAGCCTAACTGCTTTATATGCTACACAAAAGGGAAATGAATAGCCTCCATAGTTCATGTTATGCAAATTTCCATTTAATGGTTAAATAGCATGATCAAGAATAAGCTCCATCCCTTTAGGGGTGGAGGGGTGGAGGGGGATAAAGAGGAGAACATATTTGAAGCTGCCAAATATAAAGATGTACCCTTGCACTCAATTGCCGCCGATTATCTTGCTTGACCATCTCCATCAGTGCTGTCTCCAGCTCTTCAGCTCTGATAACATAGCAAGGCAAAAGCACTAAAACAATGATGAATTAAGGGAACACGTATAATCCTAGAGATGGATGAGACTAAATAACAACTCTATAAATATAGTAAAGTTTTACAAAAAAAATAAAATAAATCAGTTTTAGAGAAGAACTAAGTAACTCCTTGCACTTTCGAAATGGACAGTCACTAGGAGTAGGGGAATCAACGAATACGGGAGTAATTAGTTTGATTTGGGTCAATTGTTTGAACAAAGCTGCCAACTGAACCAACATAAATATCTCTAGAGAAAGACAAACCAGAACCATTTGGATGAGTTTTGGTCAGCTTGAAGTCCATAGCTAAAGCTAGTCGGTTTTATCATAGTCAGTGATTTTAACTGTTTAGTGCATTTGATGACAGAAATTGAGCGGAATATTAATGTTCACTAAGCTTGGTATGTGATTTTCCAAAGAAATTCCCAATTAAGGGATCATTGCTGAAAACAGAAAACATAACATAGAATATGGTTAGTGGTTTGGTTTTAAAATTTTCAGTGCAGAATTTTTTTTTATCAAACAGGCCTTTACAATAATAATTATTCTGTGAAAAGGTGCATATATAATTTTAAAGACAAAGCCTTCTCCTAGATTACCCGGCATTCTCAAATAAAAGGGTACATAAGCTGTGTTATGCATAACCCAACAATAATCAGGGTTGGAGAAGGCAAGAGGAAAAGTGCCCTTGTCCATAGCAGCTAACTGAAATTTGAATTTTTTTTTATCACTAACTGGAATTTAAAATCAAGAGCACCGTACATCTAACAAATGATAGTAACCTGAGGATAGCTGATCTTTTCTCCTCCAGCAATTTACACAACTCAACCTTCAGCCAGTTCACCTGCAAGTCATTTATGCAAGTAGAACTTTGAAATAAACTTGAGAAACTAACTCAATTAGTAATCTAATTTTAAGTCCAAAATATAGATTACCTCATGAGACACTTAAATTATACAAACATGACCATACACACTCACATTCTTCTTGACTGGTAAATACACACATACCGATATCCATAAAGGTTGTTTTTGCAAGTGCAACAGAGTCTATGAGTGCACTAGCTAGGAGAATGAGGTGACTGGTTGGCAGAGGGAAGCATGACTGAGGTTTGACCAATTAAAACTAAAATGCAAGTTGTGAGAAAGGGCATAAGTACTAGACATGTAAATGAGAAGGTCGGACTAGATAGGAATAAGGGGTGAAGGAAAGTCCATATCAAGACCTGATGTTCCATGTAGACAACCCTAAAACACTAAATTTTTAGTTGATATAAGTTTTTTTTTTTCCAATGTCACTTGATTTTCCATTATCATTGTCAAACAGGATCTTAATTCTTAGTCCTTTCTGCAGTGGAAGAAAGAAAGAGCTGATCGCAAACATCAAAAGTACAGCAAAATAATATTATCATTATTAATAATAATTTTATTATTTTTTTCCCCTAGTTGTATCATTTATGCATCAGCAACAACCAATAACAGTTGTTTAATGAATTCAATGGGTACAGAGACCAGGCAAACAATTCAAAACCAATTTTACAGAAAAAGGGCATATGTAAACTTAACAGCAGCAACAAACAAAGATGTGGTTCTCAAAATAACTGAACATATACTGACAGCTTATAAATTTCATAGAGAAACTCCAGGTGTTGAATATACAATCAGTAGAAAGAGGCACCTGTTCTTGAAGATCAGGAACAGAATCATTCTCCGCATCCTCTGTCAGGCTAACAAGAAATTGATCATCAGCAGACCCAGGCTCCATATCAGATACATCACCGTTCGCTTCTTTTCCAGCCATTTGGTCCTTATTTGTTTCAGCCACCAGTGATCCTGGGTCATGCTTATAACTAAATAATTTAGACGCTAAACCTTGTGTGTTTTTCCAAGCTTGAAGCCCCTTTGATCTTTCCTCAATTGCAGCCATCACTGCTGGTCGATGTTTCACTCTCAATTGTTGCAATCTGTCTTCATTTACATTTTGGTAACCCATGCAAGCTGTCAAGACAAGTTGGCTGCTATCAAATGTTGATCCCGCCAAAGACTGCAGCAAAGTAACTGCATCTCCAGCATCCTTGGTTGTCACCAAAGCAGGACCTACAACATCCAGAATAAAAATTAGCTCATTAAACAGCCTAAACAGGTAATACATGTCAAACACCCATAAATGTACACAACACACCACTACCAGGAAAAATAAGCCATACTAATAGACTAATCTGTTTACCCAGTACCATATAACTCCATCAATGCGAGTGCCGTTTTAAATAACATGACGCGATTTCCTTCAAAAAGCAGCACGTCCCAGACTCGAAGAACTGGAGACAAAGCCAACAGACCATTGGTAATCTAGTCACTAGAACACTATCAGTACAATGTCAAGAAAGGCAACAGAAGGAGTATTGACAAGGCTAAGTAACAAAATATGTTCAGACATTTCAAGTGCAAGCTCAACAAAAAATTGGAGGTTTTTAATATGCATTAAGTTTTGCATGAGACAACATAGAACCTGACCACTTTCCCAGGGAAGCATATTCATAAAAATGGAAAGGAACCACGGCCCAGTAACCCATGCCACCTGGACTCCCAAGTAATCCAGATGATTAACTGCATTAAAAGCATTAGGGAAATAAGAATCATCTGACTTTGAATGGAGAAAAGAGATAACAACATGACACATAATAAACGAGAAAAAGAAAACCTAATTTAGGAAATCTTTCCCGCACCAGCTCCTCAAAAACAAGCTGGTCTACCTGAAAATAGCATTAGTAAAGAGAATAAAATAAAGTTCCAAGTCAGGAATAAGCAATTTAAAGTTTCAAAATTTTATATTAACTAAGATGAGAAGAGATAAGAATAATAATATTACAGCAATAATCATCAATATTTGTAAAATTCTAAAAATGAGGTACAACAATGAAACAAGGACAAGAAATTACCTGACACAGAAAAACGTACATATTAAGAAATTACCTGTGACTCTATCATTTCTTCTGAATAATAGCCATCAAAATAATCATCAATAATGCCCATCAAAGTCCTGCAAATTTTTCAAAGAAATATTTAGTCCATTCAGCCTGCTAAAAAAATACGAGAAATGAAGTTTTTAATGATGCAGCACCAGACAACAAACCATATGAACAGAGAAAGTAAATTTTCTTATAAACATGGAAACTGCAATAGTACATGAGCATCCACCGCAAACTAAAGTACTGGATATAAGACATCCAAAAACATCATGAGATAATTGAACATACCAAAAGGCATTTTCTTCCGGCATCAGAAGCAGTAACAAACCCGCAAAAAAATTCATGGCCTACACATACATTGAACCAAAAGTAAGCACATGTGCACATATCTACCATGCAAAGGCAGCTACTCAATGCAGAATAATACAGCAAAACTGGTACTTGTAGAGGCGGAACCCAAGAACATATAAACAATGTCAACAAACAGATGCTTAATCCAGAGTGTCTAGGCTTATCGGCTACTCCTAACATGATAATCTAGCAAAAGTTAACAAAATCAGATGTTTGAAAAAATAACAGCTTGTCTATTTGTTTTCCTGCTTAATATATTCAACAGAAGCAATAGCCATGACATTCAGTTGAAACATGTGCCTAGTGTTTAGGCTGGTCAGCTACTCCTTAACAATAATCTAGCAAAAGTTAGCAAATCGGAAGTTTGAAAAAAGCAGCCTGTCTATTTGTTTTCCTGCTTAATATATTCAACAAAAGCAATAACCATGACATTCAGTTGAAACTGTGTCTAGTATTTTCTGCAATATTAACAAGAATTTACTAATCACTAATATAAGATTTTACAGCAGCAGTAGAAATTGATCTGATAATGTAGGCCCAATATCTAGTTTCTCGCATCTTCATCAAATTTAATAAAGACAGCCAAATTCATGCTTGGACAAGTCATAGACTTGATAGCCTAAATATTATTGGAAGCATACACCAGCACCACATTTATGATGTCGATTAACCTAGCAAATTTTGAAACTATGATGCAGTTGATCGTTCATTTCTACTTATAAAGAATAGATAGATTTAATTAATTTGTCTTCAGATAATTTGTCTTCAGAAGAATGTACGTAGATTCCCAGCAGAGTCTCATTTTCACTTGATGCTTTGTGTAGACTTTAAGGGTTTTACCCCTATGTTTCATTTGTAATACATATGCATCTACTGATCCTTCTAATGAATATAACTTTTGCTGATTACACATTTAAGCAAAAAAAAAAAAAAAAACTACCTGACAATAGCCAACTGAGGGATTATGTCGAGCATATGCTGTAAGTAGGCGCCTCAAAGCATTTCTACCATTCTCATCTAGAGCAGGATGACCTGGGAATGTACGAGGCAAATCCTATATCGAAAAATCCATGTTGAGATTGCAACTACAAATCTTTAAGAAGTGAAACACCAATATTCAAAAAGAGTGCTAGTAATGACCTTTTCAATCTGCCCTTTCCATTTATCAGGTATGCATATAGAATCTGTAGACGTCCTAATACAGTCAGTCTACTTGCAAGCTATGTTGTTCCATGCTACCTGAGTTACTTTCTGGAGAAAGCAGATTCTGATAGTAACTCTCAACACGACGTGCCCTTGCGCCGACAAAGGCTTGCCAAAGCTGTGATTGGAAAATACAGCAAAGAAGCTTAAAAACACAAATCTTCTTCAAGAAAGAGAGAAAGTTCAGCCGCATGCGCTATACCTCTCCTCTAAGAGCCATCGGCACTCCACCACGCACAAGGCACTCCAGCTCTTCTTTCCAAGGAAATAAAGATTCTGAAGGGGCCGAAATACCAGCATTACTTGCTGCAGAGGCATTCAAACAATCACTTGAAGGGGCATCTTGAACCGGGTCCGATCTTTCTACATCATAAAATTCTTCATCAGAATCCTCCTCCTGTGCTCCTTTTGGAGATCTAGCCTCTTCAACGGGAAGAAGCGGTTTCCTAGGACCAGTGTCTGACTCATGTTTTGACAAACTACACTTTTTCTTGACGCGGGTGCTCATCGTATTCTCAATGGCATGTAGAGATGGTCTTATCTGAGCCCATATCTGTACTTTGTGAGTTTTTGTGTCAACTACATGTGGCACCTCCTTTTCGGTAACATTTATCCCCAACAAATCAGAGCCAAGTCTAATTCCACTAAGATCATCTCCTAAAACACCTTTCTCTGGGGTAGAATCTGTTATTTGATCAGTGGCCCCAGGATGCTGAATCCTGATGCCTTCCACAGCCAATAGCCCATTTCCTGACAATTGTGCAGACTCTGCTTGTCGTTCCAAAAAGTCTTTCCACCTTTCTGATCTCTCCTCCTCTTCCTCCTGAAAGAAAATTGTATATTTCCATGAATCACAGAAGACAGTATAGTTCTTTTTGTTTGCACTTGATCTCTTAGAAGCATGAAAAGTACAAAAAATTAAATCTTCAGTCTTTTGTCATGTGCACAACCTAACAGATATGGTGAAATATAATAAAATCAGATACAGCTAGAAAAGTAACCTTGTAAATGTTAGCATATTCTCTGAATCTTTGTAAGTGCTGAGGTCTCACAGCAAACCCATAGGCATCCCTGTTCACATTATTGTCTATTAATTCCACAGTCACTAGATTCTCAAAGTACATTTATAGGAACCAGAAGTCCCTAAACGGTCAAATAAAAGCATCAAACTAAACAAGGATTGACGATTCTGTCAAAGGAACCGGCAATTGATCTCGAAAGTAACCCACTTGGATGGACGACACAATGCACATAAATTTCAATCTTACCCTTCGGCATTGCCTTGCACGAACTCAAAACAATAATCCTTGCACCACATTTCACCCTAAACTTGAAAACTCAACTACACAAATCACAGTAACCTTACTGATACCACCAACGCATTAAACACAACGCAAATCAAGATCAGGATGTCATAAAACTGACCATAAAACAATGCACCAATCCTAATTAATTTATCCACAGACTCCCCCATCATTCAAATTACCATGAAAAAAAATAAGCAAATGAAACTACTTTTTTCTTTTCTTTTTCTTTTTCTTTTTTTTACATTTTCCATCCCACTAAGATACAAGTGAATTAATCAAATCTTGAAAAACAACATAGTTCAAATCTTAATCTCAGCATTTGGCCTTGGCTCGGTGCGAACTCAAGTCATCACTCTCGACACCAAAACTCAACTACACAATCACGGCAAACTTACGGATTCCACAAACGCAACAAACACAGTGTAAACCAAGATCTGGAAATGATAAAACTGACAGAAAACCAATGCAACCAACCCTAAGAAGTTTATCCACACCCATCCATCTTTTAAATTCAAATTACCATGAAAAAACAAGCAAACCAGTCTATGCTTTTGACACTTTTCATCCCACGCCATATTACAGATTCTAATCATCAATGAGAATTCGACAATCAACAGAATCATAGCAGTCTAGAGAAATGTCCACGAGACACAATCGAACTAACCATCGATCGGGCGGACAGAGCAAGAAAACCTAGAAATAAAGATAAAAATAAAACAAAATAAAGAGAATCAAGTGGAATGATGAGTTAAATAAGTGCGCACCTCTTGTGCTCGAATGTGGCGAGAGGGTTCTTCCCGACCTCCGCCTTCATTTGGTAGTTCGATTCGATTGGAACACACACACACCCACGCACACAGAGAGCGATCAAGAAAGAGGTCGTCGTCGGCCGACAGAGGACGATCTTCACGATCCTTGAATCTCTTCAACTGGAATTGCAGATGAGAGAGAGAGAATCAGAGAACGATCTTTGACGGTACTTGAATTTCTGCAACTGACCTTGCGGATGAGAAAGAGGAATGGAGGTTTTACTACTACTTACTGAGGGGGGAGAGACAGCGGGAGAGAGCATGTGGTGGGCCGATTTTACCGTCACGTGCATCGGGAGCACATGTGCCGATTTCTTTACACGGTGTGGAGGAGAGCGTGTTGGGATCTGCGTGACTCGTTGCTTTTTCCAAACAAATTTCGAAAATTAAACGCTGTAAAATTTTGGCAATTTTGTCCAGTCACTTTCAAATCGGTTAAAACAGTTCATTAATCTCTTTAGAGGTAAAAATAAAAAATAAAAATAAAAATAAAAGGAAAAAGAAAAAAGGGTTCGCCTGAGGGCTTGGTGTCGTGTTTAACGGCGATTATAATGATTTTAATTGCTACCATTTGATTAGAATTTTTAAATATTTAGACATCACACAACAAGATTGTATAAATGGACCCAAAATGATATCATTGAATTTAATTTACATTTGTTGTTAATGAAAATAAGCTAAATTTTGCATTCCTTAATAATGGAAACAACAAAATTACAGTAACTTATGAATAAGAAAAGAAAAAAAGACCATAATAACATTTAGAATAAAAAAATACCTGCGGAATTAAAAAGTTAAAATCATAAAAATGCTTTGGCATCTACTAAAAAGGCACAAAAAGGAAGAAAAAAACCTCAAAAAGATTTCATCTTTAGCTAAATGAATAAGTATTTATGCACACTAGGACATAAAAAAGCCACCAATGAAGAGAAATGAAAAGACACCAAAAAAGGAAAAAAAAACCCATAATATAAAGGAAAATATATATATAAAAGTGCTAAAATAGTATTAAAAAAAAAAAACACATCCTGAATCCAAAGGGAAAATCGCATAGAGGCATTTGCTTCGCTTAGAAACATGTTAAAGAAAATCTCAAAATCACAAAAGAGAAAATGCAAAACTATATATACACTAATAAAAATAGACACTCTAAGAAAAAAATAAAATAAAGTCACAATAGGTTCAGCCAAAAAAGGGGAAAAAAAGTCACAATAATAAAAAAACACTAAATTGTAATAGAAAATCTTATAAACATACCGTGATACCCCTAATTTTTCATTTAATATTAATTTGAATAAGTGGTAAATATAAAACTGTATAATCGAAAGGTCAATAATAATTCAAGAATAGGAAATATGGTGAAAAGTAGAATACGTGGATGTACGATATATGATTATTTATTTGCGCACGTGGCAATGTGGAAGAAAATTACTTTGTACATGCTGGGTGTATCAAAATAATATAATGCATATTATCTTAACCTAATATAATATAAGATGTAATATATATATATATATATATGTTAAACAATGTTTCATATGCGAAGCAACTTAAGTGTAAAAAAAAGTAAAAGACAGAAGAGGCCGAGAGCGCTGGAAAGAAGAACTAGGGAAGAAAAGGAAGAAAAGCGTGAAGAGCAATATATGAAAATGGAATAGGCTAATCTCGTATGCATGACCAATTCATGTAAGGGTGATTTATTCTTTTGCATAAAATTTGTTCTTTTGTGAGGTATTTTTATACTTTTGTTGAAATATCTTTATTTTCCTTAAATATATCTAAATCTATTAATATTTGGATTCGTATTTACTGTTTCTAGCATTGTTTGGCATGCCTATATTGATTTGTTCATTCGAATTGTGGTTGCACATATTATTTAAGCTTGAATTGTTGTTTTAGCTGTGATTGGAAATAATTGTTTGAATCAACTATTCCAACTATTGTTATTATAATTGTGTGACATCCCAATCGTTGATTTGAACATGGTTTGACCTATTTGTTCGATCCCACTTATCATGTTGGTTGTTGAATGTTGCGTTTGAACCTACTGACTGAAATGAATAACCGTGAAAACAGGAATGGAAGACCCCGTACTTAGGTTAATGCACGCATAAGCTGTAATGGCTGGTTGACAGGTCTCGATAAATGTTAGACCCGACATCTGGGCTTGAATGGACACACTATTCATGACCTTACGGGTCTCTCAATGGTTGATGATTCAAGTTGAACTATGTTGAATTTGTTGTGTTGATTTTTCTTAAACATAAACCTGATTAATTATTCCTTACTGAGTGTTCATTCGCACTCATCCTTATTGGTTTGACTTTGTTTCGGGTGGATTCCGTGGGAACGTGTCGTATGAGGGTGAGGGTGGTGGTAAAGGAAAAGGGATCACTAGTAGTTAAACTTTTAAGGGTTTTGTTGCTTTAAGTAGTCTTTTGGGTTGCAATATATTTTGTCGTATAGTATAGTGTATGTTGTAAGTAATTCCACATTTGTGTTAACAATAGAGAACTGTTTAGTAAATGATGGATGAGTGCACCCTTGTACACTTGTTAGTGTGTTAAAGGTGGGAGTGTCACAAATTTGAGCCAAAAAAATCACACCAATCTTTAATACAAAATTTATCCTTTTCACTAAAATAATTCTTCCATCAATAATTGTAAGGTATGATAATCAAACAATAATCGGTCCACCAATTCGGACATAATACTTGTTAGCATGAAAGAAAGAGATAATATATTAACTTTCATAAAATTATTAGTTCTCATTTATATTGAGAAATTAAGATAAATATTAATGAAATTATATATAAATTAATATATCTTTTCTTATATATATATAGTTGAAATTTGAAGAATTGATTAAAGATGAAGGAGTTCGTAAATAACACCCACCCTTCCCGTATGATCAATTTTTATTTTTATTTTTTGGTTATTTTTCTTCTGCCGACATACACTGTTTAGGGATTGATCGAGCCCATCCCAAACTTCCAATTTTTAATTTTTCTTTTTTGTTTAGTAAATCCCTAATTCGGAATCTGAATTCACTGAAAATTACCATTTGATCAGAGCCTTCCCCTTCCCCTTCCCCTTCCCCGTGCCCTTTTCCACCAAATCCACCGCCCAAAAGCCCGTATGCATATCCTTCAAAAGCCAACCCTCAAACTTCCCATGGTGGCGTCCTGTTCCCAACGTACGCCGCGCGAGCTCCGCAGGTGGGCGCGTACGATAGTCGCCGCCGCCGCACGGACACCTGCCACCACCGCCGTGAACCATAATGGTAATAACAACAACAGGGAAAGTACCAAAAAAGCATCGACACGAGCCTTAAATAGCAACAACAAGGGCGAGCGAATCTCGGTGGTGGTGGGGTGGACAATGCTCCCCTGCGGCACACCCTTGTGGCCCTCCGTGCACCATAAGGGCTCCGTTCTAAGCCTGGGGCTTTGTGGCCACAACAACAACCCTAATATCCCCCTCGCTTCTTCTTCTTCTTCTTCTCGTTTTTCTTCTTATTCTTCTTCTGGTCCGGAAATGGGATCGGAAAACAGCGCCAAATCGCCGGCGCCGGGGCCACCTCCGATGCATCTCCAGAGCTCCAAGTTCCTCACCTTGCCCACAATTTTGACGCTCGGCCGAGTTGCTGCGGTCCCTCTTCTCGTTAGCTGTACGCTTGTTTCTTTCTTTGATTGATTGATGCTGATTGGTGTACATTCTACTCGTGTTACATTCCACAATTGTGGTGGTATTGTTTAGGGTTTTTGAATTTGTTTGGGTATAGGGGATTGAGTACTGTGTTTAAATGGGTATTTGTTGCACGACGCCAATTTCCCCCTCGTCTGACTAATATCAAGCTCTTCATTTTCATTGATTTCTGGTTGGAAATTGGATTTTATTTATTTATTTATCTGTCGATGGTTTGTTGGATTTACATAGACGTATTTTTTGTCCTACATTTTTGTTTTTAAATTATTCTCTAGCACTGTGTTCACATTTGTGAAATACAGAAGTATGTGTTTTTCTAGTGGGAAAATTTCCTAAATTTCACAATGTATGGAAAGGTCTATTAGAAAAATTAATCAATTTTGAGGGGAAAGCTTAAATAATCTTGAATGGATAGTTGATGTTTGCTATGCCATGAATGAGGGTATTGTTGTTCAACCATCTCTATCTTTCCAATTTCTCTTTTGTAGCTTGTGACTTATATGCAGTGAAAAAAATTTAATCTCCCTAAGGAAAGAAAATGGGTAGGATTCAGGAAGAGGGTGGTGCGTATGACAAATAGACTCCATTCGTGTCTATCCTGCTCTCCTCCACTAATATTGTATTTGTGTGTGCGTGTGTTTGTATATGGCCCAATTCATTTGTTAATCATTTCTCTTATAAAGATAGACTGCTAATAAGCTAATTACAAATTTTTCTTATTAGCTTTTTACGTCGATAGTTGGTGGGGAACAACTGCTACAACGAGTATTTTTATTGTTGCAGCTATTACAGACTGGCTTGATGGGTATATTGCCCGGAAGGTACACAGCTTCTTTGGAGCTCCCAGATTGCTAGAATACTGGGACATCTTGCTCTTTTTTTTTTTTATCGTCTTTGTTTTTTCTGTTGCTTTAGTTTAATGATTTTGGTATAATTCAGATGAAGTTAGGGACTGCATTTGGTGCGTTTTTGGATCCAGTGGCTGATAAGGTATGCTCCCTTTTCTGTGTATTTGGGTTCCAAAGTTACTGTTTTGAGCTAGCTGAGTACATGAAGAAAAATCACACTTGGGCTTTCAAAAACTGCATAGCATGTGATTTTCTGATTGCAATGCTTAATGAAATGCAGCTTATGGTTGCTGCTACATTGGTTTTATTGTGTTCAAGACCCTTGGAAGTTACTACGTTTGGACAAGTACCATGGTTATTGACAGTACCCGCAATGGCCATAATTGGTAGAGAGGTGATTAACTTATGGTCTTTTATCATCATTTTGTTCCATAGCCATCAATAGAAACATTAAATACAGGCTGTTGTATGCAAATTTTGCTCTCCTCCCTTCCTCTCACTTGTTTTTGTTCTCATATTACTTTTATGCCCAAATCTGTGAATTATGCACGTTCCGGTTTTTTCCCCCTTCTTTTGTTGCTTTTGTAATAAGGTGGTCTCAAAAAAAATGAAAGAACAGGCATATCGTATGGTACTGTTACATGAGAGAAATGCCTATTTGGCCAACACCTCTAGGTGTACAAGAGAAGCTAATGCTTTTTAAGTTATACAGTTTGGAAATTTGCAGTACCTTTGCAGATGTTGGATGCAGTCGAGAGTGAGTACCTAAGGGCGGACAACCTTGATGCAGACAAGACTCAATAGTTAAATTGTAAAGGAGACAACAGATAAGAAAAAGTTGCCAATAAAATTACTGTTTTACTTGTCAAAAAATCTTGTTCTGTGAGTGAACTATTGTGTAAGAAAGGTTGCACACTCAAAACCTGTTGGGTGCTTGTGTGTTTACCAATAAAAAATAACAGGAGACTTCGGAATGATTATAAACTGGAGGGAACTTGTTGAGTGTTTGACCCAGGACAGTTTCTCTGTTTCTTCTTTTCATGGTTAAAATTCTTTAATTTCTGTAACACTTAGTAGAGTTGTCTTGAAACAATTTTCACTCATTTAAAAGATATATGTACATGTGTGTGTGTGTGTGTCTGTTCAGCCTTATTCATTGTTTTGTTGACTATTAGGTGGTCATCCGTTATCATTTTTTCACAGTTCACATAACAGAATGCCCAAAAGTGCATCTTTTATTGCCAAAATTCAATGCGTGTTATTGCATTTTTATTGCTTACTTTTACCTTATCCTTCATTTTCTTACAATTTTTATTTATTTTACTTTTATTAACTACTGTAATTGGCTAAAATGATTTTTTTAAGATATGCATTCTTTATGCAGATAACCATGTCTGCTGTTAGAGAATGGGCTGCTTCTCAAAATGGTAAACTCCTAGAGGTTTGTTTCATCTATTCCCATTTTGACACGTCCTTTCATGCCAATCTGAAGTTCTAGAAATCTTAACAAATGGAAATTACTTCAGGCCGTTGCCGTAAATAATTTGGGGAAGTGGAAAACAGCCACACAGATGACTGCACTAACCATCCTCCTGGCTACCCGAGACAGCAAGTATGGCTATTTTGCGCCGTTCAATCTGTTAAGTTGTGTTATTCTTTACGAAAGTGCTAAAACTAGGGTGTTCCTCAAGGAATGTCATTGATTGTTATTTGTGTATTTATTATAACCCTAGCCAATTTTACAGTCTTGCAGGGCCAGGTATTCTGGTGGCTTCTGGTGTTACTTTGCTGTATGTATCGGCAGGGCTTGCATTATGGTCATTAGTTGTTTATATGAGGAAGATCTGGAAAGTATTGCTGAAGTAATAAGCTTGACGGTTTATAGCATGTGTAATGCCTGGTGCCTGGTATGATTTATGATTTTCTTTCTTGAAGTTAATATCTTATGGTGTGGCTGGTTCATGTTAAAAGTTATCCATTCCAGCTCTATTTCCCATTGAATAACTATTATCCTGCTTGGTTCATTAGAGAGCTCTGGTAGTGCTCCTTATTGGGAAAGTCTTGAGGAACCAAAGGGTTTTGCCGAGTGGGTAACTGAGCGCTCACATAAGTGTGCTCCCACCCCCATGTTTTGAATGTTGGGCCCCGCCTCTTGTGAGTGTTCAGTAATCTACTCCGTAAAATCCTCTGTTTCACCCACCACGTTTGCTTCATATTTAGGCATTATTCTAGTCCAGTTTAAAATACTCATTCCACCCATGGTCTAGAGGGCTATTCCTTATCTATTCAAACTATTCCATGACCCAAACATGTCACTAGGGTGTTTGCAAAACTTTTCTGGATGTTTAAATTTTGTTGGATCTCTCCTCCTGCAGGGTAGTATCCGAGACCATGTTTTGGGTTGCATTAGTTCGTTTGAAAGTATGAATTCTCCGAGATTGATATGCCTCCCTGAAGAAAAGTGACAAATGGGAAAGATGGTTGCTTCTCCCCGAGATGTTTTTGGTTTGAAGAAGCGATATGGGGTATGGTTGCGTCTGTTTCACCGGAGTTTTGGGCACTGGGATGGTTGGTGAGGGTAAGGGAATACAGGTATCAATTATGCCTGGATTTTATTTATTATTATTATTTTTTTGTGACTTAGTCTTGAGGAGAGTTATGCAGATGCCTAAGGAAGTGTATTACATTATTGTTAATCAGACAATTTGTAGATAGGCTATTCGGTTCAATTGGTACTGAGTATAGGTTTGATGACTATACATAATGCATGTCATTGTCATTCTTGAATCCTTTACTTTTGAACTGGAGTGTATAGTTGCTAAAATCATATTCAATTCATGCCTCTTGTAATGGTTGTTTTTTTTCGCATTCAATTTTTCGTTTGGTTTGCCCTTTCGGCTTTGCACGAGTTTCCCATGGTATGATATGTTGGACCTGAGATCCTGCCTTTTAAAAGGCGTTCCGAACTTAGGAATTGATGTCACAAAATAACATTTTGATTGAAAACGTTAAACAAAGTTTAGCAAATTAGGATCTATGGTTCAATTTACTCACTTTTACCTTTTAATAAATAAAAAAAAATTATGTTCATTTCTAAAATTTCAACCTTTCTAATCAAGTCAATATGAAAAAATAAAATATTTTAATTTTTATTTAATTTCATAGTTCTCATTTATATTATAAATAAAAGGAAATTAAACATTTAATTTTTTAAACAGTTAGATAATGAATAAAAAATGTATACATTGAAATTCTCATACTCATCTAATTCATATGATGAAAATTTAAAAAATAAGTGAAATAAATGATAAATTAACTAAAATATATATTTAAAAAAAGGGAATATTGGAGAATCGGAATGCCTTCACCGAGTGTAAAAATAATTGGAGAACGCCAGAATCTCAGGTCCGAAATTGCTTTGGGCAACGAACAGCGCTAAAAACGCTATCGAGAAAAGCGCATCAGAGACTCTAATTTGTTGCCGTCAGAAGCATCGATCACAAATTCGATAAATGAATTCGAAATCCAAGTCGGTATAGGTTAGCAGAATCAAAGCGTAAAGGCTCGTAAAGTTATGATCGTAAGATAACGTCACGAAGTTCGAATGCTTTCAGAGTTTGATGGCATAAAATCGCCATCGCCGTCTTCAGTAAACAGCGAGAATAGAGCATTTGTAGTTTCAGAAAATCAGTATAAAAAATAAAAAGAAGCAAGAATCATGATTATGAATCTGGAGATAAGAACCTCACAGATCATGAATGGCGTCAGATCCATAATAAACGAGACCACTCGCCTCGAGTTAGACTAAAAGAAGAGAAGGGTGGAAGAACGAGAGGAGCAGAAGTGACATTGAACCCTAACAAGTTGGTTCGAAGCAGCGTAGAGCTTGCCGGGGAAGAAGAAATGGAAGTGACCGTCCTTATATAGCCGCCGGGGGGAGGAGAATGAGACACCTCCAAGAAACCCTAATCGCTGAAGTTCAACTTTGCCCCCGCTGTCCTCGTTCTAGCGGGCGCGGGCGGGTTCGGGCGGCTGGGTCATGGGCTTGACATGTTAGGTTCGTGTCGGATGCCGTTCAAGATTTACTTAATTTTGTTTGAATTTACCGATATGAAATATTTGATTGCCCAAATTTCAATTTAAAAAATCATGGTTTTGATCAACGCGAGACTAAATTTTTATCATTTGATTTTATATTAAAATGCCCTTATCAAACTATTGATCGTATCAGCCTACCTGTCTTTTTTTTATTTGTCATTTTGCTCAGTTTTAGTTTGAGTGGTCAAATACACATTTTATGCATCAATTTTACCGTGATAGTCAAACATACTCTGGATATGATTTATTACGTATGGCACCCTAGGTAATATAAATATGTTTTTTAAAAAAACTATGGTTTAACCTTCATATAATTAAGTTATGTATTTGACTTGTCTATATTTAAGATAAAAAATACACTCTACAATTCGCTGACGGATGGCCACCATGTGTACTAAGAAAAATGCGGACCATTATTCATGCTTTAACCTACCTTTATACAAACTGTCATGTTTTAAAAGGTTTTATTCCAAAATTTTGAGAAAAATAAGTATACGCCCACGTGCTTGCAATTTGAAAGGGTTGGTTCGGGCGGAATTTAAATGCACGAACTCGGGTGGGCATGAAATTACCCACTCCTTCCGATCCGCCACGCGCGTCGCCCGTCAATAACATTCCCGCCGGCCTCTAAGGTATTCCGATTCAGGAAATTGATCTTCATTTGACTCTCATTTCAGTTTCATTTGATGCACATTTCCATGCCATTCGTCCCCCTCCCGTCAAACTGCTCCCCCCTGAGCTACTTCAAACTCTCGCCATTTCATTCTCAATTTCAATTTCATTTCGAAGACGTTACTCTCCTCTCTCTCTCTCTCTCTCTCCGCCGGTATCTGGCATTTCTTTTAGATTCTGATTATCGGTGAGCTTCTCAGGACTTATTTACAGGTCGTACACTATGATTTTGGTTCGTGTTCTTGTTTATTTTTAATTTGGTAGAGATTGCTCAAATGTTGAGCGTTGTTTCTTCAGACCGTCTCTTGAAAGTTAATATTATCTTAGATTCGAGATTAGTCCTAGATCTGTTATTTTGTATAAGCCCTGTGACTAGAGGTTAGCATTGGAGTTTTTTTTTTTTTTTTCCTGAAAAAGAAGAAAAAGAAAATAAAATAGTGATGAGAGAATTATTTCCCTTACCTTGTTAACATTAATGTTCATGTAAAATTCTAATGTGCTGCGATTTTGTGCGTTTCCGTTGATCTTATTATCTGTAGTGAGCTAGGTGCTTTTATTCGATTATATTGATTGTATTTTGGGAGTTGCAATTGTGAATTAATGAGTCAAAGTTCATATTTCTCTCTATCTAGCCAAACAGACAAAGCATTACTGTAGCTGTATATATATATTTTTAATTGTCTAGTGTTTGTTGTTTGTGGAAAATTTCCTTGTATATTTTTCTGATTCTTAGATCGCTTCCCTGATTAAAAAGCTTTCGATGTATAGTTTTAGTGGAACAGATTTGGCTACAAATCGTGACTTGCATCAATTTATTTTATTTTCTAGTGTTTAAATTTTTCAATGTGGAAGGATACTGTTATTGCCCTGCTAAGAATCCTGTTTTTTGTTAAACTTCCGTTACTTTTTGTATTTTAAGAATTTGGGTATAGCTCCACGTTTAATTGGCGTTTTCTTTTGATTCCAGCTAGCTGAAGCATGTGTGGTTGTCCGGGGCAATCAAAATCACATGCTTCTACCTCTCCCTCTTCCATTGAAAACCAATCACACCCCAAAAATATGAATCACCTGACTATTGAAACTGAGGATTATTTTTATAGTTTGTTTGATCTTGTGGAAAACAAAGACTTTGATGGCTTTAAGAAATCGATAGAGCCGGATTGTTCTGTGGTTGTCGAGGTTGGACAGTGGTATGGGCGAAAAAATCACTCAAAGCAAATGATTCTTGAGGATAAAACCCCACTGATGGTTGCTGCTACCTACGGGAACGTAGATGTCTTGAAGCTGATACTCTCAAATTCTGAGGTCAACGTGAACTTCTCTTGCGGCCTGGACAAGAGCATGGCCCTTCACTGTGCCGCCTCTGGTGGGTCTATCGATGCTGTTGAAGTTGTGAGGCCGCTTATGGTAGCTGATGCTGACCCAAGTTTGGCGCATGCCAATGGACAGTGCCCTTTTGATGTGATTGTTACCTCTCCAAAGGTTCTTGCCATAGAGCCTCTCTTGAAGAACTGCTTGCAACCAATGGTTCTGATGGCACTATTGTGGATTGAAATTTGCGGGTATCTGTTTCCACTTCAGACTCGAGTTCACTTGTATTCTCACCGTGGCTGGACAATGGGTCACACCATCTTCTCCTTCTGATGCAGCTTCTTCTCCATGGATGGCAAAACTTGATGGACTCCGCACTAATTCTGCATCAGAGGAAAAATAGTACCCTATTGATATTCCCTTCCAGACATCAACAACAGTGTTTACTCGTCAGACGAGTTCCGCATGTTCTCCTTCAAGGTCCGGGCTTGTTCGCGAGCATACTCCCACGATTGGACTGAGTGCCCATTTGTTCACCCGGGGAAGAAGGGATCCATGAAAGTTTCATTACAGCTGTGTGCCTTGCCCTGAGTTTTGCAAGGGGGATTGCAGGCATGGGGATATGTGTGAATATGCTCACGGGGTGTTTGAGTGTTGGCTTCACCCTGCACGGTACAGGATCCGGCTCTGCAAGGATGGCACAAGTTGCAGAAGATGGGTTTGCTTTTTTGCCCACAAAACCGAGGAACTTCAGCCCTTATACGTGTCGACGGGATCAGGTATCCCTTCACCTCAATCATCTGGTTCTGCTGCTGATGCAGTCGGCATGGCTGCAGCTATGAAACTCTTCTGCAGTTCTCCTTTTTCAGTCTCTATCATGTCAGCGACCCCATCTGCTCGATCCATGTCTCCCTCTGCCAATGGGGTTTTACAATCTCCTGCGGCCTGGCCTCAGCCAAATGTTCCTACACTTCATCTTCCTGGAATCAACCTTCAATCCAGTCGATTGAGATCTTTGCTGAATGCCAGAGACATTCCACTTGATGATTTCAATTTGCTGCAAGACTTTGAAGCACAGCAACAGCCTTTGAACAACTTCAAATGTTTATCGCAGTCCATTACCAACTCTGCCTCCTTGAACCGTTCTGGTGGCTCAAAAACCCTAACTCCCTCAAACCTTGAAGAGCTTTTCTCTGCTGACATATCCACTTCTCCTGGGTATTCTGATCACGCAGTTTTCTCCCCATCTCAGAAATCGGCTGTTCTCAATCAATTCCAACAGCAACACAAGCAAAGCATGCTATCCCCTATCAACAGAGGCATGTTCTCGCCCAAAATTATTGAGCACTCTCTATTGCAAACTCCCTTTGGTGTTCCATCACCTGGAAGGATGTCAACTAGAAGCGTGGAGCCAAACTCTCATAGGGACGCTCGAGTTTCCACATTTGCAAATAGTGAAAAGCAGCATCAACAGCTTCGCAGTCTCAGTTCACGTGATCTTGGATCGAACAGTGCTGCTGCCATTGTTGGGTCTCCTATGAACTCCTGGACAAAATGGGGATCCCCAATTGGGAAAGTTGATTGGTCGATCAATGGAAATGAACTAGGTCGTGTGCACCATTCATCTTCATTTGAGCTTGGGAATGGTGGGGAGGATCCTAACGTACCCTGGGTCGAATCTATAGTGAAAGATTCACCTACTGCAGTCAACGGCACTGTTCCAAATTCTGGTGGTGCAGGTAAGAATCTGAATTCAAATTCTAAAATTGATTCAATTGATCATTCTGTTTTAGGAGATTGGCTTGAGCAGATGCAGCTGGATCAGCTTGCAGCTTAGCATCACGGAATGCATTTTTTAACTTGTTAAGATAGTACTGAAAATTTAGGGCGTAAAAGTTTTATGGGGGTAAAGAAGGAAAGGATTGGGAAGGCTAGTCTTGTTGTTGCCCGCGAGGAAGGTGGAGTTAATAAGTGAATGGCAGTAGTTGGAAGGGTTATGGAGAACTAAGGAATGGTGAGATGATGGGGATGGGTTATTCTTTTAATCATTTTTTGTAGAGCAAATGTAGCAAAAGGGTGAAAACCCCACATGGCCGAGTAAGCATATACCAGCCCAGGCTAGGTATTTTGAACCCTTCACTTTTCTTAGCTAAGTGATGTATCACACATGCCAGTACACTAGCTTTTGCTTTTGGTGATGTTACGGGGAGAGTGGTTATTTAAATTTCATTGGAATTTGTGGCATAAAATTACATTAGTTAATTCGTTTTAAAATCACAGTTCAAAATGGATTAGCCGCCAATTTTAGTGATCTGATCTTATATAAGAATCTGACGTTAAAAAAGATTTTCTTTTATTATTATTATTATTATTATTATTTGCTTTTTTAAGATCCTTGTAGGTAAAAGACTCCCTCAAAGTAAATAATACAAGATAAAAGTTATTCTATAGGAATGAACGGGAAAATGAAATAGTTAAAAGAGAGTAGAGATAATAGGTATTTCATAAGAATAGATTAAAAATGAAATAACTGAGAATTGAATTCATACTGAAATTTTCATAAATAGCGTTGGATGAAGGGCACTAAAATGGCATGGTAGAAAAGTTCCCAAAAGGAGTATTAGTGATCGCTTAGAATCAAACGTGTATTTTCAAATTAATAGCTAATTGAGAATGCAGTTGGAAATCACCCATAACAGATTATATACGCAGTTTGATTCTAAATTTGCTCTCCACAACCCAAATATTTACCTGCCTTATAAGGCTGAACTTCATAACCCACGGCCATTAAAATTCCTCAAAACGACACCGTCTTGAAGGACTCGTGGAGATGCTTCAGCATGTCCCGATCCCTCCCCCACTCCGCCGCCGGCGCGTTCACGAAGTGCGCGTAGAGCTTGTTCCTGGCGCAGGTGACGGAGATCAAGCTATGAGGGCCGCCGGCGCCGCCGTCGATCTCGTACACGTAGTACACCTGGCCGCTCTCGTCCGTCCTCTCGCCCGATCGCACGGCGTCGGCGCCGGCGATGAGGTCCTGCAGGCCCACGTCCGAGAGCGCGAGGTTGTTGAGCACGGCGTCGCTGGGGGCCAGCTGCCGGAATCCGGCGAGGAAGGTGAGGTACTCCTTCTCGGATCGCTTCCTGGGGTTGTAGAACTCGCTATCCGTGCCGTTGGTCCCCTTCTCCACCTTCGACACCAGCCGCTCCTTCCACCCCTCGGGCACCTCGTACACGTACTCCGCCGAATCCCTCTTGCTCGAGTTCCCCCCGTACCCGCCGTAGTTCGCCGCGCTCGCTGCGGTGCCGTAGTAGGTCTGGAAGGCCTCGTCCGCGAGGCACGGCAGGGGGGCGGTCAGGACAGCGGCGGCTGTTAGGGTGGCAGTTAGGGTGGTTGTTAGGGCAGCGAGGGGCGGTTTCGGGAGTTTGGATAGAGGCGGCGCTGCCTGGGGTTTCGGAGGAGGTGAGGCGGCGGTAGAGGCGGCGGCGGAGGAGGAGAGAAGCGCCGATGGAGAGAAAATGGTGGCCATGAGGATGGGGATGGATTTGTGGATGCGGATGTTCCTTGCCTTGAATTCCTCTTCTTCCAGAGTTTATCCATACTTGGGGCAGATTTCCCTCTGTTCGTCTCGTGATCCTGACCAATGAAATTTTGCCACGTCATAATAGGAAATGGAGTCTATTTCCATTTATTTTTAAAGTCGCATTGCACGTGCCTTGTCCGTATTTAATGCATTTTCGATCAATATATAATAGTCCGTATTTAATACCTTTTCAATCAATATATAATATTTGAAAGGGTATATAAATAAAAATTTAAATTAATTAAATATTTGAAAATTAAAATTTTGAATTCTTTACTATCAAAAGCATTGTACTTGACATTTAGGAAAAATATAGAAATTACTATATAATAATTATAATATTTGAGTAAAAATAGTAACAGTTATGTGATAACTGCAAGTAAATAACCATAATATTTGAGGATATTTATAGAAATTCAAAAAAAATATATGATTAATTGAACCAAAGGATCCTTTGGCTTTATAATAGTATAGATAGATTAGGTTTCCGTTCAAGAAATGAGGATTTAGTTTTGGATTAAACGATTTAAAATGTCAATTTTTTGTTTAATAGTTGCTTAATTAAAGGCAATAGATGAATGGGCTCGCATAGTCTAAAGTCAGTTTGCGTATTATGCTACCTCAAAATGACCTTTGGCGACATTATAAAAATATGATGTCATACTAATTCATACACAATTTTATCATTATAGGGTACTCATTTATATTATGAATAATAAAAAAGTTTAAATGGTTATTAACTATTTTGAATATTTAAATTCAATGGAGGATAGGTTTATATATAATAAAATTATATGAAAATTGATGTCCTCATTTTTTTTTTTTTTTTTTTTGCTTATTGAATCCGTAAGTCAAAAATTTTAGTTCAGGTTCAAAACGATGTCCTTTTACGGTGACACAATACACACTTTTTCTCGAATACACATATATATAGTCAGACATACAAAAAATAATTCAACTCTCATAAAAGTAATCTTTGTCTTATTTTCCTTATTTTTCTTTATGATTATGACAATTAAGGCATGATTAGCCAAAAGAGATTCTCTAGCTTGAATAAACTCCATGCTTGGTCCACAAAGGTAAATCGCTACCTGATTTGCCATTCTCAATATCTATACTAACCTGATCCATCATCTCAAGAATCATTTTCTTTGATCTTTCTTTTGCATATGCTCGAGCATGCTAGACCTGTTCTTGTTCGTTTGATACATATCTGAAGTAGATGTCAAGCTTTCTTGTTAGTTAGGGAAGAAGGATCGTGCGTTTATGTTGTGAAGGGAAGTTTTTTTTTTTTTTTTTTGAATTTTCTGCACGGACATTGTGAATATTATTGTAGTGCTTTAAAATCACTGATCTGCCGTTTAATTTCGGTTCAGTTTTTCCTTTTTTTACTTACAGATGCATCGGAGCTCTATATGAATGCCTGAATTTGATTTAAAGCCTTGTCTGCTGTGGACCAGTAATGGCTGACCATGTGATCTGATTTTCCTTCTGTGTTATTTTTGTGTCTGAGTTGAGCTAAGTTGGCTAATATGCGTAGAGGAGAGATAACAATTGCTCATAGTTAAACCAAAACTTTTGTCTATGAGGTGCCTTTTGCGTTTCTGTTTTTGCTTTACCGTCCATTATATTGGTCATGTCTGACATATTTTCCATTTTCTTAGAAGGCAACAGTTTATGTTCTTGGATCCCCTTTTTATTTGATATCCACATCCAGTGTGTTTTCATTTTACCGGGGTCCTTCCTCTTGTTCAGTCTTTGCTCTATGCTTTGCTATCCTTCATCTTGGGACTTATGTGTTTTTACTTGAACGACATTTTTGCATTTTCTTGGAGCTTGTGTCAATAGTCTTAATTTTTTTTTTATTCATTCTCATCATTATATACATAGTTCACAGCATGCTTTAAAATTCGTATATTTCTCCATATATGTTCAGGCAACATCTGGTATAACTTTGATCTCTATTGTAGTTCTGAAATATATAAGACTTGCATGACATGTTAGGTTGCGAAATGTAATTTTTATTTAACAATTCTTATTTCATCTTCTAAATATTTTCATAGTTTTCCAATGGATCAAGTCACCCATGAAGCTAATTTCTTTATTTTTTTGATCAATTTAGCTTTTCCCTACGCTAAGTTATTTTAAAATTTGGAATATTTAATAGCATGCCCATGAAGTTATGAAGTTTTATTTTTTAGTTATCAAAGCTTAAATATACCTAATTTTATTTGTACCCTGGTACTTATTATCAATATGATTTCCTAATCTAAATGACCAGTGTAGAAAGATTCACTGTATCAACCTATATACTATCTCATTTTTGTTCCCATGGAGCTGACCTCAAACTCTTGGGATCAGGCCTTAATTCTCTGTTGTTGTTGCTGGTGTTAATTTGGTACACGACTGTAGGAAGCCTGATGACTCCAACATTGAAATTTTTGGCCTCATATCAATCCCACATTTTATTAGCTTCTCTAAATTTTTAAAAAATATATCTAGCACCTTAATTCAAATTTTGTGTTGGATTTGTTTGCGCAAAAACATGGGAAGAAGGCTGTGTGCTAGGGTCCTCCCATTTTAATTCAGTCTTCCTGTTTGGATGGTTGTTGCTTGCTACTTCCACTATAGGATCAGAGTTGCTAACACTCCCTTGTGCTTTAGGATGGGGACGCAATTACCAGCATGGATATGTATATATATATTTTCCTGACTTCAAAGCACACACTAGTTTTGGTTAGTTATTTTCTGTTAGGAAGAGTTAGCCTAGACAATTTAGTCGCTTGAGACACAATGCCCTTTCTCTTTTGTAGCAGTTTGCTTATTCATTCTTTAAAGAGTTCAATACCTTGGTTGCACAAGTAGCCTATTTAAGGCCCTTATACTCGCCCAGGGCTAATGAATGTGGAAAAATGTCGTTTTATACCTAGTATACTGAATTTCATTATATGCTGACTCTGGTCTTTCTTATTTTTCTTTCTCAGTGCATCTGTGTACATATATATATATATATATTGATAAATAAATGTTTCTAAAATGTGGTAACCCCTAACCTTAGATTTTCTTGCTTTTAGTTGCTCCCTTATGGTAAATATGGTTGATCAGACTCAGCACCTAAGTGTTGTAAAGAAGGCAGCTGCCAGCTTGTTCATTGTGCGACCCCTTACCATGGTATCCAGGGTCGTGATGGTGGTCTTCTTCAGAGGTCTTCACTGTACAAGAGACACTCCACTTATGGGACTTACTCCAATGCAGCATTCCAGTATTCCGCTGCCCAGGTGTGTCAAGCTCTGCAAGATCTGTCTATTCCTTCTACTGCATCTCCAGTTTTCATTCAAGCCCCTGCCGAAAAGAAAGGTTTCGCCATTGACTTCCTTATGGGTGGAGTGTCCGCGGCTGTATCCAAAACGGCTGCCACTCCTATTGAACGAGTGAAGCTTTTGATCCAAAACCAGGATGAGATGATTAAGGCTGGTAGGCTTTCTGAATCTTATAAGGGCAGTGGTGACTGCTTTAGCCGAACAATTAAGGATGAAGGTGTAGTTTCATTATGGAGAGGGAATGCTGCTAATGTCATTCATTACTTTCCCACTCAGGTTAGTTTTTTAACCCCGGCTCCGAAATAAATAAGTTTATACGTACAATATAAGGTAAATTCCAATAAGATGTATACCCGCACCAAATTCGGTGTTGCTATGGCCTCAAAACAATATCACCTTGGGTTTTTCTGTTTAAAAATGTAAGATTCCCACCATGCCCCAGCTCCCTTATCATGATAATAATAATAATAATAATAATAATAATAATAAGATAAAATTAAAAATCATGAAAGCTGGGTTTGGGCTATAGCAACATCTAACTTAGGTGACTGTATACACTGTAGTGGAATTTTTCATAAAAATCCAATTATATGATGGGTTATGATCTATATTTAAAAAATATTTTTTCCTTTATCAAATTTGCATCAGGCTTTGAACTTTGCGTTCAAGGATTACTTCAAGAGGCTATTCAACTTCAAGAAAGAGAGGGACGGCAACTGGAAATGGTTTGCTGGAAACTTGGGGTCAGGAGGTGCGGCTTGTGCTTCTTCCCTATTGTTTGTTTATTCTTTGGACTATGCTTGTACCCGTCTGGCAAACGATGCCAAGGCTGCTGCAAAAGGAGGACAGAGGCAGTTCAACGGTTTGGTTGATGTCTGCCGTAAAACCTTGAAATCTGATGGTGTTGCTGGGCTTTACCGTGGATTCAACATCTCATGTGTTGGGATCATCGTGTATTGCTGTCTTTATTTTGGGATTTATTATTCTCTGAAGCCAGTTGTGTTAACTGGAAAGCTGCAGGTCAGTTCAATCTTTCCTCTAAATGTCTGATTTGCAACCCGGGCACCTGGGGCAAGTGTCTATAAAATGGGAAAATTTTTTGTTCCGCACCTTTTTCCTTTGCTGTTTTATATCCACAAGTGAAGAGATTCTGAATCCGGACTCAGGGAATTACGCAATTCTGGACTCTGAAACTCCAGAGTTTTCAAAAAATAAAATTACAAATAAAAGTAGGTTTATGGTGAGGTCTACTTTTTTAGAACTTCTATAAAAGCGACTCGACTCGGATAATTGCCCTGAGTATCGGCCTCAAAACTGCGTTGTTTTGATAATATATATATTTTTTCATAAAAAAAATGATTACAATGACAATTTTAGGATGCGGACCTGAGTTATTGCCCGCTTTGATTTTCTTTTGACTATACGAATACAGCTGCTCTTTTCTGTGTATGTGTTTGGACGATGCCGATTATATCACTTTACCCGTCTTTTGATAATTTCAGGATAGTTTCTTCGCAAGCTTCGCCCTTGGTTGGCTTATCACGAATGGTGCAGGCCTTGCGTCTTACCCCATCGACACTGTTCGTAGAAGAATGATGATGACGTCTGGTGAAGCCGTCAGGTACAAGAGCTTGCTACATGCGTTCAAGCAGATCCTCAAGAACGAGGGCTCCAAGTCCCTCTTCAAGGGAGCTGGCGCTAATATTCTCCGTGCGGTGGCCGGTGCTGGTGTGCTCGCCAGTTATGACAAGTTGCAGCTGATCGTGTTCGGAAAGAAGTATGGATCCGGCGGAGGTTAAGCATGTGTTCTGCTCTGTAGTTTCAGATGGAATGTTCAAATTCCATGATACTGGGTTTTGTGTCAGGCTAGATTGAGCCGTCTATGCAGGAAACTTGATTATCTAACTACTACTAATTATCTGATTTGCAGAATGGACTGAAATGCAATAGATATTTCATAAGAGTATGACATATAATTGATAATAATTTTATGGAGCACAATTAAAATTATTAATTTCATAGATCCTGAGAAAAATAGATGTGAAATAATTATTTACGGATATGGATATTTCTCCGATATCACCTGAAGAGCAAAGCCAAGCCAAAATGAATACTTCATTTTGTTTAATTCTTTCTATGCAGCGGGACACCTCAAGGGGCTCGGTATTAATGACCCATCTTTTATTTCTTTCATCAGGAAACTTTCCCAAGTCTTCCATCAAGAAAACCAACTGCTCCCACTTTTCCTTAGAGAAATACAATTAAGTGCTGAAAATTAGAATTACGCAGCACTTAATATTTTTATGGTGTTTGATAATGTATTTTTTATGAACTTACCAGTAGGTGGCTCAGCAACAAGCTTACCCATTAAGTCAAATGTACATGACTTAACGCTTAATTTGATTCGGTCAGCAGGCAGGGAAGTGAAAAAATAAAAATAAAAATAAAAATCATGAACGGACGAAAATACCCTTGAACCATCCAATCCACCGTCTTCTAACCCGTTCTTGTTTTATTTTCAGTGCTCCCTGTTGTATGTTATTATGATATATCGAGAAGCTTTTTCTCTCGATTCAATTCACACCTCATGCGGCTCCAACAAAAGGTGCATTTATATTTTTTTCCCCCAAGTGAAGGTTTCTCAAGTCCATGTATTTATAACTGCATGAAAGGGAAAAACTCTAAACTCAATAGTTTTCATTTGAAAACATTTTAAGCTTATCAAGCAGTTTAAGAAAATTCAGTGCTTAAATATCATACACAGATTGCAGCATTTTGAATTCTGCAGCTTTAAGTTTTCAGTAGCTTTCCGTTTAAGTATTCAATACTAACAAACAACCCAAAGTGCATAAACCCCAGTGCAGTTTCCAAATCATGCACTTCCTCAAGTAGAAGAAGTTATCTTCTGCAAAGTTAGCTAACCACAGAAGAAATACTTATCTAAACTGGATCAGTACAAGTGATGAATTCCCGGCAATGCTGGGACACAATGAACTCTGCAGATTTTGGGCATCTGCATGATACCAATGATGGCAAACAAGATGATAATTGATGTTACATGCGAATAACTATTCCTTACCTACTTCACTTATGATCGTTGCGAATAGCTATACCTTATCATATCCTAACGAAATAGTTATTCCATCTTCATGCCATTTCATTTCACGAACCAAACGTATTGTCAGGAATAACTATTCCTTACCTATTTCACTTATGATCATTGCGAATAGCTATACCTTATCATATCCTAACGAAATAGTTATTCCATCTTCATGCCATTTCATTTCAGGAACCAAACGTATTGTCAGATCTAGACTCCCCCCGTCTAAGAGTTTCCTTATTTCTTACTCAATCTACAGTTGTGTGCCCTTGGTGCAAAATGTTCAGTGTCAATAAAAAATGTTTGTCCAGTCATTGCAGGCCGAGTTTGGCCAGGAACAATCAAAATCTAAAATCCTCTGTTATAGCAAAATCCCCCATATAATAACAGCATTTGGAGCTAAATTTTGCTGTTCCACTCATGAGTTCAGTACCTCTTTTAAGCTTTGGTGACAGAGAGAAAAATTCAGAACATACGTAAACAATGTAGCCACAAAACAGGAAACATAATTCCACTTCATAAGCATTTATTCAAAGCTCAGAAATCTTATTCCCTAAATATAACACTCAACATGTGCACAATGTACAAACAAGCCCTGCCTATTTCTCACTAAAACAAACAAACAGTGCTGCAATAGCAGGATCACCAACAACTGAAAAGGGGCAATGAAAATTAAAAGAGGGGGGATCACAGCAGAAAACATTATATGACCAAAAAAGAAAAAAAGAAGAAGACCAGATCAAGCCAAGTCTGAGACGGATCGAGGTCAAGGTGATTCTGAATTGTTACCTGGGGTTGCAAAGCAAGCAATCCGAGAATCTTGACCAGGCGAAGCGAAGACGAGGATAAACCCTAGAAGTGTACAGGGACGTGCCTCGGAGCAGATCTTCCATCGCCTCGACGAAGAGACTGAGGTTCCGAATGGGGGGGACGTAGAGCGACAGAGGAAGAGCGGAGAAGGCCACCGTGAACAGCAACTGCAACATCCGAGGATCGAATTAGGGTTTGGGAGAGGGGAGAAGGATTTAGAGAGAGCGCGAATTAGGATTTGGGAAATCGGATTATGCAAATCTGATCTGAAGTTTGAGAATTCATGGAGTGGGAGATTCGGTAGAGTCGTTGACCGAATCAATTTTTAAGCATATCACTGACATATAGTCAGTGTAAGCAAAAAAAGAAAGTCAACAGAAGTACGTTTATTTTCAAGAAATTGATTTAAATGAGCATAAATAATAAGTCACAAAGTGTCTTGGTCGAGGGCGCAATCATGTTTTTATCGACTACTATCCCAAATCAGCATCGTTTTACGTAAAATAATCTCATATGATGTTAGGTTTTCAAAATATGAATTCATCAAAATTTTCGTTCCTTTCTAATAAAATAAGGTACAAAGTCTACGGTCGAACATTTCTCGACCGGTCGCTTGACTGATCAATAAAACTTTACTATTTTAAAAATTAAATAGTACAAATAGAAAAGATTATAAAAATTTAAAAAGACTTATAAATTTAAATAATTTTTAATGTTATACATGGCTATCATTTATGGGCCTAAGTTAGGTGTAGATACCATGCTTAAGCTAGGTATAGCATACACATAAAAAGAAAAAAAAGAAAAAAGAAAACAAAACTCAAATAATGTCGTTTTGGGTCTTTTATTTTTTTTCTAAAATATTGTAAGACATAGCTACACCTAACTTATATACAGTAGCTATTACATATTAGTTTTTCTCATCATTTATAGGCAAAAAATCGTACAGAGCCTATAAATCTAAACAAATAAAGGAGTTACTGAGAAATATTTTTATTTTTTAACATATATATATATATAATAGCTCCAGGCAAAATCAATTTGTACGAAACTTTACACGTCCACTAAATTTTTTCAGCAATTTTTTCATCCCTGTGATTAAATTTTCAAAATAGTGAAATTCTATAGGCTAGCCGTACGACCAGTAGGTGCCCATAGAAAAAGGCCTAGCAAGGGAGCCCTTTCCATAAAATGATGTTGTTTTAACGGTTGCACTTGCAAATTACTTGGTGTTAAGGGTGTTCATTCGAAAAAATTAAAAATTTCCAGAATGAAATATTATTTTCAAACCATTTTCTGAACTTATATTTTTATTTTGATTTCTAGCCGAACAAAATTCCCCTAGCCAAAAATATATACTTAAAATACTTATGAAATTTTGAGAAATTAGGAAAGTTCAGGATTTATCGAATTATGCTCACTCCAACCTGGTATGGCAAACTACATTTATTGAGATTCGAGCCCTTATTTTATTTATAAAATTAAAACTATTTATATATATATATATTATATATATATATTATACATTCTATAACTCCTTTCTTTAATTATGGTAGACAGTGAAAAGGTGAAAGACCCTCATCAGATTATGCAGCTTAAATAGGTTCCATGTATTTCTTACTTCCGTTCAATGGAAGGAGAATATCTATGTTTCAATTAAATAGAGACGCCAACGGCCTTAGAACAAATAGAGTAATACGAAGAAATATTGAAAGAATATACAATTTATTCTAATGAAAGAATTAAAATTAAAAATCAATATACACGAGATTGTATAATTACAGAGAGAGAGACATCAAAAGAAGTTGTAAAAAAATCTCATAAATTATATAATAAAAATGTTTCGCAAGTGCTTTACTAAATTTAATTTTCCCAGCTGGGGTTATTTTCCCGATACAATCTATTATTAATAAATCAGTAAGACCGAATTTTTATATTTACAGAGGACAAACAAATATATACGGCAATTACTATGCAAATTGCATTAACTTGTACTTAAATATTACCAAATCAAGCCTTTTTATTAAAAAAATGTAGTGATTTTGCGTATGAAAATATTTTAGGTTCTCAAATACCAGGAAAAACAACAGGTCAATAGAATTGTCGCTATAGATTTATGCATAAAGATTTTTCATTCATACAATTAGAATCGGTCAAACATGTTCTTCTCAAAAAAAAAAAAAAGAAAAGAAAAAAAGAACAAGGATTAATCTAACATGTGTTGAAATGATTCAAAAGAAGTCGTTAAAAATCTTATTATAGAAATATTTATCATTACAAATGTATTAAAATCTACAAAAATCAATGAATTGACCCATTTAAAATATAAATATTTTAAAGATAATCTTTCTGTGCAACAGGTTAGAAAAATTCATACAAAAAATAAAAATAAAAGCCTTTTAAAGATGATCTTCCGTTAAAGGGCGAGGGTAGGAAGGTTCAAATTCACAAGAATTATTACATCAATGCACTCATTAAATTTTCTGAAAAAGAAAAAGGAAATTCTAGTCTTTGCAGCTTTGGAGAATTCCATAATTAATTAGAAACTTTCAACAGATTTAAATAAAACAGATTTTCCCACGTTGACGTGGCCCAATGATGGAGGAGGAGGCCCGAAAAATTCGTTCTGCGGGGGCAGCAGCATCCCCTTATAAATAGCAATGATGATTTTATATACATAAAGAATTTTAAAATAAAATTATAAAAAATATCATAAATTTAGTGAATATTATTTTAATAAATAATAACTTGTGATATTATATAATTCTGATAGATAAATTTTTTATAATTTTATTTTAAAATATTTTGCGCTCTCGTACCATTGTTCTATAAATAGTCTCTTCATAAACCCCCCAAGAGCCAAACCCTAATTCCGTAGATTCAAGTCTCTCTCTCTCTCTCTCATTAAGGAGTATTTGTTCGTCTCTCGATTCGATCTCGATGGCTCAGTTTAGCACTATCGTCGCCGCCCTCTTCGTGATCGGAGCTTTCTTCTCCGCCGCAGTCTCCGCGCAGGTGTACTCACCGTCGGAGGCGCCGGGACCGAACTCGGGCGCGGCGGCTTACTCGCCGGCGACCTCCGGAGCCGCTATTTGCGCGGCGCTGGTCGTGTCGGTGCTGGCTCTGATGAAGAACTAGATGCTGTTGGTGTCTCTGTCGGATTTGATGATTTTCATGGATAAAAGTGGTGAACCCCCTATTTGATGGATTGATTTTAGGGGTGATCATCTTCGTTTTAACATATATATGCCTATTGTTCTCTCTTTATTTGTAATCTTGATACAAATACATAAATAAAGCTCATCGTCACTATTATGCTCTATTTATTTGTAATTTCGACATATATATATATATATACACGCATACGTACTTATAAATGAAATAACTCATGCCTTCGTGTTGAATTTTTATTACTGAATAGATTACTCGTCTTTAAATTTTATCAAAATTAATGATCAAAATAAATATTGACATATTATAAGCTTGAAAAATAGAAGGTGGGGATAAAATAAAACTGATGCCATGGTACAGTAATTTTTTATGAAACTTTCGGCGGAAAAAAGAAAGAAAAACAAGGGAAAAGAAGAAGAAATTAAACAATTATATGAAAGGTGAAGAATTGGGATGAAGGGAATTTGGAAAATTCTTTTCATCTGTATTAATTTCCCCTCCCTAATTACGTTGTTACCGCCCATTCATATGCAGCCGCTTGAGCTTTTATAGGTATGGTTGAATATTTCAACTGAAAGGTCCTTTTTTGATTTGTCCTTTATTTCCCCCCCTCACGTTCCTTAGAAAATATTTTTAATGCTCGCACCTCATGTTCATACACAATAAAGCGTTTATTCTACTCAGTTATAAATTTGACGATAAATATATTTTACATTTTCCATATATATTGCGTGATGTGTATATATTTATGTGCAATTGTTGCTGAATTTATAGAACTGAAGGAACTGTTTCTTCTGATTGAAAGAGTGTTGCTGAATTCCATTAAAACTATTTGGTAAATAAAGCCCGAGTGTGTTTTATTTACATGATTATCCTTCAATATTGGTTGAGTGCTAATTAAATGTAAATTTATTATCAAACGCGCTGAAACTTTGAAATCATCTCTAAGTTGCTAACTTGCTACTCACTTTCTAAAAACGAAAAAAAAAAAAATAAAGAGTAAGTTGACCGAAGTACGGCAAACCTAATTTAAGAATTTAGATAAGTACAAACTGTGGTTTGAGCTCAAAACTAACTCCGGTAAACCTGAGACCAAAATAAGTGGATGCCTATTTTTTAATGCATCAAGCTCTTATTTTGAGTTTTAATACATATTTTATGAAAAATAAGGGGCGTAAAAAAACGTAATATAATAGGGACGACAGGGGCCCAATGGGCGTTATATATATAAATAAATGTCCGAAGGGCTTGAAAATTCCCATGTATAGAAATTAAAAGAGCATGAGAAATAAGACGTACTAAATTTTATTTCTTTAATAAGAAAAAATTAATTTTTATTTAAATAATTTATTAGCACTTAGTAAATAATCATCCTGCACCCGAATAACTTCCCTATAAAAAATAACCCTCACATTAAAGGGCGAAGATTCTTTCTTTTCTCTTTTTTTTTTTTTTTTGTTGGTTGAATTTATGGGGAAGAGGGAAAATGACATTAAAGGGGGTATAGATGATTCTATGCCGAAGGAAGCTCGAAGATAATCCGAGGCTTAAATTCACAAGAATTAATATTACATTAAATGCATAAATTTTCTGACAGAGAAAGGAAAAAATTATTTTATTTTTTGCATTACTTGGAGAAATCCCATAATTTGAATAATGAAGTTTTTTCACATTGACGTGGCTCAATGCTAGAGGAGAACTGGGGCCCACACGTCTTTCCCCTAGTCCCCGCCCCAACCCCTATATATAGTCTCGTCGTAAACCCCAAAACCCCGTAGCGCCGATTGCGCAGAGTCGAATCTCAATCTCCTCTCTTCAACCCATTCTCTCTCTCTCTGATCAAGGAGTCTTCGTTTAATCTTTCGATTCGACCTCGATGGCTCAGTTTAGCACGATCATCGCAGCCCTCTTCGTGATCGGAGCTTTCTTCTCCGCCGCAGTTTCCGCCCAAGTGTTTTCACCGGCGGAGGCTCCTGGGCCGAACTCAGGTGCGGCGGCGTACCCTCCGGCGATGTCCGGAGCAGCGATTTGCGCGGCGTTGATCGTGTCGCTGCTGGCTCTGATGAAGAACTAGATCCGTGACTGCGGATTGTCGGTATATCTATAGGATTTGATGATTTCGATGGATAAAAATGGTGAACTCCTCTTTGCATGGATGGATTTTAAGGGTTGATGTATTTATGTCCTCTGTGCTCTATTTATTTGTAATTTTGATATAGATGCATGAATAAAGTTGGTTGTCTTATTATCTTTAATCTGGATTAGTAAAATTAACAACCTCGGTATTCAAGTTCATTTTGTTTTTTTGTTTTTTTTTTGAAAAAAGGTAAAATAGATTTTGGGTTAATTCTTGAAATTGAAATTTTAGTGGGACAAAAGAATATTTAGTTAATAGATTAGGATTTGCAATGGAAAAGTGAAACAACAAATAAAAGAGGAAAAAGAAAATCTCCCATATAAAAAAGAAGAAGAAGAAGATACTTTCTGATCAGAAAAAAGAAAATCCTAATTATAATATCCTTATTTGTTTTGAACAAAATAAAAATACACCAACAATATAATTATACCAATTCTTTTTTTTTTCCGGTATAGTTGGTAATTATGCCAATTCTTCGTTTCTTTTCAACTTGAAGTTTAATTATATGCTTTTTTTTAGGACCGGTGAGGAGGTCCTAGATTCAGTTTTTTAAGCCTAATTTGACATGTCTAGCCCTCATAAGATGACTCCACATATTAGTGTTAGGCTATTACTATGAGTGGGCATAGTTCTTCACTCACTTGGCAAGTCTAACAACAATAAATCTTTCTTGCTTGCATTTATTGATTTAATATATATATATATATATATATATATATATATGTACTTAGTTTTGCATATTAATTCTTCCCAAGAGTACAAATTGACATGACTCGAACTCAATACCTTACTTAACAGGAATCAAGCTCCAAGCTAATTGGACCGATAGGCGTCGGTAAATAGGTTACAAATTCGATCACAAAACATGGTATCAAGCACCAAGGTTATGTTGATTAATTAAATTAGGGTTAAACTGTAAATTAGTTTTGAATTATTCTTAGTGTCCATGAATGTGGATTAGGTGGTATGAAAAAATTGCATTTAACAATATTGCAACTGCCCCTTATTTTATAAGAAAAGTGTCAAACATTCCCCCGACATAATTACCGAACAACTGTATTTCAAACCTTAAAAAGTTAAAAATAAAAATAAAGTTGCAACACAAGATTAGAGGGTAATTAAGTAACTTAAATAGCAAATAATTATGTAATTTCATTACCGCCCCTTCATTTATATTCACCTACGTCAGCTTTTGGAGATTAAATTAGAGTTTGATAGAGATGCATTGAATTGGGGTTAGCGTCTCTGTGCAATCTAAAACTTGAAGGCCCCTTTTTAGGCCTATATTTTCTGTTTGCATGAAAGGAAAAAAAAAAAAAAAATCTCAAAGCTCATTCAAACGCATGAGTGTTTTTTCCCAAAAAAAAAAAAAAAGAAATGATCTTACTGTAATTATAACAAAGAAATAAATGTTATTTAATTATATTCTATTAGCTTCTAAATTATCGTTTGTAAACACATTTTAAGAAACTTTTGGAAAATTATCATGAACAATAATTGCCTTTAAATCATATTTGTATATGATTCATTGCTGTGTTGGGCTCAAATTATCATGAACTTTTGTTAATTATAATTCATGAACACGAAAGCTAATAACTTTGCGACTTGCATCCTATTATAAGACTTTTATTTCTAATTTCGTACTCCTTTTACATGAAGGCACACATATCGTGCACAATATCATTTTGGCTTTAACTATTTTTCTATTCATTTCTGTGATGATTTTTACTAAGTATATATCAGGCAAACATATATATATAAATTTTATTATTCTCATATTTGAGCGTATTGTTCTTGTTTAACTCTCGTACCGTATTGTCCTTCATATTGTTTTTGATTATTACGCTTAAAACATGAAATTCTAGAAAGGTGATTTTACTCTTTTCGAAAAAGTGAATCCTGATCAAATCTCACCACTCCCATGCAGAGGTGAACTCCACATAAATAAAAAAGATAACCCAATTTTAAAAGATTTCTGAAATAACCCATTAAAAAAGATAACCCAAATTTTAAAACATTTCTAAAATAACCTAACGGAAAAAAAAAAAGTTAACCCAAATTGAGGAAAAGAAGAACGCTTCACTATTTTTATTCTTTTTTTTTTTAAGAAAAAAACTTCTCACACGAAGGAGAGGCGTTAAGAAATTTAAAGAGCCTTAATTTGTTCTTAGGGTGAGGAGAGAAGATTTTTCAATATAACACACTTCTTTAAATTTTATTAAATATAGGGGACCACCCTCCTGCCTATTTCTCGAACAGGCTCCTTTGTCTTTTTAGTGCTCCATTCGATGGTATTGATATTATACACATCCATGATAAGGATATTTCAACCGTGATCGAAAATTCATGATGTAATAAACAAATCTACTAATTTGTATACAATTTTATTATATTTAGGGTTTTCATAAAATAAAATTTACTCAATATTGCTATCGAATTTCCACAATTTGAAAAGGAGCCAAGTATATAATTAAATTATATAAAATTTATTAGGTTTCTTTCTTTATTATTTTATATTATTTTCATCTATACATCCGATATTTATAAATTCTGGAAATAATGAGGAAGTGGATGAGAATGGGAGACTCCATTCCGAAATTTCTTACTATTATTAGTAAGGTTATATTTTCTTCTAGAAGTAATGCTTTTATTAAAATAGCCTAGCAAAAATAAAAAGCATATAAGAGCCAATCAGAGTCTTCCAAGCGTACTCAAAACCTATCTAAAAGTGCATGGAACAACTAAGTGTATGCGTACATCTCGAGTATTCCCTTCTTATTGAGTTGCACCATTCGTATTAAAATGTTGACGTGACGAATTATAAGTATTTTCTGAAATAATACATTGGTTAGGTAATAATAAAAGAATCACTTAAAATTTATCACATGAGCACTTTTGCTATAAAGAGTGTATTTGAGATTTAGAAGTAAAATTATTAGTATAAGTAATGCATATGTTGGTGAGTGATATCAATTTTGTACTTTGAATATTTGATGGTGCCGTTGATTAATATCAATTTGGGCATGCAACGTCTACTTTGGGGGCCCAGTAAAGATCCATGCGGACCAGGCTTGGCCCAGTACTGCCGCCAACTCATCTGTTGGGCCCTTCCTAATGACCTTGTTGGAATGGCCCAAGCCCATATTGGAATTGCCCAAGCCCGTATTCCCGAGGCCCATATCCCAGTCCCCGAGCCGCAAAACGTTTTGAAAAGGAGAAAAGATCCCGCGACGAACAATCACCAATTCACGTCTGATTTGGAGGGAGAGAGAGAGAGGAGCTCCAGACTTTGAAGTACTTGGGGATCGTTGAAGGAGAGAGAATTGCTTCTTCTAGGTATTTCTCTCTTACTTTCTACCCTTCAATTCTCGAAGTAATCTCGGCGTTTTCGTGAGCCGTACTGTTCATCGTCGTATCTCTAATTTCTGTTCAATTTTGATTTTCATACCCTCTCACTCAGTCTATTCACACATACAGATCGTGGAAGTTTCATTTTGAGGTGGTTTTTTTTCCTCTTGGATTTTATTGGGTATTTCCTTGACGCTCTTGGGTAATTGCTGATAATCCGTGTATTTATAAACAAATTATGACTTAATTTGGTATATGGAGCCTTTCTTTGAAATTTCCTTTCTGGATGATTTTTTGGATGCTATAAAGTTGGTCAATTATGCATATAGCCTGCCTTATTTGCCATCTGCAGGTTGTCATTTAATAATGGATTTTAGGAAAATGTTGGAGTGCTCAAAAGTATTTACATCTTGATTTATGCCAACTTCTCTGACTCTTACTTTTGTGGGTTTCGGGTAATTATAGAATTTTGAGATGTATCATTGGTGTTAGCGGGAAACAGTGTCTTAACTTATATGCGATGAATGGAGGACAAAACTCTTTTGTTACTAGGTTCATTTTTTTCTCCCACAAATCCAATATGAATTGTTAGGTTCAGATCACACTTGCCTTTATCTACACTTACCTGCAAGGCAAGCAGCAACAGTAGTATTAACTCTTGCTTGATATCTCATTCCCAAAATGCTGTGATGGATGTGGATAATTTTGGGCATGAAAGAAGGCTAATGAGAGTTCTTGTTCTTCACCTAATCGGTAATAAGGAGGAGATATTTTGGATTTTATAATTGTCCTGTTTTGCTTCTCTGTTGACTTTCTGGATTTCAGGAAGAATTAAACCATTTATCATCTGTCGCTTACTTAATATGCTTTTGCTAGAGATAAGAGGGTAGTTTGTATTTTTATTCTCTTTTCAGAAGGGTATTGATAATTTGTGGTCCAGTAATGGTAATTGTTATGAAATTTCACCAAATTGCCTTTTGTTTTATATGCCAGGTATGAAGGAGAACTCACAAAATTCTCCACAGCTTGGGCATTCTATTGACAATGGTGATGCAAACTATGTCTCCGGGCTTAGTACTTTACTAGTTGCCACAATTCAGGAAACAAAAGATAGGATTTCACAAATAGAATATTTGTTTTGCAGCCAGCTTTTTCCCAATATTCAATTGCACTCCGAAAGCCTGCAGAAAATTTACTGTGAAGCTAGAAAGGCGGCAGAAGATGAATGGAAAAGGAAGGAAAATGAACTCGGCCTCCAGTTGGAGAAACTCCAGCTTGAAAAGCTGCAGGCCCTTGATGAAAATAATGCTCTCCAGGTGGAGAAGGAAAAACTATCAAAGGATCGAGAAGAGGATACGAACTTACTTCTTGCTAAACTGGGAAGTCTAGAGAAGACAGTGAAAGACCTGGAACGGAAACTCCTAAAGAAGTCTGAGGAAGTTGATGAGGGAATGGTAATGCAGAAGAGATTAATCCAACTGGTTCAAACAAAATCCACTGAACTAGTTAATGAGGGAAAGGAACTAAAAGAGCATGAAGAGAATATAAACATGCTTGTCGTCAAATCGAAATGCTTAGAGAAGAAAGTCGATGAGCTCTGTAAGGAGCTTTCGAATAAGACTGAAGAAGTTATTAAAGGAAAGGAGTTGCAAGAGAATTTACTCAAAAAGATTGAATCACAGGACTTAAAGATGGACAGTGAATTCCGACTGAATGACCATGAGAAAGACAAAAGACTACTCACAGCCATGGTAGATGATCTTCAAAGGGAGCTTAAGAAGAAAACAGAAGAAGTAGATGAGGGAAGAAAATTGCTTGAAAATCTTCTTCAGGATACTGATTTAAATGGCCCAACTGTTTTAAAGAATGAACGGCATTTGGAAGAGCATGAAAAAGAGGAGAAGCTGTGCTTGGCCAGACAAAAAGGTTCAATGGAGAAAGTTGATGAGCATCAGGTAAATCTCTTGTGGAGGAGCACTGATGTTGCTAAAAGAAAAGAAGCATACAATAGCTTATTCCAGCAGGTTGAATCAAAAGATCAAGAGTTGCAGTCTGAACGGAAGAGAATGAAGGATATTATTGCTGCTTATAAAAGACTTAAATCTCAGTATACCTTTCTCTGCAAAAAGATGGGTCTTACTGTAGAAAATATGAGGCCCCCCAACGAAGTAGAAGCTGAAAAAGGTTCATTGAAGCATTATCAGAATCCAACTACTTTACCTGGTAAGATTTAAATGCTTATACTTGTTGTTAGTCTTAGAATTTGTAAGTTCTAATGTAGGTGAACCTCTGTCCAGTTTGTTAAATAATTCTTAAATTGGTGAGTTTCAGGACAAGTGATTGCTGATGTCTGGGTCTGCACTTTTAGTCGTGATGCCTTTATCCAGTATATTTTTTATTTTATATCTCTTAATACAGAGGCTTTTTTTCTTCCTTTTTTTTTTTTTTGGTACCCATAACAAATGAGCTTCCAAGCTGGGCTACATCCCTTTCAACTGGTCTATTGTGTCGTTGTAGAAAATTCATGTCTTCTTTTTGCATACCATACACAGTGGACAACAAGAGATCCTCCTCAATACAAACAAAAAATAGAGAAAAACTCAAAACAAAGCAGAGGTCCAATCCCTCGACAACATGGAAAATAACAAGTCTATGAAAAACAAAATGAACAGGAAGAAAGGAACAGACAAGTAAATATGGTGGTCATTGCCTTTCTTTTTATGGTTTTTGATCAGTGAAAGATAAAATGCATTGGACGGCACCCCAATGGGCGACTGGAACTAAACTAGTTTCTGAACAGTCACGTATATGCTCAATTCTGCTACTATTTAGCCACAAGAGGAGTCTAGAACCAGAAATTTTTTGATCCTCTAAAATCTTAGTTGCTCTTCTTCCAGACAGCCCAAATAATGCTTAAGAGAATCAGAATCATAATGTTTTCTCTGTGAAAATTTCTTCTTATACCCTTCCAAGTCACGTTTCCTTGTCAATGGAACCAACCACTGCCCATTTGATATCAAGGCTGGACAGGGACATATTTCCTAGAGTTATCACATGTGCAATCCACAAACTCTTCCTTGTACGATGGGCATCAGTTCCCAACTGCATACCCTCTTATCTGTCTATTATTGATCACTAAAATTCTCCCTTGGGAGGCTTCTAGCACCAACAAATATATCTTTGTTGGTTCAGCCACCTTCCAAGCGATCCTTCATAGAGACATATGCCTCTTACTCATAAGTAGTGCATACAAATATGTAACAAGACTTGAATGGTGGTTATGGAGTCTACATTTTCAGTGATGGTTAATGCTGACCAATATTCTGCTGCCTTCTGTCACAGGCCGGGAACTGAAAATTCTCGACACTTCTGGAGTTCTATCTGAAACGAACAAATTGAACAATGGAACGCTTATTAAAGAAAACTTGGAGGATGTCAAAGGAAGCAGATCAATAAAAACATCAAACTCCCTTTTGCCTTCAACTTCCATTTCCCCGTTCGCACCAGAACATCCTGCCAACAAACAATCCACCCCACTAGCTGGCAACAAGCGATCTGCATCTTCCTGGAGGGATACGAGGGCCCGTCAATGCGAAGGTGGGCCCGATCCACATGATGATTTTCTTGATACTCCCTTTGAGAACATCAGAGGAAACAAGAACAAGGTCACCAAGGAAGAAGTTCATTATTCTGTTGGGGTTGTTCCAAATGGAGCGAAGATTGACAGTTCAGATGAGGAGACGCAGGATATGAATGTGAATGAACCACAAAAGCTGCAAATCACAATTTCAAGGCCTGGCACAAAAGATTTTAAGTATGTTGAACTAGTAAGAAAGAAAGCCGAGCGGGAAAATTTGAAAGGAATTGAATGCAAGCAGTGCAAAAAATTCTATGATGCGGTTCTACCTGACGGAAGTAAGGGTGCTGATGGTAATAAGCGTAATGCTCGTTGTGAGCATCATGAAGGTGTTTCGAGACATCGGTATAGGTATGTTCCTCCTTCGACTCCTGAAGGGTTTTGGAATATTGGATTTGATTCTGATATGTGAATTTCTTGAGCTGGATTTTTTATTTGAATTGCACAGCTTGCTTCAATATCGAATTCTATTTGCTTAGCTTACCAACAAGGTTAAACACTGGGAGCCCTTTGATTCAGGTAGAAAATAAACTTTTGAGGAAAGCTTCAGTGCTTAAAACAGAACAATTGGGGTAAAATGTTGCGTGAATTTTCGAAAAGCATAATCTGATGGCGGACATGAAAATGGTACCAAATCTAATAAAAAATAAGCAGATATGATATAGTTCGCAAATACTTAATCGGGTGTAAGTGTATATGTGTATTTACCTATGGAAGTAAAGTTCAAGGAGTTATGTATTGAGCTACTAGTTATAACTATGATAAAAATTGATGTCTATTAGGATTCTTGATGCGTTAGCTTCTAACTTATGGCTCCCTTTTGATGCCCTTGAAGTAATTTTATTTTTACTGACAAGAAAATTATGTCTACCATCATTGTGGGATTATACAAAAACTTGGTGCACATAGCTACGTGAAGCTTGCTAACCTCAAATATATCATGATAGGATGTATAAAAGCAGTGAAAGCAGTCATCTTTTGGCCTCTAGGTGCCATTTGCAATGAGGCCTAACTTAATGCTTTGGGAATTTAATGGGGGGAACAGCATATCTAGCATTTAACATGGCCTTTTATCAATTTTAATCTCCTTGATATCTAGTGGTTGATTTGTGCTTGCAAAAGCCTCTTCAAACTTAGTATCTTTCTCAAGGATTTGTTAGAGTCATGCATTCTTCCTTTTCTCCTTGCTCTTCCTCACCTTTAAGCGCAATTCACGAAGGCAATTTGTTTGTGTTTGTGCTTGTGGGTGTATAATGCCTTCTCAAAAATGAAAATGAAAAGAATACATGTTCAGAAAGATTGTAGAAGACATTATTTTTCTTTGGCAGTGACCATTGGAATCGGTTTCGAGAATTCTTTAGTTCCGCATAGAGATGGCAATTGGGTGAGTCATGTGGGTTGCTAGAGGGCCAAGGTTAAATGCATAACCTAACTTGTAAGCTTTCGCGCGGTTTGGCAAGTGAACTAGGGTACGGACCTAAATTGGCAGGTGATGTGCCTAAAAGGATAAGTTGGTTGATAAACATTTTTTTTTTTTAATTTTTTTGTGAAGAATGAATGGATATACTCGTAAATTAAGCAGGTACTTGCCAGTCCTGAATAATTGCCGATTAATCGATAACAACATACACACAAAACTGTAAACTGCACAATACCTTTTCAAGATAATTCAACCTAGATTTCATATGTCACGTTTCATATTAAATACATAAGCGCCTTTAGTCCAATGTTATCCCAATGTAAGGGTGTGTGAATGGTTGGAGAAACAAAAATTATAAAAGAATAAAATGGAGTTCTTATACATCAAGCAGTGAAATGTAAGAGTGTGTGAATGGTTGTAGAAACAAAAATTGAAAAAGAATAAAATGGAGTTTTTATGAAGCTCTCGTGAGGTATTGCGTTATTGTATTGCACCCACGAACAACTCTAAAATCTATTATTATCACAAACATTTGTTTTTTTTTAATTTATCTCTCATACGATTTACTTCTAAATTGATTGCCGCTAATAAAATGAATCTTTTTTCTGGGTTAGGCCATCTAGCTTTTGGGATATCCCCTTTTGAGTGCATATCGAAATAATTCAACAATTTCTTTCTGCTTATTCAATTTGGACAGTGAAAACTTATTAAATGGATTAAAAAAAATGGGGTTGTTTGAGAAGACAAATTGAATAAATTACATACTATATCACAGCAGACACTTTTTTCTTACAATATTAAGTGTTTCATGTTAGCAATAGAGAGAAACTTACGTGGATAGTCATCATCACATCATTCATGGTGATAACCAACCACATGTTGCCGCTCAAAAAAAAAAAAAGTAAGTGCTGTGGGGCCTTATTTTGAGGGATTTTTTTTCCCTCCACCATTTCAACTCCTTTCATAAAAACTCAATGTTAGGAATTTTTCCTTTAAATGATGTAAAAAAAAAAAGAGAGAGAGACACAAAATGATACTTCTTTGCAACCTCTTAGGATCTAAGGAGGTGTACTTTTCCATAAGCGTGGTCCGACTGAGAGGTGCACTTTTCCATATATGAGATTTGCATCGCATAAACGAAGTCATCGATCGCATTTACGACTCGTGACATTAGTTGTTTTTCTAAATAATGTTAAATCACCTAAATTTGCAAAAACGGAAGCAAATTGTGACAGAAAGATTCTCTTTGGGAAAAACACCTGAATTTGCAGAATTCCTAGCGTAATTTTTTTTTTTTTTTTTTGTAGTTTTCATAAATATGAGAATATTTTTCCGAGAGCACCTAAATTTGCAAAACTCCGAAACTTTCAATATTGGCAGAATCTTGAAAACATGATCTCATTGACACGAGAAATAGTTTTACAAGTTAACAAGGCTTTGTCTGCACCTAATATTTGGAAGCAAGCAGTCTCCTGGAGCCATTATTGATGCATCCCCACTGGAGTTTGTCATGGTGGTACTCACTGCTGCTGGTGATGCTGAGGCCTTTTACAAAAGACACTTTCCAAAAGCCACTTTTTGGAAAAGTTACCAACAGAAAATGCCAAATAGAGAAAACTGATCATGATCATCATCATGATCAACGCTTGAGGCAGCTGCTGCTGCTTCTTCAAGACTAGCAATCTGTTCCAGAAGAAGTTTCTTGCATTCTTCTTGGTCAGGAAATTTGCTGTTTCTTCTCAGAGATATTGAGGAGGAGCTGAATTGTTGAGAAATGGTGAAACTGTTCCACCATTTTACTATACAGGTTCTCGCAATCACATATTGAATTTTCTAGGACTATAATAAAGTAGTCCCAGCATAGGATCCATGGGACTGAGGCTTGGCTCAAAAGAGTAGCTGAGGAATTCATGGAGGCCATCCTGTGCCGGTGAGGGCGCGATTTCTTGATTTGGACCAAAAACGTAGAAGATCGAAAAATGGGAGTTTGATGAATGAAAATTCTCTGCGAACATGGAAGAACCATGAATGGTCAAAAACAATGCCTTGGATAAAAGCATTTGTACCAGGCATCCATATAATCAGAATAATCATAAGCGGCTGCTGGGTAATCTATTGAAAAATTTCTTGGTGGTGTGGAGCTGCTGATTCCATTCTTCATGAGTGAGGACTTGGGCTATCGAACATTTTGAAGAGGCTACTTTGGAGGGATTACTTCTATAGGGAACATGGGTGATTAAGGCAGATTGGGTGTCTAAGCTCATAAAATTCTTGGATTTTAAGGATATGGAAATACAGAGGATAAATTTTCTTGATAATTTCAGAAGGGTTTTGGGCTATCTCAGGCTCTTATGGTCGTAATGGAATCTGAATGGTCTTTCACAAAATCTTGAGAAGCTTTGGTTTGGAACACTGGATAGGAGAATGAACAGCGGGTCTTGCAGTTATGGCTTGGCTATAACTGCCACTTCGCCAAGAGTCATGGTTCAATTGTGCCTCGGCCCAATCTTGGGTCTCCGCCACGATATAATTGCTTCAGAACCCAGGCCAACCGGCCGGTCTTGGGGCTATTGATGATAGTTGAGAGGCTTCTGAAAGGACAAACCTATCACCATTGAGTGAAGAACCTCTAGCGAGAGGTGATCTTGATGGTGATGAGGATTCTCGAGACCCGTTCTCGGACTTTAAATAATCGCTCCAGGTGCTCCCATCTAGATCTTGAATGGAGTCTGAATCATCACCCATTTGATCTATAATTTCGTTGACGAGTCGCGCCCATTCTTTCCAGGAAGATGCGGAAGCTAAGGAGGCTTCGATTCTCCTTTTTGAAGCCAGGAAGCTTGAGATGCTCAAAGATACTTCTGGATGACACTCGAACCATTCTCGAACACCCCATTTGTCGATCTTTGAGAAATCAGTGAATCCATGCCACCACTTGACTCTAAATTGTCTCGCAAGAACTTGAATGTCGCTTCGACATCTAAGGTTGTCTTGGGTTATGCAGTAGTCCCAGGACAGGACCCATGGGATGGAGAAATGTGCAAAATACAGGAACACTCTTTGAAAAACTGGTTGGCGCGAGAATGTCCTTCTCGAGATAACCGTAACCGCCTTTCGATATCGACGGGATGATGTCTTCAACGGGCCCAAACATATCGAACCATCGGTGAAACCAGAACGGAACATCGTATACCGAGAAGTCTCGATGGAAATGGAACAACCAGGGATGATCAAAATTGCGGAAGCAAAAAGCACGCAATTTGATAATCGAAGTAAGTAAAACTCTCAGGGGAGTACTTTTCCGAGAACATCTTGGGGGTGTAGGGGTTCTCTTTCCAATCTCCTGGAGTAAGAACCCTTCTGATCAAACATTCTGAACCAGCTGTCCTTGAAGGATTGGTTCTGTCTGGAACATGGTTCAGTATTATTGACCCTGTGTCGACAAGAATGAATTCATAAAATCGTTGATTCTTCCTGGGATTATCCGGACAAAAATGGAAGCTCGGGGGGAATACTTTCTTGACTATACTGGTGGTCTCGATCGCAAAGAGTGGATCGAGCATGGGCTTGTCATGATATTTATAAACTGGTGTACTGTCATGAGGTGGGGAGTCTGAGGTTGGAGAATACCGTTGTGAAGGACTATGAGCTGCAGAATGTGGGGAATGAGATGGTGGTTTCTCTTGAGATATTGGGACTCGTTGAGGAAAGTATTGAGTTTGCATTGCATAATCTGCAGGCGTTCTTGGTTTTGATTTTGGTTTTGGGGTTGGTTTTGATGAGCCGTGGGAGCTCATCCTTCCCCAACTTATACTCCTTTGACTTGAAGAAATTATCTGGTAAGAAAATCAGAATATGAGTTTGATTCCCCTCAGCTAAACTCAAGTAGGAAGTTGAAAAAAAACAGACAAAACTGCTCTGTCATCTTGCAAAGATTTGCTCTGAAACCAAGATTTTGACATCCTTATTCCATGATTTAAATTCAGACAATTTGGAGCAGTTGATCATGTACATAAAAACAACAACGAAACATCAAAGATTCAGAAGTACTAACCTTATTCAAACAACAGCCGACTCTTTTCTTGGGATGGATCAAACAACCTCGTGTGCTTAGCTCTTGTGATTTCCCCCAGAGTTTAAATGTATATTAGAGCAACTCATCTAGTTCTGCTTCAAGTGTTGGGAAAATAGTAGAGAGGGTAAATGGGGATTCTGAGTGTGTATCGCATTGCATGTACCATAAGGTAAGACATTGGGTACTATGGGTATGTCGGATTTTAAATTATTTGACTGTCCTCTTTCAGGATTCCCTTTTAAAGTCAAGATTGTGATGCTTGTGTTGCCTCCTTTTCCCAGCTTTATTTATTTGTTTACTAGTGGTGTGGGATCCCAACTTTAATGTTTGACAAGACTGTAACATTATTGCTGACGCAAGGTCCCAAGTGGTCATAATATCATACGAGATAAATTCATTCATCTCGAATAAATTTTATCGCATGTGAAACTCATCCGTGTATGTGAAATCCACTCTTATATATGAGTGACGAGATTTATTCGGATTCATTTTGATGGGATGTGTGGTATTATTTTGTCATACAAGAGGTGGCCACCCTTCAAAGTAGAATATAAGACATTGCTACCTCTCCAACTTGGGTGTGTGTATATATATATATAGAATAGTGTTTGTTGAGAAAAACGATATCATTCCATTTAAATAAATTTAGGTGTAACAGCATTGTTTTTCTCTACAAATACTACTCTTTCTATCATAATATGGGCTGCCCTCGAAACGCAAATCCTATTAATACGAGTCGTAGTCCTGAATTTGACAAAATGACCAAGAAAGCTGAAGTAATTGCATATATGTAAAGCTTAAGCAGCAAACAAGCCCTTCTCTCACCCTAACATGCTTAAGTTACAGAGGATCACTATGAATATGGTGGTGACAAGTTAAATCAGACAATACTGCAACTTAAAAGAAAGCAATTTCTTGAAAGTTCTTTTATTCTGAGAAACTTATTCATCCAGAAGATTGAAGAACTTCATTAGGATCAAGAATTAAAGGATCAGAAAAACAAGTGCTAATGCAAACATAAAACTAAATGTTGAGGAGTTTCATTAGAACCAAAAAAATTAAAGAACTAGAATAGAAGATGCTAATGCAAATACAAATCCGAACCTTCTCAGTTGAAATCCCTCAGCCTTCTCTTCAACATATCCATAGATTTCTTTCGCGCATTATGTTTCGTGTTCCTGTTCGAAAGACTCCCGAACAACCCATCGGGCGAATCCTTGAATTTTTCACAGATACAAGCCACCTTCTTATAATCCAAAGCATTGTAATTCCTCTCCCTAATCACGGGATTCATGAAGTTCTCGGGTTGGCTGCTCAACAGAAGGTTTATCAATTGCCTTGCTTCCACTAAGCACCCTCTTAAGCTCCCTTCCCTATATATCTCACTCAATCCGGTACTGAGAAACTTATCGTCCGCGAACGATTCTAATGCCTTCAAATCAATGTTGACTCCAAATACCGCATTTGCATTAAACCTCTTGACATTCTCACTAACAAAAGCCTGCCACAATAGAATTTGAAATATGCTCAAGAGCACCAGTCCCCACCTTGTACAAGGCATCCAGCGGTAAAATTTGTTGCGCGGTGGACATGAGTGTGTCAAGGTAAATTAAGACCTCATTTATATAATCGTGCCCATTTTCACATGGCTCGTCCGAGGTCCACCTTATGTTCTCAGTGAGTGCCATAAACTCGTCTAATTTGGAGTTCACTAAGTTTAGGAGAGCGAGATAAGCTGCGTCCCTAGAGGTATTCAGGACAACTTTTGCACTTAAACTTGCCTGGGCCCTATCAATCGATCGAATGGAGATCCTGCAGCATTTGGCCGCATGTTGGAGGAAAAAATCACAAGCCATCTCGAGGAAAGCGATGTTAGCCGCTATTTGCATTGCTTGAGACACGCCGGTGGTCCCGCTATGAATCTTCTGAAGTATGACTTCATTCAATACGTCTATTAAGATTCGGTCCAGATACTTCCTGACATAATTGTAGAAATCCATACGTCCCCCAATCAACAAATAATCAGAGGATTCCTTAATGAAGGAGGCCACAATTTGACAGGCCTCTGGCACCATGGAGGAAAATGGTGCAATGTATGGGAAAGCCGGCATTATCTCCATAGTTTGGAGATGGAATGCGAGGACATTCGTGTGATAATCCGCTTCCTTTTTCATCATCATTTGCTCGTAGCTGTCATTTTCGATAACATCAATGATTCGTTTTCGACAATCGTCTAAAAGAAAACCATGGTATTTTTCCTCACTACCGTCAAGGGCCTCAAGAAGCGGGCTCACTTGGAATCCATATTGCCTAAGAGTCATCCCAAGTAGCGTAACATAATCCTTCACCATGAGGAGATGAGCTGCGGAATCTATACGGGCAACTAGTTCCTCCAACACTGATGTTGTTTTCACTACCGCAGCTTCCCACATCGTCTCGACTTGATTACTTGACAATAATCCACTAGCTGTCCTTAACACTCGATCTTCCACTATAAAGAACCCCACAATTTGGGCCAAAAAGGGCTGGTAGTACTCAAGAAAAGGTTGTGACGTAGATATTTCCAAGTCCGAATTCAGCTGCAACAATCGATTCTTGTAATAATATGTGCAGAATTTTTCTTGAATCCCAAGACATGTGTGAATGTGATGCGCCCGATGTAAAGCCGTAATATCGAATTTTAGAACAGATTCTTCCTCATTTTCCTCGACATCCAAAGCGTATGCAGAATTCCCCAACCCCCCTGGTTGACTGTGTTCCTCAGCTGATCTCCGCTGAGCCAACATTTCCCTTTGGCGTGTGGACGCAGTTTGTTCAATCGCGATGTGTCCGATATCCTTCGCAATGCTCCTTATGTGAACTAACCATTCTTTGACTTCATTGCATACCCTCTTCTCAATATCAAGCCTTATGAATGGTATTCTTTGGTCCATCACTTTTCTAAGTGCCTTCACAGGCATGTTCTGCAGGTATTTATCTTCCAGCAAATCCACAATTTTCAGAGCATGGTAATATTTACTTTTGTTGATATGATCGTTACACTTGTGGCACAGTTCCAACACTTGAACACAATTCTTTGACATTCTTATAGCCTCGATGATGTTCCTTTTGATTGAATAAGAATCGAGAAGGGTCTCGAATTTTAGGATGGAAGCAGCCCCGGCTTCTTGCAGCCGAAAGTTGTCGCTTGAGAGCTCTCCCTTTAGTTCTTCAGCATCAACTAAGACCCCACGGAGTTCATCAACGGCCAGGATGAATTCCTCGTAATGGGATTTGCACAGTTCTTCTATTTCAACTTCTTTCTTCTTCACAACCTTCTTGAGCTGGCCAAGGAGCGATTCGGGCCTGCCCGCTTCAAAAGCGTGGCGGACCATCGGGCTCAAGTCCATACCATTGTTGATTGAATTCACGATAAGCAAGTCCTCCGCGCTGTCGCCATTTTCGGTGACAGCTCTCCCTTTGGGCTTCCCAGGCATGGTTCTGATCAAGTTTGGTTGAAACAATTCGTCAAACAGGTAATATGCACATGGAAGTACCACAAAAAAAAAAAAAAAAAAAAAAAAAAAAAAAGTTCATACCAATAATTCTGAATCATAATACAGCAAAATGTGCATACCTATCTAAATGGATCCAACAAAATATATAAGAAGTCAATTACACAATAAGTAGCCACACATCTGATCACATATCAACTTTATAATTTAAATAGAGTCTATTTTTCCTTCTAACGTATATCATTAGTCCAAATATAATCGCCAGTTACTCATATTTTCTTTGATGCCAGGGGAAAAATCTCCGGTCATGTCAGAAATGGGGAGGATGCCATGAACCCATCATCAGAATTCAGAAGTATCCCGCGACAAAAAAAAAATTTTAACAATCATTTGAAAATACTAAACAAATTTCGAGATATAACAAAAGCTAAGACAATGCGGTCAACAATCAAATCAGAAAAAGGGAATTTATCATATATGCAGATTGAACTAGCCATATTAAGAAAGAAGAATAAATTCTCACGAAAAGCAAAGATTGTAGGAGAGATCGACTCGGCGGTGAATGCTCTGGCTCTGAAGCCAAACGAAGCCACATAAAATTTCCCTCTCCTCTATTTCTATCCTTCTTTGGGCTGTGTGTTCCGTTGCGAGGAACGAGGGTTCGCTTGTTTCGTTCAATGCGCTTCTCCCGCCACCGAGGATCCATCCCAGAAGAATCAACTCCAACGAAGAAGGAGATTAGTTATCCTCCAGTCATTTTCGCGAGATCGACCTTTTATTACAAATATATTTTAGCATTTAAGATCAAGAAAATAAATTCTTAAAATTATATTAATACTTTTAATGCGAAGGTTAAGGATTTTTATATTTTTAAAATATAGTGATAATTGACTGATATATATATATATTTGCTTTTGCCAATCCAAGGAAAAGTTTGATTTCTTATTTTATTCAAAAAGTATTAAAAAGGGATCGGCTGAGTACCCCAAAAACTTATTTGATGTCTATTCTTCAAAGTTAAACCTTATAGATTGAATGATCGTGAAAAAAATACGATGACTTGATAATTTTTATATAATTTTTTTAATTATTAAGTTTTCATTTATATTGAGAACTAGCGAGAGATTTTGATTGTTATAAATGTTTTAAATATTTAAACCAGATGGATGAGATATTTATATATAACCAAATTAGCGAGATCTAGTTTCCACTTGAGATCTTCTCCATCATGAGAAGTGTCATGGAAAATGAATTTCTTTTCCTTTTTTTTGAATAGATTCGTGACATACATAATGAATGAAGTAATTGATTATGTTTTTTATGAAATGTTTTTCCACGAACAAGCTAAATAAGAATGGCGCAAAGAGTTGGCTCGATGACAATAAATAAGATCTAGTATTCCATCTACGCATATTGGTTTTGCATTCTCAAAATTACTGTCATCTGACAAATGTGTGCCTTTTGGTTTTGCATTCTCAAAATTACTGTCATCTGACAAATGTGTGCCTTTGGCTTTAACATTACTGCTTATTTGGAAGGAAAAGTCTCGGGGAACCGAAGTCTAAAAATAACCCCACCCCGCGACTTTGTGCACCAACACACACATCGAGTGAGGCCCATCTCATGTTGTGAAGGAGAGGTTCACCCCCTTTATGTATGTTGGTACTTATTTCCGACTTTGTGCATCGACACACATGAAGTGGGGCTCATCTCATGTGATGAACGAGGATCCACCTCCCTTACACCGACACACATATGAAGTGGGGCTCATCTCATGTATGAAGTGGGGCTCATCTCATGTGGTGAACGAGGGTCCACCTCGAGTATACCCTTCGGTGTATCCAACAAGACCTATTTTAAAAGTTAATTTTCTTTTCTAACTTTTATAAGCAACCTTTTTTGAGAAACCTATTTTATGCTATTCAAAAATTTACCCAAAGCCAAATTTTGTTTAAAATGAGTTTCAAAACAATAAGCTGAATAGTAATCTCCATCGAACTGGCCCTTGGTGTGGTGAATCATTTGCTCGTTTGGATTATATATTTTCCCAAATAGGGGTGAGTGCTGGGTGCTGGGTTTACTTTTGACTATACCGTAACCCTAAAAGAATATTTTCGGCAAATAGATGGAGTTGCTGGAAAATATTAACAAAGCAGTACATGACCAAGCAGTTGCCAATACCATTTTAGTATCATCTTGTTCACTAAAATCATGGTGCTAGGCATAGTCTAAAGTTTAATTACTTATAGATGATACATTGCTGTGTATTTACTAATCAACCAAGGAACAAAAAGAAAAAAAAAACTTCTACAATACCCAAAATAACATTATGAGAGGATTCAAAAAGTAACCCATGACATGATAAGTGAACTCAACCTTGGGGATATTCTCTGATTCTGTTGAGATGCCAATGTCAATGCATTCATGTATATTACCAGCTGTTCATTCTCCTGCAGTCAAACACCATCTACACAAAGTAGGGTGAAGATCCATACAAGCCACAGGGCAATGATTGAGTGATGAGAATGAAAAAGGGGAAGGCATAAACATAGATTTTAGACAAAGCATTCACTACAATATTGAAATTTTAGATTTTTATCACCACAAAATCAGAAAGCACAGCTCAATACCAAGTTCATCGAGAACAGAATGACAATAACGCATAAAAGACGAGTCTAACACACTTGAGAAACTACTCCATCTAGAACACAAGCTCATGAGGCTTCATCCCAGCCTTGAGAGAAAACCTGGCACCCAAATATGTTTTCAAATCTGGAACTCCCTCGATCGATTTTAGCAACGGGGTGTCAACAGATTTCTGGTCGTCCTTTTTCTCTTGTGGGAGCACGTTCTTCTCCTGCATAGTGGAGGAACACATTAGGCCAAGAGAATGTGAACTATCAGATTTTAAAATGAAACTTAGGGTTCATGACCTCACCTCTTTCTCCGCCTCAAAAAACTCGCTCTCCCCTTTCTTCTTTTTCTTCTCGGTTTTCTTGGAAAAATACTTGTCATCAAACTTCTCCACATTTACCCCGGAGATGTCAACCTTTGTGGAAGTTCCAATGACATAAGATTGGTTCACACGTCTAAGGGGAACACCATTTATCTTAAATGGGCCTGCACGGCAGAAAAATATATTCCAACATGCATATTACTATAATAGATGAGTTAATGATATTGTAGGAGTAACTAATAGAATTCTATGTATTCACATACATAGAATAATATTTTATCTAAGCCTCGCAATCTATCTATAAGAAACTACTTTAGGTTGTTGATGTAACTTTAAGTGGGCCAATTTATCCTATGAGTGCTATATCCACACGCCAAAAAGACATTCAAGTGTTCAACAAATCGAAAAAAGAATAACTTGATCCAACCACGATAAACAGATGAAATGAAATTACATGTATTAATTGAAACACCATTGGAGGATATAGACATGGAGGCAACGGTGAATGGTATATGTGATATCCCAATCCCACATCAGAAAGCGTGCGGATTATCAATATGATATTTAAGTTCAAGCCTATGATTCTAAGAGTGCCTTCCTAACTAGCCCTTTTGAGTAAGGATTTGCCCTATGATAGGACCGTGATTCAGAGTGTATAATGCTACAGAATGGCATCAGAGCCTACACTAGCTGAAAAATGTGGAACAAAGAGTTGTACAGAGCTAAGTGTCATGCACAAAGTGCTAATCAATAGGAGGGAGTAGCCACCTCTTGAGGCGGGGGGCACCTCTAGAATCTGTATGAGCCACCTATTGAATCCCATCTTCTACTGACATTGTGATATACCAATCCCACATTAGAAAGAGTGGGAATTATGAGTATGATATTCAAGTTCAGGCCTACGACTCCAAGAATACCTTTCTTGCTAACCCTTTTGGCTGAGGATTTGACCCGTGGTGGGGCCATGGTTCAGGGTGTTATAGTATAAGAGTGTAGAAGGGCTGCGAGACCATAAGTTCAACCCTCGTAAACAAAAACTTGAAATATCATTAGCATTCGTGTAGTGTGTATTAATCAAATCAAGTAGGGTAAAGTCTCCACCTAGTGATCACAAACTTGAAACAAACAACTACAAGCCCAAATTACAATACACAATTTATTATTCTTTTTAGAAAGGCAATTCATTGCTGAAGCAATGTGGGAGAAAGATACCTAGCTAAAATAAGGTTGAAGAATCAAATATGGAAAAAAATTTACAACTATGTATGAAAGTGAAACGCCATTAAAAACCCAAATATTGTAGTGATGATTAAACGACATAATGCTGCAATTAGAGAAAAACATGCATATTATAGCAAAAAAAAAAAACAAATAATGTAGTTATGATTAAACGATACAATGCTACAATTAGAGAAAAAGGTACACCTTAAAACCAACTGGAATTTTTACATTATAAATACAGCTCACCCAACTATAAAAGGGTTTAGTTTTCCAGAATACATTATTCTATTTCTAAATTATATAAATAAAAAAAAAAAAGGAGCGTCCATTGATCGCTGAAGCATGGTGAAAGGAAAGTTACTTTCCTATGCTCAATATAGGCCAAATAGTTAGATAAAGCATCCTCCATCCACTGTTTTGAGCAGTGAAAATTAATACAAAAACGTTTTCAACTAAAAACAAAATTGAAGATGAAATGCCATTAAATACTCTCATATAATGCAGTTCTAATTAAACAGACTGGTGTCATTATAGGAAAATTCATATTAAAATGAAGTGGAATTATAATGTGCCAACTACAGTTCATCCACCAGAACAGGTTTAGTTTTAACCAAGTCAACTGATAACCAGATATTAACCAAAGATCCTGAGAGCTTTATCAGCCATTTGTATCAGAAAAACATTTTTCCACCATATGATAAAGAGTAGAAATGGTTGATACAACTCACCAGTTACAAGGAGCAGCCCAGATGGAAGCTGCTTGAGGAAAACAACTCTTTTCCCCTTAAACCTTCCAGCAAGTATAATCAGAACTGTACCTTCTGTAATGCTAGCCCTGGTAGGAGAATGAAGAGGGTGGAAAATGCAAAATTTAGAGTATGAATCTCAACAAAGAGTAAATAGAAATGTGTTCTATGAATCAAGCACAAAAAACTGGTTCTTAAAATGAAATAACTAAAGCAAACCAAGCAAGAAACAAAGCATAATAGAATAGCCATTCCCATGAACCAAACATGACATAATTCTTAAAATGAAAGGCTAATCAACAGAAGAATAAATTAAATTACTGAAAAATTGAATACATCAGCTTAACTCGAACAAATAGAAAATCCAAACATGGTCTGTAAATCATAAGCAAGCCAATCAAAACCAACCATTTCATCAATTTTTATGCAATGTAGCCCACACTTCCATGAGAATAAGAATATGCTAGATTGTGATTGGTGCTCTGCCATCCCATGTAAGTTTTTTTTTAAAATATACAGATCTTAAAACGAAATCACTAAAGACCTAACAAACATATTGAACTACTAAAAACAATACTATTAATAGTATAACGAAAATATGAATTGTGTTATCCAATAAAAAAATTGAATACAACTGCTAAACCTTAACAAACCAGACAAATCAAACACAACATGCTGATCCATAAAATGAAACCACTAATGACCAGAAAAAACATAAGAAATAACCAAAATCATTGAACACACGTGCTTAACTTCAATTCCACAGACCAAACACTATATATATACACCGAATCTCAAAAAATGAAATCACTAATCACAAGAAAAAAAAATTTAGATTACTAAAAAACAAGAGCATCGAGGGAGAGGAGGGGAGACCTAAGCTTGGTGGGTCTGGGTTTGCGCTTGTTGCGGAGAGGTTTTTTGACATCATCGGCGGGGTAGAACTTGGGAGGCTTCTGTTCAGGTGCGGCAGCGACAGGTTTGGGTTCATGGTGAGGGAACTTTCCACCATTTTTGGCCTTGATGGCCCAGAGTCCACGCTTGTGGTACATCTGGGATCTGGAGTACTTTCCGATGCCCCTCACCAGATCGGGGTTCCGGTTCACCTTGGGGGTTCTCTGTTTCGGCGCCATTGGAGGAGCTCGGTCTCTCTCTCTCTCTCTCTCCTTCCCTCCCTCCCTCTCTGCAAATGCTACGGTTTGCTGAGAGCAAAGAAAACCCTAGTGAGCGGTTGTACTGAAATATAAAACGGCGCAGAGGAAACCCTAGCTCTGTTTATTTCGTCCGGCTTCTGGGCCGCGGCCCATGGGCTTGCGATGATCCAAAACGGAACTTTGAATTGTGGGCCTTCCACCATGTTAATTTTAAAACGCGCTCTCATCTCATCCTTACGAGAATAAAATTAGTTGCCAAACTTGATCTAAATGTCAAATCTATGGGGTCACTGGTTCAATTAAAGGTGGGAATTAGATAGGTTTTGTAGGCCAAACATGGGTCACGAGTGAATAGGGACAAGTCAATGGTGGGTTAAAGTTATTTTATACTCGGGTTAGGTCAGATTGTTAGGGGCAGTTTAAGAATCTAAGGGTATGGTAAAGCAATTACTATTACTATTTTCATAAAGCAATTAGTGTATGGTAAAAACTCTGATTTTAAATCAAAATATATGAAAATTTCAAGTGGAAATGACAACTAAATCAATTGGGTGAGGTGCATGTGAGTTAATACAAATTATAGATTAATATAAGTGTACTGAAAGCGGGTTAAAATTATTTTATAGATAAGTTTAATCGAATTATATTTTATAACGTGGTTCATTAATGAAATTGTTTTCGAAGAGACTGATGAGTGCACACTACAACTCAAACTTTATATCTCACATAATCCAAAAAAAATTCAGAGCTCAACAAAAAATATTAAATTAAATTTATTTAATAAATGAAAAAATAATAATGGTGATTATTGGACTGATTGAATTAAAAAATAAATTTGGATCGGGTTGAAAAATAAGTTTGATATATGCGACAACGATGTTGAGGAAAGTTATTTGAAGGGGAGAAGAGGAGAAAATGGATTTAAAAAGAATAAATATTTTTGGAAAAATATTTTTATATAGAATGAAAAAACCCATGAAAGTGGCGGCCAAGCCAAAAAAAAAAAAAAAAAAGAAAAGAACTCCAAGTCAAACATCCACTACTTATCATCAAATTATTATAATTTATGCGTGGAGACCAAGCATAGGATGTAAAATGACCCTCTTCTTCACCTATTTGATTTTTTTCATTTTTAGAATTTCTAAGAAATTCTACCACGCAGGATTGTTTGCGTTAAAAAACCAAATACGTATTTTACTAAGTTTTAACTATACGGATTGAGAGAATGTAACAAAAAAAAAAGAAAATTTACCGATTCGAGTCACTAACAATTTGAACAAAAACTCTTAATTTTTTATTTACATTTATAAATTATAAGAAAATTAGTAAGCAATCGTAATTTCTTACCATCTTCCTATTCATGTAGTTAAAATCTACATATTTAAGTCGTATGCCTCATCCTCAAAAGCATCCCACATATTAAAAAAAATTTAAAACTTCTTAAAGATAAGGATTCATAGTGAACCGATCTAAATTTAAACTAAGCTTAATATTTGGGATGCCTTTTTTACTTTTTTAAAATTTTAACGTTGGAAATGCTCTTTTGACAAAAAGCAGGCGTCGGCGAATACCCAAACAGTTTGAAGTAATTTTTAAAAAAATCTTATAATTTAAACCTTATTCAAAAAAACTTACAAAGAAGCAGGTTTTAATGAGTTTTCCCCAACTCCATTCGTGTTTATTCATTATTATTATTATTATTTTGTATTAGCCCCTCCCCCAGTCAAAGCATCCACCTCTCATCAAATGAGAGAGGCGCCTTGGGCTCCAAGGCAATAATGGGCCATCTCCATCTCCCACCGCATAAAATAAATTTACAGTCTTTAACATCCCTTCCCAATTCATTCATTGTATGAATACTCGCTTTGCTTTCTCTTAATCCTAACATTCTTCGCAAGAGGGAGGGATCCAAAGGACAGCCGCAGAAGCACTAAAAGGGGGCAAGAATGGGGTTTATCTCATCCGTCCTCAGCTGCTTTTCCCCGTCATCTCGAGTCTCCGCCGGCACCGCCGCCACCGGAAACTCATCCGGCAAGAAGCAGAGAAGCAATCCAAAATCAATGGGAGCTCCGATTGTGGTCTCCTACTTTCCGACGAACTCTAATCTCTCCCGCTTATAGCTATAACTTAGCCATCATCCATCAATCACCAAAGCCAGCTATAATTGGATGGGGCCAGTGAAAAAGAGAGATCGAAGGGTTGATTTGGAAGCCTCAGGCTCGGGGTGGAGGCGCTGTTGCTCTGACATGTGACGTGCACTGATGTCTTTCTTCCGAGGGAGCTTCAATTCTGGAAGAATTTTAGGCGTGTGCAAATGCTGTTCCCTAATGAAAACAGTGGTTTGAAAATTAAAACGCAATATTGGTGGGTTTACATTTTTCTTTTTCTGATAAGTAAGAGCAAAACTTTATAAATTTTCTTTTGAGTAAATATTGAAAGCACCGCCCATAATTTGGTTGTTTATTGAAAGGACCTCCTATAATTTTTTTTTAATCGCACCCCATGTACTTACGAAAATAGTTCAATAGGTTTCCTTCCATCCAAATTGATAACGAAAAATCATTGAAAATAGAATAAGATGTGAAAATTAAGAGAAAAAAGAGAATAATTAAATTGTTTGAATTAAAATATATATATTATTTTCTAGTTAAAATATGGAACCTAAGGTTGAAGATGAGAGGAGGGATCGTCATTGAATCATCTAATGGAAGGGATTTTGAGGAATGAGCTTTTGTATTTTGATTATAACATATCTTTCGTCTTTTTCATATGCAACAATTTTTATTTTTTTTTCTCATTTTTCCCTTAATTTTTACTTATTTATTCATTTATTATTAATTTTTTATTATCAATTTAAATGAAATTGAATGGCAAAGACCCATTGGTCTATTTCAGTTAGCATAAGGAATGTAATGAAAAAAATTAAAACTACTCGAAGTCTCTTCAATAATCACCCACTGTCAAGATTAAAACACAATACCTCATTTCTAAAAAGGATTTATCGTGTAATAATTCTCCGAAGACAAAGCACTTCACAATAAAATCACAAAAAGCTTATGGGACATAAATTTAGTGAAAGATATTTTAGTAAATGACAACTTATGATTTCATAATTTTTTTTGGCACGTAACCCTTTCATAATTTTATATTTCCTGAAAATAATCAGATCCTACTAAAATAAACTCAAGTTTCCTTTATTACCCTCCTCCTCCTTCAGAAATTAGTTCCTTTTAAAAATGAATTTAGAATTAGCTTAAATACTCTTCTTCTTACCGGAAAAAGAAACTCGGACCGCAGTCCTCGCAAACCCCATGTGCACTCGATGGGGAAGAAATTATCGTGGACCTCCGGGAGACGACTGTTGACCGCGATTTGCGCGTTTTACTTCCGCGGCGGCTAAGCGAATTTTCACCAGTCGTCCAATTATTGAAGTACACGTGGAGACCACTAACTGGTGCCTTGCTCTGCACGGCAAGACCGGCTTTTGCGCACGGAAAACCTAAAGATTTACGTACAGTTGTGTTTTTTAAAATTTTGTTTTTCTTAATTGAAAAAAAACTTTTTTTTTTCTTAGCGCGACCCAACCTCAATATTTTAATATGTTATAATATCAATTCTCTCGTCCCCCCTTCCTCCCTTCCCTTTGTTCTCCTAATAAGAAATTTTAATTTTTCAATCCTAATTCGTATGATATACTTGTTCGTACTAAAAATGTAATTCTATCATTAGAGGAGAATTTGGAAGAATAGGATAAAAAAATATATTGACTTTTGTTTGCTCATTTATGCTGGTAAGAGAAAACGAGCCGACAAATTAAGTCTTAATACCTAAAGAATGAAGGGGAGGGAGAAATGAGGTGGGTGACCGAATAAAATGATAAATGTACGCCTTTAAAAAGTAAATTTTGTCCGACTTGGATGACAAAATTTAACAGAAAATTTACATCATAATACCTTGAAGCGATAGGGTTGATTATGTTAAGAAAAAGTAAGTTAAAGTTTAAAATGCAACTAAATATAATTCTTAGGAGCTTATGTACGATTTTCCCTTAAAAGGACTACATTTTTTAAATGACTTGTGCTTACCCATCTTAGTAAACCACAGGAACTCGAAGGCTTGATCCTGTCCTATACAAAAGTTTATTATACATTTTAATACTAGTAAACTAAGGAACTAAGTACTAAAAATGTAATGTTAGAAAAAAGAGAGAATATAAGTAATTGAACCAATCAAAATTTCAAGAAACTTAGTTTCGTCCAACCAATAAAAACTTAGCCAGCGGAAAATTAACGACAAACAAATAACATCAATTCCCTTGAAATCTCAATGTCTAGGTAGAATATTAATTATTACATTTTGTCCCCTAAACCTAATTACAGTGATCAATGTAATCCTTACCTCAATTATTGAAGATCATTCATATTATCTTTTTAAAAACTTTTATCTACCTTTTAATCTCTCTTATTCCTTTTTTTACTCTTCTCATTCTCTTTTCCTTCCTAGATTAATTAGGGAATAAAATAAGTGAAGATTTCAAAATCAAGGAAAAATTATTACTATTGAGCATATATTTAAAGCCGTGGGTGCAAAATACAACAGTTTACTGCAGGCATATCGGGATTTTGTTGAAATTTTGAGGGTAATTGATTTAATTTTTACATAATTTTCTATTAGCTTTGAATGGAAGAAGAAACGATGTCGTTTCTCAGCTGAAAAATTAGTTTCAAGGATTTCTTTCTTCGTAATTTCTTCACCAACCATTAGAGTTTCACCTTCCTCCCAATCATCCCAATCTCAATCCCAAAAGCTCAGCGCATCTCTCAGATTTTCCTTACTTCTTTCAATTTGAGCATTTTCATCCTTCAACTTTTTCATCATGTTGTGAGATTAAAAAATTGGAGGACCCTAATCGCCCTTTCGTGGCCGCTCTTGTTTTGATAACAATAGGAGTTTCAACTAACAAAACACCCGAAAATAAAATTAAAGAATTTTGCTTCCCATAGTTCTTAATCGTAGGAAAAAATCAATCACAGCCATAAATGAGCAAATCATGAATCTCAAGAATGAAATAATTCCATCAAAATTGTTTCGGGAAAGCGCATCGCTCCATCCTCCCTTCAAACGGCAGAATAGAGGATGAAATCGCCTGTATTGAACCCCACAAAAACCCCCTTGGAAGATCCGGCGGCACCGCCACCGCCGTACAAGTGGTGGCGGTGGTCTTCGGGGTTCGCCGGAGGGTGGTAGTACAACGGCGCCGTTTGCGGGCAGTGGGACCGGAACCTCGCCGCTATCCTCACCGCTGCGTCCAAAACCTCCGCGTACTTTCCCATCTCTTCCCTTCGATTTCGAAATCCACGCCCCCCCTCTCTTCGTCTTCTTCTTCTCCTTCTTCTTCTCGACCTGCAAATTAGTGTCTCGAGGAGAGAGAAAGGAAGAGGACACCGTGCTTTGGGGAGAGAAGCAATGATCCCTATTTATAGCTGCTGTGCATCCCTGTTTATTAGGTTCAGGCCGCGTCTTTCATTAATTTAATATTTAGGACAAACACAGCATACCCCCTTGAAGTTTCCTCCGAGTCTCTCGGTGCCTCCCCCGGTGCTTCAATTTTTTGCAATTTGTCATTTAAACTTTAAAATTATGCCCATTTAGTAATAATTTCTCATTAACTTTTTATTATTATTATTTTTCATTCGTAGTTGACCCAGAGCAGTGGGAGGAGGAGAGAGAAAATAGACCAAAGAGGAACAAGAGGAGTAAAAAGTGAACAGAGGTTGTCAACGAGGGGTGGTCAATAATTTGATGATAAGTAGTATATTATTGAATATAATTTTAAGATTTACGGGAAAAATGTAAATATTGAAACTTCAGGGTGGAATACTAGGATATTGCTATAAAGGGGACTCTGTGTAATTTTTCCTTTATTTTACCATAAGCCTAATTTGGACATAAATCAATGAACTAAAAAGAGAATATCAGCCCCTTTAAGATAAATACTTGAGTCTAGACGCTAACATAAGTTTGTTTTAATTAAAAAAGATCAAAAGTAAGGTTTTTTATTTATTTATCACAACAATGTAACTTTGGGATCGGGGCTTCAACAATTACATCAGCTGGCGATTCGCCGACCTCATCATTAACAAGGATTACATAATACCCTCAATTTCATATCCGTTGAGTTCTTAGTTGATGGAGACCTGCATTAAGCTTATGTCATTGACTATATTGTTTTATTGTTTATGTGGTAAATGCTATCATCCTTTTAGAAAGAAAAAAAATAAAAAATCGGTTCAGCAGTAGTGGATCTTGGAATAAAGGTATGCTTCTCAATGACTATAGTCAATAGGCTCTGGGAATTACATTAGCTTGCGGTTCGCGGATCTCATCATTAATAAGGATTACACGATACTCTCAATTTCACATATGTTGAGTTTTCAGTTAATGAAGACCTGCATTAAGCTTGTGTCGTTGACTATATTGTTTTATTGTTTGTGTGCTAAATGCTGTCATTTTTTTATAAATAAATAAAAAAATCCGTTCAGCAGAAGTGGATCTTGGAAAAAAGGTATTCATCTCAATAATTGGATTGTTGAGGAACAATTATGATAATAATTTCAACAGACCCGGTTTGAGTACGTTGGGGCTCAAGGAATAAAATGGAGAATTGTTGGGGCATTAATGTTGGAAAAATAAAAAATTAAAAGCAAAATAAATCTTCATTTTCTTTTCACGTTGATTCAAATGGTTACTCTTTGCATTTGGAGAAGAATAATAAAAGAAGTTCATAAAGTGGAATATATAGTGAAAGCATAGAAAAAGTGGGAAATAACGGAAATAGATTGACTATGGGGGGGTTTCCATGCAATAATAGTCGGAGTCAACATGGACAGCGTTGAAGGAGCGCGCCATCAAGACATTGAACAAACGTATAATAATCGCCGCCGAGAGAAAATTAGTATTATTTTTAATTTTCGAAATTACACAAGTACCCTTTTAGGTTTGAGTGAGACATTGATCTATCCATTAGAGTTTCTTCATGCCTTCAATTTTAAAATTATGCTCAAGGTGCCATTCTCCCTCACCCCCGTACCTCGATTAGAATAGAAAATAAATAAAATTTATAAAATTAATGAAAATTTACTAATAAATGACACATTAAATACAATCATAAAAAATGTTGGATGAAAATCGACAGTAATAAACCTATGCACATAAAATATTTTAAAATAAAATTATAAAGAATTTATATAGTATAAATTTAGTAAAACATATTTTAGTAAATAATAACTTATACAAATTTTTTATAATTTTACTGTAAAACTTTTTGTATTCATAATATTGTTAAATGGACAGTTGGGTCCTTGCTTTAGTGAGCTGCTAGTGGAGTTGTAAAGCGTGGGCTGCCAACTATTTCTCTGAACTTTTCGGCCCAAAACGTCGCCGTCATGAGTTGCTTTTATTGCTTTGTGGAAAATGTCGCCCTTGCGTTGCTATACTAAATTGTGGCCTTTTTCCCCCACAGCATCGCCCTTGCTTGATCCAAACAAAACGACACCGTTTAACTTGCGTCAACATGATCACCTTTTGCAATACTTCATTCACGCCTGTAAAATGCCATTCTAATAATACGAAAAACGACGTCGTTCTTGCTAACACTAGCCCGGGACTACTTCCTTACACCATTCACCAACCATTGTATACACATCTTATGCGTACATAGGTAATATGGTACTATATGGGACCGAGAGCATGTTATTCTTGAAGCCTCCCATCTTAAGTATACCTTATTCAAGCGTCTGATAAAGAGACAAAAACTTCTTTCATATGGTATCACTTATCGATGTAGAGATACAGACCAATATAATTACTCGACGCTATTAAATTTTATATGTTTTTGACCCACTCTCTCACTAATACCCTTCTTTTATTTTTGTTTTATTTTCTCAATAGGCAGTAAGTACCCCTTTTATTAAGGCTGTGTTCATTTTTTTCATGTAGTAGTTAATTACTTTTTTATTTCTCCAAACATGCTGTCCTTCTACTATTTTCTGTTTTGTTTTGCTTTGCGAGTTTCAATGCTTTAGAAATATATAAGTTTTTATAAACACTATAAGAGAAGTACAAAAATATTTAATATTTTATTTCTTAAAACATAATGACTTTCCACCCGCAAAAAATAGATTAAGGTTACAAGATATAGAATATTTCTGTATATACTAAAAATTATTTGAAAAAAATAATTCATTTATGCTTTTTAATTAGAAAATTAAAAAATGGATAAAAAAATGGGACCTGTTGTACAATAACGGGTATGAGCAATAAACAATAGATGGGGGAAAAACAAAAAGCAAAGAGATAAAACATGAATTCATGTCGATGGCTAAAAAAAAATAAGAGTATTGTAGAATACTTGCTATATTATAAAAATAAAAATAAAGCAAAGGACAAGGAAGAAGAGATTTTCTTGCTTCTCCCAATGAATAGCTGAGGTGGAATGATTTTATTAATTTGTACCACCACGTCAACAGATGATAATAAGGAATTGTTTGAGCTTGGAGCAAAACGAAGCAACTCAATTCCGATTCTTTCTTTTCGTGTTAACCAAAAACTTGAAAAATCAACGAATTTTCATGAAAAAAAAAAAAATTTCAAAAACAAGAAGATTTTCTGTAAAAGAAATGAAGCCTTAATTATGGTATTCACAACATTAATATAAACCAACATGCACGTACCGTACAACACGTTCGAACATCACCTTTGAGGTCTCCCCCTTTCTTCAACCTCAACTTTTCTCCCAACTTCAAAAGAACAGCAAACCTCTAACCCTAACCCTAGAAAGGAATTTACAAAGGCGTAATCATAATGCTTTGATGGTTGATGGAAGCTTATAATCTAGCATGTCCCTTATATTCAACCGAATAGATGGCCCCATCGACGAGCATATATGCGCGCTTTTCCAGTATATTCCTTTCGCACCCGATGGCTTGTTTGCCTCTATCGATTTCTGCGAGATTATTGATGAGGTAAATAACTTTTTTTTTAAAAAAAATATAAAATTCAAAAGGTAGTGTGTGCAGCAATATAATAAAAGAGTAGAACATACTACTGCAGCAAGCAAGTTTATGAGAAGGTCTTCTTCAGGGAAATCAGCCTTTCCGAAAGGCAAGTGAACGATCCCAGTTTTGTCCGCTCGGTATTCAACTTTGCCTTTCTTGAATTCTCCTATGGCCTGAAATAATTACATCTTAATTAATTTCTTTAAACATCGTGCTAGCCTCACAAGCTACCAAATAAAATATAACTACGACACATTTGGTTTATGATAATAGTTATTTCATTCCGGGCGTGTTCGTATGGACTAGTTATTCCCTCTATTGGAATAGTCATTTCCATTCAAGCATTATTCCGGCCGAAATCAATAATTCCTATTCCACTCACGGCATATAAAAATAACTATTCCTTACCCATTCTGATCCTAAATACATATTTTATTCACAATTCATCTCATCCTAACTCTATTTCATTTCCGCTCTATCTCATTCCATGAACCGAACATTTCTTCCCCCCCCCCCCCCTCTAAGAAAGAAAAATACCAGTGATTCTTCCCATTTTTAACAACATATATGTAATCATTCTTGATAAGAAAAAGAATAATAGGACCATACCTGAGGAATATTAGTTGTAACAGTACCAGCTTTTGGATTCGGCATGAGTCCTCGTGGCCCCAAAATTTTTCCTAAGCTTGCAACCTGATGCAAGTAGTGAGGGCATGCAAATTAGGTTGTCATGAAACTACACATTAATTTATTGGCAGAAAGAAAACATTCAACATGAAATGCAAATATATTCGTGTATCATCAACCTGCAATTCAAGCCTGTTAATTGGTAGGGATCTCCAACGCAATGTAATGACAAAACAACATAAGGCCACTACATAAGCTCATGAACTCTGAGAGTTTTGCACAGTAATCAGTAAAAAGACTAGATGACCTTACAAGAACTGTCACATAAATTGAAAATTCGAAAACAAAATTGACCAAAGTACAAGAGAATCAACCACTATAACTTATCACAAGTAGAGCAACACCTTGGGCATCATATCCGGTGAAGCAATCAATTTGTCAAACTCCATAAAACCCCCTCTTATCTCTTGTATCAAGTCCTCTCCGCCAACCAAATCCGCTCCTGCATTTTTTGCTTCATCGAACTTTTCACCTACAAAATTTAGCCTTAAGGACAATGATCCAAACAAGAAAGCGATGAGTAGTTGAGAATCTGACTTTTCTAAACGATTAGGCTTTAAGAGAGAGAGAGAGAGAGAGGAGGCGGGGGGGCTTTTGAATGCATGAAAAAAGAGCAATTTTCTTTTTTCCTTCTTGCAACTTTGTGAAATCATCATAAGGCATGGGGCAGCCAAAGGGCCTTCTCAATGGATGAGTACATTCATAGAAAACAAATAAACAGAAGAATGTTCTTTAAGTTTTAAGTAAAGGGAATCTGCAATAGCAAATTATTAATGAATACTTTCCTTCTAGTTTAGACTGTTATAGTTCAAGACGTGCCAAAAAGACCAACCTTCTCTTCCACAGGCCATAAAACAGCACAGAGAAAATCTTCATAAGATACAACACTTCATATTTGGTCCACTAGGCAGTACATTCTTACCAACAGCCCTATGTCTCCCAAACAAAAGTATAACTATGTCACTTAATAATCAGCCTAAAGCTTAGACGGTATGAATGCTGATGAAAGAACTTAAAAAGTTTAGCATACATAAATGAAAAGAACCATAAAAAATGAATATCCCTTTGGATATCCCCACTTCTACCTTTCAAAGCACAAAACGAGAGAGAGGTCATTCTTTTTCTAGCAATCTGAATAAATGAAAAGACAATTTCCAATGGGAAGAGTATTCAAATTATACCAGATGAGAACGTTTTACCCTAAAAAAAGGCCGTCAAATGCCTGTCTTCGGGTCATATTCTTCAAACTCCCATGATATAGCACATAGACTCTCCTACCGTTCGTTGGAATAATAATAATCAAAAAAAACTCGGAAGCCTGCCACGCTAATATGTATTTGCAATAATTTGTGCCCTTTCTAGAAGGCAGGCACCATTCTTCAAAGTCCACCATCACTAGAACAAGCCTGTGAAGTACTTGATTCAATGCTAATGTTGGTCAAAGTGCAAGCACAATTGATCTTTAGAGGAACAAATTGCTCCCGTTTCACCAATTAATACTTGATCCCCTCTCTTCATGAACAGAAGGCATACAATGGCGTTTTAATGCAATGGGGCAGGAGAGCCTGAAAAGAGATTTTCCAGCGCTCTTTGCAAGACAGTAATAGTGAATCTTAATTTTTCTTATTAACAAGACTTCCATCATGAAAGCTTCCTATGACATTAAAAGGGGTAAATTTCCAGTTAACTTATAGATGAACTCTCATAAAAGGACCAGCCCAGGCCAATGAAGGAGCCACTATCACCATTTGAGGATGCAATTTGTTTTTCCCATTGGTAAATACACAATCCAGGAGTGATAAGGTATTGAACCCTTGACTTTTCCCTGAATGTACTAAGGGTCATGGAAAAGATAAAAATTATAATGCCACCTGAACCTGTTTGATATGACTTGGCAGAATTGATTTGAATTAAAGGGTATTCCTAAACAACAAAACAGACACACGATTGGCATCCCAAAGGATTTAGATTGCAAATTAAGAATAGGCAGTTGGGTTGCCCTAGAATGCCTAAGAAGCCCTCTTCAAGTCTCTGTCACTAGCTCTACCAAGCCTATGGGTCCCAGCACTCCACTCATCCTTGGTTTTTTTAACCCTATGAGTATGACTCCCAACAACTGTGCCGAGATTAGCAATTTCACATCGTACGCATAGGAAATGATGAAGCTAAAAGGGAAAGCCTCCAATTATCAGTCCATTTGCACCATTTGACACTGAGGCACTCTAAACTATAGAAAACAACTGAGGTCTAATGTGAGAAAAGAATCGAACGTTATCCAGCTTAATCTGAGAACCATTAGCATGGGTATTCTCAATTACACTGATATTCATTACTCTCAAAATCCTGGCAGCCTAAATCTAATGTAAAATGCTCCTCTATGGTGCTTTTTACGTTTTCTATAAAAGGGGCAGAATCCAATGCACAAGGCCGGCTGCTTTGCGAGTGGAGGGAAGGGTAGTTTACCCTACTCAGCCTTGTGCTCGTTTTTCCTCTTTTTTTCTTTTTTCCCTTCCGTGAATTGGCCCTGTGACATTCCATCCAGAAAGGAGCAACCTTGTGGGTCGCGTTAAGGCTTACCCTCTGCTATTATGTTTTCTAAATCAAAAAACAATTTTATCTGAACTAACTATTTGATATACTGAGGCTATGCCGTCAAAACAAGAAAGTATAGCAGTGAGTAAGAATATCCACCTTGAGTAAGAACCGCAATTTTAACAGTCTGTCCAGTTCCCTTGGGCAAAGTCACCTATGATTGCAAAATTGGAACCAAATCAAGAAAAATAGCATTTCAATTAAAGTTTATCAATGAGGCCAAAGTAGTGCCTGAAATAACTAACCGTCGCCCTCAGCTGTTGATCATTATATTTGGGGTCGATGTTGAGACGAAAATGGGCTTCAGCTGTTTCCACAAATTTCGTGATCGCCATCTTCTTGAGCAATGACATTGCAGCATTCAAGTCATATTCTTTCTTGATTTCTCTAAACTTTTGAATTTCCAAGAACCTCTTCGACCTCGTCTGTCATTTCCAGTAGGAACACAAACAATCCATAGAACAAAATAGCCAGCACATTCCAACATAAGCGAAAAGAATACGGATAATAATCAATGAACCAACGCCAATAGGCCTAATTGTTAAAAGCAGTGGTGTACTTGCAACAGTTCAGGATAAAAACCAGCCAAATAAGAAGGTCAGAATAAAAATCAAAATATGTTCAAAGAGACATGATTTTTCGAAAATTAGACCACAACAGTATGAAGTATCCCCAAATTAAAATTAATGCACGAGCTTGTAAGCTTAAAAAGAGACAAAAAGTACGATGCCTTGAAGAAATTAAAACCCCAGAATCCAAATTAAGATGAATCCACGATTCCAATAAGACCCATCAACCAAGTCATAATTCACAGCAGCAAAACAGGAGCTGAGTTTAGAATACCCTATCTCTCTTCAAAGGCAATGCAGCTTTTCCTTTCTTGGGCTTAGCAGAGGGAGCAGAAACAACACCCACACCCTTAGTCCCTTCCTCCTCCTCCTCTACCTCAGCTTCAGTCGCCAAAGCAGCCCTAACAACACGAAAAGATACAGAATATGCATCCCCAAACACGGAATCATCCCCCCAAGTACCCAATCTTCTCTCTCTTGCCCTAACCGCAAGTGCGCAGAAAGGGGAAGTCCTCAGGGAGAAAAGAGGCGTAGGTTTTAGGCTTGAAAGAGAGAGAGGGATTGAGAAAGCTCTTGAGGGAGAAGAGGGAAGGAGGCGTAGGATAGCATGAGGGAAGAGGGGGAAGAAGAAGAAGAAGCAGCCATTGTTTTGTTAGGGAGAAAGAAGATATGGCAGTAGTCGTTCTTGCGGCTCTGAATTTGTTGGGGTGATAGGGGGAAAGGGGCAATTTGGTCTATTGAAATTAGTTATACTATCCCCATTTATTACTTGCACCCTAATCTTTGTTGATTCTCTCCCGATGAGACCGGGGGCAACGTGCCTCACATCCTTTTCCCCTTATTTAGCCGTTAAAACCCCACCCCAACATGCTTCCAGGGTTTATATAGGTCACCCAATTAGGGCTTCATTCTTCATCGTTTCCCATTGTTCTCCTTTTCCCGTTTCTCCCTGGCAACTTCAACTGCTCACACACAGTCCCCTGATCTGAGTCTGCTGCGCACTTCTTTATTATTGTCTTCTTCTTCGACTGTACGTGATCTCCGTTCATCTTCCCCTTCTCAATATTCAGATTGAAATAGCGTTTTAGATCCTCTCTCTGTATAATTTATGGGTGATTTTTTTTTCTCTTGATGCTTTTTTGTCTACTAGATTGAAATCATGGGTGACGAAATTCAGACTGAAATAAAATATAAAAAAAACGTTCAGGGAAAAATAAAAAAAGGGGAAATGTTATCCGTGAAGGAGCCAGAATGAGGGCTGTTTTGGCTCGTCCACCCTAAAATTTTCCTTTTTTTAGTTTATTTATATCCTCCTTCTCTCTGTTTACATTAACACATTCCTGGTAAGACATTGTTATGCTTATCTTTGGATTCAACTTGCAATTTTTAATTTATGTTGAATGAGATTAGGGCTTTGATGTTTGATTGAGATGTCCATGTACGTGTATTTTTTTCATTGAGGTACAACATGGGTGAGATTATTATTATTATTATTTTCATCTGGCGTTTAATTTTTCATTGAACCATCTGGTGTTTCTAGAGGGTTTTTTGTTGTTGGAATGAATGGTTCAATGCCTTTGCAGGAAAGAAGAGAGGAAAAGGAAACAAAGATTGAAAGCAAAGATGTTGTACATAGTAGGTCTGGGTTTGGGAAATGAGAAAGATATCACCCTTAGGGGCTTGGAAGCCGTGAAGAAATGTGACAAGGTCTACATGGAGGCTTACACTTCTCTCCTCTCCTTTGGTCTGTCTCCCGATGGTCTTTCCACTTTGGTACCTTACCATGATCTCTGTCAGTTTCAACTTTTTAAGTTATTTCTGTTGCTTCCTTTTAGTTTGTTCTCTTGTACTTCATTTGTAGGAAAAACTGTATGGGAAATCAATTATTGTTGCAGACAGAGAAACAGTTGAGGAAAGGGCAGATAATATATTGTCTGAAGCTCGTGAGCTGGATGTTGCTTTCCTTGTTGTTGGAGATCCTTTTGGGTACGATTATGCTGATTGAATTTTGTCACTGATGCTTTTACAAATTGATATTCATTGCATGTGCTTCCAAAGCTTGTTTGAGCTTGATGGTCTTGGTAGTGCTGAACATACATATGCATATACATACGTCTCTCCGGGTATGCTTGCATACACACACATTGGCACACACAAAAGACGTGCCTTTGCTCACACAAGCACCCACATATGTGTGTGTGTGTGTGTGTAGATATAAGATAAGTGCGATTTCTTTTGCTTTCTTAGCACTACTTTCGATGAAAATATCTTTTGCCTATTCCTTGGAACTAATGTTTGGTTCCCCATTCATGCAAACTTAGAGTTCATGGAATTATTACAAGATCTTGCTTCAAATAGTACAAAGCCCATATTTAGTTTTTAACTTTCTTGGTATGGAAAGTATGTTCAGAGGAGTTTAGACTCTATTTGTGCATTGACATGTCGATATACACTAATTTCTGTCTTTTCTCCTTGATTTTGCCTACTTGAATTTGAACAACAGAGCTACAACACACACTGATCTTGTTGTTCGAGCAAAGAATTTGGGGGTTGATGTCAAGGTGGTGCATAATGCTTCGATAATGAATGCAGTTGGATTATGCGGTTTGCAACTTTACCGCTATGGAGAGACAGTTTCAATACCATTCTTTACTGAAACATGGAAACCTGATAGCTTTTATGAGAAGATTAAAAGTAATCGCATGCTTGGGCTGCATACCCTCTGCCTGCTTGGTGAGCTGTTATTTTCATTGATGCTGAGATTCTTTTCGATCATTGAACTTATTATAAAATTAAAAAAGTACAGGATCTGGACTTTTCAGTAACAGCAAGTTTGTAATTATTATTATTTTTAATAATAACAAATAATTATATAAAAATATATTAATTTAATATATAGGCACTAACTGTTTATATACACTTGATTTATGCTCACGCTGGATCTGATTCCCCTCCTCAAGGCCTGCATACATTGGGTGCAATGTAATAATTTAATTTGTTTTAGCATTTTTTCCATTGCATCAATATTGTTACCTTAACCTGAACAGTTGAACTTGTCCTTGTAATTAAGAAATTAGATTGTAGCACTTACTGCTATGGACCGGAAATAATAGGTGACTCGGTAACTTACAAGAATTTTAGCATCTTGGACAGGATATTATGATGTTTCTAGACTGATATTTACATTTTATTGTTTCGGGTTTGGCCGAATTGGCATTGTCCTAGGTTCCAATTCATAAAACTCACTGAAAACATTATTGCAACAGATATACGTGTGAAGGAACCTTCACTTGAGTCTTTGTGCAGGTCAGTCTCTAAAATTACAGAGGTCCTTCTATTATTATTTTTTACTCTTCAACTGTTTTTTTTTTTTTTTTTCCATTGTATTCCTGCATTATGTCTCTCTCGTCCCTTGAAATATTTCCAGAGGAAGAAAACAGTATGAACCTCCCAGATTCATGACAATAAACACAGCTATTGAACAGCTCTTGCAGGTTCAAGGAAGGCGTGGAGAATCTGGTAAGGCATATGAGTTTGCTTTTCATTGTGGGCATGGATTAAATTGAATTTTACACTCAAAAATGGGGGATTAAATTGAACAAAATATGATGATAATAATAACTCGTCTCTTATAGCTTTGAGCACTCAAAAACTAGTATTCATTGAGCGCAAGATTTTCTTTCCTCTAATTTATTTCTCCTGATCCAAAGGCTTCTATGATGATTGTTCATTGATGTTTTAAAACTTACACGATCAGACTTGGTCACGTTTGTATGGCAATTATGCCTTTTGTTCTCTCCGAGAGACTACTCTATGAATGTCGTTCCTTCGCTGACATAATCATAGTCTATGCCGGTGGCTTTCATGTGTCCTCACCTGACTGCTAAATTTTAGTATGCGTGTTATAATATTTGAAGAATTAATGATGTATGTTGCAAATTATAATACACTATGGACCTTGCAATGGTTGCAGGATACAATGAAGAAACTACTTGTGTTGGATTCGCACGGGTGGGTTATGAAGATCAAGCAGTAGTTGCGGGTTCCATGAAGCAATTGCTTACGGTTGATTTTGGGCCACCTTTGCATTGCCTTGTCATAGTAGGGAAAACTCACCCATTAGAGGAAGAAATGCTGGCCTTTTACGCTCTAAAAGAGGCGACTTCAGATCCAAAAGAAACCAAATCCCTCGGGATTTGAGTTATGTTCGGAGCAAATTTTGTACACTTGAGGAGTAATGGTGTAGGATTTACTCGCACGAAAGGAGGAATGCCGTCAGATTCTGCATTCATCCACTTCATAATATATGATCACTGGCAAACTGGAATCATCCATTGGCCCATGAAGGTAGCTTTCATTGTTTTCCTTTCCCCCTTGGTGTTTTTGAGTGGATACGAAGAAGCCGATTCCCATAACTGTTTACGAGCTAGGCTGCCCAGCGATGGAGAAGAGAGATTCAACATCTGCGTCTTCCAAGTCTTATTGCAGGCTAGCCCTTTAGGATGTACTTTCAATCGAATATTCAATGATATGATTCTTGTAATATGCATGAGTGAGTTATATTTTTATTTTGAATAGTGTTTCTATGTAAAAAGATGAATAGTTTGTCATCACTTTTTTTCTTTTTTTTCTTTTTTTATTGTAGATTTTAACAGGTTGGGAATTCCTAAAAAGTTAAGTGACTTCAAGTTTAATGTCTGGCAAGATGGTACCCAACGCAGGCATACGCGTATAGCATGTTCATCAGCTCACCCCTAGCTATAGATTGTCTTTCAAATCAGTGAGTTGCTACAGAAACTCAAGCTATAAACTAGTTTGAATGATGAAAATGAGAATGTCAAATTTTGATTTCCATTATTCGGTGACATAAAGGTAATAAAATGATTATTTCTCGGCAATAGCCGTCCTCCCACATGGGCAGAACAATCATTGCCATTTCCATTTCCATTTCATTCCCTAAATGCAAAATAAAGGTTATGCTAATAAACCAATCAACGGTGCAAACTGATTAAATTGAAAGGTCAGATGTTACTTACTCTGCAAGTACAATACAGAGGAAAGGTGATTGGCTGGAAATAATCCTACATTACTTTCCAATGCACCGCCGAACTTCAAACCTTCGAGTAACACACTGAACAAAATGCACAGCAGCCAATTGTGTAGGGATGGATCGAATATTATAAACCAGAGCTCCTATCACTTGTCGTTGAATTTCCAGATCCTTAGATACTTCCCATTATGTGCGGTGACGACCTTTTTCATCCCAACAGCCAAGCACGTGATTGGGGGTCGAACACTTCTTGGAAGGCCATCAATATGGATATTCTCCGGAAGCCTTCTTCCTTTTCTTCTTTCAACCATCCCATATGTGCTTTTGGAGGAACTTGGGAACACTTTATCATCCACGACACAGCTTGAAAGTACCGCACCTGTGTTTTGATCTAAAACACGTAGAATGCCATCTATTCCTCCAACGACTAATGTTAACGGGTCATTTTTCAAGGTTTGGATAGAGTGAATGACATTGGGACTCACTCTAGTCTCCCATAGACTTCTCATTGTCCTGCAAACCAAAATCGAGGTAAATCATTGGTTCGGTTTTTATTTGACTTGTATTGTAATACTCATAGAGGAAAGCTCATTCAAAAACTGCAAAAACCAGAAAAGGAAAACTAAGGTCATATTTGGTTCATGGTAATAAGCATTTTGTTTGTGGTATGTTCCTATGAAATGCCTATTAAATCATTTGGTTCAATTTAGAGCTTAAAATAGCTATTCCTATTCTGCCGGCCAATCAAGAATATTGATTTCCACTCATGGCCAATGCAAAGATCTATCACTTATCCTATTCCCATGGCATTACAATTCCATTCATTCTCCAAACCAAACATGTCATAATTAGTGTAAATTCTACATTGTACTGCTAATCAAAAGCATAGGGCAATCAAAATGTTGTGGTCATGGGTTGTTAAACAGAGAACACTTACATTTCTTCTGCATGAGGACATGATTATAACATGGCAATGAGATGCATTTTGGAAATGGATGAGGTTCTTCTCCCATATATTTAAGGCAAGAATAAGTGCCAACCTTTGCAAAACAGAGACATACCTAAGGTCCCAGCAAGATGCATGACCATAAGTTGATCCAGAGAACATCAAATGAGAGCTGTGGTTAGAATGCAAGGTCCTTATGCCTGATGAAAGAAGTTGAATCAATTCACCGTCCATCAATCACAATGCCTTGAGTAGTGCTTAAAACGTTCAGATGAAGGCACATTATCCACTTTGAAACAAATTATCATCCCACATGGATGACATAACATACAAACATAACTTCACAGAAGGCAATATGAGAGATTCGGCAACTAGCTGTGATTTTGATCATTTTGGAAATTGTTTTGAGTGAGTCGGGTTTTTATCTTTATAGCCTTTTGTACAGGGGTTGACACCCCCTTGGTGCCTTTTAATGCTATCCTTTTTCATTAATCCCAAAAAAAAACTCAATAGAAGGTAATATGACATCTACATGGCCAGAACCTAGGTGAAATGCTGGGAAATACCTCAACTGTGCTGGTTTAGGAACATCTAACAAAAGAAACAAAATCTAAAAATTACTTCCTTATTTTGATCAGACATTCTCAATGTTGTAAGATAGTTGACACAGTGGAATGCCATATTATGCACTTTTTGAATATTCAAATCAAATAAAAAAATACCAAGGATGGCATCATTAATTAGGCAGAAGCAGACATCATTAATTAGGCAGAAGCTGACAGTAGAACAGATAAATAAAATATGAGCAGAGCCAGAAAGGCAATGATGGTTGAGGCTTTAATGGAACTTCAAAGGCATGAAGGAAATAGAAAGAAAAACTTACTACAACTCTATCAAGGAAGTAAGGGGGAAAACATATGGTAACAAATAAATGCCAATGGTCTCTGGTCTCCACTTGTAACTGGAAGGGATTGCAGGTTCAAAACCTGTCGGTTGCATGTGTATTTACCGATTTGAAAAAAACAACAAAGTCTTGATTTTGCAACTTACTAACCTTGCCTTATTATGTATCTTCAAAATACTTGAAATTTTTGTTACAAATATTTTATGGGAAAAAAAGGGTATGAAGTTTGTGATCTTCCTCTTTTCAATTTCCCATAAAATCTTCAAACCAACATAGCATAAATATATGTAGCCATATAACACCACCTGCAGAATCAGTTGGCCGCAACGTAGCTATCTGCTGATCAGAGGAGAGGCCTGAAACAGTTATATGTCCAAGAGAGGAACCGGTAACAATCAATTGATCTTCACCCAATGATATGCATGTTATTGGCCCTGCACACATCCTGCAAGTAGAAGATGGAAATTCGTGTATTAAACGTGCATACAGGAATGATGAATAATACTTAATGATTTCTCGATACACAAACTACGTCTGCCAGCAATGCATAAACCTTGACCAATTTTTTTTTAAACTACTGGAAGATTCCCAATCCAACAACACAAAGCAAGATTTCCACCTTGTAACAAGCTATCAAGATGTCATGCTTAAAGCCAGCCATCTATGAAGCACGGGTACAGATATGAATATCGGATATGATACGAATCTGGTACGAAGATTCGATAATTTTTCAAAAACTAGGATACGGATACGATGAGATGCGATATATTAAAAAAGATAAAATAAATAAATAAATAATTTATATATATATATATATATATATATATATATATATATATATATATATATGCTCTAAGTTTAAGAGAAATAACTTAAATAAGGCATTAGCATATATATTAAGTACATTTTTAGAGTTCAACCTCGAACTAAAAATCAAGTTACATTTAAATTAAAGTAGGCGAGTATCTAATTAACAAAAGTAGGTCATCATCTAATTAAAAAAAGTAGGCTCTACCAAAAGTAGGTCAGTAACTAATTAACAAAAGCAAGTCATCATCTAATTAATGTAGAAGAGGAGTTGCTGCTGCCGGCACTGGCAAAGTGTACAAATCCATTCATGTTTCTTCACAAATAAATAAAAGACAAACAAAACAGCCAATTAACTTAGCAACCAAAATAAGAGAGAAAGAAATTGATCTAGAGCAAGAGCAGAGAAATAGGAGAAGATTGTTTCAACATACAGTACTTGTGTTGCTTTGTTCCCTCTAAGGAGAAATTTTCCCAAACCCTAGAGAAGACGAGGAGAGGGAAAAAGGGAAATCATCGTTACTCTTTTTTGCTCAAAGGAGAAATCGTCATAATTCCTTAGAAAGAGGAGGAGAGGGGAGAACCTTAACTTGGTCTATTAGCTTTGAGGAGAATCGTAGCCAAACTCTTATTTTTTTTTCTTTCTCTATAAAAGAAATAGTCATTTAAAAAATATATAAAACGCAAATATATATATATATATATATATATTGTATCCCACTAATTTCGTATCCCAATCGTATCTTTTCGTATCCCATCGTATCTGTTCATATCCGACCGTATCCTAAATCGTATCTTTTCGTATCCCAATTCGTATCTTTTATTTAATTTAATTTTAAATATTCCGACACATTCCCACACGTATCTTTTACGTATCTTTGCATATCGGTATCGAGAACGTACAGAATACGAATATGATGGCCTTCCTATGGTATCGGTGCTTCTTAGCCAGCCATTTTTTGTCAAAGATCACCACTCATGAACCAAGATATCCATATTTATCAGCAATCTTAACAAGTGAGTTATAGCATTTTCACAACCTTTATAATTTGAGCGAGGGAACGAAATTATTGCAGCAGATAAGTTTTATGGAAGATTGTAATGGCTTCTGCAAGGTAGCTCAAATATAAAGTTAAGGGTGCAATTTGTGTAGGCGTATCTGCCTCCACATTGATCAGTCTAGATGTACTTGAAACATAAAATCATGAAACAGAAGCTTCTACAAAAAAACAAAACACTCTGCAGATTATAGCAGTTGTGGTGCAAGGGGAGCTTGGTAGTTAACAATGGTGCCCTGCAGCGTAAGAACCAATGATGGTGATTGCGTGGTTGAAACTAGCAGTTACCAGGTGTATCTGCAATTTACAAATACATCGGCCTAGGCCAATTGCATATGTAATTGGTTTCTTTATCACTGAGCCATTATTAGCAATCAACTTTTTACAATAATAGCAGGTTCAAATAACTGAAGATACTCAATTTAACTCAGTTAAGTCCTAGCTATAAAAGCAAATGCACAATCATGCTCCCCATTACCTAATGATCTGAGAACATTTCCTGCTGTACATATCAAATATGCGAGCCGTACCATCTTCACATCCAACCACAGCTTCTGGATCCAGGTAGCTGTAAGCAGGAAAAGGACTTGCTAGCAGAGTTATAAATCAACTATTTACAATTTCTATGGAAAATTTTTCTTAGAAGTTAAAGAAGATGCACAAGTAGCAAACAAATGATCAGAATGCTTTTGTAACTCAAAAAATGAGGGGGGAGGGGGGGCGGGATTGTGTGTTTCGTAAGGTCCAATTGAAAGAAATCTTAAGCTTGAACTTGTTCCCTTTTCCTTTTTATTACTTTAGGGACATAATTAATTTAGAGTAGTAGGTTTGGTGTAACTTGTAAATCTTCCATATTCTTCCCTTGAAATTTGACTTTAATTTCAACTAGCCACAATAAATGATAGCAACCAGCCCGCCTTCCATGGGCAAAAAACGATGAACATGATTACTGGAATCATAGAGAAGTCTGGCACGCTTTCCGCAGCCTTAATAACAGATTATTCAAAAAATAGAAGAAATTGTGATGGAAATAAAAATTATTTTGGTCTTTCTGAAAAAAAAAAATCATATTCTTATGACTAGTCTTTACCCTCATTTCTGAGAAAAGTATACATACCTTTGAATATGCTTTTGGGGTTACATTAGAAATTAAATGAGTCAAAGGATTCTGAATACATAATATAAGACATGTCCACAGGGTCAAATGAATTCAGATGAATTAGAAATAAAATGTAGCAATAAGACACTAAAACATCTGACCACCTACCGCATACATAAACCCTTCGTGAATGTGCCTTCACTTGGGGGAAATACACTTCTTTTTCCATTGCGTCTCCATATGCATAGCTGTGTGCCAACCAAACTAACAATCTAAAATAAACAAATGAATAAATTTTGAATTAGAGCGTTGAATTAATTCACAAGAAACCTCGACAAAGAGCGAAAGGTTACTAAAAGATAAATTCCTTAAGCTGAAGGAGAAAAGAATATGGAAACTACAAATCAACAGTGGGTAGATATTTACATCTTACTTTGCTCTCATCAAAATCAAAATCAACCAGAGGGTGCATATCTGACAGTGAATATTCTTCCAAACATTTGTAGCTTTCTGCTGACCACAGGCGCATAAACTGCCAACATATTTATCAAAAGCATCAACTAAATAGAGTCACAGAAAACTTTACCTACTGAGAAGAAACTTCCCCTTCCCTCATGCACCCCTCCTCAGGGAAGGCCCAAAAGGAAGACTGGTAAAATATATAAAATATGGGACCCATGTGAAAGAGAAATTTATCAAGGTCATGTAAGCCTATTAAAAGCTTAATAACCCATCAGGTTACAAAAAATAAAACATTAACAAGTCATATAAAGTTTGCCAAGATGAGTGAAAGTTCGATGCTGATATTTTTTTGGGGGGAGGGGGGGTTGAGGGGATGGATTTATTATAGAAAGAAATTTGTCATGTGTATAACATGATGTTCAAACTAGAGAATTAAAAAACGAGAGGACTATAGGTCAAGCATGTGAGAATGGACATGATGACCTCCCACTTAATAGAAAACGGTCCTTGCAAAGAAAGATTTACACAGCCAGCCAAAATAATTTCAACTTCATAGAGCTGGACACCAGTGTCTGGAGACTTTTGACTGTAATTAAAGCTGTTGAGAGTCAGACAACAGTTACGTTAGGTCTTTAGAATAATGTATAGACATAAACTCTTGCAATCTTCTACAGACATAAACTGAGTGATTCTCTTCATACCTTCCACCTTTTCTTTTTTCGAAACCCTAAACTCTTGCGATCTTCTACTCATTTAATTTAATTTCGAAATTTCATATATATATATATATATATATGAAACGTGTCGACCAACCTATCGAAATTGTTCATTTTTCAAAGAATTGCGCATTGGGTATTGGTAATGAGTCGTGTCGCCGTGCCCGTGCCGGTGTCGGTGTCGGTGCATCCTAGCTGTACACCTCTCCAATAGCCTCAATGAGGCTATTACAGACAGCCATGGTTGTCAAATAATAAAGCAAATCGTATATTGCAAAGCCTTGGCAACCCACCAGTGGTTTGCGGCAGCCCATCTGCCGTTAGTAGTGGTCAACTGCATTTGCAGTAGCCAGTAATGGGATTATTATTCATGGTTACAGCTACAGGTGACTGGTTGACCGGCCCGATCAACCAGTGCAGTCTCACAGAATTCCAGAAGTGGCTCGGTGCAAAACCTGGAATTACATTTTTTTATCCAAGCCGATAGTTGACTAGATAGTCGATAAACACAGATTTGTTATTTACTACTACTCAAACACACTAACACACCAGCGAGGGCATGAACTATTGCCACGTCATGGGACATTTGGTCACACCCCAGCAAGGCTCTAGCCACCTGATGGTTGTCAAGGGCTGGGCGCATGAGTGTTCACCCCATCCAGCCCCTTCACCCTTATAACGCCCACAGCTCTCTCCCTTATTGGTTTGATGCACAACTGAAAGAGGGTTTGAGATGAGAGATAAATCAGTAGGACTCAAAAACAAAAATAAGAGAGAAGAAGGTTAAGGGAGAAGATTTTATGTGCTCTCCAGTGCTTGAGGTAAGTTTTGGCTGGAAATTCATGTTTAAATCCTTCAAGTCTACTTTGCTTTGAGCACAAACTTGATTAGGAATTTCCCCACCCACCCCACCCCAGCCCCGGGGGCCGAGGTTTTGTTCCAAGGTCTTCAAAAACAAAATAAAAGGAAAAAAGACAAGGAGAAAAAGAACAATGAGAGTTCGATTTTTAATTCAACACCAAATACTGCCAATGTAAATATGAAGAGCCTTACCTTATCACCTGCACCAGTAAGAACCAACCCCATCTTCATCCGGCACTGATGAACTCTACCAGAGAGAAGGTTTTTTTTATCAAAAAATAGATCCATAAAGTTACACAGAAAATAAATATAATGTCAATGCTACAGGAAAGCATTAAAAGATTGTGATATTATTTAATTAAATTTTATTTAATCAATAAACCAGCTTTGCTGACCAAGTACACTGTCAGAACCTCTAAACAAATCCTCATTTTGTACCGTAATCACATCTTTTCCAATAACCCAAAAATTCTTATAATTTACTTGATTATTTAAGCTTAATCTTGGGTGCAAGAGCCTCCTCACTTAGGAAGATTGGGGAGGATCATTTATTGTGCGCAACCTTCCCCTTGCATTTCTGCAAAGAGGTTGTTTCCACAAAACCATGTTGGTTGAACCAAATCTCATCCTGCAGTTCACTTAGTTATCTATTTATATATTTTAAGGACCTAAAATCTAGGCCTTTGACTCAAATCAAACTGGTATTTTTATTTAGAAATGGGCTTATTGAGAAAAATAACACACCCCAACATTCCTTATTTGGTAGAAACTCTCTAGCACACTTAATAAAATATTCTTGTGCTTCATACTATCCCCAGCTGATTAAGTTCATGTGACATGTCAAGCTGTATTGTGATTCATTAAATAAAGCTTCAAAGTACTCCAAATTTTGAAGCATACGAGAAGAAATAAAAATATGGTTGTCTTTCCTGGTGTTCTAAAATTTGAGTTGCGTACATGCACCAGAGAATATATCCAAATTAAGAAATTCCGTTTTATAGGAAACAAACAACAACCAGGTTTCTGAGGAAGATCCAACACAAAGAACAAACTAAAGATTAGTCCCAGGAGTGTGGGCTCAGTTACATGGTAAGTGATAGTTTATTGTATTATCCCATGCTTTTGTCACCAATCGTCAACTATAAGAAAACTGAAATTAATGTAAAGATGAACGGGGAAAATTTTACCCAACTGAATGACTTGTCCACTGGTAGACATCAATTTGTCCTTTTTCCATAGATAGTTTCTGTTGCTTCATAGCCAGATCCTCTATACTTTTTCTAAATGATTTTTCCACAGAAGTTGATGCATCGAAATGCCTGGTGGAACCCCAATGCTTGCAATATTGGATTTGCAATAACCTAGAATGGTTGATGATTGTGTTCCTACACAAGAAATATGACAGGAAATAACAATGGAGAAGTATCACAAAAAGAGAGATCAAACAGCATCGGCTCAATACACAGCCAGAATCAACAGTTCAAATTCCTCAATTGTTAATCCATGTACTGTGCAATTTACTTACAGATTGGTTCGATTTTCACTTTAAATGTGAAAAAATAAAATAAAATAAAAAAACATGTCGAAGAAACTGCAGTAGACTCCAAAGGATCACATTCAAATATGAACAAAAAAATTGCACATTAGTTTGTGTTTTTTATTCATTTGAACCATTTCGAAGCATATAAAAGAATCATGCTAATAAAAGAGAGATGGCCTATAGTAAAAGATGAGCTTACTGCACAAAAATGTCCGATCCTGTCAAGGTTGGGTCATCATCCCAGTCGCAAGGAGGAGTCAAGAACATCCAAAAGTTTGTAGTTCGTGTCTTCGGCCATTCAACCAATTTTAAGAGTAACAAAATGAACTGTTTGCTTATAGAAGAGAGTTTGCCCACTTTACGCGTAACACTGATGATAGAGGACGGAAATTTACATCCCCCACACAGTTTCCAACCCTAAATTTCGACCAAGTCCAAACAGAATAATGAAAACAGGATAAAAATCGGAAACGAACACAGCTTGAATCAGAGTATGATGCGCCTTCATTTGGAATTCGTCTCTCTAAACCAACAAACACAGGAAAGGGGCAAAATCAAGAGCTGTTAAACCTATAATCCTCTCTCAGTTCCCTAAACTCAGAATCTTCTCGCCTTTTTTTCCCCTAGATTTCCTTTGGATTCCGGAACCCGAACGGCGCAAGAGAGTAGGGAGGAAAGGGAAGAAAAAAAAAATTACCAGGATTTGCAGACAGCGGAGCAGCGGACGAGGTCGAAGAGGTCGAGGAGTGCGAGGATCATAGAGAGGATCTCGTGGTCGAGGGCGTGAATCGAGCCCCTCACGGCCGTGGATCTGTTCCTCTTGCTGCTGCTCCGAAACCGCTCACGGGCCGGAGACATCGTCGATTCGCCGGCCGGAGAGTCCCGGGCGAGAGGGGTAGAGAGAGAAGGGTTTTGTTCTGGATGGAGGATGAGACTAGAATCCAAAACGACGTCGCCTGTATAAGTTTTGGAGTTGAACCCGTCCACGGTACATGGCGGTGATCGATCACAAGCTGCCACGTCATCGCCATTTTTTTCTTCTTCTTTTTTTTTTTTTTCCCTTGAGTCACAGACGAGTGGTCGTGGGACGTCTTCCGATAAAATTAAATTTCAATAATTTAATCGTCAATCATAGAAATCAAACGTGCAACCTAAATTCAAGCATCATCATTAATACTTTTATTAGCGGTATTAATAAAAATAATAAAATTATTGAAAATTTCTAAAAGTTGAATTGTGTGCTGTGACGAGTTGTGCCCGTGTGAGAGGTAAAAAAAAAAAAAAAAAAATCTCGTAAAACGTATAATATATAGTTTCTTCAAAAAATTAAAAATGATAAAAATAACCTCTTCACAAATTCCTCCAAACTCACCATAAATGGTATTTAAAGTCGCAGAGCAGAATCCATTAGCAGGACAGGAAGAGATCATGCGACCCCTCTGCGAATGGCTCACACGTACAACTTCTCATGCAGTAAATCACCACGTGTCACCTCCTCTCCACACGTGTCCACCGCCTCTCCTCCGCACAAGCTCACATATTACCAAATTTCAAAACCACACATTCTCGAGGACTCCATAGAACTGAACAAAGGAGGGATAGCTCTACGTCCAAGTTTGTGTGGAGAATGGAAACGAGAGGAGAAAGAGAGATGAACGGCGGTGGTGAGGGAGGCGAGACTCCGCTGTTGATGGCGCTGAATCACGTGTCGAGGCTGTGCCGGTCGGTGGAGTCGTCGGTGGAGTTCTACGTGAAGGTGCTGGGGTTCGTGCTCATCGAGCGGCCGCACGCGTTCGACTTCGACGGCGCGTGGCTCTTCAACTACGGCGTCGGCATCCACTTGGTGCACGCCAAGGACGGCGACCGCTTGCCCGATACCGACCACTTGGACCCCATGGACAACCACATCTCCTTCCAGGTCTCCCTCCCTCTCTCCCGCTACCTTCTTCTATCTTCACAGCCAATGTTCCCATTTAGAGTCTAGACTTCTCTAATGTGATACTGTTTTTGTTATGTACCCTTCTCTCTTTCTCCCCATACTGGAGTAGCCATTAATCAGTGGACTGACTAACATGAGAATCACTTCTTAATCTTGTTATTTTTGCAGTGCGAGGACATGGAAGCAATAGAGCGGAAGCTAAAGGAAATGAACATGAAGTACAAGAAGAGGACCGTGGAGGAAGACGGCGGCTGCGGTGGCAAAACCACGATCGACCAGCTGTTCTTTAACGATCCCGACGGATACATGATCGAGATCTGCAACTGCGAGAATCTGAAGCTCGTCCCAGCTGGCTCTTTAGGCAGAATTAAGCTTCCGTTCGATCGCCACAATCCACCGCTTGATATGGATCCTTGCAATCACGTTGGAGGGAAAAATTGACTGCGTATGATCAAGGGCTTCCCCTACATGCATGGTGCTGTAAAATATATCTTACGATTCTCAGCATTTTCAGGGTTCAATCCCTTGCCCTATATAACTATTTCGACAGAGGAGCCTACTCGTGTAGGGTGCATTCGTTCATGGCGTTGACTTAGAGTTTTAAATTGAAACGGGTATTAGAATTTCATATTTATTTGATTCAAGTGGTTGATCTGATCCAACCCTAGGGAGGGTGCATTCATGTATAAGTCGCTCAACAAAGCTTTAAATTGAAATGGGTGTTGTATCGTTTTAGATATATCTGATTTAAGTGGTTAATTGGACACAATTCTGACTTTCATGCTATTGTAAAGTCAAAGTGGGGCGTTGGAATGAGTACAAGTTTTTAAGTTTGAAATGCATGTTCCGTTGTTATTGGAAAACTTGTTGTCTGTAGTTTTTTTTGTTTTATTATTTTGAGAAAAGTATGTGATGTTAGGGTGAATTTTTTTTTGGAAGAAAAAAGAAGAAAGAAAAATTACGTTACGCGTGAATTTATTACGATTTATATATATATATATATTAAGAAGATTTAAATAGGAATCGATTAGATTTTTAGGGTCAAAAAAATTTGAAAATTATGAATTTTTAAATTTAAGAAAAAGTAAGGAAGCTATATTAGTTTCATATAATTTTATTTATTTATTTAATTTTTATTTATATTATCAATTATCAAGATATTTAAACTATAAAAATGTAAACTATAAAAATGACAATTATTTTGAATATTTAGATTCTAAGTCGCAAAATGATAATAAAGATCTAAAATATTTTTATTTTGGGAGGTGTTTTAGTAAATAAAATAATTTATATACATAAGTTATTTAATTATTTGAACGAGTAGTTATAAATAAAATAATTCATAAACATAAGTTATTTAATTATTTAAACGAGTAGTTATAAATAAAATTTTAAGTAATATTTTATATTATTTATTAATAAGGTTGATGGTATATGACGTGGCACTTTACTTAATTGTATATAAAAATCTCATAAAATTACGTCATTTTAATATGAAATATATTATATTTTTAATATTATTTATCAAAACAATATAATTTTGGAAGATTTTATATAAAATGAGGTAGAATGTAATAGTATATAATTTTTCCCCTTATTAATATATGTATATCTTTATAGGAAAAGTATTTTTATATCGTGGCATAGTAGAAATATTTTCTATCATAGCATTGTAAAACAACTCGTTTGAGGTACATTTTGTAAATTCTAAACAAAAGGATTAAATGTGCAAGAATAAATAAGATGATATAAAAATTTTCATATAATTTTATTTATGTTATGATTTATCAAAATATTTTAACTATTATAAGGGTTTTTATTGTTTAGATCCGATAAAATATGATTTATACATAGAAATTGGAAATGCCAAGTGTATGATGTCCGTACCCATTTGAGGCATTGACCGCCCACAACCAAGCGGATTTGACTCGGGAGACGCCCCCGATTTGAATCCAGCGTTAACGGTGGATTGCATCCCTTGCGGTGGTGCAGAGAAGCTGCGATGAGAGCATATCATGACCGGCGATGGCGCAGCTCTGCAAAACATTCCGATCCGTAAAGCCCCACACCAATCTTACCCATAACCCTAAATCCCCAAAATTAAGCCCTCCTCCATTGCAGCAGTCAGCCTCTTCGCCATCTTCATTGCAGCAATCAAAATCATCACCACCATCGCCATCGAGGACATCGAAAGCAAGCTCGAGATCGGGACCCAAATCATGGTCTGTCTATCTTATCCTGTCCACCACTGTTCCCATCAAGACCTACGTCGGCGTCACCACCGATTTCTCCCGACGGTATCTCCAATCTCGCCCTCTCTCTCTCGTCTTATTTGTGTGGTGTGGCCGATGCTCTGAGAGATCAAATTAGCGACTGGACGGATTCTATTAGGATGGGATTACCGTTTCCTTTTTCATTCGCATTATTCAAATGGGTTCTCAGGTTGCCGCTGAATGATGGGAATGGGAATGAAATAACAAAAGAACTAGAAAAGGAATGGAATGAACATTCTTTCATGAGGGGAAGGACATTCTAAAATGAATGACTATTTCCATTCCATTCCCACCATTCAGGCCTGCCTATAGTTTATAAGTCTAGCCCTCTAGTCTTTGTCATGCCTGATTTTTCTGCTATAGGATTATGAAGAAATAACTATTATAGTTTTATAGAGAGAAACTGAGTATTGGTGGGGAGATGTGGTAGTCTTTTGAATTTGGCAAAAGGATGATTCTTCTTTCCTATGTGTAGTGTGCTGTTTAAAAATGCATTTAAAGAAAGAGTTTTGAAGCGCTAATGTGTAGAATTGCTCCTTGTAGAATAGTAAACTATGTTTGTTGGTCATGGGAGCTCAAACTTGTGATGGGCCATTCCTGAGCCAGACTAGCCCATAAATTGCATAGCAAAATCAATTGATCATCAAACTGTGGAATAGGGATCAGCATCCCAGTCCTCATTCCCATTCTTTCCATTCAACTGAGTCAGGTTTCACATGACATTTTAATATTGGGTGTTGCTGTCTTTAATTGTTAAAGATTGTTTAGATTTTTGCTGTTGTGCTTCAGTTTATATTCTTGCATTTGAATGTCATGAAATTCTTCCTAATCTATGCCTGATTGGGCACTAATTTTAGTTTTTCCTTAAAGTACTTTTTCACTTTACCATAATCCGGCATTTTTCATAGTTTGAGGCAACATAATGGTGAACTCAAGGGAGGGGCAAAAGCATCCCGTGTGGGAAGGCCATGGATTTGTGCTTGCATAATTCAAGGATTCAATGATCGGAATGAAGGTACTTGTTTAACTTAAATCCTCTCTGTGGGTTCTTTTAGTTCCCATTGGTACAGGACTAAGTTTACTCTACCATTGCCTGAAACAAGGAAGTAAGGAAGTGCTGGTAATTTATATGTTAGATATTACGTTCTCTTCTATGGTGGCAGCTTCAGTTGTTTGCCCTAACTTTCATATTTGGTATTTTTTGTATGTGCTTGGTTGTATGTTAGGCAGGAAGGTGTGTGTCTTCCATCCTTTGAATATATTTGTGGTCTGAAGGCAAATCTAGGTAAAAGTGTGTGGACCCCTTTGGGAAAGGGATCAGCTGCGACTTCTTTCTAGGTTGCTGCATGGATACTTTTCCCTTTTGCACCTCAGTGTGGGGGGCATTATCCATAGAAACTCACTTTTTTTCAATCATCCTGTCTAAAAACACAGTTCCGTTGGCAGAGAGAGCAGAGGATGTGTTAAGGGTATTTTTGTTGGTAAATGAGAGGAGCTCAACTATCAACTGGTGAAGTGGGATTTAGAGTTCCTAGTCAGAAAACCCTCTTGGTTTAATTATTTCATTCATCGCAAGTGGCTTTGGCAGTTCATGGTGGAGAAAGCAAATTTAATAGAGGTCTGTGTCTGCAAAGAGCTGGTTATATTTTAGCTGTTCGACTGGAAAAGGGTGGGACAGGTTTGTTGTTATGTGCATGTTGTGGTGGGCAATGGGGACGTCATTTGCTTTTTCCATTACAAATGTGAAGATTCACCTTCGCTCATTAGGAGGGATTACAATCATTCCTGAAACTGAATAGGGTTGATCCTGAGGAAGTCAATTTGATGGAGTGTGGGCTGATAACAGGCATTCTGAAGGTTGATTAGATGGAAAGAACTGCACTAAAGGAACACTCTTTCTTTTGGATGGATGACGGTAATGCCAGTAATGGGTTACTCTTAGGATTTGCTCCGATGGATGGTGGGATTGGGAATGGAAAATGAGAATGCTGGTCGTCACTCCATTGTTTCGTAAAATAAAAGGAAACAGAATGGTCATCCCATCATTCCATTCCCATTTCCATTCCATTCGCATTATCCAAACGCAACCTTATAGCGAGCTAATTTTCTTCCCGACTTAGAAACTGTTGTTCCTTCCTATTTTTGACTGCGTGGAGCTTTGTCCTTTTATTTCTTTCTCAATTGGTAGTTTGGAGCTCTGTTCTTCAAGCCATGCAACGTCCAGATTGCTTTTAGTTCTTGATTAAACTTGATCAAGGAAACTGATTTCTTTTCTTTTGTCACATCCGTTTTGTAGCTTGCGCGTTTGAATCGAAATGGAAGAGTTCTTCGAAGAAATTGCCACGCAAAAGAAACCAGAGGACAGCGGATCGGGTTGATAATGGCTTACTTCTGTTACAGCACAGGGAGGCAGCCCTCAGTAGAGTGAGATGCTCGTTTGATTGCAACCACTTGGATATTGGTTGGCAAGTGAAACCTTCTTGATTCATTTAATGTTATGTGTTGGCTGATTCGTTCATACCTGCTTCAATGTGTTTAATTCATAAGAAATCACCAAAAATGTTTTTATTGATTCTCATGAATAAAATTGTTGTATATTTTCATAATCGATTATTTGTAAAACAGATGTGATATGCTTAGTATGCAAAGTTGATGTACGAAATGATGTCGGATTCGGTCTCTCTTATACCGTATGGGATAAGAAAAATGATTAGTGATGCTGATTACTGGGAATAAATTTTGCAGTACTAATTAAGTACACACACAATTTGCTTATAAAATGCAGTATCGCTAGCATTGTCCAAAAATTTAAGAAGTTTTCAAAGAGGATCCGATCCCCCTTTTGGCCCCCAAAAGTCCATGAACAAAAGCGTGACACGTAATAATCATATCCAACCAATCAAAGCGAGTTGCGCAATTCAAACTTAGGGTGCGAGGCCTGCGTTAAATAAAATTAGGATCAAGTTTAAAGAGACCACGTGACTTTTTAAAATCGACCCTGCATCGCTTTTAAATGTTAATTTTCTATAAGAGGAGGCCCCCGGAGAAAAGCATGAAAATGAAAAGCGGCCGCCGTTTTTGAAAAATTTTCTCAAAATCAAGAGAACGCCCCCCTCAGTCCAAACAGAGCAATACCCATCATAGGAACAATTATTGAAGGGAAAAAAATGAGTGTCAAGGGGCCCTCCACATGCTAGTGGCGACCAGAGCACCACTATACAATGATTGTGATTCAACTAATTCCAAATAATGTGATTAGGTATATTCCAAAGAGAAAAATTCCCCCCACAAACATTATATATATATGGGTTTTATTTTCTCTTTTAATCACTATCCTTAGAATTTTGTATTCGATCAGATAATATGTTTATATGTAAATATGTATAGGGTAACAAGTTAGGTGCCATTATACCTTTAAAATGATGGTGTTTCAATTTAGTTAATCATTTTATTTATCATTTTTTCTAAATGGAACGGTGTTGTGCTAAGGGGTGCATTAGCATGTAGCTTGTGTGGGATACACTCAACAAGAACACCACATTGATCAAGGCTCCTCTACTAGGTTTCCACCTCCTCTTGGGTGCTAAAGGATGTCGTGCGTGTCCACGCCTTGGTGTGCGACTGTGGTAAGCTCATGCCGTAAAATATTGGGTTATGTGGCGCAATCCCCATGTTTAATTGCCACGGTTGAATTGAGTTTGGAATTCTAGACTTTACAAATTGAAAACGTGTTAAAAATAGAGGGATCTCTTAATTTGATATCTTGGAGAGTTCTTGTCAAAAGGTAAAAGATTCAAGAAAGTTCCCACAAATTTTAATTTTATAATTTTTTACGTCTTGCATGCTCGCAACAGATCTTTATATACAAATCGATAAGTCATCTTTTTTTCCCTCCCAAACTTTCAATTCATGCGATAAAAAAAATTGGACGCCCCAAAATCCGTAGGCTCCCAAAAGTCTTTGAAATTGATTTTAAAGATTTTTATAATAATATTTTCAATGCGTTGGTACAATAACTTGTATGAATTTCACTGCATTGAGGTAACACTCCTCATTAATCACCTCCTAAAATACTAGATTTTTTTTTACCGCCCGCATTTACTGACGGTTAATACGGTTACGACCATGTATTTTTGTTAGAGGGAGTTCTAAAATTTGACAGACCACATTATTAGTGTTTTCACTCAATCAATAATTAGTTTTTTCTAACAACTTGCAAAGAGATTCAAATTATTTGTGTGGGGCCTACTAAAGGTGAGTTGAATATTTCTGCACGTAATTATTAAAAATGCCATTATTGGGTTGGAGCGCTTTAATCACTGCTTTTGCTCACGTGATTAACGCTCCCAAGAGCCACTAACAAAGCTCACTTGGCTAACAAAATGCAATATTTTGGAAAGTATTTAAATAAATAGTCAAAATATTTGCATGTAAGTATGATTGAGTATGGTAATATTTTAATATGATATTATTTTATAATTTTTATTACTATTTATAATTAGAAAAAATTAATATGTAGCGGCTACACATAATTTAAGTATAGTCGCTGTCTTTTGATGCTTCAAAAAAAAAAAAACAAGATTCAAAATAATATAGTTTTGAATTTTTTTTAACTTCTTCACCAAAATTAAGCCCTTTATAATTATGTAAAATTATAGGCCAACATTGCATTGTTTTAATAAAAAATTAATAATTCTTTTAAAATAATTCACATATCTTTTATGCTGAGAGGGACATAACAAGATATGTATGACTTTTTTTTAAAAATTTTTTTAATCAAATAATAATTAATAATTACATAAATTCGTACACTTAAAAGAGCTTAGAAAATATACATATAAACCTTTTAAAAATATCTACGGGAAAGGGATGAAAATTAATACAAAAGGAGGGAGAAAGTGTTAAGGGGGCAGATCTGGATCCCACTCAACCATGCCCTACACCTTGACCCTACTCCGCTTGTCATTTCTCTCTCCCCATTCCTCCTCTCTGCTCTACTTTTCTCAGCCAATAGAGACAAAGAGAGAAGCTGGGAAGCTCCGATCTTTCACTCCACGTTTACCGTAAAATCTCTAAAAGAACAATGATGGGCTTTGAGAGATGCATTACGTCCAGCCATTGAGTGATTTTGTGCCGCTAAGCTGCGCAGGGAAAAAAAAAGAAAGAAAGGAGGAGGAGGAGGAGGAGGAAGTAGTGGTGGTTTTTGCTTCTGGAGTAAAAGTTTGACTGTGGTCTTTGACTCTTATTGGGAAGGAGAAATAGAAAAACAGAAAAAGAGAGGAACACTGCACAGAGCAATTAACGTTTGTGGGTTTCCCCAGATTTTTGAATTTTGATTTGAGTTGGGGTGAAGTGAGAGAAAGTAGTAGTGGGTAGAGAGAGAGAGAGAGAGAGAGGTTGAGATCCACCTGCTGCTGACTGCTACTGTTAACGCTTTATTTCTTTATAGAGCAATCCAAAGTGTGTTCAAGCATCCTCACTCTATTCACCCTTTTTAGCAAAATCCCAACTTTTCCAGTCCATCATCTTCCCTTTCTTTTCTTTTCGTTCTTCTTCTCACTGATTTTTTCCCCAACTCTCCCATGGATGCTTATGAAGCTTCTAGGACTGTGTTCTCCAGAATCCAAAGCTTGGACTCTGAAAATGCTTCCAAAATCATGGGTCTCCTTCTCATTCAAGATCATGGTGAACAAGAAATGATCCGGTTGGCTTTTGGCCCTGAATCTCTGCTCCACTCCCTGATTCTCAGAGCTCGAAACGAGCTCGGACTTTCTTCGAACACCTCGTCCGCAGTTCCTTCGCGGCGTACTCTTCCGCCGCCCCTTACCATCCCAAATTCTAGTCGGGCTCCGTGGGATTCCACCCTCTTCTCGGATTTCCAGAGCCCGAAGAATGAAACCCGCAAAACCCTGGCGAATCCCGTGTCGTCCCCACTGAGCTTCTCATCGCCTCCGTTTTACGGGTCGAATGATTTGACCGACGAGCAACTGTTTCCGTCCTACGGCCGCGGCGGGGATCCCGGCGCATGGAGCCGCTTCCCGCACCGGCGGAGCTGCTCGGTCAACGACGTATGGTTCAACGGAGGCGTCGATGACGTCACGGCCGGATTCGGGTGGAAGCCGTGCCTCTATTACGCTAGAGGCTACTGCAAGAACGGGGCTGGTTGCAGGTTTATCCATGGCGGCGATTCTGATTCTCCCACTGCTACTGTTTCTCAGTTCATGGCCAATTCTTTCCCGTACTCGCCGAGCAAATGCAAGAATTATGATACCCAGAGGTGCAAACTTATTTCTCCATAAAGTAAATCACCCTTTTTATGTATATAGAATTTCATGAATTTGAGCCGGGTTATGTGAATTACAGGGTTTTCGGGTCTCAATGCTCGGCGGGAATGGCGACACCCAGTTCTAGGCAGATCTATTTGACCTTTCCTGCAGATAGTACTTTCAGAGAAGAACATGTTTCAAATTATTTCAGGTCATTATCATTATCATAATTATTATGTTACCCTTTTCTTTATACTGAGTTTTGTTTGAATTTTTTGTGGGTTGTGGTTATGCACATCGAGTGTTTGATATTTGGTCTTGTTGGGTTTTTTTTTTTTTTTTTTTTGGGTATTGAAGCATGTATGGGCCAGTTCAAGACGTGAGAATTCCATACCAGCAGAAGAGGATGTTTGGTTTTGTGACCTTTGTTTATGCAGAGACTGTGAAGCTTATTCTGGCCAAGGGGAACCCTCACTTTGTGTGTGATGCTAGGGTTTTGGTTAAACCCTACAAGGAGAAGACCAAAGTTCCTGACCAATTCAGGCACTCTCTCTCTCTCTCTCTCTCTCTGCACCTCCCTCTACACATGCACAATAACAGTCAAGAGTCTTGTGATTCCAAGCTCAAGTAATTACTTGAGTCCGGAGAATCTAGGCTCAGTGGTTTGACTTATAGAAATCAGGGTCTAGGCTCAATTGATTACTTTCAGGTCCGGAGAATCTGACTCTGGGCTCAGGTAATTACTTGATTCCGGATTCCGAACTAAGGCGGCGATTTTGTGTTATTTTATCAAAATGAGGTCGTTTTGCGGTCAAGACTCCCTCTTTTATCATCAGTCCTGGAGTTCAATTTTAACTGCTTGGGTATTGTTGGTTCCTTGCAGGAAGCAACAGGTTGATAGAGTAGAGCACTCATCGCCATGTAGCACTCCTACTGGTTTAGATTCAAGCGACCCTCTTAATCTCCATCAGGGTAATTGACCCTCCAACCTCCTTCCCTCCCTCTCTCATTTCCTTATAGGCTGCTACTCTTGTTAACATGGTGTCTATTTATGTAGGAGGAAGAGGGGGGTACAATATCCAAGACATATTGTGGAAGAGGAAATTGGAAGAGCAAGTTGATTTGCAGCAAGCCATTGAACTTCAGAGCCAAAGGCTAATGGATCTGCAACTTTTCGATAATTCCAATCCCTCAACCAGTCCGCCCCTCAAGTCCCCCACCGATCACTCTCCCAGCATATTCAGTACTCAATCTCCCCTTCCTTCATTTGATTATGTTCCGTGCCTTTTTAAATTGAATTTAATCGGTTCACAATCTATGCTTTTTGCTTAATGGTTGAGAATTGTTCTAATTTTGGCTGCAGAGAATATTCCTGCAAATGTGGGCACTGAGATTGAATCAGGGAAGGAGAGTGCCTCATCTTTTGACGATGGTGATCTCCAAGAAAGGTTTGAAGCTTTTTTCCTGCATTCTTTTTGTAGAGAGATTGAGTTTCTTAAAAATTGTAAAGCACCATGTTTCTAAATTCAAGCTCTTTTTTTTTTTTTTTTTGTGTTTCTTTCATTTTTTATGTCTTAATCGCTATTTTTCCTATATATATATATATATATATATATATCTTGGGGTGCAGCTTTGAGCACAACCTCCCGGATAGCCCTTTTGCATCTCCAACAAAATCTGCTGCCGAAGAGTTTGTATCGGTGTTTTCAGAGGCGTCAGCCGAGATGAAATTTGGAGCAACTTCTTCACCCTCTAATGATCCCAATATTGCTTCCTCTTTGCTGCTGGCCAGCTCTACATTGGACATGGCTCCCTTCAACTCGTGTTACTTCCCAATGCCCAGGTGGTTCACCTCTATCCGTTCTGTTTTCTTTCATCTCCTTTTCGAATTTATATTATGAATACATCATGATCTAGTTGCTTTCGAGCTGTTTATTTCAAGTAATTGGAAAACATAGGAATCATAATTCCTCATAGGAATTTGACCCTGAAACTATGCCATCTTCATGAGCGTTTTAACTGGTTTCTTATCAAAATGACATAGTTTTAGGGGACTGGACATCGGTAATTGCCCGACTAAGTTAGTTGAAAAACTTTGTTTTCTATATTATAATATAGCATGAAATCATATATAAGAACGGATTAGTCTCCCTCAGCTAAACAGGCCCTTGGATTTTCTTACAGGTTCCCTCCCAGTCAAGAAACAATCGGAATGTAGGTGTCTTCCATACCCTGCAAAGTCTCTGGCTTCCCCAAGCGGTAAAACATTATACCCTCGATATTTGGATTTGCACGCTTGAAATCACGAGTTGGCACGTGTATTTCTCCGAACCGAGTTTGTTTATGTTGGCTTGGCTGTATTTTTTTTCCCCCCTCCTGTTCTCTTTTTCTCACAGGAAGAAGATCTGATAATAACCAAAGAAAACCCCATAGCAGCATATCATCATCAGTAGCAGCAATAGTATAACTACACAACTTCTACTAGAGATATAACTTACAAATGCATACACAAAAGGCAGCGACGATGAAGAAGGTGGATGAGGCATGATCATGGTTGTGTTGTACTACTATTTTTCATATCTTTCTATGTATAATGACACGGTTGAAATCAGACCACAACATGCAAGAGAGGAAGGAACTGTAATGTTTTCTCCTTCCATTTCACAGTTCTTGATGTTCTCAGATGTAGCCTGTAGCATTCTCTGTATGAGTGCTGTGATACCACCGGCCATTTAGATATTATATTATATTATGAGACAAAAAGAAGGAAAGAGTGTAGAAGAACAATAGTATGAAAAGGATTGTGGTTGAATCTCCCAATCTTTGTCAAACTTTGCTTTGATTTTAGGTTTTTTTCCCTGCCTCTTCCCTCCTTTATTGTTTGTCTGTAGTGGGTCTTGTCTTCTTTCCATGCTGTCAGCACTGTAGTTGAGGTACATTAATTCTAATTAGATATCAAATAATGATACTCATCCTAAAAAAAATAATTTTATTTAAATTTTATTACTTCTGTATAAGAATAGATTTCACATTATATGTGAACGTTAGAATTTAGGTGTTATTATTTTTTGGGAATGAATAACGCTATCTTTAAGCATCAAGAGAGTTATTCGTATATGTTAGTAATGAAATTTAGGTGTTATTATTTTTTAAGAATAATTAGTATTACCATTAAATATCAAAGTTTTTAGGTTTAATCAGTTGATTTTGTTGATTAATAACATAATTTTTTGTATTCTTCCATTGATCTGCTGCCGAGTTATTCTTGATCCTACTAGAAAGTTTGGTGAGATTAGGATTGTATTCTTAACATATTTGATCAATCATGGAGGGGGAAACTTCAAAAAAAAAAAACAGAGAGTCGTGGGGCACAGGGAAGCACCCCTGGAAGAGGAGGGAGACCACCATCACATGGTGCTGACACAGCATGTGGGTCCTATTTATTGATAGACCTTTTGTGGGTCCCACTTAATTATATCTCTCCACTTTTCACTTTCTTTGGTTCATTTTCTCTCTCCAACAATGGCGTGTGTGTTCGTGTTTTTAAGAGAGAGAAAGAGGGAGAGAGAGAGAGGCGGGACCGGACAAGAAAGGACAGGGGAAGATCTGAAAAGATGTGATGCCACTGTCTGTATGACAAAGGGGGGCTCCCTCGTTTAGAAAGAACCAAGAGATTGGACCGGCCGCAGCCCACTTCTCCACCTTTTATATTGTTTTCGAGCACTAAATGATTTGTTTATTTTTTAAGAAATAAATGATGTTTAATTAGGTTTAAGTTGGAATGATGGCAAGTGGATTCAAAAGCATTTGTTTTGTAGGGTACTAAAACTTTTAAGTGCATACTATGCCGCAAGTTTGTGAGGGTTTCACTCTTCAAAGCGTATGTATGATATCTCATTTCCACAGGAGTGATTTTGAGCAGGCTAGATTGTGGAAATAATATTACACTTCCATCTTTATTTGTTTTTTAAACCTCGAACTTTTATTAGAAAAACAGTTCTACTTCTCCCAACTTTCATCCTATTTTACTCAGTTGGCTGGTTACATGGACGAGAAAGATCCATCCACGTATACTAATATGGTGATTAACTCGTCTTACATGATGAAAACAATCTCATACTTTCACATTATTTAGGTTTAAATTCTAAAGATTCTCTCTCAATCAGTTGAGCCACAGGTGCAATGATTTACTTCATGGCCGAGGTCTTTGGTTCAAGTCCAGGATAGCCTAGCTGTGCCGGGGAAAAGAATAGAAGAAGCATCTGACTCCTTCATGCATGCTCCACTTGGTTCGCGGGGATATAGCTTAGTCAATAAAGGTCTGCTTTTGCAATTGGGTCCTTGCGATTATGGGTTGGATGTCTAATTGTTCAGAAGATAATGATATTGTGATAACTCAATCTCACATCGAAAAGTGTGGGTATTATTGGTATTATATTTAAGTTTAAGCCTATGATTTCCAGAGCACCTTCTTAGTCCTTTTTGGTGAGAATTTACCTTGTGATGGGGCTGTGGTTCGGGGTGTTATAGAATGGTATCAAAGCCTACACCAGTTGAAAATGTGGAACAAAGTATTGTGCAGAACTAAGTGTCACGTGTCATGTGCCACGCGCAAAGTACTACATCGACAGGGGGTGAGAGCCAACTCTCGAAGCAAGGGATACCTCTAGGGTATCTTGTACCTGAATCGGTGGCTCACTTTTTCTAGGTAATGAGGAAGAGGACAGAAACATGCCGCTAAAATACTCTACTGAGACAAAGATGGGTTGTCAAGAACGTAAAGGTGGTAGGATGGGCTTTTGGCTAGATCTGTTCATGAGTAGTGGGAGGAGCTTGGGGCTTTGACCGAGTGCCCATTGAAGAATGAGCCGGTGACTCTAGGCATTGACTTAGTTAAGGGAACCCACCGGAGCAGTAGCGAAAGCGAGTCTTCATAAACTTTCACTTGAACAATTTTCGGTTCTCTTCTACTAATGTATTATCTTCAATTATGGAAGTTTAACCGTTCATACTTGGTCTAATAAAAGTTCAAGTTAGAATTTTTTTAAAAATAAAATTTTAGTATTTACTTTAAAATAAAGTGAAATTATAAAGTTTTTTCGCCTTATGAAGTTACACGGTGTCCACCATGTCAATATCCTTGCATAGAGTTTTTGTTCAAGTTGGCGGGAGGAAGTAGATGGAAGTTAGAGGCCAGCGCCGAATTACTCGATAGTGAAAATTTAGGTTAGAAATCAAAAAAATAAAAGTTCATCCAAATAAAGGTGAAAATACATGATCATTTTCGCCCGTAAGACTTCTAAGAAAACATCATTTTAAGACAAAAACAGTATCACCTTGATTCACATCTGTTCCTAATTAAAAAATGGTAATCCCTGGAATTCTTATGCCTATTTTCTACTTAAATGTCTGCACACCTATATCTTCCAAAGACAAGCCCTTAATTTATTAGGGTATTCGAACGGGGAATCCAAGATATTTTCGACTAAAAAGTATTTCCCGCCTTAAAAAAAAAAAATTCTCCTATCCTCGACCAAACTAAAATATTCCTCAAATTTTCTCATCCGAACCATCCCAATCATGGATAAGAAATCCGATTTCCCGACCGAAAATTTCTGTTTAGTTATAGTAGAATTGATGAAAAGTAAAACAACGAATTAAAACGAGGAGAAGTGAGTAAAAAAAAATAAAGGAAACTTAGAAAAACAAAATTATACACAAGAAAAGTAATTGAAAAAAATTGAAAATTTCAAACATCAGATCACCCATTCCAATCTCCCGCCGAATTTTTTGAATTTCTCGCGCATGGGAAACTTCTAGGGTTCCTGACCATACGCACCCTAAAGAGGATAAAGTTGGGGGGAGGGTTGGTGAGTGGGAAAAGAGGAAGAGGGAGAGGAAAGGGTGGGTAATTGGCACTGGGTTTCTGACACGTGTGATTGGGACATTGGAGGGAGACCCATAGAGCTCTCTCATTCATTTTCTTCTTGACTGTTTGGTTCCATGGAAAACCTTTCCAATTGCCTTCATGATAGCGAAAGTTTGCTTAATGCCTAATTGTGATTTAGAATCAATCCTTGGACCCTTAATCTTCATTGACGCTTAATTGGATAAATAAAATAAACAATACGATGCTTCGGTTTAGTTTTGATTCTCATTAAAAATTGCTTTTAATATTGACTCTTCTTGAACTCTGATTTTGCCTTCATCTGACCAAAAGTCCATCCAACCTCATCTTCTCTAATGGTAGGAGTCTGTCATTATCTCCGTCTCCGCCTCTCCTCCTCTACAGAAAATGAAGATAAAAAGATATATATATACACACACACACCAGCCTCTTCTTTCCTTACGAGAGAGAGAGAGAGAAGAAAACCCTAGCTCTTTGTCCGCCACCTCCTTCCCCAAAAACCCGAGAAGTTCTTTTCGTGTTCTCGTTAGAATATCAACAATGGACCATTGTGGATATCTAAGTATCAGCAGAAGAAAGAGTGTTATCAGCAACAAAATATCCGTTGCTGAAGTGTTCACCCAATTTCTAAATTTCCGTTTAGTTTTTAGTTTTCAACGGCAGAAAGTAATATCCATCATTGAGAACTATGCTAATGGATGACTTTCTTGTAGTGATGATATTCATATCCTGCTAGCTCGAAATATTTCGGCCCTCGTCCAAAATGACAATATTTGTCGAGGAACGGGTTAATGATAAAAATGTTGTAACTTTGCCTGTTAGGACAAGGGTGAAATTTTTTAACCAGGCAGAGTCTTTCATGTGGTCTCATGTGGATCCAACATAATAACATTTTCCTGTGTATATGGAACATCTTCTTATTGTGCATATAGACCCAAGCCCTAATGGGTAGCTTTAGTGGATACTACCCTAAAACCATACCCTCAATGCTAAAGAGTTCAATAAACAGATATCCTAATGAGTCGAGTCAACCCAATACTGGGTAAAAACCCGACCCGCTGCCATCTCTATGGGGCAGAATCTCCTATAAGATTCAAGTTGAAATACAAGGCATCCAGACCTGTGCACAAACGCTCAGCTGCAGTTCCCCTACAAACTAATTGAAGTATAAAATTACGGGTAATACATTCGGAATCAGGAAGGGATGTGGAAAACCAATACACACTACAGGATTTGGATATTAAGCTACTACCTGAAGTTACAGCTTCATACTGCACATCTTGATCTGAAATTTGACTCGAGCAACCAACCTACAGAAATGAATCTCAAACATTCCCCATCTGAAAATTCTAAACTTCCCGTATGGGTCGGTTGCGTTTTCGAGGTGTTACGAGTTCCTCCTCTAAGACAATGTCGGCATCATCTTCACCTTCATCCTCCTCCTCCTCCTCCTCATGTACTTCTCTCAATGCTTCGTTAATAGCAACCTAGTTCATCGTAAAGATATGTTCAAGAACAATATTATGATGATAATGATAATTCTGTTTAATCTACAAATCGCCAGTTTTTTTGGAAGTCAGAATCACAAGAACAAATAGATCAAACAAAGACCGCATAAAACCAGTTATGGACAGGGTGAGATCTCAAAGGACTTGTAGGATCCAAAAGTTTCAGTAAAATCAAATAAGTTCTTTAAGAGCAAGAAAGATGCCATTTTATACATACACAATAATTTTTATTTCTTCTGGATTGGTAGGTACACATGTAACTGACAGTTTTGAACCTACAAACCTCTTCTTCATCCTTGCACTCATAAGAGAAGGAGATGCCATTAGACAGAAGTTCACTGGCATATATATAAATATACATAATAACAATCAGTTTTACAGGTTTCCAACATTCCAAATTGTTCATATATCCACCAGTAATGTTTAGAAAGCTATGAATTCCAACAAGGAGGGTTGAATTAACAGGCAGGACCAACGTGACTGAATTAATGGTAAAGGAAATTTCACACTGCTGTGCTGAGCCCGCATGCCACACCAAGAACCTAAACCTAAAAAATAAAAATAAAAATGTTGACAGATGCTAATTCCATCGTTCCCTTCTTCCATTTTCAATTAATAGACTTAGCTCGCACGCATTAGTAAAACATGGCTTGGTACTGTTCATCACAAGAGCCAAAGGATACAAACGCAATGTGATTTTTGATGGCCTTTCTGTGAACAACTTTAGTAAATGATGGACAGGGAATAAATCATCCATATTCTCCACTTCATAAAACCCCAGTCCAGGATGCAACAGTAATCATATGGTTTAATCCCCCTCTCCCCAGAAAAAAAAAAAAAAAACCATAAACTAACCCATTGAGGGTTTTCATCAAACAGCTGACGGGTAGTTCTGAATCCCCAGATAAAAAGAAAAAAAAAACCTATAAACTAACCCATTGAGGGTTTTCATCAAACAGCTGATGGGTAGTTCTGAACTAAAATTTATTCCCCCCACCCAGCAAGCACACAGAGTCAAATATACACACACAGCTCATCAAGCCATACACACACTATGCAATCTACTCCAAATAAACAAATCAAGAAATGGCAATAGGGAGAATGAAACAGAAAAATCAATTATCATAAACACAACCATGAAATTAAAAAATAAACACGAAACCATACTCCAAAAACACAAAACATAGGCCTCCGAATAAACATAGATTGCATAATCCAGCACTGGTTAATGAAAGCTGAAACCAGCAAACAGAACAAAGTGGGTAACAAGAAGAATCGCACCTCCTCGAGATACTTCTGGTCGAGCTTGTCGCCAATTCTAAGAGAGGTGAAAACGGTGATACCCAGTAGAGACAACGGGAGCATAAATGCAAGGAGAAGGCTGTTGGTGCTCGGACCTGCGCGTGCCACTGCCGTCAAAGCCCTCTTTTTCCGGAAACCCAAGTGGCCGGAGAAGCGAGCGCCCGAAGCATTGCGGGTGTGGGGAAATCTGGAGCAGCTTTGTGAGGGTTGGTTGATGAGAGAGAGAGAGGGCCAGCATGAAGTGAAGGCGATGAGACTTGCCATGGTCGCGTGAAGTTGTAAGTTGCGCGCTTCAGCGCTTATCCATTTTAGATTTGGAGATATTTTTAAACGACGTCGTTGGACTCTGCATATTTTACCTTGATTTAATTTTTTTTTTCTTTTTGTTTTGTGCATAAAACCTTGATTCAATTCTATGATGCAGATTTTTGAGTACTCCTCGTAAAAAAAAAAAAAAAAAAAGGAAGAAAGAAAACCCCTAGGTTATAAATGTAGGTTAAATTCAAGAGATATTAACTTCACACAACATTGATTTTATCGAAAAATTCACGAGTTTTTAATCAAAATAGACTGGATTTAAAATTATTTAATTAAATATACTTTGTCCAAAACTATTTACTAAAATATATCTCATCTCATCACCTATAACATATTAAACATCACACACTATATCGTAATTATTTTAAAATTAAACTTTAAGTCTATTTAATACATCATTGAGTAGTTATATATCTATAAAATTATATTATTTTAAATATAAAAAATATAATCCATATGAGCTCTCCATACTCTTCGCACTACCCAATAAATATTCTATCTTTAATGTGAAAGAGGATTCTCTCCGAGAAAATAATTACTAACATCAAGGATTAGTATACTTCCTTTTAATCTTCTTTTACACAATAATATATTTTTAAAGGAAAATTATGTCCACGGATGATTTAAAAAGAAGAGAGTCAAAGACTCAAACCCAAACCCATAAACATATACCATAGATCAAACTCATTACAATTAAAATATAATATAATATAAAGTAATTTTGCCTTTAGGGAGGAAAAAGAAACTTGGAAGGTTTCCAATAAATATTATACAACTAATTCATTGTTTTCATAAAATAATATAATTTCATAGAGATATAAATGCTTAATGATGCACTAAATAGGGTTAACTTCTAATTTTGAAATAATTACGATATGTTGTGTGACATATCATCTGATATGGCGAGATAAGATCTATTTTGGTAAATAATTTTGGAACGAAATCTATTTAGGTAAATGGTTTTAAAACTGAGTTTGTGTTGATAAAAACTCGAGATTCAAGAGATTGGAAGGGTCTATTTTTAGCTCTTTCTACTTCTTTTCGTTTGGAAAATCTTTAGAAATCTAAAAATAATTTTTTCTAAAATTCCAAATATTCCGCAAGATATAAAATAGTATTTTTGAGATTTTTAAAAAAAGTAGTTTAATCGAAAGTCCAACTTTTTTGCTTTCCAAAAGTATTAAAAAAAAAAAAAAAAAAAAAAAGCTTCTCATAGGCACAGGCAAATTGGCACTTAAAAAAAGAACATTAGAAGGAAAAAAGGAACTTACATTTTACCTCCCTTGAGATTGTCTAATAGTAATAAAAAAATAAATATTGAGTAATCCTTCTTGTAAGTTCTAAAAATACTGTTCATATCAAAATGCTGTTATGACAGACTTTAACTATTTATTTTAAGGAGTATTTTGGTCAAGGAATAATATAAAATCCAATTAAAATTGGCCACATCAATATTTTTGGTAATGAAGGATATTTTAAAGATGTACAAGTATAATTACCAGGTGAATCTATGACCGAGGCATATTGTGAAAATAAGTAGTTATATATATATATACATACACACATACACACTAAACTAAACTCAAGATAACAGATAAATCAGTGAAATAATTTCTTTATCCCTTATGAAATTGGCTCCTCTGCTTGTCTAAATTGAAAAAATACTGCATAGTCTACGACGGGGAAATATAATGAAAAAAACAATTTAGAAAGAGCTTCACAACAATTTTCAACATCTTCTAGTATGCTGTTTTTGAGATCATAAATAAAATGTTACAGCTATTCCTCACAACTGTAAAGAAATTGAGAATTAAAACAGCTCAAGGACAATTGGGATACATCCAGTTCAGTCATAGAAAGGTGAGTCTTGATTGGTCAAACTGGTAGCTGATCCTTATTTATACACCCAGTGGAAAGTGCCTACTCCATTATCCCTTCTCTCTATGAGCTTTGCCTTTTGGAGATGAGGAAGCTGTCCCTAACTTTTGTTGTATTTGAATTTACAAACTGCAAAATGAACAAAGAGACAAAGTTCAAAACATTATTTCGCCACATAAGGTGATAGTTTTTCTTATCCATCAAATAAAGGAAAACAAAACAGAAAGAAAATAAAGTCGAGCATTCACATGTTTTCGCTTGCAAGCTAACCTCAAATTTCAGTTCTTCCCTAGTCGCGTGAATTCTTGCATATCCAAATTCTGAGATCCTTGCTAAACTCCAACTCTTCACCTGTGCCTCATACAACACATTAATCTACCTTGTTCAAACCATGAACTAGCATAGGCATACATGTACCTTCATTTTGTGTATATGGGTAGTAGAGATACACTTACATCTTTTGGAAATTTGTCCAAGGTGAACCCAGCCATTCCAATGATGGTGTGAATCGGTGCGCTGTAGTTAGTGTTATTGTACGTGTCAATACCATTTGGGCCTTTCATGGGCATGGACTTGCATTGTCCTTTGAACACGGCGCAAGTTCTCTCGTAGTTATGAACATGGCCAGACAAAACAACATCAACCTGTTTCATGTTTATAGCCATTGTAAGGGGTATTTGTGGTAAATAACTTAGAGCTAAAGGCTGAGGAGCTGACCTTGTTAGCCAAGATCAGTGGTTCAACTGCCTCAACAAACAATAAATCCTTATTGAAAATGCCCCTAGCTGAAGTATACATTGGCCTGTGCCTGCAATTTAGACAAACTTATTTCATGAGTGTATTTGGCACTATTTTTATTTTACAATAAAATTCAAATACCCATATCTTTCTGGTTTTTTTTTTCCTCCTTTCAAAACTGAAACACAAAAACAGATCATTTTTAAAGCTTCCAAAAGAGTTAAAGGTTTGAGCGCTGGTAGGGGAGAGAAGACAGAAACTGAACTTCATATGTTTATGAGTATGCATATTCATAGAGTTGAATGAGGTGGAAGTGGCAACCCCAACTAGATAATTCTAAGTTCGACTGCATGCAGATTTCATTCAACTAGTACTTTCGTTGATCAAGATACATTAGGAATCACTTAAATTTATGAGAGATGAAAGCCTCAAGCCATGTGAATACTCCTAAATGTGTCAAGGCCCCAGAAATAAGATGGTTTAATGCATAGAGATGGTTGAAATATCTTCGAAACTAACATTACTGAAATTTCATAATGAAGCTAAAATTCGCATGAAAAGTTCTTTTCCACAGGCTCACAAACAAAAATTCAAATGAAAAGTTCATCATATGTTTATGTGTATGCATATTGATAGGTGGAAGAAACGACCCAACAACTAGATAATTCTAAGTTCAACATGCACTGGAGTGGCCTAAAACGGATGCACATTTCATTCAAATAGTATTTTCGTTGATAAAGATAAATTACGAATCTCTTAAATTTATGAGAGATGGAAGCCTCGGGTATTGTGACTACTAAATCGTCATGGCTTAATGCATATTAGAGATGGCTGAAATATTTTGCAAACTAACATTACCGAAATTTCATAATGAAGCTAAAAGTCACATGAAAAGTTCTTCACCAAAGGCTTCCAAACTAAAGATTCAACTCACCCAGCAAAGATCAGCCAAGGCGTTCTCGACCGATTCACCGAAGCCATATCAGCTTTCATCCATTCATACTGAAACAATCAAATGCCAAGTTCAACCACGAAAAACCCAATACAATATCAACAACAAGTAGAATAATTGATCATAGCCCTGCAATCCGGATCTCAAAACTATGTTCTTTCCATACAAGTGTTAAAATAAAGCCCTGTTTGTTTGTTTTTGGATAGTAATTACCTGCTCGGAATCTTGTTTCCAATCATGCTCAGTTGAGACAACGGTGAAGTGAACGCTCCCTTGCTCAATCGAATACCACGGCTTGTCCTTCCCCGGCGTCGGCATCGGAAAATAAGTCTCGTACGGGACGCCACACTCGCCGCCGGAATCGGGAGTGAAGTACACCGACCCCGAACCCGCATAATCCCTGCAATGAACCGTTCGATTTCGAAATCATGTGATGACGAGAGGGGAAAAGGAGTAATAATTGAATGGTTGTGTATGTGTTTGGGGTGGGGGGTATGGATGGACCTCTCGTGGTTTCCGATTGCGGTCATGTAGGAAACCCTAGAAGCGACGGGGGAGATGAGGTGAAGGAAATAGTCCCATTCCACGAGGAACCCGGTGGCGTAGCTGATGTCACCGATGTGGAAGATGGAGTCGATGTTGCCGGCGGCGATCTCTCCGGCCATGGCTTCCGCCACCGAGATCGACCCTGGCTACACGCATTTTGGAGCGTCAGAGGATTTGAATTTTGGTTCCTAATTTGTGGATTTTCACCACGTTTGTCATGTTAGTGAGTTCGAAAAGAAAAGATCGGGAAAGATTTGAAAGGGAATAATGGGAATCGAAATTATAAATAAATAAGAATTATTTTTATCAAAATTATATTATTTTAAAAGTGAATTCAATGATTTACTCTCTTTTTTTTTTCATATTTTCTTTTATTTTTTCTCCCATCAAAACTTATAAATAAAGAACTTAAAAGAGAAGTCGATGAATGAAGTTCAGATGATAGTGACTAATTATATAAAGAGTTTAACAATGAGATTGTAAGTATCAAGGGGTGAAGTTCGGATTTCATCATTTATTTAATGGATTTCAAAAGAAATAATGAAATAAAAACATTTATCTTTAAGCTATTTTAGTCATTGTTCGTGAAAATATTTATTCATTATTCATTCCACCTATAATCTAACAAAATAAATATATTCAACATATTTTATATGTATAAACATATATATATTCTGCCATCATCCTAGAAAACTTTAAGGAGTTTGTTTGACCTGGATATAGTGTTCGACGGATAAATCCCGAGGGGCCTTTCCCATGTCGCCAAACGCTATGAATTTGAGTTCGTCAGATCCTCCCGCCGGTGGAGTCCGAAATTGAATTTCATCACTCCAACTCACAGAATCACTGCAGGGGAAAAAGAAAATGATGTTTTTTAAGATTAATATTACGACAACAAACTTTAATTTGTTACTCTCTACTTGATTTAGAGCACTCGTATGTTTGTAAATTATTTCGTTTATTAGGAATATAAAACTATAAAGATAATTTGGGTTTGGATTTAAGTAATTGCCTTCTCTTCGAACCCTAGAATAACGTCACTCTGTGAATTTGTCAATTACCACAATTTTCTCTATCTTATACTTTTGCACATAAATTTTTAGACCTGATGACGAAAATAATCCTAGAATTTCACTATTTTTCAGTTTGGTATCCCAAACTTTTGATTTTTTGATATCTAATATAAACTTGTATTAGTGAAGCAATTCTAATCACTATCCTAGTTCCATCTTTGCAGTGATTGTCCACCTAGGTGGAAAAAATCCACGTAAGTACCAACAAGGGATGGAGGAGAGTTTAGAAGATAAAGAGTGCGGTAAGTGGCTAAGAACTTGATTCTCTTTAAGCAAGGTATTGAGTTCGAGTGTTGTGAATGAAAAAAATAGGTGCTGGAAGAGCTTTACTCCCCTTGTGGTTGACCTTCAAATACTGGTGGTAGACCACAAAAAAAAAAAAAAAAAGGGTAGCCATATAATGAATTTATAAGTATTATAGTTAGAGAAACACTAAATTATGCTATTCAACGTGTCAATGTGAATTTTTTTTTTCGGTCACATAAACCCCCATTCTAATAAAAGTCGATGAGAGTGAATGGAAGTCAAGGTTTGGGATTGAAACCGCCTCACTAATATAAGTTCAAGTCAGAAATCGGAAAACTAAATTTACACTCTTGTTTATTGTTTGACTGATCCTCAAAACTTAATTTTGATTTAATTTTACTACTTATGTTTTGTTTGGTCGGCACAAATTACATACCTGCCATATTTATAGGAGTAATTTGATGAAGGCATGAGGCCCGTCATGACTGCTGAATGAATGAATCCTGGTTCATGCCATCCAAAATCCTTGGCTGGGCTCGGTATATCAGATTCTGCTCAATTTTTTTTTTAATTATTCAACAAATTGCAATCATATATGTGCACATGTAATGTGTACCAACCGAGCAAAGATAAATGATGATAGATAAAAGTTAGGGGAGGGACGTGAATTGTTTCGGTTTTAAAAATGAATTTACACAATTTCAAAGGGTTACCAAATAAATAAAGATTGTTAGTACTCACTGCACATATCCTCAGGTGTGAATGTGGTGACCCGCGACGTTGCAGATTTCCCGTCTCCATATTGAACTTGTTGAGGCTCTTCATCCCCACTCACCCACGTTAATCTCATCTGCACTTGCAACATTTTTATTTATTTATTTTACGGTAGATCGAAATCACAATCATTTATGTGTTTATTTTATGTTTTAATCCTAATCCTTAATCGGGATTATTTCAATGGATAAACGGTGGGTTGCATAATATGAAGCTATCACTATCTGTATAGTACGTATTTTTTGATTGGCAAACCACTCGCTCTATAATACAGAAAGGTTAATATATTTATGACACTTTTAGTTTGTGGACCAGAATAGAGTCCAAACGGAATATCTTATGATAGTCCGTTTCTTTTTTTTTTCGTCTTCAAAATGTTTCAACTTCCTCATCGACATTTCCCGGAGCCGATTTAAGTTTTCTGAAATTTGTCAAACATTTTCTCTTATCGAAAAGAGCTTGTTTTAACAGGTTAGCCGGAAATAAGCTCCCTGAACGGATCACAAACCATGTGCTGCTACGTTTGCTTACCTCAGTTGCCCTAGAATTGGTACTGGCAAGATGGGCGAAGAGTGGCCTCCTAGGGTTAGCGAACCTGAGAACATTCGACCTCTTCATTATGCATGGTGCGCGGAAGCCACCGCGGAACAACACGAATTCGATATCGGTTCGAAAGTTTATAACATGAAACGATAACGAAGCGTCGCAGGTCGAAACCAAGCATGCATCTCCCACCCTCTCCCTGCAATCCATCTTCTTACAGTTGATGAAGTCTGGATCATTGCTCAAGAACTGTGCCTGTAAAATTTTAAAATTGAGCAAATAAAATATTAAAAAAAGGGAGAAAAATACTTTATCTTTATATTTTAATTAGTAAACACACATGCAGGCAATTTAATAAGGGAAAACAAAGTTTAAGAAGTTTCTTGAATTTCTTATGTGTGAAAGAGGTAAACACTCATTATTTAAGCCCCATTATGAAAGTTTTAATTGTAAGAATTGAAAGAACGTGAAAATATATATACGAAGTTTGTGTTAGCACACATCCAGCATTTAAACAGTGAAAAAATTTAAAATAATTATGAGGATTTAGATCTTTTGATGTTTCGCCACTTTGATAAGGGTCCTATATATTACCAAGCTACATGAAAATTGACAAGTCTCCATATTTTTTTTTCATTCTCTTTCAATCAATATGATTAGAATTTTCGTAAGGGAGCCTAAATAATGAGTGTTTGTCTCTTTCATAGATAAGAAATCGAAGAAGTTTTTTAATTCCCAATTTACGATTTAGTAATTACAAGTGTTTAAACCATTAAGCTTGCCCAACAACAATAAGACTTTATATATATATATATAGGGTTGGAGGGGTGTGCTGGTTATTAAATAGCTGTCTCCGAACGTGCATCTCATCACCCCATAATTTATAATAACACTATAATGTAAGCTTATTATACAAACATAAAATCCAAAGTAATTACGCTAGTAATATATTAAAATAAAACTCTACGGGTGATGTTGAAATTAGTTAGAACTTGGAGGGTGATTTACCTTGACAGGATAATGACAGAGAAGGGGGAGATTACTAAAATCACCCGTTTGCTTGTACATTACATCATTCAATGGCCAGCCCGATGCACTGCACAATATTATTCACAACATATATATATATATATATATATATAGAGCATCACTAAAATTTGAAAAAAAGGATTAAAAAAAGAAAAGACGAGGAGGAAAATGTAAAACAGAGTACTCTGTTTCTCTGTTCTTTCTTACTCTGAAGAAGCAGGCGAAATCATGGCGACCCAATCGCCCTCCGAGGGCTCCAAAACGCCGCTGATTTCGACCGAAACATGTTGTTCATCGGAAAGGCTAGAATTCGAGTCGACGTCGATTCGGACGTACGGGTTCGGAATCAGGCACTGGGCCAGGGCCCTCCTGTTCACGACACGAAAGTCCTGAAACGCCGTGTGCTCGCGCAATCCCTCGGTCGAATTGATCGAATCGTGACGCAAGAAGGAGGAGGAAGAAGGAGAAGAAGCGCAGGGAGAGCAGCCCGCGAAGAGGAAGAGGAGATAAGAAACTGTCAGGGCTCTGGGAACCCAATGAGGAAAGCAGAGGAAAACAGGGGAGCCCATGTTGGGGAACCGAGAGGATTTGCAAGAAGAGATGCTGGTTCCCTCCCTGGGGTTTTATACGTCAAGGCGAGACATGTTGTGTAAAAGTGGAGGAATTGGATTGAGTGTGGGAAAACCAATTGAAGTGAGAAGATTGATGAAGTTAACCAATAGAAGCAAGAAGATTGATGACGTTAATGGCGTTTGCACAGAGAGAGAGAGAGAGAGAGAGAGAGAGAGAGAGAGAGATGTTCGGACAAGATGGTGATCCGGGGAATAAGGGAGAAGAGAGGTGCGTGTGTGTGAAGGCGACTATCAATACAAGCAGCAAGAGGGTGGCTTCTAGACATCTGTTTGTTTCCATGGTTGATGATGAAGACACATCCCCACTTAAGTTGTGGAGTCTCCTTCCATGCTAGTTTGGTAAAATTGCAACATATACCATTTATTTTTTTTTTCATTTTAATGGATGAAAATGCTGAGATATCCTTTCTTTTTTATTTTTTATTTTTATTTTTATTGTAGTGAACTCATATATCCTTATTTCAAGGATTAATTAAATTTCACCCCTGTTTCATGCTGCAATTCAATCATTAGAAAAAATTAATACATCCATGTTTCAAAGGCTTTATTAATTTTTAGTCCTATTTCAAGGGTTAAATTAAATTTTGCTCCTATTTTTGCACTTTAATTTATTTATTAGGCAAAATTAATAAGAGGACAGGCAATTTGCGGGGAATGAGAATTAATGTTATATAATGATTAAATTGAATCGTCAAATAGCATTAATTTAATAATTCAATTAATTTAATATTTTTTTCCTAATGGTTCAATTGAAGCGAAAAATAGGAGTTAAATTTAATTAATCCTTGAAATGAGAAAGCACAGGTGTACTAATATATATATAAAGGATGTACTTGCATTTCTTTTGATCTAAATGACCGAAATTGAGGAGAAGGTTCAAACTAAAACGTTATATAAATATTGAGGGTTCATTCAAAACGAAAACAAAGGCTAGGGTTCAATATGAAACAAGGAGTAAATTTCAAGGTTTAAACTGAATTTCACTTTGATTTTGGATGCACATGTATACAAATAAGAACAGTGGTATTAATTACTCCTTAAACTCCCCTTTAAGGGAAAATGAAATACGCACCACCATCGTCACATGTGCTCGATTATGACGAGGATACCGTATATCTCGATAAGCCTAGATTTCAAATTTGTTATTTCAACTGTACGGATTGCAATAGTTTGGAAACATTAATAAAGTCTCAATTCTCATTCATTGAGATGATATTTAACACCCTTAATTAATGAGCATATTTAAAAAAAAAAGAACAGTTCAATTAAAACCCCTTATTAATTCATTGTTTTTTCTTTGGTCTTCCTACAGTTGAAATTTATAAATTTAGAGCACTTTAAATTATTGAGAGCAAGAGAATAAAACCCATAATTATTTTATTTTATTTTTTCCTTTTCCTATTAGTACAATTGAGATTTATGAATTTAGAGCATTCGTATTGAACAAGTGAAAGCTCAAATTCAAAAAAGGTCCAGAAGAGTGAACGAGCCGTTTCAAGGACAACTGACTCCTATTTTGTATTTTTCTCAGGTGACCTCATGTTTTCACTTGTTTAGAATTTTATCCCCAAATTGTGTCAAAGTATTATTTATTTATCAAGAGAAACCTGTACACAAGTATGGAAATCTTGGCATTTCTAGAACCTAATTATGAAATAATGTTTAGTAAAAATTACCCAAAAAAAAAAAACTTAAACTATGTATTGTGCATTAGTAATAGGCATTATTTAGTACAAAACTCAAACTTTCTACAGCACTATTAGGCAGTTAAGTATGAGTAATATTACATGTATATCCTTCATACAACCTTCACACCGAAAAGGTGACATGGCAGAGTATGAGTGACACCTTTTGAGTGGTATCTTGGTCAAATAACAATATAAAACTACACATATTCTGTCACATAACTACTTTCGGTGTGAATGTTGTGCGAAGGATGTACACATAGTATTACTCATTAAGTATAGTGGTATTCTGTAAAGAGTTCAGGTTTAATGTAGTTGCTCAAATCAAGCTTCATAACCAATGAAAGGTGACGAGGTAGACTTGTATATGGGTCGGGTCGGTTCAGAACTGGCAAACTAGAATTGAACCTGATCACCAATAGCGGTACCTGATCTGACTAGAAGACCCAACAGGTTTGGGTAGGATGTTGGATCCGAACTCGTCAGACCTAATACCGACACATTTTAACATTTAATATGACCTTTATAGTATATAACTTTCAAAAAGCACAATAACGTGAAATATAAATGATAATTTCTTTCACTCGATATATCAGTCAAAATATTCAAATAAAATCGTAGTACCATTCAAATTCCAAAATAATCAGGTCCAAGTCCATACCACAATTCAACCGTAGGATCCATCTAGGACTACTATTTTATTTTTGCATTATACGGGGAATATTATAAATAAGCTTAAAATAATTGAGTCGGAATCCCTAATTAGATTGATATACATAAGAAAAGATTCAAACGACTCATAATCTGCTTCAAACCCAAATATAATTTTCAATTTAATTTAGCGAGTCAAATCCGATTTAATTAAGTCTACGTCCGAACCATTTCCCTGCCTTGACGGGAGCCATGATGGGTCAACGCGTTCTCCCAAATGCATGCCGGCGTGGCTTCCGAGAGACGTTTATTTCCATAAGCTGGCATTAATCCTCATCTGCACACTTTATTTTTTTAATATGTACAGATCCCATTAGAAGCCCACACTTTAATTTTTTTAATATATACATATTCCACTCCGCAACACGTCCACGCTAATGGATCCATCACCTGCGCTTAAATTATAGAATAATATTGTGGGTATATTCTTCGCATTCCTCTTAATTTTAAAGTGATGGCATAATAAAATTAATATGATTTTTTTTACTATTACTCAGTCAAAATATTTTTTAAAATGCATCGCATAAGTTTTATCATATGATTGTTTTAGTTTTAGAAAGTGGGTGAAAAATATATATATAATTTACTCAAAAATATATTCATGTCTACGATTATTTTTTTTTGTTGTCGATGATCTTTTCGTGTAGAATAATTCTATGGATACAAAGGATTTTACAACAACAATACAAAAAACTTATGTGACGCAAATTTAATGAAGGATATTTTAGTAAATAATAATCCGTGCTCTAACGAATCTGTGACACAGACGTTTTGTGATTTTACTATGAAATCCTTTATGTTTATAGCATTATTCTTTCATGTATTGTTTAGCTTTTGAAGCAGGTTATGGCAATCCTATTGCAGATGACTCAAGAATTCACCAATGATTGATTTTAGAAAGTGGGTGAAGATTGTATACATAATTTACTCAAAAATATATTCATGTCCACGATTATTTTTTTGTTGTCGATGATCTTTTCGTGTAGAATAATTCTATGAACATAAAAAATTTTACAATAAGATTACAAAAGATTTATATGATACAAATTTAATGAAATTTATTTTAATAAATAATAACGTATACGATCTAATCAAACATAGTTCAGGAGCTGCCTCCTGGCAAGATCTAACACTTCAAAGTTTCATGGAGCTCATATAATTGGCCACGCCATTTCTTGCGTGACCGCAAAATGGCCAAACATGTAAATAATAATAATAATTATTATTATAATAAAATAAAAAAATGATCAATAAAATCATACGTTTTAATAAGGTAACACGTCCTGTCAATCACTTAACAATTATTATTTAAACTGTTTTTCCTTCATATTTATTTCTTTATATTACTTATCTACCATCACTAATAAATTACTTTTAAACATCATATGACATCAGATTTAATTTAATTATATGGGATTAGATTCATTTTTCTGGCCTTTGTAATTTAAGACTCACATTGAATATTTTTAGGTATTGTTTAGACTCTCAATTTTTGTTCCAACATTTAAACCACGCACATGTCGTGTCCCTAGTTTTGCTAATATTTTAAGCTGTTACCTGCAAACAAATTATTTACACCTCTATGTGAATTCATGAACTTTATTTAAGCTCTTTCCGTTCGATGCATAATTTTCTTCTAAGGCTTATCTAGTAGGTTCATGTACTATAAATTTTAAAGTAGAATTTTTCTTTCTATTAAATTATGCACATGAAATTTTATTATATGTTGAATTTATAATTATTAATGATTAAATTATTTGTGCATCGCACGAGTTCGAATCTAATTATCCAAAATATCAAAAGAAACCATAAAAAAAATGTTCGAAATACCCGAAGCCTTTAAAATGCCCATAATTGATTCATTGATGTCGTTACGTTCAGAGAGCCATGGAGTACGAAGAAAGCGAGCACCCATCCACAACTAATCATTTGTGCATAGGATGATCAGTTTTATGCTTAAATCTCAACAGAAGGATCCAAACTTAATTTTATTGCATAATCTCAAAACATAAAATATTTTTGTGGTGCTTTTTATTCCTAATTCATAAAATGAGGAGTTTACTTAAGCTTCTAATCATTAAAAATGTCAAAATAAAATTAAAAATGCCCAAAACGTCTAAAATCGCAGGGCCTATTCCGCCGGTGGAATCTCACATCCCTAGAAATATGATGCTCGGGATATGACAATTTTATGTTCGATCGACTCCGTTGAATTCTCATGAATTTCACGTTACTGTGTTTGATATGAACGATCAGATTTCAGGATGATCGAAGAAATTATTGCCTTCTTTTTATCAGAACGAGTTTTGCAACTTCAGAGCCCTAACAAGCTTCAGGCTGCGTGAAAACCTTGGCATTGTACTCAACGACAGCATCTCCATTCGAATGGAACCAAAACGTGTTCAGAAGCACGTACCCGCGCGCCAACCGGAACAGCCCGCTGCCACCGACGATCGGCATCTCCCTCGTCCCGTTGAGGATGGAATTCCGGCCCACAACGCTGAGGCTGCTCCCATTGTACTCGCCCTCACTGAAAGCAAAGCTCCATGCCTGAAACAACACGGACTCTTTCTCAGTCACCCACTCGTACATCCCCTGGGCGTAGCCCACAGGCCTCGAGTCGATCTCGGGCCCTTCCGTGAGCGGATCGTTGGCCGCCATAAGCGTGCCGAACTCGAACGGCGGCGGCCCGGCGATCCTCTTGGCGGTTGCGTTTGTTCGGCCACTGACTGTGTCATGGAAGTAGAAGTGGAGGAGGGTGATCCTTTCAGGGCAAGGGCGCCGGGTCCCGGCGGCTCGAACCCATGAAGGACCTCCATGGATGGTGACGAAGAAATTGGAGAGGAGGAAGAGGCAGGAGAAGAGGAGGATGAGGGAATTGGAACCCGCCATTGTTGCAACGTTTCTCAACCTCACTCTCCTGTGGAGTGACCTCTTGTGGGACAGCGATGAATTTATACTACAAACGTGCACAAGCTTTGGGTCCAGTCAAGGTACCCTTCTCTAATAGGTCATGATGATCCAAAAAATATTCATCATTAATTTGGCATAATGATGATTTACTTTCATCACCATCAATTAAACATACAGATTACAAATATATATATATATTAGCACTCAATTTGGAACAAAATCATGATAAGATCGAATTGGGGCCGATCCGATTTAGAATTCAAACATAGTCATTAATTCAATTCCCATTAAATTTGAACTATTGAAATCGGATATATTCAAATATGTTCCCACCTTTAAAATTATTCGAAAAATACCATGTTTAAAATAATTTGCTTTCTTCCAAATTTACTAAGCAAACAAAAGGTATTTTCAGAAATTGAAGGTACATACTGTATCATGTTATCCATTGAAAAGCCGATAAACAAGGGGCGTGGTCTACGTTAAATGGCATTAAGGCGTGTCTCCCCAGGAATCGACCGGGGCTTTCTCCACCAGACCTTTGTTTCTCTTAATCCTGCTAGGTCCCCTAATTTTCATATACTTTTCCTCTTTTCTCTTTGAAATAGTGAAAGGAGATGGGCATCGATCGGAAGCGGCAAACAAGCAAATTGAACAAATTACGAGTAAGTCAATTCGACTCACATGTCAAGACAAGCGAATCAAACATCGGCCAAGACTATGAGCATGTCAAACTAGATTATCGGTGAGCAGGTCAAAAAAGTTGATGAATTAACGATTCGTATTACCAATGCAACTTATATTTAATTTAACATTTTTATAAACTAATCAAATCAATATTAACAAGAACTATCATTTTAAATCAAAAAAATTACAAAAAATTAATAATAATAATTAAAAATGATGGATGGATCAAGATTAGGAGTGAGTTGGTGAGACACAAGTTATGAATGTCACTTCTAGTATTTATTAACGAAAAAAAAAAAACACAATTCCACACCTTTGAATGGCCAAACTCACTCTAATGGTTCATTTACATCCTTTTAAGGGTCATTCTTCACAATTCCCTGCTTGGCATCACATTCCCGAAATCTCACAAGGTTGTGACATATGGACATCACAATAATATATTCATCACATCAACGGAAAACAAAAAACTCCTGCCTCATTATTACCATAAGCCGATATAAAGATAACTTACTCTCAAAAATAGGATCATTTTTTATGCTTTGGGGCCTGAATACTAAAAACCAATCTAAATTCTAAAAATTAATTAAGATATATAATCAAAGCTACTGAATCTGAAATCGTAGCCCCATTTGATTACAACATTTTAATTCTATGTTCTATCGTCATGCCAGTGTGACGGATCCACCATTCCAGTGTGACTTCGAGATTGTTCCGAAATAAACTCAAAAAGTACAGTATCATCTATCTGTAAATCCCTAGAGATCAAGTGCATGTCATGAGCAGCAAAATCCAAACCAAATCCTCTGTAGACCTAACTTCAGAACGTGCAAACAACTGCTCTCCGGTAACATATTTGCAGCATGAAAGTAGACGAATGAACCGTATAATGTTTCAATGTTTCCGGCTACACAGCGATGTAAATGTAACTCATAAATAAAATTAGATAAGGAACAAACTGATTCATCAGCTAAACAAAGTAGGATCAGCACCAACACAACTTACAGTGAAAAAAGGTTAAGAGCGCTTGGAATTGCGTGCGAGGATGTGTAGAACTTTGGGGTGAAGGGCTCAGGGGCATCAATCCCCAAGATACTTGCGTTTCTTGGACGTGTTCATGAACGCTCGGATGACAAATTCATCATGGGCTTCCTCCTGATCAACTGTCCCTAGCTTAATCTGGCAAAAGAGGAAAGGAAAATCATAAACCAATTAGTTAGACAAGGATGTACAATCTCTAATGGTATTGTCAATAATAATGTTAAAAAAAAAAAACTTAAGACTGCAATCAAGCCTCAAAAAAATCTTAATAGTGACCAGCTCCAAGGCAATCGAAGACATGAAAAAAGGAATGTAAAAACTAACTCAAAAGGGATACAGAACTTCTTGGCCTAAATTCCATAGGGTCTATGTTGTATGCAAAGGCAACAGCTTCAGTTCGCATGAGTAACAATATTTGCTACTACCATATGCACTCCAAATCTTGATTTCTGCGTCCTAACCTTCCACCAAAGGATAAACTACTGCCTCTTGTTGCAGGATATAATTTACAATGTAGAGAGCAGGTGAAAATTTATTATTGCCAATTTTCCAAACAATGCATAAACTTGCAACATCAGTGATACAGAAAAATACATATTAACTCATGGAAGGTGCTTCAAATATTGTGGTCAACGATAATGAAGGAGATGATGAAAAGCAGATAGAACTCAATTAGCATTACTCTGTTCATAACATTGTTTATCTATAGCCGCAGAGTATACAATTATTGACAGGATAAGCAAAACAAGAAAAGGTGGATAGCAACTGAAAAAAGTAGAACTACAGTTACCCGATAAAGCCGCAACTCAAAACGAGGGCCGATTTCACTCAGTTCAATTGATTTAGGACCTCCGCGTTTATCATACAAATGATGCCTGTACATTTAATAATAGTTAATATTGAATAATGAAAGCATGCTATATAATCACCAATCGCCGTGAATAACATACAATAAAGGTTACGAGTTCAATACCATCCACAGTGTGACTGTGCTACAGGCAAACGCAGACAATGCAAAGTTACACTCTCTAATAACACTAGAAATTATAACTCTGCTAACACACAGGAGTTTCAACAACTGAATTAATTCAGCAAATACGAGCAGAAAATCAAGGATAGGAAGCAAACCAACCTGAATGATATATAGTCCGACTTATTAGCAAATGTAATGATACGCTTAGCGTCTGGCTTGGGTGCTGGAAATAAATGCTTTAAAATGTTTGCTGTCCTTTCACCCAGCTATCAACAATCAGCATATGCACAAAAATGATCAGCATGCAAACAGATAATAATATATAATCCACACCACATGAAAATGAAAGCAAATTTTCCAAATACCTTTAGGCTCCTTATTAACAAGAATAGGATCACACTTAAAAGTGAAGTAAAAAGAGAAGCAGGGTAAAAGACAATTTCAGCCTTTGCTTAGACCAAATAATAATAATAAAACAACAAACAAAAAAGGAAAAAAAAAAAAAAAAACAATAGGACCTATGTGGAAACCCTTACACATGGCTTCGCTAATTTAGGCTTAAACCAAGAAATTGGGATATGCTACATAGAACTAAAAAAGAAATTACACTGAATCATTGACATGAATCTTCCTAATCACTTCCTAGCTAAGTCTAAAATCTGCATTAACCTCAATAACACTCATGTAATTTCTTACTATTTGCATTCAAGCCTTTGAAGGTCTACTTCCTAAAGTCTCTCAAATCAATCACTTCGCTCCTCCTGATCAGTTCGCTTATAGGCCCGCCTTGCGCTTAATAATACTGATCACTGTACTTCTGAATCACTTTTATACTACATAAATACATACAAACATACATACATACATATATATATATATATATATATATTAAAAGCATTTCAAATGTTTTTTTTTTTTTTCTAATCAGCATTTCAAATGCTATAAATGTAGGAAGTATTAGAAAGGTAGCCAAAGCAAAATAAGATATTATTAAGGAATTGACAATGTTCTTTAACTTAGAAGAATAAGATTTTCCAACTGAAATAGAGAAGTAGAAACACAAATATCATTGTACCTTCGTTGAGAAGTTGTCAAGAATTAAATGTGGGTAGGCCTCAGGCATTGTTCCAATGGCTTTCTTGTCCTTAATGTCATGTCTTGTAACCTAGAGATTGAAAACTGGTCAGGAGATTCAAGTCTCAATCAAACAGAGAACAACAAAGGAGATCAAAATGAAAAAAATCAAATTTTAGAGGGAACAGCAGCACTACTTACCACATTGAGTAATCCAAAGTATGCAGTCGGACCAAAAGGAAGATGACTTATAACTATGCCATCTGGCACGCCACGATGCTCATGAACAATCACAACATCCGTAAAATCATGTGAACGACAACTTGCAATAACATCAGAAATGACCTGTAATGGATGTGAAATTATTGAAATCCTAACAAATATAATTCTTTCTGGAATACATCTCTAATATGAACAGCAATTACTGTTTTATGTACTACCTCGTTAGTTGAAGTTTGTTACAAGTCCTCCTTTTCACCTCTTATAATTATCCCATCAAACCCATTATAGCTTTTGTTACAACTTAAATAATGCATGAAGTATTGCATAAGAGTTGACTACTTAACACCACAGATTGTACCTCCAGAAAAAAGCCTATTACTCTTAAGATAATTACAAAGGATGGAAGACACCAGATGTTAGTTTATACCTCTGACGGCTCTTCAGTTACAAATTAGTATGCCTAACACCATATAGATAACTTTTGACCTCAACTAAAACGATAGGCTTTCTCTCCCAACATTTTTGATTTTGTCCTCCCTCTCTTCTTTCTATTTGAATATACATTCACGTGCATGACATATGACATATGTAACTAGGACGCATACAAGGATATGCCACATGTATACTGTTAACAGAAGCTCATATACGCGTACACATAGAAGGCTAGCAGGCCTACCTGATTACCACGATTCACTCGTTGCGAATTGGGAAGTACAAACTTAAGCTCCTGTCAATTAAAAATGTTCGGGTTGCAATTAAAAATGTCATAACTAGATAAACCAAGGAAATAAATAAAGTAAACCAACCTTCACAAATTGAGTAAGTGGAGCACTTGGATTCCGGGAAGTGGTAATAAAAATTTTGGGATCTCTTTCAGTTGCATTAGCATACTCATCATCGATGTGAGACTTAGGAACTGCATTTCAGGGCCCAAAATAAGTATATTATTTTAGTGTATACTGTTCCTTCTACAAAGAATTGCAAACATGGGAAAACAAAAGCATATACAATCACATATACAGATTTAACAATATAAAGCTTTACAGATTAACGCATCATCTGACGGTATGTCAACAGCAGTGCATTGTTGCACTTCACTTTTTATTTGGGACAAAAGAAAATATATCATTATTTATATCTATATTTTGTAAAACATCACAGTTTATTATTGATCATAATGCCTCAAATAAACTGAAATTAAGCTGGTTTTTGAACATGTGGTCAACTGCATGCTCCAAATACTCTTATCTGCTAAATGTTTTCAGAAGTTTGGGCTAAAAAAATAATAAGGAGCACAAATCAAAGCAATCTTTCACATCAAAAATCAGAAAACATGGGACTGGACATTTGAAAATGGAAGGTACCCATTTTTTAGGTATAAATGCTAGCAACAGGAAAGACAATAAAACCACATTCAATTGTACGTTATATTCTTGTTAGCTACGAAGAACATTTAGATAAGTCTTCTCACGATTCTCTAAGAGACCAAGCAGAGCATATATCAGCAATAACTCTTCCAAACGAAAAGAAACCCAAGAGAGATACCAGCAGTTTGATCATCTTCAAGATCGATCTCTTGGCGGAGAGCGGCCTCTTCATTTCTGAGCTCGGTGGGAATGGGCTTTCCCTCTGTAACAAAAGAATCATGCAGCTCAATGAAGGAACCAAAAATTATACACATACATAATTATAATTTGTTAGTTTTTACCTTCTAACGCTTCTCTGATTTTGCGCTTCTTCTCATACAGCAACCGCTCCTTCCCTTCCAGGCTCTTCCTGTAGAGATACTCCCTCCTCAACCGTATGTTTCTCCGCAACATCGCTACAATCGACCACTTCTAAGCAGATTAAATGGTTGAAAATAAATCAAAACAAGAACAAACTACCCCTGCTTAGCATCCAGCGTACATGGAGGAGTCTGTGAATCGTGTGATCGGGTAAGAGAAAGCCAACCTAGAGATGGGTTCGTCTGGTCGGATGACGAATAGAGATGGGGATCGGGGCGGCGAGGTTTTAGGTTCTTTCGTCCGGTTCTAGGGTTTTAGGGCTCTTCAGGTATTTTGTGGATTATTTTATTTTTTTTCTTTTTTTTCTTTTTTATATTTTATAGTTGGTCGAATTTTCTTCTGGTTAATGCTCGGGCAGGAACAACACCAATAAATCTTCGCGGGAGAAGCTAAGTTAAAATATAAAGTTAATTTGCTTGGGAGAATTTGAATTCAAACTCAACAAACGGATTCTAAAATAATATTGTGAGAGGAAAAAAATTTATGATGAGTTCACCCTTTTTTTCTTTTTTCTTTTTTTTACTCTGGTGAAAATAACCATAAACTTTCATTTTTTTTTATTTTAATTTTTAATTTTTAATTTTCTTATTTTTAACATTAATTTATATTAGCGGAGCAATTTAAATCTCTACTCTAACTTCCATTCGTCCTTCAAAATGATTGCTTATGTGAAAAATATTCACGAAAAATGGTTAAATAAATTGAGACAGAGACAAAATTAGGGGTGTTGACGAGTCACTCTATTGTTCCTATCAAGGATGCACCGACACCGGTACGGCGACACGACACGTTAGCGATACGCGACATGCATTTTTGAAAAAATAAATAATTTCGACACGTTGGCCGACACGTTATATATATATATATATGAAATTATAAAATTTAAATTAAATGTGCAAACCATATAAATTGATGAAATTCATAAAATAAAATAAAAGTTTTACCAAACATAATTATAGGTAAAAATTTACAATTTCAAGAAGCAATAGAGAGAGGTAGAGGGAAAAAGGGGAGGGACGGACTGACGGATTGGCAGAGGTACAGACAGAGAGCGGCAATAGAGAGAGAGAGAGAGAGAGAGAGAGGGGGAGGGACAGACAGGGAGAGGGACAGAGAGAGAGGGAGGAGGAGAGGGAGAGTGAGAGAGAGAGAGGGAGGGAGAGGGAGCAGGAGAGGGAGCGGGAGCGGGAGAGACAGGGAGAGGGACAGAGAGAGCGAGAGGGAGAGTGAGAGAGAGGGAGGGAGGGAGAGGGAGCAGGAGCGGGAGGGACAGGGAGAGGGAAAAAGAGAGAGCGAGAGCCAGAGGCAGAGGGAGAGAAAGAGAGAGAGGGAGAGCTACAGAGACAGAGAAATAGATCTAGGTTTAGGGACATAGGAAGTGAAGCGGGGGAGGGAGGGGGGACATGTGAAGTGAAGCCGGGGGAGGGAGGGAGAGCTACAAAAAGAAAGAGGGAGAGGGAGAGCTACAGAGACAGAAAAATAGATCTAGGTTTAGGGACACAGGAAGTGAAGCGGGGGAGGGAGGGGGGACACGTGAAGTGAAGCCCTATGAAGCACCGACACTCTAAAATGAGTAACGTATCGGAGTTCGACACTCTTCCGACACCGACACGCGGCCGACACGTTCGGGACACGTGGTCAACGCCTCCGGCACGGTCAACGACTGGGACACGCGACCGACACACGTGTCCCTCCCCTCCTCCGGCTTCACTTCCCGTGTCCCCCCTCCCTCCCCCGCTTCACTTCCTGTGTCCCTAAACCTAGATCTATTTCTCTTTCTCTGTAGCTCTCCCTCTCCCTCCCTCCCCCGGCTTCACTTCACGTGTCCCCCCTCCCTCCCCTACTTCACTTCCTGTGTCCCTAAACCTAGATCTATTTCTCTATCTCTGTAGCTCTCCCTCTCCCTCTCTCTTCCTATAGCTCGCCAGCTTCACTTCACGTGTCTCCCCTCCATCCCCCGCTTCATTTCCTGTGTCCCTAAACCTAGATCTATTTCTCTGTCTCTGTAGCTCTCCCTCTCTCTCTCTCTCTCTCTCTAGCTCTCCCTCTCCCTCTGGTTCTCTCTTTCTCTCCCTCTGCCTCTGGCTCTCTCTCTGACTCTCCCTCTCCCTCTCGCTCTCTCTTTTTCCCTCTCCCTGTCCCTCCCGCTCCCGCTCCCTCTCCCTCCCTCCCTCTCTCTCACTCTCCCTCTCGCTCTCTCTCTGTCCCTCTCCCTGTCTCTCCCGCTCCCGCTCCCTCTCCCTCTCCCTCTCTCTCTCTCACTCTCCCTCTCCCCCTCCCTCTCTCTCTGTCCCTCTCCCTGTCCGTCCCTCCCCCTCTCTCTCTCTACCTCTCTCTCTGTCCCTCGCCCAGTCTGTCCCTCCCCTTTTTCCCTCTACCACTCTCTATTACTTCTTGAAATTATAAATCTTTATCTATAATTATGTTTGGTGAAACTTTTATTTTATTTTATGAATTTCGTCAACTTATATGGTTTGCACATTTAACTTAAATTTTATAATTTCATATATATATACATATATAACGTGCCGGCCAACGTGTCAAAATTGTTCATTTTTTTAAAAATGTGTGTCTCGTGTCGCTAACGTGTCGTGTCGCCGTACCGGTGTCGGTGTCGGTGCATCCTTGGTGAAGCCGAGGGAGGGAGGGAGAGGGAGAGCTACAGATAGAGAGAGGAAGAGGGAGAGCTACAGAAACAGAGAAATAGATCTAGGTTTAGGGACACAGGAAGTGAAGCGGGGGAGGGAGGGGGGACACGCAAAGCGAAGCCAGAGGAGGGGGGGGGGGGACATGCGTGTCGGTCGCGTGTCCCAGTCGTTGATCGTGTCGGAGGCGTTGACCACGTGTCCTGGACGTGTCGGCCGCGTGTCGGTATCGGAAGAGTGTCGAACTCTGGTACGTTACTCATTTTAGAGTGTCGGTGCTTCATAGGTTCCTATTAAGCGTAAGAAACGGATCCAAATCACGCGAGAGTTAAGTCAAGAAAAGTTGATCAATTGTGCTGCCTGTCAATCTGTGGACTCGATACCCTTGCAAATAGCTGATGATTTGCATATAACAACATCAGCATTTCATCGCCATTTTCTAAAATCTTGAGAAAATTATGTCCGGAAACCCTCAAAAATTATTTTATTTGATTTGAAATATGATGTTTATATGATTTTATAATAAAAAAAAATTGGAATTGATTAGAAGGATTTTCTTAATGTTCAGTTTGGAAACCATAAGATAGCAATTGATTTGAATTAAAATTAGATTAACTACCTAAATTTTATGTTCGGAAAGTACAAACAAGAATTGATTTGAAGATGGATCTGTAAAGATTTATCAGTTAGTACAAATCAGATCAAAAAGAAATTGATTTATGTAAATTTGATTTGATTTATTCCTTAAAATTATGTTAACCCCAAAATACCCCTATATACGTTAGACATTTTTACCCCGCATTATTTTAGAGATTTGATTTTCATCCTTCTCTTCAAAAAAGAAAAAAAGAAGAAGAAGAAGAAGTTTGGTATGTTAAATTAATTGATTCAAATTATTTCTTAGTGCCTTCCAAACAATAAAAAATGTTTGAATTCAATTGAAATTTACGTTGTGTCGGACACATACTTTTAATTCTAAAAGGAGAGAAAAACTTTTATGGTACGGTGCACCATCTCATCAAGTCATGGATTAGTGATAGTTGGACATTTGGGCTAATATACACGTGATAGAGGTGACAGATGAGATCGCTACTGAGGCCCCACTATAATTAATTGTAGGTCTCACCACTAGTTTTGCATTTGGCTAATAGATATTAGACGATATCTCCACGTTATGTTACCGTACTGTATCAAATCAATTCAACTTAATCGATTATCATGTTATGCCCCATAATTTTAAAACTGTATTTAATGTATTCCTTATCATCGACAATTAATTATTTTTACGGCTTTTATTCATTTTCCTTTCTCTTCTTCTCCTTCCATTCCTTCATTCCTTCCCATCTCACTCTCACGGATCAATTAAGGCAAGAAATGAACAGAAGCTGAAACGATGAATGAAAAGTCATTTATAAGGATTGTGTATGGTTTAAAAGTTTAGGAGATATAATATAACAATTTAAACCCTAGGGAGCACATTGAGATTTTACTAAAATTTTAGAAGAGAGATTTATATAATTTATCCTGTAATCTCTTAGAAGGTGAGCCCACGAATTTCGTGTTACAATAAATAATAAATCTTTATAACCTGAAAAAAAATTCTACAAAAAAGAAGTTTTTTACGATTTTTTTCTTGAAATAATATATATCTTAAATCTTTTGCAAGTGCAGCTCACACCTTGAGGTGAAAACGTTAATAAACACGAACATTATTCACTTTCATGAACAGATCATGGTACAGTTTTCCTATTTTTAAAATTTTTAATATATTCAGAAAAAAATTAGCTGCACGGATGAAAATAACGCATATAAACAAATAAGCATATTAATTTTTATGAGATTTGAAAATGTAGAACACATCCATCCTCATCCCTAAAAATTTCATGTTTAAAAACTATACTGAAATTTCAATTTTCAGGTTCCCTCTATGAACAGCGTTTTTTCATTTTCTCTCTATTAATTTATTATTTCATATTAATTTTATTTCTAACTTTTCTTTTTTTTCTTCCGTCTTTTTTCCTTCCTTCAATCGTTTATTCTTTCTTCTTTTCAAAATCAACATCAGTGTGTAATTACTTTTACTTCAGAAATAGAAGAGAAAAACTTCGCCTTTTAACAGAAATAAGAAAAAATATTATTTATTTTAGAAAAAATGTCAAAAAAAACTCTCAATCGTATTTTTGGACAAGGAAAGCATAAATTTTAAGAGAGATATTATTTTAAAGTATTCAAGTTCTTATTTTAAAAGTGAAATTTTAATTCCCTATTTTGGGAATCTAATTCTATACGGAAAAGGAATATAAGATTCGAAAGAAATGGAAAGAGATAGTTATTAAAAGAATATTATCTATTTCACTTTTATTTAAGAAATCGTTATCGTATTTCAAAAAAGTAAGTTTTTGATTAAAATTCAAATTTTTAACGAGAGAATGGAAGATTGTTTAAGAAAAAAAAATCTGTTTCCTTCCTTTTACAAAACAATGTTTTATATTTTTCCTCTCTTTCTTTTTTTATTATATATTAAATTCATTTCGAAAGGAGTTGGGATGAAAAACAGTTATTTTTCATAAATTAAATCCAAAAACTTTGAAATCTTTAAAATACTCTTATTTTGTTTTGATCATTCCACTACATTTTCAAAACTAATCGGATAAAATTGTAAATCTATTATTTTATAGTTACGAAACTTATTTTCTCAGGTGCTCTACCTCCCTATTTTTCTTTATACTTCTTTCACTTTTATCTTTTTTAATACATCCCCATTCTTCTTTTTTTTTTTCAATTTTTTATTTATAAATTTATATTAAATTATATGAATGGGATTAGTGTAATTAAATACAAAAATTATTTTGTAAGCGAAGAAAGTATAAAAAGATGGGGAGAGAGAAATGTGATCAAAGACCTCCTCCAAAAATCTGAAGAAAAACTCCAGCAAAGAAAATAAAATAAAAAATATAATTATTTTAAGAAAAAAAATCCACCAGAAACCTTTCGTTCCCAACATTTGACCCTTCCAACTTTTGACTTTTTGTTAGAAATCGAATGAATAGCAAATAAGTTTCCTTTTTTTTTTTTTTCGAAAAGTGCAAAATAAATTTCAATAAAAGGGAATTGAAGGATCTTGGAGGTCCCAATATTCGACCACCATATCCACATCCTGCAGAATCTCGTCTTTGTTTCTCCTCATATTTATAACTAAATCCCAGCATTAATGGCCCAAATACCCGTCTGTGATACTATGGGTGCCCCCAATTCTGATTTTAAATTCTCTCCCTGAGGGACTTAGCCTTCTTTTCCCCTTCAGATTCCTATTTTGGAATCCCTCTGTTCATGAAATCCCTTCAATATCATTTGTTCCCCCTTTTTGGGTTCATTCTGTCTTTATCTCTGATATCATGATCTGTGGATATTATTTTGCACAAAAAAGGCTGGTTCTGAGATTTTATTGAGGACCCAGTTGGTCAAATATGGGTAGGTCGAGGTTGTAGCGACCTTACGTGTTTTGGGACTCAAATTTTTTCAAGAAGATGGAGATCTCTACTCAGCAGGAACAGGTTGAGATTGGCAATGTTTCAGGTAGCCATCATGTTTATGCGATGCCTCCTTTTAGTGTAGTCGTTTTAACGGTCAATTTTGCCAAAATGTGATGAGTTATGTTTTCTCTTTAATGATTTTAATTCTAATATGAACAAGTTCATTCTGGGTTGCAGCAAACGTTTAGTTGTAAGGATGGAGTTTATTCAAAACGGGAAAAGGGAAAAGAAAAAGGCAATTTATAAGATTGGTGTAATAGAACAAACGTTATTTCGTGATATAATAGTCGGGTTGCTCTTTCGTCTTTGATTTAATAGTTGGTATCATACATCGATGTTTACAGTATTTAGTTGTGTACATGATATGATTTACTCGAGTTGCATCTTAGCATTATCTTTTTTTTTTTTTTCCCTTTTCTTATCGGATACTCAAGCTTCCGATTCTAAAAGGGGGATGAGTCTTAATATAGAGTTGAAATACATATTTTAGTCAAACTCTGAGGATTATATCAGCATAATTCTTATAGGATGTACTAAATGAATTTTTTTGCTGCTAATTTCTGCTTGTATAGTTTGTGTCTCTGATGCATTACTCAGACTGATTATACTGTCATTGTTTGATTCGCATTAAATGCTTTTGAATTTGTGCTGTCAATGGAATGCTGAATTGAAAAATCTTCTTGTTGTTCCAAATTGCTTAAAGTTTTGCATTTGTAGGATCAAGGGTTTGCTTATTAGACCTACTACGTTCAGACACCCCGACAAGGCGGAATTTCCAAAAGGAAGCACCGTCAAAACCTCTTGGTATCGCAACCCCTACTTTGGATTGAATTCTTTTAATTGTAGTGCTTTTCTTTTTTTGCGAGTATATATCTTGAAGCTGCTGTTGTTGCAATGACTTTTGCCTTTCCTGACTTGTGCCTGTTTCTGCCCCTATACCCATGTGATAGTCATCATGTCAGAAATAATAGAATTATGGTCAAAATTTTGAAAAACACATGGAAGGTAAAAGCCAAGGCAGTTACATAAAAAGCAGATTTTACAACAACTAAAGTATGGGCCAAGTTCTTTGGAAGATATTCTAGAATATACAACCTTAAGTTAGTAGGCTAATCTAATATATGGAATGTATTTCAGTAGGGACACCAGTAAATTTAAGGATAAAATGGAAGTGTTGATGTACTCAAAAGAGGGGGTTCAGAGACTTTCTATATAAACCCATATAAAGATTGCAGAGATTATTGTCTTTAAAATTTTAAAGAATGTGATTGGAGGTGTACTCTTAGAGCGTTACTTGATTAAAGAATGCATGAAGGAGGATTTTTGAGATGGGTATGTGGGTTGAGGATTTTGAGATTGATAATTGCTGGCACAAAAAGGACAATAGAGGAATAAATTATTTCATGAGGAGGCCTTAGAGTTACCAGTTGAGGAGAAACTAGGGATCTCTATTATGATTCTTTGTTGTGCAAGAAATAGCGATGAATGTTTTTCATATGGCTTTCCCTTCTTGAAAGAGTTCAGTCACACCGCAGCTATTATTATGAGTATAATAATTTCACCAGTTATAAAAGCTTTGTGTAATTGTTTATTTTGCCCCCCTTTTGTCTAATTTATTTTTTTCACTACACAGGCGCCCGGAAAAGACTGGAGAATCTTCTAAGTGAATCTGGCAATAGGTTCTGTGCAGACTGTGGATCCCCAGATCCAAAATGGGTGTAAGTATTATTTCATTAGTTAACTTGAAATTTTTGTCTTTCTTACTCTGCAATCTAACTTTATTATTTGGTGGATATCAGATCGGTAAGTCTCGGGGTATTTATTTGTATCAAGTGCTCTGGTGTGCATAGAAGCCTTGGAGTGCACATCTCAAAGGTACAGAATCTAAACCATGTTGTGAAATTTTCCATACGTGGTGAAGGAAAGGTCTGAAGTTATTGCATAATGAAGAAAACTCACTTGTGAGAGTCTACTTAGTGTACATAGTATGCTATTGGTTATAAGGAATGTAATGAAGATTAAATCCTTTTACGGTCAGACAGGATAAACTTCAGTTCTTCCTTTTTTAGGGAAGATGTAAAGAAGGTATGTCAAGAAGAAAATAGTAGAAAAGATTGGAGGAGAGTGAACCTCTTTATATTCCTATACTAGTCCAGTGGTACGAGGGGAAGAATGGAGAGGAAAGGGAAAAGAGGATAGAAAACAGGAGGAGGGGCTGAGTCTACCTTATCTTGTCATCGCTTGGTTGAATGAAGTGAAATAAAAGAAATAAACCAGGGACACGTTTGACATTGTCTTTTTCTCGCCATACTCTCTTAAACTTAAACCACTTAAATTTTCTGGGGGTGCTAGCTTGCATAGATGCTATTGAATCTGACCAATACTCCTATTGTAGGTTTTATCGGTTAAGCTAGATGAGTGGACAGATGAACAAGTTGATACTTTGGTAGAAATGGGAGGAAATACTGCAGTGAACATGAAGTACGAAGCTTCTATTCCGGAAAGATACAAAAAACCAAACCCAGATTCCTCTATAGAGGAACGCACAGATTTCATTAGGTAATACAAGAACGACACTCTTTATACAAATCTATATGTATATAACATGTTGCAACTATCATTTCGAATCACAAACTTATTTTAAATACACAGGAGAAAATATGGGGTACAAGAAGTTTTGGACTCTGATGCAGAGATGTTCTGCAACTTACGATCACCATGTTGTAGCCTGCCTTCATGTCATTGTGGCCCTCTGTGCCCCTATTCTGGTTCAGCAAAAGATAAGAAACAATCTGAGAAGTCATCGAGTGGGCGGATCCATGGATTGGGGCAGGCATTTCGCAACAGCTGGAGAAGAAAAGAGTCCGAAAACAAGACCACAAAGAAGACAAACTCCTTGGTAAGGAAGGTTATGATTTGGTTCAAGTTTTATCAGCTTTTTAGAAGGGTTTTTGGAAATACCTTTGGTGTTTGGAAAATGATGCTGTTTTAGATTTTCTGAAACTGAATTTTGGGCTTCAATTTTTACATATTTTTAGGGCTTGTCTTTTATGCAGAGCCACTGCTCCCAATTGTGTACAGTGGCGCCGCAAAATGGCATTGTTTGAATAAAAGTGGGCTGTCTTTAGGAAATCATTTAACAAAATGGTGCCACTTGGAGAGTGCAACTGCATGCAATTAGGTTTAATGGCACGGCATAGAGGATTTTCTCTTTTAAGTTGTTGGTTTCTGGAAATCTAGAGAAGGAAAAATATAATGGTCCGTTTAATTCTGCAAACTAGTTTTTCCATTTGCACATATGGTCATATGTTACAAAGTCATTGTATGTTGGTGCAATTTGGGAACACGGTTTTCCAACTAAATTGAATCTCACGTATCTTAGAAAACATTTAAACTGTGTTTTCTATGTTTTCTAAACTTAAAGGCCAATTAGAAAATAATGTTTTCATTAACTTGAAATCATCCCTTAAAATCAACTAGCTCATGCTATGTTTAGCTTAACTTTCGGAAATAGAAAGTGGTAAATATTCTCATGACTAAACGGGCCAGTAACTTTTACCAATTCCTAAACTGGTGTTTACTGGCGAGTATCCTAATCTTTTTCCATTATATGCTTTTTTGATTTTTCTCATAATGATAGAAAAACATTCTGTTATATGTATCCTATGACATGCATGTTCTATGAAAAATTTAAACATTAATCATATAACAATTTAAACTTTCCATTCAAGCCATGCAGGTTCTTACTTTGAATTCATTCTTGAATCTAACAAGTTAAATGTATGGTTTGTAGGTGGGTATGATTGAATTTGTGGGATTGATAAAGGTCAATGTGGTAAGAGGGACCAACCTAGTTGTGCGCGATGTGAAGACGAGTGACCCTTATGTCATCCTCACATTGGGACAGCAAGTGAGTTTTTTTTTTTTCCCTGCTGTTACTTTCTATGATTTACCTGTAAAAGTTGCACCATAGAATACTGGAAAATTCATAACCAAATTTAGAAATGTTGTTGCAGTCAGTGAAGACGCGCGTGATAAAGAGCAACCTGAACCCAGTCTGGAATGAAAGCCTAATGTTGTCTATTCCAGAAAATATACCTCCTCTAAAGTTGGTAAGTCGCTTGCTCCCAAGTATTTCTTGCTATGTCATTTGAGTGTTCAGTTCTTTCTGCCAAATATATAAAGAAAGAGCCAACTATGTTTATAAGAGCTAGAACATATGGGGCCCACATAGTTTATTAGCTACTAAATTTTATGTCTCATCTGATTGTGGATGATGTTCCATCTGAATACTTAAAGTCCATGACTTTATTATTGAGCAAATTACAGATGTAACCTCATTTATAATCTGATGAGGCTCAAAATTTTTGAGCTAGTAGAATATAAGTATAATTTTTAATCTAAAGGTTTAAATCTCTTTTCAGGGTCTTACGTGGGCCCTACTTGAGAAAACCTGTCTCTGGCTCTCGCTAGCACTGTGTTGTGTAAATATATATTTGCATGAGTGTGTGTGTATATATATAGAAAAATGTTAATATGAACAAAATCTTATGTGAGCATATGTGAGCATACAAATGCTCCTATTTTTTTTCATACTCTTTCAATCTGTAAGGGTGGAATTTTCACAAACGGGCTCAAGTAGTACTTGTTTGCGTAGGATTTTGCTCATATTAGCCTTCTGTTGTGTGTGTGTGTGTGTGTATACATATATTGCAAGCTTGGCATTACTCATTAAAGTTGTTCCTTTGCATTTCCAAAGTCACAGTGCTGATGTTGGATACTTACATTGCAATCTTCTCTCTTGGGTTTCCTTAAACTGCCTTCCAATCAACTCTCTTGCGGGTTCTTTCGTTTTCTTTTTGGCAGCTAGTGTTTGACAAAGACAAATTTTCAACCGATGATTTTATGGGGGAGGCCGAGATTGACATTCTACCCCTGGTCTCTGCAGCCAAAGCCTATGAGAACTCCACAGTTGTCGAGTCAACGCAGCTGGGAAAGTGGGTGGCGAGTAACGAAAACACCCTGATAAAAGATAGTGTGATTTCACAAGTCGATGGGAAGGTAAAGCAGGACATCACTCTCAGGCTGCAGAAAGTTGAGACAGGACTGCTTGATATCGAGCTCGAATGCGTTCCTCTCATTCAATAGCAGTTTGAGAGAAGAAAAGCGAGCAAATTAGGACAGTTCCATTGTCATTCTTCAACCGCACTGGCGTAATAGGAAGGCACACCATTTTTGGTTGTATTTTGCTGGAATATGACTAGTACAAGCAGGGAAAAATTTCAGTGCTCATTGAGCACATAGACTTGGTGTTCATGTCCATGTTCATTGGAACGTGTGCTATTCCAGTATAAATCTAAAATCAGATTTTTCTGCACAGGGGTCCTAATGTGTAAGCCCGGGAGACTCATCTAACACTGGAGTTTTTTGGTACAAGCGAGTTTGAATCCACAACGAAATGTAAACTATCACTACAGGGAAGAGTTTGGGAAAATGGTGCAATGTTTTGCAAGTTGATGTGTGATTTCTTTTTTTTTTTTTTGGTAAATAAGTTGATGTGTGATTTTCAGTACTTGTTCCCACGGATTCTTGGGTGTTGGACATTTCAGCAGACGTGTCATTTTATTCCCTCTTGATTGACTTGGTTTCAAGAAAATCGACAGATCTGATTGAAAAGGGTACTACTACATGTATATTATTCACACTCATTTTACACTAAAAGTGATCATGGGATAAGATTTTTGATTTTGTATTCTTATATGACCAAAACATTTCTCATAAAAAATCTCATAAATCTTGTCGCGCCATGTTTCCGATGTGATTGGGTGAAGAGGACATACAAAATAGAATTTTTAGTGTCAAAATTGACAACATGAAGTGGTTGAATATTGAGTAAATTCATTTCCTATGAAAATGATGTTCAAAAACAAAAAAGAAGGTGAAGAGCCCAAACAAAGTAGATCATTTCAAAACGAATAATTTTATGGATACAAGGGATTTCACAACAAAATTACAGAAAATATGTACATCACTGATTCGTGAGAAAAGTATTTTAGTAAATAACAATATATACTTTCGTGGATCGATGACATAAGCTTTTTGTGAATTTATCGTGAAGTTCTATTTATGGAATTGTTCGTTTGAAATACAAAGGAATAGCTTTTCCTGCTCTTCTTCATTGTCCATTTTTTCTTCCCCAAATGGCTACAATTAGTTTAGCAAAGAGGATCAAAACCATCAAGGAATTTTAGGGGAAAAGGTCTCAATTTGTCGATATCGATGGCGTTGGCAATCAACTAAACACAACAACGTTTTAAAAAGGAAAAACACAGGGAAGCATTAAAATTTTCCTGCATCCATTTGATTTCGTATTACTGTCCTTTCATTTTTTATTTTGTTCAATTTCTTAGTTCATGTTATTCCCATGTACCAAACATACCACACTGCTACGGGCTGAAATGCTGGAAGAGAATGGAATGTAATGACTTTTCATATGGTTTTACTTCAATGAAGTCCAGTTTTAGTTTGTAGAACAGGCCATAGGTCATGGATTTGAAAGGTGCCAGTTCTACAAGCAAATCAGCACAAAAGTTGCTCTGATGTTCCTCATTATCTACAACTCTCTCTCTCTCACTATAAGAAACATGAATCCAAGAGAAGTGTTTTGAACAATGAATTATGACTTACAGGAACAATAGGGCATGGTTCCAACAATCATGGAGTTTGTGACGCCAGTTCAATACTTTCAGCTATCTGCTGCAGCTCTGCCTCTGAATTAGGGTTAAAGAAATGCCAACTCGAATCATGAAATGCTTCAAAATACTCGTCCGAAATCACGCTGATCTCCACCTCACTTGTGAACCTTCGAATACCCAAGATATGTTTTGTCGAATTAACTACAGCTGAGTTCTTGAACTCTGACACATGCTCTTTGTACGCCCCAAAGCTATTTCCGAACAAAACAATACGCTTCAGTAAATCCACTCTCCAGTTTGCTAGCAACAGGTTGTCATATAAAACCGCTTCACAGTGTGGCATATAAAACAGTGTTGGCCTTGAAGCCTCCCGCCGGCCATGCTCATTTACTGATAGAACGGAGCAACCAAGGGACTGCAAAACCCTAGATTCTGTTGCGGAGAGGACTGGATCAAATACCTCTACATCTCCAATCCAACTGAACTTTCTCTTCATTAAGATTGCCATAGCAAGCTGCAATCGAGGGGTTTCATATGATTCAATGCTGCCAATCCCATATATCACCATCAGCATCTTTGACTCAGATCCCAAGATTCGTTGCATGGAATCTAAGACACCGGGAGTCTGAATTTCATCCAAGAAATTTTGATAAAATTGAGATTTCTCGAGTTTGTTCAAATAGATGAGCATTTTTTGCATCAACTTTGATTCCCTGACATGATTAGTTTCAATATCACTCGGAGCCCAGGGTTGCTCTTGTTCTGGAATTCTAGGATTTAGGGGAAGCTTCTTTTTCTGTTTGCGACGAGTTAAAACGACTGTCCAACCTTCACTCAACTTAGGATTTCCAAGTGCGACAACTTTTGCAGAAGCAGCCATTTGTATAATAGAATTAATCCGTTTCTTTTTTGTTAGTAAAAAGTGTTACACTGTGTCTGCAGTCAGGAATACATAATCCCAATTCTAAGACAACAATAAAATGGCAAAATGGAAGAACTATAATAGATTCAAGCCTCAGGGTTTAGGATTTACATGTGCTTGAGATCTGCTACATGAAATTGGGATTTGCCACCTATAATGCAATGAAATGAAACTTCAATCAGGGAGAGAGAGAGAGAGAGAGAGAGAGAGAGAGAGAGAGAGAGAGAGAGGTGGATTTATTCTAATGTAGCTTAAAGGGAAAGGTTGCACGTATCACAAAAGAAAATTGAAGTAATATAAAACAGTCTACAGTCACACAACAGAAACAAATTTTCACACTTGTACCATTCCTAAGGGATGGAATCATGGAATATATATCCCTTCATTACCTATAGAGAACCAATCACAAATTTAATGGCTTTAACCGAAACAAGCCCACTGATTTCTAAATAATTAAGAAGAATAAAAACAGCAGCTCAAACTCCATTTCTTTTTCGAGCTAATACATAGGAATTTAGCAAAATTCCAATTAATCAGAAACTGCATGAACTTAAATGAAACGATGTCCAGTTTCAAATTTAAATTTAAGCCAATTTAAATACATTATTTGGACAGACGTAATGGAAATAGAAGTTGAGCATTACCATCCTGATATATAAGTAAGCAAGAATTCACCAGAAATATATAATTTTTACTGTAATTCAGACAATTAATGTATTTGTAGACAACCTCTGGAACCCAGCACTGGTAATCACTGATGCATAGAGCGGTTAATCAGTTCCACCATTTAAGCTGAAAACAAAACTGAAGCCAGAAATTTAAAAATAACAAAATATCAGAATTCTGAAATGCTTTCAAACATACCGTCTATAAATGAAGAAGGCACAATAATTGATTGAAATAACAATCGATCAAAAGAAAGAAGAGGCAACAAATTAATTGACAGCTTCATTCTAGATCAAGTTTGACAAAACTAGTGTTTTTTTTGGTTGTAAATAAGATTGATATAGCGCCCATAAAATTGGGTGGTACGATAATGGGCAGTAAAATCCCAAGATTACACAAACCCTGCAAAATAAGCAACATTCATGCCCAGAACTCATTAATTCAAATTTGAAAAACGTAGTTAAATCTCATTGCAGTCAATACATCACTACAATACCCAACAAATCAATACATGAATAAGCATAAAGAAATTAACAAGATCTCTACACAATCACCATACGGTTTACGCATTTAAAGGGGAACCCATGAAATGTTACTTTTCTTGTTGTAGGTATAACTACTGAGATTTTTTTTTAATTATAAAAAACAATTGGAAAAGTTATAAACAACATACCCAAAACAAAAAAATTATAGCAACTAAACCTAACTATACTTTTCCTGGGAAAAGTTATTCAAATGAAAATCGAACCAAGATGAACGAGTCGAGATGAAGAATGCTCAATTTGAAGGAAATAAATGAGAGATAGAGAATGAGAGAGAGAGAGAGGGTCACTTACCTTCTAAACATTGGAAAACGAGAGATCGAGGAGGAAAGATCAGAGAGAGCGAGCGAGCGAGCGAGCGAGAGAGAGATTGCAGCGGCGACTGGGTGAGATTGACCAAGGACCGACTGAAACCACAACACCCTACTGGAGCAATTAGAGTCAGGTCCTTTGGGCGACTTATTATTATTTGATTTACATCCTCAACTTTTAATTGTTTGATTTTTAACCCAAAATTTCATTACTGAAACAATTTCAGTCCTTTCTAACCTACATTCACTTGCTCACATAATCCAACAACATAAATGCCCCATCTTATATAATATAAAAACCCTTATACGCCTAACTTATACTTTCATAGGAGAAATGTGTACTGTTGTGTAGAGGTATATACAGTAATAAAATATAAAAAAAATATTGGATCAACTGAAACTTGAGGGAGTCTCATCCTCAACGAGTGTTAAGCATTATATCAAGTTATAACTTAAACAACATCACAATAATATGACTTATGAAATAACTCAAAATGCCCGTTTTAAATTGTAGAGTAAGAATCATTAACTTTATATAACATTTCACGTCTTATTTTCATAATCGTAAGAATTAAATTGATTCACTATTAAAAAAAGTTCGAGTTAGAATTCATAATTAAAAAATAAAAATAAAGTTTTGGAATTTAAATCAAGATTTTTTTAATCATATATAATGTGACACATTCACCAAGTAAATAGTCAACCCGATAAAGATGAATGACAATAAATATAATCACTCGTTTGATTTGTGATATGGAATGTAATAAATATTTTATAAAAATATAATATATAAATGAGTAATATTTTAGTGAAACATAACTGGAATGACTACTTTCATGGATTAAAAGAAGAAAAAACAAAAAATAATTATCATCGGTGGCTAAGGGTATAATAATTATTACATAACTATTTATGTTTATGTTATATTTATATAAAGTACTTATTCTATTTTATTAATTGAATTAAACGGACAGCAAGAGTATTGAAATTATTTCATTCATGGAAGTTTAAATTAAAAATAAAAAATAAATAATAGGGATTTAAAACAATTAAATGTGAGCGTACAAGCCAACCCTCCATTTTCTGACCGTTGGAGCAAGGGCAGAAGCCTAACCATTTTTGTGGGTCAAGCTGGAATGACTCGGAGATATCCGGGTCCATTTTCGGGTCGACCCGCGTTAGTTAACAAGCGGAACATAAAATGGCAGAAGAAGTATTTTACACCCGTCACTCCTCACTTCTCGCTATCTATTTTCCTCACGCTGCACAAAACCCCTCGCGCCGGCAGATTGACATCGTCGCCGCCTTCATATACGGCTGCGCCGCCGCCTTCATATACGGCTGCGCCTCCGCCTTCATCTCCGGCTGCGCCGCCGCCTTTCATTTCTCCGCGGAGGTGACTTTTCTTCTCTGCATCTACTTTTTCATTGCTGTTGTTTCTCCTTTCTCCCTTGCTGAATTCGGCAATGTCTCCAGTAATTTCTATCGTCTTCTAGTTCTCGAGCATACGCTTCTAGTAGCTCTTTTTCGCTTCTTTGTCGAACCAGCTCAAAGAGTTTGATAAATGTTCTTGACTAGGGTTGGGTTTTCAACGCGAACAATTAGGGTTTTCTTTTCTTTTTGATATCTTCGATAATTGCTCAATGCATGGTTTTTGCTCAATGTCCGGACATTGTCGACCGTCAGACCCCTTGCTGTCTTTCCCGCTTAACTTTGTTCTTGAGTTTTTTATTAAGCAAAAATATATAATTAGGGTTTCATCGCTCCCTCCCCCTCTCTCTATGTTGATGGGAATACACATGGACCAAAAGGTTTAGAACCAACAACCTCTTCCTAATCCTTGATGAGGCAAGGAGATGGGTTTGATTTCTTACTATATTTTATTATTTGTAGTGTTTAGGTAACAATGATGTACGGGGATCCTCAGCAACAGCAGCAGCAGCAGCAGCTGCCGCCATTGCCGCATCAACAAGGTGGAGACTTCCACCGCGGCTCTCTACCTCCTCCACCCCCGATAATTCGACAGTCTTCAGCATCTTCCATTAATATTGCTCCAGAATATCACCACCCTTCTGGGCCTACGCCTCCTTATGAAGGTAATGTAAATACCTCTCCCTCCCGGGTGTATAGAACAATTAAGCAAGAAGAGAATATTCTTTTTAGGCACTTTTTACTAGTGTGAGACTTTTTGGGGGAAGATAGCTGACTGCAGTAGATTGTAATCTTGCAGCAATTTTGTCAATCAGGCCATATCTTTAATCTGACCTATGAATGCTGTTTATTGTTTTGTTGCCGGAGGTTTTTCTGTTTTCTTGTGTTTTATAAATTGGGTTACTTAGGCTCTTGTTATGCATGCTTATTCGATTTTGGGATTTTTTGGACTAAAACAGATATTTTCCTTTTGACGGTATAAATGTATAATTAGCACATTGGACTTGCCGTTTTTACGGGAGCTGAATACATAACCCCTCTAGTTGCTAGTCATTAGCATTTGTTTTATATATTAGTTATCCTCGTGCCTTGTTTCAGTTGTATAACTCAGTTATGCGTACTTTTGATTTCCTTTATTCTGATTACTTGGCCTATTTTATCAGTGTGTTCCTAGACTGGTGGTACAACATGTATGTTATATCCTTGGTTTGGCAAGGTCAAGGGTTTGAATCCTTATGGTTACTAGGTTAAGTGCATGTGCTTTTATTGTTACAAAATTTATTTTTCCTAATTTTTGTTTTTATTAAAGGAGATTAAATCTATAAATGGTGATATAGTCTTTCTTATTTATTTATTTTTGATCGGTAGAAACTTATTCAAAGAAAGGCAGCAAGGGATGCCAACTCATTACAGTCTTTCTTATTAAATTTTCATTTCTGTCTTTCAGTTTCTCTGCTTGTATACTCGATGTTTGTGTTGAAGCTATTTTTAGCTTTCTTCACGGGTTTTCACCGTTCATCCTAAAATTGGACTCGTGTTTCTTTTTGTTGTACTTACTACGTGTTATTTTTCAGACTGCTCCCTTTTATTGATATTCCAGATTTTGTTCTTTGATTTTGCTTTTTTTTCTGGTGCGCTGTTGAGATTCAATATCGATGAACCTCGAAAGGAGGGTTGAGGGTTGGAACGAACATCTAACAAGAATTCTTGGAATTCCAATGAGAACACCAAAAAAAACCTAATTCAGCTCCACGTAAGATAGCCACTTGTAATTGCTTCAGCTCACCTAGCTTTTTGTCTTTAATGCCTTTTCAGCTCATGGTGATGGTTTCGGTGCTAAAAGAATGAGAAAGCTTACTCAAAGAAGAACAGTTGATTATACTAGTACTGTTGTGAGATATATGCAGGTAGCATTTGCAATTGTCATCCTTAGCATTGGGTGTCTGTCATTCATTATATCCCAATCTCTATGAAACGAAATAGCTTGAAGCATGGATTTGGATTTATTTGCTTTAGAGTTTAAAGAAGAAATGATTCCTCCAGGTTAAGTATTGAAGAATCTTAACAAAAGATATGGTTAATTAAGGTTCTGGTAGCTTTCGCTTGGAATTTGGAACTTTTTTTTTTCTTTTATTAGTAAAGATGCCCCGACAAGTTTGAACCTGAAACCTCTTCCCTCCCTTGCGGTTTCAATGGGAGGAGATGCCTTTATTCCAAAGCCCATCGGCAGAACTTTCTACTGGAGGAGGCTGCAGGAGGAATTAGTGTTTGAGATTGCGTGCAAAAGAAACATCGGCTTCTGAATCTGGAACTCGCTAGAGTTGGTCCTGGAGTCTAGTTCAGGGATTATGGCTGAGATTTCAATCAATAGGCCCTGGCAGCGCTTCACTTGAGGGTTTCACAGATTCTAAGTGGCAGTGGTGCAGTCGGCAACTTTTGTTGTGCTTGAATATGCATGGGGATACTTGGTATCTTTCGTGTGGTAGGTATGGTTGTACCGTTTGGTTCTGAGTAATAGCCCAAGGTGTGCTGATGGCAGTAACTAGCCCTAGCAATGATAGATGGTAGTATGATCCCATGGCAGCACAATTTTCGGCCACTGGATCTTTCATTCACTTGCGCCACTCTTAGGAAATTCCCATAAAATGCTGTGTATTTTGGGGAAAAAATAAAATAAAATTCTATAAAATCTATGTAAAATTTGCTCCCATAATTTCGAAATATCTTGTCGTACATCCTGCTTTTTATCTGAAAAAACCATAAGCCATTATGATATTTCCTGAATTGTTTAACCAAACCCTAGGATTTAAAATCTTAATATTTTAGTTGCCATTTCTTTCAGCTTTCTGTCCATTGATTCCAGCCCTCTTTACCCTGCTTTCAGGATTCGGAGACTAGTGACCACCTTTTCGTACATAGCTCATTTTCTTGGGATTGTCAGCAAGTTGTGTGTTCCAAAAATTGCATAACAACACTCCTTTACCACATCGGAATCTCTACAGCCAGCTTTAAAATTGCATAAGAACTTTTATGCCTAAACTGGTTTTTAAAGTTGTCAATTAAACAGTACTTCTGCCTACTGTAATTTCAAATTTTTTTTCCAGCCTCTTTGTTATTGAATACAGGATACCCATAGAGATATCAAATAGATACAAAGTTCTGGCGAGGTGCTTTTAGACAAATTGAGTCGTTTAAAAAAAAAAAAAAATCTTTCCATCTGGCTGCAGTAGCTTTTCCCTTATTTTCTCTTGCAATATTGCTTCTTTTGCATATTTTGTTTTCATTGTTATCTTATGAATTTTTTTTGATTTAATAGCTTGGAATCTTGAAATAATGTTTTATTTTTTTCCAGATTCGTATGTGGCAGAGGGATTCCAGGGACAGGACAATATTGCAACCTACTCCAGCTGCAGCAATAGATGTTAGTTGACATTTCTATTCATATTTTATCATCTTGTCCATGAGACACCATGAAGAAGTGAAGGATATAGTGCTTTATATAATCTTTTGTCGCTTCCATATTATTTGTTTTATATTTATGATTTGAGCTTGTGTTAAATCCTCCCTCTGGATTTTGCTATCGGTGTAGGTGAAGTTTGTGCATCCTCTTTGCATCCTAGTGAACTTATTTTTTATGTTCACGTTGCTAAGTGTTTCTTTCATTTTCAACTCTGACGCAGATGTTGCCAACAGTTGCCTATTCAGATAATCCATCTACAAGCTTTGCCACAAAGTTTGTTCACACATCTCTAAACAAAAACCGTTGTTCGATAAATAGAGTTTTGGTGAGTCCAATTATTTAGAGTTGCTATTTCTTGTTCAATGTTCAATGCATGGTACTTTCCTTTTCTGAGTGAGTGCAACTTTCTCTCCTCTTTCCCTTCACGCACCCCCCCAAGGGTTTGGGGTGGTGGGTGTGTGTCAGCCCTTATCAGTCTATTCAATATATGCTGATACGGAAGCTACAATCTTCTGCTCATATAAAGCAGGGTTAGCTGCAAAATGATGCTGTCTGTGTTTGCAAGGGAGACAAACATTAGTTTTGGGTCCTGCATTCTATCTCAATTGAAACTTCAGGGCTGGCCAGCAGAGTATATTTCTGTTTTTGGTGATTGAAAGTTGTCTTTTATATTTTGGTTGCTTTTGCTAGTCATGTGTCATTTCTAACTTTATACACCTAGCCGCTAGGTGTTTGATGCATGGCATAGTTTTTAGAGGAGGAAATTGTGGAAAAGAAAGGGATTCTCACTCCACCCTCTTTGAGGAGATATCTAGCTTTTGAATATGCAAATTGGAGCAGTGTCTGTTTTCTCCTGGGGATCTGCCTTGCGCATACTTATAATACATGACAAATGTAAATAGTAAATCAAATGTGAACCTCGTTTACATAAGATGATTTAGGACCGGGTTTTGTATATTGGTAAGATGATTTAAGGCAAAAAGAATACCTTTTGAAATAGAAGGATTTATTTTGGTCAAATAATGATAAATAACGTTAGGCATTTAGCTACTTCTAAGTTAAAGGTATTTGTATCCAAAATGAATATTTAACGTGTCTCATGCTAAGTTAAGGCATGAGTATTTTTTGTCCAACTGATTTTGTATGGTACAGAATGTTATCTTATACCATGCTTCTCTGTGTTCTTACTGCTAAGCTTGTTTTCTGTTGAAGTGGACTCCCACTGGGAGGCGCCTCATAACAGGTTCGCAAAGTGGGGAATTTACTTTATGGAATGGCCAATCCTTCAATTTTGAAATGATTCTCCAGGTGAGAGCTTGAAGTTATGAATTTTTTGTCATCCTGTCCAAATTTCCAATTAGAAATGGAGGTAAGTTGTAAGTTTTAAAGTATTTCTTCACATACAGGCTCATGATAAAGCAGTAAGGTCTATGGTGTGGAGTCACAATGAAAATTGGATGGTTACTGGTGATGATGGAGGCTCGATAAAGTATAATATCTTCTAGCTTGCCTGACAGTGCTGCCAAGTGATTCCTTTATATTGGTCACCAGATCATGTTTTAATTTATTGTTATTGTGTGGGTGGGGGGTTGTTAGGTATTGGCAAAACAACTTGAATAATGTGAAGGCCAATAAATCTGCTCACAAGGAGTCAGTTCGTGACTTAAGGTACACATTGATATTACTGTGTCTCACTATTTCCAATGTTCTATATTTAAGTTTTAACATTGTGAACAGCTTCTGTAAGACAGATTTGAAATTTTGCTCATGCTCTGATGATACTACCGTTAAAGTTTGGGACTTTGCTCGTTGCCAAGAAGAGCGTTCCCTATCCGGTAATGTGTTTTGATTATTTAAGTTTTATGCGCTATTGTACGTTCTATGCTGCTGTTCAATGTCTAAAATGATGAATTGCTATTAATTTGTATGCACGTAATCATGTTGACGCTTTTGGGCCTCTTTTAGATTCTAGAGTTTTCAATTTGCCATAGCTTGAAATTTTTTTTAATTTTTTTTATGAGAAACAAGTGAGATTTTATCAAGAAAGAATAGAAGAGTACATTAATGGTGGGCAAGGGATCCTCCTGAACAGAAAATAAAAGGAGAAAAGAGAAAAGCATCACGAAAGGAACGTCCTCTGGTCTCTTTGAATGTAATAAATCTTAATCCCTTGGTAGAAGGCCCAAGCAACTACCCTCAGAGAAGGGAAAAAGGTGCTTTATGCCAAACACCTTCTGGAGACATGCTTCTTCCTTTAAAGATCCTGCTGTTTCTTTCAAGACTAATGATCCGAAAAATGGCAAAGATTGGCCCTGTCCAAAGGGCTTTTGTTTTTCGTATGTCTCCCAGAGCCTCAATAACTTGCCAAGAGAAAAGTGGCATTCAAAACCTGTCGTTGTTTGTATTTACAGATCAAAAGAAAGAGGTAGATGGTGTTAATCCTGTTGAGTACTACTGTCCAGGTGCGAAGCCTTTAATTTTATGGAGAATTTTGTCCTTCCAGATGCTTCTGAAAAGACGGATAATGATGAGAGGTGATGGGAAAAAGGGTTGGTACAGAAAGAGGGGTAACTATGGAGATCCCCTAACACGAGTGTCTTCCCTATCATGGAATGAGAAGCCATCAAGAATATTAAGTCACATTTTTTTGGAAGTCTTGCAACATGAACAGTGGTGGGCCTTGTCAGTATATGAACCTGCCCTAGGTCATTAGCCTCTGTTCTGGGACGACCTTTTTGCAGGCTATGGTGTTTGCCCCCTAGGTGGCATGTTTGGGGGGAGTTTAACGTTGTCAGCGCCCCCACTGAGCACTAGGATTGCCCCTAGCATCTATGGGCCTGATTCTTTTCTTTGGGAGCGTGGTCTGGCGATTTCCATTATTGAGCCGCTGATTTACTCAGTCTGTGGAATAGATCGGTTGCACTGCTCTAGGCAGGATGAGCAAAAATGGAATCTTGAGAATTCTGGTGCTTTCCATGTAGGGCCTTCTTATCCTATATCTTTTGTACGCCTTGGTATCACCCTTTCCCTTTGTGTCAGCATTTGGAAGTCCAAAGTTTTGTCTAGCGTGAAGGCATGGGAGTGGTTGGTAGTCTTTAAGCACTTCAACACTAATATTTTGTCTGAGACCATATTGTGTTGGTCCAAATTTGTGTGCAATGTCCCCTTCTTGTGATGAAACCAATCTGTATTCATCCTTCCCTCCTCAATTGCATGGACTTTGTTGCATTGCCTATCTGCCCTCACTGTCTGTGCTGGGTACTGTGAGGTCAGTTTCTGATAATTTTGCTACTTCTTTTCTTGGCTTTTGAAGCCAAACAGTTACAAAAGACAGGTGCATTGGGGGTAATTTGGCTGGAGAGAAATGATCTGATATTTGTGGTTAATAGAATTCACACAGACAAGCTGTGGGAGCGGGTTGCGTGTCTAGTTGCTCTTACCACTGATTTTCATTTTCGTTGCTGATGAGTCTTGTCTGCCTCGTTACATCTTTCTTGCTTCTCATTAACTAAATTTCCTTTCTTTTCCTAAAAGATTGCATATCCTCCAATTCTTCACATAAAAATCTGACGAATTCTCTGCATAAAATCTGTCCTGAGTGGGCCTTGTCAGCTCAAGTATTAAAGTTTCTGATTTAATAACAAAACAACCAGTTGTCATGTACAAACTATATTCTGTTTACAACCGGTTCAAACTCAGATGTAGGCTAATCTTCCTCACTGATTAAGCGGACAAGTTTAACTTTTATATGTTATTTATTAGGCATGGTAAACACCTGTGATAATTTATTCATATGCAGGTCATATTCTTGATTATATTGTTTGAACAATTTCTACGGTTTAGAATTCATTAGATTGCATTCAAAGTTGGGTTTTGCTGGATCAAAATTCGGGGTTTTCTTTTTTATAGGCGTTCCAAAGGCAGATATTGTCATAGCTGTATCGTACACCGCCTATCTTGAGAATCCATGGTCTTAATGTATGCTTCAGTTAGTAATTATATATGCTTTAAGTGTGCATTAAATAACTTGAGAACTTTGTATATGTGGTTTAAACTCAGGCAGGCCATGGCTGGGATGTGAAGAGTGTGGACTGGCACCCCACGAAGTCTTTATTAGTTTCAGGTGTGTACTTTGTCGTCTATCTTTGGATCGTTTCTGTTAGATCTTCCGCAGGATGTAACTGCCATTCTTACCCTTATTCATTTGCCTGTCCATCATAGGTGGGAAAGATAATCTTGTGAAACTTTGGGATGCTAAGACAGGAAGGGAACTTTGCTCCTTGTGTGTACAGTTATCTAAAAGCTTAATCCGTCAGTAGTTTATTTTTTATTTCTTCTAAAACGACCACGCATGTTTTTGCAGTCATGGCCACAAAAATACTGTGCTTTGTGTCAAATGGAATCAAAATGGTAATTGGGTACTTACAGGTTCAAAGGATCAAATCGTCAAGGTGAAAAGTGCATCTTCTTTTCCTTTTTGTTGGTCATTCAATTTGAGGGGTTCTTGTTTTTTCCCACCTAAACTCACTAGACATTTCACTTTTGATATGCAGCTTTATGACATACGGACCATGAAGGAGCTTGAATCCTTTCGTGGACATCGGAAGGATGTGACTGGTTAGTGTAAACTCTTTTTCTCACCAGTGATAAAGAACATAATTGCATTCTGTTTACACATAATGGTCTGCTTTTGCTGCAGAATATGTGTTTATGTTGTTAACTTGCCATTGGAGTAGAACAACTTTAGATAGATATTGTGTGTGTATATATAGATGCACAATCATTAGCATTGACACAAGTCAGGACCATTGAGTATGCAAATGTTTTCATCTTAGACAGTACCTTAGGTTTCAAATGTGGTTATGCAAAGTGTAGTTTTAGAGAAAGGGAGGGATTGAGGAAAACACATTTCGATGCCCTAAAACAAGCACGGGAATATATATATTTATACTAATCGAAATAGATTACAATATTAGAAGAAGGTTTATAGCTTTTATTACAAAAATATATGCTTTATTATATTATCAGAATATTTTATATTATCTTATATTTTATTAGGATATTATACTAATTTATTGAATGTTTCCAACAATCCCCTTGAGGTAGGCATAGATGTTAATCATGCCTAACTTGGAAACAGGTAATTCAAACTGAGGCTTAAACAGTCCTTTGGTAAAGATATCGGCACGTTGCTGGTCAGTAGGTACAAATGGCAAACAAAGCTCCTTTGAGATCACCCTCTCTTGAATAAAATGTCTATTCACCTCTACATGCTTTGTGCGTTCATGTTGAACTAGATTACTAGCAATGTTTATGGCTGCCTCGTTGTCACAATACCAACACCATGAAATCTCAAAAGCGACTTGTAGTTTGGTCGACAATCTTTGAACCCAAAGCACCTCAGAAACCATTGGCCATGGATCTAAATTCTGCTTCTGCACTAGACCTGGCAAGAATTGATGATTTCCTCCTCCGCCAAGTCACCAGGTTCTCACCAACAAACACACAATAGTCAAAAGTGGAATTCCTATCATCCACAGAACTGGCCCAGTCAAAATCCGTGTGTGCCACAATCTTCATGTGATTATGTTTTGCAAACAACAATCCCTTCCCTAGACAAGACTTTAAATACCTGAGAACTCAATCCACTGTTTTCATATGTGGGGCTCTAGGTGCATGTATAAATTAACTTAGGACAGTGACCACATGTAATATCAGGTATTGTGAGCGAAAGGTACAACAGTTTCCCAACGATCTTTCAGCATCTACTGATATCATGGTATGGCTATCCTTATGCCATGCTTAATTTTATGTTGGGGTTGATGGGAGTATTCGTCGGTTGACACTTTGTTTTTCTAGTATCACTCTAGATATCAATAACATATTTGCGTTGAGAGACAAGGAAGCCACCTTTAGATCTAGCAACTTCCACTCCTAGGAAATATTTGAGCTCCCCCAAATCTTTAATTTCAAATTTAGAGGCTAAGAACTTCTTCAGTCGACAAACCTGTGACTCATCATTTCGTGTGATCACTATGTCATCAACATAAACAATTAGGATGGTTAGTTGGTGGCCTTGTCACCAATAGAATAGAGTATGGTCTGCATCACTCTAAGTGAGTCTAAATCACTTCACTGGCATAGTAAACCGCTCAAACCAGGCTCTAGGTGACTGCTTGAGTCCATGTAAGGACTTTCTCAACTGACAAACCTTCCCTTAATTGCCACTGCTACAAAATCGGGTGGTGGTGACATATAGACTTCCTCCAAAAGGTCTTCATTTAGGAATTTATTCTTCACATCAAGTTGATGTAGATTCCATCCCTCTTTAGTTGTGAGAGATAGTAAGACTCGAACAGAGTTCATTTTTGCTACTGGTGCAAAGATTTCCCCATAGTCAGTCCTGTATTTTTGTGTTAAACCTCGGTGTTTAACCGTGAAGACTCCTTTGCAGTCTACTGACTGCTTAATCCCATATTCCATTTTTGATGAGTGCAACCATCTCTTTTTTCGTTGCCTTGTTCCACTTTGGATCCTTAAGTGCCTCAGGCATCCTAGTAGGAGTTTTGATAAAGGATATCGAAGAAAGGAAAAGACTGGAAAGAGGATGAAAATATGGGAATATGAGACAAATTTATCAATAGAATGTTTTGTTCTTGTGCTTTACAAAGAGCTATCGGTGCATCGAGATCAGTTTTTTTGGGGGGGGGGGGGTGTTCAATAGGAGTAACAGGAGTAATGTGAATAGACCTGAGTCTGAGGAGGAAGACAAAAGTGGTAGATCCCTTGATGGGTTTTTCATTCTTATAGAATACTACCTTAGCTCAGCTGTATTAGTCGGATTTGTAGTAGCCAAAGTTTTAGGAACATGATCTGAGTTTGGCATAGTCATAAAATCAAGAGCAAGCTCAACTGTCTCTGTCAGATATGTAGTAGCCCTAGTTTTAGGAATAGGATCGGAGATAGGCATAGAGTCAGGATTAAGGGTGCGGACAACATCATTAGGAGTAGGCATAGATTCAAGAGTAACTTCACCCATGGGAATTGGGAGAGTAACTTTGATAGTATCAGAAGTTGAGGGACACTCTTCCCACCAATGACCAGTCTCCCCCTGCAGAGTGGACCCAGAGTGAGTAAAATAAGACACATTTTTAAAGAATGTAACAGCTTTCGCGTGATTTTTCCGGACTGATGTGCAAGGTAATCATACCCCTTTAAATCTCAGAGTATCCAAGAAATAGACCTCTAACAGATGTTGTGTTTAACTTGTCGCGATGGGCCCCCATAATGCGGATGAAGCAAACACACCCAAAGATTTAGAGAGGTAGAGAGAATAAAGGAAGGTGTGGATAAAGTTTCTGGAAGGGACATTGAAGCTGGAGGACTCAGGATGGCATCCGATTTATTACATATGTAGTTGCCTGGACAGCATATACCCTATAATGTTTGGGAACATTAGTGCCTAGCATGAAGGCACGCGCAACCCCTAAGAGATGCTTATTCTTCCGTTCAGCCACCCTATTTTGTTGGGGCATGTAGACACATGAACTTTGATGAATAATGCCATGTGTAGCAAGGTACCCATTCAAGGCATGTGTAAAGTATTCGCGGGCATTATCATAACAAATGATCTTGATTCTTTTGTCAAATTGGGTTAGGATCAATTGATGGAATTGACGGACTAGATTGGGCACTTTATCTAGAAATTTGAAAGCATACAACCATGTAAAATGTGCACAATCATTTACAAGTGTAATAAAATATCGCATGCCATCCATAGATATACACGGGGAGAGCCCCCAGGCATCAAAGTGTATTAAATCAAAAGGAACTAGACTTCCGTTATTGCTAATGGATATGTAGTTCTGCAGTGTTTAGACAATTGACAGATAGAACACTGCAAGATTTCAGATGAAATTGAAACAGAATTAAATAAAGCTGGAAAGAGAAGATGCAATGAGGAAAAAGACACATGGCTTAGGTGAGCATGCCAAAGCCTTATTTTGGATAGGATCGTACTACTAAAACTCCTACGGGACGAAAACACTTTTGCTAAGGATACTCTTGGGTTCAAAAGATATAGACAATTGGCTTCACGTCCACTCCCATTCATTCTCTTTGTCTTTAGGTCCTGGGTAACAAAATAAGATGGGTAAAAAGTCATAATACAATGGAGATTCTTAATAATTGAACTGACTGATAAAAGATTTGATGTGAAATTAGGAGCATGTAAGACTGAGGTAAGAGGAAGATTATTATCTAAGAGGACATTTCCCTCGCCGGATATGGTAGAGAAGGAACCATTTGCAACACTCACCTTATCTCTATCTGGCTGAAATTTATAAGAGGAGAATAGGAAGGTTATATCGATCATTTGATGAGTTGCTCTGGAGTCGAGGATCCATGGTTTGATGTCATTAGAAAGGATGGCCACTAGATATTAGAGTATTAAATCAAAAGGAACTAGACTTCTTTTATTGCTAATGGATGTGTAGTTCTGCAGTGTTTACACAACTGACAGACATAACACTGCAGGATTTCAGATGAAATTGAAACAGAATTAAATAAAGCTGGAAAGAGAAGACGCAATGAGGAAAAAGATACATGGCTTAGGTGAGCATGCCAAAACCTTATTTTGGATAGGATTGTACTACTAGGACTCCTACGGGATGGAAACACTTTTGCTGAGGATATTCTTGGGTTCAAAAGATACAGACAATCGGCTTCACATCCACTCCCTATAATTCTCTTTGCTTCAGGTCTTGGATAGCACAATAAGATGGGTAGAAAAGTGATACTATAGTGGAGATTCTTAGAAATCAAACTGACAGATAAAAGATTTGATGTGAAGTTAGGAGCATGTAAGACTGAGGTAAGAGGACGATTATTATCTAAGAGGACATTTCGCTTTCCGGATATGGTAGAGAAGGAACCATTTGCAACAGTCACCTTATCTCTATTTGGCAAAAATTTGTAAGAGGAGAATAGGGAGGGTATACTGGTCATTTGATGAGTTGCTCTGGAGTCGAGGATCCATGGTCTGATGTCATTAGAAAGTAAGGCACCAACATAATTGGTGCATGGTATACCTCGCCATGCAGTAGCTGAAGAAGGATCCATTTGCTGTAAGAGGTGACAAACAACCTCAAAATCAGAGGTAGAGAGTGACGGGGAAGGCTTGGAAGAATCATAGACAGGAGCTGTGACTGTGTGTCCATGCATTGGCTTCTTATTTCCTTGCTTCTTCAATTCTATCAGCCAATCTGGTTATCCAACAAGTTCCGAACACATCTCTTTTGTGTGTTTAGACTTCCCACAGTGTGAGCAGACCAGCTTCTCCTTATTAGTACTGCCCCGAAACCTGGTGGCAGGATTCAACCTTTTATGAGAAACAAAGGCCGTAGATGGAAGCTTCGGGGCCATGACCTTTGTTCGACTATCTTTACTCTGAATCTGAGAGTACACGTCCTCAAGGGAGGGGAATGGGTATCGGCCAAGAATCTGACCTCTATCCGCATCAAATTCTTGGTTCAACCCTGGCAAGAATTGATAAATTCTTCCCTCAGCCACTTGCCTTTAGTGATGTTCACTATCAGCATCCGTATCTATCCCATTGAAGAATCTGATAGTGGTTTAATTCTTCCTGCCAACCTTGCAAGGTTGTAAAATAGAGAGACAATGGGTTCTCCTCCTGTCTCTACAATGAGCTTTCTTGATGTATTTGATATACACAAGACCCATTGCGCTGTTGAGAAAAAGCTTGGGACACATTGTCCCAAATTTTCTTATCTTGTTCTCACTTTTTGAAATCCAGATTATCAGATTCTGGAGCACTCAATTTTCCATTGATATAATTTATCAAAATTTTTTTTCCATTGATATAACCGAGCTTACCACGTCCTTGTAGGTTGAGACCATTCTAGAGAAGAAGGATTGAAGTAATTTTAATATTTGGCCATTAATTAGAAACTGTGGACTGTTGGGAGTGAACGGCTGTGGTAGAACTTGAAGAAGTTGTTGCTCAATTATTCTTATGAAGGGTTCTGGGATACAGCCGAGCTGATGTTTACATCAGTTGTATGGCTGAGGAAGGGAAGGGGAGGAGGGAACAAGCTTTGATACCTTGTAATTTTAGAGGGGGGAATTGGGAAAAACACACACTGATGTCCTAAAACAGGCACGAGAATATGTATTTATACTAATCAAAACAGATTAAAATATTAAAAGAAGGATCCTAGCCTTCAATATAAAAATATATGCTTTATTATAATAGATATTATAGAATATTGCACAAATTGCAGAATATTTTATAATATACTAATTTATTGAATATCTCCAACACAAAGAATTTGATTACATATTTATACCAACACGGGAATATATATTTATGCTAATCAAAACAGATTATATTATTAAAAGAAGGATCATAGCCCTCAATATAAAAATATATGTTTTATTATAATAGATATTATATAATATTCTATAATATACTAATTTATTGAATATCTCCAACACAAAGGATGGGATTACAGCCTTGCGTACACACATTACAGGCCAGGAAAGATCTACATAAAAATATGCTCGGCCTCTGGAGAGCATGCACTCTCGCATTCTCCTGAAGCATGGAAAGGGTCCATGCTGCTAGACTATAAATGCAAAACGATCTCCTGGTCATTCAGATTTAAGTGGAAATGGAAATTCCAGGACACTGAACCTTCCAGAGGAACACCAAAATATGCGACTGGCCACTGCAGAAACAGGCAGCATGATGGGGAGAGAATAAAAAACTCATTAGGAGTTGCATTAATGGTTGCCAACCCACTCTTAGAGATTGACTTTAGGACCAGATACTTTCTCAAAGATTTGTATCAGAAAGAAAAAATTAAGGAAAGACTGACTGCTTTTCAAAAGGAACAACTAGGGATCATCCGCAAAACAGGCACCACGATCAAAAAGCCAATCCTTGGGTTCCCATTAGTAAATAAAGGATAAAGTAATAGATAAGTGTCATCTGTGGATCCACTTGTGCCACCTAGACCCAAACCCTTTCTTGTTCAGGATGCTATCAAAAAAGGCCCAGCTAACTTCTCAAATTCTGAGGACAACATCCTCTCCTTCATTCTTTGAGCACCCTCAACCAATTTATTAGCCAGTAACACTGCATTCAAAATGTGTCTCCCTCCAACAAACATGCTATGAGACTTGGAATAGTATCCCCTCCCACCCTACCAACCTATCAGCCAGACTGTTAGCAATAATCTTGTACACACTAGTAATCAATGTAACAACAGTCACTTATGTCTTCTCATCATGCCAGCTTGTTAAATTATTTCGGTTTGTTTTGTGAGGCTGCAATTAGGCATGTGTTGGCAATTGCCCTCGTGAAATTTTCCTTCTCCTTGAATGTCCTCAGTTCATCAAGTTTTGGACCCCAACACTAGCATTTAAATAGAATACTTCCTTCTCTGTTTTGATTGGTATGAAGATGATGCTTATTCACAATTCTTGTTTACCTTTTTGCTAGCATTGGCTTGGCATCCATTCCATGAAGAGTATTTTGTGAGTGGAAGTTTCGATGGGTCCATTTACCACTGGATTGTTGGGTAACATATCCTACTGATTCTTAGCACTTAACTTTTTCTTTTTGAATATGGAAGGTGACTGGACTGTTTTTTCCTCTCTTATTGCTCGTCTCTTCTTTATCTCTTGTATGCATCAAGTGCCTTTTGTGTTCTATTCCCTGTAATTCATCATGTATGGTTTGGGTTCTATACATGGAAAATTCTGGAGATGCGACAAAGCTACAAACTAAACCTTAATTGCTAGAGTTTGGGATCAGCTATATGGAACAACAAGAAGAAATTTCATCGTAGAGGTGACAGAGCGAATAGGTTCAAACTAGAGTGTTGTTGCTTAATTGACATTGTTGTAGGAATGATTTCACTGTTGGATTGTGTAACCTGTGTACTGTTAGTAAGTCATAAGGATGAATAAACCACAACACATGTAGCAGCAGCACTTTATACTGTGAAACTAGGGAACTTCTAATTCTTGCTGGATTGATGAGATGTCAAAGTAGCAATCATCCAGGGCATCATAGTTATTTTATGTTCTGCTGCTGTGAAGAAATTGTGTGCTACAGTCCCATTAGATAATTAATAATCCTAAATGTTCTTAAAGATGAAAAATTAACCTTTAGTTGTTGTGGTGATGCTAAGGGGAGATGAACATTTCTTCAGTGATTGTTGAAATTGCCTCGAAAAGCTTGGAGGGAATGAATCCAATAAACTTGTTCAGATTTCCTTTCTTGATTTATTTGAATTCTCCTTTTAATATTTTAAAAGTCCTTTAAAGAGTTATTTTACATAAATAATTAAGGCCAAAAGAAAAGCTTGCCCTATTTCCTATGTGGGCGAATAAAAATCCCATTTTGTAATATCTCTTGGACCCTACTGGCATAATAATTGAACTAATGAGCCTAAACAACATGATCCAAAATTTTTAGCCAGTTTGTTACCAAAAACTCTATATTTAAATCCACTACTATTGTTATGAAAACCATACACGATATGATAGTTGGATCATTATGGGAGACACTATTAAACAAGATGTTTCATTGCAATCTATTCAATTTCTTTGGCCCTCTCTCTTCATGTGTGTGTGCGCACCAATGGTGTTTTTTAATTTTAATCTAGCTATAAAACTTTCATATTTTAGTTGCATGATCATTAGCATAGACTTTCTTGCTGTTGCAGCAAGCTTCGTATTAGTTTTTTTTTAACCACGCGACCACTAACTAAAGATTCATTCGCACAGGCATGAAACTCCCCAGGCTGAGATGCCCAATGCACATGATAACAGTGTGTGGGACCTTGCATGGCATCCTATTGGATATATCCTATGCAGGTAAACTGGTTTTTCTTATTTTTGGATAATTTATTTCCTGGGCAGTTTATTTTAGAGCATTTTAGTTCTCTCATTCATGGTCTGAACTCTGGGCAGTAGCATGTAATCCAATGAACTGTTTGTCTCAAAGTCTTCCTATTGCTATAAATTTATGTGAAACACACACTTGAGGGAAATCTTGGAGTTTGAAACTTGAACTTTTTTTGGGGGTTGTATTTTTCTTCTCTTTTTCTCTAATAAAGTCTCCTTTTATCTTAAAAAAAAGAAACCTTGAGCTTTTTGGGACCTTTAGTTGATAAGGAAATGCTTTTGTTGTATATGTTGGAATGATACTAGGTGACTTTGAGCAATTTGGAAATTACTGTAGCTCTGTTGATCATGCCTGTTAACTGTGCAATTAGTGAGTTTTTTTTTTTTTTTTTTTTGTTTATTTATCTATCATGCAAATTTTCATTATTTGGCTTGGAGGTTTTCTGGACTTCACAAGTGCTGATCTGATTCACAGTGGTATTGGTTCTAGTTCAGGATTCAGCCTTTCGCTAGATGAGTGCAAGAATGCTTGCCATCTATTATTTTAAGAGCTTTTTATAGAGCCTCCTAAAATAAAATGAATTTATAAAATGATGGAAAAGAATTTGCGTGTGCAAATAGTGTAATATTTACCTTAGGTTGAGTTTTAATTGTTGTGTAAAATTTGTTGATCTTTGTAAAATGGGGTCTGGAGATACCTGATCTTGTTCGAGTGTTAAATGTTTTATTTGTATGTAGATAACGTCATGATGATGTTCCATTCATTATTTCAACAACTGCAAGTATTTATTCTGGTTGCATCTGTGTTTAGTGTTTTCCAGTTCCACGGCTGCTAGCATTATATTTTCCTGCACTGATATCAGTTCATCTACATGGATCAGAATATTGATTTATAAATTTTAAATGACTTTAAAATGCCAAATTTTTTTATTGTCGCTACTGTTGATGCGACTGAATGCTGCTGCTGCAGTTAATTTTAATTAATTAGTCAATTTATTGTTCAAGGTTTTTGTAGGCCAGCTCTTTTCATTGTTCTGATTCCATGTTATATCTCTTCTTTGTTGCAATCATATGATTCACAATTCGGAATTGTTGATGATTTGATTCAACCCTAAAATGGTTCGTATCTTAATGTTGAATTTTTTTTTTTTTCAGGAATCATTCGATTTTCATTCATTCTATTCAATTTATAAAATCTGAAAATTTCACTCCCTGCCCCCCTTCTTTTCCGTGGGTTTTCTTTGACTAGCCAAATTGATGAATTTTTTTGTCAATTTTTTATTCTTGGGAGAAAGTTCCAGTACAATTCGATTCATGATTTACAGTTCATAAAATTGACCTTTTGATTCACGATTCAGCCTACAATTTGATAACCATGGTGGTTTTAACATCTTTTATCCGATTATTGACTTGTTTTGCATTTATAATTGGGTATTGTATTGGATACTATGCTCATGCATCATTGATGTTGATTACTATTAGGTCACTCCTGTTATTAAACTATTAAATTATTTTCTGATGCAGTGGTAGCAACGATCACACGACAAAATTTTGGTGCAGAAATAGGCCTGGAGATACTGCCCGTGATAAATATAATACGGGCCACAATCAAGGTAGCCTGTTGACTCCCCCTTTAGCTATCACCCTGTGCTAGACAGACGAGGCATCTCTCAGCCCTATGTTCTGAGGGATGGATGATCATAACCAGTGGACAGCCATTATAAACTGTCCACAGCTCTCTTTTGAGATCCATTAGTATACATCAAAACATAATCCAGGTGTCTTGGTTAAGATCTTGGGGGTGTGATTCTTAATTGCGGCCTGTGAGTTTGCTTAGACCAAGGAGGTTGACCACCCTTAATGATTATGCACGCTGTTTGTGAACTTTGTTATGTTTTGTGCTGTCATTGGTTTATTTACAACACTATATATGTTGAACTGTAATTCCTAATTGAAGCATAAATTATCTAATGTCAACAGGTTATGGAGAACAGAATCCTTCTCTTGCTCGTGCGCCTGGGAATTTCTCTGCACCTGATGGCCCAACAACTCCAGGACCGTTTTCTGGGGGATTAGCTCGAAATGAGGGAACCATTCCAGGTGTTGGAGTTGCGATGCCATTAAGCATTCCTTCTCTTGAGACATCAGCGCAAGGAATGCAAAGCCAGCCTCCTCTTCCACCTGGTCCCCATCCGTCTCTTCTTGCGGGACGTCAGCAGCTACCATATCAACAAAATCCCCAGCAAATCCCACAACAAAACCAGGGACTACCACAGCAGATGGCATCCATGCCTTTTCCCCCTCCCAATTTACCTCAACTACAGCCTCCATCGCATATGCCCCCTTTTCAACATCCTCAGTTTCCTCGCCCACCTCAATTGCCGTCAGCCAATATGCCTTCAACCATGCCTTCTTCAATGCAAGGATCTTTGCCTGTACCCTCATCGATTCCTATGGCTGGTCCAATGGTAATAATATGAACTTTATTACTTCCCAATTATGTTATGGTAGTCTTTTCATTGCTTTGTACCCCTCAAAACTTATCTGCTGATGCATTATATAAAGCTGGTGTCTGGGTTGTGTATGCGATGGCAATTTATTTGTTGGGATTTTTTGTACTATAGAAGAAAGGCTCTGCTTTCTTTTTATTTGCATGTTGTAAAGCATGCTGCAACATGGAGGGGTGAAAGTGATTCTCTGCCCTTTTTTACATTAAAGTTCTGACAGTTTTCTAATCAACAGTTGTTACTTACTTTAGGGGATGCAAGGTACGGTGAATCAAATGTCTCCGTTACCTCAAGGTCATTTTATGGGCATGAATCCGATGCATTCAGGATCCTTGGTCACCAGTGGTGCACCACCGCTATCTGGAGTTTTCCCCAATGGGTTGCCAAACATGCAGGGCCAGCCAAATCCAAGTGGATCCCAAATGTATCCACTGGGTGGTGCACTCAATCGGGCATCAGCTGGACAGAATCCTTTGTTGCATGGTCTTAATCCCTACCAGGTATGGCAGATTCTTCCATGCTGAATGTATATACTTCTTCTGCTTTGTTTTGGCATCACTGTGGTTTTCTGTATCTTCCTCCAGCCGTTTTTTTAATTCTGTGTAGCTGAAATGCTGCTTACAGTAAAGTTCCGGTGACAATTGCCAGCTTAGCAGCGACTTTTGTCTTATGTTTGGTTCACCTAGTTGATTAGGGGGAGAATGGAATAGGTGTTCCGTCGAAATAAAATACGAAGGAATCATTTCTCCTATACACCATGAGGGGAATTGGTATGGAATAGTTATTTTCAAGGACTATGAGTGGAATGGGTAGGCATATACCTAAACCATTCGCGGCCATTGGGAATAGTTATTCCTTGTATATTTCTCTCATGATACCGGAGAATAGCTATTCCTTAGCCATTTCATTCATTGACCATGGGGATATTATTCCTTACACGTCATATTTTAATGGAATAGCTATTCTATTCCCACTATTTCATCCTACTAGCCAAACACGCCATTGATCAAAGATAGCTCATACAGTGGCATGACAGAGTACAAGACTCATTAATTGTCTTTGACATGATTTAACCATTGCTGGATCCCCTTAAATTGCCTTTGACATGATTCTATTTCCAGGGCAACAACCCAAGCATTACTTTTCCCTTTTTCCCCTTTTCTCGTTTTCTAGGCCCACGTACTCGGTACAAGACTTCCCCCACAGGAAGTTGACATAGAAGCTTTGTAGTTATCACAGAACATTGATTTCTGAATAGGTTTGAAGAACACTAGCTGTAACTATATGTTACGGGGTTAGTATAAATGGCTGTTTAAACTGAGAGTGAATGGGGAGATTTTCTGATTTTGATCGAGTCAGAGTGGCAGCATTCTGTACCTGATAAAAGCTGTTTTCCTGATTTCAGTCTGGGAACCCGAATGCTTCTGGAATGGGGACGTCAGCATCGAATGTGGGTCTTCCGACTGGCCTGCAACCACCATTGCCACCAGGTCCCCCTCCACATGGTCAAAAGCCCCAATAGAGTGCACCCTTTCTCTCCTCTGGTTCTTTTGGACCTTCTTGTTGAATTTTTCTTCTGTTCTTTTTTTTCTTTAGTTTGGTGTGACAATCCTTTCTCTCTCTCTTTTTTTTTTTGGGGGGGGGGGGTGGGGATCTTGCTTTCTTTCTCGTGGGCACAATTTGTATTTTGTTTATCCATTTTTGTAAGCAATTTTCTCTGCTGACTTTCTGGTAGTTGTGTTTGCTTGGATGACACGTTTACCTCGATATGAAGTACTTTCCCACCATGTTTCAATGGGGGGAGTGTCCTAAATAGTACTTTTTTCTTTAATGTGCAATACTTTCTTAAGTTCAGTTGGCGGAAAGTACATCGAATTCCAGATGTTTCCCTATCTGAAGTCTCGTATGCATTGCACATTTGTTATTTATTTATTTATTTATATATTTTCTCTTTCGTACAGATCTGTGCAAGTATAGAGACCAAATTGTCCGCTCCTTAGAAAGCTTAAGAATCAAATTAACAAGTTTCAAACATAAGCGTCCCAATTGGCACATAATTTGGGTATCAAAAAAGTAATCTTCTCTTTTTATAATTTAAATAGGTAATAGTACTTGTAAATTTTACACACCCTTGTATCAAATTAATGATGTGGTGCACTTTTATTGGCTTTTAAAGTCGTATTTTGATCCAAAAATAATAAATGAACAGATAAGAAAAAGAAAGGAAGGTAATACTATATGTATATTCACTTTATGAGATTTTATATTATTATTTAATTTTTAAAAAATTATTTAAATTTTATTATTCATAATTTTGATTTAATGTTATAATTTTGATGTAAAGAGTGTATAAGTAAAATATTTTTAAAAAATACCGCGTGAAGGGCGAGTGACATGTAGATCGATGATTCAATTAAAAGGGCTCAAAAAGGGCGAGGGCCGAAGTTGGCCCACAACTTATTCGGGTCGGATTACATGCCCCATATAAATAAACACAAACCCGCGATTCCCTTTCTTCGCTCCCTCTCTTTCCCCCCGCAGTCTCCAGAAATTTCCACAGCTCCCCGCGAAGAGGAAACGCACCATTTCTGTGCCGATTTCAGAATCCAAGAATAAAACTTTCAGGTTCGTACGCTTACGATCCTTCCATTTTCATATGTTCTAATGCGTTGAATTTTATTACGGCCCTTTTTTGTTTTTGTTTCGTTTTCGCTGAGAAGTGCAAGAGAAAGTGGATGAATCACAATCTGAATCTTACATATCAGATATTGTTTGCTTCTGTTATATTATTTTGTTGTAGCCCTAGGATTTGCACGAGGTCTGGCGTTTGTGTTATTTTTTGATTTTTTCAGTTTTCTCAGAAGCCAAGCAGAGGAATACCCTGGATTTAGCACTTCCATAATTTTATGGGATCACATTGTTGTGGTATTCTTATAAAATTTTGAGTTCCATTTCTTGTTGATATTCTTGAAATTCTTTGAGTAAGAAACACACCTTGTGCGTCTAAAACAACATACTGAGTGAATATGGGTGAGTGTGTGTGTGTGTGTGTGTGTGTATACATTGATGTGGGAATTCATTGAGGTTTATATACGGAGAATAAGCTGTTCTTGGGGTACCCACTGTGTAGTTACTGGGCTTAATTTTTTTACCTGAGGAATTCACGTTGATATCTTTCGTTAAAGATTCATTTTATTCCTACCCTTTTAGCAATTTCTTTCGGAATTGGAAAAATTTAAAACTATTTATGGTTTCAGAAAAACTCATTTTAGAGCCTTTTTTTTTTTATATATATAAATAATGAATCTTCAATTATAACTTATAGAAATTATTAAACAAACGGGTTTTTTTAGGATCTGATAAGTCGGGATTCCTCTCTTGTTTTCATTTTGAGTTTTATCTCAATGATGAATGTTGTATATTCTATTGAGCAGTGTGTGCTGCGCATGGAAACCAAGTTATGTGCTCCTTCATTTTTCTTTTATTTCTGATGCTATTATAGGATTAAATGCCATACTTGCCTTTATGAGTTTGCATCCAGTAGTTTCCTATGCAAGTAGTACTGGCATGTATAGTAAGTCGTTGGTGCTGGGCGAGGTCTAGGGTTCATATTCTTGTAATTGCTAGGTTGGCTGTGTGTGTGTGTATTACCTATAATAAAAATTTTGTTCATCACTGGTGCCAATCAAACTGAACTGGTCTTGAAATTTGGTTAGGGTGGAGCCCCTTTTCCATTCTGTAACAATGATATGGTTCAAGAGTCCACTGGCATTTTATTAAATGCTTTATTAGGTTTATTTAATATATGGATGTAGGTTGAAGAGAGATTGTCGTCAGACAGAGCATCATTAGTAGCTTCTGTTGTTCTTGGTAATTACAAGAGTGGTGAGAGGGAGGGAGAGAAGGGGACTTTTCTTGTTTCTTCTTTTGTTCTTCGTTTTTATTTTTTAAATATTTATTTCTGTTTCTATTTTCTGGGTGCTCTGAAGGAGTAATAACCCAAAACCCACCTTCTCTTACTTTAACCTGATGAAGGCGGGGTTTGATCTTAAGCTTTAGATACCAACTCCATGGTGACTTAGCTGCAAGGTAGGTGGCACAATGTGCTTATCAAAGACCCATAATTTATTAAATGAACTGTGTATTGTGCAGCGGGAAATGGGTCTGTGGACATTATTAGAGGGCTTTCTTCTTCTTGCGAATGCATTTGCAATATTAAATGAGGACCGCTTCCTTGCCCCGAGAGGGTGGAGCTTCTCAGATTACTCTGGAGGCAGGTCAAAGTCATTGAAGGGGCAGCTTATAGGTCTCATTTATGCGACCCAATATATGAGAGTTCCACTTATCCTTCTCAACTCGATTAGTATCATCGTAAAGCTGGTTTCTGGATGATTATTGCATTGGTAACCTATAGATTGGCATTAACATGAATGTTTTTCATCCTCGCTGCATTTCGTCTTTGTAGATTTCTTTTCTGGCTAGTCCAAGGAAAAGGTACTATTTATGGATTAGCATTACAATAATTTAATTTCTGGTTGACAATAAACACGATTCTCTTCTATGCATGTCCAACTTCATCTTTGGTAGATAATTGTGCTTTTTTAGTTTTCTGTTGCTTAAATCAGATTGATCAAAATTGTTCTGAGGTTCCAATTGAGTTTGTACGCGCTTAGCTCACTCGCCTTTTTACACCCTCTGTATTCTTCTTGCTCTTCCTCTTTTTCCTTGAGGCATGCAAATTAGTACATTTTTCATATTTGATTGCGCTTTGCCATTTTTATCGCTGGTTTTAGGAATTTGTATGGTGCTTTTGTATCTTTTGTATGAAAGGCTGCAGATTTGTTATTATGTTGATTTTTGCTCCAATCAAGTCATACATATTGCCATGACTTGGTGGGGAAAAAATGGGTATAAAACCTAAATTTCAGGTTGTTCAGCACAACAAATATATCTCCTTACTAATGTATTAAACCTACAAAATTAGGATGCCAAAAAGAAGATTTCAATGAGAATAGGATCAAACTTCCCAACTCCATAGAGAAGAGATGCATCTAGGCCCCTATTTGACTACTTGAGGGGCATTTGAAAGTGAAAAGCTCCCTTTCAACCCTCTCTGTTCTTTCAATTGTAGGGTTGTTGTTCCTTTAGCTCTTTCCTTCAGTAGATGTGATCTAAGCTTGTTTACATCTGATAACTGGTTTCAGAAAGAATTCATCTGCACCTTCTTCCAAACATCTGAACATCATCCATTATCTATGTCGGACCATGTCGAATTTATATTAATATCGTAACCAATCAAACATAATATTTGAAAAAATGCAAGTCATTTTCGAGAAAAATATGCGTACTTCCCGTTGATCAGAGAAAGTATGTTCTTTTGATTAAAATTTTCATGATGCAAACATCCTAAATTACCCAAAATAATGAATTGTAAGATAATGATGAAATGTCATTGTTTCTGCCAAAAGTTAGAGTCAGTGGCCCTAGCTCATTGTTCACAAGCTTTGGGTGACTTAGGAGGTAGAGTATAGATTTTTTTTTAAAAGAATAATGATAAATAAACCTTGAGTTGTAGCTTTTGTTATTTTTCAGCTTTTGCACACTTAATTGTGGCTTCCTTTTTTTGGAAACCTAAGCATTTTTTTTATTAAAAAAGAGCTTTCCAACAGAAATTTGAGAAATAAGATACCTAAACTGGCTCAATTTCCCCTTAAGAGTGGATCGGAAAAAAGAAAAGAAAAAGATGAAATGTAGAGAATTACTTTAAAAGGATGAGATTTTTGGGAGCCTTTCGAATATTTTCATCGAGGACTTCTTATGAGTTGTGGCACATGAACCCTCATGCTTTGTTTATTTTAACAGATTTCACTCTTCGTTTTAGTATATTTTTTTTCGAGATTATATTTTAGGACCAAAATATCTTTGTGAGCATAACAACTCTGCTTCGGATCAGTTTTTTTCAATAATTAAATAAAAATAGTAAATTTTAACCATAGAAATTTTTTAAAAGACTCGTATGATTTGGGTCATTTTTAACTGTACCCATCCTCTTTCAAATTATCTAGTTTTACCCCACTTAAATTTGAATTTGATTTCAATTGACCCACCGGCCAATGTATGAAAATGTAAGTGCTTTGTATTCGTGAATTTATAGAAGTGCGATAAACTGGCAAACGAATTAAAAGGTAATTATTCAATAAAAAAATACATTTTCCCCCACACACTTTATAGTGTATATATGTAAGAAAATTTCTAAAAGACCCACATGATTTGGGTCAACTTTAAGTGTGCCCATATTTTTTCAATTTTTCTCGCTTTACCCCTCTTAAAATTTGAATTTGATTTCAATTGATGCATTTCTGTCCAATGTGTCCAACGTATGAAAATGTAAGTGCTTTGTATGCATGGATTTAGAGAAGTGCAATAAACTCGCAAACGAATTAAAAGCTAATTATTTAATAATTTTTTTCCCACACATTTTATTTTATATATATGTATACATATAGATGTAACGATGTGAAATCGGCACCCACTAATCACACTTTTCCTCATCAAATTGGATAATAGGTATGCAAAATGTCGCTTGAAATTAAAATACACTATGCTTTTTATTTAGAGTAATACTATTTGTACATTCTTCACATAACTTTCATACCGAAAGTGACCACGTGTCAGAGTATTTGTAGTTTTTTATTATTATTTGATTAAAATACCACTCGAAAATGATCACACATATTCTTTCGCGCTATTCTTTCAATATGAAAGATGTATCAAGAATGTACAAGTAATATTACCCTGAGCATACTCAATAAAGGACAAAACACTTAACACCTTATCCCGTAATCTAGTCCGACAATTATCAACAAAAAATTCTACAACGTTTGACTTTAACATTATTCTTTAATCTTTTGGCATCGTGTGTGGGACTAGGGTAATAATCAAGAATCTTTAGGGACACAAAATAATACTATGATTGAGAGATATTACGACGCTCTTTTAGCTAATGGGACAAATTTGACCTTAAACTTCTTTGTCTTAGTGTTGTTTTTATTTTATTTTATTTTTTCAGTTAAAATAAAAATCTCAAAGGGGAGAATATCAAGCAATGCTCACCCTATTGCATTTCGACTAATTCTAAACATTTTGACAACGCCATTCATAACAATTTCAATAATGAATCTCATTAGTAAGATTTGGTTTTGGAATTGTCGAAAAGGGAATTTTGGATTTTACAAACTAATATTTAAACTTTTTTTTGTTTCTATTTTCGGAAAAAAGATGTAATATGATAGTAAAAGTTCGACCTGGGTCATTTTTTCATTAGCCACTTGGATCATAGTTTCAGTGGTCGCCACAGAGTTTTGTATTCAAATCTTAGCACTACTTAGATTTTGCGGCGATTTAATCCTATTTTCCCTCCCACCAACAATGACCACTGACTTTATTGATTTATATCGCTTTATAAAAATAAAAAAAATTTCAAACCAGGGAAAGAAACATAATTAAGTCACATCAAGGCTTTAAGTGGTTAGACAAGGACATGCATCATGAGGATACAAATATATTTGGTAGATCTCATCCAAGAAAAAAGAGATGTATTTGCTTACTTATATGCACTACGATAAACAACTATAATTGAGATAATCGTAACTTCGAAATATAAGATTAATAGTATTTTTCATATCAGGATTTCGGAGTGAATGATGTGTAGGCCATGTACAAGTAAAACTATTTGATATATTATCATAAGTGATGATACCTTATTGATGGTAGATGTCCGAAATAGCTTGGTGGGCCACAAACATGGATCACGATCCTTTGTATCCATACAAATAGCCCTAGTTTCACTAAAAGTTTTTGAGCAGAAAGGATCTAATCAGCTGCACAAAATTGGAGTGTACAGTTGTCCAACCGAAGAGGATTTGTATCCCTTATAAATACCACTTGTTTCATTGTAATTTTGGGAGGTTTGATTGTCATGGTACATTCTTTTGGTACATATGACATGCATAAAAATAAAGAAAAATAAACGGTTCATTTCCTTCAAAAATGGGAAAGATTCTCTTTCTCTCTCTCTCTTGATAATTTGAGCATGAAATTGGTGACCCACAGCCATACCCATTTAACTTTAGAAAAGGGGAAACAGCAACCAAAGAACAGGAAATCAAGATCAAATTTTGAAAACAGGAAGATTAATTTGAGGGAGTGAAAGAGAATGGCGATGAATAGGTTGAAGAAGCTGTTTTTGGGTATAAGGAAGCACATCCATTTTGGATTGGAGAGAGAGGATAAAAAAAAAAAAAATTCATTCCACTGGGTTGGGTGAATATGATATTATTGGGCAAGATCCGATCAAATATCACTGAGAATCTGTCACATTTTCAAAAGTTGATCTTTTGATAAAAACAAAGAATCTCCGAGATTTTTCCATTTAACAATAATTATTATTCTTAATCATTATTATTGGCCCTTTGAACAGTGTTAGATTTGTCGGGATGCGAGGCCACTTCGAAAATACTTATAGATGTCATTTTCTAAATGTACGAATTTAGTTATTTTTGGGTTGAAATTTTGTTTCGTTTTCGATAACAAAAAAAAGGTCTCATTTCTCGATACAATCGAATCGCAGAGGGATTACAGGTATTCTAGATTAAGATCATTTTTACTTTCAATAACTTGAATGTATTAGCGTAATAAGTTTAACTTTGAGTTTTTATTAAGGTTGAAGTTTATTAGCAATGTAAAATTATATTAACTAAAGATATAAATGTATTAAGCATATGGTACTAATAATTCCATTTGGAATATTTAAAACTTGTATTTTAAAAAGAAATCATAACTAGTCTAAACGAGTAGGATCAGTAGGTTTGATTTGCTTCACCTATACGTGAACTCTACCAATTATTTTTTTATTCATCAAAGCTCATTAGTTTAGTTAGAGTTGCATCTATTTTTCCAGATTTCTGCATGTAATATGGCATATCATCATTCAAATAAATTTAACTTTTTTAATACAAAAACACTAGTCATTTTTTGGCTGGCCAATTATATATATATATATATATATATATATATATATATTGTGGCATGCAAGGCCAACAAAAATTGAATTTAATTATTTTTCGTTTTTTTGTTGTTGCTGCAGATTGAATTGAATTCTATACCAATAGAAAATTTACAAATATAGTAAGTGTTCTCCACCATGATGAAGAAGCTCTCTCCCTTCTCTTGGCCCCCTTCAACTCACTTAAAAAGCATGAGTTAAACAACTTGAGAAAATCAAAATCAACAAGAAGAAAATGGAGACACTGATCTGGATCTTCCACTTCAGCAAGTTCTCAGAGGAAATGATAGAATCATTCTCAGTTTCCAAGCCATTCTTCCATGATCTAGTTTTCCCACCACTTGAATGGATCTCTTCCACTTCTTTGCTCTTAGGCTCCTTGGGTTTCCCCCTCAGAAGATGGGGTTTGAGTTTGCTCACATCTGAAAGTTGGACTGGTTTTAGGAAGAAATCCTCAGCTCCTTCCTCAAGGCATCTGATCAATGAATAACCCACAGGTTAAATTAAGTTTTCACTTGTAATTTGGGAATTTTAGTCATAGATTTCCTAATTTGTTGGTATTATTTTTTCTCTTCAAAATGAGATGTACACGTAAATCGAGCAGCTAGCTCTGGGCTCAAAGCAAGGACCACTAGACATTTGAACCGGATAAATCAAAAAGGTATGGCCTGAAAATCAAATCGAGTGATACTATGAATCCCTAAGATGGGAAGTGTAATGTGAAAACACAATAATGTAGGGTAATTATTAAGTAATTTCACCAAAATATATAATTGTATCTCCTGTTCACGAGTTATCTCATTAACATAAGCTTTTAGGGATTTAACCATGATTTGGTAGGGATGGATAGAATTATTGATCAAGGACTTATACTTCCTTTGTCTAGTAGAGCATGTATATTAAAGTATTCATGCGGGGCAAAGTCAAGAGTTTTAATTCTTACTTATCATTTACCAATCAGGGAAAAAAAAAGAAAAAAGATCGAGTACCGGTCAAAATGAGAGTCTCCCATTTCGGCACTAGACCATAGTATTCTTATTACCTGCTGATCCTTGAAGGGATATTCTCAGAAGACATGATCACTACTGGTATGTCTTTAAGTGAATTTGATTCCTGCAAATTCAGATTTGAACTTGATTTTAGCCACCATTAGTGCACAATGTAACTCATATAGAAAGTTGAACTTATCTATATGTAGAATTCAATATACATGCACAAACCTAAATAAATGTTCACTATTTTAGAATTTTAAATTATGCAGGATTTGCCTGAATGTTATTCAGCAGTGGAATTTTTAATCAAAAAAATATAAAAACAAGAAAAAAATAAAATTTGCAAGTTTTGAAAGAAATATTGAACTGAAATCCTAGTAACTATGATGGGAAAAGAAAAGGAGAGATGTAAATAGAATTTACCTTGATTTTCCTTAGGAGATCGTAGCCTGTCATTCCAGGCATGCAATAATCTGTAATGATCAAATTTACTTCAATCTCCTGTGACCAAATAAAAAAACATTAATTAACTAATTAATTAGTAGCTGGAGACTAAAATATGAATAAAAAACCCAGAAGATTAAAAAATTAAAACTAATGAAACTTTAACAATAAAAGCATACTTGGTGGTGGAGGCTTGCAGGATCAGAGAGAGGGTCTGAATCTTTCTGTTCATCCTCTTGCAAACCCAAAATCTGTAAAGCCTTGCTCCCAGAATCCACTGCAGTAACTTTTTTTTTTTGGAAAAAAAAATTACCCAGAAGAAGCAACACAGTCAAAATCCCATTATAATCCATGATAATAATTTTTCAAAAATAAATAATTTTAAAATCCCATTAAAATCAATGAAAGTATTTCTGGAAAAAAACAAATAAATGTCAAAATGCCATTAAAATGAATGGAAAAAATTCCTGAATAAATAAGTAGAGTCAAATTTACATTATAATCAATGACAAGAATTACTGAAAAATTAGATAAGATAACAAATAAATGAACCCATCAATATTCCCCCCCTCAGAAACACAGTAAATTGGAAAAAAAAAAATTACCTTGAAAGGAAGAGGTTTTGAGGAGCCTCTCAATTAGCTTTCTGTCCATAAGACTGTCATCCACAGCAAGAACATGGAACTTTGCATCTGTGGCCATTCCCATTTGACCAAAATAAACCAGAGCTTAAGAGCAAGAACAAAGGAAGCAAAGCAAGAGAGATGGGAAATAAAGGAAGAAACTTTGTGGGGTTTGATGATAGGGGAAAAAAAAAAAAAGAAGATTAAAAGCTAATTTGGGTAAAAATACAGGCCCACTGAATGGGGGAAAATTTTGGAAAGTGAGATCCGACCAGATATCATTCAGAATCTCCCAAATCTTTGATTTGTTTGAATTGTAGAACAAGCTATGACATTGCTGTTTGTAGTGTGCTATAATTGACTCTTCAACTATACTATTGAGTCCTTGATTAGGGTCAAGACTGCTTTTTTATTTTTTTATTTTTTATTTTTCTTTTTTAGCAGTCAAGAGTACTAAAATAAATGGTCAAATACCCCTTCAGTATTTCTTAGGCCATGTGGTGAAAAAGAAGAGAGAAAATGTTGTATTCAATGAGTATTGACTTTTCAATATTCTTGCTCAATTTTATTCTTTGTACATTGGAAAAATTTATAGTGTTAAGGATACATGTGAAAAAAAAAGCTATTCTTTTACACTAAAACATATAACTAAATTACACACATATCCTGGTATATGAATAGGAGCATCGAGAGTATCGATAAGTACGACAATTTTTTTTCTCATTTGTAATGACCCTATTTCGTTAAAAGCAGAAGGGCTTGTATATCGATCAGGTATATTTAAGCCCTCTAACTTTAATTTTAGACGTATATATTTCAGTTGGATAGAATAAGTAAATAGTGTTGAGGACACATTAATTCTAATTGAATCTTACATGGCACGAAGGCAATGCAACGTGAGACCGTAAAAATTGAGGGACAAAAAAGGATGAAATAAAATAGTAAATGAAATGAGAAAAATATAAAGTAAATGTGGCTGTTGGATATTATGGAGTGTTACTCTTCTTGATTGCAGTTGCTCCGAAACGATGTTGTTTTGATTTTAAGATCATTTAAATAGGCAAAAGGGAGAATTCAGACCCTCAACTTATTGCATAGGAACACTTGAGCCCTTTGAACAAGTTTTACCTTAACCTTGAACTTCTCTTTTTTTACGTGCATTAACATTATAAATGGTTGGAATCTCTAAATGATGTTAATTTTTTTTAATGTTCGAGTGGGGAGGTGGAAATGTGAGATTACTCGTAAGCCGAAACGTGCACATAAAATAGAAAGTCCAAACTACCTATAAATGAATGAATGAGCAAAATTCTCATTTATGTACATAGCGCTTATAGTAATAATAATAATTTATAAATAAATAAACTATTCATAACAAAAAGCTGATAATACTTTTAGAATTTTATTTCTAGTTAGCATGTGTTTGCTGAAATTTTTATATTTACTATTAATCTTTAAAACAAATATTTTATCATGGAAATAATTTGTTATACTTCAAGCTATGAATATAGTTTTTTTTTTCTACATTAAAGGGTGTTAATGAAAAAAAATTCAGAATAAGATTACATCCCTGGAATTTAGTTGTCCATACCAAACCTAATAATATCATATTTAGGGAATTCAACTAAGTGTACCAAATATAAGAAAATTATATTTCGAGTATTATATTTCTAAGTATCATATTCGATGAACGTGATACTAAATGTGAATGTGAGATTTCACGTACCAAACGAGCCTTAAACTTTTCCTTGCCCCTCCATTTCCCATTCATAATCAAACAAAGACGAAGTCATTCCTCTTTTTTCATTGATCAAGCAAATCCCAATTCAACCCTCCCTTTTCACTCCCCACTCATCTACACAATCCAAAGACATAATTAGGCCTGACCAAACCTCATCACTGTGCACATTTGCAGAGGGAGAAATGGAAATAGTCAATAGCATTAGGTTGGTGAATGAAATCAAATCCATCATTTGTGGATTTGTCGGTAGGGTACTGCTCATTTGATTTGAAATCAAATCCATCATTTATTTATTTACCTTTTTTTTTTGTGAAAAAAATTCATAGTTATCACAACATGAGAACGAAGAATGAAAAATTACACTACAATTCAATGTAGTAAGGATTCAAATCCATGAGCTTTACGAGAGGGATACGAGTCACTACTAATGGGTGAAACACGAGTCAAGAATTGACATAGGTGGACTAAAATTATTTTACAAATTAGATCAGGTCAAGTTATTCGATAAGTAGGTTGACGGTTCATGAGTCGCCGACTCTATTTACGAGTAAAATAAACAAATTTTAAGGAAGAAAAGGGAGATGCATCCGCTTGAAAATTAGAGGGAGGAAAAAGTAAGTAAAATCAACATGGCGAATATGGCGACCCAAAATCCTATGAGTCAAAACAGAATCTTTTTGCTAACCAAGGAAACATTTTAGGGTGCAAGAAAAGCACGTGGTAGAAAGTGGCTTCAGCTTTCATGTTTTTTTTTTTTTTTTTTAAAAGAAAGAAAGAAAAAGAAAAGGAAAGATAGAAAAAATAAACCCCATGGGCCAAAGCACAATCTTTGGAAGAAAGCATTTCAAACTCAAATACTATAGAGATGGAGGAACATGAATTTACCTACAACAGGAAGTAGTCTCTCCACTTGTAAAGAACTTCCCCAATGACACTGTAGTACGATCATGTCAGTGAGTTACGGTCATAGTTGATCCAACGTATCAATTCACTCATGATAAGAGTGGCAGATAAGACTATCAATGTGGATCCCATTATAAAGAGTAGTCGGATCCACCATTACTTGCATGTTTGGTAACAATATTTGAATGGTGCCTTGATATCAAACTAGGGGTATTGTACCAGAGAAATTCTTTTAATCCTTCTTATGCTTATCTTGCTTGGAAGGAAGGTTTACTAATTTTCACGATATTTAATACTCGTTTGGTTCGTAAAATGAAATAAAATAAGTATTTTTATAGAAATGGCTACTCCACGGAGGATAGGGGAAATAAGTTTAATGGAACTCCCATTGTACTTATATTACCTTCAAATTACCTTGCAACTAATGAAGAATGAAAATCAAATTAGTTACGGGTCATAAGACTTTTGTAACTAGTTCTAGTTTCATTTTTTCTCTTTCCAACTCAGAATTAAAAATAAAGTATATTACTTTATTTTCTTTCATTAACTCCCAATTTTCTTTTATAACTTTCAATCAATAAGGGAAAACATTGTCCATTGTTTTTCTTTTCTCTCTTTATTAATATTTTCCCTTTTCTTTTCCTTCCCAACCAATATATGCAAGGACTTTTACCTAAACGATGAAAATCATAAAACAATTACAATAATTGAGAGTTTTGAATATTAGTGCAAATTTTCATTTGCCTTCAACTACTTGGTTGGGAAACCCCAATCTTTCTCTTTGTATATTACCGTAAAATTTGTAAAAATTTTAATTTGAGTTCAAACCATAGACTATGCCAACCTATAGACTCTGTCATTACCTTTTCCTTTTAATTTAGTTTTTCGGGATATTAAAATATAGTCTTTAAAAACTAACTTTCAAGTGATTAATGAAGGCAGACTTTATCTCGCATTCAATTCATAGTATTAGCTATTCTATTTCATTCCTGTTTTTTATGGAATGACTAGCTACTATCTCAAATAATTTACTATATCCCAACCTCATGAAGAATACATTCCACTTATGACCTTTGAAATAACTATTCGTTATCTATTCCACTCATGGTACTTGAGAATACCTATACCTTATTCCGTTCATATCTAGCCCATTTGAATAGCTAATCCGTACATATTCGACTCCTATGGACCAAATTTGTCCTTGGTTTGTGTAGCATAAATAGGAGTTGAATTGATTAAAGATACAACAAATGAATAGCATTCAAATGGCAGGTCGTGTAGAAAGTATCTCCTCGTAAGCAATCTTCAAAAGATCTCATCACAGAGAACAATTTCTTTGTCCAATGACAATTTTCATTCTGTACATTTATTCAATGTCAAAATCCCAGAGATCTCACCTCCCAGGACTTAAAATAAATATGGGTACAAAAAAAGAATCGATTCCTTTCTAGGACTTTCCCCTGAAGAGATTCATACACCAATTCAACTGCTAAACCTAGACACTGCACTAGAAAATATCAAATGTAAACTGTAAGTATAAAAAGAACCACGCCCGTGATGATCGAATGTGATGCCCGAATAAATTTGTAATCGCCCTCCAATGGCGAATACAATGTCCGACATGGTGAACTCCTACTGTTAAGAACAGCAGTCTCCACAAAATGGTGACCACATCATAATATACATGTAATATGAAAAGAGAATCCAAGTCAAACCCCAGAACAACGTTGTTTTGATGAAAATATAAAGTGGGTATATGATGAGGTTCACTTGTTCTTTTTCTATGTTTTTTTATTTATTTATCAAAACAACGTAGTTTTGAAGCTCTGACTTAGGTAGCTACCTAAGTCTAGACTTGGATTCTTCATGCTCTACATGTAATACCTAACTTGATGTCTTTCCGCCAACTGGAAATCTGGAGCTTTGGATCAATCTTGACATTCAAGTGTCGTCATCTACGAAAATTTTGAAAATGAAATCGCGGAAGCGTTTGGAATACTGCCTGGGATCGACTGCTGAGATTGAAGTTGGGTCGTATTGGAACGACTTGTAAGCATGCTCAAGTTTCTTGCTGATATCATAGTCTTGTAATATGTCTATTATGCCGAAGAAGAGGATGATCTCGTAGAACTCCCCTGTCGGTTCCCCAATCAGCTGAGGCTCAAAATCGTTTCTTCGTATCGTTTGTTCAGCCCGAGCAGGCATGTTTATGCCTAGTTTCATGTCCGCCAACCTGCAACACAATTTGAAATGAATGAATTGTACAAGACGGAATGCCTATGAGTTTTCCTCTTGTATGCAATGAAACAAGAAATAGAGAAGAAGAGCTTGGTAAATGTAGTGTGCCACACTAGGCATTAGCACTCAGAACGATGGCGTTTCGTTTAAAAAATGGCACTAGTTTGTTATGCAGGAGAATTTTTCACAAAATGACTTCAGTTAAACCCCTGGCATGGCACATTAAACACTTTTTTCGATACAGAGTTGGAATCAATGAAAAGTGCATGACTGCAAATTTAACTAGAAAAATATAATTTGGGATTTTTCTCTTTTTTGTTTTCACCTAAACTAGTGAATGTTGGTTTACCGTTCGGGATCGAAAGGGAGCTGATCAAAGTCCACTTTCGAAAGACGAGGAGCTGCTATTTCGCCCTCACAGTCACCATTTCCTGAAAGAATTGTTCAATACACATTTTCACGTCTTCAGTGTAATTTGAGACTACAAAGAGGATGAGATTGAGGGGATTAAAGATTTACCAGTGGGAGTGCGAACTCCAGGAGTATGAGCCTCTGGCAAGGGGGATTCGCTGGCGACTGTTGTTTCCCGGAAATGAACGCCAACAAGAAGGCTGTAGTCCATTATTCTTTCTTGTTCGAGAAAGTCGCAATCTCGGTCCACTTGCCTACGTAAAGAAACACGTACATTATTTGTTCGCGAAATCCTGGAAAGAGGAACACCTAAGAAGCAAGTTGGTGAGGGTATTCGATTCCAGACAAATCATTCGTTCCAAATAGGGATAGAATCGCTATTCCTATAGGAATAGAATTGTAAAGAATAGTTGGTTATTCCTACGGACCATGGGTATTCCCGATCGGGCCAACTGTTAAAGTGAACCAATGAGGCAACAGGAGTTCCATTGGAACATGCACCCTCATATAACCACCAAATACTGAAACTACAACAATACACAGACAATTCAGAAAAGGGGTGATGACAGAAAATTACCTACAAAACTCTTGGAACCAAGATCTTTGCAATCGGAATATGAAATTAAGATCCAAGTCTTTAAGGGTTGTTGTAGGATCTATTTCAGCATCAGGTTTATCAGTTGTTCGGCCATGGGAAGAACCTTTCAAGTCAAAACGCCGGTGAATGGAGTATTCAGAACAGAACAAATTCCCCATTATAACGAATCGCACCTGACTTGAGAATCCAAAAGCATGAGCATCGACTACGGGTCAAGTGAAAAATCAAAATAGAGACTTTATTTTCATTTACCTTCTTTTGAGCTGTCCCAGTTAACTTCACACAATGAAGTCCAAAAAATTTGGTGACTAGTGTGTTTTCAAAGGCTCGAACATGATTATAGTACGCCGGAAGCATCCTCACGAGCACCTAAGATAAAAATTGACCAATTCAGCATCAGGATATTATTGAGAAATGCATTGGAAATGTTTGTTTTTTTCAAAATTAAGTTTTTAAAAGCTTTAAAGGGGGGGGGAGAGAAAAAAAAAAAAAAGAAAAAAAAGAGGAACCTTATGCTGCCTTTTGCTATTTTCCAGAAATACGAATGACTAATAATTATTATAATCACAATCTCCTCTCCATGTAAAGTCAGAAAATTTCTTACCTTGACTTCAGATTTAGAGACACTTTAATCAGATTCAAGCAACACAGGCTTTGGTATCTAAATGACTACTAATACGGAAAATACTATAATCAGAATCTCCTGTGAATATGTAGTAAGAAAATTTCTTACTTTTACTTCTGATTTCTTCATGGTCTTTATCATGTACCGATCATCATGAGTCAGGTAAAAAAAGCTTCCACTTTTCCCAGGTGATGACAGCTCTCGCAACGCATCATTCCCACATATAGATAGCATGTAATCAGCTGCATCCACCTTGAACAATTTCCTCAGGGTCCTGAAAACATATTTACACTTTGTTTCACTTAAATGCAACGTTATAAAAACAGTGAACTTTGTTTAATGATTTGGAGATTTATGCCAAGTTTGGTTCATGGTCATGGATATTCAATCCCAGATCCATTCATATGGAATAACTGTTACCTCATTTGGTTCACTTCAGAATTGGAACAGCTATTCTTACCCATTTGAGAATATTCATCCCACTCGTGGCTCATTGAAACAGTTATGACTTACTCATTTTATTCCTAGTCTATTCCATCCTGTGAATCAACCATAGGCTTGCATATTTTCCTTGATTTGATTTTTACTAGACTTTTATGTAAAATGTAAATTTGATATTTGAAGAACAGTTTACATTTGTTTCTCAATAAGGGGAGACTTCAATTAACTGAATGCAAGAATATCAAGGGCTAACCTGAAAACAAGGGGACAGTAATCCTTCCACTTAAACTCGAAGGACTGGTGAGGTGGGGTGTGTTTAGAGCCTTCTGGAGGGAATTTTGTCCACACCTTTTCCTTGGGATCAAATGCTGAGGCCCTCAGGTCGAGTGACGTTGGCGGAGCATGCCTTCCGACTGAATGCCTGAGCAATGACAGCATAAATTATTTGGCGAGGTTACAATAGAAACACAACTCACCATCTGGATTTATAATGCTAATTTTTCATCTTTTTAGTTTTATCCAGAAAGTCTTAAATAGAGAGACCTTCAAAAGTTCCTAAGAAGAAAGCAAAATTGAAAGGAAAAAATCATGCTACATTGATAATTTTATTTCAGACTTTCTTTTTGTTTCAACTGTAGATGATAACAAGCTTCTGTCATGTTACTCTATTTATTCCTACACCTTGTATGCATATCAAAATTTTCAGGAATCACTGGCTAATTATTTCTTCTGACCACAAAATGTATCAAATTCTCCTTTGCAGATGTCTAATCCAAAGAACAATTTCTTTTACAGCAGTCAGCAAAAATCACAGAAAAGTTTAAAAAAAAAAAAAACAAACATATCAACTAGATTTTTAGGATCTGTTCATACTCTACATATAAGTAAATGACATCGACTCTAATTTCAGCTGTCTGCAGTGAAGCCAACCTAAAGAAATGTAAGCTCAAAGCTTTCCTATTTCATTGTTTCATCAAAAGAAATGAGTGCCTCGCTAGATTATGGCCAAAGAAATTCTCAATCCCACAAGCTATATGTGTGTGTGTGCGTGCGTGAAAATGTTAATACGAGCAAGTGAGCAAACTTCTTTTCTCGTATGAGCAAGTTTATGTGGGGCCCGACCACGAGCAAGTTAAAAGATGAGGTTTCATCCGAATAGTCAAAGTTTGCATATGTTAGGGATAATTTGTTTCCAGGAAGTCATGATCAGAACAAGGGTAAAACCAAAGAAGAACAATAAGAGGGGAAGCAAACCAATAAATGATCACATAAAAGCAATACCTAATACCGAGCTGCAGATTGAGCATGAGCTCATAGTTCTTATGCCCTTTAGATATAGTTTCCCCCTGCTTCTTCACTGGCTGTATCCTCACCTGCTGAGGTTGGCACACCTTCGTTCTCACCTCGAAATCCTCCATCTGCAAGCTCCCCAACAACCCTTCATCTCCTTCTCTCCCAGCAGTTGAATGCCTCTCATTAAACACATTACTCCCAACATCCTCAGAGTCCCACATGAGAGGCTTAGCATCGGTACCAGTCATCCTCCCATCCACCGACCTTCTCCTCGGCCTCCCCTCATTTTCCCTCGGAGAAGGGCGTCTCCAAACAGTCTGTTTCGGCAACAACTCCCCCTCAACCCCCGGCCAATTGAGCATCTTTTGGGATGGCAGAGTGGTAATCTTTTCGTCCGGGCAAATCTTGCACTCACTCAAATCAACCGTAAAGACCTGCTGAGGATCCCAATCAAGGGAGTCAGGAGGAGACCCAGAAGGGTAAAAGGTCCCATTCTGCTCTTTGGGGTCCTTACTCCAAACCCCCACATAGAAACTCCCATCAGGCCACCTAAATGTACCATTCCCTTTAGGGCACCCATCCTCCCAGAACCCATCATACCTATTCCCGTTGCTCCAAATTAGGGTTCCATTCCCGTTCATTGTCCCATTCCTCCAATGCCCAATGTAGTGGCTCCCGTTCTCCCACTGGTACCGCCCGTGCCCGTCCTGCAAACCGCGCCGCCACTCCCCTTCGAAGTGATCCCCATTGGCGTAGCTCTTAGTCCCGCTCCCGTGCTTCGAGTTCATGACCCAATTCCCCCGGTAGGTGTCGCCCGAGGAGCCGGTGTAGGTACCCCTTCCGTCCATGTATCCCGCCTTGAAATCGCCCTCGTAGGTGGCGCCGGAGGGCCAGCTGAAGAGACCCTGCCCCATTGTCTTTCCTTTGAACCAATCGCCGACGTACATACACCCATCGGTCCACAGGTACTTCCCATGGCCGTGGGGGAGATTGTTGGCCCACTGGCCCGTGTAGAAGTCGCCATTGGAGAGGACTTTCTCGGCGTGGATGATCTCGCCGGAATCTTCAATGCTGCCCGTGCTGCTGTGGATGCTCGCGTCGCCGCCGCCGCCACCGTCGGCATCGTCAGCGTGCGCGACGGATATGGTGGTGAAGATGCTGTTGGCTCTCTTTTTCGCGATCGCTTGCGATTTGCGCACCGTCGCTTCCCAAGCCTTAACGATTCCACCGCCGGCGCCGCCGTGTTGTTCTTTGCTCATCCTCTTTCTCCCTCTTCTCGAATCCAACCCTATTCCTGCACTGTGTCTGGATTTTCAACCACAACCCAGATCGAGTTTTCGATGTATAAACATGATTCGAAGGATCACCCGGAGCATTTCTCTGATCTTCAATCGACCCAGAACAAATTGAAACTAGATAAACGCAAAAGAGGAAGAGAACCGGAATTCCAGAACTCACAAAACACAAATGGGTGTTCTTTTTCCTTGCTTTTGTGATGATTTTCTATTGTGGGCATCTAAGATCTCTGCGAATTGGGACTGTTTGATCGGTGGGAAAAAGCAAAAGTCGACAGATTGGAACCAAAGTTCGGGTTTTTCTTCGTTTGAGGAATTTTTTTTCCCCTCTTTTTTCCTTTTTTTGTCCTACTTCTAATCTTTTCTTTCTTTTTCTCTGTTGGATTAGGTTGGGACCAGAGAGATTCAACAACGCGGCGCCCTTCGTTCCGAATTTCCCTCCGAAAACTCCGAACAGACCAATCAGTCGGAGGGAGGAGGAACAAGATGATGTGTTTCCCATTTTTAGCTCTCCACTGTGTGACCTAATCCCCAAATCCTTTCTAATTTTAGTACTTCATTTTACGAAGTTGTCTATTTTGTTTTGTTCCCTTTGCGAATAGTTTAGTTTTCCATTTTTTAAGGTTTTTTTTTTTTTCTCTTTTTTGACAAGTTGCAATCATGCAATTAAGAATTTTTAATCCTTAAATTGGGAAGAGAATTGATAACATTCCGAAAATGTCCCTATTATATCATACGGTGAACCTGATTTCCAATTATGTTCTCAAACTAGATTTCATACAATAATATTTCTCATATTAGGCTTTATAGTATCACTTTACTAACGTATTTAAGTTTTTATGTTCTAAAATATGAAAAAATCCATAAAAATGAAAATTAATTATCTCAAAGAATTCTTTTATTGAAAATTACAGGATTGGCCTAAGAACTAATTGAAACATATCTAAGCTTCCATCCTTTCCCCCATTTCATTTCTTCTCCAATATTAGATTTATGTTAGATTCATTTTTTACTAAGTTCTTATGTATATATATATATATATATATATATATATATCCTTTTTTCGGTTGCCTTTTAAATGAATTTTTCTAATAAATGACCACCCAACTTGTAAAAATAACTCCCTTTTTTTTTTTTTTTTGTGGGAAAATAACACTTCGAATACATCAGAAAACAACAAAAATAAGTACAACGGCTCAATAAAGGGGTAAAAGTGGAAGGCTAAACAGATGCAATCCATGAGACAAGGCCTTTATGGCAGTTTATTAAATAAGCATTAATCGAAACACCAATCTTTTTCATGTCAAAGGTCAACTTGACAAGTACCCTCGTTTCCACAAGTGCGCCACCGTTTGCATGAAAAGGGGACTCTCGTCTCGCGGACAAAGTGAGTGATCGGGACCCGACACTTTTAAAAGCCGAGTTTCCTCGCCTCGAGTTTTGGCTCGTCGCCACGTATGAAAAGATAATTAATCCGAACCCATAAATTCAAACTCAAAATTTTATCGTTCTATGATCATATTTGTATATTTATTTGATTAAAATAAAATTAACTGTTGTAAATTTATTTATACGTAATTTTTATTTTAAAATCATAAATAAAATATGAGATCAATCTTACATATCCTAAATAGGATATCCCCCGTCTTAATATGCCAAAAGGGGTAAAATATTATCTATAATAAGACTAATCCTACGTATAGTGAGTCGGCACGTATAAAATACGTTAATATACCAAAAGAGTACAACATTTATTTATAGTGAGACTAATCCTGCGTATCATAAGTTAATACGTACAGGATACATCCTGCTTTAGTATACCAAAAGGAATAAAATACTTTATTTATGGTGTGCCTCCATTCAGTCAGCCTTAATGTAGTATTTACATCTTTTTAGTTTATTTTAATTTAAATTAAGGAGATCTAAGTCGTCATCAAGGAGCCGAACCAGCGAGCCCAAAGTAAATTACCCATTTTTCACCCCGAAGGCAGAGAATTTGGATCAAAGGAAAGGTAAAAAGTGTAAAGGATGCGTTTGCCGGGAGTCGAACCCGGGTCTATTGCTTGGAAGGCAATTATCCTAACCGTTGGACTACAAACGCGGGTGTCCTTAATTTTCAGTATTTATTTAATTATTTAATTATAAATAACTTATTACGCCCATTTAAAATAGTCATCTCAACTAGGCTCAAATTTTTTTGAAAATTGTTTCATTTATTTACCATTTCATTTTAATGGATAGCCCTGCATTTCTTTTCTTTTACAATTTCCTTTTTTTTTTCCCCTCTCCCCCCTTTTAACAACAATTTTCCTCGTTTTTAATTCCACTTTTTTGTTCTTTCTTTATAAAACCCTCTCTCTCAATTAATGTATATAAATAGAGAGAGCATCATGGAAACGTCCTAGCAATATAGATTCATGGACATATATACATATTATTTGATTGAACTTAGATCAGAAAAGCATGATATTGAAATTCATGGAAGTTCAGATACATAATCAAGCATCAGGCTACAAGTAGAAGAAGCACAGACGAAGTACGTCAGTTTTTAAGGTACGGTGCTCCAAAAGATGAGCTAAAAAGAGGACGACGAATTCCCGAATTCATCATCTCCAAAGGCCATTCGAACCCTCTCGCAGGACATCATTTCTACAATCGAATAATAAACAGTGTAAGATTGAAGAGGCCAGGCCAGCGAGAAGAAGAAAAACCCAAACTGCATGAGCTATCAGAGTTATCATACCTGCACCGGAAGGTACAGCTTGAATTCGGGTGGAAGTTCCTCTTCTGAATAAAGGCGGTCGGAAAAGTAGATCCTCCTCAAGCGACAGTTGGCATGGACTTGAACTCGCAATGTTTCGACGTAGTTGGTCCCATATGCTCTCCTGATAAGATCAGAAAGATTCAACTGGATCTGATTCCAACCCTCGTCCATTTTCAACGGCATGGTGCAGATATACGGCTTAACTCGAGTCACGGCCTGCACCAAGAGGAAATTTTGAATTTATGATAATTGTCAATGATATGCACATTGTCTTGCAATGCCCTTCCTAATATTCACCTTTAAAGCTTGAAAGAGAGTACCAAATTGCAAGAAATCATCCAACATACTCCAAAAATTACTTCGCATATGATTTTTGAAGGAATACATATATGCACAGAAGAAAGTTTGGAAACTATCAGATTTTACATTGAGCAAAATATAAGAGTATTGACAAAATATTGAGCAGCCCATTCAAACAAGGTTATGCAAATAGGTATACCATCGATCAAATTATAGAGGAAATCTGATTTTTAAAACTAACTGCTACCAATCATGCAAATGATTTTCAGTAATCCAAAAAAAATAAAAAATTCATAGGACCATATCGTTCAATTTTGAAAGGTCCATTCTTGGGGTAATGACACTTCCTCTCATGACCCTTTAACATCTTGAGTGCACATAATACCCCGATCTCGGCCTTCTGCTCAATTGGGACTTCAGATTCTTCTCCATCTCCTTGGGACTTTTTCCTCACAATATATAGAAGATGGTTGAAATGGGCACTCTACAATTCAATAGAGTTCTCCTGTAATGCATTTTCCATTGTTTAACTTCTTCAACCACCAACTACACTTTCAGACCTTTTAAACATATCTCAGGACAGAACTCCAACAAATCGAAGACTTTGCTTCGAAATTGATGTTAAACAGAAATAATGCTAAGTATTTCTTTCAACTACAGGCCTCAGATCACTTGTTCTTGCATTTTTCTTTCTCACCAGCCCTGAGGAGTTGGTCAGGTTTTTTCCCGCTTTTTTGGTGATTGTGTTTTTATTGGGAGAAGGGAGAAGGTTGGGGGGACGGGGTAAGTGGTTAGTGTAAAGGCAAAAAAATACTTGCCATGAAATTCTTTGGGAGAATAAATCATGTGCAAACAACAAAATTATCGTACCAAGAAAGGGCAGACTTACACACTTGAAAATTAGAAGCTCGGAAACGTCGCCTGACATTCTTATCATCCAGCACTTGAATCTCAAATGTGAAATATTTCTTTAGATTCTTTACAATCATAACCAAGAATGGAAGCTTTATGCCAAGTGTTGCAGCTGGATCTGCCGGGCATGTGATATATGTAGACTGGACATTTGATCCAACAATTTCAAGGGCATTGGACTGTATATCGTCATCTTGTGGTCGCTTGACATGGCCATTGACAACTGAATGAACACAAGAATTTTTTTTAAAAAAAAAAGGAAAAAGGATGCATGGTTACCTGTAGTCATATGCAATTTTTGAAATCAAGAATATAGCAATTTTTAATTATTTTTATTTGTTCGATCCTGAGGTGTAAATCCACAACATGATGAAGGACAAGCTCAAGTCGCACACACAATCATCATTAAAAAAAATGCCAATATCCAACGGTTAACTTGACCTAACTTCACCAGAATATGTTCTTAAGAAGAGTGAAATGTGCCAAACAAAAGCATTATTTGCACAAGAAGATAGTTAATATAGAAAAATCTAAAAATAAGTAAGAAAACATTACTAAGCACTGACATGAACTTGCACGGGAAAAGACACACCTTCTTTATCCCAAATCTGCAACGGTTTGCTCCTAAACCACCCAAATGAATCCAAACATTCAGTACAGAAGTTTAAAAAAAAAGAAAAAAAATCCTGAGCAAAGACAAGGGAGTTTTATGTCAAAAAAGAATGCAAAAGAAAATGATTACATACCCAAGGCTGTATAAAATGGATAAAAACCCAGACTGGAAAGTGTTCTTAAACATCTCCAAGAATAATCCTATGCGAGCTGCAAAAAATGAAAATAAGGACAAAAAAAACTAATCAATATTCCCGTTACAGCTACCTATCCGTGTATCTTCTAATCAGGGACTTCACCCCAGCCATCAAAAATAACAGAAACAATTCGCACACCTCTTACAATTCAAAATGACTAACTCACGGTTGGAGTTAAAACAATGTTCCTCCGGAAAATTGGAGCACATTATTTTATCTTCAAGCTGCGAGAAATTAATAAAACGTGGCAAAACTGATCTTAAGCCCAGTTCATATCCCAATTACAAAAATCCCCAGTTCATGTTCTTATCTGAAAAAGGCCATATAGTTCAGATTCTGATAAAATAAAACAAAATAAAGCCCCAGTCCACGTTCCTACAAAAGAAGGAAATATATATATATAGACCCCAGTTCATGTTCAGATTAAAAGAAAAGAGGCCTTAGTTCATCTTTGATCAGAGGAAGCCGCCGTTCATGTACCAAACCAAAAATTCCTAGTTCAAGAAAAGAAGCAAAGAAATGAATAAACAAATATTCCATTACAACAGTGACTCCACCCCTCTTCTAATTACAGAATCGGGATTCCTCCTGATCCAACAAATCAACTGAAACAATTCACAAACCTCACCTCCCGCAACTCAAATCGACCAATTCGACGATTTGTTAAAATCAATGGTTCTAAAGAAAAACCGGATCAAAATTGTTCGCTTTTCGAATCGGAAAGAATAATAACAAAGTGCCAAAACTAAATTGAAACCATCGCAATCAAGAAAAGAAGAAGAAGAAGAAGAAGATTAAGAAAGTAAACCCTAGTTCATGCCAATCAGTAAGTAGATATAGAAGCCCTCGGCAAGGGCTGTGGAAACCTAAATCATCAAGAAAAATATTAAAAATACAAAGGAGGGGAGATTTGAACACCTGCTTCGCCGGAAGATGGTCGCCGTTGAGGCCTCCAATGTGTTCCAAGCGGGAGAAGAGGTACCATCGGTACCGACGGAGAAGTTTATATACTGAGTTTTTTTATAGTATTGGGCCAAGATTGTGGGCCGGGCTTTCTTACTCTTCTTTTTTTGGTAGGACTGTCAATCGGGCCTATAAGCCCAAGCCTAGATAATTCGAGCTCATACCAATTAAATTAAGTCAGGCCTCAATCTTATAATTCATATCAGCTTAAATAGGACATATATCCCACTTTTTAGGCTTTTGGATTTTTACGGCCTACTATATTATTCTACACGCATTATTTGACATTCAGTCATGCTATTTTAGTATAGGACATCCCCGAGAATAGATTGTTTAAATTCACGGTGTATCACTCATTGATTTATTTAAGCAACAAACTATTTTTTTATGGAAAAAAATGTTTCATAAAAAATTCAAATATTTTGGTAAACTATATAGATTTGATAACTTGATAAAGAAATTGAAAAATGCAGTAATGTTATGCGTAAAGGTAAGTTTCAGAGCTTACTAAAAGTATAAAATTAGAGATCAACATACATAAATTAATTAATTAAATTACCATAAGCAGGCGCGGACCTATATCAGGCCCGAGCCTATCACTCCTCAGCTCGGCCCAAATAAAGGGCTGAGCTCAATTTTTGGCTCAAGCCTAGTTTGAGTTCACCTCTCGATCCGTTTTATTTCAAATGGCTGATCGGACTTTGGGCCAAGTTGGACGTTCTTATGTCCTTGGCATGGTTTGCTTGGCCCATCCCTTTTATTTATTTCTTTTTGTATTTTTTTATGGGGCTTGTTAAATTTACTCCCCAAAATGACTTTTTCATGTACATTTTAATAAATTTCAAGTTTACAGACTAAATGAGTATAAAAAAGTAAGACAGCATTATCAATTTTCCTATAGTTTAGTTATGTATTGGATAATTATTTATATCGGAAATTTTCAAGATATTTAAACTGTTATTATTGTTTAGAATATTTAGACCCTCTAAATGAGAGATTTATATATAATGAAATATACGAAAATTGACATGATCTCTTACTTTTTCATACTTACTCAATTCACATATTTGAAATTGATAAAATTAATCCAAAACAACCTCATTTTGAAATAGTACGGAGTTACACACTTTTCCCTTTATATATATATATATATATATATATATTTGCCCTCATAATGTAAGATTTAACGGGGTATATTTTGACGAGAAACTTTATAGTGTTGCCTTTAACATGAAATTCTTAGGTGTAAATGGTGCACGAGAAACTCCAAAAGATTATCAAGGATGTTAAAAGTAGGGGCCTTCATTTTAATCACTGCAATTTTTTTTTTAGAATTGTTCATTTTAAATTAACTTATTCAAATAAAAAAAATAGAAAATAAAAAATTTAAACTAATAAAATAATTGCTCAACCCCAAAAGACTCCTGCACGTCATTGTTCTCTTTCTATTCTTAAACCGGAGGTTTATACGGATTGTATTTAACTATTGCATGATATTTTTCGGTTGGAGTTGCATAGGGCTTACACGTGGACGTATTCTGTTCCTATGTACTATTTTTGTTAGAACACCATCAGGTTTTTAATAAAGCATATACACCGTATGTTGGTCTCTAAGGCCTCGTTTGATTTTATTCCCGTTTCTATGTTCTTCTTTCTAAATTTTGCTCCTATTTTTTTTTATTATTCTCATTTTTTGCCTAACAAAATCTGCTGATGGTGACTGTAATCCAGCCAAATTTTGACCGAGATCCAGCAATGGTGACTAAAATCTTGCAATTACTGGGTGTCGGAGTTAGACGATCGATAATTTTGAATAGATTTGAGTGGTTGAAGATGATAAATATTATTTCCCAAAATTTTAAAATATTTGAGAGTGAGATTCTTTTTTACTCCCAAAATTTAATAAAGAGTTTTTAAAAATTTTGAGAACATTCTCAGATTTTATGAAATAAAAATAGAATTAAAATTATTTTCTAAAATTTTTAAAAAATAACAAAATCAAATGGATCCAAGAGATTTGTTCCCATTGATTCTTGAAGTAGGGATCCGGCTGCTTTTGTTTGTACATTCCTTCCTTCTATAGTGGGAAATTCTATGGGCACTGACCAAGGCGTACCCAGGCAAGTACCTAAACCAAAACCCCTCTTTCTTTTTAATTTTTTTACTTTTTATAAGAAAGGTGAAGAAACATTATATATTTAAAGAAACATATAAAGAAATGAAAGGTGAAATTGAATTCATTCATATACAACTATGGTTATTTATCGGAGAAAAAAATAATAGTTGATTATATCGAGTTTTCACAAAAAAAATACCTTAAATGATAAAAATTTGATAATGTGACATATCTTTTCGAATCTTTCTTAATATACTCTTAATTTTTTAAAATCGCACTTAAAAGCATGATCTTAATACTTCTCATGCTGATCCCTCTATGGGATAAGGGCGTGAAAAATTAATCTGGTGATTTAATTATTTTTATTTCACCCCGACTGCGTTAACGGGCGCCGTGTAGTTGGAGGAAAAATACAAAAATTGTGATTATGAAGCTTGATTTTACCGAAACTTGGGGAGTCTGACTCAGAAGGCTTTGTTCGCAGCTCTCTCGGTGGGGCCAGTTGCCGAACACATGGCGTTCGTCATGGACGGTAACCGGAGGTATGCGAAGAAGTGGTGTCTCACGGAGGGCGGCGGCCACAACGTGGGATTCGTTGCCGTCATCCGAATGCTCAAGGACTGCTACAAGCTCGGCGTCAAGTATGTCACCGTTTACGCATTCAGCATCGACAACTACAAGCGCAAGCCTCAGGAGGTGCAGCTCCTGATGAACCTGGTGCAGATCAAGATGGACGAGCTGGTGGAGGTTGAGGGATTGGCGCACCAGTTCGGCGCACGGGTTTACTTCTCCGGGAATCTGAAGCTGCTGAGCGAGCTGGTGAAGAAGACCGTGCATAAGGTCGTGGCGGAGACCGCGAAGAACACCAAGGCGGTGCTCTCTGTCTGCTTCGCCGCGTGATCTCCTCGCGCGTCAGGGACTCGGACCGGGATAGGGCTTCGTCGGGTCGAAGCCGTCGGAGGACATGGTGGAGGACGGCGACGAGAGCGGCGGATCCACCATCGGCGCTGCCGCTGACGGCGGTGGTGATGAGAGAGAGAGAGATGGGAAGCGCTAAGAAGGAAAAATAGCGCTGCTGAGTCACAATCCCCAAGTTCCAGTAAAATAGAATACCAATCCTGTACTCTCCACGTGTCAAGCACATAAGCCACTTGTTGACAGGTGTTATTGCAGATATATATATATATATATGGAGATTGATCTGGTACGGTGGGCCCCACTCACATGCCCACGGCCTCAAACCACAGATCTGAAGCAACTCTCCTGCCACGTGGACCAATCAGAGTGCAGAATTTGATGGAGGCCTCTCCACCGCTAATTTCAGCATCGTTTCTCAACCACATAATAGAACCCCACTGGCCAATTTCTTAGTATTGAAGCTTATATCGCCCCAAAACCCCCAAACCCCCCAAAACCCAACAGTGGCCACCGTTTTCAAAGCTTGAGCTCCTGTTTCTTTCTTCAATCCATTGCCTCAACCAGGTTTTGTATCGAGCGACGATTTCCTTTGCTGAATCTGAAACTGGGTCGCCTTGATCGCTTCGATCATTCCGACAGAGGTATGTGATTATCTTCTCTTTTTCCCCCTCTTCGTGTTTTTCTGTTAAAGCACTTCAACCCTAACCCATCTAAATTTTCAGTCAGTCCAAACAGTGTTTACAACCCCGGCCGATCTCCTTGGCTGAATCTGAAACTGGCCTTGATTACTCGGATTAAACTAATAAAGGTATGTGATTTACCTTTTCTCTTTCTTTTTCTGTTGAACATTTCAACACGACTATGGACTAAGAAACAATTATGCAGAATTCTTATGAATTTTGAGGATGTGTCAGATTTCTTGGACTGATCTGATATTGTTCTTTTATTGAAAAGTTCAATTGATTATTCGTTTATGTTTTTCTCCTTTCCCATATACTTCATGTCGGTATGTTCTTTCCCCTCTTGATGGGTTTGGAGCCCCGATCGCCTTAGGTTTTCACTGTTTTTAGTAATTTCGGGTTTCATTTACCATACTTGTTTTTGTGTGATTTTGGTACACGTTCAGTTTTATCATGGATTGTGTTCATCAGAGCCGTAGAAGTCTGTGTGGAATCTGTAATCAATCGAACTGAATATTAAAAAGCATATATTTTTATCTCGTTAAATCTGGCTTTGAATTTTACATTTGGGGTTTTTATCAGCTTTGTTTGGAAAAGAAGTTGTTTAGTCATAATTGTGCTGTCAGAACTTCAATGACTCCCATACAAGAAATTGACCTTTTCTGTGCTGATCGATTTCAGGCCTCTATTGGACCCATTTCTATTCATATGGAGCCAATGAATTGGTGTTTTGGGAGCGGTGTCAATGATTTTCTTGTTCCCAAAGACCAGGAAATACTCGATGGGCCTCCGCCATCAGAGAGTTGGATGCAATGGGGAAGAACTGATTATGAAACCATGGAGTCATTGAGCAAATATATCGTGCCGGAGGAAAACCCAATTCCAGAAGTTCATATGGGAAAGGTTTCCCTTCATCAGAGTACACTTCCACACGGGCAGCCTAATTGTTTTCTCAATGACAGAGACGGAAGTGACTACGCGGATGACATTTTCATGTACATGCGTAATTTCTGGGGTTAAGATGCTTAATGCACTTGCATGTAGGAAATTTACGTAAATTTGATGAAATGCTTTTGCTTGCCATCTTGAGTAGGCCATGTTGGAAGTCTTTTGGAGACTGAATTGCTTCCTGGTTCATTTACATCATCAAACATATGATTTAATGTGATTTAAGCTACCTTAAAAGTCATCCTAAGCTGTTGGTTGTACTTTGTCAGTGCTCTTTGCCCCATGGTGCTGATGTTCTGAAAACTGAATTTGTGATTTAACCGCTTTACAGATAGTTTGTAATGGAGTAATTCAATTTCTTTGGACTTCCAAACATGCTCTAACGACATGTTTGAATGGCAGGAAAGGGAATGAGAATATTGATTCTCATTCCATGGTCTGATACAATAAAAGGGAATGACACTGGTCATTCCTTTAGAATGGCCACTCCCTCACTTTCTCATCCCCTTATCATTCCATCCAAACATAACCTGAATGTGTAGTGATTTACCCTTTCGGTTCAAACAGTTAAATCTTATCCTTTGTTGGTATTCACCCACTCTGTCTTTTGGGTTATGCAGGAGTTCATTACTTGACGAAGATCTTTCTGCAATAGAAAGCCTTAATGAATCTTTTGGTTTCTCTCCTGAGTTTCAATGCAGCTCGACCTTGACTGATGATCCATTGATAGTTACGGTTTTAGATTCCTGCAGAGTTCCCAGTCATTCGTGCAGCAGAAAGAGCTCCGAGTATATCCAAACAGATGACTTTTCTCCGTCACGAGTTGGGAAGAAGGAAGAATGTACCTCTATGCACTATGCTCCCTCCAACTTGGGGAAACGGAAAATTTGCCCGCCAGTGATGGTGAGATTTCCTATCATTTTTTCAGGGTGCCCTAGAATTATGTGTAGTATCTAATAGTCTATTTTATTTTCAACTATATTTTGATCTTATATATTCAGAATTCTTATTAGAAAATATACTGTTTTTAACACAAAGAAGTCTTATCTTCTAGCTTTTTCAATTTGAGGGATGATCTTTGTCTGGAAAGATAGCTTGCCGGAAATTGAGAAGTATATTCAACTATGGGGTTGAAACTGTTTTCTCCAGTTTCGGTGAACAAATGCTACATCATCACTTCAAAAGCTAGTTCTTTATTTTTTATTTTTTATTTTTATTTTTGCTTTTTAGAGATAAATGTAACAAGACTGCAATCATCCACAAATCCCTACAAAATTATCTTACAAATTTGAGCATTCCCATAACTTGGGAGGCTCTAAGTGATGAACTTAGGTATTGATAAACCGTGTTTATTTATGCAATTTCTAGAAAGATGCAGAGTGCCAACAGATTAATTTGCATAATTTAGTTTTCTTTAAGTTGATGTATAGTTCGACATGGTTGAATTACTTAGTTAAGGTGTATCTGTAATTTTTTTTTTTTTTTTTTGGTAATTAGGTGCATCTGTAATTTATGTTCACAGGAACCAAAGGTCAAAATCCCAGTCCTGGCTAAGCAAAGTGGAGCATGGAGCGAGGAGACGTCAGTAGAAGAATCTGTGTTGCAAGAACTTGAAGGAGCGATGAGACAGGTGAAAATCGAGAAAGAAAAATTGGAATCCCAAAATTATGATGAATTGCATTAATATGGAAATGATATACTAAATATTGCATTGCATATTTTGTGTTTAGTTCACCCAAAAGGGTCGGATTTGTTTCCGTGATGCCTTGTATCGACTTGCGAAGAACTCAGAGCAACAAAGTATGCTAACAGAGGGCCATGCCACAGAGTTCACCACAGAGTCTACGAATGCGGTCGATGAAATTCCTAGGTCCGTCTCTTTTATATTATTTTCCTGGGTCTTTTTGGGTTCTTTTATAAGTTGAGAATCTTTTGAGTCGAACAGTTAGTCATCACTGCAATTCTTTACTGTGATCTGTTGAAGTTCATATTAGCTATATCTGTACTTCTATGCTCTTATACCTGCAATCCCCTGACATAAACACTAGCTAGTTGGTGTGCTTGCTTTCCCTTACATTACCCTCCATCTTTCCCTAAAACCCCAATATGTCCCAGATTACCTGCAATGCCCAAACTGCCCTATAGTGTCAGAAGTGCCTAAATGGCCAGATTACCTGCAATGCCCAAAATGTCCCATAGTGCCAGAAGTGCTTGAAATGCTCTAAATGGGAAAAAGTTCCTCAAAATGTCAAAAATATTGTCTGCTGAATGTTCACCTCACATGCTCTTAGTAAGGTTGAAAAAAAATCAGTATTTAGAAAATAGAAAACTGGAATGGTGCAGCCAACTTGATTTCTGATGCCTCAGTCTCGCACTCTCCCTTTTCCCCCTTTCGATTGTAAATTTGAATATCGAGCCTCTTTTTTTTTTTTTTTTCTCCTTTTATAGATGTTTCGTTTTCATTTTGATCAAACCATGTGTGACCTTCATTTCCAGGTCAGGAACTGGAAAGGCCATGGAGCCAGAGACAAATGCCATCGACAGGGCCGTTGCGAACCTCATGTTCAATAAGATGGGGATAAATGCACAAAATGTTTATCCCTCCGCATCGGTGCACACGGCTCCAAGCGGGGGCGATGCTGAGGTTCCCGTGATCGGGAGCAGAGGGAACTTGCAAAGAACAACAAATCGGCATTTTCAAGCACTGGTGCAGTGAAGGAGGAATCCGAATTACTGCAGGCTTGTGTTCACTGTCTAAGCACAATTTTGGTTGATGTTCATGTATGTAGTTAATGGAATTTTGGGATCTATAGGGAGAGTTAAGTTGTGTATCGGTCCCAATGTATGGCGAATTTTGAAAGTCGGTCATGTTTTGATTTTTCTGCCCACTTTGGACCCTCCTTTCAAATAATCAGTGCTGTGCTGGCTCACTAATTTTTCTTTAAGCAGTGGGCTTAAAGAAGGTGCAAAGATTAAATCAGGGTCAATATAGGAAATTCACATTATTGTAGGAACCAAAATACCCTTTAAACTCATCTATGGTGAGAATTCCCTGTTCTTTTCTCTTTGAAGCCAAGAGTTCCATGGTTGGATATCCATTAGTTTCAAGGTTTAGAATTTGATCTCCCAAAAGATAAACTATGGGCGCATAGACCGACTTGCGTCTTATAATGTTGGAGCGGATCATGTTTTCTTATCTGATTCTCGTCATAATTTTTTTCTTCTAGCAGATTGTAGTGAGGCGACTTTTACGCGCTCACAGCATACATAATTCTAATATTATTTTTCTCGCTATGTTATCCTCTTTTATTATACCAAAAAAAGGAAAAAAAGAGATAAACTGTGGATTTTGTGTGCAATTGACTCCAAACTTTGAAGATGAAACTAAAATTCACCCTAGAAAGCAAATCTTTGTAAAGTATTTTTTTTTTTTTAATATAGAGCGGCGAAGAAGAAAAAACCCCTTTGCTTTTGTGAAAGGAAAAACCTCATTTAAAAAAAATTGGCATAAAATTGTTTACGGGATACGAACAGATGGACTAATTTTTAAGTTTCAAATCAAAATAGACTCAATTTTAAAACTATTTATCTAAATAGATTCTATCCAAAAGTATTTATTAAGATAAATTTCATCTCGCCACATCACATACCAGATCCATATCCTAATAATTATTTTAAAATTAGATTTCAAGCCTATTTAATAAGTCATTGGGTATATATTACTGTATGAAAACAATGAATTAATTGTATCATATTGATGGGAAATCTTTCAATTTTCTTTTTCCTCTGTATAGGGAAAATTGCTATGTATTATTTTGTATTTTAATTGTTATGACTTTGATTGATGATACATGTTTATGGGTTTGGAGTTTTAGTTTTCTAACTCCTTTTTATTTATCATGTATGGACATATATTTCTTTCAAAAATAGAGGATTGTATAAAAAAATATTTAATGAAATAATATTGTATAATCCTGACGTTGATATGTGTGTGTGTGGGGGGTGCACGTGTATATGTACATATAACAGTTGTTAATTCCTAAAAAAAAAACTGCATTCACATTAAAGACATAATATTTATTGTGTAGTGGAAGAGTATGGACAACTCATATGGGATTGTTATCTATATTTAAAATAATATAATTTGATGGAGTTATAAATGCTCAATGATGTATTAAATAAGTTTAAAATCTAATTTTAAAATAATTAGGATATAGTGCCTGATGTATTATTTGTGTAATGAAATAGGATCATTTTTGATAAATAATTTTAAGCAGAGCTTATTTAAGTAAATAATTTCAAAATCGAGTCTATTTTGATTAAAATCTCCTAATTTGTTTCATTATTAAGAGCCCATAACTAGCGTTCTTCTCCATAGCATGGGATTTTTTTTTTTCACGAGTAGCATGGGAATTGTTGGGGACATTAAAATTTTCCCCTTTTTTGCCATAATTAATTGAAGAAGAGAATCAAATACCACATGGGACACTTTAGCACATGCCTCAGGTCGACTTTCTTTTTGGAATAAATTAATTTTATAAATAAGTTTTATTTAATTTTTTTATAATATTAGATCTCTCTTTTTTAAATATAATAGGAAAAAGAAAACGTAAAGGTGTAGATTCCATCATTCTAGCATTAGAAATATATCATACTCTAAATTTATTTTCCTTTTATTCGTACAATTAAAATTTTTAAACATATCTAAAATGGTGTATAGTTTACATAGTAATAACCATATATTTATATCACATGAATTTATATAATTTAACCAACTTTTTATTGTTGAAAAATCACTGTTAAATAAAGAATTAGTGGATGCATCCATGCATGCATGAAAAAACTAAAATTGTATTCATAAAAGAAAATAATTATTTAAGAATACAAAGGAAGTTGTTGAGATATCGTTAGGCACCCATTCAGGTCGTATCTATTTTACTTTCCATAATAAAGATTAAAGATTTAAGCCTCTATTATATTATGCTAAATTGGAATAATTTTTATTATTATTCTTTTATAAGAAATAACATTTAAATGAGTGCAATAAGATTAGGGCGACGGAGAAAAGCAATAAAAATACACATGGGACGGCGTGGGAATAGCGTATAAAGTATATGGAAATTAAATTATGCCGGACCATAATAGTATTACTTTTTATTTCTTTTGCCAATAAATAAAATATAAATAGATTGCGGTCGGCACGGATGGTGTGATGAATAGAATCAGTGGACACGTGGGATCCTTTGGTAGGTGCCCACGTGGCAGCTACTGGTAGCATGAGCTGTCTCTGATTCGGCCACGTAAAAAGGACGGCGAATTGATCCGGCAATAATTATTAATTACTAATTATTCTTGGGTTGGTAGCATCTTAAAACTTCGTTTTAGAGTTATGCCGTAAATTTTAATCATTTAAATTAAATGAGTAATAATGATAGGATATATTTATTGTTTTATAATTTCCTGATATATAAAATTTTAATTCATATATTGAAAAATAATAATTTAGATATAAGAATATTTTAAAATATATAAAAAATTATTAAATAATAAATAAATAAATATCAAACGATTCGTTTTATTGCGATACCGTAAAGATAATTTAGCTAGTGTGCTAAACCATTTTCCCACTGTTCTTTGGTTTCAAGAGAAACAAAAATTTGAAAGCGACTTCAGAACTAAACCTTTTTAGATTCCTTTTCTTTTTTTTTTTTCTTTTTATAAGCTGGGAGATGCCTGCCCTAGTCAATTGTATTATTTTTATTATTGTTATATTTTACAAGCATTCAAATTTTGTGAATTTTATTGATAAAAAATAAAAGAGCAGGCAAAAATTACTGGTTTTTATTCAAGTCAATGATATTTAATACAATACTTTTAAATTCTCACTTAATTTTAATTGAGAATCAAACATATACTTTTATTTGTGGGTGTCAAGATTATATTATATAATATAGGTGGACATGTTCACGCGGTCGTACAGTAATAAACTTGAGTAAAGTTATTATTATATTATAACTTATGTGCTAAGTTAGGTGAAAGGAATTGAAAAATAAAATAAAAAATGATTGCGGAGGCCCTGCAGTGTGCAAGTGGCAAATGGGGAATAGTTGGTCCCAATGCTTAGATTAATGCAAGTATTAGCCTTATTATCTAGTTGACAGGTCCTGATAAGATGAGTTGACCCATGCACGAGTGATTGCACAAATTATCGGACTTTGTGTCTGGGATTGAGGAGATAAACAGTTTGTGACCTTCTTCTAGGTCTCTCAATGAGTGTTGAATTGTGCTAAATTTTATTCGAACTTGTTGAACTTAAATCTCTTGAATGTACATTTCGTTGATTATCCCTTGTCGAGTCGTCTTTTGTGCTCAACCTTATTTGATTGAACTACGTTTAGCTTAGCACTTCAAGAATGACGTGGACACGAGTTGGTTGAATGATAAATGAGAAAGTATGCTTAGAATTAAACCCTCAATTCATTATGTTTAAAATCACTTTTATTGGACGTGGTTCTACTTTTGTATCAGCATTATAAAACTGTGTTGTGAATTTACTGGAAAGAGTGTGCCTTTATACACATGATCAGTGGATGAAAGGTAAAGGTATTGCAATTAAGACGTTTATCTAAATGGTATTATATTGAAGATTGTGATAACCCGTGATCTGCTATCTGCTTATCATTTTTTTTTTTTTTTCCTTTTGGTGGTGGTGGTGGTGTTGGTGCTAGTGGAGTTGCTGGTGCTAGTGTCGGCACCGTTGTGGTTGGTTGTGGTGGTGTCGTTATTATTGTTGCTAGTTGTTCGTTATACAATATTTTTTTACTAATTACATGGATAATTGACTATGTAAAGTCTATGTTAGCCTCTAGGCTAGCATGGATGTGTCTTGCACATGAATGGCGTTAAAACAACATTGTATGTTTGTTTTTGCAATGAAAGAGTAACGCGAGTACACGATTACTTGCCGACTTTATCAAGAACATGGATACATGACTAATCGAAACTGCAACATGAACTTGGATGCAATGAAAACAAAATCACGGGTGTTACTCTTGCTAAATTGTTCCCGACTCTTAATTTTATCCTCGTATTATCCATAAAAATATTGTTATCATTTGGTTATTTTCTCCATAATATTTATCTAGCTATACATTATTTCTCTCCCCTTATTAAATAATTTGGAATCGTTTTTCTATTCTTTTACTATTCTCCATTTTATTCTTCTCTCATCAATATTCTTCCAATTTTTTTATATTTTGTATTTGTGTACTTTCCCCCCCCCCCCCCCCCCCCCCCCCCCCCTGTGTCGTGGAGCCTATGTAGAATACCGATAACCTTTGCAATTTTGAGGGAAACTGCAAAGTGGAATCCCCTAGTTATATTCTCTTATTCCGACCGTTCGATCATTTTTAAATAATAAAGATAGTATTTTTTTTGCATTTCAATTTTAAAACGATCCGATGGCGAAAATGATTGAACATGCATACATCTGTTATTCAAAGGGGGGCCGCATTTCCTTCGAAATTGCCTGAAAGGCTGATACGGTAAATCCCAAATTGTCTCATCTTTAATTTAAGGCTTGTTTGGCTCTCATCGTAAAATCGAGTTCATAATTAAGTTTTCTAAAACTTAGTTTCGCCTTCAAAATCGACTTTTGTGAAACTTAGGTTTACCTAAATTGCTTGTTTGATTACCCTAGTAAAAACTATGTAAAATAACCAAAAAAGATGAGTATATTAAAGTGGTTAAGACTTGGTGTGATACCCCCACCTTCAACACACTAACAGGTGTATAAGGGTGCACTCATCCATCGTCTACTAATCGGTTCTCTGTTATTAACACAAAAGTGGAACCATATACAACACACTTAATACTGTATTATAGAATTTATCACAACTCAAATGATAGCTTAAGGCGACGAGCGCTTAAAAGTTTAACTATTAGCAGCTTCTTTCCCTTTACCACCACCACCACTCTCGTACGGTACATTTGCATGGGACCCACCTGAAAAAGATTCAAACCAACAAGGGTGAGTGCAAATTAATACTCGATAAAGGATAATTAATCAGGTGTATGTTCAAGAAAGATCAACACTACAAATTCAACATAGTTTAGCTCGAACCATCAACCACTGAGAGATCCATAAGGTCATGAACGGTGTGTCTGCTCAAACCTAGACACGAGGTCTAACATTTGTGCATTAACCTAAGCACGGGGTCTATCCAACGTATCGGGGCTTGTCAACTAACCATCATGGCTCATGCGTGCTTTAACCCAAGCACGGGGTCTCCCATTCTCGTTTTTGCGGTTGTTCATCTCAATCAACAGGTTCAAGTATAACATTTAACAACCAATATAGTAAATGAGACCGAACAAATAGGTCCAACTACGTTCAAATCAATAATAAAAATTTCAAACAATTATAATGACAATAATTGGGTTGGGTTTAAACGGTTATTCGACTCTAGTTGCTGCCACTTTGCTTTCATTCAATAGCTTATACTGATATTATGTCAGCTTATAAACTTGATGACTAAGTGTCTCACTCTTTTGCCACGCATGTTTACCAAACATTACATATATTATATATATATATATATATAAATATATATAATATTAAGATAATAAATATATTATTTTATTTTATTATAAGTATAAAATTATTACCTTATGCATTAGCTATGTGTCTAAATAAATAATCACGTATCATATGTCCGCCTATTCCCCCTTTCTCCATATTTCACATCCTTAAATTATTACTAGATTTTTGACTAGGTTAGTTTATTACTCCAATTCTTTATTCAACCCAAACACCATACCAAATTATGTATTTTCAGTACTAACTTTAGCACGACTTACTTTTAAAATTTAATGAGAATTTAGGGGTATTATACTTGGAGTGAGATCAACTAAGTAAAACTAAAATTATCAAGACTTGGTTTCGTATTGATCAAAACCATGATTTTACAAAATGCATCATTCTCAAAATATTTATAAAATTTAGTCTTTAAATTAAAAACTAAATTTTATAAAATTAAAATTATGATAATTAAATATATCACATGAATAAATTTAAAGGGAACTAAGTTTTAAGTGACGGCGCGGCCCGGTTCAAATTGATATGGTTAAATGTGGGATGAAAAACATAAATAAAAGCATTCTTCTTTTTCAAAAATGTTTGAACCCTTTTATGTCAAATTTCTCTAGAAGAAGGCACCACAAAGTTACCCGTCTCACATGAAATTGATTAAAGTGGAGAGAGAGAGAGAGAGAGAGAGAGAGAGAGAGAGAGAGAGAGTGCCACGCGGGCTTCCAAATAACGTAAGCGCGTCAAAGAGGCGTGGGTGGGTGTGGGCCTTGTCCCGCTATAAAACCAACCATTCCCATCGAGCCATCCTCATCTTCTGTGTCGTCGTCGCTTTCTCGTCGAGTCCTCTCGAAGATTCGGAAACTCTACTTTCCCGTTACTCGGGTTGCCTGTCTCTCTCCGTGGTTGATTCCTCCACTGTTCTCTTTATCTTCGCTACCTTCTGGTTCTCGCGAAGAAGATGGCGGAAGAAGGAACCCTAAACTGCATCGACATCCTCATCGCCATCCTCCTCCCTCCGCTTGGCGTCTTCCTCAAGTTCGGCTGCAAGGTTCTAATCTAAACCCTTCTCTCTTTCGACTCGATCCGTTCTTTTCCTGATCTTTCGGGCAGGTTTTTATTTGGGAATTTCAGGGTTTTAAGGGCTTATTTTTGTGGAAGAACTTTGTTTGACCTAATTTGAAAATTTTGACGACTTAATTTTTTACTTCAAAATTCTTCTTCTTTAATTACCCTTCTCTCTCTCCGACACACAGACACCTGAATCTCTCTCTCTCTCTCTCTCTCTCTTTCTTTTCCTGATCTTTACGGCAGGATTTAATAATTTGGACATGATGATGGTTTTATTTTATTTTCGGAACTGTTCTTTTGGATTTCTTTGCATAAGATCTGGAATAGAACTTGGTTAGTTGGCAATCACCTTTACCAATTTAAGATAAAAAGTCCTTCATCATGTGGGAAATTTAAGATCGGGGGGAAAAATGGGAAACAAGCCCTAATTTTTCACTTTATTTTCGTAAAAGGAGAGCTTCGGATGATTTTTCATTAACAACTTTCCCCTTTTGCAGAAATTTGATTTTATTGAATGATTTATTATGAATGCTTGATTTTGGTGGGTTTATGGCTGTCGCAGGCGGAGTTCTGGCTATGCTTGTTGCTCACTCTCTTCGGCTACCTCCCTGGAATTATCTATGCTATTTATGCCATCACCAAGTGAAGTAGTCCCAAATATTAAGTCACCCTGTGAGTCTATCTCCACCACTGTCTACTTCAATTTCTTTTTTCTTTCCTCCACTTATTTGTGCATTGAAAGGGTATATTGACAAAGGGTTGACCTTATTTTGTGGAATTACACCTTTCTAATTCCAAAATTTAACAAGTAAACCCAGGCTGGATGCTCTTGTATGAGGTTCTTTTACATCCCAAATTTTACTTTTAGAAAGCATAATCATAGCAACTGAACAAGAAGAAGTAACATGTTTTGATATTTCTGGGGGCTTTCACTTAGTTTACCTGCATGAGGATTGCTTTGTTAGCATTTTGATTGGCCTGTTTGGCTTGTTTGGGCTTTGAATCAAATATGTGGGAAACGCAGGTTTAGAAATGACAATTGTTTGAGTGCATAGGCATATAGCATATGCATGTGTTGGTCGCCAAGTTGAAAATCTGAACATGGAGGGTAAAGTGAGATTTACTTTGTGAGAAAGTCTTCCGCCAAGTGGAAAATCAGAACATGGAGAGTAGAGTGAGATTTACTTTGTGAGAAAGTAATCATTTATACAGGCAAAGATCTCTGATTACAGGCTAAATGGTCAGAGCTCCCTGAGTACTGGTCCAATCCGGGTGTATGAATCATATACTTGTGCTGGTGGCATTATTACTTAAATCATATAATTTTATGATTCTGGGCCATTTTATACTTCGACAGATCACACTCTTCCATGAAACGTATGAATTTACTAGTTATCATCTCTTCTTATTGGATGCGATACCTGAAAACCATGATCGGTGAGAGTAAATTATACAACATTGTTCCGGGGAAATAGAGTTTCATCATCTTCTGATTGTTCTTATTATTCTTTCTCGTTTTGTAAACTCACAAAAGATGACTACTTTGGTTCGGACAGGTGGAGATGTAAAGGGGCATTTCTGTGTTGTGTCTTCCCTGAGGGAACATCAAGAGCTTTTGTTCGTGTCCAGATTCTTCTATTCATTCTGTGTTGTGTTTGTTCGCTCATTATCCTATTACTGCTTTTGTAGTGGAGGGAATTTTTCTTTTTACGTTTGGTGCAGCAGAAGAAAAAGTGAATTGTCGTTTTGTGATTATGGTGATATTGGTTGTAACTCGAGCACTTCCCTTGGACGAGGAAATGGGTGTAGAACTGCTGTTTAAATAATATGTAACTTTTTTTTTTAATGTGAAATATGTTAATCTCTCTTATGTTACGATTCTGTCATTTTAATAATTTTTTTTTTTCATTTGGTTCTATTTTGATTTAAAGATGCATCTCGGTTTAGTTTATTTGAGAGCTTGGAAAAGCTAGTATTGTTCGGTTGTTTTCAATACAACTAAGAATGCCAATTCATTTTCAATACAACTAAGAATGCCAATTCATTATAGTGGCTCAGATGCGGCAACTTGGTGCTTTTTTTTTTTTTTTTTTCATTCCAATGAAATACATGGACATCTCTAGCTCGGTTGCTTTGTAAAATAGAATGGAATAAGTATAATGCAGAATAGAATGAAATAAATATTTTATACAAATATAACATAAACAATAAATGAGAGGAATATGTGAAGAATAACTTTTCAATTAGGAGTAGATTTATTATATGGGAATAGATTTATTATATGGGAATAATATTTCTTATACGTTATATAGTATTTATTATAGGAAAAATAGTAAACTAATATGCAGTAGTTACACGTAAGTTATGTGCAGTTATTGTCTTGTGATATTAAGGCCATTTATTTTATGGGGATATTATTTCTTATACGTTATAATTTTTTGAACTAATAATTTTATTCTGTTACTTTAATTATTATTTTTAATTCGGCTCGGCTGTTAGGATTGCGGACATCTGTCCTTGTTCTATTTGAATCGCCAAAAACATTTGCAAAGCAATCAAAGAAATCACCCCCTTGGTTTTTCATTTGCCCGGGCCGAACTGAGCCGCCGCCGCCGCCAATCACAGCGGCGGTGCAGTCCACAGTGAGCTCCATACAGCAGCGTTCCTCTCCGTGGCTGATCCTCAAAGGTTCTTCTCAACTTATTCTATGAATCGATGGTGATCTAAGATCACTTAATGATTCTTTTCATGAATTCCATGATGGATGTCTATGTTTGAAATACATATTGATCTGTGAAATGTTTCAGATTTTATCAAAATAATTGAAGAACCTCGGCTTCCGCTTGTAGCATTTTATCTTATAGAAAGTGTGTCAATTCTCCCTGCATGCATTGCAAACTTCTGACACTTGCACTTGATTGCTTGCTGATTTCAATTTCTTAATTTCAATGTTTTTGGTTTGCCTAGTAAGCTAGGTGTATGGCTTCTTAACTATATTGTAAGTGCTAATGAATGTGGTTCACTAGGCCATCCAGATGCGTTGCTTCCTTTCAAAGTTTAATGAATTACTCCTCCGAAAGTGAGGTGCAATTGTGTTCTTTTTAGCATTAAGAGTTCAACTCATCCCTTAGATTTGTAATTTATTTGTGTTGTTTGTGGAAAAGGTTTCTTTGGGTGCCACATAAGAATAATACTCGCTCATTTGGTTGCAGAAAACAATAGTGGTAGTGGAAAAGCTATGTCCCTATAATTTAACATAGATCATGAGAGGAGCAGGTTAGGAATAACTTTTTTTTAATGACCACGAGTGGAACTGGTAATGAACACCTTTTCCACTCATGGTCGTTCGTATTACCTATTCCTTATCTATTTCTAATCATGATTCATGGGATAACTATTCCTTAACCATTTCAAATATTATTTTTTACATGCTATATTTCTAAGAAATAACTATTCCATTCCACAAACTAAATATAATAATGTAAGAGAAAAATTCACTCCTTTAGTTATTGAATGCGTAGTTTTTATTTTATGTGCAGTACATTAAGGGAGTAATCTTACTAAACACATTTTTCTTATTCGCTAGACTCATTTAAATATATATATATATATATATATATATATATATATATATATTCTTTATTAAAGATGACACTTTATTAAGTAAGTAGAGCAAAGGACATGTGATCCCCTTTGAAGAAAGGAAAGAAATAACTTGAAAGAGAAGTACGTCAAAGAAGACTCAAAACATAGCACACTTTCAATACTTAGATATCACATAGAAACAGTAGAATAGATTAAAGCCATGGGTATCGCATTGATATAAAATAAGAAATATAGGACTAAAGGGACAGCGCTGGGGCTGATAGGAACTGAGAAACACTGAGCATAGATGGCCTGAATTGAGGATTGGAGTGCAAGCATAGAATTGCCACCTTTATGATTGATAACAAACCTTCCTTAGTTTGAGCCACTGGAGGTGAAAGGCGTTGGTCGAACAAATCCTTCTCCTGCATACATTCCATTAATGACAATGAAGATGAACATAAACCAGACAACAACTCGCCTGGATGCTGTCCTTTGATTATCTCTATTGCCAACACTCCGAAGCTATAGACATCACATTTCTCTGTCACCGCCATTGTGTAAGCAAACTCTGATAAAATAGTCAATGAAATGAATGAATATTAGGACTGAAATGCGCATAACTAGGCTCAACATTTGGTTCCAATGGGTGTATACAAATATCAATTCACAAGCAAACAATTCAAAAGCACAAGCACTATATATATAAATATGTCATCGTCCAAATTGTATCACCTGGTGCCATGTACCCATATGTGCCGGCTGCTGTGGTCCAGTTCGATGAGTCTGGCTTCAGAAGTTTTGCGGTGCCAAAGTCTGAAACCCGGGCTTCGTATTCAAAATCCAGCAAAACATTCTTGCTGGATATGTCCCGATGAACAATGGGGGGACAGCAATCGTGGTGCATGTAGGACAATGCGCATGCCACCCCTCTTAGCACCTTCACTCTCATCGGCCAGACCAATTTCATGGCTTCTTCCGTAGTGCATAGGAGTTTCGCGAGGCTACCCCTTTCGACAAACTCATAAACCAAGAGCTTATGGGACGCGTCAGAGCAAAAACCGAGTAGTTTCACTATGTTCCGATGCCGTATCTGTGTTAATGCCTTTATCTCATTTTGAAAGTGTCTCTGATCTTCGATCTCATCAGTCCGTGGTGAGCGAAGTTTCTTCACTGCTAATAACATGTTTTGGGCTGGTAGCTTTGCCATAAACACACTCCCATAGCTCCCCTCTCCAATGCAGTGGACAGCATCAAAATTGTCGGTTCCTCTGACTATTTCATCATACATCCTTCTTCCGTCAAAAGTCGGCTCTGCGAAGTACATATCTTCACTGTTCATTTCTCTTGGTTCTGCTAAAGCATTTCTTGCCTTTTTCTTAAATATCAAGCAGCTCCCTATGAATACTGAGAAAATTAGAATTGTTCCCACAACGGGGAATGTGACCAACAATGTCAGCTTAAGGCCCTTTTTCGTCGATCCTCCACGTTGGGAGGCATGGCAAGGTTGTAATCCTCCAATTTCACCACACAAACCTCTATTGCCTTGTAATGCTACTGTGGTTGTGTCTTTAAAGGCTATGCTTTCTTCAACGTTGCCATACAGCTCATTGTAAGAAAGGTCAACATATGACAAGCTAAGCATATCTCTGAAATCCGTTGCTGGAATTTGCCCAGTAAGTTCATTGTGGGAGAGATTTAAAGTTTCCAGCTTTTGCAGATTTCTTATTTCTAAAGGAATTTCACCGGTTAATGAGTTATAACTTAGATCCAGTAGCATTTGAAGGTTAACTAGCCCACCCATCCCTAGTGGTATCCCTTGAGTTAACCTGTTATTGCTTAGTTTCAAGTAAATTAGTCCCACCAGTCCCCCAATACTATCTGGTATCGAACCATCCAACTTATTACCGGACAGGTCTAATTTATTGAGATTGGAAAGTGATCCCAACTCAAGGGGTATACTCCCCGAGAGTTGGTTGTTCCCTAAGTAAAGCTCCGATAAAGAAGTCAGCTTCCCAAGCTCCTTTGGGATTTCCCCAACTAGTTGGTTTGAAGAAAGATCCAGTAGACCTAGTTGAGATTTGCTCCCCCAATCAGCCGGTATTCGACCGGCAATTTGGTTCCCTGCTATGCGTAAAGTTTGCAGTTTTGCACACCTTGCCCAGTTCTCTTTGATTTCCCCGTAAAATTTATTGTCTCTTAGATCCATGTACTCCAGGTTGGGATAGGCACCAAATTGTTCAGATATATCTCCAATTAGTTTATTACCTTGAAGCTTGACTCTGACTAAACTGGTACAAATTTTCAGGCTGTTGGGGATTAAACCCATAAGATTGTTGTCTGAAAGAGATAACAACTGAAGCACCCCAGCTTGGCAAACGTGTGGGGGCATGTTCCCTGTGAACTGGTTCGAGTTCATGTGCAGTTGGGTCAGCTTCGTCAAGTTCCCGATTTCTGGAGGAATGAAACCAACAAAATGATTCTCCCTTAGGTATAACAATTCCAAGTTTGTCAAGTTACCAATCCAGGCAGGGACAGAACCGGTAAGCTCATTCGTGCTCAATTCTAAATCAACGACGGAGTTCAAATTTTTGAATTCTTCCGGAATGGGTCCTGAGAGATGGTTGTCGTATAGATGTAGAAGGGTGAGGGAATGGAGGCCACCCAATGTTGCAGGTATCGTGCCAGAAAGGTTATTCATTGAAATAGTCAGTTCCGAGAGCGAGCTTAATCTCCCCAATTCCCGTGGGATCGAACCGGTTAACTGATTCCCGAAGAGATGCAGAGTTGTGAGCTTTGTCAAGTTTCCCAAACTGGAGGGAACCTGATCTGTTAAAAGGTTGTCATTCATGTGAAGCTCAACAAGGTTGGAGAGATTTCCCAGTTGGGGGGGAATTGGTCCCGAGAGTTCGTTGCTGAAGAGAAACAATTTCTTCACCGTATTCAAACCCCCAAAATGGGGAGGTATGGGTCCAGTGAGGTTGTTGGTGCTCAATGCGAGTGTAGAGATGGAGCTCAAGCCCCCTAACTCAGAAGGAATTGGGCCATGTAGCTCATTGGAGAACAAGTACAAGTGGTGGAGATTTTTTAACAGGCCAAGCTCTTGTGGGATATTCCCCGTGAAACTATTGAGGGACAGGTCGAGAAAAGCAAGCTTCGAGAGGTTGCTGATTTGAGGTGGTATGGTGCCATAAAGGCCATTTTTACGTAGATAGATGTAAGCGAGGTTGGGGAAGGAGGAGAAGGAGAAGTCATGGAGTGTACCTTTCAGACCAGCGCCGGTGAGGTTAAGTCCGTAAAGAACGCCATCCGGGTCGCACCAAACTCCGGCCCAGGAGCATGGGCTCGTTTCGTTGGCTGTCGTAGAATTGGAGGGAAGAGAAGTCCATGAAAGCAAGGGGTGATGGTAATCAAGACTGGCTTTCCATTTGAGGAGACAGTTTGCTTCTTCAGTGGTAGCAGCTACCACATGGAATGGAGAAAGCAGTGTGAGTACAAGGAAAACAAAAGAATGAGGCATTTCCAAGGTCTCTTATGAACTGACACCGTGAATCCAACTCCGCCTGTGCTATTTATTTCCATTGCCAACTTGGAAAATGTACTTTCACATTGTTTGTTTGAGGAAAGCTTAGGTGTGGCTGTGGCACCACATACCATTTATGGCAAGCCAATTAAAATGTATCATTTTGTGAAATGTAAAATAATTTCTCATAAATTGTTCCCCCTGCCGGCTTCCCTACTCAATTCTGAGTGATCAAGATTTGATTGAAAGTGGCATTATGTCAATGTTCAAACTAAGTTTTTACCTGTTAATGAGGGTTATTATAATTTTGCTTACTAGTGATGTTGCTACACTTTTTGTATTTTGCATAACTGCATGGGAAAATTTTTAAAGCTCACGTAAATCTACGAAGCGTGAGGATTTGTTGGATTTATTTATTTATTTACTACACTGTATGTTTTGCATGGACTATTAAGATCTTTCAATATGTGCTGTTGAAGGTTAAAGTAAATGACTCGAAAACTAATCCCAATTACCCTAAAATTTATTATGCTAACAGGAATAAGAAACGCCATTGGCGAGTCCCAACACAGAAGAAGATTGTGGCGACTCTGAGAATCAATCGCTAATACAAAACTGCCATGGCAGCCAGGTCAGGAAACGGTCATCATGACGCCGGAATTGGTTAGCTGATTCTATCCCTGCAGGAATGGATTTTATGATTCATTCACATGGAAAATGAGTTAACTTATGCATTGATGTTTCCATAAAGTCATCATTTTGTTATGGTCATTTTGTTTTTTTCCTTTTTTTACCAAAAATAAATAAAACATGAAATAGTAATCATTTTTTTTGACGTGAGTTTTGGGTCCGAGGTTGCTTGAGCTGCAATGCAGAACTGTTGATAATAGGAGGTCTTCGGTTTTAGGTCAGACTGAGATTTTTAAGTCCTCGTTTGGTGTTGTGGTCTCTTGCACACTTGACGGTGATTAAATTTCGTCGAAATTATAGTACCTTTATATGCTTTGGTTCTAGTTTGAACAACATATATAGAACTTTTCCTTGAAGGAACCATGGAGTTGCAAATTTTCCACTATGTGTAGGGCCTGGGGCGGCAGATAATTTTGGTTTTCCCATACGTTTCCTTGAAGGAACCATGGAGTTGCAAATTTTCCACCGTCTGTGATCATGGTTTCACACGCCGTTAGGTAATACTATATATATATTTCACACAATCTTCATAGCAAAAGGATGATGTAATAGAATATGTGTGATCATGGAGAAGGAATCATGGAGTTGCAAATTTTCCACCGTCTGTGGTCATGGTTTCACACGCCGTTAGGTAATACTATATATATATTTCACACAATCTTCATAGCAAAAGGATGATGTGATAGAATATGTGTGATCCTTTTCTAGTGATATTTTTATTAAAATTTTTTACTATGTGTGGGGCAAGGGGCGGCGGACGATTATGGTTTCCTCATACGTTTCCTTGAAGGAACCATGGAGTTGCAAATTTTCCACAGTTTGTGGGGTGGGGGGCTGCGGACGATTTTGGTTTCCTCAGTCGTTTCCTTGAATAAACCATGGAGTTACAAATTTTCAACCGTCTGTGGTTATGATTTTACATGTCTTTAGGTAATACTATATGTACATTCTTTACATAACCTTCACACCAAAAGGATGACGTGATAAAATATATGCGATCTTTTTTGAGTGATATTTTGATCAAATAATAATACAGAACCACACATATTCTGTTATATGACCATTTTCAATGTAAAAATTATTTAAATGATTTATATATAATATTACTCTAATAATAATAATAAAACTCTACGTGTGAAAATTCCCAAACAGTCCATTGGAGGCTTCTTTCCGTCATATTATTATTTTATTTAAATAAATTGTTGACGTACTATTATCGTAATGCACGATGATTTCATTACAAGTGTGGAAAGTTGCAGTCTTTATTTGTAAACAATAATGATTGTTTTCCATTTTTTTCCCTTGTTTGGACGGATAAGTCAACGGCAGCATCATTATTTTACTTTTCAATAAATAGTCTAAAGAATTTCTTCTTTTTGCCCTTTTTTGTTTTTTATCGGGTGAGAAAATATTTAAATAAAAATTAACTTGCGCAGTTACATATAAGTTTGATGCAGCTGTAATTTATAATTTTTTATTAAAAAATTACATGATAATATTTTAAATCTTGTCTTATTTTTTTCCTCTTTTACGTGCGAGCCACACCTAATTTAGATATACCAGATGTACTAAAGTTAAGCTAAAAAACTCGTGGTCTTGTGGATTTGCATATTATGTGTAGGAACTGAAGCAGGAAAACAAACCACTAGCATGATCCTGCCGCCAGCAACTCCGCTAAGTAATAAACAAGAACTACTTGAATGATATTTGGGAGGCTCGTGAAGGTCCAAACTCCATCTGAGGTCCTAAATAAAAGAATGTACAAACCGAAACTGAAGCATAAATTTACAGAAACCAAACCCTGGCGGAATGGCAATGAAGTGAAACTGAGATACTTCCATATGCAGAAACACTATTGTCGCCGAGGTGATAAAGTTACAAGGTACAAACTAGAATTTAACAATTCTACGGCATTCGGCAATCTTGAGATGTAGAGATTGATAATGCTAGTTGGCAATCACCTTTACCAATTTTAGATGGGAAAAATTGCACTTAACCTCCCTATGGTTTCACCTTGTTGCAGGGAACCCCCCTGTGGTTTGAAAATTAGCACATAGCCCCCCGTGGTTTCAATGGACTTGCAAAAGTTAACTTTTTCGTTTGTTTTTTCTCAAATTTTTTAGTGTTTAATATGATAAAAAAAAGACTTTAATTTCTAAAATTATTCATAAACTAATTTCTTAACCCCTATTGTAGCAGTACCTAAATAAATTGACACTTTTATACTTCTTGTATCTTGAAAAAAATATATTCTATAGAGGTTATATATTCATAATCCCAACTAATCATGATAATTAGAAACATGTATACGAATATTATAAGCATCTAGGTAGATTCACATACAAATGTCTCTCTTTTTTTGTACAATAAATATATTATTTTTATGGCCTAAGAATTATAAAAATAACTAGTTATTTGAAAGCCATTGTGATTGAGGTAAGGAGTTAATTTTTGGTAATTTAGGAAATTAAAGTCTATTTTTTATATTAAAGACTAATTTTTCTTTTTTTTGGAAGAACAAACTGTTAGATTTGACGGAAAAGTTAACTTTTGCAAGTCCATTGAAACCATAGGGGGGTTAGGTGCTAATTTTCAAACCACGAGGGAGTTCCCTGCAACGAGGTGAAATCACAGGGAGGTTAAGTGCAATTTCCCCTTTTAGATGTGATGTGTCTAAAAATCTCGAGTTGACGTGAATCAATGGAGAGGAGGGCCAGGGTGTCGGATAGGGGATCCAAGGAAGCTAGGTGAGAGAGAGAAGACTCGGGAGCCCATGAATTTATATTTGGATATACGGACCAGTTGAGTAATAAATGCGTACCTCAATAATAGAGTTTAAATAGGTATTTATGCCTCAAGAAATGGTTGATTTAGGTGGATTAACATTTTTTGCGCTAGCAATATTTCGTGTTTGGACACGGCATTAACGTGGCTGATATTTATGGGGATGAAAATTAAAATAGATGACTTGAAAACTGAACCTAATTACTCAAAAAAAAGTTATTACATGAATTGGAATAACAAACATGCCCTTGGTGGGTTCCAACGTTGAAGAAGAATATGGCAAGTCCATCGCCAATACAAGGCGGCCATGGCAGCCAAGCTAGGGAACGTCACCGCCACGCAGGAATTGATTAGTTGATTCATTCGCCAAGCATGTGTGAACTTATAAATTGATATTTTCATCAACATTTTTTTACTAGAAATAAATAAAACATAAAATAGCAATCATTTAGAGTGAATTGTACTATTATGGATCCGAGGTTGCTTTAGCTGCAATGCAGAACTCTAGACAATAGGCCTTCAATTTTAGGTCAAACAGAGATTTTTAAGTCCTCCTTTGGTGTTTTGGTGATTTGTTTACTTGCTGGCGGTTAAATTTCTTCTAAATTACAGTAACCCTTGTATGTTGTCACGCTAAGCAACACATAGAACTTATTTTAATACATAAATAAGGCCTTTTAGTCCACAGAAAACTGCTGCTTTTATTTTCCTTTTAAAATTGCTTTTCGGGAGCTCGTAAAAAGTCACTTCTGAAACTACTTTTTGAAGAGGTTATTTTCTTAACCTTCGCATACATATTTGAGCATCTTAAAAAGTTGTTTTGAGCTTTTTTAGAGATTGATCTATGGAGTATTCAAACTAATATTGTCAATATGAATTTAAAAAATTTATGGTTGGCTTGATTGGACCAATAAAATGGAAACATCGGCATTTGTTGAGATGCATTTTTTTCCAATGGATAAGCTAAAAAATAAAAGCTCAACCAAACTGACCCTTTGGTCTCACTAATTTTATTTTTAATAATTTTATATTTTACTAATAGCAGTATAAATTATATTAAAAGTAGAGCATATTCCTCTTTATCCCTTTTACAGGAAAAAAAACACCATTTTAAAAGTAATAATGGAGGTGAAATTTTTCCTCTTTGGTCATCTTTTCACATACCTTTTGGAATCTTGAACTCTCCGCCGGGTGGAAACAAAAAGAAAAAAAAAAAAAAAAAACAGGAAACAAACTCAAGTGTGAAAAATCCATAACGGTCAATGTGGGGCTTGTTTCCGTCCTTTTATTCTTTTATTTAAAAAATCGCTTTCACATATTTTTTCTAATGATGCATGATCTCATTGCAAGTGTGGAAAGTTGTAGGTTTAAAACTCCCCTTCCGGTTATAGGAATGATATGGCATCTTCACAAAAGCTTACATAGCCAATGATGTGGCTGAATCAGGGATAAAGTTCTTTTGACTTTGGGGTGCCAAACTACATCCAGCAGTGGCTGTCCAATGAGTGAAGAAGTGAAAAATTCTACCCCTACCCGCCATCTCCATCCTCGACTCGAGCTCCATCGTCGGACCTTGCAGGAATCCTTTGATGCTAGGGCCCATTCCGACGCTGGAAGCCTCTGAGACAGGGCACCACAATCGCACGCCGGAGTGGCAAGCGAGAATGACTGAATGTTGAAAGTCGTGATCATCTTCTCCTCTGTATGAATTTATCATTTATTTTCCCTCATTTTGATTCTTAAATTTTTGTATTTTTTGAGCAAAGATGGAGATGATGGATTTTCTTGACGAAGCTTGGAGGACGGCCATGCTAGATTTCATGGAGAGAGAGAGAAGAGAGAGAGAGAGAGCCACAGAGGTTGCTATGTCATCTCTTAACGTTAAAAGAGAGTCACGTAAGTTATTATTTCCGTCATTAATACTTGACGTTAACGATTTCAATTTGTAGGAATAATATTGTATACCAAATATAAATTAAAGAGTCATATTACACCAAATTAAAGGTTAGAAATTGAAATATTTCATCGAGACAAGTATGGAAACTAAAGCCGCACTTTGACCTTTTATTAATAGTATCATTTTCAACTATTGATAAGGTACGTAACAATAATCAACCGTTGGGCCCAGCAGCGAAAGAAGGAGGTCGTTGAGGTGGGAGGGAGCAAAAGGTACTAAAGAAAAATCTCAAAATAATATTAAAAAATCTCAAAATAGATGTATATATTGTGCGACTACCTTTCAGGTCTACTCCCGCAAACCTCATAAATTGCATGTTGAGTGATGAAGCGGCCGATCTCAAAATTTTAATATATTGCAGGAAAATACTCAGGCTTAAAAACAGTTCTAAAATTTTCTATGCTTAGGATGAACAGGATTTACATTTTCAAATCCCTTAAAAATTGGTAGGCATGTGTCTTTTTATATGTTGTTTTCATCTATACGATTCAAATTTTTCAAAAATATAATGAAAAGATAGTGCAAAGTGCATCATGGACTGAAGAGGGAGAAGGGAGAGGATCTACATCCCACCAACTCTCCCCACCATCAACCCAACGCGTGAAATAATAAAACAACGGTCACGTAATTGGCAATACCACTATCCCCCGCATAGGTCATGCAATTACCAGTTGAGTGGCTAAAAACGATGACAAATCTAATCCCGTAATTGGTAACTGTCTAAAAACTTATTTTGGGAGAAAACGGATTCATGCACCTATTTTGGGAATTTTTTCTGTATTATTTTATGATTTTTGTTAAAGAAAAGAAATAAATTAAAAGTGTTCCTTGAAAATTCTTGCCTTAGAAATAGAATTTTAGGAAAATGAAGGGCTCAAGATTCTAAATCACGAGAGCATAGATGAAGGAATAATGGTATTCCAAAGTAACAGAACCCCCGCCAAAAAGAAAAAAAAATGAGAGAGTTATCCTGAAAAAAAAAAAAAAAAACTGAAGTCATAAAAGGCAAAATGAAAAATTGGGAGAATGGCGTCATTTAGGGGGTAGGAATAGGGCCCAAAAATTTTATAAGATAATAGAAATCTTTGGTAATTGGTCATCACCACAAATTTCATTTCGGTAATTACTTGTACAAGTTTTTCTCCCGGCAGACGGTTCAGGTAAGTGCGGAAGACTTTTAAGTGTTCTCTAACCATTCCACGCGGAATAACAAATTCTTCTCAACTACAAAACATGATGATATAAGCAAAAAATAAAATAAAAAAGAAAGAAAGAACAGAAAGAGTTGAAAAGAAACAAGGGAGGCTATAAAAGCAGTGTGTCTGGATTCAATTACCATCCCCAGACACAAGCACGAAGATTCTCTCTCACATAATTAGAACAGCATGGCTCAAACTATGGCCACTTCTACCTTCCTCCTCCTCCTCCTCCTCCTCCGCGTCATGCTTCCAGACTCAGCACTGTCAACTCCGTCCATATTAGCAGCACAAATGTCTCAAAGTGGTAAGGCCTATACTTCAAAACACTGATATGGGCCCCTGAGCGGTAAGTGCTGAGGCACTCTCCCACGAGATTGAGAGTTTGAGTTATTGCTACGGCTCTCGCGCGATACCGCAGTAGGATTATGTTGCACCCATTGCATTCTTCTTACTCAAGACAAATAGGCAGCCCTCTCACCCCATCTTTGTTCATAAGCCAAAAATGAAAAAGAGAAAACATTGATATGAACTGAACACCCTTAAAACGATGTTGTTCTGCATATAAAATCCTCCAGTCTCGAGTTATGTTGCTTGAAAAGATGCCATTTAACAGTCTCGGTTCATCAATTTATTCACTTTTTCTTAGGTTAAATATATATGTAAAATTTTTTAATCGAATGGTCTTGTTTCCTTTTTATGCATGTGTATGCTTGTGCTTACTTCTTTATGGTTGCAGGAGTGAATCGGAGGATGCTGCAAGGTGAAAATAAAGGTATGTAAAGTTGAATCTGGCTCCCATCCAATGTACTTTACCTTCATTATTGTTGAATACACCTAATTTACTAACTTTTTAAATGTTCTCAACCATTCTAACAGGAATTTGAATAACATACCAAAATACATAAGCATTACAATTTTCATAAAATTTGATAGTTTAAAACATATTTTAATCTAAGTACCAAAATTTTCATAAAACATTTAAGGGACCTAATTTCACAGTCTTTCTAGCACTAAAATATATAACTAGCATAACACTAAATCTCATAAAAATGAGCCTATCTGTATATTCTTGTATGTTTTTCCTCTTTGTAAGATTAAATCATTTAATAGTGTTTCAAAAGTCTAGAATAAGGTGAATTAAATGGTAACGGAAGTAAACTGTATTGGAGAGGAACCAAACCTTGTATAATATTAGTGATTGTGTTTTAATTTCATCTCCCTTACTAATTACCATTAAATTCATTATGCGAACAGGAATTAAAAAAACGCCGTCGGTGGGTCCAAACCAAGAAGAATGTGGCGACCCAAAGAATGATCCGCCAACACAAGGTGGCTTTGAACCGCCATGCGGCAATTGATTTAGGTGATTCATTCACCGAAGACGCGTGCACTTACATATATTGGCATTTCATTGAAGCCACCATCTTTTTATTGTCATTTTATTTTTGCACCAAAAATAAATATGGGAAAAAGTGTTTGTACTCTACCATGCTGGAATAAAATAATATTTTAATATCTATTTTTCAAATTTCAATGATTAGATGATCATGTAAAAATAATACGTTATTGTTAATTTTCGTAAAATTTTTTCACGTATTAACATAAAATAGCAATTGCTTATTAAAATGAATTGTACTTATTTGGGTGTGAGGTTGTCTTAACCGCAAACCTCCTGAAAAGAAGGGGTCTTTAGTGTTTAGATCAAATTGAGATTTTTAAGTTGCTCGAAAGAATGATCAAATCTGAAATGAATGACTCGGAAACGAAAATAGGTGATGATATTTACAACAAAAGATTTAACCTGAAATGAGTTAAGTTTGATTCCCGCTACTCGCAACCTTATAATATCCATCAATTTATCTGGAGGCAAGTTTGAGGGATCAGACCAATTCTTTTTTAGTTGGAACTTGATCATTTTAAACTCATGTAATTCAAGTGGTGTGTTCGGATTATAAAAAGATAATGTTTACAACAAAAGATAGATGTGCGGCTATTCATCCCGAAGTCTTATAATAAATATTACAAGATCTAACTCCATCTCCCCATTCGGTTGGGATGAAACTCAATCTCTCCAATGAGTTGCATGGCTCAATTCTTCTTTGGTGTTGTCGTGATAAGTTTACGTGATGGTGATTAAATTTTTTCTAAATTAAGCTACCTTTATATGTCGTCCACATGGACCTTATTTAATAATAAAGCATTGTAGTCCACATTGAAAACTGCTTAAAGACGCTTTCTTCACACCCCCCCCCCCCCCCCCTTCCCAAATAGGTAAGCTCAGCCAAATTAATCTTTAGTCCCACTAATTTTATTTTTAATAACTTAAATTGTAATTATAACCGCCAAACTAACCTTTAGTCCCGCTAATTTTGTTGTTAATCATTTAAATTGTAGTTATGGAAGGAGAATACAAATTCTAGTGTTCATTCTAAATAATACTTTTAAAAATGTCATCAAGAAGACTTGTACAGTATAAGTTGTACCCAATGTTTGGGGACAAGCTCAATCACCAGTGAACTATATTACATTTGCTGTTAATATAAACAAAAAATTATATTAACTTATCTAAAATAATATGACAATAATAAGGAAAAAAAAATCAAAAAATACTTCATTTTCGACTAAACAAGCACATGTCAAAATGAAAAGGCTCAAATGTCTAAAGCATAAAAAAGGAAAAAAAAAAAAAAGGAACAGTTTTAATAAAAATAGACTCTAGAAAGTTATAAAAATACATTAAATTCAGTTAAGAAAGAAGCACGTACACTAATGCTTAAAAAAAACAAAATGGATGGGGAAAAAAAACAATAACAAAAAAATGCACATATTATTAAAAGCACTGGAGACAGCTGAGCTGGCGACTGTGCCTGCCTTCATTTTCCTTCATTCTCCTTTCCTTTCTTTCCTCTACGCTTAATCAAAACAAAGCCTCAGTGGCTCATATGCAGCAATACGTGAATTTTTATTCTTATGCAATATGGAAAAAAAATTATGCAGTACAGCACCATAATCTAATGCAAAAGTACGGTTTAATAATTATTAATCAAATATATAATTAATGATAGGTCCAATAACTATTTTTAATGTGGCCCATACTTATGGTCCTATTTGTCACCCCTGCCACGCGTGTATTGATAGACATACCCAATGGTTATTAGCCTATAACTTGATGACTTGGTGGTACTATACCACAAAAGTTTTACTTATAAAAACTATGGTCATTTTCATTTTGTTTGTGAGATGCATTGAAAGATACTTCATTAAAATATAACATGAACTAGGGGAGAGATATGTGTGGAATCACTCTTTTCAAGGCTCACGAGTGAAATAAATAAGTAAGAATAATTATGCTCTTGGCCATTGATAATAGTTATTTCTTGTCAATCCCTTACATGGCCCATAGAAGTAGTTATTACGCTTATGTTTCATGGACATATTACTCCTTATATATTACATTTTTATGTCAAATCTATTCAATTCTATTTCGTGGACCAAATTTTTGGTAAGAGTTCGAAAGGATATAATTGTCATTTTGAAATAAAAAAGGAAACCATGATGATTATAATTCAAATCGGGTAGAATCATTTAATGAATAGCAATTATATGTTTAATGTATAATAAAAGTCAAGAAAGTTTTATGAGCATGAATAGATGACAGAATCTATCAATTTTGATACTGTGATGATATTGAAATGATGAAATAAAAAAGTTTCTTTGTCACAACTTCATTATTATTATTATTATTTAATTCGTCTCTGCTGTTCGATTGCAGACATCTGTCTTGTTCAATTTGGATCGTCGAAAACATTTGAAAAGTAATCAACGAAATCTGCTCCTTCCTTCGTTTTCCCCTTGCCCGGCCCTATTTGAGCCACCGCCACCGCCACTGCCACCGCCGACAACAGCGGCGGCGCGATCTACAGTGCGCTCCACCCAGCAGCGCTCCTCTCCGCGACTGGATCCTTAGAGGTTCTTCTCAACTTATTCTATGAATAGATAGTGATCTACGATAGCGTAATGATTCTTCTCATAAATTCCATACATGTTAATGTTAGAAATACATATTGATCTATGAATTGCTTCAGATTTTCTCAAAGTACTTGAAGAACTTCAGCTTCTACTTGTAGCAATTTCACTTCGAGAATATGTGTCAATTCTCCCTCCATGCATTGCAAACTCCTGACGTTTCCGCTTGATTGCTTGCTGCTTTCAATTTCTAAATTTCGATGTTTTTGGTTTGCCTAGTAAGCTAGGTGTATAGCTCCTTTTAATTGTATTGCAAGTGTTAATGAATGTGGTTTACTAGGTGTTACAGATGCGTAGCTTCCTTTCATAGTTCAATTACTCATCGAAAAGTGAGGTGCAATTGCGTTCTTTTTACCATCGAGAGTGTAACTCATCCCCTAGAGTTGTAATTTTATTTTGTTGTTTTTGGAAAAGGTTTCCTTGGGTAATGGATAAGAATAACACTTTGCGTTTGGCTTGCAGAAATAATAGAGTGGTAGTGGAAAAGCCATTTTCCTATAATTTAACATAGACCATGAGGAGAGTAGGTTAGGAATAGCTCTTTTTTAATGATCACAAGTGAAACAGGTAATGAACATCTTTGCCACTCATGGTCGTTCGTATTGCCTATTCCTTGTCTATTGCTTATCATGATTCATGGTACTAGTTATTCCTTAATCATTTCACTCATGGTGCATGAGAAGATTATTTCTTATTTATATTTTTAGGAAATCACTATTTCTTTTACCCTATTTCAGTCCACAAACTAAACGTAATAAGAGAAAATTCACTCCTTTAGCTATTGACCGCATAATTTTATTAAGGGAGTAATCTTACTAAATATGTTTTTCTTATTCACTAGACTCATATTTAAATATACATATATATATATATATATATATATATATATATTCTCTTGATGAAACTTTATCAAATAAGAAAGAGAAGTACGGAGGGAAGGACATGTGATCCTCCTCAAATTGAAGAAAGGAAAGAAATAACATGAAAGAGAAGTACATCAGAGAAAACTCAAAACATAGCATACTTTCAATCATTAGATACCACACAGAGCAATAGGATAGATTAAAGCCATAGGCATCGCATTGATATAAAATAAGAGGTATTGATCTAAAAGGACAGTGCTGGGGCTACTAAGAGCTGAGAGACACTAAGCATAGTTGGCCTGAATTGAGGATTGGGGTGCAAGCATTGAATTGCCACCTTTATAATTGATAACAAACCTTCCTTAGTTTGAGCCACTGGAGGTGAAAGGCGTTGGTCAAACAAATCCTTCTCCGGCATGCATTCCATTAGTGATGAGGAAGATGAACATAAAGCAGACAACAACTCACCCGGATGCTGTCCTTTGATTATCTCTATTGCCAACACTCCAAAGCTATAGACATCAGATTTCTCATTCACCGCCATTGTATAAGCAAGCTCTGAGAAAACAGTCAATTTAATAAATGAATATTAGGACTGAAATGTGTATAATTAGGCTCAACATTTGGTTCTAATGGGTGTGTAAAAACATCATTTTGCAAGCAAACAATTTAACAGCGCAAGTACTATGTGTGTGTGCATGTATACATATATGAAAATATGTCATCGTTCAAATTGCATCACCTGGTGCCATGTACCCATAGGTGCCGGCTGCTGCGGTCCAATTTGATGAGTCTGGCTTCAGAAGTTTTGCGGTGCCAAAGTCTGAAACCCGGGCTTCGTATTCAGAATCCAGCAAAACATTCTTGCTGGATATGTCTCGGTGAACAATTGGGGGGCAGCAGTCGTGGTGCATGTAGGACAATGCGCATGCCACCCCTCTTAACACCTTCACTCTCACTGCCCAGACCAATTCCATGGCTTCTTCCGTCGTACATAGGAGTTTTGCAAGGCTACCCCTTTCGACAAACTCATAAACCAAGAACTTATGGCACGCGTTAGAGCAAAAACCAAGTAGTTTCACTATGTTCCGATGCCGAATCTGTGTTAATGCCTTTATCTCATTTTGAAAGTGTTTCTGATCTTCGATACCATCAGTCCATGGTGGGTGGAGCTTCTTCACTGCTAATAACATGTTTTGGGATGGTAGCTTTGCCATATACACAATCCCATAGCTTCCCTCTCCAATGCTGTGGACAGCATCAAAATTGTTGGTTCCTTCGACTATTTCATCATACATCCTTCTTCCGTCAAAAGTGGGCTCCACGAAGTGCATAATCTCACTGTTCATTTCTGTTGGTTCTGCTAAAGCATTTGTTTCCTTTTTCGGAAATATCAAACAGCTCCCTATGAATGCTGATAAAATTAGAATTGTTGCCCCAATAGGCAGCGTGATCAACAGTGCCAGCCTGAGGCCCTTTTTCGCCGATCCTTTTTGTTGGGATCCATTGCAAGGTTGTAATCCTCCTATATCGCCACACAAACCTCTGTTGCCTTGTAATGCTACCACGGATGTGTTGTTAAAGTCTTTGCTTTTCTCTACATTGCCATACAATTCATTGTAAGAAAGGTCGACATATGACAGTCTATGCATATTTTTGAAATTTGCTACTGGAATTTGCCCAGTAAGGTTGTTGTGGGAGACATTCAGAGTCTCCAACTTCTGCAGATTTCTTATTTCTGAAGGAATCTCGCCGGTTATGGAGTTATGACTCAGATCCAATAGTATTTGAAGGTTAACTAATCCACCCATCTTTGGTGGTATCCTTTCGGTTAACTTGTTATTGCTCAGGTTCAAGTAAATCAGTCCCACTAGTCCACCAATGGTCTCCGGTATTGAACCACCCAACTTATTACTGGACAGGTCTAGTTTATTGAGATTGGAAAGTGATCCCAGCTCGAGGGGTATATTTCCCGAAAGTTGGTTGTTCCCTAAGTAAAGTTCCAATAAAGAAGTCAGTTTCCAGAACTTCTTTGGGATTTCTCCAACTAGTTTGTTTGATGAAAGATCTAGTAGGCCGAGCTGAGATTTGCTACCCCAATCAGCTAGTATTCGACCAGCAATTTGGTTCCCCGCTATGCGTAAAGCTTGCAGTTTTGCACACCTCGCCCAGTTGTCTGTGATTTTCCCGAAAAATTTATTGTTACTTAGATCCATGTACCGCAAGTTGGGATAGGCACCAAATTGTTCAGATATATCTCCAGTTAGTTTATTACCTTGAAGTTTGACCCTAACTAAACTGGTACAAATTTTCAGGCTTTTGGGGATTAAGCCCGCGAGATTATTGTCCGAAAGAGATAAAAACTGAAGCACCCCAGTTTGGCAAATGTGTGGAGGCATGTTCCCTGTGAACTGGTTCGAGTTCATGTGCAGTTCGGTCAGCTTCGTCAAGTTCCCGATTTCTGGAGGAATGAAACCGACAAAATGATTCTCCCTTAGGTATAACAATTCCAAGTTTGTCAAGTTACCGATCCAGGCAGGGACAGAACCGGTAAGCTCATTCGTGCTCAGTTCTAAATCAACGATGGAGTTCAAATTTTTGAATTCTTCAGGAATGGGTCCTGAGAGATGGTTGTCGTATAGATGTAGAAGGGTGAGGGAACGGAGGCCACCCAGTGTTGCAGGTATCGTGCCAGAAAGGTTATTCGTTGAAATAGTCAGTTCCGTGAGCGAGCTTAATCTGCCCAAGTCCGGTGGGATTAAACCGGTTAACCGATTCCCGAAGAGATGCAGAATTGACAGCTCTGTCAAGTTTCCCAAACTGGAGGGGACCTGACCTGTTAAAAGGTTGTCATTCAAGTGAAGCTCAACAAGGTTGGAGAGATTTCCCAGTTGGGGGGGAATTGGTCCCGAGAGTTCGTTGCTGAAGAGAAACAATTTCTTCATCGTACTCAAACCCCCAAAAGGAGGAGGTATGGGTCCAGTGAGGTTGTTGGTGCTCAATGCGAGTGTAGAGATGGAGCTCAAGCCCCCTAACTCAGAAGGAATTGGGCCATGTAGCTCATTGGAGAACAAGTACAAGTGGTGGAGATTTTTTAACAGGCCAAGCTCTTGTGGGATATTCCCCGTGAAACTATTGAGGGACAGGTCGAGATAAGCAAGCTTCGAGAGGTTGCTGATTTGAGGTGGTATGGTGCCATAAAAGCCATTTTTACGTAGATCGATGTAAGCGAGGTTGGGGAAGGAGGAGAAGGAGAAGTCATGGAGTGTACCTTTCAGACCAGCGCCGGTGAGGTTAAGTCCGTAAATAACGCCATCCGGGTCGCACCAAACTCCGGCCCAAGAGCATGGGCTCGTTTCGCTGGCTGTCGTAGAATTGGAGGGAAGAGAAGTCCATGAAAGCAGGGGGTGATGGTAATCAAGACTGGCTTTCCATTTGAGGAGAGAGTTTGCTTCTTCAGTGGTAGCAGCTACCACATGGAGTGGAGAAAGCAGTGTTAGTACAAGGAAAACAAAGGAATGAGGCATTTCCAAGGTACCTTCTTAACTGACTCCCTGAATCCAACTCCACCCATGCTATTTATTCGCGTTACCAACTTGGGAAATGTACTTTCACGGTGGCTCTGGCACCGCACACCATTTGTGACTTTGGGATCTTCCCCCTTCCTCTTACCTTTTTCCTCCCTTCTTCCCCTTCCTTCTTCTTCTTCTTCTTCTTCAATCTTTGTCCCACAATTTCTTCTTCAATCTCCCTCCAAACCGCTATCCTCCCACTCTTCTCCCTCCAAACTTATAATGGTTCTAAAAATGGTCAAACCGAATCAGACCTAAACTCTCCCCCGGTTCGGTGAGTGCAATTTTTCAGAGATCACTCTACCCGACCAATACGTTTTCTGAGGGGTCTGAAGCTGTCCTCTTCCTATTTGTCAACATCGATGTGAACTTACAATACCACTGGCAGTGTGCGCCCCATAAGCTGCCCCCTCCACTTGCCGAACCCCCACAGCCCGCAGAATCCGTTAAAGAGTCAACATTGGGCTCCCACTATTCCTGGCAGAAAAATAAATTTTCTCCAGCTGTACACGATGCTGTATGTCCATTTTGATAACCGTGAGGATTTGACGTAATGTTTAAGTTTTAGTGTATAATATGAAGGATATTTCCTTGAGTAATTTTTTCACTGAAAATTTATCATATGAGGGTACGGTAGTTAAAGGTATTATATACGGTTGAAAATATGAAATGAAGAATCATATAAAACTAACTAACATGCATAAAGTATTATGTCATACAAAGATAAAAGTCATTTCTTTAAATGAAGGTCGTCTTTAAACTGATACAAATCACCTTCTTAAGTCAATATCGTCAGAGATATATATAAATTCAAGTCTGTACAGGAAGAATACTGTCTTAATCAGTCCTCGAGGACTTGTCCTGGCAAGTGGTTCGAAGCACCTTTACGGATGGGGAAAAATCCTAAATATTTAATTGAATAGGCCCATAGCCGCCAGAAGACTCTAGAGTCAATAATATTGAGCTCCCACTAGTCCAAGCGGAACAATAATTTCTCTTCAACTGCTCGTGATGTCGTGCGTACTTTCCCAAGCCGAATAAATAAATAAATGAGTATAGAAAAATTGGAAAAAAGAAACATGGGAGGCTATAAAAGCAGAGTGTAGAGTGTCTGGATTCAATTACTATCCCCAAACACAAGCAAGAAAATTCTCTCTCACATAACTACGACAGCATGGCTCAAACTATGCCCACTGCCGCCTTCCTCATCCTCCTCCTCCTCCTCTGCGTCATGCTTTCAGGCTCAACACCGTCAACTCCCTCCGTATTAGCAGCACAAATGTCTCAAATTGGTAAGGCCTATATAAACACGCCGCTTTTTGAATCACACTAAGATGAGTTAAACTACTTAAAATAATATCATTTTAAATAAAAAGTTATTTAGTCTGGGGGTTATATTTTTCAGATCAATGTCTTTTTAAGGAGTTCATTCACTTTTCCTCAGGTTATATATATGTATGGACTTATATTACATAATATGGCACTCCATCTAATTACATAGAGCAATGCTTTAAAACTACATGGTTTTGATAAAAAAAAATAGATTAAGTTTCTAACATCATTTATCAAAATGACTTAATTTTTAAGTGCTTTTATATACAGTTATGTTGGGTGCCACACTAACAAATAATTCTATTGGGTGCCAAAGGATAGACTCCTTTAGATTGGGAACACGGCTAGGATTCAACACCCCTCTTTTAAATAATTAGCACAAAGAGGGAAGAACATAGAAGAAATATGTAGGCATCTCAATTTTTAAGAAATATATGTGCTAATAGTATATCGTAGTATTTTATTAATAAAAAAAAAGGCGAATCAAGGCTTTTAAAATCTGGGTTTGAATCCTCTCAAGTTTACATTGATCAAGTGTTTCTTCTACTCAACTTTCATAAAATTTTCAATAATTTAAACCGCATGGAAAGAAAATAAATACACAAATACAAAAGTATGAAAGTTTTGATGAAATTTGAAAATGAATAACCTATTCATCCTAAATATTTTATAATATTTTTAAAATAATCTTTAGTTCCTCTAATTCTCGATGCTTAGGGTGAATAGGTAATTTATTTTCAAATATCATGAAAGTCGTCATACTTATGTATTAACATACGTATTTTCAATCCATATAATTAAAATTATTGAAAAGTTCATGAAAATTGAGTATAAAAAGAACTTGATGGGTGTGAATTTGAAAGGATCCTAGTTCTCAGAATCTAGATTGAATATTCAATTCTTAGAAAAGTCCTTTGGCCTCAAATTTCACAAAAATTTACACACCTATATATTTTCATATTCTAAAGTTTAGAATTATTTAAAAAGTCCAATTCCTTTTTATGGAGTAATGATAGAGAGAAACTCCTATTTTTATTTAGCCCGAACAATTGTACAAAAATGTATCATTAATTTCTCACGCACTTTTAATTTATACAGTTAAAATTTAAAATACATAACTTAAAAACTGATTCTGATTATGCAAACAGGAATAACAACCATTCCAGGTCGCGACCCAATAAATAGGGCACGACCACAAGGCCGAGTCCCCAAGGTCAGACCCAAGCCAGCACCACGAGGCCGAGTCCCCAAGGTCAGACCCAAGCCACCACCACGAGGCCGAGTCCCCAAGGTCAGACCCACTGTCGCGGCCGGGAATTAATTAGCTGATTCATTCTCACCGAAGACTTGTCAATTTATACATTGATATTTCCATAAGGCCACCATTTTGTTGCTGTCATTTTGTTTTTTCACAAAAATAAATAAAGGAATGCAATAGATATGTTTATTACTGTTACTCTAAAGCAACTTTTAGATAGAAAGATCATGAAAAATCAATATGATATACTGATTTTCATATAATTTCATCATGTATTGGGTATTCATTTATATCATTAATCAAGAGATCTAAAACGTTTAACTTCATTGAATATTTAAGCTCGATGGGTGAAAGGTTTATAGATAACAAAATTTTATGAAAATTAGCATCGCAGTTTATTTTTTTACTTTACGTTCATTCAATCCATAAGTAGATAACTTATCTAGTGTACTACAGCAAACAGTAATCGTATATTGAAGTGAATTGTACTAATTTGGTTCCAGGTTAGTTTAACTGCAAAACTCCTGGTAATAGGAGGTGTTCAGTTTTAGGTCAAATTGATGCTTATAAATCACTACTTTGGTGCAATGGTGATATGTTTACTCGAACGTGATTTAAACTATTCTAAATTATACTATCTTTATTTATGATCCTAGTTTGAGCAACATATAGAACTTATTTTAATACATAAATAAGGCCTTGTAGTACACATGATGAACTGCGAAAGGTACTTCTTTTTCTTTTTTGTTAAGACTGCCTAAAATTTGAAATTTTTTTCCAATTAATATGTTTTGAAAATAATTTGTCCAACTTTGGTGTATGGATGAAGGAATTCCTGGTATAAGCTTTTTTGCCAATTATGTGATTGAAAATTAATTAAATATGGTCACACAATTACCAATTATCAATAATAGGGGACTGTAGTGTGAATTTGCTTGGAGAAGTGTACCCTTGTACACCTTTTTAGTGTATGAAAGGTGGAGGTATTACAACTTTCGCGAAAAGAAAGGATCCAATCATGCTTTCTCTAGAAAGGAGGAAGGGTAGCCATCAAATACAACCTAGTAGCTTGGAAGGATATTAAGGTAATAAAAAAAGTAGGCGGATTGGGAATTGAGGATCTTAAAACGATGAACATAACATTGCTTGGAAGTTGGATTTAGAGATTTGGAAAGGAAAGGGATAGCTTACAAAGGAACTTGATTGTATGGAGTCAATGGTAGGGACTGGAAACCCACACCACATTCACAATCATATGATACATCCTTATGGAAGGGCATATGTAAGGGAATTGATGATTCTAGGCGGCACGCCCAACTAAAAGTAGGTGACTGCTGTTCTATGGAGTTATGGAACATACCATGGTGTACTCATATTCCTTAAAAAGATAGATTCCCCTCACTTTACGCAAAAAACTCTAACCATGCACTCACTGTAAAAGAAGCAACAACTCAATGGATGCCTTTATGTTGTGACATTTCATTTAGACACAGGCTAGAGGGAAAAGGTATAGAAGATTTTATAAAGTTGCAGAGAATTTTACACGAATTAAAAATAAATACCCAATCAGATAGATCAAATGAGTTAATTTAGAAGGCTGATTGTTCGTTGATTTTCTCAATTCACTCATATTACGAAGTCCTAACTACAATCGATCTGATTGATGCATTCCCTTACAATCACATATGGTATGGAAAGATTCCTATCAAAATATTGTTTTTTATGTGGCTAGCATAGAGGAACGGGGTCCTCACACTAGACAACCTTATGAATAAGGGAGTGCATTTCACAAGAGATGCTTCTTATGCAAGAACGATCCAGAAACCGTTAATCAATTACTCTGCACAAATCTGGTGGACGACAACTCAAATTCTTGGGGTTCAACTGGCTATGCCTTACTTGATCAAGGATCTATTCAACTCATGGACATTCTCACTCTCGAACAAACATTTACCAACATCACAAAAGCTCTTCCTAGCTGCAATTGTTTGAAGTCTTTGAAAGGAGAGAAATGATCAAGCATTCAATGGTAGCAACTCAAGTTTAAAGAGAGTATGGAATCAGATTAAGCACAACATTTACTCATGGTGTATGACATTCAATTTGACTACAAAAGAACAATGCTTTACCACGCTATCATTGCAATGTTTATTGTAAAAGGTTTTTTTTTTTTTTTTTTCTGTTTCTTTTCTCTTCATTGTATGGGAATTGTTGTACGCATATGATCTTATATGCACACTTTTTTCCTTCTAATGGTTTTTTCCCAATTGGTTTCCATTATAAGATTTTAATAAGGCATATAATTCATATGCTGGCCATTCGGGGGCGTTGTCCTCAATTTTTCCGGGACTATTTTACAGTTGTTGTTTCTTGTATTATTTCTCCGTATAAATCCATTTTACCATTCAAAAAAAAAAAAAAAAACTTCAGCTTCTGCTTGTAGCATTTTCACTTAGAGAAATTGTGCTAATTCTCCCTCCATGCATTGCAAACTCCTGACATTTCCTCTTGATCGCTTGCTGCTTTCAATTTCTTAATTTCGACGCCTTTGGTTTGCCTAGTAAGCTTGGTGTATAGCTCCTTAATTACATTGCTAGTGTTGACGAATGCGGTTTACTTGGTATTCAAGATGCATAGCTTCCTTCCATAGTTATACATTCCCACCCCTCATCGGAAAGTGAGGTGCAGTTGAGTTCTTTTCACCATCTGGAGTTGAACTCATCCCATGGATTTGTAATTTTATTGTCTTGTTTCTGAAGAAGGTCTCTTGGGTGCCGACCAAGAATAACACTTGCTCGATTGGTTTGAAGAATAGATTAGAGCTGATAGTGGGGAAGCTATTTCCCTGTAACTTAACAAAGACCATGAGAGCAGCAGGCTAGGGATGACTCTTTTTTAATCACCACGAGTGGAACTGACAATGAATAACTTTTTCATTCATGGTCGTTCGTATTGCTTGACCATTTCATTCATAGCGCATGTTGTTTCTTACATGTTATATCTCTGGGAAATAACTATTTTGTTTACACCATTTCATTCCACAAATTAGATGTAATAATGTGAGAGAAAAATTCACTCCTTTAATTATTGAACAAATAATTTTATTAAGGGAATAATCCTACTAAAGATGTTTTTCTTATTCACTGGACTCTTATAGACATATACATACATATATCTATATATTCTTTATTAGAGATGAAACTAGATTAAATACGAAAGACAAGTACGGAGCGAAGGACATGTGATCCTCCTCAAATTGAAGAAAGCAAAGGAATAACATGAAAGAGAAGCATACTAGAGAAGACTCAAAACATAACACATTTTCAATCCTTAGATATGACACAGAACAGTAAAATAGATTAAAGTAATATAACATAAGAAATATAGGACTAAAAGGACAGTGCTTCGGCTAATAAAAACTGTGAGACACCGAGCACTGTTGGCCTGAATTGAGGATTGAGGTGCAAGCAATTGAATTGCCACTCTTATGATTGATAACAAATCTTCCTTAATATTAGCGCTGGAGGTAAAAGGCGTCGGTCAAATAAATTGTTGGTTCCTTTGACTATTTCATCATACGTCCTTCTTCCGTCAAAAGTGGGCTCCACGAAGTACATAATCTCACTGTTCATTTCTCTTCATTCTGCTAAAACATTTCTTTCCTTTTTCTGAAATATCAAACAGCTCCCTAGGAATGCGATAAAATTAGAATTGTTCCCACAATAGAGAGTGTGACCAACAATACCAGCTAAGGCCCTTTTTCACCGATCCTTTTAGTTGGGAGCCACTGCAAGGCTGTAATCCTCCTATATCGGCGTACAAACCTCTGTTGCCTTGTAATGCTACTATGGATGTGTTGTTAAAGTCTTTGTTTTTCTCAACATCGCCATACAATTCGTTATAAGAAATGTCGACATACGATAGTCTATGCATATTTCTGAAATTTGCCACTCGAATTTATACGGCAGGGTTGTTATGGGAGAGATACTCCCTTGGCTAATTTTTTTACTGAAAATTCATCCTATGATAGAGCGATAATTGAAGAGGTTACATAAAGAATCAGAGATTACATCAATCAAAAATATAATATGAAGAATCATATGAAACTGAATACCACGCATAAATTATTACATTAAAAAAAAAATAAAAGCCATATCTTTAGATGAAGTTCATCTTCAAAATTCGTACAAATTACTTCTTAAGTCTATACCGTCAGATATATGTAAAAATTCAAGTCTGTACAAGAAGAATACTTTCTTCATCAGTCCTCGCGGAGTTGTCCTGGCAAGTGGTTCGAAGCACCTTTACCGATGGGGAAAATCCCTAAATATTTAATTCAATGGCCCCATAGCCGCCAGAAGACTTTAGAGTCAATAATATTGGGCTTCCACTGGTCCAAGCGGAACAATAATTTCTCTTCCAAAGGCACGTGATGTCGCGCGTCCTTTTCCAAGCCAAATAAATAAATAAATGAGAATAAAAAAAGTGGAAGAAAGAAACATGGGAGACTATAAAAGCAGAGTGTATCTGGATTCAATTACCATCCCCAAACACAAGCAAGAAAATTCTCTCTCACATAACTACAACAACATGGCTCAAACTATGCCCACTGCCGCCTTCCTCATCCTCCTCCTCCTCCTCTGCGTCATGCTTTCAGGCTCAACACCGTCAACTCCCTCCGTATTAGCAGCACAAATATCTCAAATTGGTAAGGCCTATACAAACACGCCACTTTTTGAATTACACTGAGATGAACTAAACTACTTAGAACGATATCATTTTAAATAAAAAGTTATTTAGTCTCGGGGTTTATATTTTTCAAATCAATGCCGTTTTAAGGAGTTCATTCACTTTTTCTCAGGTTATATATATGGGCATATATTACATAATATCGCACTCCATCTAATTACATAGAGCAATACTTTAAAACTACGTGGTTTTGATAATAAAATAGATTAAGTTTTTAACATCATTTATCAAACGACATAAATTTTAAGTGCCTATATACAATTATGTTGGGTGCCACACTAACAAATAATTCTATTGGGTGCCAAAGGATGGGCTGCTTTAGATTGGGAACACGACTAGGATTCAACACCCCTCCTTTAAATAATTAGCACAAAGAGGGAAGAACATAGAAGAAATACGTAGGCATCTCAATTTTTAAGAAATATATATAGCGATGTGCTAATAGTATATCGTAGTATTTTATTAAAATATTAAAAAAAAAAAAGCGAATCAAGGCTTTCAAAATCTGGCTCTGAATCCTCTCAAGTTTATATTAGTCAAGTTTTTCTTGCACTCAATTTTCATGGATTTTTCAATAATTTAAATCGCATGGATAGAAAATACATACACAAATACATAAGTTTGCCAACTTTGATGAGATTTGAAAATGAACAACCTATTCATCCTAAATATTTTATAATATTTTTAAAAGAATCTTTAGTTCTCCGAATTCTCGATGGTTAGGATAAATAGGTAATTCATTTTCAAATATCATAAAAATTGTCATACTTATGTATTAACATATGTATTTTCGATCCATGCGATTAAAATTATTGAAAAGTTCATGAAAATATAGTATAAAAAGAACTTGACCAGAACTTAAAAGGACCCTAGTCCCCAAAATCTATATTGAATATTCAATTCTTAAAAAAGTCCTTTGGCCTCATTAATTTCACATGTTCTTTTAATTTGTACAGTTAAAATTTAAAATAAGTGACTTGAAAATTGACCCAATTATGCAAACAAGAATAACAAACATTTCAGGTCGCACCACAGGCGGTGACCCAAAAAATAAGGCGCTACCAGAAGGCCGAAGCATGCCACCACCACGAGGCCGAGTCCCCAAGGTCAGACCCAAGCCACCACTACGGGGCCGAGTCCCCAAGGTCAGACCCAAGCCACCACGACCATCGCGGCCGGGAATTAGTTAGCTGATTCATTCTCACCGAAGACATGTCAATTTACACATTGATATTTCCATAAGGCCACCATTTTGTTACTGTTTATTTTGTTTTTCGACCAAAATAAATAAACGAAAAGTATCTCTACTGTGATGCAATAGAGATGTTTATTTACTGTTACTCTAAAGTAACTTTTTAGATATCTATGTTTTAAATTTTAGTCTTATTAATTGAATGATCATGGAAAATCAATATGATATACTGATTTTCATATAATTTCATCATGTATTGGATATTCATTTATATCATTAATTAAGAGACCTAAATCGTTTTAACTTTATTGAATATTTAAGCTTGATGGGTAAAAGGTTTATAGATAACGAAATTGTATGAAAATTAACATTACATTTTATTTTTTTACTTTACGTTCATTCAATTCATAAGTAGATAACTTATCTACTGTACTACAGCAAACAGTAATCATTTATTGAAGTAAATTGTATTAATTTGGGTCCAGGTTAGTTTAACCGCAAAACTCTTGGTAATAGGCGGTGCTCAGTTTTAGGTCAAACTGATGTTTACTAGTCCCTCCTTCGGTGCCGTGGTGATATGTTTACTCGAAGGTGATAAAATCTCTTCTAAATTATACTACCTTTATTTGCGATCCCAGTTTGAGTAACATATAGAACTTATTTTAATACATAAATAAGGCCTGGTAGTACACATGATGAACTGCGAAAGGTACTTCTTTTTCTTTTTTGATAAGACGGCTTAAAATTTGAAATATTTTTTCTAAATAATATGTTTTGAAAATAATCTATCCAACTTAGGTGTATGGATGACAGAATTCCTGGTATAAGCTTTTTTTTGTCAATTATGTGATAGAAAATTAATTAAATATGATCACACAATTATCAATTATGTGACCAAAATCTCTCTCTCCTCTTTCCCTCTCTCTATCTAACAAAGTCATTTTAAACCACTTACCCCCCTTAACGCTCCCACAAGCTAAAACAAAGTCATTTTTTCAATAAAATGACTTTGTCTGATGAATTTATTTATTTAATAAAATGACTTTATCCAACGAATTTATTTTTTAATAAAATGATTTTATTTTAAAGTGTATTTGCATGAATAGAAAATTCAATTTTACAAAATAAAGGGAAAGCGTATTTTAAATCCTTGAATATGTTAAAAAAAATAAAATGATTGAAAATGTCATTTTCAATTCACAAATGACAAGATTCAAATGTGTCAGGAACCAAAAAGCGAAAAAGGCCATACACAAATAAAGTAACAGCATAAACTCAAGTGTGGTAAACCCCAAACAGTCGATCGAATGTTTCTTTTCGTCCTATCATTCATTTATTTGAATCACTTCATTGATTTTTTTAAATAAGGATGCTTTCATTATAAATGTGGGAAGTTTTAGGTTTAGTCACAAAATAACAACAATTCCTTTTAGTTTTTATGTTTGGACGGAAAAGTCACCAGCATTAACATTATTTTACTTTTTCAAAAGTAAAAACTACTGAGTAGGGCTGTTTCAATTAAATGGTCTGCCTAGCAAAAAAAGAAGAAAAAATGAAATAAATGGTCTAAAGAAGTTCTTTTTTCTTTTTCTTTTGTTTAAGAGAAAAAACTTATGGTCCCCGTGGATTTGCACATTATGTTTAGGAATTAAAGTAGAAAGACAAACCATTAGCATGATATTACCCCCAGCCATTCCGCTAAGTAAAAAAACAAGAATTAACTCTATAAGCCCAACCAAATCCATGAAAAGCTCAAGCAACAGTGCATAAACCACTGCATAAATAACGTTTCAGAGGCTCATAAAGGAGTAGAAATCGGGGGAAGTAGAAATCGAGACTTAAGCGTAAGTTTACAGTAACCAAACCCTGGAAGATGAATAATGAGTAAGAGCATAAAAGTAATTAATACATGTAAAGATAAGCATGTGACTATAATATTTCGTGTTAACCATAAAATTTTCTATTATTATACTATGTGTTAAGTTTGGAAACTTAAGTCTTGAGTAGGTCGGCTACACTATAACCAATATGTAATTGGTTAACCAAGATTGTATATATGAATATATGATAACTAAACTAAACGAAGAAAAGGGAAATGAACAGAAGTGAAGAGAAGAGAGAAGAGGCCGAAGGAGCTCGCAGAAGAAAAGGAGGAACAAAAAGAAGAAGAAAAAAAGATGTGAGACGTTATACGTAAAATAGTGGAGGCTAATCTTGACTTTGAGATCAATTCAGGTAAGAGAAGTTTATTGTCAGTAAGGGGAAATCCATTCTCATACATGAGATTTATTCTTTTGCGAAGATTTTCAATCATTTTGTTAAAATACCTTGATTGCTCTTGAATGTAGTTAGACCTATTATTAATTGAATCATATTTTTTGTTTCGGGCACTGTTCTGCATGTACATTTTGAACTATTGATTCGATTTTTGGTTGCTATTATTATTTGAGCTTTATTGTTGATTTGATATGATTGGAATATCCAGTTGGACCTACTAAACCGATTATTGATATTATAATTGTTTGAAATCCTAAACATTGATTTGAGCATTGTTGGACATATTTGTTGCACCCAGTTGCCACGTGGGATGTAGAATGTAATGATTCGAACTGGTTAACTGAGATGAACAAGTTTGCCTCGTGCTTGAGTTAATGCACACATGAGACGTAATGGCTAGTTGACAGGTCTCGATATGTTGAGTGGACCACGTGCTAGGATGAAAGCACAATTATTAGACTCCATGTCTGGGTTTGAATAGACATACTGTTCGTGATCGTTTAGGTCTCTTTGTGGGTTTTGAAGAATTCTACTGGAACTTGGCGAACTTGTATTTCTTGATAATACATTTCGTTGAAAATCCCTTACTCAATGATTTTTTTGCTCTTACCCTTGTTTGATTGAACCATTTTTAGGTAAGTACTATAAGAAGGGTGTCGACAAAAGCAGAGTGAACGATAAAAGGAAAATGATGGCTATTATTTACGCTCTTAATTCATTATATTTGAGACCCTTTTTGTTGAACATAGTCCCACATTTGTGTCAATAATAGGGAACTGTGTTGTGAATTTGCTACCCTTATACACCTTTTCAGTGTATGAAAGGTGAGGGTATCACAACTTTCGCGAATGGAAAGGATCCAATCTCGCTTTCTTTGGCAAGGAGGAAGGGCAGCCATCAAATACGACCTAGTAGCTCGGAAGGACATTAAGGTAATAAAAGAAGTAGGCGCACTGGGAATTGAGGATCTAAAAATGATGAACATAACATTGCTTGGAAGTTGGATTGAGAGATTTGGAAAGGAAAGGGATAGCTTACAGCGGAACTTGATTGCAACAAAATATGGAGTCAATGGCAGGGACTGGAAACCCACGCCACCTTCACAATCGTACGGTACATCCTTATGGAAGGGCATATGCAAGGGAATTGATGATTCTTGGTGGCACGCCCAACTGAAAGTGGGTGACTGCTGTTCTATGGAGTTATGAAACATACCATGGTGTACTCATATTCCTTTAAAAGATAGATTCTCCTCACTTTACGCAAAAACCTATAACCAAGTACTCACTGTAAAAGAAGCAACAACTCAGTGGACGCCTTTATGTTACGACATTTCATTTAGACACAGGTTAAGGGGAAGAGGTATAAAAGATCTTATAAAGTTACAGAGAATTTTACACGAATCAAAAATAAGTACCCTATCAAATAGATCAAATGAGTTAATTTAGAAGGCTGATTGTTGTTTGATTTTCTTGGTTCACTCATATTACGAAGTCCTAACTATAGCCGATCTAATTGATCCATTCCCTTACAATCACATATGGTATGGAAAGATTCCTATCAGAATTTTGTTCCTTATGTGGCTAGCATAAAAGAACAGGGTTCTTACACTAGACAACCCTATGAAAAAGGGAGTGCATTTCATGAGAGATGCTTCTTATGCAAGAACGATTTGGAAACTGTTAATCATATTTTCCGACATTGCAATTACTCAACACAAATCTGGTGGACGACAACTGGCTATGCCTTGCTTTATCAAGGATCTATTCAACTCATGGACATTCTCACACTCGAACAAACTTTTGTCACCATTACAAAAGTTCATCCTACCTGTAATTATTTGGAGTCTTTAGTAAGAGAGAAAGGATCAGGCATTCAATGGTAACAACTCAAATTTAAAGAGTGTATGGAGTCGGATTAGCAGAACATTTACTCGTGGTGGATGACATTCAATTTGGCAAAAAATGCTTTACCACACTATCATTACAATATTAATTGTAAAAGATTTTTTTTCCATTTCTTTTCTCTTCATTGTATGGGGTTTGTTGTAGGCATATGATCTTATATGTACACTTTTTTCCTTTTAATCGTTTTTTCCCAATTGGTTTCCATTATAAGATTTTAACAAGGCATATAACTCATATGCTAGCGATTCGGGGGCTTTGTCCTCAATTTTTCTGGAATTATTTTACAGTTGTTGTTTCTTGTATTATTTCTTCGTATAAATCTATTTTACCGTTCCAAAAATAAAAAAATAAAAAACCCTTCAGCTTCTGCTTCTAGCATTTTCACTTAGAGAAATTGTGTTAATTCTCCCTCCATGCGTTGCAAACTCCTGACATTTCCTCTTGATCGCTTGCTGCTTTCAATTTCTTAATTTCGACGCCTTTGGTTTGCCTAGTAAGCTAGGTGTATAGCTCCTTAATTGCATTGCTAGACTTGACGAATGTGGTTTACTAGGTATTCAAGATGCATAGCTTCCTTTCATAGTTATACATTCCCACCCCTCATCGGAAAGTGAGGTGCAGTTATGTTCTTTTCACCATTGGGAGTTTAACTCATCCCATGGATTTGTAATTTTATTGTGTTGTTTCTGAAAAAGGTCTCTTGGGTGCCGATTAAGAATAATACTTGCTCGATTGGTTTGAAGAATAGATTAGAACTGGTAGTGGGGAAGCTATTTCCCAGTAACTTAACAAAGACCATGACACCAACAGGCTGGAGATGACTCTTTTTTAATCACCACGAGTGGAACTGATAATGAACACCTTTTCCATTCATGGTAGTCCGTATTGCTTAACCATTTCATTCATAGCGCATGAGAATATTATTTCTTACATATTATATCTCTGGGAAATAACTATTTTGTTTACACCATTCGATTCCACAAATCAGATGTAATAACGTAGGAGAAAAATTCACTCGTTTAATTATTGAACAGATAATTTTATTAAGGGAATAATCCTACTAAAGATGTTTTTCTTATTCACTGGACTCTTATATATACACACATACACAGATGTATATATATATATTCTTTATTAAAGATGAAACTAGATTAAATACGAAAGACAAGTACGGAGCGAAGGACATGTGATCCTCCTCAAATTGAAGAAAGCAAAGGAATAACATGAAAGAGAAGCATACTAGAGAAGACTCAAAACATAGCACACTTTAAATCCTTAGATAGATATAACATAAGGGATATAGGACTAAAAGGACAGCGCTGGGCCTAATAAGAACTGTGAGACACTGAGCACTGTCTGAATTAAGGATTGAGGTGCAAGCATTGAATTGCCACTCTTATGATTGATAACAAATCTTCCATAATATTAGTGCTTGAGGTAAAAGGCGTAGGTCAAATAAATTGTTGGTTCCTTTGACTATTTCATCATACGTCCTTCTTCCGTCAAAAGTGGGCTCCACGAAGTACATAATCTCACTGTTCATTTCTCTTCATTCTCTTTCCTTTTTCTGAAATATCAAACAGCTCCCTATGAATGCGATAAAATTAGAATTGTTCCCAGAATAGGGAGTGTGACCAACAATGCCAGCTAAGGCCCTTTTTCATAGATCCTTTTCGTTGGGAGCCACTGCAAGGCTGTAATCCTCCTATATCGGCACACAAACCTCTGTTGCCTTGTAATGCTACCATGGATGCGTTGTTAATGTCTTTGCCTTTCTCAACTTCGCCATGCAATTCCTTGTAAGAAAGGTCGACATATGACGGTCTATACATATTTTTGAAATTTGCCACTGAAATTTGCACAGCAAGGTTGTTATGGGAGAGATTCAGAGTCTCCAACTTCTACAGATTTCTTATTTTTGAAGGGATCTCACCGGTTATTGAGTTATGACTCAGATTCAGTAGCATTTGAAGGTTAACTATGCCGCCCATCTTAGGTGGTGTCCCTTTAATTAACTTATTATTATCCAGGTTCAAGTAAATCAGCCCCACTAGTCCCCCGATGGCCACCAGTATCGAACCACCCAACTTATTACTAAATAGATCTAATTTATTGACATTTCAAAATGATCCCAGCTCGAGAGGTATACTCACGAATAGTTGGTTGTCCCCTAAGTAAACTCCGATAAAGAAATCAGTTTCCCAAGCTTCTTCTGGAGCTCTCCAACTAGTATGTTCCATGAAAGATTCAGTAGACCGAGCTGAGATTTGCTCCCCCAATCAGCTGGTATTCGACCGGCACTTTGGTTAACCACTACGTGTAAAGCTTGTAGTTCTGCGCATCTAGCCCAGCTGTCTGTGATTTCCCCGTAAAATGTATTATCACTTGGATCCGTGTACTGCGCACCTTGCCCAGTTGGGAAAGGCACCAAATTGTTCAGATATATCTCCGGTTAGTTTATTACCTCAGAGTTTGACCCTAACTAAACTGTTACAAATTTTCAGGCTTTCGGGGATTAAACCCACAAGATTGTTGTCTGAAAGAGATAACATCTGAAGAACCCCAGTTTGGCAAATGTGTGGAGGCATGTTCCCAGTGAACTGGTTCGAGCTCATCTGTAGCTCGGTCAGCTTCGTCAAGTTCCCGATTTCTGGAGGAATGGAACCGACAAAATGATTCTCCCTCAAATATAATAATGTTAGGTTCGTAAAGTTACCGATCCAAGCTGGGACGGAACCGGTAAGCTCATTCGTGCTCAATTCTAAATGAACGATGGAATTCAAAATTTTGAATTCTTCAGGAATGGGTCCTGAGAGATGGTTGTCGTAAAGATGTAGAAGGGTGATGGAACGGAGGCCACCCAATGTTGCAGGTATCGTGCCAGAAAGGTTATTCGTTGAAATAGTCAGTTCCGGGAGCGAGCTTAATCTGCCCAATTCCGGTGGGATCGAACCGGTTAACCGATTCCCGAAGGGATGCAGAATTGACAGCTCTATCAAGTTTCCCAAACTGGAGGGGACCTGACCTGTTAAAAGGTTGTCATTCAAGTGAAGCTCAACAAGATTGGAGAGATTTCCCAGTTGGGGGGGGGGAATTGATCCCGAGAGTTCATTGCTGAAGAGAAACAATTTCTTCATCGTACTCAAACCCCCAAAAGGAGGAGGTATGGGTCCAGTGAGGTTGTTGGTGCTCAATGCGAGTGTAGAGATGGAGCTCAAGCCCCCTAACTCAGAAGGAATTGGGCCACGTAGCTCATTGGAGCACAAGTACAAATGGTGGAGATTTTTTAACAGGCCAAGCTCTCGTGGGTTATTCCCCGTGAAGCTATTGAGGGACAGGTCGAGAAAAGCAAGCTTCGAGAGGTTGCTGATTTGAGGTGGTATGGTGCCATAAAGGCCACTTTTACGTAGATCGATGTAAGCGACGGTGGGGAAGGAGGAGAAGAAGTCATGGAGTGTACCTTTCAGACCAGCGCCTGTGAGGTTAAGTCCGTAAATAATGCCATCCGGGTCGCACGAAACTCCGGCCCAGGAGCATGGGCTCGTTTCGTTGGATGTCGTAGAATTGGAGGGAAGAGTAGTCCATGAAAGCAAGGGGCGATGGTAATCAAGACTGGCTTTCCATTTGAGGAGAGAGTTTGCTTCTTCAGTGGAAGTAGCCACCGCATGGAGTGGAGAAAGAAGTGTTAGTACAAGGAAAACAAAGGAATGAGGCATTTCCGAGGTCTCTTCTGTACTGACTCCCTGAATCCAACTGCACCCTTGCTATTTGTTGAGCAAATTAGAGGGGGTGATTAGGCTACTTTCCAAAATTCCTTCATTAATTAGCTTTTGAAATCACCCACAGTTAGCTGCGAAAAATAAAATAATAGTTTAAGCACACACAATACAGTTTGAACTATTATATAGTCTGAACAAATAGTTTAAATAGTAGTTTGAACAACACTGTTTGAACAATAGATTGAACAGATAGTTTGAACAGTTCAAACACAGTAAAAAGAGTTTGAATAAGCAATTCATAAATAGTATGAACAGAGCAGAAAAGTAAAGAACACACCAAATTTACAATTGTTCACTTCAAATTAAAGCTACGTCTACTCTGACAAGCACAGCCCACTGCTACCTTAGAATCGCACCATAACAAAGTTCCTTTTACGAGTTTAGGAACAAGTACCCCTTATAATTTCAACCTTTCTTTTTTAAAGGCAAGAAAGTCAACAATAAACCTTAAACCTTTTTTATTCTAACACAAGAATGAGAATAAACAAATCTCAAAACCTTTATTATTATAAGGCAAGAAAGTGAATAAACAAACCTCTTAGAACACCAACCTTGAACAATTTGTCAAGTTGTGTTCAAGTGTTCAAACCTACCCAAATACAAATGAAACTACTATCCACTTCTCAACGTATTGGATAGTCACAGACAATTATAGCAGATAATCACAGTTGCTCAGAAACACTTTTAAAACAACTGTAAACAGATTTTTCATAAAACAAAACAGTTCAAACAGTTTAAACATTTCTGAAAATCTAAGTGTGAAAAACGAGATTTAAGAAATTTGTTTCACACAGCAATTCTTGTAGCACAAATAGAACTCACAGTCCTTTTAGAAATTAGAATCAACAGGAGTTTCAAATGCAGCACCCCGCAAAAATCTCTTCTCAAATGAGTTAACGTTTGAACATGAAAAGACAGTTTGAACACTTGTAGAGAGAAATCAGTTTGAACGTGTTCTTCTTGTTATTTTTGCAAATATTTTCAAAATGAAGCTGCTGCAACTAATATAGAGAAAGCATATAGGAAAATCTTCCAAGAGAAGTTCATGCAAAAATATTTCAATCAAATCCACTAATCAATGAAGTTGTTTGAATTCAAATTCACTCAAGGCTATATTGCAGAAAATATTCTTTCTCTAAAAACTTGCCAAATCTGTTTTTCAATAATAAAGACTTAAAGAAAGTTTTTGAATTTTGAAAAATAAGACCGTTAAATAGAACAAAATATTTTATTTTGAGCAACATAAAAATCTATCCAATATTTTGAGAAATAGGCTTACAATAATATCCAATCAAATCTTGCATGAATCTTGATTTTTAAATCTTCCATTACACTCCCTTGTAATATATATCCTAAAAAATAAAAATAAATTTCATGAAAATATATTAACATCACAAGTTTAACATCATCAAAATTAAATCTACGAAACCTTATATCAACACTATTTATTCGCATTACCAACTTGGGGAGTGTACTTTCACGGTGACTCTGGCAACGCACACCATTTGTGACTTTGGAATCTTCCCCCTTCCTCTTACCTTTTTCCTCCCTTCTTCCCCTCCCTCCCTTCTTCTTCTTCTTCTTCTTCAATCTTTGTCCCCACAATTTCTTCTTCAATCTCCTTCCAAACCGCTATCCTCCCACTCTTCTCCCTCCGAAATCCTCCCACTCTTCTCCCTCCGAACTTATAATGGTTCTAAAAATAGTCGAACCGAATCAGACCTAAACCCTCTCCCGGTTCGGTGAGTGCAATTTTTCAGAGGTCACTCTACCCGACCAATACGTCCTCTGTAGGGTCTGAAGCTGTCCTCTTCCTATTTGTCAACATCGATATGAACTTACAATACCACTGGCACTGTGCCCCCCCATAAGCTGCCCCCTCCACTTGCCGAACCCCCACAGCCCGCAGAATCCGTTAAAGAGTCAATATTGGGCTCCCACTATTCCTTGCAGAAAAATAAATTTTCTCCAGCTGTACACGATCCTTTTGTGCTAACCCAATCAAAAAAGTGTGGGGTTGTGGAAGCAATGTATAAGTTTAAATATTTAATATAAAGGATACTTCCTGAGCTAATTTTTTTACTGAAGATTCATCCCATGATAGAGCGATGATTGAAGAGGTTATATAAAAGAATCAGAGATTACATTAATTAAAAATATAAAATCAAGAATCATATGAAATTAAGTGCCACGCATAAAATATTACATTAAAAAAAATAAAAGGCATATCTTTAAACGAAGGTCATCTTCAAAATTCGCATAAATCACTTCTTAAGTCTATACCGTCAGATATATATAAAAATTAAAGTCTGTACAGGAAGAATACATTCTTAATCAGTCCTCAAGGACTTGTCCTGGCAAGTGGTTCGAAGCACCTTTGCCCATGGGGAAAATCCCTAAATATTTAATTCAACGGCCTCATAGCCGCCAGAAAACTTTAGTCAATAATATTGGGCTCCCACTAGTCCAAGCGGAGCAATAATTTCTCTTCAACTGGACGTGATGTCGCGCGTCCTTTTCCAAGCCAAATAAATAAATGAGAATAAAAAAAAAAAAGAAGAAACATGGGAGGCTATAAAAGCAGAGTGTGTCTGGATTCAATTACCATCCCCAAACACAAGCAAGAAAATTCTCTCTCACATAACTACAACAACATGGCTCAAACTATGCCCACTGCCGCCTTCCTCATCCTCCTCCTCCTCGGCGTCATGCTTTCAGGCTCAACACCGTCAACTCCATCCGTATTAGCGGCACAAATGTCTCAAATTGGTAAGGCCTATACAAACACGCCGCTTTTTGAATTACACTGAGATGAGTTAAACTATTTAAAATGATATCATTTTAAATTTCGGGAGTTATATTTTTCAAATCAATGTTTTTTAAGGAGTTCATTCACTTTTCCTCAGGTTATATACATATATATATATATATATATATATATATATATATATATATATATATGTATATATATATATATATATATATGTATATATATGTGCTTATATTACATAATATGGCATTCCATCTAATTACATAGAGCAATACTTTAAAATTACTATAATTTTTAAGTGCTTTTATATACAATTATGTTGGATGCCACACTAACAAATAATTCTATTGAGATAAAAAAGGTAATTCATTTACAAATATCATGAAAGTTGCCATACTTACCTATTAACATAGGTATTTTTATTTCATAGGATTAAAATTATTGAAAATTTTATGAAAATTGAGTATAAAAAAAATTTGGCCCTAGTCCTCAAAATCTATATCAGTATTCAATTTCTAGAAAAGTCCTTTGACCTCAAATTTCACAAAAATTTACACCTATATATTTTCATATTCTAAAGTTTAGAATTATTTAAAAAATCCAAATCCTTTTTATGGAGTAATGATGGAGAGAAACTCCTATTTTTATTTAGCCCGAACAATTGTACAAAACTGTATCATTAATTTTACATGCTTTTTTAATTTATACAGTTAAAATTTAACATAAATGACTTGAAAACTGATCCCAATTATGCAAACAGGAATAACAGCCGTTCGAGGTCGCACCCCAGGTCGCGACCCAAGAAATAATGCGCGACCACAAGGCCCAATCAAGCCACCACCACGAGCTCGAGTCCCCAGGGGCAGACCGAAGCCACCACCACGAGGCCGAGTCCACAAGGTCAGACCCAAGCCAACACCACCATCGCGGCCGGGAATTAATTAGCTGATTCGTTCTCACCGAAGACATGTCAATTTATGCGTTGATATTTCCATAAGGCCACCATTTTGTTACTGCTCATTTTGTTTTTCAACCAAAATAAATAAACGAGAAGTATCTGTACTGTGATGCAATATATATGGTTTTTTTTACTGTTATTCTGAAGTAACTTTTAGATATCTATATTTTAAATTTCAACCTTATCAACATGATATACTAATTTTCATATAATTTTGTCATGTATTGGATATTCATTTATATCATTAATTAAGAGATTTAAACCATTTAACTTTATTAAATATTTAAGCTCAGGTTTATAGATAATAAAATAATATAAAAATTAACATTTTATTTTATTTTTTTATTTTACGTTCATTCAATAAGTAGATAACTTATCACTGTACTACAACAAACAATAATCGTTTTATTGAAGTGAATTGTACTAATTTGGGTCCATGTTAGTTTAACCGCAAAACTCATAGTAATAGAAGGCGTTCAGTTTTAGGTCAAACTGATGTTTAATAGTCCCTCCTTCGGTGCAGTGGTGATATGTTTACTCGAAGGTGATTAAATCCCTTCTAAATTATACTACCTTTATTCTAGTTTGAGCAACATATAGAACTTATTTTCATACATAAATAAGGCCTTATAATACACATGATGAACTACGAAAGGTACTTTTTTTTTTTTTCTCCAAATTTTTGAGGTGGTATGGTGCCATAAAGGCCATTTTTACGTAGATCGATGTAAGCAAGGTTGGGGAAGGAGGAGAAGGAGAAGTGATGGAGTGTACCTTTCAGACCAGCGCCGGTGAGGTTAATTCCATAAATAACACCATCCGGGTTGCACCAAACTCCGGCCCAAGAGCATGGGCTCGTTTCGTTGGCTGTCGTAGAATTGGAGGGAAGAGAAGTCCATGAAAGCAAAGGGTGATGGTAATCAAGACTGGCTTTCCATTTGAGGAGAGAGTTTGTTTCTTCAGTGGAAGTAGCCACCACATGGAGTGGAGAAAGCAGGGTTAGTACAAGGAAAACAAAGGAATGAGGCATTTCCAAGGTCTCTTGTGAACAGACACCTGAATCCAACTCCACCCTTGCTATTTGTTCGCATTACCAACTTGGGAAATGTAGTTTCAGAGTTGGTTTGAGGACAACTTTTAGGTGGGACTCTGGCACCGCACACCATTTGTGACTTTGGAATCTTCCCCCTTCCTTTTACCTTTTTCCTCCCTTCTTCCCCCTTTCTTCTTCTTCAATCTTTGTTCCCACAATTTCTTCTTCAACCTCCAACCAAACCGCCACCCTCCCTGCCGGAGTATTTAACGTCAAGGTCACCACGCCCCACTGCCTCAAGCACAAGGCCCCGCTACCCCACCTTCTCTCTTCTTCCTCCTCCTTGGTCTTCTTCTTCTTCTTTCATTTTTAACATCATATATCATTGAGGGTTTGATTTGAATCAAACTGAAAAATTGATGTTTGATTTGAAATCTAACTAAATATCAATGCTTGATTTTGTTTCAAAGTCCAAATTGAGATTTGATTTCGGTTTTAGGATTTAAAATCTCAAGATAGGCTGTTGTGGTGGCTGGTGGAGGTTGGGCTGGTGGCGGCGGCGGCGGTAGCTGCTGGCGGCGATGGGTGGGTCTGGTGGTCCTGGGGGCTGTCTTCTTACTGTTTGTCAACATCGATATGAACTTACAAGACCACCGGCAGTGTGCCCCCCGCAAGCTGTCCTCTTCACTTGCCGAAACCCCCATAGCCCGCAGAATCCGTGAAGGGTCAATATTGGGCTCCCACTATTCAATGCGGAAAAATAAATTTTCTCCAGCCGTAAACGCTGCTGTATGTCCTTATGTCATAACCCAATAAAAAAAGTGTGAGAATTGTATACGTAACATATAAGTTTGGGCATATGATATAAAAAAAAAAATTTTGACTAATTTTTTGATAAAAAATTCATCTATAGTTGAAGGAATTATATAAAATAATCAGAGATTACATATAAAATAAAGAATCATATCACGCATAAAATATTATGCCAAGACAGATAAGGATTACATCTTAAACTGGGCCCATCTTAAATTTATATCGTTTTATATATATATATAAACGACGAATACTTTCTCAATGAGTCCTTTTAATCGAGGGCTCGTCCTGGCAAGTGGATCGAAGTACCCCTACCGATGGGGAAAAATCCTAAATATTTAATTCAATGGCTCCATAGCCGCCAGAGGACTTTAGAGTCAATAATGTTGGGCTACCACTATTCCGCGCAGGGACGACAAGTTCTCTCCAACTGCACGCGATGTCTTGCGTCCTTTGCCGAGCCAAATAAATGAATGAATAAATAAATAAATAAATGAGAATAGAAAAAGTTAACAAAGAAGCGCAGGAGGCTATAAAAGCAGAGCGTGTGTGGATTCAATTACCATCTCCAAAGGCAAGCAAGAAGATTCTCTCTCACGAGTCACAACAGCATGGCTCAAACTATGGCCCCTGCCGCCTTCCTCGTCCTCCTCCTCCTCCTCGGCGTCATGCTTTCAGGCTCAACGCTATCGACTCCATGCGTATTAGCTGCACAAATGTCTCACACTGGTAAGGCCTACACAAACACACTGCTTTTTGAATTACACTTAGATGAACTAAACCAATATTATTTTAAATAAAATATTATTTAGTCTCGTGGATTATATTTTTCAAAATAATGTGTTTTTAAGGAGCTTAATTCAGAAGTTCATTCACTTTTCCTTGGGTCAAATATATATATATATATATATATATATATATATATATATATATATATGTATATATGGGCTTGCATCACATAATATGACACTCCTCTAGTTACATAGAGAAATATTTTAAAACTACATAAAAAAAATAGATTAAGTCTTTAACATTATTTATTAAAATGACATAATTTTTAGGTACTACATTAACAAATAATTCTATTGGGTGCCAAAGGATGGACTCCTTTAGATTGGGAAACCTGACTAGGATCCAACACGCCTCTTTTAAATAATTCTAACAGAGGGAAGAACATAAAAGAAATACATAGTCATCTCAATTTTTAAGAAATATATACAGTGATGTGGTAGTATTTTTTTTATATAAAAAAATCCAATCAAGTATTTCAAAATCTGGACCTAGATCCTTTCAAGTTCACACCCGTCAAGTTCTTCTTGTACTCAATTTCCATGAATTTTTTTAATAATTTTAACCGTATTGATAGAAAATACATACACTAATACATAAGTATGAAAAATTTCATGAGATTTGAAAAATAAATAACCTGTTCATCCTAAGCCTTGAAAATTATGAATATTTTTTAATATTTTTTAAAAAAATCTTTAGTTCTCCTAAATCTCGATGCTTAGGATGAACAAGTAATTCGTTTTCAAATATCATGAAAATTGGCACACTTATGTTTTTAATCCATGTGGTCGAAATTATTGAAAAATTTATGAAAATTGAGTATAAAAAGAATTTAACGAAAAACTTGACGGATGTGAACTTGGGAGGATCCTAGTCCTCAAAATCTATATTGAATATTCAATTCTTAGAAAAGTCCTTCGGCCTCAAATTTTACGAAAATTTGCACACCTATATATTTTCATATTCTAAAGTTTAGAATTATTTAAAAAATTCAATTCCTTTTTATGGAGTAATGATGGAGAGAAACTCTCATTTTTGTAGAGTTGGAACAATGGTACGAAAATCTTTCATTAATTTCACACACACTCTTTTAATTTGTACAGTTAAATTTAAGATAAATGACTTGAAAACTAATCCCAATTATGCAAACAGGAATAACAACCATTCCAGGCAACACCCCAGCTCGCGACCCAACAAATAAGGCGCGATCACAAGGCCGAGGGCCCAAGGCCGGACCCCCGCCACCACCACCATCGCGGCCGGGAATTAATTAGCTGATTCATTCTCACCGAAGACATGTCAATTTATGCATTGATATTTCCATAAGGCCACCATTTTGTTACTGTCATTTTGTTTTTCGACCAAAATGTGTCTAAAGTAATAGATATGTTTTTTACTGTTGCTCTAAAGTAACTTTTTAATATCTATATTTTAAATTTCAACCTTATTGATTGAATAATCATAGAAAATCAATATGACATAGTGATTTTCATACAATTTCATCATATATTGAGTATTCATTTATATCATTAATCAAGAGATCTAAACCGTTTAACTCTATTGAATATTTAAGCTCGATGGGTGAAAGGTTTAGAGATAACGAAATTATATGAAAATTAATATTGCATTTTATTTTTTCACTTTACATTCATTCAATTCATGAGTAGATAACTTATCTACTGTACCACAGTAAACAGTAATCATTTATTGAAGTGAATTGTACTAATTTGGGTCCCGGTTCGTTTAACCGCAAAATTCTTGGTAATAGAAGTCAAACTGATGTTTATTAGTCCCTCCTTCAGTGCAGTGGTGATATGTTTACTCGAAGGTGATTAAATCTCTTCTAAATTATACTACCTTTATTTGTGATACTAGTTTGAGCAACTTATAGATCTTATTTTAATACATAAATTAGGCCTTGTAGTATACATGATGAACCGCGAAAGATAATTATTTTTCTTTTTTGTTAAGACTGCCTAAAATTTGAAATTTTTTTCTAAATAATATGTTTGAAAATGATTTGCCTAACTTAGGTGTACAGATGAAAGAATTCCAGGTATAAGATTTTTTGCTGACTATGTGATCAAAAATTAATTAAATATAACCACATAATTACCAATTATGTGACCAAAATCTCTCTCTCCTGTCTCCTCTCTCTCGCTCACTCTCTCTCAATGTGGCAAAGTCATTTTAAACCACTTACCAAACCCCCCCCCCCCCCCCCCAACGCCACCCACCCTGAGTTAAAATAAAGTCATTTTTTTAAATAAAATGTCCAATGAATTTATTTTTTAATAAAATGACTTTATTTTAAAGTGTATTTGCATGAATAAAAAGTCAATTTTAAAAAATAAAGGGAAAGTTCATCTTAAATCCGTGAATATGTTAAAAAAATAAAACGATTGAAAATGTCATTTTCAATTCAAAAATGACAAGATTCAAATGTGCAAAGAACCAAAAAATAATAATAAATAAATAAATAAAATCCATGCACAAATGAAGTAACAGTGTAAACTCTAAGTGTGAAAAACCCCGAACAGTCGATGGAATGTTTCTTTCCGTCCTATCATTCGTTTATTTGAATCACTTCATTGATTTATTTAAATAAGCATGCTTGCATTATAAATGTGGAAAGTTTAAGGTTTAATTTCAAAATAAAAACAATTCCTTTTAGGTGTTATGTTTGGACGGAAAAGTCACCAGCATTATCAAAAGTAAAAACTACACACTAGAGCTGTTTCAATTAAATGGTCTGCCTAACAAAAAAATTATTAAAAAAAGAAGAAATAAATGGTCTAAAGAAGTTCTTTTTTTCTTTTTCTTTTGTTTAAGAGAAAAAAACTAGTGGTCCTTGTGGATTTGCATATCATGTGTAGGAATTAAAGTGGAAAGACAAACCATTAGCATGATATTGCCCCTAGCTACTCAGCTAAGTAATAAACAAGAATTAACTCTACAAACCCAACCAAATCCATGAAAAGCTCAAGCAACAGCACATAAATCACCTCGTAAATAACATTTTAGAGGCTTATAAAGAAGGCCCAAACTCAGTATGAGCTGCTAAACAGGGGGAAGTAGAAATCGAAGCTTAAGCCTAAGTTTACAGTGACCAAACCCTGAAAATTGAATAATGAGTAAGAGCATACAAGTAATTAATACCTGTAAAGATAAGAATGTGATTATAAATAATATTACGTGTTAATAATAAAATATTTTATTATTATACTATATGTTAAGTTTGGAAACTTAAATATTAAGTCTTGAGTAGGTAGGCTACACTATGACCGATCTGTGGCTGGTTAACCAAGATTGAATATATGAATATATAATAACTAAACTGAACGAAGAAAAAATAAATGAACAGAAGTGAAGAGAAAAGAGAGAAGAGGCCGAGGCAGCGTGCGGGAGAAAAGGAGGAAGAAAAAGAAGAAGAAAAAAAACGTGAGAGATTATACGTGAAAGAGTAGGGACTAGCCTCGACTTCATATTTGCTATTTCAATTATTGTAAGAGTATTGTATATTTCTTATCTATTCCTTATCATGATTCATGAGAGTAGCTATTGCTTAACCATGTCATTCATAGCACATGAGAATATTATTTTTTTACATGTTATGTCTATAAGAAATAACTATTTCATTTACACTATTCCATTCCGCAAATTAAATGTAATAACATAAAAGAAAATTTCACTCCTTTAATTATTGAACGGATAATTTTATTAAGGGAATAATCTTACTAATAATAAAGATAAAACTATGTTAAATAAGAAAGACAAGTACAGAGCAAAAGACATGTGATCCTCTCAAATTGAAGAAAGGAAACAAATAACTTGAAAGAGAAGTACGTCAGAAAAGACTCAAAACATAGCACACTTTCAATCCTTAGATATCGCACAAAAACAATAGAATAGATTAAAGCCATGGGTATCGCATTGATATAAAATAAGAAATATAGGACTAAAAGGACAGTGTTGGGGCCAATAGGAACTGAGAAACACTGAGCATAGATGGCCTGAATTGAGGATTGGGGGTGCAAGCATAGAATTGCCATCTTTATGATTGATAACAAACCTTCCTTAGTTTGAGCCACTGGAGGTGAAAGGCGTTGGTCGAACAAATCCTTCTCCTGCATGCATTCCATTAATGACGATGAAAATAAACATAAATCAGACAACAACTCGCTTGGATGCTGTCCTTTGATTATCTCTATTGTCAACACCCCGAAGCTATAGACATCACATTTCTCTGTCACTGTCATTGTGTAAGCAAGTTCTGACAAAATTGTCAATGAAACGAATGAATATTAGGACTAAAACGCACATAACTAGGCTCAACATTTAGTTCCAATGGGTGTATACAAATATCAATTCACAAGCAAACAATTCAAAAGCACAAGTAATATATATATATGAAAATAAGTCATCGTCCAAATTGTATCACCTGGTGCCATGTACCCATGTGTGCCGGCTGCTGCGGTCCAATTCGATGAGTCTGGCTTCAGAAGTTTTGCGGTGCCAAAGTCTGAAACCCGGGCTTCGTATTCAAAATCCAGCAAAACATTCTTGCTGGATATGTCCCGATGAACAATGGGGGGACAGCAATCGTGGTGCATGTAGGACAACGCGCATGCCACCCCTCTTAGCACTTTCACTCTTACTGCCCAGACCAATTCCATGGCTTCTTCTGTAGTACATAGGAGTCTTGCGAGGCTACCCCTTTCGACAAACTCATAAACCAAGAACTTATGGCACGTGTCAGAGCAAAAACCAAGTAGTTTCACTATGTTCCGATGCCGTATCTGTGTTAATGCCTTTATCTCATTTTGAAAGTGTCTCTGATCTTCAATCTCATCAGTCCGTGGTGAGCGAAGTTTCTTCACTGCTAATAACATGTTTTGGGATGCTAGCTTTGCCATAAACACACTCCCATAGCTCCCCTCTCCAATGCAGTGGACAGCATCAAAATTGTTGGTTCCTTTGACTATTTCATCATACATCCTCCTTCCGTCAAAAGCAGGTTCCACAAAGTACGTGTTTTCACTGTTCATTTCTCTCGGTGCTGCTAAAGCATTTCTTTTGTTTTCCTGAAATATCAAATAGCTCCCTACGAATGCTGATAAAATTAGAGTTGTTCCCACAATGGGAAGTGTGACCAACAATGTCAGCTTAAGGCCCTTTTTCGCCGATCGTTTTCGTTGGGAGCCATTGCAAGGATGTAGTCCTCCTATATCCCCACACAAACCTCTGTTGCCTTGTAATGCTACCATGGATGTGTTGTTAAACTCTTTGCTTTTCTCAACATTGCCATACAATTCATTGGAGGAAAGGTCGACGTATGACAGCCCAGGCATATTTCCGAAACTTGCCACTGGAATTTGACCGGTGAGGTCGTTGTGGAAGAGATTCAGAGTCTCTGAATTCTGCAAATTTATTATTTCCGAAGGGATCTCTTCGGTTAATGAGTTATGACTCAGATCCAAGTAGCATTTGAAGGCCAACTAGCCCACCTATTTGTGGGGGTATCCCTTTGGTTAACCTGTTATTGCTCAGATTCAAGTAAATCAATCTCACTAGTCCCCCAATGCTCTCTGGTATCGATCCATTCAACTTATTCCTGGATAGATCTAGTTTATTGAGATTGGAAAGTGATCCTAGCTCGAGAGATATACTTCCCGAGAGTTGGTTATCTCCTAAATATAGCTCCCATAAAAAAGCCAGTTTCCCAAGCTTTTTTGGGATTTCCCCAACTAGTTTGATGAAAGATCAAGTATGCCTAGCGGAGATTTGCTCCCCCAATCAGCCGGTATTCCACCGGCAATTTGGTTCCCTCCTATGCGTAAAGTTTGCAGTTCTGTGCACCTCGCCCATTTCTCTGTGATTTCCCCGTAAAATTTATTGTCCCTCAGATCCATGTATTGCAGGTTGGGATAGGCACGAAATTGTTCAGATATATCTCCAGTTAGTTTATTACCTTGAAGTTTGACTCTAACTAAACTGGTACAAAATTTCAAGCTTTTGGGGATTAAGCCCGCGAGATTATTGTCCGAAAGCGACAACAACTGAAGCACCGTAGTTTGGCAAATTTGTGGAGGCATGTTCGCTGTGAACTGGTTCAAGTTCATGTGTAGTTGTGTCAGCTTCGTCAAGTTCCCGATTTCTCGAGGAACGCAACCAACAAAATGATTCTCCCTTAGATATAACAATTCCAAGTTTGTCAGGTTACCGATCCAAGCAGGGACGGAACCGGTAAGCTCATTCGTGCTCAGTCCTAAATCAACAATGGAGTTCAAAATTTTGAATTCTTCAGGAATGGGTCCTGAGAGATGGTTGTCGTAAAGATGTAGAAGGGTGAGGGAACGGAGGCCACCCAATGTTGCAGGTATCGTGCCAGAAAGTTTGTTCATTGAAATACTCAGTTTTGTGAGCGAGCTTAATCTCCCCAATTCTGGTGGGATCGAACCCGTTAACCGATTCCCGAAGAGATGCAGAATAGACAGCTCTGTCAAGTTTCCCAAACTGGAGGGGACCTGACCAGTGAAAATGTTGTCATTCATGTGAAGTTCAACAGGGTCGGAGAGATTTCCCAGTTGGGGGGGAATCGGTCCGGATAGTTCGTTGCTGAAGAGAAACAATTTCTTCATCGTACTCAAACCCCCAAAAGAAGGACGTATGGGTCCAGTGAGGTTGTTGGTGCTCAATGCGAGTGTAGAGATGGAGCTCAAGCCCCCTAACCCAGAAGGAATTGGGCCATGTAGCTCATTGGAATACAAGTACAAGTGGTGGAGATTTTTTAACAGGCCAAGCTCTCGTGGGATATTCCCCGTGAACTTATTGAGCGACAGATCGAGATAAGCAAGCTTCGAGAGGTTGCTGATTTGGGGTGGTATGGTGCCATAAAGACCATTTTTACATAGATCGATATAAGCAAGGCTGGGGAAGGAGGAGAATGATGAGTCATGGAGTGTACCTTTCAGACCAGCGCCGGTGAGGTTAAGTCCGTAAATAATGCCATCCGGGTCGCACGAAACTCCGGCCCAAGAGCGTGGGCTCGTTTCGTTGGCTGTCGTAGAATTGGAGGGAAAGGAAGTCCATGAAAGCAAGGGGTGGTGGTAATCAAGACTGGCTTTCCATTTGAGGAGAGAGTTTGCTTCTTCAGTGGAAGTAGCTACCAATTGGAGTGAAGAAAGCAGTCTTAGTACAAGGAAAACAAAGGAATGAGCCATTTCGATGGTTGATGAACACACACTTGGAATCCAACCCCACCATCGCTATTTATTCATTATGGCAGCTTGGAAAATTTGCTCTCTTTCCCGTTGTTAATTTGAATCGTGATTTGCTTTGGATGTAGTTCTATATTCTTAGGTAGTGTTTACTTGATCTAATTGGGACCTTCATGTCTGATTTAGTCAGAAATAGCTCCATTTAATGGGCTTGGTAAAAGTTTTCACACTTTTTTGGGGGAAGGAAAGGGAAGGAGAGTAAAGCTTTCCTTCCAAATCCCCCCCTTTTTTTTTTTTTACGGAGTGAAAGGGAAGAATATTAGAACGGCCGGGCGGGCGGGGAGAAGGCGGGTGGGCGTGGGGGTTGGACGGGGAGAACCCTTACTTTTGTTGTATAACTTTCGTTTGTGTAGTTGGATAGGAGCGAAAGGAACTTAAATAAAATTTTTGTAATACCAATTATATTCCTAAAGGTAAAAAATAATAATAATAATAATGGCGAGAGGGCGAAATAGTGTTTGAAGCATTTAAATTAGGCTTTTTGGGCATGAGGAAGACACAGGGAAGGAAAATACATAGTACATTATACTTTTTTCCCGAAACTAACAAGCAAGGGAGATGAAAGTCAATACACTCTTTCCTTATTTCATTTCCTTCCTAAAAATTACTCCCCCTCCCACTCTTTTCTCTCCAAACTTACAATGGATCGAAAAATGGTTTGACTGAATCAGACCTAAACTCGACCTAAACTCTCCCCCGATTCGGTGAGTGCAATTTTTCAGAGGCTACCTAACCCGATCAATGTGTCTAAAGGGTGTGAAGCTGTACTCTTCCTTCGTTCAACATCGATATGAATTTACAAGAACGGCAGTGTCACCATAATTTAATGAAGGGAATGGATAACTAAATCTAGTAAATGTCCTACCGCTGTAATCGTTTTCATCTAATCAGTGTGTATCGATTCAATCAGAGAAACCCTACTTTTGTTGTATAACTTTCATTTCAAAAGTGTGTGTAATTGAATAAGAGCGAAATGAACTTAAATGAGTTTTTGTAGCACCAATTATATTCTTAAAAGTAAAAGAAATAATAATAATAATGGCTGAGAGGGCGAAATAGTATTTGAAGCATTTAAATTAAGCTTTTATTTCCCTTCTTCTCAACTTATGGGCATGAGGAAGAGACAGGAAAGGAAAATAAATAGTACATATACTTTTTTCCCCGAAACTAACAAGCAAGGGAGATGAAAGTCAAGACACTCTTTCCTTATTTCATTTCCTTCCTAAAAATTACTCCCCCTCCCACTCTTTTTCTCTCGAAACATACAATGGGTCTAAAAATGGTTTGATGGAATCAGACGCCAACTCAACCTAAAGTCTCCCCCGATTCGGTGAGTGCAATCTTTCAGAGGCCACCTAATATGTCCTCTGAAGGGTCTGATTCAGAGGCCACCTAACCCAATCAATATGTCCTCTGAAAGGTCTGAAACTGTCCTCTTCTAATTGTTCAACATCGATATGAATTTACAAGACCGACAGTGCCACCATAATTTAATGAAGGGGATGGATAACTAAGTCTAGTATATGTCCTACCGCTGTAGTTGTTTTCATCTAATCAGTGTGTATCGATTCAATCTGACCAAGGGAAGTTGGTGAAAATTCAACCGCCTCCCACCTCAACTGCGAAATTAATAGTCGGAACCTTAAAGGGCCATTGGAATTTTTGTATTTTGCATTAACTGCATGAAAGAACTTCTACGTAGCATTTTCGACTTTTTATCCACTTTTTACGCTGCATATTTTGCGTGGATTAGTTTTGGTTCTTGTATTCCCATCTCACCAGTCCCACCTTTGAATCTAGGGCACGGAAGTCGCAAGTCATGGCCTGCCAATTTATTCAACTTGCCCATGAGATAATTTGATCAAACTCACAAGCTAAATAATTTTGACTAACTTTCAATTTGTCTACCGTGAACTGCATATTTTGTTTGGATTAGATTTGGTCCTTGTGTTCCCATCTAGGGCACGGAAGTCGCAAATCATGGCCCACCAATTTATTCAACTTGCCCATGAGATAATTTGATCCAACTCTATCTAAAACTCACAGACTAAATAATTTTGACTAACTTTCAATTTGTCTATCGTGAACTGCATATTTTGTGTAGATTAGTTTTGGTCCTTGTGTTCCCATCTCACTAGCCCCACCTTTAAATCTAGGGCAAGGAAGTCACAAATCATGGCCCACCAATTTATTCAACTTGCCCATGAGATAATTTGATGAAACTCACAAACTAAATAATGTTTACTAACTTTCAATTTGTCTATCGTGAACTGCATATTTTGTGTAGGTTATTTTTGGTCCTTGTGTTCCTATCTCACCGGTCCCACCTTTAAATCTAGGGCACGAAAGTCGCAAATCATGCCTGCCAATTTATTCAACTTGCCCATGAGATAATTTGATCAAACTCACAAACTGAATAATTTTTACTAACTTTCAATTTGTTTATCGTGAACTGTAATTCGTCTTAACTTGGGTGCAACCCCTCAACTTGTATACTTGTCATTTCAAAGTTTTTGCTAAATATCTATTTATTTATGAAAATTCAAATCAAAATAAAAGTTGTACAAGCATAGTGAACTTTGACCCGTGAACCCGCTCGTAATATAATCTCACTCCGCCCATAAAATGATTCTAACCTACTATTGACCCGCGGCCAGTGTTTGGCAAGTCCCTCCAGTTGTCATCTCTATCTAAAGCTTATTGATCTAAGCCTTTTTGATTAGATTGAATTTCTGCATTTCTACATTTTAAGGGAAATTAGATTTTTATCAATTTACATCTTCAAATTTTCGTAAATTTTTACACCAAATGTTTATCTTGCATTTTCTGTTTCCTTTTATTTTTACGTTATTTAATTGAAATACGACTTAAAATTCTCATCTAATTCTCCCTACAGATAAGAGCTCATGTTTATTTTTGTAAATAATAAAATAGTTTCGAAATCAGCATCTGGATCTTAAATTCTAGATAGCAAAGAAACAAATCTAATGATATATATAAATCATTCAGGTCAGATGTCGAATGAGCTCTATACTATTAATTGGGAATAAAATATTATGAACCTAGATTTACATGCTACTTATCCTTAGTACTCATCTTGAAAGGGTAATATAGGAATTTTAAGTAATTGTATCACACCAAAAGACGGCTGGAAATAAAACAAAAAAAAAATAGTTAAAACACCACTTAGTTTTAAAAAATTCAAATTTTCAATCAACCTTTTAAGTTTTGGTTAATTAAACCCCTTTCATCCCTCGTTTGTCCAAAATCCTAAATTTTGACTCAGTTTTAGGATTTTGACTCTCAGACTCTCAATTTGAAATTTTTAACTCCTAAATCTCTCAACTCGGGAATTAGGGATTGGAAGAAGTTTTAATATGCAAATCTCTTAATTTACAAATTTATTGCAAGCTTTGACGCTAAAATCTGTTGCAAACTTATTTACCAAAAAAAAAAATCTATTGCAGACTTGGAGGGGCGGCAAAAGAAATTTCCCTCTTAAGGACAATAAGAAATAATCACAAGTCATAATAAGAAATTTCTCATAAGTCGAATTTGCACCACACCGAGGGGCAGAACTAGGGAGTGCCAGGTGGGGTACCTGCCCTAGTTGAATTTTTGATTTTTGATTTTGATATATCCTTAAAAAAATTTAAAATAAAAGTATAATAATAAGATAAAATGAGAAAATTCAGAGGCTAATGTTCTTATTCACTCTCCTCCTCTTTCAAGTATAATCCCACTCCTTCATTCACAAACAATAATTATGGGCTTGTTTTTTATACAATGCTACTATTCCTAATTAGTTACAAATGCACTTAAAATAATATCATTTTCATAAAATTAACTATGTTTTTAAAATCATTTACAGAAACAATATCCTTATGATAGAGGCACTACACTTGAAATTTTCTCATTAACTTTCAAAAAGTTCCCATCATTTTAGAACTTGGTAAATTAAGTTCGAGAAATTTGATTTGAGTTTATTGTATTTCGTTTTGTCCAATAATTAACTAATCTTGTATTTTCCCACTAGTTAGAGAACTATGATCTTCAAAAAAAAAAAATCTCATGTTGAAGTTAATATTACAAATCTTCCCGTTTATCCCGAATTAAGACCTCAAATTTTTATTTTTGACTATTTTACTTAATCACATTTTAGTACATTGGCAATTTTCTTTTAGTAATTATAATAACATTTTCTATTAAACTTATATTTTTATTTTATTTTGAGTCAAAGTTCGGCCCAAATTTTTTTTTTGCCTTGCTTGAGATTGGGTCTTGGCTCCACCATTGATCACGCCAAGATCTTAAAGATGAAATGAAAATATTGGGGGGAAGACATTGGTACCATAATCCAATATAGAGATAGTGCTAATAATTGTTAATCAAATGTTGTGGATTTCAAACTGGTGATTCTCTCTCACTTATGCGTGTATTAAAATACATACTTAACTTTAGTATTTCATAATTTGCGGACATGATAGTACTATAATAGAGTTGTTCTTCTTTGAAAATGTAATTACACCTTAAAGACACAAAGTATTAAAATATATAGATTTAGATTCGAGGATTTAAAACCATAGTCGCATAATATCTATTATAAATTTATAGGTGCATTTTTTTGAGAAGTTACGAGAATTTAAACTCTTAATTTTATCCTGCATGAAGGTTGTAATATGCATGTCGCACCGTCAAAGAAATAACGTAAAAATCACACTTAGAATTCAAATGGAACAATCACAAAGAACGGGTGCATGGGAAAAGTTCCTCTTCACTTCCCGAAGCCAACAGCCCACAGAATACTTTAGAGTCAATGTTGGGCTCCCACTGTTCCACGCGGAACCATAAATTCTCCTCAGCTGTACACTATGCCGTGAGTCCTTTTGTGAGAACTCAATCGAAAAGCGTGAGGATTATGAATATAATATATAAATTTAAGCATATAATATCAAGAATATTTCCATCACTAATCTTTTGGGTAAAAATTTATTCTATGACGGAGCCATAGTGGGGGAAGGGGGTTAAATACTTTTCGGCTGTACACAATGCTGTGTGTCCTAGCCTAATCAAAAAAATGTGAAAATTTTAGATGTAATGTATAAGTTTAAGCATATTATATCAAGAATATTTTTTTGATTAACTTTTTTAGTGAAAATTTATTGGAATCATAGTTCAAGGAATTATATTACAGAATCAGAGACTATATCAATTGAAAATATGAGATAAAGAACTATTTGAAACTAAGTACCATACATAAAATATTACTTCAAAAAATGTAAAAACCACATCTTAAGCAAGGGCCGCCTTTAAAATTCGTACGAGTCCCTCCTTAAATTTATATCATTTGATATATAAATTAAAACCTATAAACTAAGAATACTTTCTTCATTAGTTATTTTCATTGGGGCCTTGTCTTGTGGTGGGGTACCGGTCAAAAATCTTAAATATTAAATTCGATGGCCCCACAACCCGCATAAGACCTTAGAGTCAATATAGGGCTCTCCCAATTCCACGCGGAACAGTAAATACCCTTCAGCTGTGCACCATGCTGTGTCCAATCGAAAAGTACGGAAATCGTAGATGTAATATATAAGTTTCAGTATTAAATATTAAGGAAATTTTTTTGATTAAAAGTTTGTCCTCTGATAGGGTTATAGTTCAGACAATTATATCAAAAAAATATGAAATTAAATATCACACATAAAATATTATATTAAGCAAAGTACAAGCCACGTCTCAAAACAGGAGCTACCTTTAAAATCCGTACATCCTACTTCCTAAATTTATATTATCTAATACATAAATTCAAGCTTATAAATAAAAAATATCATTTTAATTAATCCTTTTTTATGAGGACTTAGGCCGGCGGCTCCAAGCGATACACGTTTGCCGACGGGAAATATCTTAAAGATTTAATTCAGTGAAAATAAAAAATAAAAAAAGTTGAAAAAAACACGGGAGGCTGGCTATATAAAGCAGGGTGTGTCTTGATTCAATTACCATCTCCATAAACAAGCAAGAAAAGTCTCTCCCACGAGTTGCAACAACATGGCTCAAACCGTGGCCACTGCCGCCTTCCTCATCCTCCTCCTCAGCGTCATGCTTCCAGGCTCAACCCTATCAACTCCATCAATATTAGCAGCACAAATCTCCCAAAGCGGTAAGGCCGCTACCTGAAAACACTGATATATGAGCCCATGACGGTAGATTCAGCTGTAAGTACCCGAACACACTCCCATGAGGTTGAGAATTTGAGTTATTGTTGTGGGTCTCGTGCGGTACCTTAGTAGGATTGTGCTGCACCCTGCATTTCTCTTACTCAAGACAGATGGAAGGCATCCCTCTCGCCCCATCTTTTTTCATAAACCAAAAAAGGAGAAAAAAAAACATTGATATGGATTGAATCCCTTAAAATGATGTTGCTCTAAATATACAATCCTCCAGTCTCGAGTTATATTTTTTAAAAATATATCGTTTAAGGGCCTCAGTTCATCAATTTATTCACATTTTCACAGGTTAAATATATATATATATGTATATATATATATATATATGTATGTATGTATGTATGTATGTATATGTATAATTTTTTAATCAAATGGTTTTGTTTCCTTCTCATATATGTATATGAAATTGCAATTTATCTTGTGCTTACTCCTTTATGGTTGCAGAAGTGAATCCGAGGATGCTGCTAGGTGGCAATAAAAGTATGTAATCTGCTCCCCTTCAGCATACTTTACCTCTATTATCATTGAATACGCCTAATTTTTTAATATTTTAAATGTTCTCAACTATGAATAACATGCAAAAATACGTGAGCATCACAATTTTCATGAGATTTTAGAGTTTAAAATATATATTAATCGAAGCACTAAAATTTTGATAAACTTTAAAAGACCTGATTTCTCAGTCTTTTGAGTACTAAAATATATAACTACCATAATACTAAATCTTATGAAAGTGAAGTGTTGAGCAGCCTAGAGGGGGGTGAATAGGATGCTTTTTTAAAACTAAACTTTCTGCAATCACCCAACGTTAGTTGCGGAATAATAACTTGAATAATAACAGTGCAGTTCAAACAGTTAGTTAGTTCAAACACTGGTTTAAACAATAGTTTGAGCAGGGATTTGAACACCGGTTTAAACACCCTTGTTTGAACCACTCCGTTTAAATACCTTGATACCAGTAACAGAATTTGAACAGAAAATAACAGACAGTTTAAACAGACCAAAAAGAATAAGGAACACAGAATTTATAGTGGTTCACTTCAATTTGAAGTTACGTCCACTCTGCCAAGCACAGCCCACTGCTGCCTTGGGATCACACTATAAACAAGTTCCTTTTACGGGTTCAGGAACAAATAACCCTTACAGACAACCCTTTCTTCTTCTAAGGCAAGAAAGTGAAAAAACAAGCCTCAAACCTTTCTACTTATAAGGCCAAAAAGTGAACAAACAGCCTCCTAAACACCAGCCTTGACCAATTTGTCAAGCTGTGTTTGAACCTACCCAAATACAAATGGAACTACTGTCCACTTCTCAGAGTATTGGATAGTATCAGCAAATGATAACAGAATATTCAAGTTGCTCAAAAAAAACTTTTCAAACAACTTTAAAACGACTTTTCAGAAAACAGAAAAATTCAGACAGTTCAAACGTTTCTGAAAAAGTCAGGTGTGAAAATCAGATTTTAGAAATTCAAATCACACACAATTCCTGCAATAAGTAAGACTTACAGCCCTTTATGAAATCAAATTTAGCAGGAGATCAAATGCAGCACCAAGTAGAACTCTTTTCAAAAGTGAGTAGATGTTTGAACGTGAAAAGAGTGTTTGAACACTTGCAGAGAGTAAAACAGTTCTAACGGATGTTCTGTGTATTTCAAACACTGTGCTGCTGTCTCTTATATAGAGAAAAATATAGCCGTTTGAATGAGATCTTCCAAGATAAAATCCGTGTAAAATATTTCAATCAAATATATGAATCAAGGAAGTTATTCAAATTCAAATTTGCTCAAGGCTATATTCTAGAAAATATTCTTTTTAAAACTTTCCAAATCTGTTATTCAAGAATAAACACTTAAAGCAAGTTTTTCGAATTTTGAAAAATCAAAACGTTGCAAAGAATAAAAATATTTGATTTTGAGCAACATGAAGATCTATCCAATATTTTGAGAAATAGACTTACAATAATATCCTATAGAATCTTCCACAAATCTTGATCTTCAAATCTTCCACAATATCTTGATCTTTCTCAATATTTTGATCTTCAAATCTTCTACAATATTCCATTGTAATATATCCTGAGAATAAAATAAACTTCGCGGAAATATGTTAGTATAACAAGTTTGGCATCATTAAAATCAAGTCCACGGAGCCTTGGGTCAACATGAAGCTATCTGTATTTTTTTTGTATGTTCTTCCTATTTGTACAATTATATCTCTTAATAGTGTTTCAAAATGGTAATAAGAGTAAAGTGTATCATAAGGGAACCAAATCTTATAATGTTGGTGATTATGTTTTAATTTCATCCCCCTTCCCTATTACCCTTAAAACATATTATACGAACGCGAATAAGAAGTACTCCATTGGTGGGTCCTAACCAAGAACAAGGTGGCGACCCACCGAATGATCCACCGCCAGCACGTGGCCGCTTTCAACCGCCACCCAGGAATTGATTTAGCTGTTCATTCACTGAAGACGTGTCCGTTTACCTACGTTGGTATTTCATTAAAGCCACCATCTTATTAATGTCATTTTATTTTATTTTTACCAAATATATATATATAAATATGTGTGTGTGGATGTATGTATATATAATTTTTTAATCAAATTGTTTAGTTTCCCTTTTATGTATGTTTATGAAATTGCAGTTTATCTTGTGTTTATTTCTTTATGGTTGCAGAAGTGAACCGAAGGATGCTGCTAGGTGAAAATAAAGGTATGTAATGTTGGTGATTATGTTTTAATTTCTTCCTTTCATTTCTCAAACATCAATTCATTCTGATTTATTACATACATTTGCTCTTCAAGTAAGTAAAGAAAGCATATGCCAACAAAAGTTACATGTTTCAACGCACACGCTATGAGATATGCCATACATATACATTGGACAGTCCCCATATTTTATGCTCATAGTTTGACCTCCTCTAAAATATACATTCCTATCACTCAAGTCATGAATATTAAGTCGTCATTTTTTAGAAATATAGGATTCAGATAATATGATATTCACTCTTATTCAGGAATATAGGATTCCTGTAATATGATATTTCAGAAATTTTACATCTCAAATTCATACTAAACGCTAGGATGTAATATTTTTAGCATATTTTACAAACCAAACAGGCCATATAAAAAAATGTATCTAGTACACGCTATATTAAAAAGCATAAATCTAGTACACGCTATATTATGGAGTAATGATGGAGGGAGATTCCCATTTTTACCAAAAGGTATCATTAATTTCATACGCTCTTTTAATTTGTATGGTTAAAATTTAAAATAAATGACTTGAAAACTAATCCCAACTTTGCAAACTGAAATAAGAAACACGGCAGGTGGCGACCCAGACAATAAGCCGCGAACACAAGGCCGCAACGTCGCACCCGCACCATCGCCATCGCCATCACCGCCGGGAATAACTTAGCTGATTCATTCTCACCGAAGACATGCCAACTTATGCATAGGTATTTCTGTAGGGCCACCATTTTATCACTGTCATTTTGTTTTTCGACCAAAATAAATAGACGAAAAGTGTATGTACTGTGATGTAATAGATATGTTTTTTTACTGTTCCTCTAAAGTAACTTTTTGATATATATATTTTAAATTTTAATCTAATTGATTGAATGATAATGGAAAATTAATATCTGATACTGATTTTCATATAATCTTACTGTGCATTAGGCACTCATTTATATCATTAATTAAGAGATTTAATGCGATATATCTTAATTTGAAATAAGTAGTAAATATAGGACTGAAAATTTAGAGATGGATATGATATTTGTGTTGAATGAATGATCAGAGTGATAAAACGATGAAATTGGGAACTCATTAATAATTCAAGGATGGTAAATATGGTGAAAACTTGGAATAGGTGGGCGTGCGACACGTGATTATTTATCTACGCACGTAATTAATGCGTAAGGTAATAATTTTGTATGTGTATGTTATGTTAAAATTTATAAAATATTTATTATTTTACAAAATATTATATATATATATATATATATGATATACTATCTTATATTAAGTAAGGTTAATTTATTGTGAGACAAAAAAAAGAAGAAGAAAGGAAACGAAGAGGAACGACAGAGAGAGAGTGAGGGAGTGAGCCGCGGGAGCGCGGAGAAGGAAAAGAAAAGAAGAAAGAAAAAATAAAAGAGGTGAAAAATATAAAGGAGAGAAGCCCAGAGCGTGAGGAAAGAAAAGAAGAAAAAAAAGAAGAAGAAGAAGAAACGAAGGGGATGAGGACAGTGGGCTTTGGGGGCGGCGAAATGGAAGTGGTGCTGTGGGTTGGACTTTATATATATATACACACGTATATCTTCAAGGCTGCAGAGAGCTGGAGATAGAAGACAAAAGGAAAAAAAGAATGAGACTGTGAACCGAGAAGAAAAGGAAAGGAGAAAAAAAAAGAAAAAAAGAAAAGTCGAAGGCGGAGGGAGTTTGAAGTCCTGGAGTCAAGTCTGGTCATATTTTTTATCGGCTTTTGACTTATTAGTAAGGGAAGGGTAATAAATTCTTTGTAAAGGTAATCTATTTTTTATAAGGGTAATCTATTCTTCGTAAGAGAAATTTTATTCTTTTACTTTGGATTTATTCTTTTACAAGGAATTTCGGTTCTTTTGTTAAAACGTCTTGATTCCTCTTGAATTTAGTTGGATCTATTAGTATTTAAATCATATTTGTTGTTTTGTACATTATTTGGCATGTTTATATTGATTTGTTCATCCGGATTGTAGTTGCACTTGTTATTTGAGCCTGATTTGTTGATTTGGCTGCGATTGGGAATAACCCTTTGAACCCACCAATCCAATTATCATTATTTTAATTGTTGAAATCTCAAACTTTGATTTGAACGTGGTTGGACCTATAAGTTCGGTCCTACTTGTTATGTTGGTTGTTGAATGTTGCGTTTGGACCCATCGGCTGAGATGAACAACCGTAAAAGCGAGAATGGGAGACCCCGTGCTTGGGTTAATGCACGCATGAGCCGTAATGGTTGGTTAACGAGCCCCAATACCTTGAGTAGGCCTCGTGCTTGGGTTAATGCACAAATGTTGAACCCCGTGTCTGGGTTTGAATAGACACACCCTTCATGACCTTATAGGTCTCTCAATCGTTGATGGTTTGAGCTGAACTATGTTTAATTTGTTGTGTTAATCTTTTTTGAACGTGCACTTGATTGATTATCCCTTACTGAGTTTTCATTTGCACTCACCCTTGTTAGTTTGAACCTTCATTAGGTGGGTTCCGTAAGAACGTGTTGTACGAGAGTGGTGGTGGTGGCAAGGGAAAGGGGCAGCTAGTAGTTAAACTTTTAAGCTTTTGTAACTTTAAGCTGTCTTTTGAGTTATGATTAATTTTGTAATATGGTATTAGGTGTGATGGACCTATTTTCACTTTTGTATTAATAATAAGGAGCCGTTTAGTGGATGATGCATGAGTACACCCTTGTACACCCGTTAGTGTGTTAAAGGTGAGGGTATCACATCTAAACTATTTAACTTGAATATTTAAGCTCAATGGGTGAAAGGTTTATACATAACAAAATTGAATGAAAATTAAAATTATATTTTATTCTTTTACTTTACGTTCATTCAATCCATAAGTAGATAACTTATCTACTATACCATAGTAGATTCACCAAGCCCGGCAAGTAAAACATAAAACAGTAATCATTTTATTGAAGTGAATTGTACTAATTTGGGTCCAGGTTGGTTAACCGCAAAACTCTTGATGATAGGAGGTGTTCAGTTTTAGGTCAAACTAATGTTTATTAGTCCCTCCTTCGGTGCATCGGTGATATGTTTACTCGGAGGTGATTAAATCTCTCCTAAATTATACTACCTTTATTTGTGGTACTAGTATGAGCAACATACATAACTTATTTTAATACATAAATAAGGCCTTGCAGTCCACATGATGAACTGCGAAAGATACTTTTTTTTTTTTTTGTTTCTTTTTTGATAATAATTTTCCTCTTAAAACTACATTTGGAATCAAAGAAGTTGTTCCGACTTAAAAGGACAACACAACAAGAAAAAAATCTAAAGGGATGTTAATAAAAACAATAAAATTATAACAACCTATTTATAAAATAAAGAAATAATTTACATCTAAAACAACAATTCCTTTTAGTTTTTATGTTTGGAAGGAGAAGTCGTCAGCATTATCATTATTTTTCTTTTTCAAAAGTAAGAGCTACAGAGTTGAGCTGTTTCAATTAAATGATCTGCCTAGCAAAAAAAGAAGAAAAAAAAGAAATAAATGGTCTAAAGAAGTTCTTTTTTTTTTTTTTTTTTTTTTCTTTTGTTCAAGAGAAAAAACTTATGTTCCCTGTGGATTTGCATGTTATGTGTAGGAATTAAAGTAGAAAAAACAAACCATAAGCATGATATTGCCCCTAGCTACTCCGCTAAGTAATAAACAAGAATTAACTTAATAAACCCAACCAAATACATGAAAAGCTCAAGCAACAGCACACAAACCACTGCGTGAATAACGTCTTTGAGGCTCATAAAGAATGCCCAAACTCTGTATGAGCTGCTAAATAGGGGGAAGATGGGCGGGGGAGTAGAAACCGAAACCTGAGCATAAGTTTACAGAGTAGCCAAACCCTGGAAGAACGGTAATGCGATGAAACAAAGACCTTTCCATCCTGATAACTACCACAATCTCCCCGTACTATTCCCCGATCGCACGTGTCTTAGCAAACTACTGCCATAGCAAACTACTGCCACCGAGACGATGAAATTACAAGGCACAAACTAGAATTTATCAAATCTACGGCATTTCGATCATATGACAGCAAACATGAGATCTGTGGAGATTGATAATGTTAGAGAAGAAGGAAAACATAAAACATTCGGCCCCTAACGGAGCACAAAAGCAAAAGGCATAATTCCCGCTCCCAGAGAGTAGGCCACTTTGGTGCTCGCACACCTCAGAACTTCTTTCTTTTTCTCCTTTTACATTTTTATTTCCCTACTTTAGTCTCCAAAGGCTTCCCACACTACTCTGGTTCCTAATGTTATACCACCTATTCCACACTAGAATTAAGCATATGTTACTGCATACCTCGGTGAGGAACCCTAGTAGCTTCACCAGTCTGCTACTCTTCATCGTAGTCTTCCTCGTCCTCATCTATCCTCGAATTAAGTCGCGCCAGCTGGATAGGGTCAATGGCCATCCTATTGATGTCGGAAACTGACCAACCAGGATACTCTTCAGGCTTAGCCTCGGCTACAGCTGCTGAGGTGGTGGCACTGGCGACGGCTGAGGTAGTGGCACCAGTGACAGCTGAGGCGGCGGCTGTGCCTTCCTTCTCTGCCACATCAGCATTGAGGTCGAAATTCCGAACAGCGGGATTGGTGGAGTCGATCGCCATGACATTCTCCTTTAATGATTCTTTCGACCCTGCACCATTTTCCACTTGCCTTTCCAAGGTTGGATTGTCCTTGAGCTCAGACTCAGGCTCGTGGTGGGAGGGATCTCTGTCTGTAGTTCGAGCGGCACCTCGTCCACGGCCTCTTCCTCGACCCCTGCCCCTCCCTCTGCCACTGCCGCTGTTGCCATGGCTCATCTCATTCTGCAAACAAATAATCAAAAACCCTTCAAATGACACACTAAAACCTATTTGAATAATACTACAGGCAAAATGTCTGCAAAGAATCCTGAGTTGGTAGAAGTGCGCCCAAGCAAAATAAATTCAAATTCCCCAAAACACCCCAGTTGTGTTCAGAATTACTAAATCATTCTTACAATAAAACAGACTTGAGCTTACATGTTTACTTTTTTACCACCAAAAAAAAACTTGCATGTTTACTTTCAAGTTCAATCTTAAATCATATAGCATGGGCAGTCTGAATGTCACATCATCACTAACATCCATGCATATAAGCTCACCATAAAAATTAGCAGGCAAATCGTTTAAAATATTGAAAAATACAATACATTTTTAAGGGGAAAATAAGCCCTTAGGCTGGTTTATAAACAAATTTAATGGGAAAATTTCGTTTTAAAACATCTCGTGCGTGTCTAATTCAAATAAATTGTTTATTAGAAAGCAAAATGATTGCAGCTCAGTAAACTCCAGTACAGCCAGGTACAGAATTCGCCCTGTTATGAACAGCATTGCCAATATGGCATGGTATTGATACACATTATAGTGATGGAATTTGTATGAAGAACCCTTTTGAAGTGGTATGCTCATTCAAAGCTGTTAGGTAGAGAAGCATCTTACCATTTTGCTTCTCTTTGCCTCCTCATCACTTTCATGGGCTTCATCACCTGCCGCTTTCCTGGCCACCAACCAATGAGTCAAGAATGCATAATACACATTAGGGTCATGCTCCACATCCCCACTTAATCTCAACCAGATCCCGAATGTTTTACGTGCCAACATATGAGTGGAGGGTAATCAAGCAATTACATCAAAATGTTCAGAGAATTACTTCATTACAATTCATTCATCTTTGGATGCCTCAGCTTTTCAAGGATTCGTTGGAATTTGGTGGGGATACATAGAATCATTTTAGAAATTAATATTACAGATGCCAGGGATGAATAAGGTCGATTAAAGTGGGGGCTAACCTTCTCTTTGACATTGTTCGATCATCACCACCTGCAGCATCGGAATGACCATAATCAGGAACCTTGCTGACAATATCCTTCAGAAAATCAAATACGTTGTAGCTTTGTACACAATGCTTCCTGGAATTAGGGGAAGGGTTTAGTTTTATTAAATGAAATTATATAAAATAAAAGAAGCAAAAAAAAATATAAGAGCCAAGATGGCTCCATGATCCCAAGAAAATAATGCAAACAAAATATTTATATTTATGACCAGGAAAAAGTAAGAAGAAAACATCAAAAGGCGCCAAATACCAAGGAGTGCCAACTGAAGAACAGGATTGGGACGCACTAGAAAAGGGTGTCAAGTACATGATTACAATACACTGGAAACTGATTCAAGAAATCAGAAGCCAACAGACCTTGATTCATACCCCCTTTCTATGTCAAGGGTGTGGACATAGGTACAGGTACATTACTTGTTGTGGGCGTATGTGTTTACCAATCAAGAAGAAATTTAAGAAACTAAAAGGTGTCCTGCACATTACTATCACTACAAAGAACAACGAGTTTCTAACCACTAGTTTTTAACAATCTACCAAAAATATTCCTCCACTCTGAAGACTCCCCTACTCCTCTCTCTCCAAGCACAACCCAAAAACAGTGAGGATTAGATCAGCCGATTTCTTTCTTCAATTTTCATGATAGCTCCTCACTGAGCTCAGATGTCTTGACCCTTTGACCAGGCTATAGCCCAACGAGTACATAAGGTAACCCAAAATGAATTGCCAAAGTTAAATTGGTCACTCTTCCAGCTCCCCTGATATGAGGAAAATCTATTAACCACCACCGGTCCTTTATTCTGTCAATTGTTGACAGTCACGATATGTTCCCAAGCAGCTTTAGACAGTCAATCTGTTTGGAACCAGAACCCCACTTGAGATTAAGCAATTCACCATATTATCCACTCCGAATAATCTTCAAACTGTTAAACTTATCTGAAATTTGACAGAAGTAAGCAATCCCCAATCTTGAGCACAAATTAAAAAATTGACCCATTTTTAAAAGTCGCAAATGAAATTATAAGTTATAAATGTTGGCTTCTCCCTAGCCTACCAAAAGAGCACCAAAATCCAAGCCTTAAAAACCAGCTCCCAGTCCAGAAATCAGGCAAAAGAAACAATACATCCTCTGTCAACAATCAGCTTAAGATGAATAAATAATTCCAGCCATCAATTAACTACTTTCAATTCTTTCCCATAAAATTCTGCAGTTTTTTTTTTTTTCTTTTATCAGTAAAAGAGCAATATCTTAATAGGCACCAAGGAGGAGCAAACTCAGCAGCAACTTACAAAGCAAGACTATCAATAAATCCATACAATCAGTAAACCTATCTCCATTAGCAAATATAACCCACTCTCTAACACTACATAACCACTTATGCTTCACTTTTTGCATGGAATCTTCCTCCCCTTCAAATGCTCAGAGGTTTCACTCTCCAGATAGTCCACATAAAACTAGTGAGTATCAAACTCAGCAGCTTCCTCTTTCTTACACTTGCTTTAATCCCATCCCATGCCATTAATTCCTCCCCAACATTCTCCGATACCACCCAAGACATGCCAATAATAATAGACTGAGAAAAGGCCCATAAACAGCTTCAGCCTCAGCCTTGCAAAGATGGCATCAATTAACAATATCCATGGTAAGAATTTTGCCCCACGAGGCTTCCCAAGCAAAGAAAGCACCTTTGATTGGTTGCACCTTCCCAAAAACTTTTGTCACTGAAGATGTCCCAATAACTATCTTTATTGTCTTTCAACAATGAAATTATGATTGGATCATGTTGTTCCCTTATGTGAAGTTATGTTGTGTAATAATAAGTGCATCTGCGGCGTTTCAGTTATTATGCAGAGCTTAGTTCACACATTCATAAGTATGTAAAACTTCTCCTTACAATGGAAGCATTGATATTCTTTTCAATATTGCACAAAGGAATAATTGGGTGTTTCAAAAATGGATAATTATGCTCCTTGTGATGCAAATAGCATAAATGGATGGTGTCAGGCCTTGGGCATCATTAAGAAGCAACAATGGCCCACCCCACCCCACCTGCCCTCCCAACTCCAAAGATTCATGCATAGCCTAAAGTAAGAAAAAAGTTTCACTTAAATGCATTTCTTCAATGATAAGGTAACAGCTAAACAATACCACTAAATTTATACAAAGGAGAGTTTCTTCCAAGTGGAGAGCCTCGTGCACCAGGATCCGCTCTTCTAGAGATCCCTTTTAAAAATATCGTTGAAATTATGTGGATCAGATCACATTCATGCTACAGGAGTTGATTAAAGGACAATTGATGCTGCACATTGTTTTATAGACTACAAATAATGCCAAATACTGTAAATGTTTTGTGACTATGCAAACACTTACAAATGCAACGAGTTCATAGTCTTTGCTCCTCTCCGAAGTGTAATATCATATGTACGGTCACAGAGGTCTTGCAAAAACAATTCCAATGCTTTAGCTGCATGATTATCACATAAGAGTATTAGTAACAGGAAAATTCAGACCAAAAACGTCTGGTACAAGGATAGGAACGCTCATATGCATGGTTTAGTTCTTTTAGACCTATAATGGGAATTACAGTAGAATGGGATATTCCAATGAAAATCATTTTGTCATTTAAAACTTATTCCATTCTATCCAATATCATTCCTTTGTGCCAAACATGCCATAAAGGCTTAGGATTTGACGCTGTCATAACTACTTACAAACCAAAACAGGAACTGCCATTGCTATCTTCCCTACATCCTCATCAGCTTGCATTATCTTCTTAATTCGTGCCTGCCAAACATCACTCGTTAGGAGTCAGCATATCACAAATCTGAAACCAAATTAAATAACCTTATATGATTGTCAATGATTGGTTGAAAAAATCTATTGACATGTGAATGGGAATGAATAAAGTACTTAGCACGAGCCAAGGTGGCCAAATAAACTATGTTGCCAGTGCCAATTAATTACCATCATAACTTTAACAAATAAATACCTTCTCTCATAATATGTTATTTAGTACAGGAAAAGTTTATCAGATATAGGAGGGGAAACCAAGGACAAGAGAAAGCTCATTAAGCAAATACAAACAATTCACAATGGATACATAAGCCATGAAATGACATAGAAGATACAGGGATGCCAATCTTTCAATTGCTCCAGCTTCAAAACCCCAAACAATTGCAAGACAAATTTTCCCCAAGGATCATATTGATCCTGAAAGATAATACAATGCAAATATAGCCAGATTCTTCCCCAAAAAAATAATAATTTTCTCCTCACCCCCAGTAAGGCCCAGTAACTTCACTCAAAATAAACCTTCAAATGGAAGAGAGTGAACACACCTATGATTCACCAAGTACAAACCAAAAAGCTAACTTAACGTAATCGCAGTTCATTCCATAAAAGATTATGTTTAAGAGCAAAATAGCATCCACGTAGTCTAGTCGAATGCGTAGACACATTACCACCACCCCACAGCCATTTAGAAAGTTGAAATAACCAAGCAGAATGCCGAAGTTAAAATTTTACAAAAGCATGCAATGTGCAAAGTTGAGGTAGCAAGTGGCATATTTGTAGGAAATATCTATCCTCCACTACGTGGGATCAAATTGAAAGTAGACTTGCCTTTTCTTTATAAGCAAAGAAATTTATTCAGAAGAAGAAGAATGTAGAAGAACAGGAGGCTAAGAGGATTTCCAATACATGTTGTTCTAGGAAAAACTGCCAGAACCACTTTCTCTCAAGGGAACGTTTTCTTTATTGCTAAATACATACACCCCCAACTTAGCAATTACAAGGATTCGGACCATGAAAATGTTTTGGGACACCCAATTACCAAGACCCAAACCTACCTTCAACTTTAGGCCCACAAGAAGTATCCTAACTGACCCTAAGCAAAGAAAGGATCTCAGACTTTCAATATAACTCATAGTAATCTTAAAAAGTGAGAGTCGGTAAAGAGGAGCACTTTCCAAACTGGCATCAATCAAATTGATTTGTATCCCAGGGTATGAAAAAACACCTCTACAACAGTTGAGCCACTTTAACAATTATTGACCACAGGGCCCGAAAAATGAACACCCTCGGGCTACTCCTAGCAGAACCCCATGATAGAAAAGAGACCAATCACGAATTCTACAAACCACCAAGGAATCTAACAGACTAAGAATGCTATGGTCTACATGTACCCTCGTGATGCTCTTATTCATATCAATCCTAAGCCCTAAAACCCTCGAAGGGTAAAAAAAATTGCAGAAAACAGTAGTATCATCAGAAATAGATCCACCTTTAACCCCATCTTAAGTGCAAACAGATATATAACCAGAAGACACGCACAAACACTTCATCTCATGCCTAGGAAAACAAATTCCAGCTAAACAAGTCATCAAAAGCATCAAAGTACTTGAAACGGAAGAAACCCTAATGAGTTTTCTAGGTCCAAAATGAAAAATCAAATACAAATCAAACCTAAGAAATGCATCAACTTACAATCACGCTATCCTTCTTTTGCAAATCACAGCACTAAAAACAAAAATGCATATTCACCATCTCATCTAGGAACCCAAAAGGTAACAGAACTCAACAAATGATAAAATAGACATTTAAACATAAATCAAAGTATAGATCGGTTGACAAAAAATCGAAAACGAAACAGAAAGAAGAAGATTATACCGCTGGAAATCGAGTATCGAGCTTCTTCCTCATAGCGTCGGGCTAACCTAATTCAAAGTATGCACAAGAAAACGCCAAAAAAAACAAAAAAACAGCAGATTTTCCGAATCAAAATCAAGATGATTGATCTTCAAAACTCATCCCACGAGATTACGCATTTCAGATCTGGACGAACTTTACACGGAGATTTGGTTGCAGGAGAGAATCGATCCGTACGCAGAAAAAGAAAAAAATTTATTACTTTTTGGTCAAAAGGGCAAATTCATTCTCGTGATAAAGCAACAGGCCCGTCACTGAATCCCCGAAACCTCCAATCAGAGAAGCACGTCCATGGAGAGAACACGAACAGTAGATGCATTGACTCAACGTGTCTCGCTTCTATTGGGTTGTCGTAAACTGCAGAAATATTTCCTCGTGCGCTTGCATTTATTTTCACTTTTTCTTTTTTATTTCTTTCTCTTTGTACTTAACAAAAACCAACGAAACCTCATGCTCTTTTGACCGGAGAAAAAACAAGAATTACTCCTCCATATATTCTATATATTTAATGCATTTATTTAAATTTTAAATTTTTAAATAAATGATTAAATCGATAGAAACTATTTACGAGCAAGGATAAAATTTAGAAAGTCTACGATTGGTCTTGGCATACCCTTGAGTCCTTAACGTTCGATTTTATTTTGGTTTATTGACATTAAAAATGTCAATAGAATGATCTAGGTACTCTTCATGGGGGTCCATAGTATTAAAAAATTGTTTCTTTTTTTTTTCCTTTATTTTTTGCTTTACGTGTGTAGTGTACTTTTTACCAAATTGGCAATAGTTTATTAAATACAACGTGTTGTTCATTTCCTAACTAATGATAGAAAATAATAACAAGAAATAAAGAAGGATGGATTTAAAATTAAAAATAAAATAAGGTATTTAGTATTGTTGTCAAACATCATTATTTTCATTAAAATTACACCTCTTACCTCCATGACCCGATTGCATCGAGTTGATTCATGTTTTCCTATGTGATTTAGGTGACTCGATTCGTGCTCTCTTATGCATTTCAGGTGCAAGTCTATACTCCCTTTGTCTTCCCACAACACAAAACGCACAGGACACATCCAGTATGAAGACTGAAAATTGATCTGTTCACAAGGATGGATCTGGAGAATGGAGGATTCTGGTGAATTTTAATTGACAAATTCCTCGACTTATTGTGTTCCTTCCGCCGGTTCCTGATAGTATCAGATAAACGACATCATAGCTATTCCAAGCTCTAAAATAATCCAAACAGTGAGTTCCCATAATTGGGAAAATTACAAGAATTTTCAAGCTTCACTAATTCAAATCATATCTACTGAGCTCATGCCAGCACCAGAGATGTGAAAGAAATTGAAAGAGTTTTTTCAGGTAGGAAATAAAGTGGGTACACTCAGTCCTTCAACTACAGAATGAATAGAAGCAAAAGCCCAACTTCTCAGAATAATTTCCAGCAGGTGTAATGTAACTTGCATGCACGAACGGGGAAAAATGAGTACACTATCGATTACACCTACCTTAAGTATTGTCGCTGCATTAAAGCTACCTTGCTTTAAACTCTTTTTGAAAAAAAATCACCATTACAGTGGAAAAGCACCATGAAGTTTCAAGGACTTCTTTCTAGGTCTAAGTATCAGGGCTCTCCACCAACTGATATTATAGGTAAAAAAAAAAAAAAAAAAAAAAAACAAAATTCAGTAATGTGACATTCAGGCAACCCTCCTAAATGATTTCCTAAAGTATCAAAACCCTAGAAGCACACCAAAATCCATACAATAACCAAGGCAACAGGCCTAATTAAGGCCCTCAGAGTAGCCCAGTTATTGTTCATATCACTGTTGAGGCAACTGCTAACAGTTCCCAGAACACACATATTAGTTCTGAATTATATTCCATAACTATGGAAAGAGATTAGATATAGATATGAAGATACGTCGCCAAAATCATCAGATTATAGAGAAATAAATAAACCTCCAAAAGATATTGCTAAGCTTAAATAAAGCGTTTTTTTTTTTTTGGGGAGGGGGGGACCAGGAGGATGGGGATATACTTAGATTACATACTTAGAAAGCAGGCAGAGTAAACACTTCAAAGCATACCAAAATACCGAATATCATGAATGTCACATGTAGAGGCTAAGGCTGTTTTTGCATTGTGGGGACGGTGTGGTGAATGGGAATTGTAATAGAATGGTCATTTCCTCGTATGATGAAATGGCCATTCCAAAGGAGCGGCCATTTTGCTGCCTTTTGTTAGCATTCAAATAGTGGAAATGGAATGGAAATGCCATTACCTTCTATATTATCAAATAATGAAATGGGAATCAGCATTCCCTTCTCATTTCCATTCCTGCTATTCCATTCCTGCTATTCCTTTATGTCATCAAACAATGAAATGAGAATCGGCATTCTCATTCCAATTCCGGCCATTCAAACAGGCACTAAGCAACACCTTTGTTCCCATACCCAACCGAAACATAATCAACATTGAAATGAAACTGTAGTTGCTACTTTACAGTGCGTAACAAAAGAAACAGGATGAACATGGCTATTTAATTAGAACAGCAGCTGATTACGAAGGTAAGAATGAAATTTATGAATAAAAGGAGTTACACAATAGGTAAAAGAAATAAGCACAATAGGTACAGAGAATGGAAGAGCATCCAAGCTGTAATGAAGTTGCAAGATTGCAATATGTCAAAAGTCAGAGTAAACATTTTTTGTGAAGATAACATACAGAGCTCAACTAACCAAGTTTTCAACAACAATGTGCTCAAGATCAGAATGCAGGTACAACTTTCTTTCTACCAGGCTAGGTGATAAAGTTCACATAGCATACCAAAGCTAGGACAAGCAATAAGGTCCACTGGTCTTCTTACAGAAATGAAAAGATCTAAATTTTAACACTGTAGCCCTTGGTAAATTTACCAAAGACGAAAATGATTTATTTGATATTTATGGATAATTAGATACGCTTTATCAAATAAAAGCAACTAACACTCAGAAGCAAGTAAAAATGCATGGAAAGAGTTTCACAAAAATAAAATTTTAGATCATATGATTCGGAACCCCAAGGGCTCACATCCTACCCTTTCTAATCTTTTTCAACTAGTACAAAAGATGTCATATCATTTGCCTATACACCATTTAAAAATCATTGGGTCCCCTTGCTTCAGCCTACTCATTTTCCTCAATGCCCCTTATCACCATATATGGCTCAAGTAATTTATTAAGATTGAAATTTTTCTGTAAAGTATTAACTATTAATCAAATATCCATTTCAGTTGGGAATCAGACTAGGTTTAGCTCCAGTAATTAGAAAGAATAAAATGGAAACTTGTACAGACAATTTCAGTAGATCTGATTCTACAAGTTACGGACATGAGGGTGGGGGTACTTGATAATCATGTAGTGAAGGGTTCGTATAGCTGCAGTGGCAAGATACGAGTCTGGAAACCAAATGGAAAGGGGGATATTGTTAGCAATTACCAATATATCACTGTAATAGCATTAGAAAAACTATAAATACCAGAAAGATATAAAACCACCTTGGACTTGGAAAATGGAAGAATAAAGTTCTTCTAATTTGAGCAGCCAAGTCCTAGAAAAAAAAAATATACGTGCCATGATGCAGTTGAATAGGAAATAAACAGCGATATCAGGATACAATTAGCTGTTCGGTACATCTAGAATCAGAACTTCAATTAAGCAAATAAGTTTTATCCAACAAGCAACATTTTTGCAGCTGTCGTCCACACTCCGAAACAGTAACAGGTAACAGCTTCAAAAATTATTAAATTAGGTCACCATGGTGCTAGCGTTACAATAAATTTTTCCTCAAATTTTAGAAAAATGATGATCAAAAATCAACAAGGCCAGAAAGAAACCACAGGGATACAAGGCATGACACTTATCGTGGGCTACCTATATGTTGTGCGACTGAATTTCATTTTCTTCTATGAATCTCATTTAAAGTTCCATTTTGCTTCACCACTGGTTGCGTAGACTGTAGTGTCCACAATACAAATCATTGATTATTAATTTTGTGGGCTATTAAAGCTAATGACTTGTATGGGAACAAAATAAGATATTGTTCTGTCATCCCCTCAATTTAAACATCAATGTCTACTGCAGGTTTTGTGCTTAACATAAGCCAACTATTATATATACCAGAAGTAACAAAATCCTGAAATGGTAAATTCTCAAACGCCAACAGTCGACTCATGTGTTTTGCAATAGCCATCCACTTCAAAAGACAAAATTAACATGGGGTAAGGAAAAAATAGCTACTTAAAAGTCTGTAGTACATTGCCCTGAAACCTAAAGAGAAGAATGTTGTACATCTTACAGTGAGGATTTGCCAAAATTGTATCATAAAAGTATGAGCCATAGAACATGTGTTATCAATAAGCAAGTAGCTGACATAATCACTGGTAACATTCTTGCCGACCCAAAACAAATCACTTGAAACATTGTCGCTGATCCAATATAAATCACTTGTAATTCTCGGAGAAATAATTTACATATTGCATATTGAGATTAAGAATTACCAAAATCAGTAAATATGGCCATATCTCAAATTCATATATCAAGGTAGGATAAAAAATATGTTTTGACAAATCAATTATTGGACAAATATATGTGTTGCGGCGACCAATTATCTCTTCTTAACAATATAGAGTGCCCAAGATAACAATGACATATTTCACAAGAAAAAGGGGAAAACAAAAAGACCAAAAAAAAAAAAAAGAAAAAAAAGTAGACCTAAACTTTATGACTTTCAAAAGTATAGGAAGAAGTCATGGAATATACCAACTTAGCATACAATGAAGGGAAAGCAATCGAGCAGACTGTTGAAGCAATTCAGCAGCCAAGGATTCCTATGTAACATATGAAGACCTAGCAGCCATGTTGGCAACCTGTGCCTGCATCTGGGCACCCCTAACTTTTGCAGCTGTAGCCCGATGGAAGAACTGTTCGCGCGACAACAGCCTCACATTCTTCAAGTACTGATCAAAAGGCACCGAACCATCCTGAACTGCCTTGTCCAATGCATATATAGCATCCTCTATAGCCAAATCCGAGGCAGAGGAATCGAGCATCTGTTTTGAAAGAGCATCGCACGGCTCAAATGCATCATCTACATCTAAATTCCCCATATCCACCATCTTCCCCTCATTCTCCCTCAACCACGCCTCCAAAACATCACTGTTCATCAAAATCATCTGCAATTGCTGCTCCAACCCCTCCTTCTCGCCCAGCATCTCTCTCAACCCTTTAGAGAGCTGCTCCTCCCTTTGCCTCAACACTGCCTGTACACTAAAAAGCCCTTCCATCTCACCCTCCCTCGCCTTCCTCAACGACCCGATATCCCCATGTATGGTCTCCACAAGCTTATTAATCGCATTCCGCCGGTACACCTCGTTCGGATCCTCCGTCTGCCGCTGCGGGGAGGGCGGGGGAATCCTCCCACCCCCAGAGACGCTCCCATATGGGGAAGGGGGATACGCTCTCGGCCGGGCACCCGAAATCGAAGAAGCTGAACCCATCGAATTTGACGAAATCGACGAGTAAACACTGGGATTACTAGGGTTAGGGTTAGGGTTAGGGTTAGGATTAGGGCGGTGGCGGGAATAGAGGGGCGGATCGCAGCCAAAGAGATGACTGAGATTGCGCGCCAGATCGGAGAGATTGGAGCTAGGGTAGACCCAATTATGGAGGTAAGGAATGGATACGAGGCCAGAGGGATTGACGTGGGGGTGGGGGCGCTTGATGACCATGTCGCGGGTAGGGTTGACGAAGACGCAGGGAGGATGGCGCGGGTAGGACTCAGTGAGCCAGATGACGACGGGGATGTTGTAGGTGACGCCCTGGAAGGACATGGGGACGGTGCCGTCGGCGCGGAGGAGGTGGACGGAGCGGCCGTCGTTGTGGGTGAAGGTGGCGGTCTCCGGATGGAGGGAGGGGAATTCCTGGACTAGGGAGAGGACGTGCTGACGGATCAGCCACTTCGAGTCCTCCGCGTAGGGAAGCGCCGATGGTCCCCGCTGGGAGAGGACCGTGCTCAGGAATTGCTGGGTCGCCATTGTTGATGCTGTGTTGTTAGACAGACTTACAGGAGAAGGAAGTGGAGAGAGAGAGAGAGAGAGAGACAGAGAGAGAGAGAGGGGGGGGGGGGGAGGGGGGGGGGGGGGGGGCTTCCCTGTTGCTTACAGATTGTACGGAGATTGATCTTATGGATCCGAGTGCGGGTGGGCGGTCCGACTTTTCTTTATGGGTCAAGGGCGTGTTTGGCGTCCAAAACAAGTTTTCCGAAAACTTAATTTTTGCATAAAATGCAGGGTTGGTTTTCCAAGCCAAAATTTAGTTTTGGCTCTTAAAATTTAGTTTTATGTGTTTAATTATAATAAATTACAGTCTTTTAAAATTAAGTTTTGAGGGATAAAAAATTATATAAATAAATAAATCATACATTAAGGTATTGCTTTATATTTTAATTAAACTAAACTAAATATCAATTTTCAATTGAGATTAAATTTTTATACCAAACATAATTCATAATTAACTTCATTTATACATATTTAATTCCTTCTCCTACAAAAAGGAAAAGAACATATCTAAGTTTTTGGTTTTCATAATATTTTTATCAAACTTGGCGGAGCCACCTTAGGAAACATATGAATCTTTTCAAGCTTCGTGTGAAAAGCTTTGGTCCCCTATTAGTTTTTATTTTCAATGCTATATTTTTAAAACCTTTCAGAATCATGCATGGAAAGAACACACAAAAATATAAAGACTCACTCAGCTTCACAAGATTTGGCATCACCATTTTTGTATACTTACCACTTAAAAAATAATAAATCAAGACATTTTTTAAAAAATGCATCTAGATTCAATTGTACGCAATAATATTTTCAAGATTTTGAAGTCTCATGAAAATTATAATTTCTTTTAAAATTTGTATGTAGTTTAAATTCAAAAAATTATACTCATTTAAAAGTTTTCTACTTATTTTTATTTTATAAAATAGTTGCATTGACAAGGTAATGGAAACAACAAGAGAGAGAGAGAGAACAAGAAGGAAAAAAAATTAAAAAAAAGAAAAAAAATTGCGAGGGAGTCGAATGGTTTGTTAGGGTAAGAGTAAGGTATTTAATAAGTTAGGCTAAGTATTTTCATAACTTTAACTCCATCAAAACTTAATTTTGGATTGGTCAAAAACATGGTTTTACAAATGCACTCCCTAACATTTGCAAAAATTATTTGTTGGACTCCAAATTAATAATTCAATGAATATTATATATATTAAAATGGTATCGGATAATAATAAAAGTAACATAATATTTAGGGAAAAACCGATATGTGGTAGCTGCATACTCGTAAGGTGCAGTCGTGCCTTGTGATGTTTACAAAAAATACACGAGACCTAAATAGATATTATTTTCAATTATATATATATATATATATATCATGCTTGTAATGCAATTAGTGTAGGTGTAGTAGCTACACCAAATATAAGCCCTAGTATTTATTATGATTATAATTATTATTATTTTCATTGAAATAATTTTGCTAAAAGAGTTCACAAGTTTTTCTATTATTTTTTTGATAATTACCACTAATTAAGAGAATAAAAAGATAATTAAAATTTTAAACTCCTATTAGTGTTTAGATTGCTTAATTTTATAACTTTGATAATCAATTTGTATCACTTTAATTATTAGCGATTAAATTATCAATTTCGTAACTTTGGTGACCATGAATGATACTATTGGTGGCCTGGCGGGACTTAACCTTTTATATTATAAAAACACCATTAACATATATACATACATACATACATACATACATATATATATATATATATATGTTGTTTTGACTAGAATAACCCTAAAAACACTCTCTTAAAATTCGCCGCTCTAGCATTTTGGAAAAAAAGATATTTGTAAAGAATTCTTATTCGACTTAAACATCATTTTGCTAGTCAAACTTTGATCTAGTTTCAAATTTGATCAAAATTTTTCATGTACTTCAAAAAGTTACCAATTTAATGGGGCTAGTGCTCCGTCACTTATGACTACCACTCGTCATAACAAATTTTTTCATGTCATGTTACTCTTGAGCTTAATTATCATAAGTGACTACCAATCGTCATGACAATTTTTTCATGTCATATTACTCTTGAGCTTAATTATCGTATTCTTAGCCACCTCTTTAATAAAATATGAACTATTTTTACACTTTTCACACTCAAAGTGCTAATATGATGAATATTAAGTGCTCTTTTTTTTTTTATAGTAAATATCTTAAGTAGTTCTTTTGTTGTAACTTTAACCAAACAAACCTCAAAATAACCACTTAAATTTTGTCGCATAAATATTTTAATGTAAAAAATGTATTAAAAATATAAAAATATAATTATTTAATCAACAATTGAGTAAGTAATGTTAATGATGCGGTAGACGCATCGTACCTCACGATGAAAATGATTATTTGACAAATTTTTATTTTATCTTATTTTATTATTATTCGATAAGAAAACCCCCTAAACTAATAAAAGTTCATCCCATTTCAGTGCACAGGATGTACGAGTGGAGTTTCTGATTTCCGGATCCGGCAAGAACCCGGATCCGAATTGATTTGATGGCAAAGTCTCCTCCCCATTCCATTTTAGGGTTTTTATTCCCCCCTTGCTCTATACTCTTATGAGCCGCAGTCATTTTCTTTCTATAGTACGCCATGACTGCTCAGACGCATGAGGAGCTTCTAGCTGCTCTTCTAAAACAGGATAATATCGAAGTAAGCTTTTGGGTCTCCTCTTTCAGTATTTGTTGCTTTCGTAATTTTATTTTTTCTTACAGTTATTTGTTTGCGATTAAGATCTTTTTATTCACTAGGCCACCGGAATGGGTTTCAGGGTTTTTGGTTAATTATATCTAATGCTCAAAGAGCATACGAGGTGAACTATGTTTTATTATTTTGCTGTATGTTGAATCATTTTCCTTTACGTTTCATAATGTTGTATGTTACAGTGATTTGGGTTCCTGACTGAGGACTGTTGGGGGCATGTTAGGGCTATAAAGTTCCACACTTTTTAGCATTCAGACCCTTTTTTTAATTTTTTTTTAGTCAGACCCCTATTTCCAGTTGCCTGAATGAGAGTTCGACTTTGCTCGGAACATAACCCGTGGCTAGTTTTTTTTTTTTTCCTGATCATAATCCCATGCAGGGGAATGAGTTTCTGAGGACTGCATTGACCAAATGGTATGGGAAACTTGAAGTTCTATTGAGAGGCTTCAGAAAATGAACTGGTGCTCTTTTGAAACAAATATTTAAGTAGCTTTGTTCACATAATATGTTGGAAATGTATCCATTTTTATCAGCATCTTTATATCCTTTGGCCTGATTCTTCTGAGTGCTCAGTAGAGCCATAGGAAGCCTTCAAAAGGAAAACTAATTGTTCTGTTGCTTTGCCCAATGTTCTCTATACATGCACGTGCCCAATGGGTTTTGAACTCACAACCTTTCCCACCACCTTGCACCTGCATGGAGAGGAGATACAGTTGGACTAAAGACCACCTTCTTCGACACAGCATTATGTGCTTTCTTATTCTTTCAGATTTTTCAAATGTATTATTCTGTTTCATGATATACATGAGGCTAATTCCACCTAATACAAACAACACTAGCCCACATTCTTCCATTTGTGATAGTGTGTTTAGCTGTAGTTGTGTGGTTTACTTGTCTACTAAAGGATAGTTTTCAATTATATGCATAAACGTAGCTTATCAGTGGCAGTGAAGTTATTTTTAACGGATGACACTTCCATATATTAGAAACTTTAGATTCCCCTTTTTGAAAGAAAAGAAAGAAAGAAAGTTTAATTGCTTGATTATACACTGTTCATCTCAATTGTTTGTCAACATCACAGTTCAAATTTCTGCTGTTTTAATAATCTATTTTATGCTTTTATTGGATTTTATATTCTAGACATAGACCAAGTATCTATATGGCCATTTCTTTACCTGTGAAGAAGGTAAGTATGTTTGAATTGGTATGTTTTGTGCCTTCAAGGATTCTGATTAAAATATGCTCAAATCTTTTTCCTGTCACCATGTTTGTTTTTGGTAATTTCATAGATTCTCCCTATAATTTCTGCATGTGCAATGCTTTGTCTTTTCCTAAATGTTCATATCTTTGTACGTGTCAAGGCTACTTTGTTTACTTCAGACTGTACTTTTCCAAGTTCTTCATACATACATGCCATTATGTTAAGACGAATCAATTTATGCTAACATGCTTCACTGCAGTCTGATGAACCTGTGGTTGAAGTTGAAGATGAAGATGACGAGGATGAGGATGACGAGGATGATAAGGATGAAGATGATGCCGAAGGTGGGTTAGCTACAAATCTAAAAAATTGGCTGGGATGATGATCAGTTTGTGATTTTACTGCAGATTTGGCATTCAATACCCTTTTAGCATTGTGCTCATTACATGTTCATATGTGCCTATATCTTAATATCACTATCATTAGTAAGTTGCATACATCCACACAAATTGTTTTCTGATGGGCATCCAGTGACTTAGCTAGCCTGGATTGTAAACATCAATTATAATTAAATGAGATAGTGAACATAATATTTATGTTGTATTTATTTTGTTTGGTATCTAATTTGGAGCAGTTATAAAAGGTTTAAGAGGCCAGGTACATATCACTGCATCAATTGGGAAACTTCGGCTTCCTTTTTTATACGTGCTCATGTTGGCAGGACGAGATGGAGATGCAAGTGGAAGGTAAAAGCAAAGCAGAAGTTAAAAGAAGAGTCGCAAGGCAATGTTGAAGCTCGGAATGAAACCCATACAAGGTGTTGGCCGTGTCACTGTAAAATAGAGCAAGAATGTTACCTCTCTTCCCTCTGATTTAATGAACATACTTTTCCATTCATACTTATTTTTTTGGCACTCACAGTGGAATAATAATATCGCTTACTTTTTTCAACCGGATCTTGTTTGTTATCTACAACTCAGATGCCTTCAAGAGCCCAACATCTGACAAGTACGTTATATTTGGGGAGGCTAAGATCGAGGACTTGAGTTCGCAAAGGCTAAGATCGAGGACTTGAGTTCGCAACGCAGACGCAAGCTGCTGAGCAATTTTAGGCACCTAATCTGAACCCTGTGATATCCAAACCGGAGCCTGCTTCTGTGGCTCAGGATGATGGAGAGGTCGATGAAACTGGGGTGGAGCTGAAGGATATCGAGTTGGTGATGACTCAGGCAGGAGTTTCCAGGCCTAAGGCTGTTAAGGCTCTAAAGGCTGCTGATGCTGATATAGTTGCTGCTATCATGGAGCTGACCAACTAAGTGAGATGAGTTCTTTGTAATGTTATCTCGTGGCGATGTTTAAAGGGTTTAATTATGTTTTGGAGTTTGTTAGGCTTTTATTTTATTTTATTCCTTAGTCATATCTAAGGTCTTAAATCTCAAATTTAAAGATAAAAAATGGATAAATTCATTTGGAAATTGTGGTTATTTTAGTATCGATCAAGTTGCAGATTTAATTATGTCCCCTTCTTCTTCCCTTTTAATCGTATTTTAGCATGGTTTTTAAATTTTTGACATTTTAGTCCAAAGAATATCCAGGGAAACAATTTTATCCCTCACGGGGACTGTGGACATGCAATGCATTGCAGTGGTGTGAGGGTGGGTCCTACTCATTTTTCTTTTAGTTGGATAATATAAACATATTATCTTTTGTCTTTTTATCTGTACGTAGAATAATATATCCTGTGTTATCCTTCATTTAGTGATACATCCGTCAAGAAGAAGAATCTCCGAACATGACCATCCAAACGGGGACTATGTTATATGGTGCGGTATTTTATTTAATTGCATAGAAAAGTATCTTAAATTTATGTCAATTTGAGAGGTTTTTGTGTATTATATCGCCTTTTTCCTTTAAGATAATATTCTATATTATCTAAACTCACAGTTCATTCGATAGTTTAAATTACAATTTCATGAAATGATGTAATTTAAAAGGTTTGTAACACGGCATGCAATGTTAAACATTTTCTTTTCATCCTTCCAAACCGTCCAATGTCTCCTGTTCACCAAGAATCCATTATCAAATTTCACAATTAAACATAAAAATCATAGGAAGAGGAAATGCTTCCACAGAAATATATAATTCGTTCTTAGTTTCTTTTTTTCCCCTGATTTTTTTTCTTTTTTGTTCAATCAAACGAAGTTTAAAACCTAGAAATTTTAAAAAAAACTAGTAATTTTATTACAGAATTATAATGAATTATGGGGTTTTCTAGAAACATAAATAGTTTTAGGAGAGGCCAACGGTCAGAAATCAGCGGAAAACCAGGGCTCGTGAATATGGAGATCGGACATGGGGATTTGTATCAATGTTGATGATGGGACCAACCGTGGAGAAACCCCAAAGCTCACTCCACCCTACAAAACCCTACCTTGGATTTATTCCCCTTTTTTTTAATATTTTTTTTCTTTAATCATTATTTATGTATGGGAGGGAGGGACCCTTGATTTGTGAACTGTTTTCAAAACTCGATCTTGATTGCTTCTGCTCACTGGTTTCTTCTTCATCTTCTTCGAGATTCTGATAGCATTTCTTCAGAATTAGGGTTAGGGATTTCTCTCTTTCATGGATTCTCTGCGTGCAGTGCAATGCTCTACTGCGTTCCCCAGGGCCCACCTCGGAAGGCAGTTCAAATTCTTCAGTCGTCCTCCGAACATCGCTTTCTTCAAGCACAGGGCGGGTTTTCTGGAGCGGTTAACCGGTGGAAATCACAGACGCTCCTCTCCAGTTCTCTCTGGGGTTTCCTCAACTGACACTAGGTTCCCTTTATTGCTTAATTTTGTTGAAGGAGTGTGTGGGTTACGGTGATTATAAATCGAGGGAGGAGAATATATGGAGTTCTGAATCTTGTTTTCATTTTAGTCTTTTTTCTTTTTGTGGATACCCGAAGTACAGAATTTATGTCTACTATGCGAGATATTTGTCGTGGGGATAGTTTTGTGAGTGAGAACTATTGGCCTGTTTAGTTGTGGGAAGCATTTTTCATTTTCTATCTCCGTGTTTAAACACATAGTGGTCAAGTTGATTTCACCGGATACGAATCAAATAACCTAAAATTTTGTTTTTTGAATTGCCTACATTCTAGGAAAAAATTATAGAAAATGTCGTTCTATAAGAGTTTTATAATATATGAGAGAGCTATTTGCCACGAGCCTTTGGAAGTCGATTTTCCCAGAACTAAATATGGTCTATATAGTATTTTGTTTGTGTTTATTGAGTAGGTCTGAGAGTGGGAGGCATCATTGATGGTTATGGGTTCAGGATAGATACTAAGGAGTTTTGAGATTGTTATTGCCCTCTGATCTTTCCAGTGTGATCAAAGAGGATCTTTGACATGTTGTAATTCCTTGGTTCATAATGAAACAAATTTTTATTTCTCTATCAACTAAGACAATACTTCATTTGGTGTTCCTTTTGCTTATTTTAATATCTTTAGGACCTCTAGAAAAATTATGGTTCTTTCTTTTGGTCATCTTGGAACCCAGCTCTTCTTATTCAAATTTATTTATTTTGAGTTGCTTGAATCATCAAAGAAAATAATATACTGGTGTTTTGCTTTGTGGTAGGGAGGAAGAGAAGAAGGCGAAGAACATGGAGTCACGTCCTGCTCACCAGAGAGTGCTGCTAATCCTTCATCTGGATCACCAGGTTAAATTTGGTGAACATGTAGTGGTTTTGGGGTCAGCAAAAGAAATGGGTTCGTGGAAGAAGAAAGTACCCATGAGGTGGACAGAGAATGGTTGGGTTTGTGAGTTGGAATTGAGAGGAGGTGAGTCTGTGGAGTACAAGTTTGTGATTGTGAAAAATGGAAACAGTATGGTATGGGAAGGTGGGGATAATCGGGCCTTGAAGCTTCCAAAAGGAGGTAGTTTTCGGTTGGCTTGTAGATGGAATGGTACAAAGGAGGCTGTAGAGCTGTTGCCTCTGGACGGACAAATTGCTGAAGAAGTAGAGCATGCAAGTGATAATGGATCTGCAATCACTGATGGTGATACTCCTTTAGAAGGGAATACAAGTCCTTTTGTTGAACAGTGGCAGGGAAGAGCTGCATCTTTTATGCAATCAAATGAGCATCGGAGCAGAGAAGGGGGAAGAAAGTGGGATACTTTTGGCTTGGAAGGAGTGGCTCTAAGGTTAGTTCAGGGTGATCAAGGAGCAAGAAATTGGTGGCGGAAGGTAATTTTTTAAAAAAATAACGGTGAATGTTACATTCAAAATCATGGAAGTCAGGAATATATACAGTTTTAAACAGCTCATTTCTCTTGATTTTATATGCTGCCATGTCAATCTAGAAATTTTGATTTGTTACTGCAAACAAAGTTGTATTTAGATTAGCAATTTTTTTAGTCAGTAAATATAAACGCACATGGCAAATCAGTAAATACAAAAGCACATAGTTTTTAATGGCATAATGGTGCATCTCTAGGAGCATGGATTTGCCTCTTTCTTTTCTTTTTTCTTTTTGGTTGAAATTGTTGACAATTCAAGCTCTAGGAATATTTTGCATGAAGATGCGTGTGTGTTTTGCATAACTTTGATATGAAATTTGAGGGTTGCTATTTTCTGGTTTGTAAAGGTTTCACTATTAACGTTGATTTAGATAAGTAAGATCAGTAGGTGCAGCTGGATGCTTGGCAATCATACACTCAAAAGGCCTTTATTTCCTATGAGCTGTGTTGGGAAGCTCATTAATAAATGAGTTATTTTATGGGGTTATTAAGCAGCGTTCCCAATGTTCCGAGGTTACCAAAATTCACCTACCAATATGGAAAAAAACATTCGCATGACAAGAGCACGATGGGGCATCATTTTTTTAAACCCCACATCGCCTGTCCAGCATGCCAATTGCCTAACATGTACACTAATCTGTTCCAAAGAGTTATAAGAAAAGTTCCTTCACCATCAACATCAAGGGCCTCCTTTTCCTCTTCAATCTCTGGGTGCTATTGTGGCATAATTGGTTGCTAGGCCACATATATCAAGCTTGTATTAATGACTTTTTTGGAGGTTCTTGATCCCTTTCCTGTTGCCCCCATTCTTTTTTCCAGTTCTGATGCACCTTGGAAGCTTCTGTGGTTATCATTTAAAAAAAAAAATTTCTTCGGCAGCTGGGCTCATGTATTTAGTTATTGTGGGATTGACATGGGTATAGATCCGCAGGCATGTAGGGAAACATGAAACATGTTTGCTTGGTAGTTTTGAATGTTTTGTCCCTGTTTTCCAGTGAGCTAATCTCAATTATGCTAGTTTTGTAAATTCCCTATACTTAGAAAGACAAGTTTATCTGCTGATTCACTTCATTTTTTTAATTGCATTTTTGGTTTTGATTCTCGACTTTGTGAAATATCTATCAAGATGTTTGGATTGTAGTATTCTGTTGCCGTTATTAACTTTTTACCCCATGTTTGTGCGCTTGTTATTGGTGAAGCTTGAAGTTGTACGTGAGGTATTAGTTGAAAGTCTGGAGAGTGGGGAATGCTTGGAAGCTCTCATATATTCTGCCATTTATCTGAAGGTACATTCATAGCTTAATTTTTATCTTTCAGATGTTTTGATTACCCTGCTATCCTCTGATATATTTCCTATGTATATAGTGGATAAACACTGGGCAAATTCCTTGTTTTGAAGATGGAGGTCATCACCGGCCAAACAGGCATGCTGAGATTTCTAGACTTATATTTTGTGAATTGGAACGATTCTCCTATAGCAAAGATGCTTCGCTGCAGGTGATCTATTTCTGGTTCATTGGATTAAAATGGATTTGAAAAAGCACTTTCTATTGAGTTGGCTGACACCCAACTCTTGCTTAAATTTGAAAGCCATAGTCTCAGTCAATTTTGAGTTGGCTTGAGCTTAAGAATTTTTTATCTAGTTGAGCTCGAGTTTCCCACTGTCAACTTGACTTGAATTAGTTACACCCCTAATCTTAAATGTGATTCCGTTGATTATATGCAATTTTCTATGTTAAAATTGAATGTTTCATACAGATTTCCAAGTTTTGGTTATTTGTGAAGCTTTTCTTGCATGAACTGCCAAGTGATCTTTATCTGATATTATGCAGGAAATGCTAGTCATACGGAAAATTCATCCATGTCTGCCATCCTTTAAAGCTGAATTTACTGCGTCCGTTCCTTTGACGCGAATCAGAGATATTGCTCATCGCAATGATATTCCTCATGACCTCAAGGTTAATTTCATCGAGTTCAATGGATTGATTCTTGTTGTGCTAAAATAGTTTTTGCTAATTTATTTTGTCACTTGCCGCTTCGCAGCAAGAAATAAAGCATACAATACAGAATAAGCTTCATCGTAATGCTGGACCAGAAGATTTGATTGCCACTGAAGCAATGCTTGCAAGAATTACTAAAAATCCTGGACAATATAGTGAAAAATTTGTTGAGCAGTTCAAGATATTCCATCACGAACTCAAAGACTTCTTCAATGCTGGAAGGTTTGCTATAGTTTGACATTCAACTTTTTAACTTGTTGAATAAGAAGTGTTTGTCAGTCTTTTCCATAATATAGTCTAACTGACACATAAAGCGGTACGAACACTACTCCCAGTCCTATATGAGATTACTTCAATACGAATCATCTAATATAATTTGTCTACGTGTTTGGCTCAAATGACCCAACACAGGCATTTTGGAAATATAATCTCACATTGGGAACTTAAAGCCTTATATAAGATCCTTGGGCTACTAATCCCATTCCAGTTGGTCTTGAGTTGAAAGCTTCGAATCACAATAACAATCTTATTCGTTAATCATTGCACAGGTGGATATATTTTTTTGGGTAAATTATTGCACAGGTGGATATTGATCTTTAAAGATTCTATTATTCCTTCCATCTCCATTAAGCTTTCTTTTTTTAACCCTACCCCATAAAATTTATCTGGATCTAGTCTTCTAAGGATGATAAGCCCAACTTACACCAACAACCCATAATAGGTGCGTCCAACAGAACTGCAAGAGATAACAACGTATGTAATTTGTGGTACCCCAATCCCACATCTAAAGTGTAGGAATTTTGGGTGCGGCATATCAGTTCAAGCCTATGATCCCAAGAGTACCTTCTTTGCTAGCCCTTTTGGGCTAGGATTTGCCCTGTGGTGGAGCTGTGGTTCAAGATTTTACCTAATTGGGCATTAGCATTTATATACTCTTTTTAAGTGAAGTGCCTAGTTCATTAGTCTCTTGATATAAAAGAGATACTTGATACACAGAAACTTGGAGGAAAACAATATTAAGTTTATTGCTGCAAAATGATATTGTATTATGTTTTAGATTACATGATCTGGATCATCTTGAAGGTATTAGCAATTTCTGGTTATGTTGGTTTCCTGAATACAGCTTTGGTTGGGGCGCTTGGGCTTGTGAGTATTTGTTACATAAAATGGGTAAAAAAAGGGAGAAGATTAGTAGCATATGTTTCACTTTGAAATGATAATTTTAAATTTGAGAGTGTCAGAACATTTGAACTACTGTACTGTAGTTGGCTAACCATATGATTTATGAAATGCTGCAGTCTTTCTGAACAACTTAATTCAATAAGAGAATCTTTGGATGAGCAGAAGCTATCAACTCTTATGTTGTTTTTGGAGTGCAACAAGGTACAGTGTCCCTGTCTAAAGATCTTGGTTGCAATGTCATATTCTAAGCAAGCTGTGATGTTTACGCGAAGTTGAGGACGTTCCTTTCCAAAGATCTTGGTTACAAAGTCATGTTAAATTGAGTGCAAACCATCCAACACCTGAATTCTGTTCTCTCTTCTTCAGGCAAAAACTTCCCTGCTCACACGTAATCTTAGGTTGCGTCTTACATGCCGTTTGCCCTAAAATCCACTGATGAACAAATGCAATTATTGACGCCTAGCTATAGAAAATTTTGGATCTAACAGGCAATAATAGCTTGAGACTTTTGGGAAAATGTACATTTATGGGATTGAAATGAAGGTTTTTACATCAGGTGCATGTTTTCTCTTTATTGGTAAATACACACACATGCAGACACAACATAGCAACTGCAAGGATCAGAATCCTTGATGTTGTCCAGTAACAAGGTTTTAAAATACATTCTGGTACCATCAAGCTAGGCAACTGATGGTGCATCAAGTACATGTTCAACAAGCTTGCTACACAGGTATAGGGAAACTTAAACATGATTATGACTTATTACATGATTCAGTAGTTCAATTATTTTTCTTTGAGCAATGCTTCAATGTCAAGCATAGGATCTTAGGCAGCACTTACAACTAGGGCCTCGGCATTCGATTGGGGGATATCATTTCAAGCTCTCAGAATGCTCCCATCGTAGATGAATAGGTCTTGAATGCTGCTTTATTGGCAAATGAGGTGATGGATAATGGTAGATGAAGAATTTACCAAAAACAAGAAAAGAAAAAGAAAAAAAAAATGGTAGATGAATAGATTGGATTGGAGTTTTGGTTTTGGAGGAAAGAGATTATCAAGTTCTTGTAACTGTTAATGGTGCACGTAGATCTTGGTTCAGAGGGACAAAAGTTAACTATCATATGTGAATTTTAAAATTAAAACTTTAACTTGTTACGATGCAAATTTACTATAGTCTGCTAGTTGAGAGGAGGCAATTTTAAATCCATAATTCACATTTTAAACTCAATTCTTCCCAATGATGTATCATCAAATTCAACTCAGATCACGGACATTCAGTATTGATACAGAACCATTTTGTCGTAGATTCTTATGATCTTATTAGAATCCCACATCAGAAAGTCTGGCGATTATGTGTGTGACATATAAGTTCAAGCCTATGATCCCAAGAGTACCTTCTTGACTAGCCTTTTTGGGTGAAGTTTTGACTTGTGGTGGGGCCATGGTTTGAGGTTTTACAAAATGGTATCAAAGCCTACACTAGCATGAAATGTGGAACAAAGTTTTGTACGGCACCTCTTGAAGCAAGGGCCACCTCTAGAATCCTTACAAACCACCTCTTGAATCCACATCTCCTAGTGACATGTTTGTGATGAAATTGACTGTGATATTCTGCGACGAGGACGTCACTTGTTTCAGTGGAGGAAATTGTGACACCCTAATCCCACAACAGAGAGTGGGAGATTATGGGTGGGTGTGATATATAAGTTTAAACTTATGATCCCAAGAGTGCCTTCTTGGCTAGCCCTTTTGGGTGAGGACTTGCCCTGTGGTGGGGATGTGGTCTGGGATGTTACATGTGGAGCTGAATTTTGCACAATATAAATAAAAAGAGCCTAAATCTTGAATCTTTACTTCTGCATGATATAAGGAGTATTTCACGAGAAATATCATCTAGTTTAACAGCAGCAACAAGGGCCTGTGATCTTCTGACGTGCCAGGGTGCTGCTATAGATCGTGTACTACAACCGTAGAAGTATGAGTTAGAAATGTACACCAGTGAGAGAAAAAAGGAGGGGGGATCAAGAATGTGCAGAAAATCACTGTTGTTTGTATAAGTTGCAGTTTTTTTTTTTTTTTTTTTTTTCTTATTTCATCATATGCATTGATGAAGTTGCCCATCAGTGGCTAATTTTCCTTGGTGGTTTGAAACATCAGGAAATGCATAGCATATTTTCCACGATATATTTTTCCAGGCAAGAGATAGCTGTATTATGTGTGCTTTAAAAATCAAACAGTAATTTGTTGATTTCTTTCTTTGCTTAATTATTAACAGAGTTTGGATAGTTTGGAGGAGTCTAGTAACACTTCCAAAAGTAAATCAATTGACCTGTTAATCAGAACTATGCAATCTTTGAGTTCCCTGCGGGAAGGAATTGTGAAGGGCCTTGAAAGTGGTCTTCGAAATGATGCTCCTGATGCTGCCATTGCAATGCGCCAGAAAGTAAGAGTAGCTAAAGAAAATGGTTTTCCAGAATTTTTTCCATTATTCTTTTATAATATATTTGTCCCCAATTCAGAAAGGTAGTTAGGTGGAATATGACAGTTCTTTTCCACACTATACTTGTCTTTTGCAGTGGCGTCTTTGCGAGATTGGCCTCGAAGACTATTCATTTGTTCTTCTAAGCAGGTGAATACATCCTTGCAGCTTATAAATTGCACTTTTCCTTTAGTGGTTTTGTTATTGTTGATGCAAACTGCATCCTGAAAATATGAGTGATTTTATTTGAAGCAATACATTTTACACTGCTTAACACTTGTTTCTTTGTCTGATACGAACTTGCACTTGTAGCATTCATTTTCTTTTTGGCTTTATTTAAGGGGATAATAAGGAGATTGTCAACTGTGAAGTTCTCAAGGGATGTGTACGACATGCATTATTGCTTCTGTTGTTTAGTTGACCCAAGAGTTGATACTAACTTGGTTTGTGGGCTTGATGGTCAGCATTATCAGAGTGGTAGAGAGTGCATGTATTTCACATCTTGCTATAAAATGCAGAGATGCCTGTTGTGTTGCAAGTTAATGCCTGTGTTTATATGGCGTGAGCAAGCATTCCTAATCTTGTTCAAAAAATCCAGAGATGCCTCTTGCATTTTACAAAGTGATGCCAGTCATATATTCTGCTGTGAACATGCATAATGGTGGGACTAAAGATGCCATTATAAGCTCTATTTCAGAAATTAACAAATTCACAACCCATTATATGCTCTATTACTGACCCAATTTCAGAAATTCAAAACTCCAGACTCTGTGATAAGCTTCTGTACACTGAAATGTAGGATCAAGAAGAAGAAGCAGCCCTAAATGCATTTATACCTTGTAAAAACCAGATAACCCACGAGGGTTGTAAAGGCACTTTATCTATCAGAGAAGTAGGGCTGCGATGTCTCCCCCATGCGGTCCACCATTCCTTTATTGGACTGTCTAGAACAAGCTTGGTCAACTAGGCAGTTAACTAGGGTAGTACTGGATGCCCCATTAACCAATAATAAATTGAAACTCAAAGGAAATCAACAAGTACAAGGATATAGGTAATCTCGACATTATATTCAACTCAATTTTGATAAAACATAAATAAAATTACATTGAACATCTCACAATACCAGCTTTCAGTAACTGCCTAACCATCCTGCGGATGTAACTGTTGACAGTCATCCTGCAGATGCAGTGGTTTCTAGTCATCTCACTGATGACAATAGTTGCAGACCTGGTTACTTTTATGCATATCAGAACCATTCTGCTACCACAAAATTCTTGCTTGGAAGACAGATTCTATTGGCTGCCGAACTGATTTGTTCAACTTGATTTGCTTTTTCTTTTTTTATTTTTTATTTTTTCCTTTCATAGTTGTACAACTTTGGCTGATATTTTTTTGTAATGCATCTGGATGGATCTGCATAGATTTCTCAATTCACTTGATTCGATGGGAGGGGCTGATTGGCTTGCAAAGAATGTGGAATCAAATAATGTGAGCTCTTGGAATGACCCTTTTAATGCCCTAATAGTTGGGATTCGTCAGCTGGGGCTTTCTGGATGGAAGCCAGAAGAATGTATTGCTATAGGAAATGAACTTTTCTTGTGGAAAGAGAAAGGTCTCTCTGAAAGCGAAGGTATCTTCCCTTCATCTAATTCCAATATGTTCCTAAATTCTTTCCAGCATAAATGTGCCTAAAACTTTTCTGTTGTTGCGCCTTTTCTGAAGCAAGTGAAGATGGCAAGATAATATGGGCATTAAGACTTAAGGCTACTCTTGATAGATCAAGGCGGCTGACTGAAGATTATACTGAGGCAGTGCTACAGATATTTCCTGAGAAAGTGCAGGTAGAGGTTTTCTACTTAATAATAGGGATGCAGATAGTCGGCCATATAAACTGCTGAAATTAATTTTGTGTATATTAGGTTATTAAAGTATTTCAACCAACCAATAGGATGGAGAGTTCTTATAAGGGAAATTTCCTTTGTTTTTTCAGATTCTTGGCAAAGCGCTTGGTATTCCAGAGAACAGCGTAAGGACATACACAGAAGCTGAGATTCGTGCTAGGTGGGCAAACACTTTTTTTTTTTTTTTTTTTTCTATCTGTTCATGTGCTTGATTGTAGGCTACTGCAGTTTCCCATGGTGTCTTACGGATGTCAGTTTCTGAGATCTGCTAGTTATAATTTTTTGCTTAAATTTGCAATTCTCAACTTACAAGTGTTGCTTGCAGTGTCATTTTTCAGGTTTCAAAAATTTCTAGTCTCCTTTTAAAGGCTGTTAGAAGTACAATTGGGTCACAGGGTTGGGATGTTCTAGTTCCAGGAGTTGCTTTTGGGACCCTAGCACAGGTATGACAAACTATCTAGTTAGAAAGCATATTAGTTATTTCCATGTTCTGGATATGCCTGTTTAGGATGCTATAGTTTTACATAAAGAGAAGGAAAAATAAGCAAAATTAAGCACTATTGTGACGAATGAATGTCCATTTCCTTGTTAAGGCTTCATAAGCTTTTTCTTTTTCTTTTCAGTTCTAATTCAATCATATTTTTGAGTTGATATCTTTGCCATGATTAAGACCAATCTTTGCATTGGAATTTTGTATGGGAAAACCTAAAAGTTATAATGGGCTGATTTTAATACCTCCCAGAAGGCAAATTACGAGAGGGATGGTAGGTCTTTGACAATTATAGTTTAATAAATAAATGCATAAATGTTGTGAACTTTTGCCATAAAATGTATTTTGATTTGTAGTCCGACCAAGCTCTTAACTGATCCTCACTTTATCAGGTGGACCAATAATGTCTTGTGGGACTATGAATTCATTTCTTTTCACTTATGTTGTTGAGAGGATGCTGTCTATTGGCTTTTTTTTTTTTTTTTTTTGGCCCATCAAGACTTCTTTTCACTTTATTTTGATTCATGTGACGTTAAGTTTGTCTGATTCAGGTTGAAAGCATTGTCCCTGGGTCACTACCATCATCCGTTACTGGACCTGTTGTGCTTGTGGTTAACAAAGCTGATGGAGATGAGGAGGTTTGGGATATTCTTTATCTATTACCATAGTTGTTAACAGCATGCAGCACAAAGGTCCCCTGGAGCTGCAGTGTGAGGTGCAAGGCGCAGTGTGCACCTTACGAAAATATGGTGCATGCTATAAAACGGCATTTAGTTTTCATAGATATTTGCATAATACAGTTTTATAGGTCCAGCAAAAAAAGAACAAAATCTCAGAAAGAAAAGTAAGGGAAAATGTGCTCCAAAAATTTAGCCAAAAAAGAAAAGAAAAAAAAAAGTGTGCCTCGCTGCCCCTCATCTAGTGCCTTGCTGAAAGGCACACACCTTATGGGAGTCTCCATCTAGGCACCCAAGGTGTGCTGTGCCTTGGTGCGTTTCACAACTGTCTATTACTGATAGCTTCAATTATAGTGGGTATGAATTCTACAACTTGATGCGTTGGCAGGTTACAGCTGCTGGTGGCAACATTGCAGGTGTTGTACTACTGCAGGAGCTACCTCATCTCTCTCATCTTGGTGTTAGGGCCCGGCAGGTGAGTATCATTTCTCTTGCATCTTCAATGTCATATTTCTCAGTTGGTTTAAATAGTAAAACTAAATAGTAATTTTTTGTGTTTTCCAGGAGAAGGTTGTTTTTGTGACTTGTGATGATGATGATAAAATTACCGATATACAAAATCTTAGTGGAAAACACGTGAGGTTATTATATTCAAGATTTTTCCTTGGAAATTTCTCATCTTTTTCCCCAGATTGCTGGAAATGATGCACATCTTATAGTTAACATTTTTATCGTCTTCTCCACCCTCTTTCAGGTTGGAAGCAACCTCATCAGGTGTGAACATATCGCCATCTTTGTCTCACAATAGCAATGATACCTCTCATGTAAGCAACGTTCCTGAAAAACTTTCAACCAGCGAAGCGCCAGTACCTCATGATTTCTCACGGTCTGCAGTTAAAGAGTCTTTCTCGTATCAGGTACTGTTAGTATTTCTTTGCTCTATGATCCGAAAGCTTGATATATCAATTAAACTCTCATTACCTCTGATATTTGGGGGGTTTTGTTTTTTTTTTGGGTAAATATTTGATATTTGGAGTTGCATTGGTTCAATGACTATTTTTATTCAGGGCGTTCGTGCTGGAAGTGTTATACTACTTGCTGATGCAGAAACCCAAACTTCTGGTGCAAAGGCTGCTGCTTGTGGTCGTTTAGCTCTTCTGGCAGCAGATTCAAAAGAAAGTAAGTGTTTGGATACCAACTTTCTGTGTTTGCATAGAGTGAAAGTTTACATCCACATTGTGTTCGTTATACTTTGTTCTTGTGTCGGTCCTAGTAGTTGCTGTTCAAAGAAGAAAATTATGCACTCTTACATGATTTATGGTCCACTGGGATATCATAAATTTTAACTGTCAGGATTAAGAATGTTGACTTGAAAATCTAGTTAGTGGAAATAGTTGATAATTTCCTAGTCTTCTATATTTCAGTCCTAATAATTGATGTTTAAAAAGGAAAATGATGCACTTTCGCATGATTCACAGTAATCAGTCACCGAGATTCATCACATTCTATAATTCCGTATGTCGTTAATTTGTCTAACATTTTACAATTCAACTCCAACTCCAGTTTACAGTGGCCAGGGGGTGCCAGCTTCTTTCAGCGTTCCATCTGGGGCAGTGATACCTTTCGGCACAATGGAGTTAGCCCTAGAACAAAATAATTGCTCCGAATGCTTCAACTCTTTACTAGAACAGATTGAAACTGCAGACATCAATGGCGGTGAACTCGACAGATTATGCAGTCAACTCCAAGATCTCGTATCCTCCCTAAATCCCCCAAAAGAGATAATCCAGAAATTAGGGCAAATATTTCCCGCCAATCCACGACTAATCGTTCGTTCTAGCGCCAATGTAGAGGACCTAGCTGGGATGTCCGCTGCTGGCCTTTACGACTCGATCCCTAATGTTAGGGTTTCAAATCCAATGGTCTTCGGAAATGCCATAAGCCGAGTCTGGGCTTCATTATATACAAGGAGAGCGATTCTCAGCCGTCGATCTGCTGGGGTGCCCCAAAAGTACGCCTCAATGGCAGTTTTGGTGCAGGAAATGCTTTCACCAGACTTATCCTTTGTGCTTCACACGGTCAGCCCAACAGACAATGACCAAAATGTAGTCGAGGCCGAGATCGCTCCTGGCCTTGGGGAAACCCTAGCTTCGGGAACTAGGGGCACTCCTTGGAGGCTGGCTTCAGGGAAGTTTGACGGGAAGGTACGAACGTTGGCGTTTGCTAATTTCAGCGAGGAGATGGTGGTTATTCCTACAGGTCCTGCAGACGGGGAAGTTGTTCGTTCGACTGTAGACTATAGTAAGAAAGGTTTAACAGTTGACCCTGTGTTCCGGTCGGAGTCTGGCCAGCGGTTGGGGGCAGTTGGGTTCTTCCTCGAGCAGAAGTTCGGGTGCCCGCAAGATGTGGAGGGATGTGTGGTTGGTGACGAGATATTCATCGTACAGGCACGGCCCCAACCACAGTAAGAGGTTCTTGTACGGTATCGAGTAACGTGTTTTGTTCATACGAATAAGGGCGGCAGTTACTGGGGAATAGCATCTCTCTGCCATGTGGTACACTTTTTATACTATGAATTATCTGTTGAAATGTATGGGAAGCTTGAGTTGTTACTTAAGAATGAATAAGAGTTGTGAAGTTGTTCCGAGTTTAACTTCATAAAAATGATGTATTTCGTAAAACTTGTTAATAGTAATTATTATTAATTGTTTGTGCATAACATGTATTATAGTGAACCCTACGGATTGAATTTGCATGACTTTAATCGTTCATTTTAGCAAATTATCTTAGTGGTTCCTGCCCTGAGAGTGCCAACGTAGGCTATGGTAATGTTTTTACCACAAATGTATGTGTATTAGAGAGGAAATTTGCCGAGTTTAACGCTCAAGAAAGACGAGGTAGGATACAAATGAGATCAATCAAGCATGCTAATTTTTTCAACAAAATGCCATTTTTGATGATGCACTAATTTGAGGATTGGCTATATTCTTATGGTTAGGGGCATTCAAAATTCGAAAAATTTCAAATTTTTCAAAAAATTTCCTCACGGCTGAAAAATTTGAAAGATTCAATTAAAAATCGAAAATAATTTTAAGAAAATTCAAAAATTGAGAAATTGGTCAGAAATTTTTTTTAAAATTCAAAATACCTGAATTATTAGAAATTGCATAAAAATTTTAAGTTTTTACTTGGATTTTACATCCCCTTTCATTTTTTCCTAAAAATTATGAAAAATACAGCTTAGAAAAAAATTCGATCTAGAAATTAAATTTCCCAATTTCTTGATTGAAAAATTTCAATCGAGAAATTTCGAGTAAATGTTTGGTTCGGTTAAAAATTAAAATAAAAAATAAAAAAAAAAAAAAAGTCGATAAATAAAAATTCGGTCGAAAATTTTCTGAATAAATCCCCTAGTGGTGGAGCAAGGAGTGGAGAAAAATCAAGTACAAGAGCAGTGGCCGATTCTCTTAAGCAAAAAGGAAAAGTAGGGTTTTTTTTTTCTTCTCACTTTTATACTCAGGTATTAAATGGGTAAATGGGTGCGGGCATCGGGAACCCCTCACCCTTCCCTAAACCCAAACCTGGTGGGCATCTTGAAGACATTCCCGTCATTCCCACACCCATCATGACACCGTCATGGTGCTCCGAATTGGACACCATGGACACGAACCCTCGATGCGCCCTGAAAATATTTCTTGATTACAAAGCTTTGTACGAGCACGACCCTAACAAATAAAATCACATGTGCTCTATTGAAATTTTGCCCCATAGGCCTTTCGTAACTTTACCGTAAAATTCTGCGTCCATAGATTCGTTCATCTTAAAGGTGGCTTTTCAAACCACTTGAATCTAAGTACTTAAATCAGCCATGCTGTGATGTTTTCGGTCACTGAATCTGTCAGAACGGATTCACAGTGGGGTTCCTCAAGAGAGGAGGCAATCAAAGGGTCTCGATTGCTAGCTAAGAGTGCAAAACTCTGGGATTTAATGAAAGAATTACTGGAAAAATCATTAAATTTCCTCAGACAATGCTCAATGCAAATTAGTATAGAAATTCTTCGAAGAATCTATGTTTTCCCTCGGACAGAACATGATCTCTAAAGGACGATGAGCCCAGAAGAATGGCCAAGAATCACTCGAACAAAAAATGTAAATTCGTATATCAATTTAGGCATTAACTTTACCTTTAAAATAAGTAAATACATAAACAGATCGAGTCACAAACATCAGAAGAATTAAATATTTCCATTCTTAAACTAATAGATACCGCCAAAAATTATCATCTAAAGCTCATGACTAAATAAAAATTACAAAGGTTAACCACACAACGTAAAAAAATAGAACGCCTCGAGTTACCAGCAACATACTGCTAGGCCATTGCCAAATTGCATTTAGCAGTATATAAGACTAGTATGCTAAACTGCATGTAGCTTACCAGCAACAAGAATTCTGAAGTAACAATCTGAACCAGAGCTTCATTCCCATCAACCACAATAATGGGTTTCTCCAGTGTTCCAGCAAGGCCATTGCCAAGCTCAGGCATCACAAATGGGAAACTGACGTTCGGGCCACTTGGGATAAGTACGCTTATACAAGCTCAAGCATACGGTATCACACTGCTGGAGTACCCCATTAAACAGGCATTTCATCGCCCCTGTATAAAATATAACGTCATGGTGTCAATACTGTTCCCAATCCTAAAATGCAAGTGACGGAAAAAGATGATAATATAACTGGAACTAAATTTATCTAGTAAAGCACACAAGTAAAACATCTGAGGGCAATCTGGATATCCTTGGGATTTTAAATCAACTAATCACATTTTCCATAGCAGAAATGCGATCACATGTTCACCATTTTGAATGAAGTATTAGATAAGGAGAGCATTTCTGATCAATTCAATCACCGTCCTGTTTCAATTGCATTTTATGTAGCAAAAAGGCGACAGTTTACATAACTCTTTATTGGCTAAAGCAGTAACATTACGCTTGCGCTCTACAGGCACAAATGCACGGCCATAGTGAACGACATGAAAATCTGAACCAACAATGTTGTCATGTCAAGCTATATCATTTTATTCACTTTTTTAAGTAGAAAAGGCAAAACCATTTGCTTCTAAAATTTGTGCAAAGCAGCATACCATGTGTGCCGACAGGTTCCGTGATACGACCACGTCGACCATATTTCGTCCAAACTTCTACAGGCTGTAAATGCTCATCACGTTAAATGCAGCATAACTTGTTGAAAATGTGAGTGAGTTATGAAAATTTTTCTAGCTAAATCTTACCTTGAACCATTTCACATCCTCTGGGTTATGGAACATATATCTTACCACAGCCTTAACTTTTGAAACCCGTTGCGGGTAACTGCATAATAACTTCAATTAGATTTACAACCTCCAGAGACCAATAAGTTGAATAGGAGAAAGCATGTAGGGTAAAGCTAACATCGATTCTTTTTCCAAGGAGAAACGATGCCAAGGCTTCTATCGTGTAAGCCATAGTTGTCAAAGTGCCAAGGCGGGCCAAGGCCTTGGGGGGGGGGAGCCTAAACGCCTTGGCGATAAGGCGCCCGCTTAGGAGCTAGTAAGGCGTTTGAAGCATGAATAAGAGAAATATTAATTATTTAATCTAAAATATAAAAATATTTCTAAAGTTAGATTAAAAAGTGGGTCAAGATGAGTGAATTGAGAAAAATAAAATATTAAAAAAAATAATATTTCTGAAGAAATAATACAGTCAAAATAAAGTAGCAAGTACAGAGCTATATTTTCATAAATATATTTAAACTATTTAGATAGATGAAATAATTTAGGAAACAAGATAATTGTAAAATTAATAAACACATTTTGTTTGGGTGAGACTGTAAGATATTAATTTCTTTACAATTTTCGAATAAAATAAGCAAATTTTCTTCTTTTTTGTTTTCATTTTTTTCCCCTTCCTCTTCTTTTTCTTTTACAGCAAGGCGCAGTGTTCTAAAAACAAAGATCCAGCCGCTAAGATGGCCACGAAACACCTTGCTTAGGAAGAAACCATTCTCCTGAGCAGCCAACACTGTTAATTAGTCAAAGATCCAGCCGCTTAAGAGGATACGGTGCCTATGCGTACTTTATTTTTTATTTTATTTTATTTTTACAACAATAACACTTGACCATTATTTATTAAAAAAAATAAAAATTACAATCATAAAACTATTGTTGCAATGAGACATACTTGGAATAATATTATTTATATGAACTGTAAAAAGATATTATTTATGTAATTTTATTGTATTTAATTATGTTATTTCAATAATATTTTATAAATTTATCTTAAATAGTTGTATAGAACTACTATTTTTTTTATAAAAAAAATACAAGAATCTACCTACGCTGCCTAAATTGGCAAGGAGCTCGGTGGTAGGTTAGGCGCCTAGGTCTGCGCAGCGCTTTTTAGAGCACTGGCAAGGCGGCCAAGGTGTCCAAGGCGCCCACCAAGGCGATGCCTAGGTGAGCAAAGCGCTCGCCTTAGCACCCATGGAGCAAGGCACTGCTCGCCATGGTCCATGGCGAGTGCCTAGACGCTAAGGCACCGCCTTGACAACTATTGTGTAAACATAAGATAGAAGGTGTTACAGACACTATTTGGGTCTATGCCAGGGTACATTTATGATCATACTTCTTCAGCTATACTTCTTTTTTATTAGCCATTAGTTGAGTGTTTCATACAGTGGAAGAATGAAGAGAAATCACATTAAATCATGTACCCAGTTAAAATGATCTTCTTCAGAATTATTCTGTCTGGGTCAATGCTTCTCAGTTCGCCTACAGCAGCGACAGCAGGTGCAGAAGTCCCTTCTGTGTTCTTCAGCACTACCACATGATGAGGAGGAAAAGAAATTGGAGCATATATCGAAGCTATGGAAGGATTTCCTGCATGAAGAAATCTCTCCATCTTGTGCTTGTCTGAATTAAAATTGTCAGATGAAAATATTGGTCTGCAAAGTAGCCAAACAAGAGCTGAATCAGGACTTCAAAAACTAAAGAAGCAATAAATATATGACTGAATAAATATATGACTGAATCAAACATATTTAATATAAATTCCAGTAGTGTTAGTTGCTGTCAGAAAGTGTCACCTTGCAATAAATTGGCGGAAACCAACATGAAATAAGAGTTCTTCCTTAGCTTTGATAGGAGCACTGTATGTGTCATGCTTCTTTATACTTAGGGAAAAAAAAAAAAAGGTTGAAGCTCTTGACTCTTCTGATGAATTTCAAAAGAATATAATATTTTAAACCAAGAAAATCATTGAAGTATCTATTCAAATATTACCTAAAGTGAAGAACAGACATCTTAGACTCATGCTGCAATAAGCCACATGCTACTATAGGCACTGCCTTTGCAGACACACATAACTTAGAAGCAACAGCAATCGGAACCTCGCTGACATGAAGCCTCGCATATGAGCCAGCTGGTATGCAATCATCCCTGTTTCCTTTATCCATCTCTAGCGCCTTTGCAAGAACCTGCTTTTGTGTCCTTGCAAAATTACCGAATGCAAAAATTCTCGAATAGTCTGACGGTAGGGACTCCTGATGATGATGAACGAAAATATTATTAATGCTCCAGATGATCACAAGTGAGATAAAGAACTGCAGTAGAATCATAATAACATTACTTTGGGGTCCCATGTGGAGGCCCGAAATGACTTGAGAGCTCTATATCTAGCAAAACGCTTTCTAGCTGGAACGTCTAGTCGAGTATCAACTTCATCCGGAAATTCTAACACAATAAATAATTGTTAAGAAACATCTTATAACATAGATTCCCCTATATAGGTGCTATCAGGATCTTGTCAGGGAAAACAAATGCTATAATAATCAGTTATCCTCCCATTGCGTCTGGTAATTTCAAAGAAAGAAAAGGGAAAAATAAATGGGGCATTCTTCAAAAAAAATGTTTCCTGAATTTATATACAATAAGTACACAAGTTTCTCAGCAATTTAATGAGTCGTTATTACAACCCTATAGAAATTAGTTCAAGGGGAAAAATCGTAACCTAAATAATGCAAATTGTGCATTTCAGTATTATAGGCTATCAATGGTCACTAAACATAGCTCTAAAGTATACATAGTTCGCAGTTCATAAGTCTGAGAAAAGCATTCTACCTTCATCTTCAGCATGAGCTTCTTTAATTTTTTTAATCTCATCTTCTATCTGTTGCCTCGTCATTTTCTCATCTTCCTACAAGAAAAAGAAAAGTGAATCCATAAACATTCTCATATGAAGTTCATTTTGTTTACAGCTAAAAAAACCAAAACAATAGCAAGAGGTAGATGCATCTCAAGCAAAATATATATGCGTTGATGCCCTTTTTTGTTGCCTCGGGAAGGAAATAGAACGCTTAACAAAATAAAATCACTTTAGACCTTTCGTTGACCAAGTCAACGGAAAATTGCTGCATTTTCCGACCCCACCTCTTTAACATTTACTGAGCCCTAACTCGATAATTCTTCCCGAGCCCATGGCTCATTTCCTTTGCTGGGAAGCCTTTTGGGCCCATGGCCCAAGGGTTTTCACTCTTTTAGGGTTTTCTCATTCCTTCCCTGTAGGAGGAAGGAATGTTGGGCCCAAGGCCCATTCTCCCCTCCCTTTTATAAGCAAAACTATAGGGTTTTGCAAAGAGGAGGAATTCCAGCAGCATAGCAGAGAGAGAAAGGAAGGAGAAGAGAAAACCAAGGTTACTCCTCCCCTCCTTCATCACCCCCCGGAACTACATAGGTCAGATTCTCCAAGGAGATATGTATGAAACTCCATGGGTTCGACCCCTAACAAGCCAAAAAGGCCATTTCATTTACTGTTCATTGTCATATTCATTTTCTGGGTTCAAGACCCACTGTTCATCATCTTCCTCATCATCCTTCCTCCATTTCAATGGGTCCATGATCCATTTGTTCATTCTTTATCATCCTCCTCATCACTCATTTTCCATTTTCGGGGTCTATGACCCATTTTTGTTCACGATTCATCATCTTCTTCATTTTCTGGGTCCAAGACCCATTTGCTGTGTCCTGTTCATCATCCTCAATAACAGCCCCTGCTCATCCAAAATGGGTCGATGGCCCTCCATTAATGGAGTCACTCACTCCATTAATATTCATCATAACATCTTAATCGAAGGTATTCCATACCCATGGTATTGGATGTAAATAATCATCATCTTTTCAGATGATGTGAACAATGATCCTCCTAAAATAAATATGACGAGTTTGTGACTCCTCATTTTTCCCATAAACAATAGGAATATGAAGTTCACATGAAGTTGAATCACATTTTGTTGTAAGAGAAGCAAGACAATCAGAACTCATGTCTAATCACCTTGAGAAAATTCAAAAATTTAAAAATTTAAAAATTTCTGCACATTTTATATCCTTCAAAATATGCATGAAGAACAAGTTACACTGACAGTGATAATAGCCATCACAACCCCAGCCTTTCAACAACAGGTTACCACAATCCTCAACAGGCATGGCATTAACCAAAAAAGAACAAATTCAAAAAGCGAACTACTAATGACATCATCCTCCCTAAGAATATTACTATTAGCACCAAATCAACTTCAGGTTCTCCATCCGAATTTTGTTTGTTGGAGAAAGAGACCTAAAGAATACTAAGCCAACCTTCTCATTACCAATGACACAAACCGCAGTCTCATGATTGTGATGAGCAAGACCCAGGCTTAAAATTTAGATCAAACAGTGTGAGAAAAGAAGGGAAAAGAGAGAGAAAAATCCATGTTCATAGGAACACACAAGCAGCAGGCTCTTAATAAAAAGAGATGTCTAACTCACCATCATCACAGAATCAACTTCACCTTCTCCATAAGAATCTCTGAATGAAGCTTCACCATCATCAAAGGCCAGATTGTTGGTGCTCCCTTGACCTGGAAAACCATTTTGCCTGTCATCCAAAATCATACCATCATCATCTGTATCTTCCGAATTTTCTGAGTTGTCGTCATCAGTATCATCCAAAATCCAAGCAGCCTGCAAGATTTCAGAATGTGTGATCCATATTACCCTAAATCAAATTAAACCAAAGCATTCAATTATGCAAGGAAGGGTAAGCAAAACATTCAGAAAACAGCAACTAGCGAGAACAAAAGCAGACCTGATATTCTGAAGTGCCTTGGGGGAGAGCCTTCTTTCTCAGCGTTTTCTGTTCCTGATTCTTATCAGCCTCAACCATTTCTGCTTCTGTTGGCCAAGTCTGAAAGGAAAAGATGCAACAGTAAATGAACAATTAAGCTGAAAGCAACCATAATAAATTTCTAACGTAGATGTATGATTATTGGATTACCAAAGGACTTGCATCCAACCAGAAAGATAAGAAAATAGATCCATGACATCAAGGTTAAGACCAATCAGCCAGTCTAAGCTGGGCATTTGCCCCAAGGGATTAAAATCAGGGTTATTCAAAGAGATCAGAAGGCATTTCTATGTACTTTTTGTTTACTAGTTGTTTGCCTAGTGATGTTTTAATTTTGTTCCAAGAGGATTCTCTCATCCTCCCACATTGTTCTATTTTCCTTCTTCAATAAAATCTTCTTTGTTCATCAAAAAGGGGGAAAAAAGAGCAGCCAATATATTTTGATCTGTTGATGCAATTTGTCTCTGTGTTATACAGTGTCATTGACAATCAGCAGGAAACCTAAGGAGAAGAAAGGGGGGGAAGCAAAAATTAACAAAGGTCTAAAACAGTAAATACCATCAATCCATGTCCTAAACAGAAGCTTATGACAAGATGAAGCTCATAACAGAAGCTATCAAGCAATAAAGTTTGTATATATGTTCTATATGTAGTTCTGTGCAACACAAATCCAACATTAACTATAGC